>OY720429.1:236898327-238234592 GCA_963082735.1 Pocota personata | reverse complement strand
TTAGTAACCATCCGAAGTTAATAGGCTCTTTGTAGGATCACTTTTGATGTACTGAAGTACATCAATGAATTATGCGAATAAATGATGTGCGTAGCTAAAACTCAGTCCTACTTAAGCATAGCTGGTTGAATTTCAGCACGCATGTAATTAATCTCTTATACGTCAGAAGTCGTCAGAATGAGCCAAAAATACTTGCAGAAAATCTTAGGACACAACAAACCTAACATTGGAGCTCGGATCTGTTGAATCTGTTAGGACATATAAAACAGACATCACCGTTATTTATTTGGACGACAGACAACTAACAATACCTTCGTAGAGGTAACATCTTCCGACAGATGCTAGTTCGTAAAATGACGAGAAAGAGCCATTAAAGTTGAATAATTAATAACTTTCTTAAGGCCTCGTGGTGCCACATGGGAATTTCTTTTAAAATTGAAGGTGGCGAATGATAAGTATCCTAAACCAAATAACAGGGTAAATTTCGTTGTTTGGCAGCAACCCGCTTCCCCGTGCTCATTTTTCGGACTCCATCTCCAAATCTTATCTCCATGTTTACCATCTATATACGCACATGTCACAGCAAACTTGGAAACCAAATTTTAATAAAATCCGTACAATATTTCGCTCGTTAAACATTTAGCAATAATTTTTTTTTTGTTTTCATATGAAAGTATCTACCTATGTACACCTAGCAATGTTTATAAAGAAAGGCGTGTGATGGGGGCGGTTTTTCAAGATTTTTCCAAACTGACTGATTTTCAGATGGGACGGACTGTCTATGAACTTGGCCAAACAGACGAACAAAATTGCATAAAAATCCATTGAGTGATTCTGGAAATTGAGGCGATACAAGGAGGTTTTTGAAGATTTTTGAAATCACACCCATGATATCTTATCACCACTTTGCTAAACGTTGATCATTTTTAGACAGGACCATCTTACACGCAAGGCCAAGCTAACAAGCTAAGTTTTATCAAAATTCATTATGTTTTTTGGTTTAGAAGTTTGATAAAGGATTAATTGACTTTTAGCACTTAAATTCCCAGGTAGGACCGTTTACATACTACACCGGACTTAGATACCACTTTTCATTAGGATTTGCTTTATGGTTCTTGAATTATGTATGAGTGTGAGATGCGGGAAGAGAAGTATTTGTTTTGACCTGAAATGAATCGATTGGGAATTTTGAATGGACGATCAAAAATTTGTTGGCTTGTTGCTAAAGCAATTTGAAGTTAAATTTAATAATTGGAAATTGACCATTTGCTATCAAAGAAGGAGATGGTTAGGATTTTGAAATATTAGGACTCATCGCGACTCTATGAGTGAAGGACCAAAAACAACAGATTCCTTCAATTATAGAGTGAGTTCATTCGATACAAGACAGACATGTTTTGATTAAGTGGGCGAATACCATTCGCTAACAAGAAACACCGCCTTGCTCTACTCTGGAAAACCAACTTGAAGCATTCGAGAATCCGGCAAATGACTGCTGTTAACTCCAACGGCACACAAAAGCTTCATATCTTGGAAATCGTATGCTGTACGGATATTAATGGCTAGATGCGGGAGTAGAATAAGAAAGTGGCTTAGGATAAAAGGGTCAACTTTTAGAGCCAATTGGGTACCGCCCAGAATTTAACACCAAACGTGACATCGTCATCGCAATGGGAGACTTAAAAGCGAAGGTGGGCAACGACAACACCGCTCTCAAGCGTGTTATTGGAAACCTCGACCTTGGAGATGAAAATAAAAATGACAAACGGTTTGTGGATCGGCCCATCAGCTAGTTTTTTAGAAGTTGCCCTTTAGATGTCCGATTTTGGAATGGCTCTCATACACCATCGCACTACATCCGTCTGGAAAAATCTAACCAATATGAGTATGATTCACATTCCCAGGTACAATACCGACAGGCTTCAGAATAGCGTAGTGCGACAAAAATTTAGAGACCATCTCGCCGAAGGAGCTGAAAGGAACAGAAGCACAGAAAACTAAGCGTAGATAATCATTGGACACGGCAACTGCTGTGAAAGCGAATTCAGAAAGGGTACGCTTATAAAACTTCCAAAGAAGGATAATTTGTGGAGCGCGGAAACAATAGCTAGAATAATTCTGGATCGAATCAAATAACACCTTAATTTAGCTCTCGATGTTGAATAAGCAGGTTTCCTTTGGCATAGACTACATTAACTCTTTGCAGCCATTCGTACTTTGCGATACACGAATAAAAGGGAAATGGATCCACAGTTTTATGCTATTTCCGTTTTTACTCTTTTACGTTGGGACGGTCTTATGTTTTCTGGCTTCCACCCACTTAACCACTGAGCCACGGCGGACCCACAATCCGTAGTATTGAATTTAAAAAAACCAAGTAATCAACAAAATAGTTCGTTAAAATAGGATCCAAAACCATTTTGCTAAAGTATAGACTGGTACTTTTTACTTGGACCTATAAAAGACAAGTATAAATTGTTTTCGTCAAAATTCACGATCTTGCGATTTCAATAAATTTTGACAACCAGAAAAATTAGACTTTTTACTAAAAAAAATTTATTCAATATGAAAATTTGAAGCTATGTGCACTTTAGCAAGGGAATTAGGTAAGAACCCTACGGACTCGGTTTGCCGATTTATAAATATCTTTTCTTCAAATCCTTATGCACGTGAGTCAGTCTTGGTTGTCCACATTCGAATTTTGAAGTTTCAATTGATATTGAATTGAGAGATACACTTTTATAAGTTTCCCTATTATAGTAATGTCAAGTTTGATCAAAATCTCGAGATGAACAATTTTCAGGAAGCCAATATCTTACACGTATTAATAATAAAATAATATGTTGACGCTAACAGCCCAATGCAGGCCTAGCTTCTCGTAGCCACCCGTGCTGTGCGCGTTATGAATGGTTTCGACCTACAGTTTTATGCCGTTTCCGAAGGGTAGTTTTTTAAATTGAGCGAAGCTTCTCAGGACAGTTTTACTCTCGGATATTTGTCAGACCTTCGCGAGAGGAGGTACCATGAGAAAACTTTTTTATTTTTTTGTGTTTTCTTGGATTCGAACTTTGAACCTCTTGCTCAGTGATCGCTCACTTAACCACTGAGACACGGCGCCACACGTATTAGGTGAAAGTAAAAAATTAGTTACATTTAAATAAGCTTTACTTGTGAATCTTTATAAAAACATTAAAATTATCATATTTTTGTGAGTTTTCTCTTAATCTGAGGTATATATAGGTACTCTAGCGGACCTTTTTTAGAATTAATCAAGTCCTAAAAATATGTGACATACAAAAATTTGACGTAAGTGTGTCTAATAGTAAGCAGCCATATCAAATTTAATGAGGCAAGCAAATAATTTTCTCGTGATTTGTGAAATAACTGGTGGGCCATCTGCTGGTGTCTTTTTAAATTACATGTTATTGTGAAATTGACAGCTCTTTCGCTCTCAAAAATTGACAGAAATACAGTATCATATCTCCGCGGTACGAAATAAATCGATTTACTCTGAAGTAACGAAAGTTTGTGAAGAAAGTTCGTGAGATTGGCATGCTTATTGACAACACAAGTTATAAGGTTACTGAGCAAATGAACTTGGACGATCTCTGGTTACAGCAATATGGCACTTGGTGCCATACAAGCCGTCCAACAATCGATCTTTTGTGCACTAAGTTCAATAATCGTTTATTGAACCGCTTTGGTTGTTTATTTATTTATTTACGCTTAGTACAAGCTATAAGTTTAAAGCTAAATTCACTTAGCTTAACCTAAATTAAGTCCAAAAACTTAAAGCTGACTTAAAAACAAAACTAAAAAAGGGAGAGGAAGTGGCATTAAGAAGGGAGTTCGAAGTGTAAATTTGCTGCACTGAAAATTAAAGGAGCTTGTACCGTTGGTCATGCACAGCATTCTAGACTGTAGGTTCGTTACAGACATAATTGGTGCGGTGAAACTTAAGGCGGAAGAGGGGTATAGATCTCAGATTGCGAGGTGTTGAGGGATATCATTTGTAGCAGGGAAAGGCTGTCAATGTTTCTTGCTAATAGCTGATGTACAAAGGGGATGTCGGCAACTTCACGGCGCGGAGTTTTTCGAACGATTGAACGCTTATTAATTTTAAACGATCCTTATAGGGGGGTAGATTATGTCTGTTGACCCAAGGAAGACCGCGTAGAGCAAAACGAATGAATCCTCGTTGAACAGCCTTAATTCGAAAGGAATGGGTATCGTGATAGGGCGACCATACTTGGCTAGCGTATTCAAGGATTAGTCTAACAAATGTAAAAAAGAGAGTGTTTCACAAAACTAAGCGCGGTGTTGGTTCTGCTAATAATATTATCAATATGCCACCGAAAATTTAGTTCCCTGTCACAGATTGCACCCAAATCACGCAATAAAGAAACGAAAGGGACATGCTTGCAGATCAGAAATGATCTAGGGACTGGTGGAAGACGCTTACGGGAATTTGTAATGGCTTGGCATTTGTTGACATTAATCTCAAGGACATTTTTTTGACACCAGGCTAAAAAGTTGTTCAAAGCAGCTTAAAGTGGACGAGAGTCAGTGGGGGATGAAATGTGTCTGAAGATTTTCATGTCGTCAGCGTAGACAGATAAATAAGAGTTTTCTGTGATACAGTCAACGTCGTTAATAGACAAAATGAAAATCAGAGGACCTAGATGGATACCTTGAGGCAATCCGGATGTGGCTATAAAAGGGCTGCTTGTGGGGTGCCGTTAGAGATCAATGTGAAAGATTGATGATTTTGAGGTTTTTTGTTGAATAATTTTTACATATTCAAAATCTTTGGAAGTTCAACTTTAATATAAAATGTCGCATGTTCGGGTGAATACAATTTTTTTTCTTGGGGTATATAGGGTATAAGCCGCCCCGAAGATTATATTTTTTAAACTTTTTCTCTCGAATTATTTTCGGTTCACCATACACTATTTTTGTGCAATTTAAACTCTCTATATCTAACAATTCAAAAGTTACAAGCGTGTGACATACGAGTACTAACGAACAGACAGACAGACACTGTATTGAATAAATTAATGTTACCATTCTGTTATGGATCAATAATAAGCTATAATACATCCTTGTAGTGAAAGGGAAAGAGGCACAATTGGTGATTGGTGCAAAGGTGTCCGATAACTGATGCAATAGTACTTTTCACTTATTTATTTATGTAAAAAAAATCTACAGAATATCTATAGAATATTCATACCTATCAACAAAAAATTAATTTGTTACTATTTCACTGATGTGTAATAACAAATTGAATACGAAAAAGTGTCAGGTAACTAGTGCTTTTACCCTATATACCTGGTGATGTTGTTTGTATCTATTTGCAGTTTTTTCTGTTTTTTTTTTAACAAATGTGAATTGGTAGAGCAAAGTATTTTTACTTAAATTGAACAATTCACAATTTTTTTTCAAAAAAGACTTTATACCGCTGACAATTAATGATTGTGCATCCCATGCAATTGATGCCTTAAAAAAAAGAAGGTTTTGTTTAAATTTAATTATTTTTAAATCAAAACTTGAATAAATAAAAGAAAACGTTTTTAAATGTTTTCCCATTACTTTTTTTTGCAGATGTTTCCATAAACATTGTGTATACAAAAAAAAACCTTATTTAAATTATACGATCTACACCAGTGTTCTGCACTTACTTTGGCTATTAAACGTAACAAGAAGTTAATCCATTGCATGTAATCCACTCGTTTTGGAAAGGTTCACTTTTTTTTTAACACATAAAAATAAAACAAAAAAAAGCACCTTGGACAAATGTTGTCACCATTGAAATATACACATAATCATATCAAAACTCACAAACTATTTTATCTATGACGGGATTTCCTGTGTATAACACCAAAAACCCTTAACCATCGTTACCACCACTATATCTAATCGGGGAGAACTCAGTAACTCACTAACTAACTTGCAGGCTAACAACTGCAAATTCACTCCCTAAAGCGACGCAGTTAGTAAATTTTAATGACGCCGATGATGATAGTGGCAATCGCGGGATTATTGATCAAATAACTGTGAGGGAGTACTACGTATTTTTTTCTTATTATTATTATTTCTGTACTAGAGGAGCCTTTTCTATCGGTTGGGTTAGAATTGGTGGAGGAACACGTCGGGAATACCGCACTGACTGACAGAAATAACAACTGCGTTTGGTGTGAGTGAACTTTTTTATTCATATCATAGCTCACTAGATTGTGTCAGATGCAGCTGGAGTGTATGTTTTGGAAGAGTGGACACCATACTACTTGCACCCTTGCAATGAAGTAGTGCACCCTTCGAGAAAGTTTAACGTTACGAGTAAATTTAAATTATTTCCTTATTGAGCAGGTATTTTTTAATGTGTGTACATATTTTATACTTTTGGTATCCCTTCTAAGCGTTTGAAAGGAAAATGAATATTGAGTGATTTTTTCAGTAAAAAGTAGAATTTTCATGCAAAAGGGATATTGATGCGGTTTTATTTGGTGGGATGCTTTCGGCTGGGAAAAACAACTGTTCAAAAGGAAATCAGTCAAAATTGTTAAGTGCAAATGGAAACATCAATGTCACATGCATGTACAGATGCAGGGCAATTTCGTTGAGTTTTCATTAAATTAATTAGTTGCGACAGAACAGCAACATTATTATTGTCATTTGGGAGCGGGTAAATCAGCTTTGGTCCTGAGGCATATTGTGCCAGTTTGAGTCTATGTGTTTTGTTAGGAGGCAGTGATCGCTGGAAACTTCGGTTAAGGGTACAATTCTTGGCATTCTAGTTTTTGAATTGTTGCCTGCGGAATATTGTTCCAGCAATCCGATAGTATATTCTTATTATGGGCATTGATCCCGGACCCTTCTATCCAGTTTCTCCCACAACAGCTCTATTAAATTTGGTGATTGCGGCGGCCATATCATGATTTTTGAGATTTCTTTCTCTTTCCTCTGTTTCAGGTAGTCTTGACAAAGTCTTGACGTGTGTTTAGTAGGGTCGTTGTTCTGTTGAAATACCAATCCATCGCCAATTAATCTTAGCCCAGAGGTCCTGCGTTTTCTTGCAATAGTGTTTTGTATGCCTCCTTATTAATTTTTCCAATCACTCGAGCCAGATCTCCCACTCCACTTGAAGAGAAACATCCCCAGACCATAGCAGAACTGCCTCTATGTTTGACGGTAGGAACCACACAGTCTGGTAGCATCTTTTCTTCAGCGCTGCGTCTATCGAAAACTCTCCGTTTTGTGCCAAATACCTCGAACTTAGATTCATCGGTCCATAAAACTCTGTTGAAATCTTCTTCCGTCCGATCTTTATGCTTTTTGGCCCATTCTAACCTTTTCTGCTTGTTTGTCGCAGCAAGGGTTTTCGAACAGCAACTCGCTCAAATAGTCCAGCATGACTTAATCTTCGTTTGACCGTTGTCAAGGACAGCGGTTTATTCCATGTTTCTTTTATTTCGGTGCGTATTTCGGGTGCTTTTTTTCATCTACTTCGTTTGCTTGTTGTGACTATTAGCCTATCATCTTGTTTAGTTATAGCTCTTGGCCGTCTTGATCATGGTTTATCCTCAAGATTTCCGGTTAGAGCGTGTTGTTCAATGGTACGTTGAACTCAGCACATTGATACCTTCAACTGTGAAGCAACTTCCCGCTGCGATTTGCCTTCTTTAAGAAGGATGATGATTGCAGATCGTTTTTCGATTGTGGTTCCTGCGACTTTTTCCATTTTTAACGAGTTGTTAATCAAGACGTGATCTCAAATAAATTATGATTTCAAACTGTGGCTTTTATGTAAGACTCTTGCAATTCAGGTCGATAAATTTTGGGATTTGAGAACCCTTTTAATGTAAGGAGTCATAAACAAGTGCTGAATCAACAACCAAAAGTCATCAAATTTAATAATTATGAAAACCTAACCATTTCTCAATAAACCACAAAAACGGTTTTTCCCACATTTATAAACAAAACGTCTACTGTTCAAAAACCTGGGTCTAAAATCAGACTTTTATTATCTGAATGTGTTGTGTATTGTTGAGGTAGAAAATTTAGGTAAAAAATCCCAATGTAATTCATAAAATTCAATCTCCATACATGAATGAAGTCAGTTGTTTACGTAGGCCTCAAACTTTTGGGCTGGAGAGTACATGTACTCGTATGTTTCATGAAAAAACTCGACCTAGGGTTTTTGATCAAACATGCATACATACATACGAGTACATATGTACATATGTATATGATGGAGAAACTAAAATAAGTGGGAAGCGCAGTTCTGTCTATCTGCCTGCCTGTCTGTCTGTATGTATGGTCGACTGCAGCCTAGAGGCTGGACGGATTTTCTTCGAACTTCATGTCTAGGGTCAGTAGAGTCACAATTTGAGGCGAAATTTGAGCTTTCATTCTAATCCCAAAATTAACTTTTTTCGAAATCAATATTTGAGCTATATTTAGTTGTAGAATACCAAGTTATGGAAAATCTTCAAACATTTTTTTTTATTTTGACGGATTTTTTAAAACGATTTTGGTTAAATTTTAAATCTGAGTGATTTGCAATTATGTACACATACGACCCAGTTGTGTATTTTATTTACTTGCACTTACGAGTAATAAAATAAAATGCTACCTCGAGATTTTGATAAATCTCGGAGTTACTAAAGGGTTTTTCATTTCGAGTTTGGGATATCATATCCCTGCCATATGTCATCTGTCAAATCCATCTGTCATCCATAGTGACAAGTAGTTAGTTTCTGCCTTGTCATTTTACAATATGGACCGTTTAACCACCGCTCAACGCATTAAAATGCGCAAAACATACGCCGATTGCGTGCTAGAATTTCTCGTTCGGCGGCTACGTAAACAAACAAAATTGAAGAATTTGGGGTTCTTAAAATCTAAATCTGATTGCTGAGAGGCCATTGCATCCACCACGGGTGACAGTTTGCTGCACGTTGTGGACCGACGACGACGTGATCGGGCCGTATTTTTTTTTAAAACGTCGAAGACGCCACTGTTAAGGGGATTTCTCTGCGCTATGGTCAAATGATAACCAACTTTTTGGCCGGAATTTGCTTTATTGTACGAAAAGTTCCCCAGTCGTTTAATTTCGAGTTTTGGCGACATCAATTGGCCACCAAGACCGTGTGATCTGATTCCGTTGGATTTCTTTTTGCGGGGCTATGGCAGATAATGCTCAAACTTTGGAGTACTTAAAAACCAACATACGTGAAGTTATGGCCACAATTCAGCCATAAATTAGCCGAAAAGTCATCGAAAAATACCTCACACAAATTGAAGTTTACAAAAACCCCCATGGCGGTCATTTTGAAATGAAATTGGAATTTTCATTTTAAGGCCAAAATTAAAGCTACTAAAGCCGATTATGTAAAAAATCGATTTTCTCGAAGCGGCTCTAATCGGCACAGTTGTTCTAATTTAATATTTGAGTTATGGTGAACATATGCCAACAGATGGCGTACCAGGTTTTTGTCGAAGAATGCATATATAACAGTACTTTAATTATTAGCTGGTTCTTGAAATGTTGCTTTCTCGGCTATGTCTCTATCAAATATTCGACATGTACAAGATTATGGCATACCGAGTTTTGGAAAATTTTGAAAATACGTATTTTTGTTGTTATTGTCAACAGATTTCTTTAAAAAAAACTTTTTAACGATTTTGTTTAAATTTTGAAGCGGAGTGACTTGCAGATAAGCAACATATAGGTGCAAGTACGTGCGACCCAGTCGTGCGGATGAGGGTTTTAAAAAGTATACAAATACTGTTACATTGTTTCTTCAAATTTGCAGGTATTTATGATAGTAACTATAACCAGAACCATATACCATTAAGCAATGTCTTTCTGGTAAGTTGTACCAAAATTTTGCATTTAAATATCATTTTGAAAAATGAATTAAAACATGGAAGTAATATAGTTCTTACCATACCGATATTTTCAGTTTAACAACTCGGTGCTTCTTTCATTGATCACGCAAATAGATCGCTTAAAAATCAGAAACAACAAATCTATAAAACTTTTCAGTTTGACTTGCAAGCGTTTTTTTTTTAGCGATTATGGAAATTTATTGAATTTCTTTTTAGTCATAGGACAAAAATTATTATAATTAATTTTTTTCGTCAGATCAATATTTTCTGAGTTAAAGCAAAGTAAAGGAACATCTTTGTGGCGTAGGTTAACGAATAAAGTAGATATATATCTGTAGAATCATTTAAGGTCCAAGACCCCAATTTTTATCGCAGTCTCGGCGCGGTAGATCAATAGTAACAGATTTGTTCTATTGATGGCACGGTCAGATTAATTAGCTATACAGGACCAAGGTATTTAGGATTCTGCGAGAGTTGGATTGTTTCGCTATACAAAAAAGAGATGAAGCTTTTTTTCTGGTAAAAGGTGCTATGGCTGTTTTTTAGAGGTTTACAGAAAGAAGTTCGATGTGACACCATCTTGGTACTTCTGATTCTTATACGGCCCTTGATCTTGAAGTGAAGGCAGAGCTGCCCCTGGGGTGCACTATCGAGTGGTGCTTCTTCGATGTCTCTCGGTTGAGGAAAGTTTCAATTTTGATTATTAAGACATTGAGTGCTGACTTAGTTGATTTTCCCGGATCCACTCCATGCATTTGAACAAGATCCTTAAAGACCTAAAGGTCTTCAGCAATGTCTGCGGGATTTGAATGAATAAGTTGCATTGCCTCCTTTTAGTACCAACCGAAGTTGTTCTCCAGCTAAAGCACCTCGTTGAACTTGGTTTCCCTTTGAAACTAAATAATTTTTATTGGATCTACAGATAGGAGGTCAATCCATAGAGAAGCCCGTAAGTTCACGTAGCATATTCCAATTTAAGCTGATAGACGTTTTAGATATTTTCCCAGAAATGCCTTTGCTTGCTTCAGTTGTGAGATTGATTTCCTCCTTTTCCCGTAGATCTGATCAAATGATGTGTCCATTGTAGAAGGGTTCTGGTTCGAAGAAGATAATTGTCGTCTCATTTTTCGCTAGCCTATCGGCCTCCTCATTACCGTCCAATCCAGTGTTACCTGGGTAGGATAATTTTGCTGATTTTGTCCAGGATGTTGAATTTGTGCAGGCATTTGCATACCATCTTAAAGGTGAGCTCAACGTTCTGATGGCAGCTGTACTGCCTGACATATTGCAATGTTCTACTTTGGGGCGTGTCCATAAAACTTTCTAAGCTTAATGTCAACTGCTGCGAACCATGCAGGTCTTCGATAAGGCAAATTCTTTTCTAGAAAATGGTATTACACTTTTCTTGGCTGGATTGTTGATTGCATTGTAACTCAAAAAAAAAAAAAAAAAACAAAAAGAAGCACAATCCCGTAAAAGATTTGGAAATAATTTTCCAACAACTTTCTGCAACATTCATATTCTCTAAGTCATGTCACCTCACCGAAACAGTTGAAAATCACTGCCGAGACGAACTGCGTGACACGTTTGGGAGAATAGCAATCAATTTTATAATTTTTCTTTCAATATTTTGTTTTTGCTTTATGAATAAACTTCTTGTAGATGAGTACCCTAGTTTGCCCTGTGTAGGTAGGTGCATATAGATGGAACATAATTTTCCGATATCATGTGTCACACACTTATAGAAATTGGATGAGACTTAAAATACGAAAACAAACTTCTTACAACATTTCTAAGCATCAAAGTTAAAACGAAAACTTTCATTAGCATCAATTGGGGAGAGGTTCAAGAGTTTTTCTCGTAATTAAGATCTATATCTGTTTCTCGCTCTAATGAACAAATAAATACGTCAGCAGAAGAAATCTAAAAGAAATACAACTTAATTTACGAAAAGTCTCGTAAAGCAATTAAAAAGTTGTAGCGTCATCAACGTTTTATATCAGATACGATAAAAGCTAAATCAAAATTACAGAAATTACCTTTTTAAGAATTTCTTACCTCGAAAAAAACTAATTTAAGTAAAATAGATTTGACGTTTCCCAGGATCAAAATTTTGTATCGCACGTTGGCTGTGTGTGCATGGCCGCCGTTTCCATTTTTTGGTGCCGCTACTACCACCGCAACCCTAACTTCAATACGGAGTGTGCCGCATCGCCAGGTGCAAAAGATATTCCACTCCTACTACGCATTTTATGTTCAGTGTTTGTCTGTTGCTACTTCGCGGTTCAATGAGTTTCACGACTATTTACAAGGATCACGCTGCATTGGGTATTTTTTTTCATCCCTTCATTGTCTACCGGTGGACACATTCCATAAGGACAAAACATACGGTAGTGTCCATGTGGATAACTACTCATCATTCAAAGAGCAAATTACTTTTCCTTCATCACTCGGACCTACATACATATGTACCTACACTGTAATCATTATTGAATCTTGAACTAAATTGGACAGGACATGCGGAAGTAATATAGTGGGTTGCTTGCTGCTCACTTGTAATATGCGGATGAAGGTGATTCAGCACAGTGCAGGGGTTGTTTGGTAAAAATTTAAATGAAACTTTCCATTCGTGTCTTAAAGAATTGATGTCACCTGTTAAATATGAATGTGTAGCGCTAACGTAATACTGAGTGTTACATTGTCCGACAGATTATGTCACAATTGTTTATTGCTTCATCGGTAGAACCTGGAGAATATTAGGAAGCTTTCTGATCAGTTTTGAAAGAAAGGACGATTCACTCTTTCTTGGATCGAGGCTGTAGGATTCTCTAAATGGGATCAAATATGGCGTCTACAGTTAAAGTCAAATTGAACTACTAAGTCTATCATCTTGTATTGGCTACTTCGATATATTCGGAGTTTAGATATTTTCAAGACTAAGTTGGGGTTTTTAAAGAAACGGGTGGTGACCAATAAATTGCTAATAGTCCAACGGCAAAAATTCCATCCTTAGATATGACTAACGGCATAGGTATAACCGACCCTTTATCCTATGAGTATTAACGTAGGATCTAACTGCCCAGGCTGAGGCTTGTGCGTCGGAATAATTTAATTAAAAAACAAAAATGTTGGCACTAACTGCCGATACAAATGGAAAAGCCCGGCAGTTTGTTGTCATTTCTGAAGAGGATATTTGCAAAGCTTTGTCATGACAGCTTTATTCTCTGATGTTTGTCAGCCGTTCGCGAAAGGTGTGACCGTGAAAAAACCTTTCGGCTTTTTTTGAACTTAAACCTGAGTATCCCGCTCAGTGGTTCACGCACTTAACCACTGAGCCACGGTTTATTACTATGGAAAAAGCTAAAACTGTGGTAAAGGCGACCGAAGTGTTGGACAACAACAAAAAACAGAACGCCTACGGACTATGACTTGAGAGTATGCTGCTGGTATGTTCGCACATTGGACTTATGCCTATTGATTCTCCCCTTAAATAGATGTGTCCATATGGTTACTTTGGGTTAGGTAATTTGGTCGTCCATTTGAAGCTGGCTGTGGGGGGAGAAGAAAACATTGCGCAGAAAGAAGACAGCGGACCAAGGATATCGAACACTCTTGTAATCTAATTAACTAAGCTCTGCCTTAGAGACCTCCGCCCGTCTGCCGTTACACGTTGGTTACGCAAAAAGGTGAAGTAGTCGTGATTACGTTTCTATAGTGATATAGTTTACTATGAGCTGCCTTCGTAGCATATAATAAAATATACTCGATTGAGCTACTTAGTTTGTTTTGTGTTATGCAAGTGCTGTCAGAATCTAGGTTATTAACTGGATCCCGGTCATTTTTAGTCCATACATGTTATGCTACGGTTCGGGTTTTTTTCCGGGTTATTATTCAAGAATAAATATCCCCAAAATATAAGTACGGCATTCCGTAGAAAAACTTGCAACACTGAATTATTAAGCACTTACAAATTCGAATTATAAAGCGCTGGCCACACAAAAAGCGTTCCGTGCAATTGAACACATTCTCTGTGTCAAGTTTTATATCCCATGAACGGACGCGAAGCTGCAATAAACGGACAATAATTGGCCGAACGGACATCAACTTTCAAATAAAATCGGTGGTTCTACAGTACAACCCCTGCTTTTCTACCCACCCAAAAATCAACTGGCCTGATTTTATTTATAGATGCTGGTACCCCAGCGGAATTTTCGATTGTGTTGGTGTAGGGCCTTGTTCGTAAAGTGAAATTATTTTCATGAATCTGTCTTTGTTTGCCGAAAAATAAAATATTTGTTAATTAACGTACTAATATTACGCGCACAGTTAGTACTTTTATTTCTCATATTAATTTCAACACTTTGTATGTTAGGAATGCAAAAAATGTAAATTTGGAACAGTCTTTTGAATGAATTTTCTAATTAAATACCTGGTACGCCATCTAATGGGATATGTCTGACGTAACATATTTTATGAAACCGAAAAAAAAAAAAAAATTTCTAAACTTTTTTTGAATTACTTTATCCCAACAAAACAGTTCGGACCGCTTTTGACAAAAATGAACTTTTCAAAATTATATAATACAAACATTCAATCCTTTTAATTTTTCTTTTCTTCTCGTTTAGTTACTTCTTAGTATTTGAGACTAGTAAAATTGTAAAGTCTACATAGTACACTGTTCATGCGAAATAAAGATTTCCACATCAAATTAGAAATTAATATATAATTTTGCATATTGATAAATGACATTTGTTTCACTTTCCGAAAATTCGTTGCACGAATAAAATGTTTATAATCTATAATTGTGATCAACAATTTCATTCATACATATCCATAAGTATTTTAAATATCGTCTACTATAACAAAACGGCGAGTTGCTGCGCTAATTAAGTGTCAGGCATGTTAGCTTGAAACCGTCACTTCTACCTATCTACCGTCTCCCACTTATACGGGCATTATATGTACTTCACCAAAAGAACCCCATACTTTGAAAGTTGACAGCTAATGTCAGGCAGAAGTTCCAATTTTAAAATACAAAATATATTAAAAATTTGTCTGGCTAGGAATCGTTTTAATGAATCATTGACTAGTTACGTTTCAAAAAGACACGCTCTATAAAAGCTTGGATCACATTTTCACGTGTTATAACTTTTTAGATAAAGTATCTGATTTTGTAGGCATTGTTGATTCACTTGTTGCTCAAAATATTCAAAATCAAATCTCTTTCATCAATATTAAAAAGATTTCCATTTTCAAGTCTTAGCTTGAAGTCCCTTGATATTGAGTGGCGAAAACATGTTACTCTTGATTTTCAAAAGTTTATTTTAACGCCGGATACCCAAACGAATGTGGATGTGAGTGAGCCATCGGGGAAATAACCAATTTTCTCAAGACCGTTATTTCATTCGCACATTAGTCCAGATATAAATTTGGCGATATTCAAATTGTAAGAGCCGTTCTGTAATTTTTGAAAATGTTACCTTATTAAAGTAACGTTAATTTAGAGGTTAGTATCAAAAATTAATATTTCGCCTCGAGGTATCTTTTTCCTCGAAATCGGCTCTAACAATTTTGTTCAAATTTGATATTTGAGTTACGAAAAAAACATACTCGTATATGTATATACAGATGCCTTACAAGATTTTTGCCAAAAATACGTATGTATGTATAAAGGTATTTTACTTATTAACCGGTTTTTGAAAATTGGGTCATTTTCAAAATCGATATTTAAGCAAATTTGACGTGTGCATACTAAGTTTTGGAAAATTGTCAAAATTATTTTTTTCGAATTTAACCCTTAGACTACCAACACATATGTCTCACACTCCCAAAATAAAATCGAACTGGTACTTTTTACTTGGGAATATAAAGTTTCTCGTATTATAAATGGCACCAGTTTCACATTTTCTGACAAAGCGAAATACATGGGTCCTATTTTGGATAGGAAACTAAACAGGAAATCCAATTTATTAGAACGCGTTAAATAAAGACGGTGTAGCTTTGTGCTCCTGTGAAAAGTCCTTTGGTACGAGCTGGGTCATGTGATCCCGTAGCACACGCCATTGTCAGACCCATATTAATGTATGGAGTGATCGTCTGGTGGACTGCCCTTGAAAATATCGTAAAATTCAATCTTGGTGCACTAATAACCACTCCCTCCGTAGAAAGTCCGACTACCTAGCTGGCCACAAATGAGTGGGAAAATGTTGCCCTTAACGATGGCGATATCAAAACTGATAATGGGGCGGGTGGAGGTGTTTTCTTTGAAAAGCAGAATTTGAACATCTCATTGCTCCTCTCAGATCACCATAGCGTATTTAATGTGGAAATAATGGCGATTAAGGAAATTCTGTGTTGACTGAAAGGTAATGTAATATGTGTTCAGGATATTAGCATTTTCACACACAGTCAAGCGGCAATAAAGTCACTGGTATTATGAGCCGCTCAAGATTGCCGCTCATCTCTCACTGAGGTGGCGGAGCATTTTAACATTCACTACAACAGGGACTTTCCAGAAAAATGCTAGTCTGACGAACTCGTCAAAAATGGCACCACTCTCAGAATTCTGCTGCAAAGGCAAACATGTGCCTCTCGCTATATGTAAATATTTACTCATTTTGTATGCAACTAGTAAACCCAACCACTGATGGGAGCTTCTCACAAAGTGTCAAGTCAAGCTAAATCCAAAACGGTCTAATAGATTAGTTTTGCTAAAACAGTCCCGGGTCAGCACCGTCATCGGTGCCTCACGGGTCACTATCCTATAGGTCACTCTAAAGGGCTGGGTATCTTTTCATAAGAGTTGCAGGTACAAGGAGGAGCAGAAAACGATCCTTTATACCTATCCAGCCCTGGTCAAAAGAAGCCTGCTCCATCTGGGGGATCTTCTCTTGACTACTTCGGCGATCTGGAAAATATTGACATCAAAATGTACCTACTTTAGTCCTCAAATGTATACTATATTAGCCTCGTTTCTCTGTAACTTCTTATAAAGTTTAGTTAAGTTACTCAAAGGAAGGATTTTCTATTTATTTCATTAATCTGCCACTACTGATTTAGTCGTGGATTAAGGTTAAAATAAAATTAGTATTTCTACTATCGTACCACCTTTCTTCTTATTTAATTAATAATTTAATGATATTACATTGAATGCAACCTAAAATTATTGGAAATAAAAATTAATTATTAACAGAAACCTCTTTCCGCCACTTGTTGCTCGATAGCCGAAATATTGTATACTGAGTTATCGGCGACTGAGGATAATATCGAGATTTGCTGAAGCTATACGAGTATACCCAGTTAGTTATTATTCTTGTTTGTCATGTAAACTTTTTCTAAACTCGTGATAATTTTCACAAAGAAACACGTCTATTGAATCAGTAATTTTCTATTCACTCGGGAAGCTACAGTTGCTTGTACCCGTATAGGGTAGATATGGTAAGAAAATTGAATCAGGGCACCATAAAATGCACATACATATTTGCCAGTTTTATAGGTGAAATTAGGCCCATTACATTTATAATAGCCGTTTTTCTTTTATGAAAACTATTCCTTATTTAGAAAGAGTTCGGATGGCAAAAAAGAACAACAATTAACTTTCGATAACATCCACAGTTACCGATAACTGAGTACAGAATATTTCGAGATGGCACAGAATAGGTTTGTACTTACAAGTACTTATAAGCAGACCTGTAAAGTAATTAAGTATTTTGGTACTGAAGTACAACTTAAGTACAATTACCTCGTAATTTTTTAAGTACAAGTACAATTCCTTGATACATTTACTTACAAATTTCAAGTACCAGTACCGGGAATTGTACTTATACTTGCAATTCCTTCGAAGAAAACTGCTTATATGATACATAACCAGTTTCTGCAACATATTTCTGAATGATGTTCTTATCAATTGGCAAAACGGAATTATTAGCTTTTACATCGATGTTGTTTGAATGAAGCACTTCTTAATGAAAATTTATTTTTCATACTTTCGTCACTATTTGTGTCAATGTCTAAGCACATAACAAGTTTTCAAGTGCTTCGAATGAATTGCAAGTATAAGTACAATTCCCGGTACTGCTACTTGAAAATTTTAAGTAGAATTACCAAGAAATTGTACCTACTTGTTCTTAAAAAAAAAAATTAAGTACGAGGTAATTGTACTTGTACTTTTACTTGTACTAGAATTTTACAGCTGTGCTTAAAAGTAAAGCTCCAATGCGGTCTAAAAATTGATATACGAAAATACTCTTCTTCTCGTCTGAGTGAAACACCGTTTGCTCCATCTGTTGCACGATAGTCAAAGTGTGCTATACCCAGTTAGCGGTAACTTTGGATATTGTTGAAAGTTACTGAAACTGTGTACCCAGTTAACTGTTATTCTTGTTTGAAACCCAATCCGTGACTAAATTAAATTAAAAGATTTGAAATACGAAATCATGTCTGTCGACACGAGCAACTCATTATTGCGCCATCTAGGGCACCTTAGTTGAAATGTGCTGTACTCAGTTAGCGATAAATGTGGATCAAATCGAAAGTTACTGAAACGGTATACCCAGCCAATTGTTGTTTTTATTTGCCAAACGTACTTTTTTTTTAACTGGGGATCATTTCACAAAAAAATCACGGCTAATATACTACATTACTAGAACTTTATACCCCATTAATAATTATTCTTATTTTCCATGTTTTCACAAAGAAATTTCTGTAATAGAATTATCCCTAGGTTTTACCCACTGAATATTTGGCAGCACATTTTAACGCAGCCACCCTTTAAAACTTCGCTTTCTGAAAAATAAGTGATTTTCGTAAAACCTACTGTATAGGTAACCGTGACATGTCATGGCAGATGAAGGTAAAGGAAGTACGAACGAACTTTCTAACACTGTTACGGTCAAGCATTCAAAACAGAAGGGTTCGTTAATAGTTCTTTTCGATGTAATGCAGCATGTGTCCTGCCTGGTTCAATAGAACAAACTGGAAAGTAATAGCGGGTTAATTATTCTACATTTAAAAAAATACAACAACATTGCTTAGCTAATCGACTTGCTTGAGTCGGCTTATTGAACAAAAGCAACGTAATCAACACTTTGAAGTTCTTATCTGATAAAACTGACTCACAGTACTTGACAATGCATTTTGTTTGAAGAAAGTGAGTTTTGTGAAATTCCTTGAAAGGAAATTTACTATTCATCTCTAGATACGGAACACGCACTTCAACTATTAAGGAATACTTTTAAATAGACATCCGAAACCACACTTTCGTTTGAGTTTAACTAAAGCACTTGTTTGTACAGATATTTTTTTATTATTCTTGCAAAACTCACCTGCATCCTTTGATATAAAAGCACATTTTTCGCAATCCTCGACTTCAACATTTTGTACAAAAAAGAAAAGAAAATAGAACCATTTGATTTGTAGAAGGCAACTGTTTCAAAGGCAACGGTGTAAATTGAGCAAAATCTGAAAGGTAATCACGTTATTAATTAATTTGTTAATTTCACTGATTTGAATGCGTTTTACTTTACGAGAAATTAACGAAATACTTTCTGTTATCAAATTTGTGCCGTAACTTGTTGTCTTTTCGTTGTTATTTTTCTAGTTTCCTTGGCTACCGACGGATGAGAAGAATTGAATGCGCCAGTTCTGGATTGGTACCTGCGCATGCAATCTATTGCTATTTAAACGAACTGTGCAAATTATATTTCGCAGTTTTGTGCAAAAATTTGATTCACATAATTGCAGGCATTCACAGATTGAAGGAAATAATTTGAATTATCGGTGGTAATCGCAGTCGTTTTTGATAATTATGTCAACATCATGTCAAACACCTGTTTGGAGAGATTTCTTTGAAGGAGGACATTTTTTTAAAATACAGGAACCAAAATTCCCCTCTTAATTGATAATATTATAATTTATGAACGAGATGCATAGATGTCGCCAGACAGCATTCAAGACACAAGCCATCTTGGTTTTTCTAACAATCATCCAGTCCTTGCCAAACTTTTATCAATTACATGAACCGCAACCGGGTAATCCCTTTACCAACGGTAGATGGCAGGAACACAACGCGCATATGACCTAACTTTTCAAACTGCTTAATTTGAACTAAATTCGGTCAACAGATGGCGGTATAAACTAAAGGTAACAACACAATTCGATGCAAGAATTTCTGTAATCCTTGGGAATATTCTGAGTAACAGTTTCTGTTTCTTTGTTTGTTCAGAATATTCGCATTCCTTGTTTGTTTATTCATGCTGGGACATTGCAATTAAGAAGCATTCATATCAATATAAACTGCGAATTGCGATTTGCAGTGTGCTTTGGCTATTTAGAGAGTGACACTCTCTCACTCCCAAAATTGTGATGTAGCCCATGTCATGGCTATCTATTAAAGGCTGTATCTTCAGGGATTTATCTAGTTTTACGTGTTGCTGAGGACTTCCACACCCAATGAAATCTTTCACTGACTATAAAAAGTTTTGGGAAAATTATTAGATACATCCAATTTAGTTTCTATCCAACAAAGACGGTATCTATGTAGTTTGTCTGCATTTTCCATCTTGGGGGAAGATGGAAGAGGAACAGTTTCATTATTTGAAATAGAAATATGGACGAATTACAATCGAAAACAAAATTGTATGTATAAAAATATTTTTAATTCAAGTCAGGCGTTAGACAGGGATGTGCTTTAAGCCCAAACTTTTTTGTTTTATTCATAGAAGATATAGTTGATTTTCTGCCAGGAGGTATACAGTATGTATCATGACCACTTGACCAATTTTTTTTTTCAAATTGAAATTGGGGTTGAAAACAGTTGGTTAGCTGGAGAATCTGAGCTAATTATTTTTCGTTTAGGCATCCATTGGGCCTATTTTATACCCATCTTTGAACTCAGTAATTTCTATCGCTATTTTGACATTGTCGAACAGTGGCGGATAAAGTGCTTCAAGTCTACCACAAATAATTTTTGCGAGACCCTGACTAGTTGAAGACCATAGGTAGTGCAGAGAGATAGTGCACACTATCGATAGTTTTCCTTCTTTTTTTTTCTTTTGCTGAAATGTTAAAATTTTAATGCTACGAACGATTAAATGCCTGAGGAATTTGTGTGGAGATTTACCGAGCAACCAACCATTTGGTTTTGAACAAAACTATTCCACACATGAACTGAATACCGCTTAGAAAAATTTCAAGAGGAAAACTTACATTTGACTTTTCACGATGAAAAAAAACTGAGTTCCACACGAACAGTGTACTAGCATTAAGGCGATACTGGCAAGCTATGTAAATTCCATTTTTGCGTGTTAACCTTTACAAAGGTCAACTGCCGCTAGCAAATTTTTGCATGTATGATCCCGCCTTTAGTTCAAATTCGCAGACCAAATTTAGGAAAAATTCCTTCAAAGGTTCTTCAGTAAGGTGACTTACAAGGCCAAACTTTATTATTTTTTAATAGTTTTCAGAAGAAAATACCTTCGTACCAAACGTAAGGAATTTAACAGAATCTCTTCAGTGGTTCTTGAGCCGTGTTAATTCAATTTTGATGATATTAAAATTGAATCGCCATTATAAGCAATAAACTAATATCTCACCAAAATCCTTTTAGCGGTTCCTTATGTAAGTAAGATTCATGAAAAAAAAAATTAACTAAAATGATTCCAGTTTCATTTTTAACTTTTAAATGGGGAACCAATATTGAAATCAGAAATGATTAAATAGAGTGCCACAAGTTAAAATTTACAAAAATTTGCTAAAAGAAATGGAATACGTGATTCAATTTAAATAGATCCAACAGACCCCACCTCCAACATAAATTGTTTGTCTTACTTCAAACCTACAAGTACTAAAATTTCGATCGAAAGAGTTTAAGCTACCTTGCAGTATCTGTTATCTACAAAATCTTATAAAATGCAAAAAATATATTGCTAGCGGATATCTCACACCAGCTCACTTTGTACATCATAAGGGTTTTTTCGAATATTTGAAGATGTCAAATCAAACAGAACCACAGCAATCCAACAAAGATGGCCGCTCTAACTACTTTCCGAAAAGCTTTTACTACCTACTGCGCCGAATCGTACCACATATACCCCACAGGATAAACCAGGCGAAACCAGGCAATACAGAACTATGTCGGGGGTGGTTTCTACAGCTCTAAAAAAAGAAAACTACCCAAGATAACACATATCCCCCAGGAATCGCTCGCTCTCTTTATATCTCATCGTACATGCATAACAACACATACCCTCCCGTGTATTAGTATCGGCGAATTATTCCAAAGAAAAGGCAATAGTATAATACACACGAGCTACAAAATCCAGAACTGAGAAAGCAAAAAAAAAAAAAAAAACGTTGGTACTCAAAACTCGCTTGCGGTTGTAGTGATAAATGGTCGCACTTCGCTCCGGAATCGATTGTTAAACGACGACGCGGCGATTATAAGCGCTAAAAAGAATTTTCCTCAAATTTTCCTTATAAAACATTCCCTTTTTCTAACATAAAAAAAAACAAGTGCTCGTTTGAAAATATCGTCAAAATATATAAAAACCGTTTTCCCGAAATAACCGTTTTCATTCAGTTTTTTCTCGAATTTAACTCAAGTGAATTACAAAAAATCACAGTGAAAAACTGCTCCAACAAAAATTTAAGAAGCAGCAAATACACAAGAAGCAGAGGAAGATGGTAATGATGATGATGATGATGATAATGATGATGAAGTGATAGTAGTTGAGTATCTCTAAATGAAGAGGAAAATGAGATATCCTAAAAAAGAACGGAAGTGTTGAGTGCGTTCAGTTGCAACGTTAACGGTTTTCGGGATAAAGTTTTAAATATTTCCACAAAAAAAAAAAAAAAAAATCCATCATCATCGTTTTTTAAATAAAAAATGTTCATAAAAGTAAAAAGTTAATTAAAAATAAAAAAAATACGAATATAAGAAACAGCAATGGGAGTAATGACCACCGACTTTTCACCACTGGGACCATTTTGTGGATAAACGAAAGAAAAGCAGATACAGCACAATAATAACAACAACAGCAATAATTGGCAAAAATAGTAATGCACTGCGGTTTCACTATTTTTTTAAGTGAGTTTTTTTTTCCAATATCCTTTAAATCCTTTTGGGGTTTCTTTTTTTCGTTTGGAGTTTTTTTTTTCAGAAGACACTATTTCCAGTGAAAATAGGTCTAAAATGCATTCGCCCTCGTTTTTTTTTCGGGGGCGCTAAACTCTGTGCTCAGCTCTCAATTTTGGCATGTATCCAGTTTTCCTGCAAAACCCACAAAAAAAAGAAAAGTTTATCTGTCAATTTATCAATTTAAATGTGAAAAGTGCTATAAAGCTGCGTAGTGAAAATTCTCTAAATGGAAAAGTCCTCATGTATAGAAATTCGTAGAATTATTATTATTATTTTTTTTATGTAAAATGGGGTTGATTGAGGGTGGTATTCAAGAGAGAAAAGAGAGAGAAAAAAAAGTCTACAAATCGATCGATAAAGGAAAGCAGGAACATTTTATAGTTTTTTTTTTTTTTTTTCTTTTTTAGCTGTGTATTTCTCTCTGTACATAAATTTGGGAGTGAGTAGCGAAATAAGAGAGAAAGAACCAGCGCATTGGAGAGAATGCACACACGTGTGTATACCTTCAAGGGAAATTAGTACTTTTACACACCCCCTTACGCTATTTAGCTTCATTCGGGAGGTTTGGTTTTGCGGATCGGTGTTGCATTGGTGTACAGAATGCAAATCTTTGAATACCTATTTTTTTTCTATGATATGATGAAATTTGATTAAAAAAACACTAAACCATTATCTTTATCCTAAAATTAATTTAAATGATACTTGTAGGTATAACTATAGGTATTTCAAATAAGCATGAGAAAAACTAGTTGCTGTAAGTTTTTTTTTTGTTAAATTTATGAAAAGAATCTTCATGCAAGGGCTGAGGTTTCCATTATGCGCACTAAGCAAATTTATTATTTTATTCTGTTTGTTTAAATTGACTTATTCTAAGATGTACGTAAAAGAATTTTTCTACGGAAACTTTTTTTTCTATTTTTTACTTTTAAAGTTTTAAATTTTCACAGAAAAGTGCATGTATACAAACTGCACAAATGGACGCGTTCACTTCGCATAACGCTTGAGCTAAGTGATTTCTGTTGCTGAAGAGGGGGATGGGTGCATGCAGTGAATGTTGGAAAATATTATAGGTATTGCCATATGTCCCAAAGTTAAAATAATTTAAGGTTAATTTTGTCTTTTTTGACATTTTCTTTTAAAATATACTGCTAAATACCCCAGAGTAAATATAATTAAACTTTAGCTCCAGGCGCCTGCCTGACAGTTGTTGACATACCTTTAGCGGAGCGACGAAGTCGCGTAAGCGGCTAAACCCTGCGGAAAAAAGGGTTAAAATCCTGTTAGCGAGCGAAGCGAGCCACTCACCACATACTTTAAATACACCACACTTTCTTACAGGCGACAGTTTTTGGTAAACACTTATTCAACTATGTTACTTCGTTTAAAGCGCCAGGTGATTTTCACTTAAACTGGCAACACTGTCCTCAACTTTAAAGAAATGAAAAACATGCGAAAAAAAATTTTCATATCCTCAAGAAAAAAATATTATATTTATGTTTTTTATGCCATTTTAAGCCAGAAAAAAAAAATTTGCTCAGTGCGCATAATGGAAACTCGCCCCCATGCAAGTTATGCAATTATGATTTTTTGTAAAAAAAAAAATGCTTTAGACGTCTACGAGTACTTTCGAAACAATCGTTTGTGTCGTACCCAAGAAACAACCAATTTTCAAAAATCTGATAATAAGTAGAGTACCTACCGCTAAACGACTTCAAAAACTAGTGTCATACATACTCAATTTACACAAAATCGTTAGAGCCGTTTTCAAAAAATCATTTTTTTTTTTAAAAAAATCTGCCGTAATTTTGGTTGTGAGAATGAAAATTCAAATTTTTTCTCGAATTGTGACCCACGCACCCCAGATTTGAAGTTTGAAGTAAATCGGCCCAGACAGGATTGGTAGACCCACTTTTTGAGCTTTTCTTTAGAAAAGGGGCCGAAATAGATATCCTCTAAACAATTTGTCTTGTCTGAATTCACGGAATCATTCCTCTGCAAAATAACGTTGAAATTTCGATCATCCTGTATATGCAGTTCACATGGGGATCTGTTAATCTCCTTCCTTTCAGCAAGAAGTGAGACTTATTCCTTTCCTCTTGATTACACGTAGAAACAATTTTTGTGCAATAAAACTGCATCATTATGGGCGACAATGGCCATAAGTTATAATTTTTGGTAAAAAAAAATATATTTTCAAAATGTGAAAAACACATCCGGTAACTGTAATAATATATTAATAACTATAATGGAATAAGTGATGGGACCTTCAATCCAGAATATTAATTTTTACAAAGGATGAAAGGACCCTATGTCATTTCCCCCATGACCTACAGCCACCTAATATTATCTTGCTCGTGAGAGATGCGAACAAATCAACTCATCAAGTGACGACCTACAGAAAATCTTGCAGTGGAGAAAAACTAATTTAGTGGACTAGAAAATCCAATTAACCTCCTTTTCAGAAAGATCTCACCTATTGTACTACAACTTCAAATGAACGGCCAAATTATCCATCCCAAGGAAACCATTTTTGGCTTCACAGTCAACTCTAGTGTAACAAGGCACGACCACGAATCCAACATTGCAAACCATGAAGTTGGGCTACCTGTTTAAAGCAAAGAGAAATTATACTTTACAGCGCAATAGCTTCTTCTCCTATACAAAGCATACTCGTAAGTTAGACCACGTCTTGGATATTGTTCTCACGTTTGTAGTTCGGCCCCAAAATATTCGCTTCATTTGCTCGACAGCGTACACAGACGAGCGGTTGGCTTAATAAAAGATCCCGCAGTAACTTCCAATCCCCAACCATTAGCTTATATACTATAGATACTATCGTAGCAGATGTTCTGAAGACCTCAATGGAATGATCCGTAGAAGTACAATATTTGACCACTCTAAAAGGCAAATATGCGTTTGCCAGGTGGCACCAAGCCCACCTGGCAAACGCATTCCTTTATTAAATCTCCTTATTCTGCAGAACAAGTAAACTTTGGCATTCACTCCCAGGATACATATTTCCAGAAGTCTTTAGTCTCCAACAATTCAAGAACAGAATTAACAGTCATCTACAGGCATCTCGGGGCACTGGGCCAGAGTCATAAGTTCGCCTCTCCTGAGAGAAGATAAAAAAAATTTAAAAAATCTTACCTCTCTAAGAACCTACAATTTGGTGTAGATCAGTATTGTCATATTTTCAAAAGTTTTAAGAGGGACATCCCCATTATCCCCATTCATGTTTTTTTCATTGCATCTGTAATGCTCGCACTAACGCATGCATGCTAAATAATTGAAGCTTCGCATTCGACATTTATACAATTGTCCTTTGTAAAAATAGCTCAAATAAAAATATTTTGTAGAACTCCAGATATACCCAACTATTTGTCGTCTTTGCCTCAGTTGAGGCTGTTTTTTTTTTTTGTTTTGAGCTGCATTATCTCAAGATGGGAATCATATCACAGACGTCGATTGTTCCTGACTCAATACAGAATTGCATCCGTTCGCAGAGTGCTGATAAAATGATTCCACTAATGACAAAAGCTTGGTAGTAGGACTTCCGATATGTGGGTGTATTCTGTCTCTCAGTCAGTCGCATCATTCCTATGTATGACTAATTGTAGCCTGGACGATTGGTTAGATTTATGATATTTTACATCTTAGTCTTTATTGGTTTTCGAGCGAGCAGTGTGAGGGCAAACATGCCCTTAAAATAACAGGAAGGTACACTATTCATCCGAGGCCCGACTCGCACTTGACGAATTTTTTAAGATTGGCTTTGCACTCTTAATGATTTGATATCTCGCAAACAGCTAAGGGAATTTTACTCTGTTGAAGTGAGAGTGATGGCAAAACTTAGAGCTGTAAAGCACTTCATATAACTTGAAGAAAAATTACACAAAATTAACTTTATTGTCATAACTATCGCCCCGATTGCCACCAAAATCAATATGAATCAATTTCTAGTTAAACATTTTGGAAAAAGAATCATTCAAATCGGTAAAAAAAAACAATCGACATTCAGAAACAGACACACAGCAGCCCGCCCTACGAAAAATCACTTTCATTGCATTCTGAGTCTAGGGCATGACTTTTCGACTTCATAATCATACGAGTACGAGCACTTCCGTTTCCTTAGAAGAACATGGAACTAAAAATACACATTGTTTGTATACTCCTGTTTGTGGAGGGCTCTTGAAAATACATTATTGAAATATTTGAAGCCTTACAGAGATCTAAATAGCTGTCTGCACCGGGATTGGGATAGCAGTATCCATACCATAAAAGCGCCTATAGAAACATTGGAAGCTATGGTTAGACCTATTCCTATAGCTCCCTACCGCAACATGGCTGTTTGGTACTAGTTTTTTATAGGAGGATAACCTTACCAATAGAAATTCCGAGAGGAATGACTGAACGAATCGGCTCATTACAAAAGTAGAGAAGACGTGTCCTTCTACATACAATGACGACAATGTCGCTACAGAAGCCGGTGCATTTTGCGAACCCCTACCAATGAACTGTACCTATGAGATTGGAAATGGTTGTAGCGTAAAAAACCGAGATCACAACTAAAAAGGCATAAGGAATACATGTACTTATGTACATTGACGAGCAGATTGTTTAGGTTCTTAAGTCAGCATCAGTTAGATCAAAGCTGGAACTGCAACCTGGGACCTTATTCTGGGTACAATGCCCTCAAAAGAGGCAATGAACTTGCAACAAATGGGGCGGAAATGCGCTTTAAGACAAAACAAAAAACTTGTTATACAGTGTAGTTAGGCAGTTTCTACTTTTCGACAAAACGTTAGTCCATTCGTAGGCGTCGTTGTTTAGGGATAAGGTTCGAATACCAGAAGATACAAGAAAAACGAAAAAAGTCCCACCTCTTGCGAATATCTGACAAACATCCGAGAGTAAATTTGTCACGAGAAGCTTCTCTTAATCGAACAAATGTTCATATTTTTCATATTTAATCATTAGTTTAATAGACACTTACATAAAATTATAATAATTTTTCAGTTTATAAGTGTGATAAATGTAAACAAAGATAAATTTCTAACTTAAAGATGCTTATACACAGAACAATGTATAATAGTTTACCTACTGCCAGTCAAATGCGATAAAAGAGTGTCACTAAAACAATCCGCGAAACAAAGTCAGTGGAAGAGCATTTCATAAACGTATGACATGAATGAAAAACTGTCGTTCAGGTATAAAAGAAAGATATCTTGACGAATTAGAGAATGGAAGTCTTACCCAGATCACAGAATTCTAGATACACATTAACACGTTGAGTGCCACATGAGACCAATGTGACTTCCAACGAATTTGGGACACCTGTGCCGCGTGAGTCCAGGGTGGTCTCACAGTAGTTTCTATGATGTCTACAAGTTTCTACAAAAAAATTGTTTCGGCCTGTGGGACCCGTTTTTTCGGATTACACTGTGGCCCTCAACGTGTTGGGTGCATCCAAGATTATTACTAGCATATTACGAAACATATTCATAGCGCCTCAGATCGTATAAGTAGCGATATATATTGTTGCATGCAACTTCAGATTTCTTCTAGTTTCAGCATTATTGATAGAGAAAATTTCTCTTATGTTACGAGTAATTTTGATAACTTTAACCTGGTTTTTCTAAGACAACCAAGTATCTTACCGATAACCGCACGTACATGATCGTTCTATGTTAGTCTATCGTTAAACCATATACCAAGATTTTTTCAATTTCTTACATATATATTCGGGGGTCTGATTCAAAGATATACCGATGGAAAACAGCTAACGTCAGCTCTATTTTTGGAAACTCTTTAACGTTTGGATTTTTTAGAATTTAGAAGTAGAAATACATTGATAGAAGTAGAGTAGATTGTTTCCGAGAATTTCAAAATCTTGTCAAGATCCTCATTCAATCTACTGATCACATCCTCTATAAGTTCTAGTTTGCAACTTTTATACAGCTGTACGAGTACATTGTCCGCGTGCAAATAGTTTGAATGAATGATTTGGAATTTCATTAATAAAAATAGTAATCAAAAGGGGACCTAAGATGGATCCTTGAAGTACCCCTGAAGATGTAATAAAACTGGGTATTTTACCATCCACAGCAGCTGCTTGTTTTTTACCATATAGATAGGAGCTCATTAATAGTAAATCCAGTAGAGTTAAACGCGTTACTGTTAACAGCGCAGAAGAGAATCTTTGTTTTTTTTTTTTTCTGAAATCAGATTGATTTTCGCATAGCAGTGATTTACGCTCAAGAATCTTTGACAGGAGCGGGAGAATTGAAATGGGCATATATTCTGGTGGGAAAAGGGTTGTCCCTTGCTTCTTTAATATAGAAATCATTTTTGCAACTTTCCAAATATCAGGAAAAGTGAATGTCATTAAAATGGTATTGCAAATGTGGGTAAGAATGGGAAGTATGTGTGGTAAAAAAAAATGTTCACAAAGCATGAATGGATTTTATCTAGGCTTACTAATTTAGATTTATTGTTAATGATTACATTTGCGATAAGTTAGTGCAGCTTGGTGTATCTATAATAATTTGTGGAAACGCAATGGACTATCACTTTACAATCGGTTTAGAGGAGGGTGAGCCACCCCACAACTAAACTGTTTTCTATATTAGAAGTGACATACGAAATACAGTAACTCTCAATAAAAAAAAATCCAATGAAAATATAACCTCAAAATATATATAGGGCACCGATTCTTGGAGCGGATATAATTCTCTGGATTAGAGAGTAGCGGAAGTATATATATAAAATCTTCAGATGCCCATACAAATCATCTGATTTGAGGCTGTGTTGCGCATGCTGCAGTATTCATATTTAGTACGTGTTTTCTTATGGTAGTGGTATAAAATGTGAATACTTTTAACTACTCGTACTCATTCGTTACATTTTCGGAAGAATCCAGATAAAAGTAACGAGTACTTCATATTCGCGAAACCACTTGTATCCAAGATGTCATATCTTTTCATCGATCGTACCGGATAAATAGTAATCTCGTGTCTTCTCATTTTGAGTAGGCCAGATTCACTCTAATCATTCCGCATTGATGTTTTGGCGCATATGTGTAGGGTAACATATGTACATATATAAGAAATGATGCTCGATTTGGGAATTGCCGTCCTTTTGAAGTATTGATTGATTCACTCATTATAACCCTTCCTCTTCCTAGCATGCATGCGATGTTACTCGATAGTTAATGTTTTTTTTTTCATTCAGTTAATTTCATTTAATAGTTCCCTGAATAAGCTGAGTAGGCACGTGATCCTCCGATTTTAATGGTGGAAATCGGTTTTGTTAGCGTATATCTCGAAAACGGTGCATCGTACGATTAGGATCGCAATTTTGGGTATTGAAATTCTCTACAAGACAGATGCCGAATTTTTGTTAAATTTTCGAAAATTGTAAGTACGCTATTCTTCGAAATGCCCGACTTTACTGAAAATTGTGAGAGGTCACAGACTTAGTAGCAACCATTTGCGTGTGAGAAAATGCTTCATATGTCGGAGCCGTTAGAGTTTTTTTTTGTGTTAAAGCATTATCGAAAGTACCCTGTTCTATCAGTGTAGGCTCTTGATCTTGTAAATAGCTCCATAAACTGATGTAATGTGAGCGTTCAGCTGTAAGGTCAAATTATCAAACTTATTGCAGCCGTTAATAAGTGAAGAAATCTATGTATAAAGGATCATATCCTGGACCTCAAAGTAGAAACTGATGACGGTCGTTATTTTACGAGGCTTCATTAGAGACGTGCCAGTTGGATATTTTGACAGAAGTAGGTAGAATGGATGAAAAGTTGGAAAAAAAAACCTACGAATTGATTCCTTTTGAAGAAGAGGAAGATTTACTTATTGGAATAATTTATAATGAAAAACTCGACTTATGGCCATGACACATTTCAAAACATAATTATAGTACGCACGATGGCAACACTCTCCCATCATTTTGTTCGCCCTTATCATAAAATCATCTAGTAATGCATTTTGTTGTTGTTATCGTTACCGGAGAGAATAACCTCCCACGCACACTCGACAAAAGCTAAAAAAAAAGAGAGGAACTAGGCACATACATACATATATATTAGTTAGTGTTTGTTCGGAAAGTAGTTCGGTTTCCTTTATTTTTTCCATAAGAATCCCTTTAATGAATTTCCCTTTATTCTATAGAAAAAAGGAGCACCCAACGAGAGAATAAGAAAAAAAAAATTCCCATTATTTCTTTCCTTTTGATCGGTGCATTTCCAGTCTCCTCCACCTCCTCCATTTGTATGGTCGGACACATTGTTTTCCACATGTCATGTCACCGCCATTAGTTCAAATCCAGCGACAAAAAAGAGTTCATGGAACGATTTTGGCGTTTTTCTTTTCGTTCTCTACCCCCATCATTAATCACCCTTCGTGTGTTGAAGGGATGCCGATGCACCCATACATACTGACGGCTATAGAGATATAAACATTAAATTATTGTAACTACCAAAGTGTATAGTTTTTTTTTTAGGCTAAATTGAAGATTATCCTCCATCAACCCCATTCACCCCGAACAGCGGCATTTATCATCCTATGAATTGTCTTTTGCATCCCCTACTCTAGCAATTGCTAAAGCAAATTATAAATCAAAAAATACACGAACAAAATGGGGGACATACAAAAAGAAAAATAAAGGAAGAATGTTATGTGACACACAAAACGCAAAGCGGAGGAGAATTGTGCCAAATGCTTATGCTATGCAGCAGCGTGCATCAGGGGGATGATAACGGCCACCCTGCTGCTGGAATTGAGCTGAATCAAACAATGGGACTCGCAGCATTATCGTGTAGTATAACAGTTGCAGGCTTTTATATTTTTTGTCGTCCCTTTGAGGGTTGAATGTTTGTTTTCGGAATTTTTTTTTAGTCTGCGCCAGATTGCGTCAATAGCAGGGCGGTGAAGTGTGTTCGTTTACTCTAATTGGAATGTACACTTGGTTTCTGTTTTGTTTTTATCGGTCCTGCTCATAATCCTAGACCACATACACCCTTCTAACAGTAGCAGCAGCCCCCAAGCGGTGGATATTTGTTTTTCATCATTTTTTTCGTTTTGCAATTCAAATGTGAAACGTCTTGAGTTAGGTTATGGTCAGAGAAGTCAATTCCGAGGTTATGGATCCAGTTTACTGCCCATTTGACCCTTTCGGACCAAGTGGTTGGGCGGAGGGGGCTCCGTAGCTCCATTTCTAAGGTAGTTACTTTTTTGTGCGCGCTAATAACCATTACTCATGGCGTGTTGATTTTGTATTTGATAAAATCAGTTTTTGTGTGTATGTTTCCCGAACCAGCCGTGGTCTAGTGGGGCAAATTAAATTATTAAAGAGCCATTTTCCTTCTTGTTTTGTTGGGATTTATGGGCTTTAGAGCGTCCTCTACTCTACTGGGGTTGAATTCGATTCAGTGTTGTATTAGTGTGTAATAAAATTTTGTACACCGGTAAATGATATGTTATTGGACTATGAAATATTTAGTTTCCGGATTTTTCGATACTACACTATTTCGAGTGGACCCGGGGCGGATTCGTATAACCCCAAAATAACGATAAATGTCGTTAGCGGGTGGTCGAACAATTTATAGTTCGAAAATAGCCAACAAAGTGCGTACAGGGAAAATTATAAACATGGAATAATTTATTTAACTTAATAGCTTTGTATACATTGTGAAAGGATGTTGTGGGTTCCATGTGAACTTTGGAAGTGGGCGGAAGTTAGATCCTGGCAGATAATTTTGAAGAACAGTGGGTGTGCTCTTAATGGGGAATTATTCACAGCAGAGCGCTTTGAAGAGGTGATGGAGGTTCAGGAACAACTTTTATATTTGTAATGGTATTTAAAGCTATTTTGACGAAAAGGTTAGGTTTAAAGGTTTGAAATTGAATTGGAAATTATTCCTGTGCTGTGATGAGCGAGTAATTTATGTTAAAGGATGTTAAAGTATAGGCGGAGTAAACTGGTTATAGTTTAAATATAAGTTAATTTTTGTTCATCACACTAATTTTTGCACAATATGTGTAAAGCATGACATGAACAATCTATCCACTATCGAATAAGTCTATGCGATGAACCCGGGGTTCCTAATATCTCGACCCGAGGTTCGATCTCAACTTTTTGGAAGGTCATCAAACGAAGGTAGCCCTACACGCAATCATATACCCCATCAAAACACCCTGGTGGTATTTCTTGACTTAGAAATCAACGTTGAAAACAATTCGATTTATCAATGTCTTACGTAGGCTAAACATTTGCGAACCCATCTGCTACAATATATAGAGTAATCAATCAATGCTTCCTTTGGAGGTAGCTCTCTCAAGAGTTTAGCACACCGGGGGACTCCTCAATGGGAGTGTGCTTTCCCCTCTGCTCTGGAATCCGGTTCTCAACGAACTTCTCCTAGAAATACAGAATGCTGGCTTCAAGGTTGTGGCTTACGCAGACGATGTTGCTTTCTCAGTATTAGCAAGCACCTGTAGACACTTGCCGATATCTTGCAATTTGCTTTCAACAAATTGGTCAATTGGATAAAAAGTTGATGTCTCAATGTTAACCTCTTGGTCGGGTTAACATTGAGCTAGTCCTGTTCCCCAGGAATCATAAAATTAATGAGCTCAACTGGAGAAAAAATATCGCTGAGTGTGCAGGAAAGTCCATGGTTGCGTTATACTCGTGCCAAATTGCGGTAGACGCTTACAGTCAAATATAATGCACTCGTTGTACATTTCGTTAGTTGGGCTGATTCTCACATATGGTATACTATTGATCTTATTGATTGCAACAACGCTTTCACTGCAGCTAGGCGGTATGAACCACCCGTCTTTACTCAGTGTCAACACAATGGATCTATTTTTGGTCTAACCAACCAACCAACCAACCAACAGTAGCGCTCCTATTCCCGAACTGGGTTACCCGGCTCCTTGTCCTTGGGGTTGTGCGTTGGAGTAATTATTGTACCATGGAATGATTACAAATCAACCACAATGCTACAAGGGTCGCGGAATATGACGAATTCTGCGAAAGCCGAGCAGCAGGCTACCGGAAGCGTCCACGCGTTGTGGAATAAGCTGTGAATAACTATTTATTTAATAATAGCAAGCAGCGGATATTGGATCGCTTTGGCACAATTTGCATATTTTCTGAGAAAACCACATATGTATATCGGCAAGCTATCATCCCCTTCGCAGAGTCTGACCCAAAATGAGTGGCTGCGAACAGCGGCTGTTCCTCCAGGCTAGAAGCGGCAAATATTGCTCGCCGGCAGTAACAATAATTTTGCAAAATCTATCTTTCCTCTATAATCTTTAATTCTCTTCTATACCCTTTCTTCTCTCTACAATTTAAAAGAAATTAAGGATGTTACTGTTGATGAACCACTCAAACGAATAAATAAAATGTTTAGACTCTTAACAGGCCACGTGAAGCTGAATAATTAGCGAATGCCTTAGACTACCCATAAAGCGGATGAAAAACTGTGGGATCTGTAGCACAGAATCAGCGTTTATTTGGATCCGGCAAAATTCACCAGCATTAGCTTATTAGTCGCTCACGCTGTTTCTATAAGCTCCTCGACAGGAGTTGCAAACAATATCCACGATATGACGTTAAAATCGTATATATCGATTTTAAAGCATAAATTGGAAAGGAGCCAGCCATCTTTGGCCATCAGCTTGCAGGACAACAACTCCGGAAATGGACTCAGGGTAATTGACTTTTACGGCGGAATGAAATATTACTGTATCTAGTACGCGATTCCCTTAACAAGCTTACTGTGCAAAACTGAAGGTGGCTAGCACAAGATTGAGTAGGCTGGAGACGCTTGTTAGTCGAGGTTCAGGTCCACCCTGGGCCTGTATCGCCATCTAAAGTAAGTAAACTTAGATACGATTAAGTGTACAAAAGTCAAAGGTGTAAGTTGTATCTTCTCATGCAGCTACTCGAACTTTCGGACCTTATTCGAGACAATCTTCATTAGCCCAGGAAATTCAAACGAAATTTGGGTCAAATCTCGAAATAAGTAGGGTATAGCTGGTTAAGTACTACAAGCCTCTACATGGGACCTTGTTAAATTAAAAATATGTTTGTCTCATGGTTTATCCGAAGAAATAAAGATGATTTCTGAAAGTTGGCCAATTTTTGAAGTGTTCGATTTCAAAACTTTCATTTGTGACGCCCTTAACTGAAGAACCGCTGAACAGATTTAAATGAGGTTGTGTGTGTGGTGTATAAATAGCTGCATCTAAGAATTATTAAATTCAAAGGGTGGCCGTGGTGTAGTGGTAACATCATCGCTTGTCACGCTGTTGATTCACGGCTCGAATCCTGATGTCAGAATCATCTATTTATTTCGCATGAAATAAATAATCAGTATATCAGTCGATCACTTGCGAAAGCTAAGTCAACTCTACTGTGAAGGCATAACATTTTTCATTTTTTTTTTTTCATTTTAAGTGCATTTTTATTAATTCATTTATTAACTTACATGCTAGACAAAACGCTTAAAACTAGCTTAACTAACTTAACTATTCTTATTCTAACTTACTGGCCCTATGCGGGCGCTCTAAGCTAAACCTAACACTTAAAACTATGTCTTTCGACGTAACGAACATGAAAATTGTATATTTATTTCATTGTCTTAAATTTAAACTAAGAAAATTAGTCAAAAAACTTAGTGCCTGAACATTTTTTCTATTCTTATAAATAAAACTTATAAACTACCTAAAAATAAATCTTAAAACTATCTTATTCTAAATTAGCCTATCTTATTCTACCTTACGTATTCTATACGTAAATTTTTTTTTTTTTTTTTATTTCTTTTTTTTTTTTTATCGAGTGCTGTTTTTTCTAATTTTTATTTTTTTTTATTTTTTTTTTTTTTTTAAATTAGGAGGAAACGACGAAGGAGTTTCCTCTCTTTCGGCCAGCCACCAGAAATGACCGTACTGACGTTGTACGTCATCAACATCCCGACCCGATACCGCCCTACTAAACCGGAGACGCTCCACACTGCCGTGTGCAACGTCTCTGTCGTAGTTGAGTCGCCTATCCACAGCTGTCCGAGCAACGTGGAAGATTAGCGGCACTGCCAATCTGTCCTGGATCAGACCTTTCTTATCAAAATAGAGGAACGCCTCTGGGGGAACAAAGCCGTTAAGGCGCACTCTCTCATGATACTCGGAATTGGGGTAATAAGCCCCGAAGATCAGGTTGTTCGTCGAGCTCATTGCTCTTGCAATGTGCCTTCGAATCAGCTTGATAACGAAATTATCCACTCTTATTAGATTAGCCCTGTTGTATAGGACCTCATTGGGATAGAATTTTATGTACTGGGACTCCGGTGTTCTGAATAAATGAAGGCAAGCCCGAAGGCAAGCCCTCTCAAACACCCGAATCTTTTCCAACAAGCTTGCTCCCACGTTGAACCACACGGGACATCCATATACGAGCATGGGCCGGATGAGGGCCATGTAGCAGATTACCTTTACCCTTGCATCGAGTTGCTTGCTATAAAAAAGTCTCTTTGTAAGGGCAAAAGCACCTTTGGCTCTGGCCAGAGCAGCATCTATATGTTTGTTAAAATATAGATATTGGTCTAACCAGAGCCCCAGGTATCTGACTACACTTCGACTCGCAAGTGGCTGTCCGTGCGGTCCCACGATTGAGAACTTTCGCCAATTCTTTCTGGTATCCCTAGAGGCCCCAGACAACGGCGTCCTAAAAAGAATGGTTTCCGATTTCTGGAAGTTGATCTTCAACTTCCAGTCATCGCAATATCGCTGAATCTTATCGAAGTCACGTTGCAAGAGAATTGCAATGACCTCGATTTTTGGTCCTGATCTGTACGCGATCAAGTCGTCTGCATACGCTATGGCATGGTGTAGTGATCCTATCAGATCGCTCGTGTAAATGTTGAAAAGGATCGGTGAATTAACCGCACCTTGTTGCAGACCATTTTTAATTAGAAATGTTCCAGTAGAAGTCACATTGCCATTTTTGACGATGAACTGCCTACTGGTGAGCATGTTATAAAGTATGTACAGCAGTGGTTTGCTTATGCCCAGCCTGCTTAGCTTGTAGAAGAGTCCCTCTAACCATACGGTATCGAAGGCCTTCTCCAAGTCAATCAGGCAGGCACCCGTGCATTGGTTCTTGCTTTTGTTCCATTGGATATCCGATACCAGTTTAGACGCGGCATGTGTTGTATCATGCCCCGCCTTAAAACCGAATTGGTTATCCGGAATTATATTACTGTTCTCAATCCACTTAAGCAAGGCTCTATTGATCACTTTCTCGAATACCTTGCTGATGTTCGGAAGGAGACTTATCGACCGGAGATTTGCCGGATTGGAAGTGTCCTTACCCCTTTTGGGGATGGGTTGTATCAGTGCTGTTTTCCAATGCGCTGGATAATGTGCATTATTCAGCGCATTGTTAAACAGAGTGGTGTAAATGTCCACCGCTTCTAGAGGGAGATGTCGAAGCACAATGTTCGACACTCCATCGATTCCCGCAGATTTCTTCCTCCTCAATGAGTCGAAGATCGCTTGGAGCTCCACCTTCGATATGTACGGGGGATGTACCCTTTCATCGGCGATGACATTATTTGCCATGTTATCGTCATTGAACTCGGTAAAACCTATGTTCTCGGATCGCCAGTGCTCTATATCATTTCGAAGGTAGAAGTTGTGCACAAGGACGCGATTTTCCAGGTCGTGGTTCGGGGAAATGGTATCATTCACCTTGTACACTTCCTGGAAAGTCGCTCCTATAGCCTCTACCTTCTCCTGCGGATCTTCGATCACAAAGAAGTTGTCATCCTCTACTGCGTTATCTGGATCTATACCTGCTGTTATAAGTATTCGTCCATTGTTCATCGTTCGGGGGATCTTAAGACACGGAAGGTCGTTTTGATTATTCCTCCGAAATATTTTATTTATTTGCGGGAACATACTCGGGTTGTTGAATTTTACAGCCCGAATTTTGTTGTTCCAATGCAAATTTGCCGAAAGTCTGTAATTTTCTCTAATTAACTTCTGGAGGTTTTTAATCAACGACTTCAGTGTCCTGACCTCCGAGTTCTGTCTGTCAGTAAACTGTCTGTACAAGGTTTTTAGTCTCGACAGCAGTCTACTTTTGTGTTGGTGTAGTGCGTCAATTGTTGCATTGCGGAATATGTCTGCGTTGTCAGTATGTTGATACCGAAGTATCGTATTATCCATAGTTCGTTTAATTGTCTCGTCCATTTGTTTTAGGTACCAGTCAATCTCCTCGTTTGACAGATTCCTATTGGACGGTGGGTAGAGCGAGTTCGAGGAGAGTGCTCTTGTTAAAGTTCTGGAGAAGCGAGTCCAACGCGTCCTACTATAATTGTAGGAGTACGTTTGGACAAACTCCTTCAACTCCGCAATTTCGTTGGGAATCGTTATTACGGCACTGAGTCCGCAATGGTCACTGTCATACACAAATGTGTGCAGGCAGTTTATAGTTTGTCGGTCTATGTCGGTCAGTTGTAACCGTACGTCGAACAGCATAAGATCCAGATAAGAGCCACTTCTAGGAAACGACGGACTATCTGTAGCTTTCAAATCGAGTTTATACTCGACACTATGCCGACCCCACCAATTGAATAGTAGGTTCCCTCTAGGATTTGGTGTGTTATTTCCCCAATCTCTATGTTTGGCATTGAGATCTCCGGCCATGATGAAATAATTCTCCTCCGACTCCAGCCTTAGGAATCGAAAAAGTGTCTCGAGCTCTGAAATAAATAAAGTAGATTGAGTAGCTTCAGGTGCATAGAGTGCGACCAAGTACATCCTCTTTCCACTACGGAGAGGGATGCACACGATACACGCTTCCAGCTCCTGGAACCTTCGCACTTCACCGCTGTACATAACTTTAAATTGCAGTTGTTTGCGTATGAAGATCGCAACACCTCCTCCTTGTGTGGAGTTGGGTCGGTCTCTTCTGACAATATTGTATTTATTGTGCCCCAATTTGTGCTTCTGGGATAGCTTTGTTTCGCTAACCATAAGCACATCAGGGGTTTGGTCTTCAAGCAACTTAAACAATACGGCTCTTCGCTCGATCCTAATCAGTGAATTCACATTCACCGCAAGGATCTTCAAGGATTGCTCCTCCATGTTCGTACCCATTACGACTGAAGGTGCGTTAAGCCCGGCAGAAGTGCGTAGATCTGGTCCACCCGCTTCGCCTGCTCCTGTACCTGACGTTGAAGCTGCTCCATCTGCCCTTGGATAGAGAAGGCATAACACTGGCAGTAGGGTGGTCATATGGCTAAAATGCAACTTGATCGTGATGATGACATCAGGAGGACGGAAAAAAATACTGTGAATCATAAGCAATGACAATAATAGCGAAAACAAACAAAATACTCTCCAGTTATCTGGACAGCCACCCTTGGAGTTTACAGAAAACTTAAAACCACCTGAGTTTCAAACTACACCACTCTGTCTTTCTCTCTGTCTCTCCCCCTTTCCACAAAACGCACGTGTTCTAAAAATTAGTATAAGGGGGGGATATCATATCCCCTTTAACACGTTCAAATTATATAAAAAAAAAAAAAAAATAGAGTGGTGGTCAGATACAGAAGCGTAATTCCAAAAGTTTTCAAATCGTCCCTATCACAAAGCCAGCACAAGAACCACTTCACGGATCTTGACGAAGATCTGTTTATAAGTCGTCTCGGACGTTTTGATAGTCACGTCTAAAAATCATTAAAATCGGATAAAGTGGGGGTAGAACATCCGGCCACAGAATAAAACCGAATTTCTCATTATCGACATACAGGGTGTTACAATGAAAATTTTTCTTCTGCCTTATTCAATTTTTTTATGTGTGTGCGTGCCCCCGCACTCCCCCAGAAGCTCCCGCATGGCATCAAAATATAGCAAGTACTATGTTAAACTAGAAAATAGTTCCAAGGTTTTGGTGTTAAAAATACAGGGTGTTACAGTGAACATTTTTTCCAATGCGAGTGTGGGTTTCAGCACCCATCCAGAAACGCCTAGAAGACACGAAACTGGAAATTTATACTTAAATCAAGAAAGGAAATGCATTTTTATTAAGATTGTTACTTTTATCTTTAAATTGAAAGACTAATTAACTTTTTTTTTTATTATTAAATAAATAAATATTTTTGCATTAACAGCCCAATGCAGGACTTGGCCTAGCTTTTCGCCGCCACTCGTGCTGTGCGCTTCACGAATGGTTAGGACCAACAGTTTTACGAGTATGCCGTTTCCGAAGGGAACGACATGACAATTTTACTCTCGGATGTTTGTCAGACGTTCGCGAGAGGTGGGACCGTGAGAAAACTTTTTTTTATTTTTGTGTTTTTTTTTTGGATTCGAAGCTTGAACCTCTCGCTCAGTGATAGCGGACTTAAACACTGAGCCACGGCTCCATTTTTTTATTATTATATTTCTTTATTATATTGTAATATGCGAGCTACGGCTCGAGTAGATAAAACAATATTCTGTGAAATTATTTCTTTATTTTCTAGTCTATAGAACAATTCAGGTTCACACTATACTATTCTTCGCAATTCTTTTCTTACAAGGTCTCTGTCCTCTCAAATCACTTTATCTCCTTTCAATTACTTAATTCACAAATCCAAACTAATTACTTCTTCTTGTTAAATCCCAACTTTCAATTTATCACAAAATTATAAAAGTGATAATGGGCGAAGTCATTATCACTTTTCTAATCTCTTCGCCACAGTTTAGAAACTACTGCCCCCTTTTTGATCGCCATCTGTCCTTATATAGCAGAAGTTTCTGATAGCCAGAAACTTCTAGCAAATTCTTCGACCACTGGAACAAGAGAAATTCCAAGATGACAATCATTCTTGCAGTTATAATTCCCTCTCATCCGTGATATTATCCGTCTCTTTCGTAGACATGTACTGTGGAAACCGCAGACACGAACCTCGAATGAAAGGACACTTCGAACCAAAATTCTGCTAGAATGAAAAGACACTTCGGAATTTGTGCATCATACTTTTAGGGGCGTAGTTATTATTATGCTACAATATTTTTAGTTGCTTATTTATATGGCTTTGTGCCATCAGAATATACAGATTTTTTTTCAAAATGTAGTTTACTCTTTCTTGCATATTTATAGGCTCGTTAGTCTGAGAATATACATAAATTTCCTTTCAAAATGTAGTTCACTTTTATTTGCGTATTTATAGGCTGTTTTGTCATGAAAATATGCGGATTTTTTCTATAAAAGTGCAAATTTTCAACTTCAGAATTTACTTACATATTGTAGCATAATAATAACTACGCCCCCTAAAAATATGACGCAACAAATTCCGAAGTGACTTCATTCTGGCAGAATTTTGGTTCGTACTGTCCTTTCGTTCGAGGTTCGTGTCTGGGACGAAGTCTCCACAGCTCATGTCAACGAAAGAGACGAATAATATCAGGGATAAAAGGGAATTATAACTGCAAGAATTATTTCTCTTATTCCAGTGGTCGAAGAATTTGCTAGAAGTTTCTGGCTATCAGAAACTTCTGCTATATAAGGACAGATGGCGGTCAAAAAAAAAAGACAGTTGGTTTAGAACCGTGGCGAAGAGATTGGAAAAGTGATAATGGGCGAAGTTGTAATTTGGTGATAAATTGAAAGTTGAGAGTGAACAAGAAAAAGTAATTAGTTTGGATTTGTGAATTAAGTAATAGAAAGGAGATAAAGTGATTTGAGAGGAAAGAGACCTTGTAAGAAAAGAATTTGCGAAGAATAGTATAGTGTGAACTTGAATTGTTCTATAGACTAGAAAATAAAGAAATAAATTTCACAGAATAATTGTTTTATCTACTCGAGCCGTAGCTCGCATGTTACATTGGTGTCAGAAGCTGGGATAAAACTTATTCTGTGAATAACTATTTCCGTGGTGTGAAATTGCACAAACAAAAAAAAAAAAAAAAAAAAACGATTTCTGTGTTGAGTTAATTAGTTGCGCAAAATGGGTCGCAAATTGGGAAAACTAACTATAACTCAACTAAAGGCAGAACTCAGTAAGCGGAACCTCGACACAACTGGGGGAAAAGATGCCCTGCTGATTCGTCTGGAAGAAGCAGTAACGCAGGAAGGTGAAAATCCGCACGACGTAGAGTTTGACGTGGAAGAGGAACCAGCAAGTACAGCAGCCGACCCGGGTATAACAAGTCTGCTCCTGCAACTTAAGTTAGTCATGGACGAACAAAAGAAAGCAATAGAAGACCAAAGGAATTCTATAGAACTTAAGCTGGACGAACAAAAGAAAGCAATGGACGAACAAAAGAATTCTCTAGAACTTAAGCTGGATGAACAAAAGAAAGCGATGGACGAACAAAAGAAAGCAATGGGCGACCAAAGGAATTCTCTAGAACTTAAGCTGGACGAACAAAAGAAAGCAATGGACGAACAAAAGAAAGCAATGGACGAACAAAAGAAAGCAATGGACGAACAAAAGAATTCTCTAGATGCTCTGGAAAGTAAACTTGATGAGCAAAACAAGAACTTGGAATCCAAATTCGAAGTGATCGAAGAGAAAATCGAGAAGGTCGAGACGCAACTCGAAAAAGTCGAAATTAGATTCGATGAAAATTTTGAGAAACATGAAACTCAGTTCGGGAAGATAGAGACTCAATTTGAAAAAGTGGATACGAAATTCGAGATAGTAGGAAAGCAAGTCGAAAATCTTGCTAAGGAGCTCAGCAACGTGAAGAGACAGAAAGCACGGGAATATTCCACTGACGGTCTGAGAAGAAAGGAGATGCAGCCTCCTATCTTCGATGGTCAAACATCATGGCCAATTTATAAGAGGCAATTCGAAGCGGCCGCAATGACCAATAGCTGGGACGATGAAGAGAAGTCTATTGCACTCACGCTTGCACTGAGGGGTCCAGCTGCGGAGCTCTTGCAGACCATCGCGGAAGATAAACAGCAGAACTACGACTCTCTGGTTCAGGCTATCGAGATGCGGTTTGGGGATGAACACATGCAGCAGGTGTACAGGGTTCAGCTGCGTAGTCGAGTCCAGAAAAGGGGGGAAACGCTCCAACAGTTGCAAGCGGATATAGAGCGACTAGCCCATCTTTCATACCCTAAAGCCGGTGAGGAGCTTATCAATGAAATGGCGGTGGAAGCTTTTATTCAGGCCATAGAGGACAGACAACTGCAAATGGCTGTAAGGATGGCTGAAAAGCGAACACTCCCCGAGGCATTGGCATTCGCTTTGTCAATCAAGGCTGCGGACCAAGCATACCAGCGAATACACCGTGTCAGGGAAATGTCCGTCGTGGAATGCTCATGCCAGAGAACAGCCGTCAAAGCTCGCGGAAGTCAAATCCGTTGCTGGAATTGCAACCAAACCGGACACCTACAACGGCAGTGCAGAAGTGCACCTAGACGAGGAAATTGTCCACATTGCGGAAGTAGGAGAAGCAGAGAGGAAGCATCCTGTCGGTCAGACTTCCCAAAACCAGCAGTCGGGAGATGCGTAAGGACCAACTTCGCGGGGCAGAAGTTGGTTACTGGAATCGAGGCCCCCAGGACCACCATTCAAGTTTCGCAAACCAAACGGGGTAACAAGAGCCTGACAGTGGAGGCACTAATCAACGAGAAGAAGTGCGTAGCCACCATCGACACAGGTGCCACTGCCTCCATTGTAAGAAGAGATATCGTCAAAAGCTCCTGGCTGCACAACACCAACAGCTACTGCCTGAAGACTGCAACAGGGGAAATGGCGAAGGTATTTGGAGAAGTTCGTCTTACGATTACTCTGGCAGGACTGACGTTCTCCCATGCGTTTCTGGTGGCAGATATATGCGACGAGTGCATCATCGGAGTAGACTTCATGAAAGCAAATGAAGTAATCTTGGACATCGGGATGCAAGTACTGAGGTATCGAAATGTGGAGATTCCGATGGTGTACGGAAATGAGAATGCCGTAACTCTCAGGACAGTCATCAGCAAAGACGAAGTTTTGCCGCCGTCTTCAGAGACAATCATTTGGACAAAGCTGGAAGGTGATCTTGGGAGCCACCGATTCTACATAGTAGAACCAGACCCAGAGAAGAATTCTCAAGACTACATCGTGGGAAAGACGTTAGTCGAACCAAAGAACACCATGGTTCCAGTGAGGGTTTTGAACGCAAGACCACACACTGTAAAACTAAGGCGAGGGGATGTGACTGGAAAATGCACGCCGATTACCGCCGTCGCAACAATATCTGAACGTGATGCTCCAAAACCTCTCCCATCACCTTGGACAGCGGAAACGAGAGAGACGATTCTCCAGTCCAGTGAGCTGAATCAGGAGCAGCGAACTATGGCAGAGAATCTTATCAATGAGTACGCTGATGTATTTGCCTCACAGGACGGAGAATACGGCCGAACACACCTGGTACAACATCGAATAGACACTGGTGATACTAGACCAATTCGTCAGCCTGCTAGGCGCCTTCCATTGGCAAAGCAGACAGAAGTTGCAGAGATGGTGTCGGCAATGGAGAAAGAAGGTCTGATTGAAAGTTCCAAAAGTCCGTGGGCATCACCGGTTGTACTGGTAAAGAAGAAAGATGGCAGCACGCGGTTCTGCGTGGACTATCGGCAGCTCAATTACGTCACCAAGAAAGACAGCTATCCTCTGCCACGGATTGACGACACGCTAGACACACTATCAGGAGCCCGATGGTTTTCCACTCTCGACTTGAAGAGTGGCTACTGGCAGGTACAGATCCATCCAGAAGACCGGGAGAAAACCGCCTTCACCACAGGAAATGGGCTATGGCAATTCACGGTAATGCCATTCGGGCTGTGCAATGCTCCGGCGACTTTCGAGCGATTGATGGAATGTGTCCTGCAAGGGTTAACATGGAAAACCTGTTTGGTATACTTGGATGATGTCATCGTCGTAGGAAAAACGTTTGCGCAACACCGAGACAATCTAAGGGATGTGTTTCAAAGGCTTCGAAGTGCCCACCTGAAGCTCAACCCCAAGAAGTGCGCCCTGTTTAGAGCGGAAGTCAAGTACCTGGGACACATAATTTCAGCGAAAGGAGTGAGAACCGATCCGGAGAAGGTCGAAGCGGTGAAAAACTGGCCAGTCCCCAAAGACAAACACCAACTAAGGAGCTTCCTGGGCCTAGCCACCTACTACAGACGGTTCGTGAAGGATTTTGCCGGGATCGCAAAGAACCTGCACCAGTTGACGGAAAAGGGAAAACAATTCAAATGGTCAATTGAGTGCGAGAAGAGCTTCAAGGCACTTAAACAACGGCTATGCGATGCCCCGATACTGGCTTACCCCACTCCCGGGGAAACGTTCGTTGTGGATGCAGATGCTAGTAATGTCGGGGTAGGAGCCGTACTCTCCCAGGTGCATGACGGCCAAGAGAAGGTGGTTGCGTACTTCAGCAAGGTGCTCTCTAAGCCAGAAAGGAACTACTGCGTGACAAGGCGGGAACTTCTAGCTTTGATCTTGGCTACGAAGCATTTTCACAAATACCTCTACGGGAGGAAGTTCGTTCTTCGCACAGACCATGCAGCCTTAAAATGGCTATTACAGTTCAAGAGTCCTGAGGGTCAGGTCGCAAGATGGATCGAAAGGCTGCAAATCTACGACTACGAAATACAGCATCGTAAAGGAAAACTCCACTCTAATGCGGATGCACTGTCCCGGAGACCATGCAGAACGGATTGTAAACATTGTGCGCGTCAGGAAGAACGGGAGCTGGTTTCCATCCAAAGAATGAGAGCCGAACCTATCGCCGGCTGGAGCGTAGATGAGATCCGGAACGCTCAGAAGGAAGACCCGGATATCGAGCCGATTCTGGCCTGGAAGGAGAACATGGAGAAACCGGATCATCAGGACATCTCTCACAGAAGCCCGACCTTAAAGGCATATTTTGCGCAGTGGGACTCCCTCCATGTCCAAGAAGGTGTTCTGAGAAGAAAATGGGAATCCTCCGACGGAAAGTCGTTTGTAATGCAGCTTGTCGTACCGCGGACGAGGGTCAAGGAGGTGTTACAGGAAATGCATGGCGGGGCGACCGGAGGCCACTTGGGAGTGAATAAGACGCTAGAAAAGGTACGAGAACGTTTTTATTGGTTAAAAGCGAAGGAAGATATCGAAGACTGGTGCAGAAAATGCGACGTGTGTGCAGCTAGCAAGGGTCCGAGAATCAAAACTCGAGGTAAGATGCACCAATACAACGTGGGAGCACCTTTCGAACGAATCGCCATTGACATCGCAGGGCCCTTTCCGGAAACCGACAATGGTAATCGGTATATACTCGTAGTGATGGACTACTTCAGTAAGTGGCCGGAAGCGTTTCCGATCCCTAACCAGGAAAGCAGAACCGTGGCGGAGCAGATCGTCTACAATTGGGTTAGCAGATTCGGTGTGCCCTTGGAATTGCATTCTGACCAAGGGCGGAACTTCGAGTCAAGAATCTTCCAAGAGATGTGTCAACTACTCGGAATCAAAAAGACAAGGACAACCCCGCTTCATCCACAGTCGGACGGTATGGTGGAGCGTTTCAATAGGACTTTGGACGAACATCTCTCGAAGGTCGTAGGTGACTATCAACGGGATTGGGACCGGCAGATTCCCTTGTTTTTGATGGCCTATAGAAGTGCCGTGCATAGCACTACTCGACATACGCCGTTCGAAATCTTATTTGGTGGAATAGCTCGTTTACCCAGTGAGGTGAAATTTGGATCTCCTACCAATGAGCCCAGAAATGAAGAAGAGTACGTGGCGGACCTTAGGGAAAGGCTTAGGGACATACACCAAAGGACCAGAAGCCAGATTAAGATGACGAGCGACCGCATGAAGACCAGGTATGATGCCAAGGCAACAACGTCAGGATTCCAGGAAGGAGATCTGGTGTGGCTGTATAATCCCCATCGCCAAAAGGGGAAATCACCTAAATTACAGCGGAACTGGGAAGGTCCCTACAGAATAATAACCCGCATCAACGATGTTGTCTACCGCATCCAGCGAGGACCGAGGGCCAAAATGAAAGTGGTTCATGTGGACCGACTGAGTCGATACAATGGCCGAAATGAGGATGCACTTGTTCGGGACGAACATGTCTAAGAGGGGGGCAGTGTAGCATAATAATAACTACGCCCCCTAAAAATATGACGCAACAAATTCCGAAGTGACTTCATTCTGGCAGAATTTTGGTTCGTACTGTCCTTTCGTTCGAGGTTCGTGTCTGGGACGAAGTCTCCACAGCTCATGTCAACGAAAGAGACGAATAATATCAGGGATAAAAGGGAATTATAACTGCAAGAATTATTTCTCTTATTCCAGTGGTCGAAGAATTTGCTAGAAGTTTCTGGCTATCAGAAACTTCTGCTATATAAGGACAGATGGCGGTCAAAAAAAAAAGACAGTTGGTTTAGAACCGTGGCGAAGAGATTGGAAAAGTGATAATGGGCGAAGTTGTAATTTGGTGATAAATTGAAAGTTGAGAGTGAACAAGAAAAAGTAATTAGTTTGGATTTGTGAATTAAGTAATAGAAAGGAGATAAAGTGATTTGAGAGGAAAGAGACCTTGTAAGAAAAGAATTTGCGAAGAATAGTATAGTGTGAACTTGAATTGTTCTATAGACTAGAAAATAAAGAAATAAATTTCACAGAATAATTGTTTTATCTACTCGAGCCGTAGCTCGCATGTTACAATATTTAATGAAAATTAACAATTTTGGAAATCCTAAGGTGAAAACTTAAAATTGGTGGGCTATTTTCTTCGTGTTGTGTTTTTAAACTTCAACAACGATTACAGTCTCATAGAACTTTGGTTTATTCTTAATAAATTGCTCACTAGAATGATCTACTGAATCATCTCCTTGCTATTTCAATATAGACTCAAGTCAAGTCATCTCAGAATTCTGACCATTGGGAGACACTTTCATTGTAATCGTCAGCATATTTAAGTTTTCTATTTTCATTATCTACCCAAAACCTATTATTCAATAGGCACGTTCTCTAAAGTTCACAGGATCAAAGACGAATAATATATATTATGTTAAATATGCCATGTCTGGCGTTACCCGTTCCCTGGTAGTGACAGTGTTCTATTTTCAAACATGACGTGTTCCCAGAGAACATTACATTAATCTCTTTCAACTTCTTAACCCCACCGCATGCATACGAGTAGTTTCATGCTTGAAGAATGTAATCAATACATGTCTTATGTCTGCGAAAGATACGAATAACTTGTGCACAAGGACGATGGCTGCACACGTATTAGGTATTATATTAGTTTTTTTTCTCTCTCTTGTTTTGTTTTTCAGTTTTTTTTTTTTCTGGTAACATTATCTACATATGTACGTCAACGACACGAGCTATTTCAATCACAGCACTTAGACATCATCCCTCGCAACATCATCATTATCATCATCATCTCATCGCCGCGTCGTCTTCTTCTCGTCTCGTCGAGTGCATAAGGCTATCCTTTAGCCTTCGAATGCTGTCGATCTGCACATATCCGAAGAATATCCTTTAATTAGCCACTCGTTTCTTTAGCAGATACATACAGTGAAAGGATATTTCTTAGCCGTCTTTATCCTCTTAATTGTTTTTTTTTTTTTTTTTATCTGCACATGTATGCCCGTATCGATGGTTCGTTGGTTTATTGAGAGGCTTTCATTTGCACTTCAGTAATTCAAGGACAATTTTTCTCTTTTGAATTTGCTGTGTGTCGTTGGGGTTTATGTCACTATTTCACGGAGATATGCACACTTACAAACGGCAAAGGATAATGAAATCCTAATTGCATTATTCTATCAAGGGGACAGGGAAAAAAATGTATCTTAAATCTTTGACTTGGTAAAACATTTTTTTTAATTCTACGTCAACTTTCATTTCAGGCCCACTGTTCAGCACAATCTCATTGGAATATCCTTTTTAGATGTACAGCCTTCCAATGAGAAAACCGTATACAATCGAAGAAAAACGAAACGATACCGAATCGTCAATCAACACATTCGTTCCATTTCACTATCAATCGATCGATGTCCTTGAGTTATAGAAAACTTCGCCAGAGTCCATCATCAGGAATTGTGTCACCAAACACTGACAAAATGTTTGAATGTATTCGCAAAGTAAGATAAGAACCTTCATTGAACGGGCACCGAAGTTTGCCCGCGGCTTGCGAAAAAGGGCAATCGCTTAGAGTTACACACGCCACCCACTACTAAATGCAGTGGAAGAAGAAGTTTACTCGATTGAAAGCAGCTACTGGACATTCGCGTGCGCGAAGGATGCTTTGTTGTGGACGAAGAAAGGTAAGTGTATGGCGCGCGAATGTAAATTTTTAATGGTTTCCTCGTTTGGGTTTTCCGATAGCGATAGTGATGATGTCAGTACTCAAGATTGACGTGATTAAACATTTAGAAAAGTAGAAAGAAGGTTAAATTTAATTTGCTGTTGAAAGTAATCACGATGACTGTAGTTAGTTTATTAAGGTTCACTGTCGGTTTGACAGCCAAAGATTTAATGACGTCGGTATAACAAATGTAAGAAATGCTGATAATGTTGCCCTACATTGTTCTTAGAAGGCATAGTTTTCTTAATTGGAACTGACATAATGTATGTATTATCCAATCAAAACCGAGAAAAGTGACAGGTGTCAATAAGAAATGTCATTAAACTTGTTATTCTTAATTTTTCTGTTATTTGTGTTCTTCTATTGCTATTTATACTTAAAATAAGTCTACGCAATTAAGTATAAAGGTTAGTACACTATTTTTCGCGTTATAAGTATAGTTATAGGAGTATAGTTTTATTCTGTGCCGCTGGTGCATTCCTTGACCTTTTGCAAGTAGCGTGACTATATGTGATATATATTTGGGTCCAGTGGCACATTTTCATTCTGAGCTCTAGAAAATGTACATTTACTTGAACTAGGCTATGATTGATTTAGCATATGCTGTTATCTGCTCAGTGCTACCACTAAGAAAAATGATTCCGTAGCAAAATGTTTCTGTTTGTAGTAAAAAGTTAAAGAGCATAGAGAAAATATGCTTTCTATTCGTACTGATTTCATCAGTGTAGGTACAGGTTTCCAAATTTGGTAAACCATTTTTACTAATTTGTTTTTTGAGTATTTTAAAATTATCTTTTAAAAATCTCCTAGGTGAAATGGTTCTACAATTGTAGTGTGGTGAGTGATTGCACCTCCAAGGTAGAATCTTAATTTTAACAAAAAATAAAAGGTCCCTAAATCCTTAAGTTTGTCGTAGGTAGTGGTGCGAGCTCCTTTCTTTTGTTGCTTCAGCGCATTACTACTTTAATTTATGGGTCTATTTTTTTAAATATTTATATTAAAAGAACAGTTATCAGACATATTTTGAAAATTTAGCAACAAAAAAAGAATCTATATTTCCATCATCTCGTTATTTTTGTCTCTATATTATAAACTACGCACAATATCAATATACCACTATCTGTATATTAAAAAAGGTGGCCACGGTGTAGTGGGTAGTGTGTTCGCTTGGGACCCGAACTGTGCAGGTTCGAGCCCGGACGGGGAAAAGCAATTACAGCCACCCGAACATATAAGAGAAACGAATAAAATCTAAGTTTCTCCAACCACTACACCAAAAAGGAGTTTCTGCCTGGTAGTACAATGGACACAGCAAAATGGAGTCTGAGTGCTCCGGGATTTGGAAATTAATAAATGGAAATAATTGGAAATAAATAAATAAATCTGTATATAAATTCACAGCTTTAAAAAAATTATTACGAAAGCTCTTAGCTTTTTGAAAAAAAAGAAAAGTTTTCCTTTTATTTTTTACTCAAACATCCTTAAAAATGAGTGTGGATATAAACATTGTAAGGGATTATTGTAAAGCACACACTAATTCAAATCTATTGAAAATCTGTCATAAATTATCGATATTCGCATCCTTGCAATAATAAAAACCAAATATTAGTTTCCTGAATTTAGTTCAACTTTGTGAAAAGTGCCTTTAAGAACTGACGTAAACCTGAGGTCTTACATTTAACGTGATTGTGGACGTAGTTGTGGTTGTAATTTCAAAAAATCAAATATTATTAAATCCTAGAGCAAATTAGTCTGTGTTCCGAAATTGATTCGTCAAAACTGAAATCCTCAATACCTTTTAAATACAGATGGACAGACGTTGCTCAGTTGATTTGCTGTCCCTCCTCAGAAAAAGACTGCAGACAACTGACATTCTTACGGCCCACTATATTTGAAGCGACACCACTATCTGCGATGCCTGTAGAGAGCGCGACGATACTGCGGATCACTTCTTTGCGATCAGGTGGCAAATCTATGGTGCCGATGTGGTAAATGCTGATACCATAAGCTCATTATCATTGAAGCGCCTACTTGTCTTTCTATGTTGCTTCTAGCAAATACAATGGCAGCGAGTAGACAGCAACTAAGAAAATCTTCGAATTCCACATCACACATTCGAGATTATTATTATTATTTAAATTTTTAAAGTCCAGGAGATCTTGGATGACAAAAATCTTGGCCTAGCAAAATGGAAGCATCGTGCCCGATATCAGGCAAACACTTCTAATGGCCCTGGAGCCAGATAAGTATGTATACGTGTAGACAGGTACAGGATTTGTCGGTACAAGCAAAGTATTTATTTTTTTGCTATTGAGAAATACTTTTAAAATATGAAAACTTATAACTGAGGCGAGACAAAATGATTAGACATTTTCTCAACTACTCATCGTCCATGGACTTAATGTGTTATACCCCTCGAACGCTTCCGCACCCAGTCCTGTCAATGACTTCTCACCAGGTGTGATCATCGGTCCATATAGCCGAATTATGATCCTTCGTAACAGTTCTTTGCTTTTCAATGGCCTACTCAGCTCACAACTGAAGGAAGTTTCAATCTTTAGGTCATTAAAATAACTCTACACCATTATTCACCGCTGATAATTTACTGCTCGCGAGAGCAAATATATAAAAAAAAATTATAATCCTTGAGCAATTCTCAGACTTTTCATGAAAGTCCTTTAGCCGCGTTGTCACCCCCCCAAGGTAGGCAAAGAGCAAAATGTAGCTCACTCAAAACGTAATCCATTACGAAGGACCATCCGAAGAGGAGTACCTGCCTGCTGCAATTGTATTTAATTCACTGAGTCTGGAAGTCAACAGAGAGAGAGTACCGCTCCGCTCCACTTATGGGATTATTTCCATTTCGCCATTACTTCCTCCGCCACGTCGGAATGTACACAAAGAAGCCCACCGAAAATCCCTAAGTCTGTTTACAAAAGGTATAAAATAAATTTCAGAATTAAAAGATACCATCTTGTATCTGTATCTGATGCTGCTGTTTACCTTTGTTGCTGATAAAGAGGGAGGTGGGTTGAGTATCTTAGGTTTTGGTTCCCAAATCAAACGATAGATCTTTTTTAAATTTTGCACAGCGATTTGGACGAGTTTCAAGGTTCGACGCAAATGAATCCGCTTTTGGTGACCACAAAGCTTACCTCAACCACGTGTACTGTATTCGTTTCGCGCGCGCGCCCCCTCCGTTCAAACAAAGCAGAAGGTCTACTCCTGAAATTACCTTACTAATTTTATTAGGTCGTCCCTTTTTTTATGATAATGACAATCGGAGTGAGTATGGCGTACACGGCGAATGAAAGCGAAAGGATGCGGATGACGACGTCGACGACGAATTAGAAATACCGAATGATAACGAAGGTACACAATGTAAAAATTATTTAGATGTCCTTTAACTTTCTCGTTGTTGTTTTGTTGTTCCCTTTGTTCTTGGCTCGGAACACGGTTTCGCTTACTCCTTTCATGTCATTTCATTTTACGGAATGTCATCCCTGATATTAAACCCAGTCATTTGTACTTAATTAGAGAGATGGTGGACATTTATGATTCGGTGCGGGGGTGTTTGCTTTTACAAGTGTGTGTGCGTGGGTACGGGAAACCTTGTCAAGGATCATGTGGCATAGGCATGTGCAGATGCCGTAGATGGTATGGTTTGGTCTCGTAGTTAGAAGAGTATTAAAACTTTCTCTGATGAATTTTGTTTGAGTTCACTTTTTTTCTATTTTCGTTTTTAGCATGAGCGGGTTATTGAGTTATCTATAATTAAAATTTTAAATTTACACATCTGAAGCTATAAAAGGAGAATTTTATTTTTTCCTAAAAGAAAAGAGAGTCCTGTCAGAGAACCATGTTGTGATGGAGATGTTTTTTTTTCCTTGTCAGTCAGTGAGTAGTTACGCAGTTACAGAATAACGGCGCCTCAGTTGGGACTTTTGTTGGAACATCGTTTGTCTGCCTCCGAAGGTCACAGTTTCAGAGTATTGTAATATATGTCTACACTGTTATTATGTGAAAGTACATACATATGTAGGTACATATGTAGTTGCAATAGGGATTTTGCTGCTTTTTTTAATTTTGTTGGCAGGTACCAACTGTAAGGTTACTGAACTGATTCTAGTTTTATATGTTGCAGGATTACAAGCAGTACCCATTCGGTTATTGATTTTGGGAATAAAGTAAAGTTGTTATTAACAGGCATGTCAGCTGTTCACTGTCCCCTTTTTGCATATGAAGTGAGAATTATACTATAGTTCCTGATTCTTTTCAATGTGTGCAAGTTCCCGCTCAGCTTGCTGTCCATTCCAGTGTCAAGTACTTTGAGGGGTTCAGCTCCACTCTATTCAGGTTGGTGATAACATGTATTTTCTGAACTGAAATATACCATCTCAAGACCACAAAATATCCTTCCTAAAAACTGACTTCCTTGATGGAAGAAATCCCTCCCCTTATACATATTTCCCATACTCCTTTTTGGCCATCCAGACATAAACAGATGATTCTGTCGTAGTTGATGAAAAAAAAAAAAACGTTGTTCATTTGCTTGGCGGTCCAATTGGTGTGTTTACGGATACACCTTAGGCTAGCTCGACGGTAATGTGCTACCCAATGTCTCAGCTTTATTCTGCTCACTCACGATCATATGCCCTGATTAATTGGAGCCTCATTATCTCTAAGATGAATTTTAACAACAATTTTAGCTTTGCAACGACTGTTCCCTTCCTTTTTCCTTTCCCGCTACTTACAGGGCTAAGGCCCATTGCTGCCACGAAGAAAAATATTTCCATAGCAAAATAGCGTAGCAAAAAGGCAACCAGCGTAACAATGTTTACTTTTTATTGAAACTTATTTATTAACATACAGGGTGTTCGAAAACTAATGACTTTATGTATGAAGTCATCAAGGTAAACAAAAAAGTCTTGTAGACATTGCTAAGGATTTCCAAGTTCGCAAAGAAAAGTCTTGAAGACATTTTTGGAGGTCTGCAAGGAGTATCCTAGGTCGTGAGTGGATGTGGATAATATGATCAGCAAATTAGTCGTCGACCGCGAAATATTGTGGACAATGAAGCCATTTGCTCTATATTAGCCACTTGAAATGGATGATATTTAATCAATGATGCTGCAGGAGTCAGAAGAAGTTATTGTTCGGTGTTTCAAACAAATATTAACATGCTAAGCTGAGTTAGGTTTATAAAGATTTGCAAAATGTATTTGTCATTTTCCTTCTGAATGCTGGGCAAGCTATCCGCATTACCTTTAAGAGTTATAGGCCAACTTTGATGACTGAATTATTTAATAGACATATATGTACATACATATGTGGTCTTTGCGATTGGGGTTGACTTGTGCTTAGGGCGGACGCGGTGGTCTACAGGAAATTAAGTGACGTGAACAGCAGATAGGTCCGTGGAGCAATACCTTAGGATGGCGCTCTCTTGCCATTGTTATAGACGAGATTATAAAAAATGCTGACAAGAAGTGGCTTCAACGTAGTTGTCCACGATGGTATTTTTATCCTAGTGTATCACATTTTTTATGTAAATAACGGATAATTTATTTTATATTGCTTTCCCACGCGACTCGTCAAGAAAATTCTCTAACTAACAAATAAAAAAAATTTCAATAAAATCGGTTCAATAATTTAAAAGTTATTAAAGAAAATGGCCGACTGAACGCTCTTTCTGCTTTTCATATGGAATAATACAGACTTAAAGCATCTCCGCTCTAACGCAAACCGTGTAGGTATGTGCGAACGGAGTTGTACTGGACGATGTTTTTACATTTAACTTGTTGCCCCCCACAAAATGTAGCATTTCTACCGCCTTGCATTAAACCTCTATCAATTGCAATAATTCTTGCTCGAATTGAATTCAAATTATCCGGTAGCTAGGTACAAAGAGCGATTAGTGTGTAAACGGTATACGAGTATTCTTTTCAAAATTAATAACAAAATGCAAACTGGTTTTTCAGAATTTCTAACCGAAAAATAGTAAATTTTTCAAAACCGATCAAACACCGTTATACGTTCTTTTTTTTTGCAAAAACCTGGAACGCCATCTTATAGCATACATATGTATATTTAATGCAACTCAAGTTTCGAGAAAATCAATTTTTTTTTTATGTTGTTCATTTTGTGGTTGGAATGAAATTTCCAATTGCGACTACAGTTTCCGGACAGAGTTTAGCCCTACAATACTGCACGAGCGTTTAAAATGATGCAAGTGCTAGCAAAACGATTACCCTCAACAGAGTCACTGCTTTCAAATGAAAGTTACGGCACTAGCGTTTTTGATTTTGATCGAGAGAGCGTTTGCGTTTAAGTCCGTGATTTAAACTCTTGAAGTCTCATGATTTTCATTGGAAAAGTTCGCCATGCGAATTTCGAAAACATAAATAAATAAATATTTTGACGCTAACAGTCCAATACAGGGCCTGGCTTAGCTGCTCGCAGCCACTCGTGCTGTGCGCTTCACGAATGGTTAGGACCTACAGTTTTATGCCGTTTCCGAAGGGCATTTTTTTTTAAGAGAAGCTTTATCGTGACAATTTTACTCTCGGATGTTTGTCAGAAGTTCGCGAGAGGTGGGATCGTGAGAAAACTTTTCTATTCTTTATTTTTTTATTTATTTTTTGTGTTTTCGATTCGAACATTGAACCTCTCGCTTAGTGATCGTGCACTTCACCACTGAGCCACGGCTCCCATCTCGAAAAAAAACACATTTTAAAATTGCGCAACTATTTTAGTGCAGTCAGTTGAGGGAAAAGGGGATTATTGTACTAAATCTGGTACATATACATATGTACGAGTATTTATTTCTTGGTACAATAGAAAATTGATGCGTTCTAAATAAAATTCGAATAAAAAACACTACAACCTCTGAAAATTCTGGAATTCTGTAATGTTTTCATACGAACTTGAATTAACTAAGGAGTGTGACTAAAAATCCTTTTTTTTATCAATCTTTTAGTTTGTTTATTTTTACTTGCTCCTATTCGTGTAGTTCAAAATGTTTGATCGTGAGATCACAAAATGATCAATCTTGGTATTTTTACCAAGATATAGAGACAAAAAAGGTTGGTCTCACAATTCTGTCTGTACAGCTAATTGCAGCCGAAACGGCTAAACGAATTTTCTTCAAGCCTTGTATCTGGACAAACTTGAATTTTCATTCTAATGAGGTTGTTTTTTCCTGACTGCGGCAAAGGTTTTGATAAAAGGTTATATTTGAGATATGTTAAAGACATGCTATGAGATGACGTACCTGACTTTTGCCAAAAATGACCCAGTCGATTTTGTACAAAATCAGTACCTGGACAGTTTTTGAAATATGTATACAAAGTTTTTAAAAAAAATAAATAATACATTTTTTGATTTTATAATCGAAGGTCTCTAAAATGTGAATAAAAGTTTGTATTCCAAAATTGTGTAAATAATAAAAAAAAAATCGTTTTGATAAAAAGTGCGCACTTAAAAAAAAGGAGAAACTGAATTTTGAAATGCAGAATTTTGGATACAGAATTTGTTACCCTATTTAGTATTTAACTCCTATTTTGCCTATCGTCCATCTATGTATGACAAATTTTTAATTTTTTAATTTTATTTTACTCAACAAACAACAGAGCGAAAAAATGGTTGGTTAAATGTCCTCAAATGTTTTTGACTTCATGAATATGGAGTATCTATGTGTGCTTTTGAAAGTGCTATTGTGTAGAACTGTTAAAACTAGTTAAGTTATAAGTTAATTATAAGGAAAAGTTACAATTAGCTTGGAACGGATCGGAGCGAACCTTCGTGTGAAAAATCCAATTCTTGTTATTTACTCGATTTTATCAGAAAACCGGTCGTTAGAACCTTTTCTTAAAGAAAGTAGGTGTTGCTGTCATTATTTTTAACTGAAATTCATGGATTCTAATGAGATTTTAAAAATAAAGCTCTATTAATTGCAATAAAGCTTAATCATCACCGTAAAAAGCTTTGAAAAAGCGAAATATTTTTTTAAGAAGAAAACGCCTCTAAAGTTGTGGGCGTACTGTTATACAATGTGTGGACAAATTGTGAAGAGTATTTACGTCTATAAATTTTATTAAATCGACTTTTTCAAAAGTGGGCGGATCTTAGTTTTTTTTGATTTGATCTCTCTACGTGTAGTTAAAAATTTAAAATCCACAAAATTTTTTTTTTTTTTTAAAAACTTGGGATCGGATGGATGTTACTTCCTCCTTACCCTAATTTTTTACTTGCACCTACAAAGGGCAAATAATTGGTTTCGTTAAAAATGTCGATCTCGAGACATTGATCAATTTTGGTAAATATTTACTGAGGAACTCAAGAAAGTGAGTCTCTCAATTCTGTAAGGTTATGGCATGCCACGTTTTTGATAATTGTCAATTTTTTTTTTTCGATTTTTTAAGGAAAAATTTTAAACCTGAGCAATTACGTGCAACCCAGTCGTGCACTTTATTGCTCCTAAATGGCATGTATTGTTTTCTTGAAAATTTTCGATCTCGAAAATTTTGTCAATTTTAATCGAACTTGTATGTATAAGTGGAATCTCTGGGTGCACTTATACTGGTTCCATTTATTGAAGAGTTCCAGTTACCCAGATTATGACTTATTCAAGTACAACAACTGTATACTTCACCAAGGTAGGATCTAATACACGGATTAAAAAACGAACAACTTATGTAAGACAATACAACGAACTAAACTGGATGATACGAAAAAGTTAAGAAAAGAAGGAAACGGTGGATGAGAAAAGGTGTTAAAACATGCACATGAAAAAATTAATGCGGACAAAAAGTGTAAAAATTTCCAACAGTATCTATGAGTTCACTTACAAAGGTTCTAACAATATTCATTCTATCACTTATAGAGGTCAGTAAAAATGACGGTGCAATACAATTGGATCTAGAGCCATTTATCCAGGTGCCACCTAACCAGGTTCGACAGTAATGTTACTGAGGAATTTAAAGAAATAGGTCTTGAAACTCTGTTCGTATGCTTATCTCTTGGCGGATTTAAATAAGCCAGATATTAGATCTCAGGCATACCCCGAGGCGAAATCCCAATTTTGATTTTAACCTCAAAATTAATAATATTTTACTAACGGCCAATTTTGAATAATTAAAATTTTCTCGAAAACGGCGTCAATAATTTCGATAAAGTTTCATATCTTAAGTAACATGATTAGAGACCTTTCTCTAAAATTTTGAATAACGGTAGGTACTTTACCTAGTGTGTACATACATATAGACAGCCGACTCGATTGAAATGTGTCAGTCTGCCTGTCTGTATGCTTTTCGCCCTTGAATTTTGATCTAGTATAGTTATATAGGGTGACCAGATAAGAACGGTAGGAAAAGAAATTTAAATAAAACAACAACGGTGGGAGATATAAAATTGAATCTGGCTTTATTTTGAAGCTACTTTCATACCATTATGTATGGAATAGCACATCATTTAAATGCCCCCATCGGCTTCGCTGGCAGTGCTTCAAGCAGTCGGTCCATTTTTTGATGACTCGGTCCAATATGTGCGGCGGAATTCCGGCAATAGCATCTCGAATGTTGTCCTCGAGCTCATCCAAAGTGGTTGGCTTGTTACTAAGGACTTGACGTAGTCCCAGAGAAAATAATCGAGGGGTGTCAAGTCGCACGATCGCGGCGTCCAATTGATGAACGCTCGCCGTGAGATGACCCAGTCGCAAAATTTCTCCTTCACCACTTCGAGCGTTGCGTCGCTTGTATGACATGTAGCGTCGTCTTGTTGGAACCACAGTTCGGATATATCGATGTTGTCGAGCTCTGGCCATAGAAAGTCGGTTAACATCGCTCTATGCCGAGGACCATTGACGGCAACTGTGTCTCTTTCCTCATTTCGTAAGAAATAAGGTCCGATGATGCCGCCGTGCCATAAATCGCACCAAACAGTCAATCTTTGTGGATGCATTGATGCTTGGTCGAACACTTGTGGATTGTGGTCGCTTCAATAATGGCAATTTAGCTTGTTGACATAGCCGCTGAGCCAAAAATGGGCCTTGTGCGAGAAGATGATTTTTTGGCCAAAATCCGGATCTCCGGCTAACATTTCCAGCGCCCAATTAGCGAACTCACGCCGTTGTCTATGGTCGTCCGGCTTCAATTCTTGCGTCAGCACAATCTTATATGGATGTAGGCCCAAATCCAACCGCAAAATAACCCTGGTTGACTCTCTGACGATGCCCAATTCAGCTGATCGGCGCCGAATCGACATTTCTGGGTCTGTTTGGTGGCTTAAGGTCCAAAAGAGTGTACTCACGCTCAAACTTTTCCACGGTACGACGAATTGCCTGCGCACTGAAGCCATGATGACGACCGACTTCATGACGAAATTCACGTTTTTTTTTTACGGAGACGGTTATGTCTTATTTAGAATATACCTTTTTTTCTGATAAATCGTCTTAAAAATCACAGAAATATTGTCTGAGTAGAAGTATATCATTGCATTTAAAATAAAAAATTTCACAACTATGCTCAAATTATTTAATATGAGGCATAAGGTACCCTACTAGGTACCAGGGTATATTAAGTTTGTAACAGAGAGAAATAATAACTAACTAACGGTCCGTCCGTCCGTCATCGTATGTCACTACTTTTTGGGGACTTAAATTTATAGCTAGGAACATGAAATTCGGTATATAAGCCTTCTGGAATCCGAAGCAGTACAGCGCAAACACGCTCACTTTTCAAAAAAAATTCTCACTATTAGAAACTGAAAAATATTGTTTAGGTGAAATGTTGACTTTCTCTACATTTAGTCCATACATTATACGATATAGATATATATACGAATATTGACAATTGATAGTGGCCATATTGTTGGAGCTACATCTGTCAAATTGGCTGTCATTTATTCAGTCTGTTTTGCCAAATCACCATGGATGGATATAGCGTTCAACAACACGTGCAAATAATAAAATTGTTTTATCAAAATGGGTGTTCTGTTCGGGTAACGTTCCGTGCGCTTCGCCCATTTTACGATCGCCATAATCGTCTTTCTGACAGGACTATTCGCAGTGTGGTGGATAAATGTGAGTTCACTGGTTCAGTAAATGATCAACCAACACCCGTACGTCGACGAAACGCAAGATCTGCCGAAAACATCGCCGCTGTCCGTGAGAGTGTACAGGAGAATCAGAGGTAGTCGATTTCGCGTCGCTCACAAGAACTCGGCCTTTCGCAGACTACAACTTGGTGAATTTTGCGTTATGACTTGGGCCTGCACCCATACAAAATTCAACTGACTCAGGAGCTGAAGGTAAACGACCATAGACAACGACGTGTGTTCGCTAAATGGGCTCTGGAGCAGTTGAAAACTGACTCTAATTTTCATCGAAAAATCATCTTTAACGATGAGGCCCATTTCTGGATGAATGGGTACGTTAACAAACAAAATTGTCGATTTTGGGACGATACCAATCCACATGAGATCCAAGAGCGTCCAATGCATCCCGAAAAAGTCACTTTTTGGTGTGGATTTTGGGCTGGCGCCGTCATCGGTCCATATTTCTTTGAGAACGACGTTGGCCAGGCTATCACCGTTAACGGCGAGCGCTATAGGTCGATGATTACCAACTTCTTTTGGCCTGAATTGGGTCATATGGACACCAACGACATGCGGTTTCAACAGAACGGCGCTACGTGCCACACAGCTCACGCCACATTGGAAATTCTGTACGAGCGATTCGAGGGCATGGTCATCTCACGTGGGGGTGATGTAAACTGGCCACCGATATCGTGCGATTTGACCCCGTTAGACTTTTTCTTGTGGGGTTTTCTGAAGTCGTAGGTCTATGCGAATAAGCCACAAACCACAGCGACCCTCAAAGCCAACATAACCCATGCCATCGGTCAAATTCAGCCTGATTTATGCGCCAGAGTCATGAAAAATTGAACATTTCGGATGCACTCCACTCAGAGAAACCTTGGCGGACATTTGAACGATGTTATATTCCATACATAATGGTATCGATAGGCCTTTCACGAGTAAAAAATGTCGATGATATCTCACACAGACTCTGTTTTATTTAAATTTAAAGATAGGAAGCGCTTAATGATAGACCCTTTACATGACCGCGCCCACTTTTCGGTTGTGCTTTTTCAAAACTATTTATTTTGATGGTTTTAAGTCTTATTGTGAATATCTCATCATTAACTTTGTTTACGAACTTTTGGAGCACGCCCACATTCTGCTAAGAAAAAGCTCTAACAACAGTTTTGTAATAATATTGGTTAAAAATTGCGAAAATATCCTCTTTATAGAAAGATATCATTACATACATATGTTTTAAAAATTTCACTAGGGTATCATATTATCCGTTCTAGCCAGATTATGACTTTTCTGTATGTTTTTTTTTTAAATCTTTGCAAAATATAAGTAGATTTCTGGAAATACTGAGGAAGGCAAGTTATTCTACATTCGTGTTTAATGGCTAAAAAGTGATATCCTACTTGATCAGTGCGGGCAAAAGCAGGTTCTAAAGTACATGCATGTACAGAATAGGCTACACGTGTATTACGATTAAACAGACGGACAGGTGGGACCGATACAGGAGCGCTAAGTATTCAACATTCCGGCGGTGATCACCGATCAGTCTACAAGTTTGTCACTGAACAGAATCAAGTAAACTCAAGCATGTCACAATATGAGTTACATTCAAGTTTTGGACTCATTCTGAGTTTGACCACGTTCGTATCCCGCTTCATAGACAGGAGACAGCTCCGGATTTTTGACGCGTTGAACTCAACTCGGTTGCTTGCATCCCAATTGATGATTGCATCAATGTCACAGTTAAGTTCAACGACTTAAGATCGTTGTCGTGGTGTCGTTAGCGAATAGGATTACAATTAACAGAAAGGAGGTCATTGATGCAAATCAGAAAAGGGACAGAGAGAGTACTGAGCCCTGGGGAACACCGGCATTAATCGAGAATGGTGTAGAATTATTTCCATCTAATACAACCTTCAATGATCGACCACTTAAAAAACTCGCGGTCCACTTCACTAAAATGTTACCGACGCCATGAGCTTAAAGTTTGTTTATAAAAGTCTTGGAGATATCAAGGCTATAATTTGCCGTGATCATGAATGCACTTGTTCCATTTTTCTTAAGGTTATATCATTAAGTCCCCTATAGAATGCATGATAGATGTCTTTTTATTGGGATCCAAAATTTCATATTACTCCGCTCACTTTATTGGGATATTTTTTTTTTTTTTCAAAAAAATAGACATAGACCCGTGTATGGTCTCCGTTCCAAACGAATTGTAATTTTTTAATAATACATTTTTTGAATAAATTACGTACACATGATTGGCTAAAACAGGACTGTTTTCAAAATTCCTTTAATATTTATTCACGTTGAAACTCCCAACAATTTCATAAAACTATTATTAGCAATGAAATCAGTTAAGGCTTTAATTACTCAACCGCAACGGTGTGTGCCTACCTTCTCACCGAAACAATTATTATACATAATCAGATTATACAATTACAAATGTTACATTAAACCACTGTTGGCAAGCAATTTTACCGGAATACGAGTGATTCGTCCTTTGTATATATGTAATTCCATAAAATACAATAATTAAATTGTTAAAATTTGATGAAAGTTGCCAGTAGCGAGGCGAAAAATATGGCTCATCGTATTCGTGTCATTGCGCTCAACCGGCGACGTATCTGCGATTGATAGCTAAACCGCATGATATAGTGACAGCCTGGGGCTGGTGGGTGTAGGTACGTAGGTACTATGGGTGTGAAACCAGTGGGTGGCATGTCTAGGGCTAAAAGCTGTCATTAGCTTCAATTAACTACCATGTCATGGTGATACTTTTTGTGCAACTCGTGCAAAGCCTCTTCAATTATACTCATCACCCTCAGTGGGGTACCAAGTGCTTTATCAAGAGTGTGGGCGGCCATTGGCACTCTGATGGGAAGAATGGTGAATAGTATATATACACACACAGTTTAAAATATTTGCGGAATGTACGCAGTGTGAGGGTAGTTCATGGAAAAACAAAAAAAAAAAAAAAAAAACTCATCCACCCCTACAATTAAAATCATCATCGCTCTTCGAGGGCTGACAAGGGCTGCTGATAGATGGTGGGTGGTAAATTTAAAATATTCCTGGAATGCACACAGAAAACATATGTAGATACATATATATGTGCGTACGAGTATGCATGGATGTAAGTATATCGAATAAAAATAGTGCTGTAAGGAAACATGTAATTAATGTCAATGGGACATTGGAAAGCAACGATTTGTGTACTAACAGTAATTAAGGAAACATGTTTGCGTATTGACCATGTTAATGGTATATAAGCGTCTGAACAATTTAGTGATAGAAAACTTTCGTGATGGCTTTTAATAGGTGTCAAATAATTTAATTGAGAAATTGATTGTGGCGGAGGTAAGATGTTTATTTGTAGTTACTCGTAACATTCAAAGTCACGTGTGCATTACTTTCAAGTGCGCAATTTCTTAGAGAATACTCGAGCAAACTTTATTCATGTCAAGTTAGTCATTCAGGACGAACACTAAAATTGTCGTCTGTTACGTTAATAATTGGAACTTTTGCCATCCATTTGCATTGAAAGGCACACTGTTTTACACTTAAGCGCTCACCACTTTTCCGAATACAATACACTTTCCAGGGTGGAAACTCACGTAGGTAGTGTAGAAACGTGTAGAAATAAGGTGCAAAGTATACAAAGCTACATACATACTCGTATGTATGTAAATGCGTCCGCTCGAAAAACTTTCCCAACAAATTAATTTGTTCCGTAAAGTTCTGCCTTTGAAGTGGTCTTCCATGGGATTTACCGATGCAATTTATGCATCGCATTTATGTGGGTGTGATGAAATTGCAAACTTTATCTCATAGGGTACAGTCTTTTTGATAAATATTTTATCGCATTGGCTGTAAAGAATAAATATAAACAAAAACAAAATGTGTAGAGTTAGCCAAATGCACTTGTAATTCCAGAACCTGAATTAAGAAGACTGGTTCGATTCTGGAATTGTGTTATATACAACTCGTCTTATTTGTTTAAGGGCACTAGATTGTTAGTGTTCCGTATCAGAATGGTGTAAAATTGAACACTAGTGTCATCACACGATTATAAATTTTTAACCGTTTGGTCTAGGGAGCTGGAATTTTGTACACAAATAGTATGAACAAAATCTATTCAGCCCGAAACACTTCGAAAAGTGATGAGAAATGCCAAAAAACGAGCGGCTACCATTTACGCGATATAATATTCAAAAAGTAATCAGAACAAATTTGCAAGGTTCAAAATAAACAAAAAATGACTTTACAGCAAATAATTTGGATTTTTTTTTTTAAATTATTGTCAAAAAACATCCCGAAGGTTTAAATGGCCCACCCTGTATAATGGAGAAACTCAAACAAGTTGGTTCCGCAATTCTGTTTGTATGTGTGTATATATGCTCGACTGTAGCCTAAACGGCTGAATGGATTTTCTTCAAACTTTATATATGGGGTCTGTGGGTTCATAATTCGAGACGAAATCGGAATTTTCATGCTAATCCTAAAAGTGGGGGTACCATGTTTTTGGCAGAAAATACGAATTGTTGTACTTTATTTATTGACGGGTTTTTTAAAATTTGAATTTTGAATATGACTCGGGCGATTTTATTCGAAATTCGATTTGCAGATAAACAACATATAGGTACAAGTAAAGGGTGGTTAAGTTTTAAGGGCCGATGTTGATTTTGAATAAAACACAAATTATTTAGGAAATTACTGTGATTTCTTTTTATTATGATAATATTGGTATGGTTCCATTATGTATGGAACAAAATATCGGCCAAATGGCCGCCGCGACATTGGCGGCACACCTCCATCCGATGGTCCAAATTTTCGATGACGCTGAGGCATAATTGAGGTTCTATGCCGTTAATGTGCCGAATTATCTCATCCTGTAGCTCTTGAATTGTTGCTGGCTTATCGACGTACACCTTTTCTTTCAAATAACCCCAAAGAAAGAAGTCCAACGGTGTCAAATCACATGATCTTGGCGGCCAATTGACATCGCCACCACGTGAGATAACACGGCCATTGAATTTGTCGCGCAAAAGAGCCATTGTTTCGTTAGCTGTGTGGCAAGTGGCACCATTCTGTTGAAACCATATATCGTCCACATCCATATCTTCCAATTCGGGCCATAAAAAGTTCATTATCATCTCACGATAGCGAACACCATTCACAGTAACTGCCTGACCGGCTTCATTTTGGAAAAAATACGGCCCGATGATGCCGCCAGCCCATAAACCGCACCAAACAGTCACTCTTTGTGGGTGCATTGGTTTTTCGACAATCACTCTTGGATTATCATTCGCCCAAATGCGGCAATTCTGCTTATTGACGAATCCACTGAGGTGAAAATGTGCCTCATCACTGAAGATGATTTTCTTCGAAAATTGATCATCCACTGTTGCCATTTCTTGCCACCATTGTGACCATTGACGACGCTTGAAATGGTCAAGAGGCTTTAGTTCTTGAGTCAATTGCACCTTGTAAGCGCGTAAATGCAAGTCTTTATGCATAATGTTCATCAACGACGAGCGTGAGAGGTGCAATTGTTGGGCACGACGACGAGTTGAGGTGGACGGCTCTTCAACCACACTATCGCGAACAGCAGCAATATTTTCTGCAGTACGAGCTGTACGAGCATGCACTGGTGTTTTCACATCTCCTACAGACCCGGTTTGCACAAATTTATGCACGATTTTTCCGATTGTACGCACATTTGGACGATTAAATTGACCGAAAGAATCACGAAATGGACGATATGCATTTTGATTTGAACGCCCATTTTCATAATAAGCCTGAATAACTTGAACGCGTTGCTCGATTGTGTATCTTTCCATGGTTCAAATTGAGTTAGTCTGAAATTGAGAAATGTCAAATGAAATGCAGAAAAAAACTTGACGTTTAGGTGTGGTTCACATTCAACATCGGCCCTTAAAATTTAACCACCCTTTACAATTACAATTTAAATCTGGCACTACTGTGATTCTGGCAAAGATAAGTACCTCATATTTGATAGCTGTGAATACTAAGCATTTACATTTGTAATTATGGAGAAGAGAACAACGCATTTTAATAGTTAAAACCTGTCTCCAAAATTTGGGCAAATTTAACCAACATGATTCGCGCATTGCGAAATACTCGTAGTGTATTATATTTATGTACGTGTGATCCAATAGTGCGCTTTATTTTTTTTTTTAAATGCGTTTAATAGCAAATATGTCTTATTTTGAAAATTTTGCAAAATTTAGTATGCCATGTCCTTGCATATGCCTACTATTGGTTGGATATCTACGAGTATTTTGGACAAAATCGTTTTCAGTGAGCGAAATAATCAATTTTCAAAAATTAAAAACTTGGTATACCATCTGGTGACATGCATACATACATACATGTGTACTTCAAATCGAATATGAAATTTGATCAAAATTACCAGAACCATTTTCGAGTCAAAGCTTTGTTTTTACAAAGTTGGTCATTAGGAAGGTACTGTTAATTTGAGGGTTAGAATGAAGATCCCGATTGTGCCTTACATATCCCAGATATGAAGTTTGAAGTTAATCCGTTTAACTATTTAGCCTATGATCCAGGAGATATGCTGGAAAAGATCAGGAATGCTAAAAAGAACAAGCTGGGCCATTTAGGTACTACTGCTGTCACAAAAGAATGCATTACACATGTTAGGATGTAGATTTGTCGTTAAAAATAGGCTGCGGTCAATGATTGACTTTAAGCCGATAAACGTTTGCCTGGTTTTAACGAGCACAAGCTCAGCCCTATCGATGAGGTCAAAGATGAAACGAGGCTGTCCGGAGTATGCTGACAAAATCACACTCTGGGGTTCCTATGTCAAAATCGACAAATTAAACATCTTTGGAGAATTGGTCGGAAAGCACATGACAGTAGAAAAGGTTTCCTACTTACCGTGATAAGTAGCACTAGATTTCTTCACCATCGAATTCTTGTCCGAAACTTGTAGGCTTTGATTTGGTCTTAAGAACTTAGTCTTGGTCTTGGTCTTTCAAAAATGTAAATTGCAAGGACCAAGACTAATTTGAAGAGGTAGTGTGCAGGGATGGTCTCAACCCAGAAGGCACTGTCTTCAAAAAGTCTGTCCAACTGCTAAGTTATGCATACGATATCTTACGCATCATCAGACGTTTTCTACGTGTTGTCATAGAGGTTTTCAGGGCAATTGAAGACCATGCTAAACGAATTGGTCTAAACGATTGGTGGTGGGATTAATAAGGTAAAAACAAATATGTACATGTTGTCAAGAACCAAAGAAGTATCTGTCCACCGTCTAGGACAAAATGTCAATGTTAAAGAGCAACTGGGCTCAAAACTCCTAATTCGGAGAACAAAATTGATGTTTTACAGAGCGATGATTCCTGGTAAATTACGAGTATATAGTACGCAGTGCTGCGGGAAAGCTGAACAGAGAAAACAATCTTTGACGACAGAACCATTTTATATTTGGTATGTATTTCATGTTCTGTGTGTGGGAAGGAAAAGAAGATAAAACCGCGAACAATATGAGATGTACGAATATGTGGATGTAGTCCAAAAAACCAAGGCCTAACGACTATACACACGCATGTATTGCTGGGTCACATTAAACGATTAACGACAATGCTGCAGCCGAGAGAATTTTCGTATCCCAGGCCCCATGGTCGAGATGACCAGGAAAACCGAACGAAGACCAAAAAAACGCAGATGATAGGAAGCTTAGTCCAGCGGATTGGAAACTATGTGCACAGTATGGACGATTATGAAAGGCTGCGGTATCTTAGGCAAAGATTTCACAAGTCGTGAGCCCGTTAAACCTGTGGTCGCATTAAGTCAATTAAAGTTTTCATTCCTATTTGGTTTATGCATTTTCAATCTCGCAAAATCTATCCTTTTCTCTATATCTTTTAATTTTCCTCTACATTCGTACCCTTGCCTTTTAATAAAATGACGAGGCAGGCAATCTGACAGCAGCATAGTAGTGGCATGCCACAAATATACAAACCAAGCATTTGAAATGGCGCGTCACGTCGGTGTGCTTTGATTCATTGATTCTAATTTGAAGATGCATTCCAGATGTTACACCACTGTAACACCCTCCCCACCACACTTCGGTATGCGTTGGACCTTACAGATAAAGACGTCAGAAATTGGTGAAGCTGAAGCTGAAGTTGATTTAACTTCTACTTTAGTTTCCTTTTCATTGTGTTTGCGCCATTGATTTTCTATATATATAGGTAGTATGTCAACTTTTGGCAGGTCGTATTTTGGCATAGCGTCACCACTATGTTCCGGCATTAAGTTTGACGTAACAAGTGGGTTAACTTGTGCCTTTATACACCGTGACCACAGAAGAATGCAAGTACATAACTAAAGAGGACTCAAGACCTATTTATTATTCTTTCAATCCGATCAGTAGTTTCAGAAATCTTTAATGATATAAAAATAGGTAGTCTGTTATGTTTCTCTATTTTGCCAATGTAACGCGGTAACTTTAGAACGCAGAATCGATTTCCATGACGTTTCTATTGCCGGTTAGGAAATTTTTCAGGGAATAGTTAAGCAGCATGTTCGGGTTTATGAATAAACTTTCACAAAATCTTTACTGTGAACCGAAATTTGTTAATTAGAGGATTTTCTATTGACACATGGGAAGCGAAGTGAAAGAATCAGCTCGGTGATTGATAACTTTTATTAGAAACTTTTTTTATGTCAGAATCGAATTATGCAGACATAATAATCGTAAGCGACATATTTTACCATTCTCAGAATAAGATCTACAAGTTATATTTCGAAAAAAAACTTGAAGAAACCTCTACTGCCAAACTTGGGTTTGGTTGGGATAAGATAAAAAATATATTTCGTATCGTATATATGTCAAGGTGACATATTTTTTTCGTTAGATTAAGTATGAAAGTATAAGATAGAGGCATAGTTTGGTCTTCGAGTTTGTGGAGGACAAGGTGACATAGTTTTTTTTACAATCTATGAAACACTGTCTGTGAATGGTGATTATGTGTATTTGTGTGCGATATTCTGCTGTCGGTCAAGATAAGTCCTGTCATACTGCACCGATTTAGTTGAGTCTTTTTGTAAAATATTTACCTTGGACTAGACATGTTGATTTTGGTGCTCATATATATTTACTACCTACATTACTATCATCTAATAATATCATCATCCGGCAAATTCTACCAAAATTTTGTATAGTGTATCTATATTTTCTTGATTCAGAATTTTTAGGAAAAATTTGAATTTCGTTAGTCGTCTATGCTTGGAATCAGAACGACCAAAAATACTAGTCTCACTTGAACTTTCAAATGCAGTTGAAGTGCATAAATATCCACTGCACACCTCAGCTTCCAATGGTAACCTACAAATGTGAATTCCAGCACAATTTTTAAACTTAATCCTAGCCGCATGGCCGACCATTCGTGTCAAAGGTGTCGGCTGAGGATGGCGGCCGGTGAGTGTTGTAGAGTAAAATGATTTGCAACTGCCAACTGCGATGCTAAAACAAATCCTAATTGGTGTCCTTATTTAATTAGAATACCTGTGTTAAATGAATTTTACGGTCGACCGAGTGACTCTAATGACTTTAGCGGGGGCGTAGAAAGTGTTCACTTTGTGTACAGAAGATGGCTATAACTGCGACCGATGATGTTGGTAATTGGAATGAGAAATAGGTGAGCAGTTTTAATTACCAATTAGTTGGGATATCCGATTTGATCATTTAATTGGTGGTTTGCTTTTCTCGTTATACTTTGTGCCATTTCTGCAGGATATCGTGACGACGATGTAAATTGTTTTGCATTTTAGTTTAATTTGCAGTTTATTTATTATGCCTAAAGGATTTTGAATTCAATCCAGGTGAGATGCCTTTTGATGCATTTCAAAAAGATAAATTCAATTTAATTTGATGGGAAAAAGCATCCTGTTAAGTGTGTTGATAGTTATAAAATTTGAAATGGTATGCAATTTTATTTTTACGTTATTTTTACTATGTTCTCAAATGGTCGCAGTCATGAGAGGGGGTTTTAATTAAAAAGCGTCAGTTAAACTTGTGGAGTTATCATATCACATTGTGGGTTCTATAAATCTAAATCGTCCTCTTTAAACAATGCCGTATTTTCAGTGTCAAAATTAATCAAATTAATAATACAAAATCAATTTCAAGCTGGTCCACTGTACCTGTTTTGATGTAAGGTGATTGGAGACACTTAGATCACATTCGGTTTACTTCTATGCTCAGATTGCTGTCGGGTGCTATCCCCAACTGGTGCTCGAACCTGTAACCGTGGTCACATTCCTTAGAGTAGGGACTGGATATCGCAATAGAATTATACTTTCCACCAACTGCCCAATGGAAAAAGTATTTTCACATTGAATAAATCGACCATTTAATCCAGCTTTTAGCTGATAAGATTAAAAACTTTTCCTACTAGATGGATGTACATATGTATGTGTATAGACCTGATTTTCCATTATTACTTCATATTCCAGTGTATTCCTATCCCTATGGTGGTGCACTCAATTTCACAATTTTCTCGAAGAAGCTCCTGGCATGGTAATATGTTAAAAATCCTTCTGAAAGAGGTAGTTTTCTTTTCTCACATCATTTCCTTTTATTGGCAAACGAGTGTGCAGGAATTCTATGCGAAATTGCCTAAATTGCAAATAATTGTGGTCAGAGCCACCTAGACAGACAGACAAGCCACATTACAAGGCGTAGGAGGATTCTCAAAGAGATTAATAAATGTTTTCACGATATAGATACTCTGTTGATGTTTTCCGGACAATTTAAGAAAAATAAGTTAGAATTCTTGGAATGCCTTCGAGATTGGACTTAAGAACTTTTGTGTATTTGGATTTTCTCTGTACTAAGGAGAAGTGGAGACTTTTATAAGGGATGAGATGAAAACTGTTTTCATAGAATTTTGCTGAGTTGTAACGACAAAGCGTATTGAAACAGGCGACTTTTCCAAAAGAAAAGGAAATGGCTCAACATTGCTTGTTCATCTGAAGGATAGATTGTTGAAACTACATATTATGAGATCATTTCTAAAAGCGACTTTGATGAAATTTGGTTTGTTAGCTTAGTGTGCGGTGTATGTAAATAAATCTATCAAAATCATCAAAATTGGATTGAGTGTCATAAAGAGGAGTGAATTTCAAAAATGGCATAACATTGTTCTTATTATCCAGATTGTTATCAAAGGAATTACTATAGAATTTTCTAAGAGAAACTGATAAAAATATAACCCAATATCAATATCAAGATGGCGACAACAGAGTTAGGCTGGAGCAAATGGTTTGGCACTTATCTTTAAAGTATCAAAAATAGAGGTTCCTTCCTTGCGAGACGATGGCGTAAGATCTACACTATTTTCAATCACACTGAACGACAAAAACAAAAACAAATAGCATCCAACTTCACCCAGAAATCTCAGATGCCGGCATAAAAAATGTGCTGGTGAATTCTATTTCTCGACCGAGGCGGAATTTGAAAAAAGCGTCATGGCATACTTTGAATCCACTGCGAAAAATAATATCCCACGCGGTTATCGAAAGGAATACATTACGAGTACATACCTGGATGGAGAGCAAAAAGTGACAGACTTTAAATAGAGTTCTTGTGGAGCGGTGATCGCGAAGTTGTAAAAGGTTGGGAAGGGTGATGGTATAACGCATCATTTCTATTTGGAGTCCCTGGGATCCGTTGTGAAGCCCTTGATGTTTATTTTTCTTACCAACTCGTAAACCAGTTTGTGCTCCTAATAAATTTCAGAAGATCAGATATCTTTGAATTTCCTAGCTCTGCCCTGTTGTCCAAGAATCTGTGGCCCAGAGCGCAGAATCATCGTTCATGTAGAGCGAGGCAGTGGCGTGATAGATGTTGGATCGATTCCGTTTCCTTCTCGCCTCCGCTTATCATTTGCAGAGCATAGCTCCTATGGCGCAGTGTCCGGTGAGTACTCCGGTTAGCATGCGGATGGACGATTCTGTCCAGGAATACCATCATTTTTTTCTGTTAATATCCAGTTTTGGCCATATACAACGAAATGTGACGCAGCCACTCCTGGTGAACCACGAAGCATCGGTCGCATTTTCTATTATGTCGTCGATCGTGTTACGAGTATGCAAATCACAATGTCATAGAACCCAACACAGTCTGACTTTATGGTGACTAATGACATTTAGTGTAATGCGACATTTCTTGATTGCCTTTCAGCCTGACTATCTTCCAAGATGGCTATCTCCAATGCAGGAAGGTTTCTATCTAGTATGGATATTCCAGAATTTCTGCTTGGAAGACATTGCATGCGTTCGGTAGTCTGAATGTTTTCCGTTTGTTGAGTGCTGCTGAATAGAAACCTGCTCTAGTACCTTGATTCATTTTGAGGGATCAGAGAAGAACGTGATCTCATTATCACTGATCACATTTTTTGACTCCCAGTTTTCCGTACTGGGAAGATATGTACGTATATATTCAAATATCTACCTTAATACGAGCCTAATACAGAAACCATTTAATGAATTTTATGGAATTTGGTTTCTAAGTTTATCCTGAAATGATATGAAATTGTTTTCTTAAATAGTACACATATTAAAATCTCGCATGAGCTGGTGATGTTGGCTGATATTTTTAATTGTTTGGCAGTATTGAGGTGGCCTTTTTTTATATGGAACCACAGTTGTATAAATTTATAACTCAAAAACCTCGGGGCCCATTTTCTGAGTTGTTTCTTCCACTCTGCCATGAATTGTAGACCTGGAAATTCATTCTAATGTCATGACATTGTATTTTTCTTCTCTATCTGGTATCTTTTTCGATTTACTAACTGCTGTTACTGGCTCTGTTGAACTATATATCTTATGTTTAGATTTACAATCCTTAGGTTATTGAAAATTATGAAAATTTTTTTGTAATCCTTCCTGACCGAAGTATAACTGCGAAATTTTAATAGTCAGCAAGTAGTTGCCGGATGCTGAAATTTATCATTATTTTCTTATGTCGCTTTAATATAGCAACAATTGCACAGTTTTTATACTTCCACTGTTGGGCATATGTTGATTCGTATCTACATACGTGGGACTAACAAAAGTTCGCTTAGTTGATTGAATAATAAAACACAAACAAATTTTAACTTTAGATATTTAATCTTCATTTTTTTTTAATTTCTCCACATAATTCCCATTTATTTCAATATATTTCTTCAGCCGATAGATCCATCTTTCAAAACAGCTTTCAAAATTCTCTTTTTGGAGCTTTTCGATATCGACATTGACTGCAGTAATAATCTCCTCATTAGATGTGAAGATTTTTCCCCTCAAATTTTTTTTTATTTTCGGAAACAGCCAAAAGTCACACAGCGCTAGATCCGGAGAATAAGGTGCTGGGCGAATTTCATTGATGCCCGAGAGCGCAAGAAAGTTTTTGGTTTTTTCAACAGTGTGCGCAGGCGCATTGTCGTGGTGCAAAAAGTTGCGGCGCAGCTCCCCTTTTTGTCGGCGTCCTAAAAATTTTTTGGAAAACTTGTGGTAAGCAAGTTTCAGTAGCAGTGACTGTCTGACCAGTTTTAAGCGGGATGACGGCGACCATTTTCGCTCTGGTGAAGTACATCGACATCATAACTTTTGTCGCTGACTTTTGTTGTTTGGCCTTTACTGGAGGATTTGCATCTTCTGGGCTCCATACCATGGACTTGTGTTTGGTTTCCGGGTCGTACTTGTAAAACCAAGATTCATCACTTATAACGATCTTATTGAAGCAGCTTGACTCTCCATTTTTAAACTTATCCAGGAAACTTGTGAGCAAAACGAACATGAGCCTCTTTTTGTTCTCCATTCAAAATTTTTGGAACCATCGCATTCAAGCCCAGTTCATCCGCTATCGTCTCCTGTGCAATCCTGGCATCTTCGTCAATTTTAGCCTTCACCAGGGCCACATTTGTATCGTCGGTCGAGGATTTGGGCCGACCTTCACGAGATTCATCCTTCACAGAAAAATGGACAGTCTGGAGTCTTCGAAACCACTTTGAAATATTAACAAGAGATGGTGCATTTATTCCGTATGCATTTTGGCATTCGTGCAGAATTTTGATTGGCGTGAGTTGACGTCGAAATCCGAAGAGAATGGCAAAACGAATTTCTTCCTGTGTTGGCGGTGGAACTTCAACCGATCTTACGTCACTAATTTTTCTCTTTCTCGTCTCCATTTTTACCTATTGTTCTGAAATTTGGAAATAAATATTGTTAGATTATAAGCTACAGAAATTCAAAAAATACTAAATTGACAGCAACTACGAGTAAGCGAACTTCTGTTAGTCCCTACGTAGAAGCTACTGTTTTAACATCATAGATCCAATATCTATCTATTATGTATCTTTGAGACATGATCTTCTTCCTTAAAGTTACATTTTTACATTCGTGCAAGTTCGCACGGTCTTCTTGTTATAAGCAGAAAAGTAGGAGAAAATGGCTGGGCACTAGTGCCATTACCCTACCCATTTCCCTATTGAATACTCTCTGCTCTGATCGCAATGTGACCGGATTCAGTATGAATAAGACTTTAACGCAGAACACTTGCTGCCTGAAATTTGATGCGCTAGAATGAGAACGCACTCGATTTTTTCTCTTCTCGGCCTTCACCTGTGAGCCAGTAAAATTCCGTTGACTTTTACATCTTTCTAAATGAATATCCTTGACTTCTTGAACTTTAAACTTTTTTTTTTTTATGATATCATATTCTCTCTATCCGTTTGCACTCAAATATTCAGTAAAAAAGTTACCATTAATCAACTCAACTACAAATGCAATAAAATTACTATACCATTCCACTGTTAAGTCTTTGTGCCTCATTGAATAGAATATTATCCTTGACTTAACCACAAAAGCGCATCTCATCATGGGGAAACTTTCTGTGTCTTCTATACACGACTGTACCTTTCCATGGTTGTCCATTAACAATAGCGACTTTGTCAAAGAGCCTCTCGCTATGTCGGTGCTTATAAAATGTACGCGCGCCACATCAATCCAATTCCAGTTGACTGCAAGGCCGTGACCCAAATGTGTATCTGTCACTAGGTATACTCCTCATTTAAGGTTTTTATGTTGGAATGTTTATTACAAATGGACTTTCTAATCGTTTTCATGTCAATTCAATCTCGTAAATAAATGTCCCCACAGAAATGTCAAACTTTGAGCAATGACATACAAATCCTTTACAATAAACCATCAAAATGATTGACGTCACACACAAATTTTCATTCAACAAAATAATATAGAGTTGACTACTTCATCGTAAAATTCATGATGAAAATCCTTTAATGAAAAGAACTAGGTCAGGACTTTCTTATACTAATACTACACGCAAAAGAAGCAAGCTGAAGGAAAAAGTTTAAAATATTCAGTGCAACCGTACATGACCTGCCCTCTGCAAAACACCAACTACCACCCACTTTTACATCAAGTAGCATATTACAGTTCACACCCCTTTCATAACACACAAGACGCCAAAGAGATACCTCTGGTAGGTATATGCACGCCTAAGTACACTACACACACGCATACACGGTTGGGGCAATTTTTCAAAATAAAGGTCATGCTATTTAAGAAAAAAGCCGAACGAAAAATCGTGAAAAGTAATGAGGGGTCACATATACCCATCACCACCCTCATCCACCTTAAATTGAAATGTGGAAAAAAAGAAAGAGAAATAATCATGAAAGGCAACAAATAAAACCAAACCAAATGGACGAAACATGAAGAAGGGTTCAACCGAAAACCTTTGTCAAACATCTACCCTCCCAATCCGCCCACAATTACTGTAGGTCTAGAATACAAATCAGATTTGCACACCCACTAGTCGTCGCCCATCCATCCGCCCAGTTTTTTCTTGGAATAAATTTCGACAAAAAGAAAAGCTCTACAAAAGCTCTCTGAGTTATGGCTGAATGAAAACCGGCAACGCAGCCCATTCATTTCGTTCTGTGGTTCTATTTTTGTGGATTCCCCTATTTTACCCATTCCGTTGGTGTGCCATTTCTCAATGCAATTTGCCTCTCGTGTACTATGCAACGTGTACTACTATGATGACGATGATGATGAGCTTCCGACATGAGGCGAGAATGACAGGACCTCTCACTCAGACTGCGATGTTTTTCCGAGGTTTTCGATAGCACGATGGTGTTTGCTTCTTCTGCTGCGAGGTATATTACGCACGTCACTATACGGCTTACTACGCGTGTCCACAACAGAAAATTCCATTTATAAATGTAAAGAGGAAGGGGGAATGGGGAAAAACTGCTTGGTATATAGACCATCGCTTCGCAGAGTACAAGGACCTCTTGAGCGAGCTAGTACCTACAAGAGAATATTAACTTTACACTAAGCATGTTTTCTCCTAACACAGAGAGAGAGAGAGAGAGAGAGAAAGAGACCGAGAGGAAGAGAAAGAGAGAACGCGCTCGGGAGAATCTCATTATAGTAAAATATGTACTTTGCCAAAAAAAGGACATTTCGAGCTTTATCGAATGGCCTGAACTTTTTACGAGCTAGTTTCGCAATGTAAGAAGTTTTGTGGACCGTTTATGGGGCTTTTAGTGCGCATGATAGATGAGTTCTGTATGGAATTTTAATCGGTGCTACTGATTCTCATGAATAAATCTACTGCTATTCTCTTGGTGGAGGAGATACTTAAGATGGTACCTATGTGATTTTTTTTTTGTTTGCTAGAATCCACGAGATGGCTTTCGAAAAATGGATTGAAAATTCTGAGATTTTGCTTTACTTGTTTTTTCTGATGCAGTTTGTCAACATACTTGGAATTGTTTAAGTTGCGAAAAGTTTACTGAATAACATTAGATCACAGTAAGATTTTTTTTCCCCTCTTAGGTTGAGAAAGATTGCAAGCCAAAGTAAAATGAGTCAATATCAAATTAGAATTAAATCTTAGCCTTATTGGGTCTTAGTGTACAGACATTTTGAAGTAGTCACATGCGAGGGAAGTTGTAACATCTTGAAAATTGTGATTATGTAGGGACTATTAGTGTCATAAGGGTGGTGGAGTTCCACAGGGTGACATAATAGTAACCGTTCTGGTTCTTGTTGATTTAAACTGATGTGCATTGAAATTACCTAATGATTATTTAATGAATGAATAGCGCGAGGTTAGACACATATGTAGCTATCTAGAACATCTATTCCTGCTGTTTGCCGAGGCTTATCGCGGACTAAAGAGAATTGTTCAGTGAAAATATTCGTCACTAAACTGAAATTTCATTCATTATCTTAGCGCATAGTGAGAAAATTAAAGAATGTGTTTTGATGCGTGTGTAGGAGTTTACAGCAGAATACATGACAGAACTTACAACTTAAGGCTAGCACAAAAGTCATGCGTTACGGTGTACAATCTGCGATCTCTATGTAGAAGTATTAGATAATCGTGCAGAACCCGGTCGTAGTGATCAGTCTTCGAACTACGTATAGAGTACTGCCGGTTAAAAACCACTCCCTTAGTAGCAAAACCCTCGTAATAGCAATAATTTGGCCATTCATTTGCATAATATTAACTCGCTTAGAAAGAAAAGAAAGAAAAAAAAACAGTTTATTACCAATCGAAAAGCGCACCAAAACACTTAAGTTCTTTTCATTTTACTCTCCTAATAGCACATTTAAAAGATTTATGTTTCCCAGTTAAAAATTGGATGTCTGTTTGCCTGTATGTATGGCGGACTGCAGCCTAAACAGTTCTTAAAACTTCATATCTGGGGGCTGTAAGGCCACAATTCGAGACGCATTCCGAATTTTTATTTTAACTCCGAAATTGCGATTTTTTCCAATTTCGGAAAAAAAAGGATTTTCTTGAAAACTACTCTTACGATTTTGTATTTTGTTCAACTTTGATGTTTGATGTACATACCTAGCTCATCGACCTTCTCCTTTCAGGGAATGCCCCTACCGGAACCTAACAAAGTGTGTGATGTTATGCTGTGCTCTGAGTGCTCTCAGCTTGCTACAATATCTTTTTATTTGTTTTGATTTGATAGCTGTTTGACTATCTATGTAGATGTCTATTTCTATTGGAGGAGGTGGCAGTAAGGACAGTTCCCCAGAGGCCTCGGTGATTGCTAAGACGTGGAACACGCTGTTGTGCTTTTAAGTTTTATTGACCGGGCGATGGCGGGTTTGGTCGAGAAAATTCCTGAGCCAGTACCTTCTGCGGTTTTTGGTCCGTCTGTAAAGACCGATATGTTATTTGGGATTATAACTCCCCTTTCGCCCTGTCTTTCGTGAGGGGAATTCGATGTATGGTAATCTGTAATCAGCTTTCCTTGCATGTAGGTCAAGTGGTGTTAAAGCAAGCGTCGTTTCGAGGACTGCAGTTGATGTGCTTCCTATGGCGCTGGTTGTGCCTACACATAACGATTGCGGCGTACATCCAGTAGATGGTGCCGGTCTAAGCCCCAATCTTTTTCCAAATATTCTGTTGCATGCATAGAATATGATGGATGCTTTCTTTGTCCTTTTCATAATGTTTCCTTTCTAGTTGAATTTATGATCCAAAATACGGCCGAGGTATTTTGGCTTTTGCGAGATTTGGAGGTATAATCTATTTAACCTCGGGGTCTCAAATAGCAGTACGTGCCTTTTTCCTAGTAAAAACGACCAGTTCCGATTTTTATTATTTAACACTCAATCCAAAGTTCTTTTCCCAGTTGATCAGTTTAGTTGGGACCGATTGTATCGAGTTAGATATATGTTGGTTGGTTGGTTGGTTCAAGAGGGTGAGCTTATGCTCTTCACTTAGGCCTCCACTGGGCCCGTTGTGTTCCCCTCGTCTGGAAAAGTAATGTAATGGGAATTAAGTGATGAGAGAGGATGAAGGTATTGGGATCGTGGAAGTATCAAAAAGGAGATTATGTCATATAGTGATCGGGAAATCGTCTTGTTCGTCTAGCGAACTCCAATATATCACATATTCCTTTCTTACTGAGGTGTGTTAGATCCTATATCCTTGGGGATCCCAGTATCTTCAGTCTTAATCTTGCTTTTGCAGGGCAGTGGCAGAGGAAGTGTTCTATATCTCCCTCCTCCTCCTCACAGTTGACACAGATTGTTGTTTCAGCTAGCCTGAGCCTGAACGAGTCTATTGTAGATATGTATATGTAGTTGGCAATCATTTTCCTGTAGCCAGTATAACTATGTCGCCAGCGAATACTATAACCTTTTCACCTCTATGCCCTAGTTTCAGTAGAATTTAATTTCCGACCATGACCCAAAGTAGTGGGGATAAGACCCCTCCCTGAACCCAAGTCTTTCTCTTTGGGTATGAAGTTGACATTTACTTTCCTCCATGAAAGCGGTACATACATATCTGCAGTTAATGAGCCTCTATATATATGTACATATACATATGTTACTTAGTGCCAAACAGATAATTTTATACGGTTTTTGTTTGGTTTAACAATATCCCCCTCATCAAGACAAAGCAACAAATAATAAATAACATTTTGTCTGATTGCTTGCCGTCCTGGGATTGTAGTGGTTTTGGCTCTATATTCTTCAAATTCATTCTTCTAACAGTAGTTTTTTTTTGTTTGTTAATTCGAAAGAATTGCAAGAATTACAATCTGAGGTACATTATTTATTGAAATACGATTTTTTCAACTAAATTCAAAGGTTATTGTATTTTAGCTTGTTTCATTGGTAACTATAGTAATTGTTCTTTTCATTAAACAAATCTTATGTGTTTCTCTGTCCACAAAAGTTTATGAAGGTAAATGCCAGTATCTGATCGCAGAAGGTTTAAGAAATGCAATATAATTTACAAAAATATCTTCTTTGGAGTCCTCTGGACATAAGTTCCAAAATTGATGGATGTCGTTTTTGTTTTATCTTTTTTTTACTACTCACTCTCCCAAATCTACCAAAAAATTGAAATATTACGAGAAAACTACATTTTTAATGCACCATTATTTTCAGGTATACGTTATGGGTGTGAAGCATACTCGTAGACTGCGATTGCAATTTGACAATAAGTACACCCAATACTTGAGTTTTTTATTTACAAAATATTCATATATGTAGATATACTTCATTTGGCGAATTATACGCGGATGTGAATAAGGATATCCGGCACATCTCTGCACTTTACTAATGTCCGACTTTGAAAATAAAAAAAATGGAATTTCTCGAGAACTTATCTAACGATTTTGTATAAATTTAATATTTTGGTTGGGTTAGACGTGACATACTAGATGTCGTACAAAATTAAAAAAAGTTATGGCTCAAAATATTTAGTTGACAATCCATATTTAAGCAGTATTTGATAGATGCAAAGACATGGTTTTGGAACATATGTATTTAAAAAAAATTTATATAATTTGACAATTTCGCATAAATTTAAAATCCGAGTGATTTGTAAATGAACAGCACATACCAGTAGGTGCAAGTACTTATGACCCAGTCGTGCAGATTAGTTATGCCCTATCCTATAGTGTATGGTATTTTTTATTCATTTTTTACAACATTGAGAAATATTAACGATAAACCACATATGCACATATGTCATATATTTGTGATCGGTATTGAAAGTTATTTCAATATAACCATTTCCGTCCGTTTGCCCGTCCAGTCTATATTTTCAACTAGGACGATCAAATTTCATATACAATATTTCTTAGTTACTTAGAATTCGAAGCAGTACAAGTGTAAACACTTTTTAAATTCTTCCACAAACACGCCCACTTTTTAAAAAATTCTTCAAGTGCGAGGCAAGCCTCACGCGTTCAGTGTTCTTTATCGTTATTTGAATTATGTCTTAATCATGCTTCGTCGTTAATCCGTGATCATATTTTTGACATTTTGCCTGTCTGTTTGTTCTAAGACAGCTCGTTGGAGAAGCAATGAAGAAATTTTATTGGAATTTGATTTGTATTTGTTTTGATATGTGGGATGTAGTTTCATCAAAAAATTCTCAAAATCGGATAAAGTGTTGAATTGAATTATTATTATTGGAGATCAGTTAATTCGTTCAGGCATTGCCGACTGCGGTCCCTCAGAGAATAGGTTTTGTGTCAACCCATAAAGTTCTGCAGAAAATTGTTCACTCAGAGTTTATTAACTTCTCATAGTGGAACGAAGCGAGTAAGGTCATTGACACAAGTTCGCTACCTAGAGTCTGACGTGTATGAAGGCGGTTCATTTTGTAAAAATGTGAAGAGAAGTTTCATTACTCTTGAGGTAGAGTCTACAGGTAGAACCCGGTGAAAAGTTGAGTCTGTAAAGGTGCCTTTTCAATAGGCAGTGACTCCTAATGGGCTCTAAGGTGATTCCTTCTCATATTCAAAAGAGATAGATAGGAAAAAGTACTTGTATAGTGTTTATTCCCTCGTGTGATTTTTGAATAGAATATATTTAATTATTTTCGGTTTATCACACACTAAATTTCTGCAAAATTTCAGTTCTGTAGCTCTAAGAGTTCAAAAGTTACATCTATGTGGCATACTGACGGACATACAGACAGGCACCATGTTGAATCCATTAGTGTTCTGTTGTATACCATTCTGGTGTCCGAAATAAGGTCAGATTATAACTGTATTATACTCAAAATGTCAAAAAAGTGGTTCTCGCATTTGTGTGTCTGTGTGTCTGTTGGTCTGTAACATGGTCGTTCGCTTCTTTAGGTCACATTAAATTCTGTAAAAATGCACAAAATTCAATGATTCTTTTTGCGAACTGTTAACCTAAACTAGAACTCAAGACACTTTCATTCTGTCGTTAATCGGATTAGTGGTTAATCACAAGGTACTACCAAGATTCACAGATTTGAAAGAATTTTTCTTGAGGGTTATGGAACTTAAAGAGAACCGAAAGAGTTAGATTGAATTAAAATTGTTTCTTAAAATTGTCCATACCTAAATATATATTTATTTTTGCTTTTGGGTCATACTGGTTTTATACATTTCCAAGGAACCGACGATTTGTTATTTTTTGTTACTTTCGACGTCAGTCAGCGTATCTTTGGTCCCTTTAGTTTGTAAGAACTTTCTTTCTTTCGACGTTAAATACTCGTATCTTAAATAATCCCTCATCTTTTCTACTTTATTCTCATTTGAGTCTGCATCCAGAGTCACAGAATCAGTTCACGACTTTATATACGAAATTTGTTAAATTTTTACTTTACATATCGAAGGTTGTTGTGGACAATATCACCAGTACCAGTATGCAGCTAGTCCATATGAAGCACGTGTGCACTAATGTGAGATACTATTGTCTAGCTTTTCACATACATACGTTTATTTCATGTTTTTTTCTTCTACTGACGTTCTGTTGACATTTTCATAATTTGGATTTAATTTTTTTCTTGGATTCATTTTCCAGGAGAATAGTATTGTTATGGTCGAACAACTTTTAGTTTGACATCTGTCATTATTGTTTTGTGGATGTAACTCCACTTGACGACATTATGTCTGAAATAGACAATCAACCTTTGTTCTCACATAGCAACCTACGTATTCATGGATACCCTCGTCTTCAATCATTATGTAGGTATCAACACGTGCCACTCATAAATGTAGTAAGTCTTTGGTATACTGGCTTAGACTTTATTTTCACTTGGGAACTACATATTTAGGTATATACAAAGCATACATACAACCTTTATACAGGTTGAAAAATCTCGGATTTTTTTAGCTGAACCGTATGTTACTTACCGTTTATGCGTTCGTAGGCATTTATGTCCTTATTCAGTGGAGATACGAGTAATTCTAAGTACCCTCCTGCTGGTCTAGTGAGTTAGTTTTCTTAGAACTACATTTGTGCGTACGGAGAGGTTTTTTTTCTTACATCTAGTAAACTTTAAAAAATAATATTTATGTACATACTGTGATACCGCATGGATCATGAGATTCGCCATTTCTACTTCAAGAATCTGTTAGATATACTATATGTACGCATGTACTTAGCTTAAGTTTTCCTGAAAAGGAGGTTGTCGAAGGGAAATGATTCCAAACGAAGTTTTATTCTAATGACGGGGTTGAATACGTATAAAGAAGATGAATGTATGCATGTATTTCCTCAGGGAGATATAAAACCAGACTACTTTGTTGGGTCTCATTTGGTCATCATTCCACTAGACATCTTAGTCAGAGCTACTCGCTGGATTTCTCAAAAGTTCCTCCCTTTACTTTACTTAATTTTACTCTTCTCGGTTTCTTTTACTAGTCATTCCCAGACATTGATACAATATAACGCCGTCTCTATATCCTTCACTTCAAATCAAATCTTCGTAAGGTGATACTTAAGGTTATAATGGTTATCATTTGAGTGTTCCTTCTCATGATAGAACACTTCTCTTGTGGTAGAGCCTTCCGAAGTTCTAATATTCATTTTGGTTTGCCTGCACTTTTCCCCGTCTGTCTACCGTTTCAGCTGTACATTAACCACCCATTTTACGGTTATATTCCTTACCGTTCTTCAGCCTAAAGTATCGTATAGTTCAGGATACGAAAGTTCCGAGATTGATCTCTTCTTTGTTATGGTACCCGCCACTGAATTTTGAGTTGCACCGAAGAAGATAAAGTTGCACCTCTTCATCGTCCCTGCAGCTCCTGCGAAGAAAATAAGTAAATGTCCCATTACGACAGGGATTTTCAAACAGCTGGAGCATTTCTGGTCCAGATTAGATCTAATCTGTTTAGTAACATGACACGTAGTACCATTTGCTCATCTGTAGTTCGTTTTACATAGACTTCTCTTATTCGGTAGATTCTGCCAACTCGTGCTATATCTGGCTAGTTCATGTGGCATATGGTTACGGGCATAAATGATTTTTAATAGGATTTTAGTCTCAAAGTCTTAAAGATTCACATTTTTTGAGCATCACTTTTAAGCTTTGCTTAGTTAAAAAATCCCCTACATTCTTTTTCCGGAGATCTTCAAACTCTGCGCACCATCAAGGCGCTTTAAATTTGTCGCTAGATCTAACCACTGGCACTGGATATCGTTTAAATGTTGACCTCTAGCGTTTATGCAAATTTGAGCCCTTTTTATGGTATTTTCCATCACTTTTCTCAATACTTCCGCCGGTATGTTCAGGGCTGCGAGAGTCCGTGGCTTGTTCACATATATCCATGACTTCAAATAACCCCAAAGAAAGATATCTGGAATGGTCAGATCGGGTGATCTTGCGGGCCAATGCAAATCGCCAAAATAAAAGATAATACCGCCTGAGAAAATATTGTCAAAAATATTGTTATTATATCTCTCGCTTCGTGTGCATTGGCACCGTCTTGTTGAAACCACATGTGCTCCAACCCTAATGCATCTAATTAGGGTATCAAAAAGTCACGTAACATGGTTCTGTAGCGCTCGTCAGCCACAGTTATCGCGCGTTGCTAGCATCGTCTTTGAAAAGTAGGGCACAACCACATTTTCTTACATTTTGTAGAGAAATCAAAACTGTTTTCGAGTTATTCACACACACAGATGATTTCAACCATTGTCTTGGGAGTAAAGTCGAATAATTTTACAATTTTCGAAAATTTGAAACCTACTGTGTAGGTGTAATTTTGAAAAATTTTGAAAAATTTAAAATTTCAAAACCCATCTTGTGGAGACTTTTAAAAGATAAACATAAAATGGGTCGTAATGATTTTTTTTCGAAGGTACATAATTATTTTTAAAGAGAGATATTCGCTCTCGAATACAGTTTTGATTGTGCTGAGTACGATCGCTCAATCAGCCTTCTTGTTGTTGGTTAAAATTGGATGTATAGGTGATCTGAGAAAGAATACTGATTCCTAACCATATTCGAAATATTTGCGGAGACTATATCCGACGAATAGATTTCTGTCTATTATACGAGGGCAAGGTGAAAAGTTCTCCGCCTGACAATGAAAGACTCCGATTTTCAGTTAAAAAATGATTTTATTTTTCTACATAATCTCCCTTGACTTCAACAGACTTGGTCCAGCGTATCTCCAACATCAGTATTCCTTCTCGGAAGTGAGAGTCTGGAAGGCTGTGAAAATATTCATCTACGGCCCTCTCAACTTCTGCATTGGATGCGAAGCGCTTCACAGAAACATATTTCTTCAAGCTTGAGAACAGATGGAGGTCTGAGGGTTCCAAATCAGGTGAATAGGGGGGATGGCCGAGCAAATCGTACCCCAAATCCCGCAGTTTTCACATCGCCAACGCTCACTTGTGTACAGGTGCATTGTCATGGTGAAAGAGGATTTTTGTCCTCTTCAAGCCAGGCCTCTTCTCGCGAATTTTGGCATCCAGCTGGTCAAGAAAGTTGGAGTAATATTCGCCTGTAATTGTTCTGCCTTTCTCAAGGTAATCAACTAACAGGATCCCTTTCGCATCCCAAAACATGGGATGCGAAATGACCTTTCCGGCAGATGCGATAGACTTCACTTTCTTTGGCGCTGAACCACCGGCTTCCACCCACTGCTTCGACTGCTGTTTCATTTCTGGCGTGTAGTGGTGGACCCATGTCTCATCCATGGTGACAAATCGCCGCACAAAATCGGTCGAATCCCTATTGAATCGGTCCAAAGATTGCCGCGAAAATCGTTTGCGCATTTGCTTTTGATCGGCATTCAGCAAATGCGGCACCCATCTTGCGCAGAGCTTTCGCATCCCTAAGTTTTTGTGCACGATGTTTCGCACTCTCTCTTCCGATATAAATACAGCCTCAGCTATCTCACTCACCTTCACTCGCCTATCGTCCAACACGATATCATGCACTTTTTCGATGGTTTCGGGTGTGGTTGCGGTTTTTGGCCGTCCTTCACGTGGGTCATCTTCGAGGGACGTGCGACCACGTTTAAATTCAGCTGCCCACTTTTTAACGGCTGAGATGGAAGGAACAGAGTCAACTTTAGATGAATTTCCTTAGGGGTTAACGCATCAGAAACGAAGAATTTTATCACCGCACAATATTCAAGTTTATCCATTTTAACGAAAAACACGCAAGACATCTACTGCAAAAATTCGTGTAAAGAAACTACTTGAGAGAACAAGTTGAAACTTGTCATACGAACTAATGAGAAGTGCACCCAGGCAGGAAACATCAATTTTTGCTGATTGGAACGCCATCTCTGCGTCAGGCAGAGAACTTTTCACCTTGCCCTCGTATTATAGCTTGGGCTAGAATCACCAGCCAGAAAAAGAAAAAATATTACCTGTACCTACACTGATCTTCGAGAAAGTTCAAGTTCATGGCATCTACTTCACTTACTTCATGTACTATGAGCACTACTGGATACCTGATCTTTGACTGAACTTGAAGCCGACAATCAATATCTCTTCTTGTTAGTTTATGATCGCCTCCCTTGATGCACTCATCTCCCCCCCTACTTCAACATCTCATTTTTGTAATAAAATGCTTGTTGCGTATTCTTAATTAAATACAAATAAAGTAGTGGGACAATCCCACAAAGTGACTGGGGCTAATTAATCGCCGCATCAGAGCTGCATTTGGTTACGGATACAGAAGATATCAAAACTATTGGTGTTCGATGCTCTGATCTAGTGGTCACTTTGCAGTTCATTATATTTTTCTTTGCACTACTTTCGAACTAGATATTACTGACATTCATTGATTGTATAAGTGCACAGATTACCCCTTTAATTCGATTTGTAAATCTAATCTGACAGAAATCCCCTCGAAAACATCCTTCTCGGTAAACAAAACTATTAAACGAAAACAAAACGTTTAAATCTTCAAATAACATTCCCCACACCCATCCATTTATCTTATAATTGAATCATACCGCACATACACATGCACGCACTGACATTCCTTTGCCAGAATTCAAGAATCATCATCCTTTCTTACGCCAGATAATTGTACCATTCTCCCCACCATCACAACAACAACAACAGCGACTATAGCTACTACAGCAAGGACAACAACAAATACTCGTACAACATCATTTCGTCGAACTCAAAGTTCAAAGAAAAAGCTTTTATATTTGACCCCATCGCCCTCCCACTGGACACCCTCAGGCGGCAACAACTTTCCAACCAATCTCACATTTTTCGGGCATGTATCTTTCGGGAGTCGAACCGGAGTACACATATTCCGCACTCCCCCGAATACACACACACACGCAAGCACAACAAAGAGAAAACAGTTTCTATACCAATGTACTCTCAACGGGAAAATACTACAATTTTCCAGTAGCAAAGGAAAATCAAGAAGAAGAAGAATAACTATGGCACGCGCGCCGTTGCTACCAAAAAGGATACCTACTACTCCGTTCGAGGAGTAGTCTCGTTCGCAATTTGCAGCAGCTCCACTCCAAGGGTAAATAGTATTTAATTTGAAGAGGCGCCATGTTTAGCAGGAGCAGTTCGAAGCTTTTATACTCTTTGCTCGATTGCTCCTGGCTCTCCATAGAAACGGTAGAAACCACCGAGGAACGTCGCCGTTGTCGTCGTCGTCCCTGAATGCACAAGAGTAACCACTAAACTTCAACTCCAAACGGATGTTCAGTTTTTTTTTTTGCCCTTCTTCTGAATAATTGTGTAGCTCGCGGTGTGTCCTTGATGTGGAAATACACAAATCAACAAATTGTATGGTTGAAGTTTAATAGAATTCAGTGTCCTTTCGCGCTTTACTTTTTATTATCGGGTCTTAACGCGAACGCGAACACGAGTATCGTAGTTTTGTCGTTTGCTTAATAAAAATAAAATTTTATGGTTGGGTTCGTATGTGTGTATATCTCGCGAAAGAGATTTCAACAAAAAACCAAAAAACAAAAACGATATTCATTTAAGGACTCAGTAGTATAATTCCAATCGATAAACACGCTAAAAGTAACGACTACAAAATTCGAGCGATAAAATATTCAATCCTGGATCCTTAAATTTGATTTGTATCGCACCCCAACCTCTTTGGTGTATGCAGTGAGTAAGGATATTAGTCATCATCGTCATTCAAATGATACAAATACGCGCACAATCCAAACGTACATCCTGTTTGACTGTGTAACGATGGCAAATCTGTATAATGAAATAATGAAATAATGAATATTTGGATATCCTTGGTGCATATAGTGTTCGCATAGTGCATAGTGAAAAAGGTGTAATGCAACACTTTCTAATGAAATTGTGTGTCCTTACCGCAGATTTACATACAAACGTACATAATGTGTACCTACTAACCGATTGGAGTCGGTCGTGTCCTGCCTAACCTAAAAACTACGTATACAAACAGAAAAAAAGGACGAAAAAAAAGAAAGAAATACGCACGGGAGAGACAAAAACCGAATTTCTCTTGTCCCTGCTCTTTCTCTCTCTAGTCCTCTGGTAACTTAGGTTTGAAGCTTCGATTAGCAGTGAATCAGAGTGAATTCCTTTTGACGGTTTTTATTCGTATTTGTGCGTTTGTGGTGCGTAGAACTGTGTGTGCGTGTGTGTGAGAGAATAAATGGTGTAGTGTAGGGTGGTGGAGTAACCACCACGAAATAAGCAAATTTAATGTGCGATAGTACCAGTACAGGGTGTTTCTTTAGTAGCAGCAGTAGCAGTGGACGAAAGGTGAGTAATACGAGATTGTGAATGAAGCACACACACACTCATGCACACTAATATCCTTGGCGGGTAAAACTCAACACACAATTTTGGTGCGTGTCATACCTTTATGATAATTAAGGACATTGTCGTGTTGGAGGTCTATGTTGTCGCCGAAAAGGGTCCTTCTAACATCTTTTTTGGTATTGTTAGCCACTCTTTCTGTCGGTGTCCTTGGGGTTCATAATCATACCCTTAATGTTAATATTCAACCATTAAATGCAAAAGGATTAACGTGATATCGGTTTTGGTTGGACGTGAGGGGTGAACGCGGCGGGATTCTAATGGAGTTGCTTCGAATTTTGATGAAGTGTGGCAAGGACTTAAATTATTATACTATTATTGTCTGTTTGGCGAAGGGTAATTATCGCCTGCTTATTTGATTTTTTCTCTCCATCCACCATTTTCCCTTTTTTCAAGCTCATTTAGGATCATTTGACCGTAATTGGTATCATGGTGGTGATGCACAGAAGGTTCGTTTAATGGAGACGTTTTTTTTTTTTTATTATTTTCAAAGTATGTACCTCCACGAGAAATGGAGAACACTCTTTGGTTCTCATGCTAGTTTTTGTTGTTCCTTAAATTGGGTTTACATAGGAAGCAGTTGATGGTCAGAAGTGGTTGTCGACTTTTTGACGCATCATACTTCAACTTAGGGCTGAGTAAATCAATCCGATGGTAGTTTACATGTCAAGTTTATGGATTTTTGGTGCCAAGGAGTCCGCAAATATCATACGACGTGGGATTTTCTTTTAGTAAAGGTTCAGTGACCTTAGAGACGGATGACTACTCATATTTCTTAGGCTACGGTGAATTTTTCTACGAATCGATACGAATCGAATGGACAAAAGTGGGAACCTAGATACACTTCTGTCATGAGGATATTTGAGACGAGCGCTCTTTTCTTTCCTTCTGATTTTGTCTCTAATATCTATAAAGACAATTGCAATTTCCAGTCTAATCCTTGGTTTTCTCTGTGGTTGTATTTCATATGGATTTTTAATAATCATTCTAGTCTCTAACATCGAACTATGTATTCCTGTTTAGGTCCGGACTACTAAATTCCGACGCACCAAAAGCCCGACACTGCAAACCTTGTGTTCAGATTTATGCCACACTAGAAAATGCCGAAACTATGAAATCTCGGAACAGGGTATCCCGGCTTACAGAATCCCGGGATCGGAAGACCATTGAAAATCCCAAACTTCTCTATCGTAATAAATTTTAGAGAGAAAAGTTATAATTTTCATCAAAAAATACACTGAATGGCTTACTTACTAGCCTCAGCCAAAAAATCTCTCTAGCGAGACTGATTTTTCGCTGGATGCCTCCAGTTTCGCACGCCAGGTTGGCTGAAGTCCCTTTCCAATTGTGCGTTTCACTTAAGGTGGGGTCTTCCTCTGCTGCGTTGTCCCACCGAGGTGGACTGACAGACTCTCCGGACCGGGACATTGGTGTCCATACGTTTAACATGTACTAGCCACCTTAAGCGCGGATTCGCACCTCCTCACACCGTCAATACAAACTGAACCGTACATCACACGAAAAATCTTCTTTTCGGAACAACCAAAAGTATTTGCATCTGCTTTAACGTCCATGCGTCATATAGCAGGTCTGAGATGATGAGGGTCTGCCCAAAGAAACGGCAGTAATTTTTCGTTTGGTATCAGCATTGGCATTTTTCCAATAATGTCAATTTCGTCGGCTGTTTGCATAAGCAGTTCCTATAATTCTTCCAATTAAGATGCTGAAGAAGTCGCATGATGATAGAGCATCGCCTTGCCTTAGACCGTTTATGACATCAAACGGTTCGGACAGATTTTTATTTTATATAGACGGACGGATTTTTATTTTATATCATAGGCTACTTTAAAATTGATAAAATGATGGTACGCATAGATCTGAAATTTCAGGGATTTCTTCAAGATCTGCCGCAGTGTGAATATTTGGTCGATGGTAGACTTTCCTGGCCTAAAACAGCACTAATAAGGACCAATTAGATTGGTGATTGGAGGTTTTTAGACGTTCACACAGCACACAGATAAGATAATATAGGTAATTTTTAGCCAGCATGGATTGCACGGAAATGTCATATTTTAGAGTTTAAACCTTTTAACACGATATCGACTTTATTTGACATACACATAGACGCTCACGAAAAAAGACGCTCAGAAGAATCAAAAAGAAGTAACCAGCACATCAGCAACTCCTAAAAGTATACTACCGTTATTTTAAATACTATTGTAACTCGTAAGAGTGTACTACTCCTATTTGAATCACGGGTGTAACTTGTTGAAATCGACTTTCTTATTTTTCGTACAGGTGTTAACACTAAAAAGTATCTTGGATGCATAGTGAAGTGTTTTTTTTTTTTTTGATTTCTTAAAAAGTTTCTTGATGTCTCTCTCTAACCATTTAGGGATGCCCTAGAAAGTTGTAAATTTATGTGTTTTTCATTGAAAAACCAACAGAGGAAACATGTGATTGGAGCCTGGAGTCTTAAATAAAACATTTTTCTTTTAAAATACGGAATTTCTCAATGCGAGTGTGCGTGTCTTTTCGTACACTTCCAGAGACCCCCGAATGACCTAGAAAGTTAATATCGTACAAATCTAGGAAAACCACGGAGAGAGATAAATTGGATCCGAGTTTCAGATATTCCCAAGCACATTGTATTATACAGAAAGCGCAAAAGAATAAAGACAAATTTTAGATTTTCTAAGCACAGGTTTTTTTTTTCGATTTATATACTTATAAACTGATGGCAGGACTAGGTATAATTTTAATATATAATATAATTTTAAAATTAATTCTGGAATGACTTAAAAAAACCAAAACTTAGCAACCTAAAAAAAGAATTGAATTCTGAAATACAGGGTGTGTTTCCCAGAATATTTCTTTTCTGATTTGTAGAAAAAATTGGTATTTCTGAACGTCTTTCCTTCAGAAATTTTCCGATGACTAACCAAACTGAAACTTAGTAGACTTTTAGAGTAAATCACACTAAAGAATACAGTTCATCCCAATTTCTGATTTTCAAAATATGTACACAGAGCATTTTTCTTTCGATTTATACCTACATACAATTTTCCATGAGTTTGCGATGTCCCACACATCTTCAGAAGCTCCCGTATGACGTCAAAAGCTCATATTCTGCAGGCTTATAGCAAGGACAGTACACAATTAAAAAAAGACCTCCATTTTTTATTTTAAAAATCCAGGGTTTTACAGTAAACTTATTTCTTCGGACTTGTATGTAATTTTTCAATGATTGCGTGTCTTTCAGCACCCCTCCAGAAGCTCCTAGATGATTTACCAAGCTGGAACTTTAAGCATTTAAAGCTTGGATCTTAGGAAAAACGTATCAAAAACCATTTTTTTAATTTGAAAATACAAAGTGTTGCAAAAATTCGGATTTTGGATTTTCATAAACTTTCCAGCCATAATTATGTAATCTTTATCCAAAAAGCGACTTTCGCGATTTTTTGCGGAAATTACCACCAGTACAGTCAACTAAGGCATATTTTGACATTTCCTGTCATTCCTGTCATCATTGAAAAATATGTTGATGACCTTAAATGTTCTCAGCTTGCCTTTTTTAAGTGGAAAGGGATACATTTAAGATAAACAATTGAAAGTACGTGGAAATCATAATTAGGTTAGAAACACCATTTTTTTTTTCAAAGACTTCACCTTTTCAGATGGGTCTAAGAAAATAGGTAAAGCTGTGAGGAATGGACGGCTACGTTGATTGTCTTTGAATATCTTTGGTTTGGTACTCGGACATAAATCTAGTCTCAAGTCTATAAACTGCGTAGTAATTGTAGGTATGCATGTTCTAGATGCTGGTCATCTCAATAGTCTTTATTTTTACATTAAACAAATATACTAGAGAATTTATTTGTTCTCATTTTTTACTCACACTTGGCCCGATTTTGACAGTTTTTAGCCGAAATGACTCGCAGATGATTCATCAAAATGTCTTTAGTGTTTCTCATGCGAGTTGTGTGAGGACAAACATATGGGTAGACATTGAACAAAAAGTATTTGCTTGACCTGATCTAAAGAGAAAGTACGGAACACTAACCATGCGAAGCCCAACTCGCACTTGATGATTTTTTAACTTATTAGCTTGAGATGTTTGCGGAGAATGTGTGAGACTTTTCTTGGTATTACAACTCGCTTAATTGTCTGCAGGATGATACTTACCTTTTTGCCGCATTTCTTGGAGTTAATAACAACACCAGCTTCACTACAATTTTTTGTATCCTAACATAACATTCTTTGGCTCACTTTCTTTGCCTCCTTAGATGATCAGGATCAGGATTTAATCCTATTAAAAATTACATAACTGATAATAACACTAGATATCTACAATTCTAGTAGAAATGAATTGCTTCTTAGATAATGGATTATGTCACTCCTCTTCCTCAACGTAATCTTCATCAAATCCATAACTAAAGCCTGACAGCTTGCCTTTTCGTAAATAATTTACGATTGGTTCCAATGAATCGAGTTGCAATTGAATTGCATTGCAATTTCGTATTATGTAAGACTAATTGATTGCAGCTAGTACTAAGTCCTTCGCGGACTACCACACAATGTCCCATGAATAAATAATCCATGCCAGTGGTTTTTATGGAAGTCTGGGCAATTCCAAGAATCCTTGGATTGGTGCTTCCACTTAAAAACTGTTCGACAGGCGGCATTATTTTGCGAATTCAATTTGTTCAACTAGAAAAAACATTTATTTTCTGGCACGACACCATACAGCCAGCAGCCGTACAGATGTAGCAAAGTAAAACTTTTATATTACATGTGACAGGTTTTATTTTGTTTCCATTCAAAGTTATCTGATTGATAAATTTTCTATTTCTGTTTCTATTCCAAGGACTTGTTTGCGTTATTGATGGTGAATCGAAATATAAATACATTACTGGAAGGAATAAATTATGAGAAACATCAATCAATAAGTCATGGAACATCCTTACAAAAAAACATTTTAGCTCTAGAATACATAAGACCCAGTCTCCGGATATACCTACCACTTTCCCATTAAATTGTCATTGGTTCAGCTCCATGAGGACATTAAAACAACTGACACAATAAAGGCGCTGAAAAGATAGTAAAATCATTCAACTATCCTAAAAAAAGAAACTGCAAAAGCTTTTAAAACGTTCAGTTGTAAATATTTAATAACTTTAAAAATTGTTTCACACTCTCACCCCCCAAAAAAAAGAGAAACTTTTTTGACTCAAAAAATGTCCCTAATTAAAAAAGTATTCCACTTAGTGCAGTACATTTTTCAAGAATGTCCCATTTCTGAGTTTTTTTTTTTTTTATCTCATTTACCCTTCATACTGCTGCCAATCATTAAAAAAAAAAAAGAAAGAAAAAGAGTATTCTGCGTTGGAATTATTTGATTTTATTATACTCCACCCGTTCGCTCAGTAAATATTCCAACCCTTACGTATTGGGGTGTAGGAAGTAACGTTGTGATCAATGTGCTTGCTTGCTGTGTGCCATATCCTTTGTACCATAGAAACTGGGCCAAAGTCTTTAAAACGAACACGAGGAGGAAATTTCCAATTTCTTTCACCTCAGACTCCCAAGGATTATCATTTGCAACCCTTGGTCAAAATCAGTTATATCCCGCACGGATATACGAAATGTCCTGCTGGGAGTTTAGACGTGTATATTAAAAGATGCGTACGTCATCTTCCTGCTGAGGTTGACACAAGAAATTTGATGCCAACAAAGATTTGAGACTGGCATATTCATGCGTAGATTTGATGTTTGTTCAACCGCAATCTATTCATAAGGCAAAATGGGCTTTAATTTAAATTCTAGGGATTAGAATAAATTTCTTTCTTTAACTTATTAATAGAAAAAATATTTTTTTCTTTGTTTGAGGAAAAATATTTTTAATATCTAGGGGCGAATGAACAGGAAACAGTTGGACAGTGTTTCTTGTGATCACTTTTATCTTTTTATACAAAACATTGCAATACTCGAACCATTAGAGATTATAATTTTATCAACATCCTACTGAAGGAAATCTAGAGAAACCTTAACTACAAAGAATCCACTTTGACTACTTTTTTAACCATAGAAGGAGCATTTAACAACGTCAGAACGAAGTCAATTAAAGCAGCTCTTACTGAACTTACAAAGACAACAAATTGGATCGATGAAATGCTCAACAACAGAGTAGTCAACTCAGAACTCGGAAGGAGTATCGTAAGGTAAACAGTTACGAGGGGAATTCCACAGGGGGGGAGTTATTTCTTCTTTGCTGTGGCTTCTAGTCGTTTACAATATTCTTTTGACTCTCATGGAATAAAAACAGTGGCATATGCAGTTGACGTAGTGATCACGGTGGGAAACATCGTTCTATAATCAGTATCGTTCTATAATAAGTCTGCACTGATAGAATTATCCTCATGGGCGGAACTAAACGGTCTAGGATTAAACTCAACAAAAACCGAACTAATAAAAAGGAGGAACATAAACAAATTCAACCTAGGAACGATCCTCGATTTGAAGATCACATAGAAGAGAAACACAGAAGAAAGAATGAAAAAGGCCTTATGTGCTTTCTACGCGTGCAAGAAAATATTCGGTAAACGATGGGGCTTGCAACCGCCCATAATCCATTGGATGTGTACGAGTACTGCGATCGTAAGACCCATTCTCACCTATGGATCAATTGAATGGTGGAATGCAACAGACAAAGTTAGCTATCTCAATAATCTTATAAACGTACAAAAATTAGCATGTGTTAGCATAACAGGAGCACAGAGATCAACCCCTCAGGCAGGGTTGGAAATGATTCTCAATCTTCTTTCTCTGGATGAGTTCATGTGAAGCACGCCTGCCAAAAGCGTTATTCGTCTTAGACAATCAAGTGTATGGAAGCAAAGTTTCTATGGACATGGATCCATATTTGAAAGATATCCATACAAACTCCCGTGTGATTGTAGTATCTTTCAAACCGAAGTATTCGCCATTGAAAGAGCAGACTATACACACAAAGAAACTAATCCCATCTACGGTCCCAATCTTTGTGGACAGTCAAGCCAGATTGAAGGCATTAGACAGCGTGATAATCAGATCGAGAACAGTCCCCGCATACTGACAAACTATAAACAGAATATGCAATACCCATAAAGTCACTCTCTGGTGGGTTCCCGGAGATCTATGTATATATATAAAACTCAATGTACCTATGTTTGTATGTATGCTAAGGACTCCGAAACCACCAAACCGATTGAGCTCAAATTCAGGCAAACTTCGGTATTGACCCGGAAGTGTTTCTGTGAAGTTTGGTCAAAATCGGTCCAGAAGTTTGCCATAAAAAAAACATATATATTTCTTTTTCCTCCTGGGCAGCCAGAGGTGACTGTGTCTCGCAAGGACTAAAAGCCTTTTGTCGATGAACAAAAAAGAAACCAGCATTATGGTGGGTGTACTAACTGGATATTGCTCAACTGATTACTACAAAAGCTGTCACGATACAGAAGAAATCGAAACTATCAATCGGAACTTGCTGTATGATTGTCCCAATTATCAAATTCGCAGCTTCCGCTATATGAGAAACAGACTTTTTGAAGAACTGGAGGATCTGGCGCAATCCCACTCGGGTTCATAATATGTTTTGTCAGGAGTACAGGCTGGTGTGATTCAAGATCAATTGAGATGCAACCAATTTAGAGATGGTACCACAATTCATGGGAAATCATAATTGATCAAAAGGCCCATGTTCCATCCTCGTCGTTTCCGAGCACGCTGCTTCCAATTTTCTTGGGCTTTGAACCGGAGGTTCGGTCTTCGAATCTTCTTGGCTAGAATATTGTTATCCATTCGCTCGATGTGGCCGAGCCAATTTAGTCGTCGTATTTTGGCTTGTTGGATCGTTATATCGGCTCGTAGAGTTCGCAGTTGTATCTTCTCCTCCATTCGCCCTCCTCGTATACAGGACCAAATATTCGATGAAGGATTATTCGCTCGAAAGTCTCCAAATTCTGCTCTGCTTTCCTGCTTATCGTCTAGGGTTTGGCGCCATATAGCAGAACTAACAGGATTAGAGTTTTGTAGAGCATGCATTTTGTCTTTTGATAAAGGAGTTTTGACCCAATTTGATTCGCCAGACCGAAGTAGACGGTTTCCAAGGGTGAGTCTTCGTCGAATCGCCACTAGGGTGTCATTCGTGGAGTTAATGTTGACTCCGAGGTAGATGAACTCCTTATCTACCTCGAAGTAGTAACTATCAACAGTGATCTTTCGTGCAAGGCGGTGAACCGATGGTACTTCATTTGTTGATAGCATTCCTGCTTTTTAAAAAATTGAGTAAAAACATTCATGATTTTTATATATGTAGGTATCTTTTAATCAAAAATAAAAATTAGATATGTTTTAGCTTTCAAAATTGAAGATAAAAATCGAATCATAATTTTTCTTTATTTATTTTTTCAATCAAAAATAAAAGTCAGATCATGATTTATATATTCTTTTGGAGTACAAATCATGATTGATTTTTAGTTTTCATTCAAAAAAAAAAAAAAAAAAATAAAAAATAAAAATCATTTAATTTTTACTTCTGATTTTCAAAAATAAAAATCCTGTTCGGATTTATATTATTGATTTATAAAAATACGAATCAGAGAATAATTATTTCTTTTTGATTTTCCTGTATAAATTGTAATAGTTGCAGTCTATGGTTCTCACACGTATTCGACGTCGGAAATCCCATTCGAGACGTACTTGTATAGAATTGAATGGAAACGTTTACAGTTTAATACATATCTGGCATATCCCATGTCGGATATGTGTATCCGATTAAAGTGCAAATCGAGTGAGCTCTCTAATTGAATTCTCTACACTTTGATATACGAGGGTGGTTCAATAAGTCCCTGAAAAATGAAATAAGGAACACTCTTTTCGGTATAAAAACATTTTATTTTTCAACATAGTCTTCTTTTAGCTCTATACACTTCATCCAACGTTTCTCCAATTTTTTGATGGCCTCCAAATAATACGATTTCTCGAGCCCCTCAAAATAAGCGTTTGTTTCAGCGATGACCTCTTCATTCGACCCAAATCTCTTACCTCCGAGCCATTTCTTCATGTTTGGAAGCAAGAAATAGTCGCAGGGGGCTAAATCTGGGGAATATGCTGGATGAGGGAGGAGTTCGTAGCCTAACTCATGCAATTTTGCCATTGCGATTGCGGACTTGTGCGCCAGTGCGTTGTCCTGGTGAAAAATAACTGTTTGTTTTTGCTTCAAATTGGCTTGGAATCGATCCAGCAGCTCTGCTTAATATGCGCCGGTGATCGTTTTACCCTTTTCAAGGTAATCGATGTGAATAACACCGCGCGCATCCCAAAAAACTGTCGCCATGACCTTGTTTGCTGACAAACCCGCCTTGGCCTTCTTCGGCTTCGATTTACCAGGAGAAGTCCATTGTTTTGACTGTTCCTTGGTTTCTGGTGTGTTGTGGTGAATTCAGGTTTCATCACGGCGCAAAAACTCAGCCGAATTTTTCTGGAACATCGCCAAACACACCTTTGAAGTTCTCAAACGAATGCGTTTGTTGTCGATTGTGAGCAAACGCGGCACCCATCTTGCGGAAAGCTTTTTCATATCCAAATATTTATGTAAAATCGAAATCACATAAGCCTGTGGCCTCTTCAAGCTCGCGCACTTTCACTCGCCGATCGTCCATTATCAAACCATGGATTTTGTGGACCATTTCTGGTGTGGTGATCTCAATTGGGCGACCAGAACGTTCGGAGTCACTTGTGCTTCTACGACCGCACCGAAATTGAGTAAACCAGTGGTAAATGGTTCCAATCGATGGTGAAGAGTCCCCATAATATTTGTCAAGCTTTTGTTTGGTTTGCGTGATAGTTTTTTCTCGCAAAAAATAGTGTTTAATGAGCACTCGAAATTCACTTTTTTCCATTTTAACGAAAATGCTAGTAGGCGTCTATATAAAATGGCTGCCACAACAAAACTATTTGACAGATCTGTCTGAAAATTTGGGTGCATTCTTTTGAAAGATGATTCTTGGCAAAAAATAAATAAATTTAAGGTGACGACACAATTTGTGTTAATTTTCAGGGACTTATTGACCCACCTTCGTCGTCCTATAAATTTTGTATTCGACTTCTGTATCGTATAACCAACGATATTCGACGTCGTGTATCCAATGCCCGTTATGCGTGAAAAGGGCCCTAAACGTTCACTGGGGAGTACTGGGGATAAAAAAAATAATTTTCGTTCAGTGGTTTGAAACTATCATACATTCACTTCCGTATATCCGCTTCCACATTTCGGTTTCAGAATCACATAGATGAATGAAGCCGATACGAATCAGCAACTACATCACTGTTGTTGATATTTTGGAATTTTGTTTCCTGGTACGAGTAATACATAACAAAAAGTTAAATTCATTAATTTAACTTAAGGACATCTCTAAGGACAAACTCGTCATTACCAATATTGCAAACTAATCGTTAACTCATTTATAACGCGAAATTTCTATGGCAGGGTAATTAATTTTTCATCGAACTCGTAAATATGTGATGGATGGTCGTAAATATGGCACCATAGTGAAACAGTGCTTAAGCGCCTCCAAAAAAAGGACTCTGCTAGCAAACTATTAGTCAATTGTTCTCATTTCTTTGCTTCCCTCCATCGATTCCATGGGACATAGATAGAAAGAAAACTTCTTCCTCTCTCTTGTCTCTACGTCTTGTATTGTATTGATTTCATCAGTCTATGCCTTTAATGCTTGAACGCAGGATAACCCACTCTCTTTCTCTGTTTTGGATAAGCTTTGAAATATTTAATATTATAAATTATGCTTGACCTGCATTCTCGATGGTCGTACACAAGATTGTGGTGGATATGCCGCCCACACTGCCTCTAGTTGAATTGGAATTAATACAAACACAGATATGTGAATTTTATCAAAAGGATCAATACATGAGAGGGTTCGAGAGTGGCAGTGGGTTAAAGAATATGTTGGTGTTAAACATCACCGCAATCGGCTTTTGTGCGTGCGATGAGGGTCGGCTTTTTGAATTGATGATGGTTTTGGAGGTGTCCGTTGCACGCTTTTACATACATCTATATATGTATGTACGTATGTATGTCAGAGCGCATGGATGAGTCAAGTGTATAGTCAGAGGTTGCCGACGATTTTATGGTGTTCAAGCTTAATTACACGATTGATGGGGCTATTTATAACATCAATTAGATTTTTTTTCTTTTTTTTTCGGTGCGGCGGGGGCTGTTAGGTCGATTTGATTATATGAAGAATTGGCTTTAACGAGGATAATGATGATGATGATGACGGGCAAAGTGTTGAATCCATTTTGATGACCTTCAAAATGATGAGGCACGCAGCATTCTTTTAGACCATTAAACGCCCATTTAATTAACATTAATCATTCGTTGTGTAAACAGTTTGACTTCACTTACTAGAGTTAATCGTTTTCGTTTTGAATTCAGAACTTAGAGGCGATTGTTGCAAATGCTGTTCAGAAGGTTTTTTTTTTTTACTTATTCATATCCCAGACAGGAGAGGGTGTACGAAATTCCAAAAAACCATTAGTGTCCCAGACGGCACGAATGTTGTAAGGATGTTTGTGCGCCAGTGGGTGGTCGTCTGTTGGAGTCACAGCAGCAGATACAGACTCACACATACAGTGTTATATTCCAACGACATCAAGGACAGTAGTCTATAGTTTCATGGGCTGAACATTTGGCACATTATCTTCTGCATGTTATAGAAGCGTTTTGTTGTGGGAGCTGTTGTCCTCTTTTTTTTTGCATCACTAACAAGAACCTAATTGGTAATTCAAAACCAGCATAATTTATATGCCATTAGGATTGATGATATTAGATGCATTCGAAATTCGGTTGACAATTTAAGCTTTAAGGAAATTTTATCAAATTGTCTTCACTGCACGTAGTTTCTGAGAATTCCATTAGATGTAGAATTTTGCGAAATGTTTCTACGGCGCCGTAAGAAGAGGTTTCGCAGTGATATAGTCAAAAGTAGAAATGAAGGCAATTACAGAAGTACACACCACAACAATAAAATGGATCAGCCAATAATTTGTAATAGTAAAATGTCTCTTCAGCAAGTGTGTCCCACGCCTTCAGATCAGAAATGCAACAGCAACAGCACACGCACAGTAATCTCTTCGAATTATATTTCCGCACAATGTGTCCAAAGCAAGCCTTTCCTGTGGATGTAGGTATTATTCGCAATGATTACCAGTAGGATTTTGTTTTTGCTTCTAGTGTAAATTCGAACAAGTGTATGTACAGTCCGCGAAAAACAACACACCTATTTTGCTTTGGACAAAGAGGTCTACGAGTATAGGCATCATTCCAGTTCATTTTAAAATGCTTGTGTTATATGTTTTGAATATGGCTTTTAAGACAGCAATTGATAACCGTTTTCATTTGAATGTTGCCTTGTTTTCAGTAATCTGAAGCATAAATTTATCAGAACACTCTGGCGATGAAATCGTGATCAAGCTTAGCAAGAAGAAGCGATCTCGATGATCACAAATGATCGTAGCTTTACCTCGGGCTGAAACGAATAAATAATATAGAGATAAACTGCAGCACAGTACCTGACTGCAGCTGCAGACAAATCATTGCCCAAACACCTTAAAGACTGTAACTAACTGAAGCTACTTGTTGGTGTTAGCAGGTAGCGACCAACATATGTAGTGGACATACATATGTCTTGCTTGACATCTCCTTAGAAACTACGCTTAGAGATGCGTTGTTAGCAGAAACTGAATAAGTAGTTTCCAGCAGTTAGATACCATCCAGCTGACAGAACTGACGAAATTATTTGCTGAGATAATAGTGACCTCTAAAATGTTCACATTTCAAATGCAAATAGCTTTTTATTAGAAAATTAAAAAAAGTGATTGTAGGAATATATTTGATATTTTCTTTTGCAATATTAAGAATGGAAAATAATGTATTTCAAATGACTGCCATTTGCATTTACACAAACCTCCAATCTTTTACAAAAATTCTCCATGACTGTCTTGAACGTTTGGGGTGGCAACGTTCCAATTTCATTTCATGTTCCTTTATTTGTGGCTTATTTGCGTAGACTTAATCTTTCAGACAACCCCATAAGAAAAAATCTGGAGCTGTTAAATCCGGATCCGGAATGAGCTATACTTTCTCTGGTTGTGTGAGCAGGAACGCCGTCTTGTTGAAAACACACAGGCGTACGGCATAGATGCTTTAGTTGCGGCTGGAAAAAGTTTTCAAGCATTTCTAGTAAAATTTTTCACATCCTCATTTTCATCCTCAAAGAAGTAAGCTACCATACCATACAGTCACTCTTTGAGGAGCAGTTCTTACCGAATTGAATTTTGTAAGAAAAATAACGCAAATCACTTTTCAAAATTCTCTGCAATGTTGTCTCAGGGATGTGCTAGGCTCTTCTTCGACAGATGAACGTACGTGGCTTATGTTCTCTCGTGAACTAAAGTCCCTTTTTCTCGAAAACTAACAACATATCGCATGATTGAGTCTTGAAGTATTTCGAACGTTGAAGTGATGGCTGTGCTCGCTCACAATTGATGAGTTGTTCCGGAAAAAGGATTCGACTACAAATATGTCTTGTGCAATCATCCACCGCTCCATGATATGAAATAGATGAAATAGCAATGTATACTAATTATATATACTGAAAGATTCTAAAGTTATAATTTTTAAATGCGCTTATTGCTTATGCTCCACCTTGTAAAGAGTGTCCCAAAATTCACGCATTGACAGAAAACAGGGGTTTTTAATTAAAAATTGTAAATGTTTTATTGATTAATATAGAATACAGTATAGGCTTATGTATGGAATAGCATATCGGGTAAATGGCCTCCACGTACATACGAGTACCTCTTTTTTCGAAATTTTCCATGAATTTCATTGATACAGCGCTCAATTTGCTCCTTCAAGGCGTGGGTGGTCGAGGGCTCCTTGGCATAAACCTTAGATTTCAAAAAATCCCAAAGAAAACAGTCTAACAGCGTTAAATCGGATAATCTGGGAGGACAATTCTGATCACTAAAACGGGAAATTACACGACCAGGAAATGACTCACGCAGTAATTGAAATGTTTCTCGGGATGTATGCCATGTGGTACCGTCTTGTTGAAACTACATGTCGCCTACATCCAATTTAGGTACAAAAAACTGAATTATCATGTCGCGATAGCGACAACAATGAAAACGCGTTGTTCTTAAGCAACACTTTACCGCACAAATGGCGCAAAATTGAAATCTTGCATGCATTTTGAGACACCCTTCACTTACTATAATAAAGATGGTGTCTTTGCCTCGATTACTTATGAGTAGATTGCAGCTTATGATACAATAAAAATCAATTTTCACAGCGCTTCCTTCCTGCTCGTTTTTAGAATCACACCTGCAAATCTTATCTCCACTCCACGCTGAGGAATTATCTACGTACCACAGCAAATTAAATACCAAATTTAATCGAAATCAGCAAAATATTTCTCGACTTGGGCGTTTCAAACAATTTTTTGAAATCTCATGCCTTATATCTTACCTCCATTCCATTCAATTTCAAGTAAACCATCCCTAGGTCCGACCCTGCCAAGAGTGCACTATTAGAAGAGCATTTGGCCACATGTGCAACTTTGAGAAAGCTGTGATCAACCTTCGTTCTTGTGCGGGTTTGGTGTAATTGCAGGTATACACGAAAATTGAATCCATCCGGAGTGTCTCTGTGTGGTCTTGAATGAATATTGAAGGAATTGCAAAATTGAACGTCATTTGTGGGTAACCATTCTCAGTTTCGTACATTAACTGCGTGAATAGCCTAGAAAATTCGCTCAAATCGCTAGGTTGAGAACCCCTAAGGGTCGCCCAGCTCAACTCTAAACAGCCAGAGGTGGGATCTAAACCTTCCTTTTCATAATTATCATAATTGGTGGTGGAAACCACTCTTTCCTACAAAGTACGAAGGGAATACAAAATATATTAGTAATACTCGTAGTTTGCGAGGGTGAAAGCAGGTATATCAGTAGATAAAAAGTCACGATAAGTGTGTAGAGCAAATGGTATAGGTGTCAGAAAAAGCCATCTTTTGTCAACTTACAAGGGTTTCAATTCCAAGATAATATACATATAGGTAATATGCGAAAAATTACATAGTCTCTTGACAAAAACGGTGGAACTCAGTCGTTCTCGAATGTAGTGAGTTTACTATTAGATCGTGCTCGCTCTTAAGAAAAAAAGAAAAGAAAAAAATGTCTTGTGATGTTCAACAAGCAATGTTGTGGGTTGAAAACTCAGAGGAATAGACAAATCCATAGTGGAGGACAACGAGATGGTTGTGCCGTTGAATAATAAATCATCGAACGAACTACTCACTCAAAATAGCGCATTGAAAGCCTAGGTAAGATGCGAATGATAAAGCTAAAAATGGACCTTCTTAAAAACAAGACCTCTTTTACACTTAAAAGAGGATCTAGCCTAACGGCTGTGAATCAAATAATTTAAAGTCTCCTTTTAGTGAAGCTCAGTGGGCAAGATCCGTTGCCATTTTATTGCAAAGAAAAATATGTACTTTTTCTCCCAATACAATAAAACTGAGGGACGAAAGGTTAGCACGTAGTAGTCGTATCTGGCGTCAAAGATCTATTGTGTCTTTTCTGATGCTGGCTTGCCAAGGCTATTCTCAACTTAAGTCAGAGTGGTATCTGTGGGGGTATAAAGGCACCCTATTCAACTCTTTTATTCTGATCTATGTCCACAACTTTCTCCATTGTCATCAGTATAAATAGATTCGAATGACTTCAGATGAGTGGAAGGTTCATTTTTGTCGCAGAGCAGGAGAGATTCCATTTGTTCCATACAGACGGTTCAGCCATACCTTTCCAGCTTAGTAAGTAGCGCAGTATAACATTATCGCCGTTTTTGGTCGGCAAGCTACCTAAAATCCTTCTTCTTCAGTGAGATTGAGGTTTAATCCTACACTCTCGTTCTAGAGTTTTCTAAAGCTCTCTTATTTAGCTTTCCAATTTTCTGAGTTTACTACTAATTTTTACAGCGTCGCTGTGAAGCTGAGGTTGCTAGCTTTCGCAAATTGAATTGATAGCCCTACAAGTCGAAAAACGCCGGTGTTTAAACTCAACATTGGGTGGAAGCTTTCTGTCTTGAATTCAATTGGAAAAGTGCTCCGATTAAAGTATGTTTGAGTAGAAACGTGCTAACAAAAGTTCTTACCTCTATGCCACCAGATCCGGCAGTCTCGTCAACCTTTAGCCTGAGAAGTGCGACTTCGACTTGGCTAAAATTTGGATGCAGATTTCGAAGACTACAGAGCCTATATGTGAAGTTCGAGAGGACCTAACGACTGGTTTGAAGATGCCTTAAGTCGCTTTTGGCGCTTACAAATGTTAGGTCAGAATTAAAGGCCCTTCGCTACCACTACCCCGGAGTGAAAAGTGCGTGCCTCTTTGGCACCAAAAATGAGCTGTCGGTGGTCACAGTCAGATAGTTTCAGGCCATTTGGATCGGTTGTTGCATACTTCCAGGAGGTATTATAGCCATTAAAGTCGAACTTTAGATAGTAGTAATGCAGGCTGTGGCCTGTAATTAAGTCGACTTCAGCAAATTTATCAAAAGTTAATTTTCGCAGATCAGAGATAAAACAAAGTCACTGATACTGTACCTGTTTTCTTGCAGAATTGAACATTTCGTCCTTGTCACTAAAATTGAAGCGTCGATTTACAAACGTATACCATTCAATTTCATTACGAAACCTCTATATGTCACGATAAGCTTAAACAAAAAAAAAATATACAACCCAACACTAGACCGCCATCGAAAACAATTTGTCAAATTACCAAAGGCTCTTAACCAAAATCCGCCCACACTCTGAGGCCCCACTGGTAATTACAATTCGAAACTCCATTTTAACTTTAACGTTTTTTTTTTCTTTTTGAAACTTTATTGATCATATCGGTCACGCAATTTGCATGAAAGGGGACGAGGCAAACAAAATACCACAAAAACCGAATCTCAAGGGCTTACCCACAGAGCCTGGCACACATAAGGGGAATTACATGCCAATTGTACTGCCACCGTAGTGCATTTAGTATAAATTGCCTTCCCCAATAATTACAAGGGGAGAATTTATGGATCATCGAAGGAGGCGAGCAAAACCGGGACAGATGGAAAAATCAATATAAAACTTGGTCATTTCAGAACCTCCATTAGTGTGCATATTGATATGTAGTACTCATGTGCAGGTATCGAATCGTTGAGAGTAAAAACCAATTATTGTTGGGTTAAATGTTTTCAAGGAGTTGTTAACCTATTTCGGATTGGTATGTGTTATAGTATTTTTATTTTACTTATTCACTATAATCCGCGCCGACGACACGTCACGTCTCCAATGGGCGTTTTGTGGGTGGTACAGTGATGCATGTGGAAAGTTTTACAAACAATAAATATTCCAAAAGTTCAAACTTGTAATGTAACTTTGTAATGGGCAAACGTGTCCTTGTAGACGCATTAAATTTAATATAAATAGTTGAAAACAATAATTTAAAATAAAATTGTATATTAAATGACTTTTTCGTGAAAGTTGTGGCTTACAATTCTTATGTTCTATCTTCGAAGATTATTTATGGTTTCATAGTTTGATCTATATGTATAGCCTAGTAAAATTAGACTTTTTACAAAAAAATATGTGGAAATCGAGACTTTATGTGGAAATGTGTAACAGGAAACAACTACTTTAGTAACCCTGAATGTCCTTATGCATGGTATAAAACATAGAAGCTACGAACATTTTTCCAAAATATACGAGGGCGAGTATCTACTGCCATGACTAAAAGACCCAAGAAGAAGTCTGCCGGCAAGTGGAAGGAAATCTCGTAGTGAAGATTTGGAAAGAATACTTCAGCAAACGACTAAATGACCAAGGGAAACTTTTACAAATACCAGAGGCAAAAAGCTTTACTAAATTAAATTTTCTATTGAAATGCACTTTGTCCGCATTGAAATTATTTTTATTTATCGGCCATAGGCCTCTGGAAAGCGCGGGAAGTAACACACATATCAGAAAATTTCTTAGAAAATTGTGTGTGTGAATTATGCTAATAATAGTATTCTTTACTCTATAGAATGGTTACTGAATATGCTAGCGGTTCAAATTTTATCTCGTTTCGTTTGCCTTTAAATCTTCTACCTTCGTTGTAAACGTAAGGCTGCTATCACTTTTAGTTGCTATATTTGAGGGTGGTCATGGTATAGTAGTAACATCATCGCTTGTCACGCTGCAGGTTCACGGTTCGAATCCTGATGTCAAGAATCATCTATTTATTTCGCATGAAATAAATAAAAATGTCGATCAATTGCGAAAGCTTGTGTCAACTCTACTGCGGAGGCATAACACTGGCAGTAGGGTGGTCATATGACCAACTTGATCGTGGTGATAACATCAGGAAGATGGAAAAAAAAAATACTGTGAATCATAAGCAACGACAATAACAGCAAAACAAAAATACTCCCCAGTTATCTGGATGCCACCCTTGGAGTTTATTGAAACATAATATCACCTGAGTTTCAAATCAACTACACCAATCTGTGTTTCTCTCTATCTAACTCCCCTTTTCACAAAAACGCCCGTGTCCTCAAAAAATTAGTAGAAGGGTATTCATTTCATCTTGACAAATGCAAATTATAAAAAAAAAAATTCAATGAGGCAAAAACTACTTTTTTTGTTGGCATAATAAATGAATTGAAACTTTTTGCAGACCTCTTTAAACCTTCTCCGGACCAATTTAAACCTTTTGCAAACCAATTTCAACTTTTTGCGGATCAATTTAAATCTTTTGCAAACGAATTAGATCTCTTTTGAAAAACAAGAGTTGTCTTTTCTCGAACTTTTCCGTTCTGGAGGAACGAATCTTTAGTCTCCAGCTCAGTGATCACGCCCACAGTGTAATTTAAGGCAAGTTAAATATGCCATGCAGTGGACTCTACCTAGCCAATCTGGCAGAAAAGTTGGTCGCGCAAAGTGTTCATGGCGCCTAACAGTTGAAGAGGAAGGAGAGAGTTGAAATGCATTCCAAAAATACATATACGATGGCGAGTAGCTATTGTCGACGTTCTAGGCCCCAAGAGGCATGACAGGATTTAAGTAAGTGCATCTAATTTATTATTCAAGTGGTGCGTTTCACTCAGCTACGAGTTCGAGTGTTCAGCTAGACATGGGTAATGAAACTCTTTTTTTTTTTAAATAGCTATGCAACAGATACAACGGGCAGATAATGACTCGTTCCCTTATAGCTAATAAAAAAGAAAAAAGGTAGTAGAAAAGGCAGAGATCTTTTCGGTAGATTTCCATTTTTATATTTTTAGATGTTTTTTTAACGGCCTAAGCAGATTGTTAATTACATACGCCAACGTAGACCCTTTCAACCTCCAGTAATGCAAACATTAAATAAACAAATAATAATAAACCCCCTCAATGAATCTGACACTTTCTTAAATAACTTCCATCGGTGTGTGCGGATAAATATTTTATAATTGGTAAAGGTCAAGCGGATTTCGGATCACAAAAAGAAAGAAAAAACAAACTCCTCGCACACGCGAAACCATTCAGCTGAACTGAACACATAACGCTAATGTGCACCGAAATTGAATTCCGCCTCTCGACCTTTCTGCCGTTGCCAGGATCATACATCTTCAATTGAAAGGTCATAAACCCACATTTTCAATTATTCTTCTGCCCCACAGTATCATTATCAAATCAAATCAAATAATATTCAGTTCCCCACAGTCATCTTTCTCTAAATCAATACACCCTCAAGAAACACTGGAGGGGAGAAAAACAAATTCTCTTTTAACCAGAAAACAAGAACTAAAGTCAAATATATCTATATTGCTCTTATCCACCCACAGGCGCTTTTCCTTAATTACGGGCAAACTTAATCGTTTTTATTGTGTCCCATTGGTGGTGGTTGGTGGAGTCAGAGGATCTCCTTTCATCTGATCTTATGTAATACAAAAGTGCAGCTGAGAATTTTGTTGTCATTTCGTCACCAGACATGTCATGACAACGATGAGACTTTCCAAGGACCTGTCCCAAATATTCGGTCTCAAGTTTAACTCAATTTAGAATAAAAAGCAACATCGAAATATCCAACAAAGTTTCAGCGACAAGAGAAGGGTTCAACTACAGCGCTTTCCTTAAATAAAACCAATTAGCGATAGAAGTTTGCTTTTTCCGAAAGTCCAAATATTGTGTGCTTCACGTTAAACGCATTTGAGGAGCGCAATTAAAAGATGTGCAAGCATTAAAAAGGCGCCTAAACTTCTTATTCACCCCGTTCGCCTGTAGCTCAGATAAGGAATTTGCAAAAAGGACCGCACACTGGAGTTTGTAGAATCTAGTAGAATCCCGGCAAATTCTTCTTATTGCGGTGGTTTGGAATATCCCCAAACACATACACAGAAGCACGCCAAAAGTCACAAAGGCAAACACTTAAACTTGTGTATGCGAATCCTTTTGACAGTGTATTAAGGCTAAATATGCCAAGTTGGTGGAGGGAAGTTGGTGTGGCGCTTCAGCATCAACAGCATCTTTGTAGAGAAGTTGTGAGAGTGTTGTTGTTCTGATTCAGATAGGAAGCAGACGTTGACGTTGTACAAGCATCCATAGCCATCCCATGGGATAGATAGGTCAATTAAGGAAAACTAAGTTTTTGTCGTTCTCTGTTGATTTGTAGTGCATGGAGGAACATGAGTAGATTAGGGAGTTGAAGCGGTAGGCTTTTTCTGGATCTTTTTTTTTGTTTTTTTGAAGGATTGGGAACAATAAAGGATTTTTGTTTTATTAATTTAAAGTGGAATGTATGTTTAACGAGAGCAGTTTTTGTAGGAATAATTAAACGACGGATAAAGCGTTTTTGTTTTATTCAGAGCCAAGTTTTTTCTTTTATTTTATATTCTTCTTGCAAGAAAGGCAAACCTATAATACTGGCACAGCGTCCCTAAATGCTTGTTGATTCTGCTGTTGAATAGCTGAAGGTTAATAGCTTGTGTAATAGAATAAAGTTTCATATAGAGATATTCGTGCAGTTGCCAGGTGGACAGAATAGTTAAATGTAGCATTTCTAGAGATCATTTGATTGAGGTCTTGAGAATAATACTTAAGCCGCAGTCTAACTTGTGCTTTATAAAGAAGAGCGAACTGTTTTGCTGTAAAGTATTTCTTTGCTTTAAACAGGTAGCTCAACTTCAAGGATTCAGATTTTGCGATGTTGTACGAGTACGTTGATCGTGCGGTTTCTTTCTAGAAAAGTTTGTGAATCGGCATTGAAGTCGACTAAGTTTGCTCTTTCCTACTGCAAGATTTTCTTCTTGTCTTTATTTAATATATTGATTAGCACACATCTCTGACGATGTGATGTATTTGCATTCATGGGCATTCAGTTAAAGCAAGATTATATTAGGAGGTTGTCATTGGCAAAACTAAGGATATTGTTGTTTGTTGACTCAAAAAGGTCGTTGACATAGCATAGAACCAGAGTTGGTAGAAGTATTTAACCCTGAGGTACTCCAAAGTTTACAGGAAATGCATAGGAAGACACACCATCGACTACAACTGATCTGTTATGAAAAAAAGTGTTCTATCCAACCGCAGAGCTAACTTTCATATGGTAATCCATATGGAGGCTATCTTTTTTAATAAGATCGATTGAACATGTTTGAGAAAGGACTGTTTGATATTTCACGTCCATGAAGAGTTTACTTAGCTCAGCAGGCACCCAGTTAAACGTCGGCTGCGAAAACCATATTGGCGGTTGTTTATTAGTCAGTGTACCCTCAAGGTATTTGATTATATCAGCATTCATGTCTTTTTCCATCACTTTAAATGGAATGGGCAGCAACACTATGGGGCGACAGTTCAAGGCGGGTAGTTTTCCAGCGTAAAAGAAACGTTTTTAGCTCTTAGGTAATAGAAAAATGTTTACAAAGAATCGGTGCTAGTTCTGGGTCACAGTTTTTGCAATCCAAATGATTATGGATATGCCGGATTACACAAGGTCGAAATTTCATAACTGGCACCGATGACTGAACTTCTGGGACAGTTAGGTTTCCATACACGCTGGATCTAGAGTGATTTTGTTAAATCATTCGTTCAGAAAAAAACTGTATGCAGATAAGTGACGCCTCGTGATCTAAAAAAAAACCTTTTCAGTATATTCTTACTCAAGAACAAATATTCATAATAGATTTCCATTAGCTTCGGGATGGAGGATTAGTTTCATACATTTTGAAAAATTCTGCATCCATCTTGTGGAAAATTTTAAAACCCAGAATTAGGTCGCAATTAATTTTTTTCTTACGAAGCACCGTTCTCGAAATATTGGCACTGAAAAACTATTTCCACAATTAGCTTAGTAGTAAAGTCGGATATTTCTGAAGACTGTGTACCTACTCTGCTCATGCAATTAACGAATTTGAATAATTATTGAATGAATTAATTTTTCGATACTATCCAATAAGACCCACTTGCATCCTAACTATATATACTCCCTTATTGTATAGCTTTAACATTACTGCGTTTCTGTCGATATTGTTGAAAGCGGCTTAGAAATCAAAAAAAAATATAGAAACATTTCCTTTACATTTGTTTGGGTTTAAATTTGATCAACCGTTGAGTAGTTTTTCCGGAAACCTACCTGACATTCCTCTAAAAGGTGGTTCCCATTTTTGGACGCAATTTGAAAATTTCGACTATTATGCTTCTGGCGTTACATTGTAAAGCCTTCTAGAATTTTGACTCTGGACCACCACTTATAGTAGGTATTTAAATTTTTAGTAAATTTTTTATTTTGTTTGTCTGACTTCGCCCACTGATCTATCGCATCTTTTAGTCATTTTTCTTTTAGGATTATCTCCACCTTCCTAATGAAAGTAAGAACAGTTCCTAGAGAAGCATCTTTTAGGTCTTCGCAAGTGAAATGCTTTTCGCAAAATGTTGCCACCTAATTTTGCACAGAGCCACATATTCACATAGTACATGTTCTGCGGTTTCGTTCTTCTCTAGGTAGAGAGAGAAAGCACACTAGCCTTCTGATATTCTCCCTGCTAAATTTCAGGATATATTTAGTTTTCCCATTGTAGGGTTGGATGGCTCTCTTAGCTTGCCTGACCCCTTGGGTGTTTTCCCAGTGGGATATGCAGTTTGTGCTTTCCCATCTGTTAGCGATTGTTATAAATGCGGATTCTGGAATGCCGCAGAAAGGATCCGGACCTATGAACTTTGTCAGGGTTCCCTTGCCAGTTCGTCGAAAGTTTCATTACCGTCAATGCCTTTATGCCTTTATGCCCTGGTACCCACCATACCCTGATTTTGTTATGTATGGACAGTGCTTGTAAGGCATTGTAACAGCACTCGACCATTTTTGTGTTCCTCACGTTGAAACCCAGCACCTTTAGCGCTGCTTGGCTATCAGAGACAATATGTATGGATGTTCCCCTGATACCAGTGTTCAGGTTTATGTGCGCACATATCTCGATAGCATGAAGTTCAGCGTGAAAAATGCTTGAATATATTCCTAATGGATTTTGTAGCTGGGTACAAAGACACCCCAACCTACACCATAGTCCATTTTGGAACCATCAGTGTACTAAACGATGGGTCGATTTCCGAACTTCCACTTGTCCATGTTTCACAGTCTGAAATCTCAATCTCAAACCTTCTGCTAAAGCAGGGACTCGGGGCAGAGCATTTCTGTCTCTTGAAGTTCTTTAAGAATGGTCATATGATTTCCTTGATATTTTGATCTGAGATTCTCCATTCGCACTGCAGCTTTCTTGATAAAGAGGTGTAAGGGAGTAAGTCCTAAAATAGCTTCCATGGCTACTGTCGGACATGTACGCATACATCCTGTAATACCAAGGCATGCTAGTGTTTGGAGTTTGGTGATAATGGTCTTTTCTATGACCTTCGTCCACCATATAACAGATGCATGAGTTACAATCTGATCACAGTGGTGTATAACGAATATATCATCTTTGGGGATAAGCCCCATGTTCTACCATACATACGCCGACTGGTCCACATGGCTTTGTCTCTTTAAAGGTTGTGTTGTTAATATGGATATTCCAATTTAGTCTTAAGTTATCTTTTTTGTGAAGGGTACTAGTACTGTTTTGTTAGGATTCATCGATAATACTTCACTGTCGCATCAGTCCACACTAGGTCGTACGCATACCTAATGGCATCGTAACCTAGATCTCTCAGTTTTATTAGTAGGTCATCTATGGCGATAGTCTCGACTAGACTCCCTTTTGCGGGCAGCCGTTTACCGCAGTAACTGCCACAGAATCTCTCCAGAGCTGAATGTATTGACTCGGCATAGCTCTAACCCATTGGATAGTAGGTTTGTCAATACCTCTACGTTCCAGGGCTCTAGTTATGGAAGTTGTATCCGGTATTGTCAAAAAGCACCCTCAATATCCAGAAAAGCGCACAGTGCTATTTCTTTGGACCGATAAACCCCTTCTATTTGTTATACTAAATGATGAAGAGATCTCTTCGTGGATCTGTCTTTTGTGAAAGCATATTGACTTCTCTAGAACAGCTCTAATATACAAGTTCTATGAAATGACATTCTAAATTAATATTCACGAACACATCCATTGCTATAGCATGGTTACTCACTACAGGACTTTGCAGTCCGGACGCGGTAGATGGTCTATCGTGAAAATTGCCACCCTAAATACTCGCTGCCTAAATTGTTGTTTCTATCGTGTAACATCCTAGCGCAGTTAACGCCATCTTTTAAACCCATCAACGGATGTGTTTGTAAACTATGAATTCTCCTCATTGTTTATGATCACGCCTAATGGATACTACACTTAAAACTTTCATCATAAAATGACAGAATACACAATTTGCCAACCCTCGAATCTTTTCTTAAAGCTAATGACAAAAAAAGCAAATATTAATAAATCAACATGCCTTTTTAAATAAACCTGTTAACAGGCTTTGTCCCTAAATTGTTCCACAAGTTCATTAAGTACACTTTGTCACTAGAAATGTGCAAAAAAAAAAGTGCTTTCTTTAGAATTCTCTGCCTTGAACTGTCTTTTTTTTAAGTGAACTTTCCACTTCGTTAGATACATTGTCTCGACAGTTCCATTGAATTTACTCTCCATTTTCTACATTACACCCTCCTACACCTCCCCCCATCATACTATTTTCTCTCGTAATTGTGCATGCATCAATAAATTAACGACAACCGAGGGAGTGTGAGTGGTTTGGATAGCTGCCTCTGGTTTGGTTGGTAGGTACCGAACAATACCTCTATACATTGTTACGAGTATATTGGTAGTACACCTATATGTACCTCTGCAGTTAAACTTGCCTTTATCGTATTAACTCCACTTTTGCTATGAACTTGACATGTAAAAAATAATAATAACAGAGCATTGAGACTTTGCTTAAAATACTTTTTTTTTTGCTACCTTTACCTCTTCTCGTTTGACATGAGACATTATGCTTGACACAGGGTTTATACATTACATACACAGAGAGCCCCATCGACCGACAAGTATGTAGTTTACATCACCTCTATGTCTGCAACAGCACCGCACCGTGTTGTCAGGAATATTCAAATTGAACCCCTTTACCACCCAATCCTTTGGGAGGCAGGAGGAACATTTTATCCGTCACGCAAATACCATAAAATGTTACAATAGCTAGTGAGGAGCTGAAGAACTATTTCCCACTATTCGCCAAGGGGCTGTATGAGTGCTGGCTGTAGGACCAGGAAGCCGCTCTATTTTTTCCACTTCTAGTTGGGTTTTTCGCCGCGGGGAATTGAGTTGAGGTCTCACACCCCTAGACGTCCTTCTTAATGTTCCAGTTCTAGTAAAATATTCGTTGAAAAAAGTTTTTGTGGCTCCTAGAGAAATTAAATATGGCGCACTAAATGTGGGGTAAACTTTTTCTACTTGTCCGCCACACGCTCTGATAGAAGTTTGTACTTTTTTTTTTTCGTCCCGTTTGCCACATAAGACGCAAAGTTGATGTAAGATGCAGATGGTTGCTTGATGATGCTGGGCGTGGTGAAACTTGGGCAGATACATAAGTACAAGGATGGGTGTTGTCTCCAAGTTTCGGAAAATCCTGGCGCATCCACACCTCGCTCAATTAAACTGGGTCACGTTGTCAGGTGTGAATTATGAATTGGTACTTAAATTTAAGTACTATACACCTCATACCGGCAGCTGCAAGAAGTTGAGTGCCAAGATGTTTATTGAGAAGTCGTGCAACTCGGAGGGGGTGATTCTGTGCGCGTCTCGGGAAAACTACTTGTCATTCTTTTAATTTAGTTGTTTCGAAGGAAACTGTACATGTACACATGGAGCGAGGCGGATGGAGTGTCCCAGGAGTGATAACATTTATGTGGCGCTTCTCGTTGTTCGTATAAATTAATTTTGATTTGAATGAAAGTTTGTAGCGGGCTTTTAATTGACAGTGGGGTATTGAGGGAGGTTTATAAAATGTTTTTTGCGGAGAGTACCTACCTGTTACTTAGCGGATGTATGTGGCAGAGAGTAATTATTAATTATGTATGTATTAAGTTAAAAGTTTTTATATATATATTGAGTGCAAAGCGAATGGCTTATGTAAAAAGCGTTTTAGGTTACATGCCCCACGTTACTTTAGAAATTTGGAACTGAAGGCTTCGGTTTACATTAAAACTTTCTTCGCCCTATGTGATGGATTATCACATGAAATTTCAGCTGTATGTACATACATATGTAGTATGTAAGGAGTTTGTCCTTGCATTTGGTATTTTATTTAACGCATTGACTATTATTATTAAGGAATAACTGAAAAAAGTTGGTCGGATTGACGTATTTATTTCAAACTTTATAGCGGCTGTGCTGAAAGTACTATATTTCACAACGCCATATGAAATATCCGAGAGTGTGGAAAGGGTAGGGTAGGGTAGGTAGGGCTTTGATTTTCTGCATAAAAAAAATAAAGTATACGACTGGTTCGCACGTGTTTGCACCAATATGCTGTTTATTTGCAAATCACTTACGTTTGAAATTTAAAAAAAATCGTTAAAATGTTTCTTGTTTTTTAAAATTTTATTTAACAATTTTCCAAAATTTTGCAAGCCATAATCTTTTATAAATCGGTTGAGCCATAGACGATAGAAAGTCAATTTTCAAAATACATGTTATATAGGGAAGTACCGCTATATGCACATTTGGTCCAAAACCTGGTACGCCATCTGTTAGCATATGTCCGTCATAGCTCAAATATTAAATTTGAACAAAATAATTAGAGCCCTTGATAAAGTACCGTCAATTTTAAGGCTAGAATGAAAATCCTACTGACCCCAGATATGAAGTTTCAAGAAAATCCATCCAGCCGTTTAGTCTGCAGTCCAGCGCACATATGTACATACAGAGAGAGACAAACAGGCAGACACAGACAGACAGAGAGAATTGAACGACTCACTTTCTTGAGTTTCTCTATTATAGTACAGTCAAGTTTGATCAAAATCTCGAGATCGACAATGTCCAGGAAACCAATATCGGGTGTTTTTTATGTTCCATGTCGATGTTGTTTGGCCGCCATTTTGGTTTGGTTGGTATCTGTCAGTTCGCATTTGATGGCCGTGAAGATCAGTCGATAATAATAAAGGGTGGTTAAGTTTTAAGGGCCGATGTTGATTTTGAATAAAACACAAATTATTTAGGAAATTACTGTCATTTCTTTTTATTATGATAATATTGGTATGGTTCAATTATGTATGGAACAAAATATCGGCCAAATGGCCGCCGCGACCTCGGCGGCACACCTCCATCTGATGGTCCAAATTTTCGATGACGCTGAGGCATAATTGAGGTTCTATGCCGTTAATGTGCCGAATTATCTCATCCTTTAGCTCTTGAATTGTTGCTGGCTTATCGACGTACACCTTTTCTTTCAAATAACCCCAAAGAAAGAAGTCCAACGGTGTCAAATCACATGATCTTGGCGGCCAATTGACATCGCCACCACGTGAGATAACACGGCCATTGAATTTGTCGCGCAAAAGAGCCATTGTTTCGTTAGCTGTGTGGCAAGTGGCACCATTCTGTTGAAACCATATATCGTCCACATCCATATCTTCCAATTCGGGCCATAAAAAGTTCATTATCATCTCACGATAGCGAACACCATTCACAGTAACTGCCTGACCGGCCTCATTTTGGAAAAAATACGGCCCGATGATGCCGCCAGCCCATAAACCGCACCAAACAGTCACTCTTTGTGGGTGCATTGGTTTTTCGATAATCACTCTTGGATTATCATTCGCCCAAATGCGGCAATTCTGCTTATTGACGAATCCACTGAGGTGAAAATGTGCCTCATCACTAAAGATGATCTTCTTCGAAAATTGATCATCCACTGTTGCCATTTCTTGCCACCATTGTGACCATTGACGACGCTTGAAATGGTCAAGAAGCTTTAGTTCTTGAGTCAATTGCACCTTGTAAGCGCGTAAATGCAAGTCTTTATGCATAATGTTCATCAACGACGAGCGTGAGAGGTGCAATTGTTGGGCACGACGACGAGTTGAGGTGGACGGCTCTTCAGCCACACTATCGCGAACAGCAGCAATATTTTCTGCAGTACGAGCTGTACGAGCATGCACTGGTGTTTTCACATCTCCTACAGACCTGGTTTGCAGAAATTTTTGCACGATTTTTCCGATTGTACGCACATTTGGACGATTAAATTGACCGAAAGAATCACGAAATGCACGATATGCATTTTGATTTGAACGCCCATTTTCATAATAAGCCTGAATAACTTTAACGCGTTGCTCGATTGTGTATCTTTCCATGGTTCAAATTGAGTTAGTCTGAAATTGAGAAATGTCAAATGAAATGCAGAAAAAAACTTGACGTTTAGGTGTGGTTCACATTCAACATCGGCCCTTAAAATTTAACCACCCTTTATATTATGGAGCATCTGACACTTCAACAACGCGTTGAAATTATTAAAACATTTTATCTAATGTTTCGGTCGTGAAAACACGAAGAAATTTTTTGTAATTTTGTTGGTTTAAATCATGTGCCTATCAAGACAACCATTCAGGGTATAATGAATAACTTTGAAACTCAGTATACACTGGCAGGTAAAGTGAAGTCCGGTAGAATTCGTAGCGTACATACGGCACAAAATATTGTTGCAGTGAGAGACAATATTGATGAAAGTCCGGTACCTCCGTTAGACGCCGTGCACAAGAATTTGTAATGTCTCCGGCAAGTTTGTTTAAAATAATCAAAACGGATTTGCATTTGTACCCGTATAAAATTTAGTTGACTCAATAACTAAAAGAAAATGACCGTATGCGTCGACGAGAGTGGAGTGAAAAGGTTTTGCAGCTCCATATTGATGACACCAATTTTTTGAGAAAAAATTGTCATAAGTGACAAAGCACATTTCGAGTTATCTGGCTTTGTTAATAAACAAAATATCCGCCATTAGGGCACTGAAAATCCTCAATTGATACACCAACGACACTTTACACCATCGTAGAGTTACTCTATACGAGTAGTGCGCTATTTGGGACGACGGCATCATTGGGCTAAATTTGTTTGAAGACGCAAGAGGTAATGCTGTAACACTTGCAAAACTTCGTATTGCCAGAATTGGATCGATTGGGCCTACAATATATGTGGTTACAATAGAACAGTGCCACATTACACACAGCTAACGATGAGATGGATGCTTTGCGATACATTTTTCCCAGGCTCCCGATCCCCTGATTTGACTGCCCCCGACCTTTGGCAGTACTTGGTGGGAAAGGTGTACGGCAACAAGACAACTACAATCCTATACATTTTGTTTCCACTTTTCCAAAACTGGGTATTCTATGACCTTGTATATGTCAAATATTGTTTAGATATTAATTTCGAACAAAATCGCATGAGCCATAGCCGAGAAATGTTAAATTTTTAAGAACCAGTTATTACATAAAATAGCGTTATATGTACGTATTTTTTTTATCGAAAACTTGGTACGCCATCTGAAAGAGCAGTTTTCGAGAAAATCCAATCTTGCAATCTTGGAACATTTAATGATTTTTTTTCCTAATTCTTTAATTTATGAATAGCTTCGCACAAAAACCTAATATGAGTATGGGGTTTATTTTGATTATGTACTTGCAAGTAGCAAGCTTAAATTGAAAATTGTAGGAACAATATATATCACGTACCAACTCAAAGTTTGACCTCACACTGTTTGTTTTAATGTTTTAGAATTATATACACTGGGTATTTTGCTTCTATTTAAGAAACACCCTGAGTCGCAGAAAATACTTACTCGTTTTTTACCTCACGCGAACGTCTGACAAGTACCCAAGAGTATAAGTATCATGCCATTTATTAGTAGTATAATCCAAGAAAACAATTCATCTTCTTGGTGTAAGAGTCAACTCTGGTGAAACATGCCACGACCACATATTCAACATCTTAAAAATGGTGTCCGTGAAGTTGAGCTATCTGTTTAGAATAAAGAGATACTTCATTTTCTTCTTGTTCACATGTATGGAGCTCGGCCCGTAAACATTCTCTTCACCCCTTCAGTTCACTTATTTGATGACTCCGTACTAAAATCCAATATCCAATCATCAACTCATCAAATATAGATACTTACATAGCAGATGTTTCGAAAACCTCTATGGAATCATACCTAGAAATGCAACATTTGAGCATTCTATTAGGCGAGCCGCCAGTGCCCATCAAGTGGCAATGGCTCGAACATCTTTATATCAAAATTTCTTCTACTAGTAAACTTAGGAATTCACTGCTGGGAGACATATTTCTAGAAGCTTTTAATCTCCAGTTATTCAAGAGCAGAACTAACAGGTATCTACGAGTACTACAGTCATCTTCCAGGGAAAGGATTATAAAACAAAACATACAAAAAGGAAATGTACAATATTTGTATAATTACGATCCTTGACTTCGAAGGTACCGACATAAAATCCTTCGTCTGACCACCTACTCACACTCACAAACTTATCATTTGAGAATGAAATAAAATCGGACGAATGTCTAGGCTAAACGGTTGTTCCACAGAGCAAAGATTTTCTGTTTCTGCCTATTAGGAGATTGTTCATAAGAACTTTGCTCGAAGTCGCATGCAGTTACAGAAAGACCTGTCTCTATCTATTTATTAATAATTTGTGGATACAGTCGCTGTTAACTCTGATGCCAGAAACAGAGCCCATAAGTGTATACGTATGTATACGTTATGGACCAAGTCATTAATGCAGGCAATGTACACAATGATTTGTTAACTTTTTACTTTTGTTTCTATTGCAACAATAATCGATGAACTAATACCGACAAATTATGTAATCAATAAAAAACGAACATTTTCCATAATAAAAAAAATTAAAGTGCGATAATCTCGATAATTACTCAACGGATTATAATGGGACTCTCATTATAGTATATATAAATACTAGTGCAGCAAATGCAGTAACTTGATTTTTATTTTTTTTTATTTTTCATAGTTGAATCAAGAGAAAAATTAAATTTTTATTAAGATTCTTATTATTATATTTAAATTGAAAGAGTAATCAATAATTTTATTATTATACTTGTATTACTTTTCTTGAATTGCATATGTATGGGCTGTTTATTGTGAAGATATACCGATTTTTTCTTTCAATATAAAGTATAATTTGAATTGCATATTTATAGGCTGTTTTGTTATAAGAATGTGTAAAGGGTGTCCCAAAAGTGACGCAAGATTTGAATTTTGCGTCATTTGTGCGGTAAAGTATTGCCAACGAAAAAAAAACAAACGTGACAGCCAACAGTCCAGGGTTATTAAAAATGGAGTGCTACACGAAAGAACAACGCGTTTTCATTGTTGAGTAATATTTTAAAAATAATGAAGGTTTGGCAGCTACAGTTCGCAATTTTCGTACAAAATATGGTCTGAATAGTGATTTAACTTTATCAACTGTGAAGAGATTAATTCAAAATTTCAGGGAGACTGGATTAATTAGTGATCATAGACACTCTGGCCGTTCTTCAACAAGTCGTTCAATACAAAACATCGAAGCAGTTCGTTAGAGTGTTGTTGAGAGTCCAGGAACATTAATTCGGCACCGTGGTCACGAATCGGACCTTTCGAGAAGAATACAGCCTATTCTCACGAAAGATTTGCATCTTCATGCATACAAAGTGCAATTGGCTCAAGAACTGAAGGCTACTGACCACGCACTGCGTAGAGAGTTCGTTGAATGGATTATGGAGCAACGGATGCTGATTTTTCAAACAAAATCATCTTCAGCGATGAGGCTCATTTTCACATTGATGGTTTTGTTAATCGTCAAACTTATCGAATTTAGAGTTCCGTAAATCCATGAGTGATTGTTGAGAAACAAATGCATCCACAATGTGTCTCTGTTTGGGGCGTTTTTTTGGGCTGGAGGCATCATCGGACCATTCATCTTTGAAAATGCAGCTGGTCAGGCAATAACAGTTAATGGTGCTCGCTATCGCGACATGATAATTCAGTTTTTTGTGCCTAAATTGCAAGATATGGATGTAGATGACATGTGGTTTCAACAAGACGGTACCGCATACTCGTACCATATACCCCGAGAAAGAATCCAATTACTGCATGACTCATTTCATGGTTGTGTAATTTTCCGTTTTGGTGATCAGAATTGGCCGCCCAGATCATGCGATCTAGCGCCGTTGGATTTTGTTCTTTGGGGTTTTTGGAAGTCTAAGGTTTATGCCAACAAGCCCACGCCTTGAAGGAGGGAATTGAGCGCTATATCAATTAAATTCAGCTACATTTATGCAAAACGTTCATGGAAAATTTCGACAAAAGAATGCGTATGTGCCAGCAAAGTCTTAGAGGCCATTTACCTGATATGCTATTCCATACATAATCCTATACTGTATACTATATGATTCAATAAAACATATACAATTTTTAATTAAAAACCTACGTTCTCTATCAAAATTACTTCTTGCGTGAATTTTGGGTCACCCTTGACAACATTTTTCATTCAAAATGCAATTTACTTTTAGTTGCGTACTTGTAGGATATTTGGTCATGAGAATGTGTGTACAGAATACAGTATTATGTATAATTTAGATTATACATACTTAATACAAATTACTTTGTTTATGAATATTCTGAGACCCTAGGCTTTAATATGAGGGTTCAATCATTACAATCGATTCAGTCATTTTCTCAAAGTTTTAAGGACGCAAAAGTGGCTTACAAAATTATGTATACCTATAAGTCGTGCGCTATATCTGTTGAAACCAGAGTGGTAAAAATGAACCTACAGTAACAGTAAGCCTAGAAAAATTGGAAAAGTTCTATTATAGATACAAAGCTCTCTGTCACTACAAGTTGATAGGTAATTTTTGTATTGTATGTCCAGTCACATGCTTGCATTTACTTGATTGTGTTCAGCGATAAGCGTGTAGACTGATCATGGATCAGTCTGTATGCAGCCAAATCCCTGCGCTCGAAGACCGTTGGAATGCTGGATGCTTAGCTCTCCTGTACGAAATATATACGAGTAGTTGTGTCCCGCCTATCCGTCTCTTTAATCGTAATTCACGTGCAGACCATTCTGCACATACATGCACTTTAGAGCTTAACAACGTTTTTTTAACAATTCAACTTGCTTTCTCCAGTATTTCGAGAAACCTACAAATTGCAAGGATCTAAAATTAACATTAACGCGTATAGTTACCTCACTGTCCACCCTTTAACTCTTCCTTATACCTTTTCCATTCACTCAATCACTGGGTTTTATGAACTCCAAGGAATATAGTTCTTTAACGATTTTGTTCAAATTTCTTAAATACTTTACTTATTTAACTTATTTTTGAAAATTGGCTAGTTCACGGATATGAATCGGGCTATTCGGTTTATAATTGGCATATCAAGTTTTTTGAAGCTTAAGAAAAACAGGTTTTCAAATTTGAGGTACAATATTTTTAGCAAAAACTTGATTTTTAGATGAATTTGCTTATATTCAAGATATGAAGGGTTTGCAATCGATCAGCATATAGTAAGAAGTACGTAAATTAAATTAAAAATAATTTTAATTAATAGAAAAATCCTTGCATTTGGTGTTTTCCCAAAGCTTAACCCTTTGAAAATGTTATTGATGAAAATATTGTATCCCAATCCTTTCAAAGAAGGTCGGGAGTTATGCCATGGTTCTACGAGTGGGAACTTTTAGTACAGGTATGATTTTTTTGACACCACTCCACACACATTTTTTCAAATAAAAAGTCGAATTTCACTGAGCTAGAAGGAAATAATCAGAAACCCAGAATTAATAGCATTTATGTCGTATAATCTTCCCAGAAAAGCCTCTTAACCATGTCTCTAATTTTAGGAAAATGGAAGATCAGTTCCTGATGTTACAGCCAGCCCAGGACGTGCTCCGCCTGGGCCCTTACCATCAAATCAAATGCAGTCTATGGGACAACAACAGCAGCGACAAGGTGTTAAGGAGCCCGTACTGTTACAGGGTGACTTTCGTAAGGTGTCAGGCATCAGTTCGGAAATATTCCGACAGATAGAAGCGGTTGAGAATGATCATGATCCGAACACAGCCGCAGCATTGGAGGTGAGTGTTTGTGATATCATTTGAAGACAAAATTGGCAAAATTGATCTTTTTTTTTAAGGCCGTTGAGAGACGTGGCGAGATGATAGTTAGAATTTTGGAACCCCGTTGTATCGGTGGCAAACATGCGGTTGAGGCTGCTCATAAATTAATGGCAAAGGGTGACGCAAGGCATACGGTTCAGGTAAATGTAACTCAAAGTTTGCCCTTCTACCCATTTTCGCATCAAGTATCTCTATTGTTCTATAGTTGGTGGAGATTGTGAAGAGGCCTGGACAGACATTAGGTTTATACATACGCGAAGGCAATGGCGCCGACCGAACAGACGGCGTATTTATATCACGAATAGCTTTAGAATCTGCCGTCTACAATAGTGGCTGTCTTAGGGTATGTTTACAGACAGCTTGAAAAAGTTCCATATGACGTGGTCTTCTTTTCTCTAGGTGTGTGATGAAATTTTAGCGGTAAATTTGGTCGATGTGACGCACATGTCGCTGGACGACGTTGTTATCATTATGTCCATTCCGCGACGGCTGGTACTGGCCATTCGACAACGACGTGGTGCTCGTGGTACCAGTTCGCCGGGCCCACCAACTCTATCCAGACCAGAGCAGAAACCACCGCCGGTTGTTGTCATCAAACGCGACCTCAGAGACGAAGACTTAGATGACACGGACCGCATGCCACGTTCCCGGTCATCACGTGAAAGACGTACAGGTATTTCAAAACGATTCGAAATGTTTCAATGCTCATGGTGTGTGTTTTTTGTATTTGAATTATAGGTGATGGCAGGGAGATGACAGAGTCCCGTTCACGACTTGGCCTCGGCCTAAACAACTATAGTCCACAGAGCGAACAACTGGATCTGTACTATAATACTCGAGCGAATGTAATGCAAGAACCACCCAGTTGGGGTTACAAGCCACCGCCACCACCGTCAGTGATCACCGAACAGCCGAAGAGTCATTCGTTTGCGCCGTCGACGGCTTACTACCAGAACGCCGGTACTCTCGAGAGCCTCGCCGAGAAGGTGCACTCATTCTATCCAGGGCCATCGCGTCGCATGTCAGCTGGAGCGGGTGTAAGTTTGGCGCAGCAACATGCACGCTTCCCACGCAGTGGTTCCGATCAGCATCTGCCGCGTGTCGAGTACTCTGACTACTCGTCCTCATTGGGTAGGCATTCTTTGCTTAGATCAAGTCTTAAGCCCGGAGCGCTCACAGCTGGTGGTACTCTAGGTCGTTATGGGCGATATGAACCGCAGTCGCGCAGCTCCAAGTATGGTGCACCTCCCTGTGCTGCCTCGCAATCGTTGACTCGAAGGTCACGACCATCTTTGGACTATTCTAGCGATACAGAGGCTACGATCGGACCGAGACCCAGCTACTACTACTATAATCGGCCAGCGATTGGAAGTATACCACGCGGCACCACTACCGGTATATTGGGTGGTAGCATTGTTCCGGATCTGGCTAAATTCAATTCATTGCCACGAGAACGTCCTGGAGTTCGGATGAGTGGTATTCGACCACGCATGGGTGACAGGTTAATGGACGATGCTGATGGAAATCTCTCGGCGCCAGAATTCACTGCCCGACGGGACCTCCGTGAACGTGATCTGCGGAGTAGAATCACGGCGAGCCCGTCGATCTTCACCTCGGATGAGTATAGGGCTTGGTTGAGACGAGCGCCAAGTAGTTCAGCCATCGCGGAACAGATGCGGCTCACCAGGGACTTGCTCAGTCAGCCGCGTAGTCATAGGTTCTCCTGCAGCGCAGAGAATATTCACGACGCTCTAAAGAATGTAAGTAACTCCAGGTGAACTAGTCTGAGAATTCATGATAATACTTTTCTAATTCCAGACTGAGAGCATCTATAGCAGTCGAACGGGAGTACTGACCGGAACTCTGGATCGCCACCTCGGTATGCCGCGACCCATTTCTTCCCTACCGGTCAGATCTATGTCCTCGCAGCACATTGGTGGCCCGTCGTCGATTCGATCGCCCAGCATTCGGCGAATGCGACAACTATTAGAATTATCGACTGGTCCCGCCAGTCCTAGTGGTAGCATCCTAAGCGGTGGCGGACACCAAAGTCCAGCACCAACTCCAAGCGCTACACTACCGCGTTCGCATCGACAGATCGACATTAATCCGGCCGAGTTTGCGAAATACAAGCTAGACAAGCCGATCATCGATGTGGGTGGTGTCTCCGGTATGCTGTGGATTCATCTGTTAGCTGGCCGTGGTCTACGTACAGCCCCAGAGATAAATCAGCCTGGCGCTCCGCAAACACAGAGTCGTGATCTGTACTGCGTCCTCGAGTGCGATCGTGTGCATAAGGCGCGGACGGTTGTGCGATCAGGCGATCTTCAGTTTGATTGGGATGAATCATTCGAGCTGGACTTGGTGTGTAATAAGCAATTGGATGTGCTGGTCTACTCATGGGATCCCCAGCATCGACATAAGCTCTGCTATCGTGGAGCGATCTCTCTGGCTTCACTCCTGCGGCAGTCACCACTGCACCAGCTTGCGCTGAAGGTAGAACCCCGTGGAACTATTTACATTCGTCTGCGGCATACAGACCCGATAACATTGTACAAGCGACGAGGCTTGCCAAGCTTACGAGCTGGGTATCCACAGTTGTTTGGGGCTGATCTGGAGACGGTCGTCAGCCGGGAGTCAAAAGGGGCTCCTGGCAGTGCACCAGTGCCGATAGTGTTACGTCGATGCGTAGAGGAGGTTGAGCGGCGGGGTCTAGATATCATCGGTCTATACAGACTTTGCGGATCGGCTACGAAGAAAAGGTTATTGCGCGAGGCATTCGAGAGAAACAGCCGAGCGGTCGAACTCAGTCCGGAACATGTTCCTGATATCAATGTCATAACTGGAGTTCTGAAAGACTATCTGAGAGAGCTTCCGGAACCATTGTTCACCAGGTGTCTGTTCCAAATGACCGTTGATGCTTTGGGTACGGACAATCTCCTCCCTCTTAACCAGATCTTTCTTATTTGACTTTCTTTTCAGCTGTTTGCCTGCCAGACGATCCGGAAGGTAATGCCAAGTTGATGCTAAGTATTCTTGATTGTCTACCAAGAGCCAATCGGGTAAGTTCACCGGCTTTCAAGTCCAAAAACCCTCTGATTAATGCTTTTCTTCTGTAGGCCACCCTTGTGTTCCTCCTGGACCATTTATCACTCGTAGTTTCCGCGTCGGAACGCAATAAAATGTCAGCTCAAGCGCTCGCCACGGTAATGGGTCCTCCATTGATGCTGCATTCATCTAGTGCACCTCCAGGTTCCGACATCGATCATGCTCAACCGATAGCCGTGCTGAAGTATCTCCTACAGATCTGGCCTCAACCACAGACGACTGGTGGCGTTGGTGTTGGCGTTAGCGTTATCGGCATCGGCGGCGGCGGCAGTGGAATTAGCTCACTTTCAACGGCAGGAGTGGCGGCTGTGGTTGCTCCATCCTCAGGTAACGTAATTAACAACCGTTAAATCGTGTGTTTTGCATCTCGTACACATGTATCAGCATGTCCTCTCATCAAAAGAAAAGAAAAAAAGAAAAAAAGAGGCGCTACTCTGGCATGGTTTCCTTAACTTTCTTTCCGAGATGACTATTGTCCCGCTCTCAGGGCTCCTTCTGTCTTTCTACTCCTTCTGCAAGCTCTCAATGTATTTGTGTTGGGTTTTCCATTGTTTTTCATTTGAATTTTTATTTTTGTTCGATTTTCATCAACATTCTTGCGTCTATATGATTAATACAGAGTCCTATGTAGACAGGTCGGCGCGGCGAGTCAACAGGGCAGCGTGGAAGCAAAGTCAATGTGTTGCCAGTGGACAAACAACAGCAACAGGCCAACCTTCGCTCATCCACTTCGGTAACCAACATACTATCCCAAGGCCAACATCATCTCTCAGCCACAGCCAGCACTCATCTGTATCAATCAGTAGTGGGTCAGTTAGCTCAATCGCCTCGAGCCTTGCAACAAGCGGTGCAACAGGTAAACTCCAACGAATAAAAATTTACTCTAAAAAAAAAACGTATTCGTATCCTTTTAAATCCCTATATGTAGTGTTGTAATAATATTCTTTTGTAACGGTTCTTGTATAAAATGGAAATTATTTTCTATACTTATTGATTTATCGAAAATGTTTTGTTTTGTGTGTGTAATCCTGAAACTGCATGAAAGACCCACTACTGGTTGGCTTCGCACTGCTAAAATATCACAAAAAAAAAAATCTAAAATATTGGTGTCGCCATTTGAATTTTTGTATCTTTGACTCTTATGGAAAGTATATACGATCTAAATGTTCAGTCTAAAATTTAAAACATGTACTTTTAAGTATAGACTAAAATATAGTATTGAAGACAAAGTCCGATTTAAACTGTTCTTACGGTTCATACAAGATATCACACACAAAGCACAACATTATACATACCCAATCACTAAACACGACAAGCACATGAAAACAAATAAACACAACATCAATCTATATTTTCATCTTTAAAATGACGTAGGGTATTAATTCTCGAAGTTATAACCAGAGCTGCCATTTTTGGGAGACGTGCTGGCAGTAGGTTTCAAAAAAGGAGACTAGATTCAAATGTTGAGAAGCAGATTTTCAATATCAAAGATATCGGCAGAACCATGTTACAAAATCAATATTAAAAATAATGTTTGATATGTAAAATTTCAGTAGAATTTATCAGAAAGTCACTTCTTAGGTGACATACATATATACAATACACAGATAAATTTCCTGAGACGAAGTTTGTTCCTATATTTTCGATGTAAAATACATTCCCATAAATGGAGGCGCACGCTACATTTTTACACATTACTCGTACTCGTATGTACGAAAAAACTTCCCATAACCCGAGGTGAAGCTCTAATAAGCAGGAAATAAGTGGTCTACATGTTTTTATTTATTGTACATCAAAATCCTCCTGTAAGCGGATAGCTCGAATAAACGAACTAATAGAAACGAAAATTTGAAAAAGATTCGTGGTTCCCCGTTTTATATGCTTACTTCATTTCAGTTGGTAACCTATTTTTTTTTTATTCTTTTAAAATACAGTTTATTATATTCAATCGTCTTCTTTAACCGGACAAAAGAATTGGGACCATGAGTATCCGATTATGGGAGCTTCCACTGTATTTCGAAACCCCTGTCGCCCACTCTTTTGAGTCCTACTTTTGGTAAACATTTCGCAAAAGGATCATTCAAATCATGCATTTCTGTGAAAGAAAATGTCACAGGCATACAGACGTTCAGACAGACACAGACATTTTGAATATAGTACAGTTATTATAAACTGGAATAAAATTGTTATTTCCATTTTCTTTTATTTATTTATTCGAGCTGTCATTTTTATCTGCTAGCCAATAGCCAGATAAAATAAAGTGCACGACTGGGTTATACGCCCTTTCACCTAAATGGCGTGAAACTTGCTTTAATTTGCAAATCACTCAAATTTGAAATTAAAGCAAGATTGTTGTTTGAAAAATTCGTTAAAAACCAAAAAGCTTTACTTTGAAAATTTTCCACATCTTGGCAATTTCAATTTCCCTCACATATGTCAAATGTTTAAAATGTTAATTTAGAAAATCGACGAGAAATATCCAATTTTCAAAAACTCGTTTTTTTCACGTTTTTGGCATATATCTACCGTAATCCAAATACAATGAGATTGGAACAAAATCGTTAGAGCAGTTTCCGATTTTTTCTAAATTGGTCGTTAGTAAAGTACCGTTAATTTTGGAGTTAAATTTTGACCCTACAGACCTCAGTGCCCCGATATGAAGTTCAAAGTAACATAACCATTCAAATGAAAATGCGCTTCATCACTCATTACGATTTTTTCATATAAAACGACGACCGGTTTTGATAAAATGTTTTGACCATTAAAACATGTCTACGCTTCACGAATGCCAAATAAAAACTGTCAAAACTAACATCTACCAAAATGGCGGCCTGTCAAAGTAGTATACTATTCCGTAGAACAGTTTGTAGTAATATCAAAATTGTTTGATATCTCGAGTTTGAAAATGTTCATGAACAGAATACTTGCCCTATAGGATCAAATAAAAAATATGTGGGATCCATTTTATGGATAAATAAATACAGTCCTTTGTTGCTCCAAGTATTATTTCTTTGCTTGCTAACTGGTTAAGAGCATTTACATCCAACGAAACTCGTCGAATTGTATGAAGAGCGAACTAGTAGAGTACTGTGAGAGAAAGAAAGGAAAATTGGTCGACCTTAGTAGAAACATAGTCAAGTCAAATTATTTCAAATTTAGCTAGAAAGGTTATACCAGCTTCACTCTTTCAGAAGAAACTCATTTGCTCTGCCGTAGTTTGTAGCTTTCGATATCATGTGGGCTCCTCTGGAAATTGTGGTTTTGAAACAGGCAGTGTTTTGAAAATCGAAAATTTAACGTTGCATCGGAATGAAAATACTTTTAGTAGAGAGCATCTCAGAATAAAATTTGATTTGATTATATGTACATATGTATGTGCAAACATTATAGGTAGGTAGATGTAGTGGTTCAAACGAACCCAATTAGCGCCTTGCGCCGTTTTGATGATACCACATCTCACGTGACCGGGTTGTAAAGGTGTGTCGTTGGAGTCAGGGGTTCCTAAATCTATCCTGTGGAGTTTAGCAAGATGATCATATCTTGTGAATTAAAGAAGGGGCTGCGAAATGTACGTCATAAATATTATAGCTTTGTAAATTTGTTGCCTATAATTAAATAAATAAATATTTTGACTTTAACAGCCCATATAGGCCTGGTCTAGTTTCTGTCTGCCATTCGTGTAGTGCGACTCACGAATCGGAGGGACTTACAGTTTTATACCGTTGATTGATTGAGAGGAGGTTCTCATGACAGTTCTACTATTGGTATTTTTCGGGACTCGAACCTTAAGTCTCCCGCTTAATGATCGGGCATGGAACAACCACTAAGCCTCGACGCCCATTATTCGTTTGCAAACCAAAATATTTTCCTTACAAAGTGGGTATACGGTTTAAATAAAAAATGCCAATGAATTAGTTCGTATGCCGAAAAATGGCGGAATTGGTTTCCAAAATGGCGGGTAACCTGGAACTAAATACCGAATGTTTTTTATTATGTTCCATTTTATTATTTTCAGTTTCTAGATCAGAGCATACTTTTATTATTGTTCGCTCATAATCCATGAAAACTATATGCACGGTTTTCACACAAGCCATGTAAGTAATATCTGCGAGAAGATTCTATCTCGAAAGCCCTCTAACTGACAAAACAAATTTCAATAATTCAGAAGTTGTTGGCCTCAGTGACGAAGTGATCCGAAACCGGGAAGTCTGCCGGTACTTTCTGAGGTCAAACCGGCAAACCCCACCAGTAGGGATGCAGTAAAGTTCCCACTTTACCGGTTTGTGGTCCTTCTACTCCGGATTATAACCTCGCCGTAAGAAAAAGTTATTGAAGAAATTGGCCTTACAGGTTTGCTTTTCATACGAGTATGGATCAATGGGTACAATATTAAAGCATGTTTGTTCGGAGTTGTGCTTGACGCTTTTTTTTGTATTGTTATTCTCGCATGTTTATCCAAATCATGATATCCATCTATAGGTTTTGAAGTGCACCTATAAGGGCAAGTACAGTAAAAGCTCCCATAAGCGGTTATTGGGGATGTCCAGTTAAAGGAGGGAATTAAATATGATAAACTGCATTTTGAAAAAAATAAAACATGGGATAGGTTCACAATATAAAATGCATATAAAACGGGGAACCATCTGTCTTATTCGAACTTTCATTTTCTTTTGTCCGTTTGCTAGTGCTACGCGTCCGCTTACGCGAGGTTTTTAATGAATACGAGTAGGTACATAAATAAAAAAAATGTCAGTCAATTATTCTTCGTTTATTAGAGTTTCGAGTTCGTTTGTGGGAGTTTTTTTCGTACAGAATGTGTGATGTAGCGTCTGCTTCGCTTATCTATCAGAATGTATTTTACTTCGAAAATATAGGAGACAAATTGGTCCTAAGAAATTTATCCGCTTAAGAGAAATGTCTGCTTATTATAGCTGGCCGCAATGAGAGATTTCACTGTATTGGTTTCCTGAAAATTATCGATCTCGGGATTTCAATCAAACTTGGTATTACTAAATCACAAAAGTGTGTGTCTCAATTCTGTCTGTCTGTTTGCATGTATGGCCGACTGCAGTTTCAACGGCTGGACGGATATTCTTCAAACTTCATATCCGTGATCTGTAGGGTCACAATTCGAGGCGAAAGCGGAATTGTCATTCTAACCTCGAAATAAACGGTAATTTACTAATGACCGATTTTGAAAAAAAAAAAAAAAAAAAATCAATTTTCTCGCAACCGTTTCCAACTATATTTGAGTTGGGGTGGGGAGCTTCTATAGGATGGTGTACCATGTTTTTGACAAAAAATTCATGTAGCGGTACCTTGTTTTTGAAAATTGGCTCATTCTCGAATATGACTTGTTCAAAAGCGATATCTAAACAATATTTTGACATATACAAAATCTTGGGATGCTAAGTTTAGAAAAATAGTGAAACATATATTTTCGACTTTTACTTAAGACTTGAGTGCTTTGCAAAAGTGCAAGTACGTGCGACTCAGTCATGCACTTAATTTGTTTTTACGTTAAATACATAATGTTGCCATTTTCATTTTCTAGCAATGAATTTAATCAATTTTAAACATACACAATTGTGCTAGCCAAACCAAAACCTAATTAAGTATCTACATAGTTATTTCTCTGTTATATGTATTTTCCTGATTAAACCTAAAGTCTCATCCACATTAACCCCATTATGTCCGCAGGTGACTTTTTCCCCTACACCTGCACAAAGTGAATTTTAAAACACCTGACAGTCGATTTGATTACCTGCTGAAATAGTAAATTTTGAAACTTTTTTTTTAGTCTGTCGGTACAGGACGTAACGTAAAAACATTTGTTTGCTGCTCAGATTATATTGGTAGATATTTTGTAATATACATCCACCTACTGTGACATGAGTTTTTTTTTAAAAAAAAATTCGCATTTTCACTTTCTTCTTACAACCCCTAATCACGTGTATTTCCTTGAAATAAATTTGATGCTTCTTGTCACGTCCCTATTAAAATAAATTCGTATCTATGATAATAATTTTCGGAGATGTAGAGGATGTTTAATTCAAAATTGACTTCCTTCAGAAAAAGTCATATGCTATGCGATTTTGACGAGGAAACTTATTCAGAATTAATTATTCTGCGTAGGGGTATACCATTACCAGGAAAGCGTATTTAGTCTGTAAATCTACATATATTGATTAATTGTATAGCAAATTCTTGACACAATATTTGAAGTTGTTATTTTAAGGTATTCAGGACTCATTGAGAATGGTTTGACTATCATATTTATTTGTTATTTTTTAATGCACTCAACTCACCCCTAAATGCACCATATCGCCTAAAAATCCGGAAGCAAATCCCTCCTCAGAGATCGTATTTTCTCCCAAAAATTGTGTGGCACACCCTTTTCGTATCCTGTCCCTAGAGCAATATTAAAACTCTATTTAATGGTAAAAAAAATCTAAATCATTTACAGCCCCATCCATTGGCGGTCTCAGCGGGCTCAGCAATTCAAGACCAATCGCAACTGCCACCTCCAGGCACACCCTCCCCAGGCAGTAGCTCAGCATCGACAGGATCGGGCTCGGGATCGGGATCGGGTTCAGGTTCAGGTAAAATGAAACATATTACCATTTTGTATAAAAAATCCATTTATCTTGTTTTTTTTTTTTAATAGGCACTGATACAATAAAACGTGGTGCATCGCCCGCATCGGTGAAACATGTGAAAATACACGAATCTCCAAGTTCATACTCAATCTCTAAGCAACAAACACACGAACCACATAAAACTCTTACAACAATAACGACAGCAACAAAAGAAAGCAATATTGATAAAACGAAAAGCAACGGTAGCAACAATGGTATCCATGGACCAAAATCAACCTCATTCACTACTACCAGCAGCACCACCGCCACATCCACCACTGTCTCCAATTCTTCTTCTTCTTCTGCTTCGGAAACACCAAATTCATCTTATTCTTCGGCACTTTCGTTGAGTCGACATAAATCCTCGACAACCTCATCCTCATCATCTTCGGCTACTACAGTTGTGAGTGCTGGATCGACTACGTCGGGAGCTACAACCTCATCGGATGAGTCTGACGATTTGATTTCATATAAATCGTCTGCAGCCACCAATGCATTGCTCGCACAATCCCAAGCTATGACTACGACTCAGCTCATGTCCAAGTATCTAAAGCGGGAACCACGAGTGACATTCACTCCAATTAAGTCTCCAACTACACCATCTCCACCGTCTGGATCTTCTTCGATCCTGGGCCATGATAAAACTTCGACGGGCGACAAAACGGAGCCGAGCGGCTTTTACTCGACGCGTGGTTCCTATCAATTTAGCTCTAGTCTGAAGGCATCCGGTGGTGGTTACGATGATTCGACAGGAACAGCCAGTAAATACCAATCTCCATCATCGCCAACTTATGGTTCCAGTAAATATGGATACAGCTCCACATCTGAATCGGTATCACCATCGTCATCGACATACAGTAAGGCATCGTCACCATCTAGACACACCAGCACTCTCAATAATCTCTCGTCATCGGGATCTGGAGCAGCCTCATCAGCTTCATCATCAACCAGCTTAGGTAGAAGTTACTTATATCATTCGCCTGATGCGCCGACGACGACGACGATGACGTCAAATAATAATTATTCCACTACAACTAGTAATACTATAAATTTAGTTAGTAAGCAGCAGCAACAGCAACAATACGCAGCAAGCCCAGATCGTAGCCAATATCAGCAGCACACGTCTTCGAGTGCATCCACGTCAGGTATTACAGGTTATGGTAGTAGCAACATTTTTAGTACCAGCTCTGGCAATAGCAGTAGCGCTGGCAATGCTATGCTTTATGGAACATTGCCCAAACATACGCCTGGCAGTAATGGTGGCAACGGCGGAGGCAATGCCAGCAGCAGCAGCAGTAGCACGGCAGCGATGTTATCCTCGACAACGTCATCCTATTTATCCGATTCAATTGGTACGACGGTCAGCAGCAGTGGTGTCAGCTCAATGGCTGGCTCTGCTAGTAGCTATGACTTCTATACAAATCCTAGTAATACGCGTGCATTTGCTAGTTCCTCATCGTCAGGAAATGGTGGCAGTACGGGTAATTATCATACGTTAGGTTCATACAGAGTACAGTATTCGTCGACAAATCCATTTTTGGAGGCATTCGACCCAGCACCACCGACGTCGGCGGCCACGACTGGTTCTCATTCATCGACACACGGTGGTAGTAGCACCGATCGATCAATCATGATGAGCACTTTTCATTCAGATTCGAAAAACGGCGATGAATATGATGATTTAAAATAAGACAGGGAGATAGAGATACATATAGAATAGTATACATGAAGACATACATACATGCATCATACATACATGAGAAAAAGAAATAAAACATTTTTTTTTACCTAAAATATTCTAAATGACATTCTATTAAGGTATTCTAATCGGAACTCAACAAACATACAATTACACTGCAAATCACCGACAAAGGGAGTGGATTGTTTCTGAAGTTATGGGCACGGCAATAAAAACGAAGGACGAGATACGACCTTTCACAAAATGGCGACCTGCTTTCCACATACCTTCCACATGTGTTCCACATATGGTCCGCTTACGTTCCACTGATTATTTCTCAACTTTTCAAGTAACATTGGCCGCTATGCACACTGGTAGCGGTATGCACACTGTACTGGGATACAGGTCATTTGATAATGAAAAAATGTATGCTTTCACAAAAAAAAAAGTGTGTCTATTAGAGAGGGATAGAACAATTGCCCAAACGAGCCAATTATTTAAATATCAACTGTTTTACCGGACTTTCCACACTGGAACACATTAGCTAGGAACGCGGCCATTATTTGTCAGATACTTTTTTGGATATTCGAAAAATAAAAATCTTGTTTCGAAACAAAATTTTGTTCTGTCACATTTTTCTTTTTCGTCTAAAAATTTTAATTTTGCTTCGACCTGTGCTTAACCGGCCTTATATGAATGGCGTAGTTGTCTTGAACAATTTCTGTTTGGGCTTTACTGTCATTTGCCCACTACATTGAATAATTTTGCTTCGACCTGTGGTTAACCGGCCTTATATCATATGATGCAGTTGTCTTCAACAACATTAGTTTGGACTTGTCCTGTCATTTGCCCACCACATTGAATAATTTTATGTAGCAGTATATCATAAAAAGAATATGAATACTGGTTACTTATTGCTAATACTCCTACTGTCTTAGAAAAATTCGCTTACCTACATAGCAATTAGAAAAATGTTTGTTGCAATTTCCGCAATAAAAATGGCTAAAACAAATATTTAGGAATAACAATAATGGCTATATTTCATAACAAATACTTCTATTTTTTTTCACATGTATAGCAATAATAGAGAGGGATAGAACAGTTCGTCGCGTAGTGGTTAGTGTGTCGGATCACTACGCAAGAGGTTCCAAGTTCGAATCCCAGAAAACAACAAAAAGTTTTTTCACGATCCCACCTCTCGCGAACGTCTGACAAACATCCGAGAGTATTGTTGTCATGAGAAAGCTTCTCAAAACAAATTGCCGTTCGGATACGGCACTAAACTGTAAGTCCCTTCCATTCGTATGAAAAATATAACGCACACAACACGAGTGGTTGCGAGAAGCTAGGCCCTGGCACTTAAAGAGCTGTTGCGCCAAATATTTTTTATTTTGTCGAACACATTCACTTAATGAACGAATACAAGTATGAATTCTGACCGATGTAGCCGTGGCAGTTAAGGCGCTGCATTTAAGACCCCGTTGATCATAAGTTCGACTCCTCGTTTGACACAGTTTTTTTCTTGGTATAAATTATACAAAAAAAAAAAGCCAAAACAGCTATTTAACAATAGCAATAAAGTCTATTTTTCATAGCTATTTTACCTTTTTACACTGCACATGAATAGCAATTATAGTCGTTATGGTAAAGGCGTTGCGCTTTAGACTTTGATGGTCATAAGTTCGACCTCCCGCTTGGTATGTCTTTTTTTTATATTATTTTTTTATAAAAAAAATAAAAAAAACCTATTTAAGAATAGCAATAACGTAAATTTTTCATAGCGATTTCACCATTTTTCATTACACATGAATGGCAATATTGGCTACTTCTCATAGGTAATTCTCCTATATATAAAAGCTAAAACAGCTATTCTTCACTCATTTTGTTGATGACCACATTAAAACCTGCAGCTCTTACCAAATATTTGTAATATTTTGTAAGATGATCAATATACAGTGCAGGTAAGATTTCGAGATGGGGTTCCAAAATGAGCTCGAGGGAGCAACAAATCTTCAGTCTTAAAGTCTTCCATTCTTCACAATCAAGCAAAGGCAAAGATCATCGAACACCGCTTAAAAACGAATTTTCTCCAATTTCCCCAAGGTTGTTACAATCGCAGCCAAACAAACAAAAACTTTATAGTTGCTAATCAACAAAAAGGCATGTTTTACTTTTTTCCGACTTTTTGCAGACTACAATTCGGTCAAGAAAACGATAAACATAAATCTGTCAGTCTTCCCAGTAAACATTTCGATTCTAAAAAAAATATTCATAAACGAATCAGTTTAAGTGAACTATCTGTTTGAAATTGAATCGAGTGCACTCTGAGATTAATGTACTTGAAAAATTACCAATAGTTGAAATATTAAACATTTGAATTTTGGCAACAATTTCTTGACCACTCGGAATTTTTGAGATGTCTGCCTACGCTATCTGCCACACCCATATAATAACCTTTAATTCAGGCAGCTAAAATTATCCAGAAATATAATATTAGTGGTGAAAAAAAAAATCTAAGTTTATTGTGATAAGTTTTGGAGGCACAACAGGGTACCTGCTCCGTTCAAGGTAAAAGAAATGGCCCTTAGTCATAAACGAATTTAAACTCTGTTTTTCTTAAAGTCGTAAACTCTAAACACGAATGCCACTCCTAAAATAGGAACCAATTAGATGTGACTCACCCGCCTCTAAGTCGGTTTTAAATTGGCAGTCAATAGCATTTTAAGTGAAAATGCGGGATAAACAATTATACTAGATTTCAATGTTATTGATGATTAAACAAATAATAATGTACATTCAAATAATAATGAAGAATTTTTAGTCCGAAATCTGAATTGAATTTCTTCGATCAGTCAAAAGTCAGCTGTGCAAGTTCACAGTAGCAAAAATTTGTTAAAGGAACATTTTCAAAACCCCACGATGAAGTGATTTTGTTTGGGTTTTATTTTCCAAAACTGAGAACTGAGTCCATTCACATAACTAAAGTGCTGAACTTATTCTTGCTAAAAGGGGACACCAGCAGAGCAAGTGTTCTGCAGCATCTGTGTTTCTAGACATTACGCGTTTTCACTTATTTAATATTAGAAGAAATTTTACAATGCTGCTTTTAACGGTATTTTTTGTAAAATTGTTGGTGGGTTTGCAAGAAAATTAGCATGGTCCCCCCACTTTTATGGATATAATTATGTACCTAATTATTGCTAAATAAAGTTTATCCGTTTTGGATCCTTCCCAGTTGTTTGTAAGACTCGGACTTCGTTAAGGGCAAGCTAGGTTTCGTTTAGAAAGTCTGCTTAATTTGTTTCTACTCGTGCTTTCTAGAACAAATATTGAGTGCTTTGGAAGATTATTGAGCGCAGTCTAACTCTAGCGCTAAAAATTATTTTCAGAGCTTTAGTTAAAATGCCAAAACCTCTTTTTTATATTACTGAATGTAGAATACGTAATCTTATCAAGAATGAGTGATTTACATTTACTAAGGGATCAAATTAGAACCTAAACCCTCTTCGGAGCCTACATCAAAGTCGGAACTTGTGGTCTTAGTACATGGGTATGCAATCAAGACGTTTTGTTCAAGAGACTTAACTTTGTAGCCTGTGTATCGCAAGCAGAGTAGACCATCAGCATGAATTTTGTGTAGAAACCTGCTTTGCTTTATTGTCTTTTTGTAAAGGTTCTATATAACTTAGCTGAATTTCCTATAGGAGCCGAGTACGACTTTCTCAAGATATTTTCACCGTACAATTTCTATCGATAAATCGCTGATCTCATAAGCATGAGACCTCCAGTGCTGCAATAAGTATCTGAATTCTTTAACATCTTCCATGCAGAGTTGTAAAAGTAATATTCCACTTTTCACATCGCAATACTATAATCAAGTAAAAATCCACTCCACCATCAATCATCTTAGTTAAATGCAAACATTTCGCTCACATCTCTTACAGTACATTTCTACTAACTTACAAAACAGACTAACGCAACAAAAAACAATATATACAAATCTAAAAACAGACACTTTTACAAAAAAATAAAAACAGCTTTTTCATATTAAACAAAAGTAAAAAAAAAAGAATTTTTGAAAAACATTTTTCTTGCTTTGTTTACTCTATCCTAAGATACAATTTTTTCGAAAGATTTTTTTCCATTTTCCTAACATACAATATACATTTTTTTTTTAAAATATTATATACTACTCTTATAACCAACAAAAAAAGAACAACAATATATACATATATTCATTTAAAAAAAAAAACAATTTTTATATAAACAGTTTTTACATAAATTTAAAAGAAGAAAAAAAAAAAAAAAAAAAAAGATGAGGAAAAAGAAAAAAAAAATGCTGAAATGATTAATCATACAGCTAAAAACTCAAACAGTATTGAAAAATCGTTGAAATTTACTAAAACAAAAACAATATAATATTAAATATTAGAAAACATGTTTTTTTGTCATTTAAAATTTAAAGAAAACAAAAAGTAAATGATATAGAATTTATCTTAACACAAAATGTATTAATTAAAGAATTTAAGAGTAACGATTCTAAGAAAGTGAACGTATTTTGAACACATCAATTGCCATTCATTCATTCATATCATCTCGTAAGATATCAAAACGAAATTCATCCATTTCATAATCAAAAATCATCGAATTGCTCTCCCATTTACAAGGAAAAACAAAAAAATAAGAAAACTATAATTTAATAAAAAAATAATTGACCAAAAACAAAACAATTTAAAAGAAATTTAATAAAAAAAAAAAAAACATTTACCATTCTGAAGTTGTACCATGTGCTTTCAAATCTAATATAAATACTATAATGATAAATAGAAAAAAAAAAAAAATAAAGAAAACGTGTAATTGTGAACAGAATAGTATACACAAAACAAATACAAATTTTAAAGGAACATAATTCGTAAGCAGAACGTTTTAATTACTAATCAACAAACAAACAATCGTATATTTAAATATTTATTAAAGAAAACAAAAAAAAAAAAAAGTATAAGACAACAAATTTACTCTTAAATGAAAAATAAAATGATACAAATATTGTTGTATATATAATACTAAAAGGAAGTATATAATAGATAAATACAATATGATAATATGCAAAAGTCTGATCATTTAATTTATAACGTAACACTAACTAAATTCGCGCATCGAAGTATCTTCACTTTCTTAGAATGCAGATGAAAATCATGGTGCAGAAAATACACTAAACAGACTTTATTTCAATGCAATAATTATTTAACAAAAAAAAAGAAACAAAAAATATTATATGAAATAGATAAAGTTTTACAAGGAAATCACACTTTAGGGTGAACAAATTTTTCAAATACAACATTTTTTAACCTACAAAACAAATAAAATAACACATTTTTGAAAGATCATAGCGCCAAATAGATTCAGACACGAAGATACAGTGAACAAAAATACAAATAGGAAAAAACTTAATTTCAACTTTTTTGTTTTTGGTTGTCATACACACATGGTGCTGTAATAATATGGAGTTTTTGTATTGCAATATAATTCACAGCTGATCTCAGCGCCTACAACTGATAAATTAATTGTTTCACAGTTCCGGTACTTAAAAAGTAAAGTCGGAACCCTTACTCGTATAGTGAGAGTCAGCCATCTTTCCGTCTGTCTGTCATAGACTCATAATTTTTGAACTGTTAAACGTAGAGGGTTGAAATCAGAGTTTTGAGTTTTATTTAGCCACAGACAGTTCCAAAGTGAAAAACCAAAAAAGCGCTGATTTAAAAAATGTTTAACTCCATTATTTGTACTTCATCAGATTTAGAGAGGAGGTATATATAATGACGCCCGATTTCAGTTTTCAATATCTTCACTGTACTATTTCTTAGGACAAACATATTTTTGTCAGATGAATAATTTCGGATTTACAGCAAAGCGATGGAGTGTATATTTATAAAGCTCCAAGAGTTGAAACTGTGTGAATGATCATCTCTAGAAGCCCAGGGATGAGCTGCAGAGCAGAAACTTTGCTTACTTCTAGTACAGGCTGTAGGAAAAATTTAGCGGAGGTGTATTTTTGGTGTTACAGGGTGTTATAGAGAACATTTTCTTGATCCCTTATATACGACTTCCTAATGTGAGTGCGTCCTTCCGCACCCAAGCAGTTACACCCGGATCACTTATAGAACTAAAATTTCGCACACATATTGTACGAATTGCAAGATATAATAAAAAACCACGATTTTATTTTTCAAAATATAAAATGTTGCAAAGAAAATGATTCTTCTCCTTCACAGAGAAATATCATATTATGTGAGGTTTTTTTAGAAGCCGCCTGATAAGCTTTAAAGGTATAGCTTTCTGCAAATGTAGTGCAAATATAGTGATGAAGAACGCAAGGTAGCCATATTTTTTATGTAAGTAATACAAGGTGTTGCAAAATACAGCTTTCTTCTCTCTCACATACGATTTTCCATGTGTGTGGGTCATCTCACACCTCTCTAGAAATTTTGCACAGATCTAGTATGACGACGTAGCCAGGTGTTCGACTTTCAAAATACAGGGTGTTGTAAAAATGAATTGTCCTACTCCAGACAGACCTATATATTGTAGGCATACAAAAGGCTTCCAAATAAAGACTTTGATTATGAAATAACACGTTTCAGTCTTTATTCACCATTACTAGATAAGATTGAGTAAATAAGTGGCTTGCGAAGCAAGTTAGGGGTTATTTGGTATTTTTGCACTAAAATTTTCCAAAGCTTTTTTTTATAAATTTTCAGCTTTACGTTATCTTTCTTTCTGTGACCCTAGTTGGTTGGTATTCAATACAACTTGTAATATAAAATGTATCAAGTAGTCGATATACGAGTACTACCATGAAAAATCTAACCGGATGTGTAGCAATTCTAAGAATTGTTCATCTAAATATGCTCTTTTTTTACCTCGCTGCTACTTAAAAAATATTCATCTAATAGAAAAAAGTGTCAAGATAGGAATTACGAGGAATTGCCATCAAAGTGATTTTTGCCCTAAGATGTACTGCAGAGGAGATATTGGAGCCAGAATGGGAGATATACAAAATTCAGAAGTTTTTTCGTCAGACCTCTAGGGGTATGACCGTGCCAAAAATCAAAACTACCACTCACGTTGCAAGTTAAGCCCTTTTTTACCTCTATTGACTGGAGTAGGCTTTTTGATTCTTATTTTTAGACTCTGTTCTCAATGATTGTTAATTCAACATTGTTGATTGAAAATGACGGTTATAATAGCTAGTTAGGCAGTTAAAAGCTGATTTACAAAATAAGAGGCTCTCATTTCGACACATATTGTTACCTCTCCATAATTAGATTAACAACTTGTACGAATTTGGAACTTTAAAATGGCGGATCGGGACACGGGAAAAAGATATGGTTGTGGTTGAAAACAGTCTGTGTGCTAAATTTCGCTGTTCTAGACTAGAATTTAAGGGCCAACAATTTCTTATTATTGATGTCAGTAGCAGACATTGTACTGATTCTAGGATAGGATATGGTCCGAATTTGCTAAAGGGGCAGACATTTTGATGGTATAGTTGTCAGGCTCCGCTGAGAGAAAGAGATCTGGTGTATTTCCCAAATTTTTTGGGTTGTTGGCTTGACACACGGTTTCCAGCCATAAAAATTCTGGGTGAGATTCCAGCTAATGGTGAATGTTTCGGAATAACTAACACATTTGAAGTCGGTTAATAAATTGAACACTGTTCACGTTCAAATTAATCAATTTCAAGCTCATCATATTTCAATTATGAGCTCGTTAGCGAGCACTGGCCAATATGGCAAGCTCAGAATCGTAAATATGACTACTTATCAAAGCCTATACTAAGATGTGGTCGTCACTGTCTACAAAGCAAGAGATCTTCTTGGACCCGGAATTTTAGTAGTGAACATCCTGTGAGAAACTAGTGCTGAAGTAAGGTAATCCGTTTTATTCGGTTTGCTAATATACTTCCACTAAAACGGAATAGAAGCGTGTCGTGGGGTGCTAATAACACCTGTTCGCCCCACTGAGTCTAACTTTTAGTCACTCTACTGTTGCTATAGAGCAGTTGTCATCAACATTTGTGCTCTGGAATCCTTTTATAGAAACACATTTATTTTTAAAGGGTAAGATAAAATTCTCAATAAAAAATGTCCTTATTATAGTTTTTAAAAATTTTCTTTTTTAAAATAGCCGCGAGAAGCTTTACATATCGCCGTAGATGTAATTGAAGCCAATATTGAAACAACTAATTTGCACATCCATAAAGTGGTCCAATTTATAGAAAAAATGCCTTGAAGATTTCTTTTAAAGTAATAAATTTGTTCACGGAACCCTGACAAGTTTTCGGGAAACCCGGGGTGAACTTTCATGCTTTTCGCCCATAGTCTCTATATAACATAACATATAGCCTTCTCATTTATTTTGTAAGGAGATATCTGTGGGCTGCAGCATTTTCCAGAATAGAATCTTCATTAGAGACTAAGCATATAGCAGATAGTATGAGTATTTCAAAATTTGACAACTTTTTATGGGATTTTGCAGTATTGTCAATCCTCTTACAGATATTGCATCAATAACTACTTTATATACTATACTTGCAAGCTTACTAGTTTGTATTTAAACTTGTGGTTTTGGTTCTATTGAGAATTCTCAAAGGAAATTGTTGTTAAGCTTATCTATTTCCAGCTATGATTCTGGATGCGTTGAGCACATACATATGTATTGTGTTATGTTCGTCCCAGTCCTTTACGGTTCTACGACAGTTGGTGATTGTTGTGAAGTTACATGCCAAATTTTCAGATTGTATTCTATATGAAAGTGATCTACTTCAAACAATTCAGTCTCAGATTGCAGTCGATAAAGAATAAGCGAAGTGAAGGGTGCTGTCATCCGCGAAAGAATGGTCGTTGATAAATATTAGAAACAGGGTCGGAGAGAGGACTGAACCCATCCATCTAATACAACCTGTATTGATCGACTACTTAAAAAGCTCGCAATCCGTTTTGAGAAGATACCATCAACACCATAAGATTGAAGCTTATTTATGAGAGTTCTATGCCACACTCTATCAAAGGCTTTAGATATATCGAGAGCAACTACTTTACATTCACCATGTTGATGAATGCATTGGTTCCATTTGTCGGTCAGGTATACCATTAAGTCCCCTGTGGAACGGTGTTGCCGGAAACCATACTGCCGGTCATTAAGGATATGGTTTGTTTCGAGATATCTAATAAGTTGGAAATTGACAATGCTCTCCATGACCTTGGAGAGCACTGACGTTAATGCTATGGGTTGGTAGTTAGAAGGGGAGGTTTTATCGCCCTTTTTGGGAATTGGCTGGACGTGCGTAAGTTTCCACGTATGAGGAAAGACGAAAAGTTGAAGTAGAGTACGATAAGTTGAAGAGCTATCGTAGAGGTTTGACCAGGGTAGAAGAACACCTATTCAAAACAAGGGGAGGTATCCCATCTGGACCGGATGATTTGTTACAATTGAGATCTTTAAGAACTCGAACTACTGAACGGGTTCGAAAAAATATCTGTCCCGAAGAATATTGAACCGGGTTCAGCATAGGTGGACAGAGAGAGAGAGCTGTCAGGTAAGGTGGAATTTGCTGCGAATATTGTAGCTGGCAGATTAGCTTTCTCTTTCGAGTCCGTGATTTGTTTGTCGTTGAAGACAAGCGCTGGGGTGATCGACGAGGTAGAGCCTTTAATTCTTTTAACGAAAAACCAAAAAGATTTGCTGCCTTTGGGACATTGCAGTATTTTTTGCCTCACTTTTTGGTCTCGTTGGAATTTTGCATATCTTAGAATGACGGTGCAGTTATTTCGAGCCCGTTTAAAGAGACTACGGTTTTCTCCAGATGGTGTTTGCCGCCATAGCTTAAAAGCCTCTTCCTTCTCCCGGACAGCAGATCCACAAGTCGGATTAAACCATTGTTCTTCTTTCGGTTTAAGGCTAACTGATTTACTTGGAATGAAGGAGCTCATTCCAAGGACTGTTATCATGTCAGCTGCGGCATTCACGTTTCTATCGAGGAAGCATAGAGTTTGAAAAATTTGAAGAACAAATTTAGACCGCTCCAATCAGCATTCTCGTATTGCCATGATGTTCTTCTAGGGTACTTTTGTCTAGTTGAATGCAGGTGTTTGTACGAGAATTTTGCTGACACCAGGCAAGCTATGAATGAAGAAACCTTCATTAAATACGAAAAGTAGACAGCACGTTTTGCCGGTTGTTTTATTATATAACTTCAGAATTATTGAACTGATTTCGATGATTTTTTTTTTTGATTATGGGAGTTTCTTAGGAAGCCTAGTGGTAGATTATCAGCCAGTATGGGCTGTTACTTCTTAAAAATATTTTAAATAAGCCTTAAAATAGACTGCCTTAAATTTTAAAAACTGTGTGTTGGAATACCCTGCTGCATACGAATACGTTTGGCTTACCACAATATGTTTGGGTAAATATTAGTTTGACTTTGTGCCATAAACTAACCTTAGTAAGCTACCGTCTATGTCTCACTTGTACTAAATTAGAACCAATTTCAATTACACAATACTTAAAGCTCTACGGAACATTACAAATGCATTTACATAACCGCGCTTGCTCGCAGATTTGTCTTTGAATGTGTAAGGGTTAGTATTAACATTTGCAAAGATGGCAGTTGAAATAAGCTTGATTCACAATGATGCGATTTTATGTGTAGAGATATGTTGAAACCCTAGTGAGGTGAAGGTAAAGTATGAAAAATAGATTGTAGGTTGTAGAGATTTTTTTTAGTAAGCGCACTGCGACCTTGTAGATCCATTGTGCTTCCCCGACTTGGAGATCCAACCGATGAGATACTCGACTTAGATCACCTCCTCCAGTCTGATTGCCTTCATTAACCGGAAAATCTGTGGATCTAATGGTGGTAGATTTTCTTCTAATAATTGATAGGCAACCAGGTGTTTTCTTCTTTTCCAGATCAGTGTTCCACATTCCTTACGGAAGTGCCCTGGGGTTTTCTCAACATCTCTGGAAAATCTGCAGTGACCCGTTAGGAAGCCAGTTTTTGTTGATGTTTATATAGACCTAACTTCTATTCCACTTGTAATTTCTGATAAGCTCTTTGGCTTGTCTGAGCTTAGGGAGTTTCACCCAAAGTTTGGTTCTTTTGCAGTCATGCTTTAGCTCTTGGCGTATCTTAAGTGGTCCCAGCCCCTAGAATGGTTTCGGTCTGGTAAAAGCGGTCTCTGAGCATTTCCTTGCTAGTTCATCAGCTGCCTTACCCCCACGTGACCTGGTATCTGGTAGAGGGTGACTTTGATATTGGCACTCAGTGGGTTTATTTTGCAACTCACTCGTGCAACGATGTAGAGCTGATTTCATAAGAGCATAACGCTTGATGGTGGCCTGACTGTCCGCCAGTAACGATGTCTTGTCGGTGATACTACCTATCGAGGTTAAATTGGGCGCATCGGTCATTCACGTAGACCCCTGCTTGGAAAATATTGGGGGATGTTTCCATGGCTTCCGAGTATTTAGTTCTGGGCCCGTATACATCTGCTCCAGTTCATGTGGATATTCTGGATCCGTTCGTGTACGAATTTATGGTTTATGGAGCTCTCGCCTTGTGAGTGGTGTTGTCGAAAGCTCCTTCAATGTCCAGAAAAGCGCAGATGGTCGTTTTTTTGGCAGTTTATAGTATCCTGAACTAGACTTGTCACCTGTTATAGTGCGATGTCGGTGAATTTCCCGTCCCTATACGCATATTGACTATAATGAAGAGGTATTCCTTCTAACAACGTCACTCCTATATAGTTGTTTATGACCTTTTCCAATGTCTTTAATATGAATGAGGTCAGACATTTTCTCCCTTCTTCTAGGTCTCGCTATGTACCCGAGAGCTAGACTGCTTCTTATTATACCGAAGAGGTGCCGCAAAATTATTATTGTCTGTCCTTTTTGTACCAGGGCAGGGGAAATGTGCTCTACTCTCGGTGTCCGGAACAGCTGAAAGGTGTTTATTGTTCAATCTAGTCACTGGTGATAAAAGGATGGTCCTTTGCATACAAAGCAGTACAGTTGTTCGTCACATAGCCTTAATCTTTACAAACTTGTCAGCAACAATCACAGACTATTTTTGCGCGTTATGCCATTTTGTGATTTGGACGTTATTACTACATAGGTTAGCTTAGGTTGGAGGGAAGTGCACCTAAGTGCTTATCACAGGGGACATACGGTCCATTGTGTTTCTGTTTGTTGTATGGAACCTATATTTAAAGCCTTTGTCTTGCTGTGGGTTCCATAGCAAATCAGCCTGCGTTCTTTATATGACGGAGGCGGCGGTTTTGAAGATTTGGGCAATCACATAACAAGTGTTTGATAGTTTCTGTCTCCTCTATATCTTGTTGAAATTCCAATGCTGATCCCTTTTTAGCTAGTTCATCTGGTGTCTCGTTTCATCTAGGGGAGGTATATTTAGTATCATCTCTAAACCCGCTTGTGGTGTTGATCTCTGTGCTCCTGTTATGTTTATGCATGCTAATCTTTGTACCTTTGTGGGTATTTTAAGGAAGCTGGTTTTGTCTGTTGCATTCCGCCATACAATAATTCCGTAGGTAAGGATGGGTCTGACAATAGCCTTGTACATCCAGTTAATCATGGACGGACGCAGACCCCATTGCTTACCAAAGGTTTTCTTGCACGCGTAGAATGCGCAAAGTGCTTTCTTCATTCTTTTTCCAGGTGAGCTTCGAATCAAGGATGGTTCCGAGATATTTTGCTGTTGTGGAGAGATTCAGAGGAATTCCATTCAGTTTTGGGGGATCAAATTCATCTATTTTCCCTCTATTGGTAAACAGAACCAGTTCGGTTTTAGTCGGATTTATACTCAGACCGTTTTGTTCTGACCAGGACGATAATTGTTTTAGTGCAGATTCCAGGAGGTTACTGATTGTAGGTAAGTATTTCCCACTGATCATGATTACTATGACGTCTGCATATGCAACTGTTTTTACTCCTTTGGTTTTGAGGATCTTCAGAATTTTGTTAACGCCAGAGCAAAGGAGAAATTACTCCTCCTTGCGGGGTTTCCCTTGTAACTGTTTCCTTACGACACTCTTTCCGAGTTCTGAGTTGATTATTCTACTCTTAAGCATTTCGTCAATCCAGCTGGTTATCTCTGTTTTTACTCCAAGTTCAACTAGTGCTGCATTTATGGATGTCGTAGTTAGGTTGTTAATTACTATATACTCTCCAGCGTTCTTGGCTGGACGTAGTGTGGTCCCATTTGGAGACTTTTCATTTGTTATTCTCCAGAGTTTAGAAAGGTTTAGTCTCAGAATTATGATCTATATAACTCAATTCTGCAGTTCCAAAGATCGTTATTTACAGAAATTCGACTGAAAATTGTTTCAAAACCCGTGTGTGTATAACAAACCTTTTAAGTTAAATTTATTATTTTGTATATAAATTGACTCCTTTGTATTTCAGGCAAATATAATATTTGCATTTTTTTATTTTACTTAAAGAATTTATTTTATTTTTTCTAAAAATAAAGAAAAAATCCTAAACAAATCTGCCTAATAATATATAGAATGCCTAAACATTTTTAATTGATGGAAAAATAAAACAAAATCTCTATACTTATGAAATATACATAGTAAAATTAAATGAAAACATAATAAAATAAATTCTTAATTTTCTCCCTAGAAATAACCTTAATAAATTAATTTTTAATATAAAACATCATATGCCAAAAGTCTTTGCGAATTTTCGTTTTTCGTTAACTTAGGAAAAAGAAAAAAAAAATATATTTCAAGTTGCAAAACTCCAAATGTATATTACTTAAAACCGTATAGAACATGTATAGCAAAAAAAAAAAAAAAAAATAATAGGAAATCTCTCTATATATATGTATGAATACGCTTTATTTACTAAACAAAATATATATTCATAAATTAAAAAAAAAAAAAAAAAAAAATTATCGAAACTGAATTTTTAGATTTAAATAAAATATATATTTAAAAAATAAAAATAAATAGAAAACAAAACATTAAATGTCAATTTCTGAAAGGACTTAACAAAGAAACGGTTACGGATCGGATATGAACTAGCAATCGCGTTACAATATCAAATTTATTTCGCAAGGATCATATAAGCATAGATATGTATTTGAAACAAAATGAGAAAAATAATCAGTGCTTTAGTTTAGATTAAATGTATTGTGTTTTATAAATTAAATTTCGAAACTAGGCAAGCAAAAAAAAAAAAAGAACATTTTATGTTTAGAGTGGATGTAATCGTATGCAACAAAATTTATAAAGAAAAGAGAAAAAAAAAATGTAAAAGAAAGTGTTTTAGCTTTTAGTGATGACAAAAAAAAAAAAAAAAAAACAACAACATGTAATTGTGTTATGTGCTTTACGGAGACGTATACTTGTTTTCATGCAACATGAGCATTCCCTTGTTTTGCCTGTAATTCGATTTGTTTTATTTTTCCTTTTCTTTTTCGATTGCATATAGTCCAGTCGGTGTTAAAAATTAAACAGATTGAGTTGGTTTTAGGAAAAAAAAAAAATTGGTTTTCAGAAAAGGGATTAAAACATCGATTAAAGACTAGTCTTATGAGAATAAAAATACATATAAAACGTTAGAGAAATTCTCTTCCATTGTTTTTATTTAAAATCAAATAGAATAGAGAGAGAGAAAATTAAAAGAAAACTAAAGTTTTATTCCTGTTAAAAGAAGAGGAGAGTTATTTATTATGATTATGAGATATCCTTAACCAATTTTTAAATTAAGCAGAACATTTAAATAAATATAGAATAATTTTCCTTGTGTTACATATTATATTTTCTCAACTAGGTGCTTTTCATTAGACATTTGTATATTAAATTGAAAAAAAGTAAAAAAAAAAAACCATCATTATACTTAGCATAGGGGTATATATTCAGCAAAATTACATGAAAATGAAAAGTAAAAACAGACTAATTATATATACATATATACATAAACATATATCATAATCCTTATATATAAATATATTTAAAATATGATAAAAAAAAAAAATGTTTAATAGTCGCAGATATTTTTTTTTTCGAGTTTTTTTAATTTACCAAAACAAACTTGTTGTTGATTATACATATTTATTTTTAAATTAGTGATAGAATTATATTTTTAACAATTACCAGTAACAATCTTTAAGATATACAATTCCTTGTGAAATATATATTTTTTTTTCTGTGGAAATTATTTCAAATCAAATAGAAATTTTAATTGAAGTAATATCTTCTATTCATAGAAAAGAGAACTACGATGTAAAAAAAAAAATTATTTATATTATATACCAAAACGAAAAAGCAAAAAAAAAGAAAGTTTAAAAAAAGCTCAATACTTGAAAGATCGAAAAATTAGAACATTTGTCTATGTCAATTTTATGCCTACGAGGAAAACAACAAAATGGATGCTTGGATATCATGACAGCATAACGTCGACGTGATACTGTACTCTGTTTGAAATCGTACAATGGGAAATTGGAAGTTTATAACTTACATGCATATAATATTAATATTAATATTAAGTATATATATTAGTTTTTAAAAACAACTATTATTTATTTAACAACAAAATTACAGCTAACGACAACATGGGATAATATGAATTTTTTAAGGGGTTACTTTACGAGTATGATTTTTTTTATAGCAAGTATGAATTTTTGTCAAGTTCTTTAAGCTATTTTTATAACTATTCTAGCTTTACCTGCGGAACAGTGCGCGTTTCTATAGAGTTGATACGTTAAAATAGTGAAAACCCGATAAAAATCCGTTCGGTGGTTTTCAAGTGATGCGATGACAAACATACACGAAACTAAACAATCTACAGCTTTATTGTGTGTGCATGGTTATTCATTTTTATGCTTTAGGATTTTTAATTTAAATAAAATAAAAAGTATTAAAGATTTCGATGAAATTTTTTTACTGTTTTAAATTTTGGACTATGCCACAGATGTTCGTTTTTAAGTGCTCCAAAGTTTGGAGATTGTCTGCATAAATACGAACTTTAGCATAGCCCCACAATAATAAACCAAACGGAGTCAGTAAACATGATCTTGGTGGCCAATTGATGTCATCAAATCTCGTTATTAAACAACCGGGGAACTTTTCGTGCAATAGGTTTTGTTATAGCACCCAATCGGTGTATGGTCTTCGCCAAATACGCCAAACGTAGCTATAGGAAATGCCCAATTGCTCAGGGTGGTGTGGAATTGACAATTCCGGACTTTCGGCCTCACCGCGGCTATGGGTTCAGTTCATTGAGCATTAGTGTGATGCGCAGGCCTCACGACATCACAATTGTTTCGAATTGTTTGCTCAGTTGGGCGATTATGAATACCATAATGGCAAGGCAAGAATTACCTGTCATTACGGATGACAGATGGATTTGACAGATTCCATATGACAGGGATGTGAAATCCCAACCTCGAAATGAATAACCCTTTAAAGATATACGAGTATGTACTGATAAATATATAGGACCTTTCGCAGTTAATGCTAGCTCATGCCAACAGTTTTTCCGGTGCTAACCTAACCTAATGCGATAGGGAAAAGATGCCAGAAATTAAGATCTACATCCCTAATATTTAGTACCATGATAGCCTAGGATCACCCTGAAGACCATAACTATAAGTTCGGGCATACATATATACAGGCATACAGACATAGGTAATATACTACAGCATTTTATGATAGTAGAGATGTAACCGTAATAAGACTCTCAAAATGGACCCAATGGTGTTGGATTTAACTTGTCTAAAGTCATCTATCTCTTAAGTTATTTTATTTTAAATATTTTGACGATAACTGGAATGCCGACAAGTTTTACGCAAACAGCTCGTATATGTACATAGCTCCTCGCAGCCATTCATGTTATTCGTGTTATAGTTTTATAATGAATGGAAGGGGCCTACAATATTATTGCTGCACTCGAAAGGTTAGATTGAGTAGATTCGGATGTTCGTCGGACATTCTCGAGAAATGGTATGTTGTTGCTTTTTTTCACAAATCCCTTTTTTTCTTACAACCCCTACGTATTAGATTAGATTAGATTGGATTACTAGCAGGAGAACACCTGAACAGCTCAGACAATGTGAAAGCCTAGTAAAGCAATCTTTTTTTATTACTTTAGATAATGTCAAGAAGTTAAGCATGTTCCCTGGGCGAATAGCAGTAAGCTTTGTTAATGGGAAGATTTCTTTACTGAATATTCGCTTCCTGAGGTGAAGAAAGTGAGCTAGACGTGACGGAGTCCACAAAGTTAATCAGCATACATTTATCATTAATTACACAAGTCAATAAATGTTAGACTGTTCTTTCCTATGTTTACGAAATTTTGAGTAAAATGTTTTGCGCAATGTGCCCAAAAGTTTGCATCAAAAATATTCCACTTTTTGGAAAAAGTGGAATATTTATATTTATAAAAATTCCACTGGACTTATTAAGGGAGTACGGGTCTGAAACCAAGCCCTAACTAAAAAATCATCATCATCACTATACCATACCTCATACCCAACCTAGACTAGCTTTCCCTTATTCTCCGGATTAACAAGAAAGTTCAATAAGAAATCGGTTTAAGTGACGGTAGGGAGCACTAACGGCACGAGTCCCTAACACTTAGCCGATATCTTATTGTTGGACTTGAATTAACCAACCCTTGAATGCACTTCTCAAAACTACAATTATATATGCATATATAAGCTTGAACGTCGACATTTCATCCTCTTATCACCTTTTTTTCTATGACTAGGAGAGTAATCATCAATATGGTGATCTGGAATTCAAAACTTTCTAAATTTTACGACTGGTATATAAGATAATATAATAATATTGAACCCAATTTGTAGGGAAAATATTTTCCCCTAAATATTCTGTTTGAAAAAAATTAATTTTCCACTTATATATGAGATTATTTTTTCAAATAAATATATTCCAAACGACGTAAAAATATTCCACTCTGGTCACACTGATGCTTAGTCAGACGTCATCAAATATAGTTCGGGTAAAGCTTCTTATTTTCTTTTTTATTATTATCTTCTCTCAGGGGAGATGTTTGTAGATGCCTGTTGATTCTGTTCTTGAATTGCTGGAGATTCAAGGCTTCTGAAAATATGTATTAGCTCTATATGCTATGGATTTGTTCAGAGTCAGGATATCCTGTACTACATAGTATAGGATACTTAGATCTTGTGATAGATGCCTGACTATCTGAGAAAATAATTATTATGATTATTCTCTAAAGTTGATTAATGAGAGGAAAAAAAGAATATTAATGAGTATTTACCGTATTTACCGAGACTAAATTTATGAGTTTCAGGTTATCATTTTGTCCTGGGTGCGATTTCCGTCATTTGTCTGGATTTGCATTCTCTGTGTTCCAGAAGTGAAACAATAATATCAATAAATCGACAAAACATGGCAGAAACTTAAAATTCTGAATTTGCAAACTACTGTGGTGAAAAACCATTTTTTTTTTTAAACGTATATTGATCAAATTCAATATCCCTCATTTTGTCGTTGGCTGTAAATATCGTGTAAAAGAACAATGTTGGGGATAACAGTAAGGGGTTTGCTGTAAAAGAACTGTTGCGCTACAAGATGATTTATCATTTTTTAAAAAATCTTTTTCTATTTATACACATTTATACAAAAATAAATTAAGCCTAACAGCAACTTCTAAAAATACTATCATTCTAAAAAAAAAAACCAACGGCCGCTTATGAGTTTATTCGCAGTAGTCAAAGATCTAAACTTACCCTGCTTAATTATTCAAAAAGAATAAAAAAAAACTCAAATAAAAATCTAACATTTTTCGTTGTTCTGGGCTTGCTTCTATATCACTGTGTCATATCGTACATTAATATTTATATTTAAACAAACAAAAAATGTGAATTATATATATACATGCATATATATATTATATTTAGTATAAACAAAAATGATAATAATATTATAAAAGGAAAATAATTAAGAAAACAAAAAAAATATAGTTAAATGTATGCACAATATTATACAAAAAAAAAAAAATTGTAATAACAATAAAATAAAAGTAATAAAACGTAAGAAAAAAAAAATTGTTTTATGTTAAAAACCTAAAGTAAATAAATTAAACAAACAAATATATATAACGCATTATATACTACGTGTACGAAAGTAAATTAAAAAAAAAAACATTCTATTCAGTTATATTAATATTATTTCTAACTCAGACGAATGACTTTTTTTGTACTACTTTAAGATTTACTATTAAGTTAAAATAATTAATATAACTATAAACAATTTTTCTGTATTAAATGTGCCTAAGATATAATTTTATTTTATTGTAATCAAAAGACATGTTGCTTAGAAAGTAAAATATAAGAAAATACTTCTTAATCATTTAATGATTTTATTTTATACCAAATTGGGGATAAAATTTAAATTAGAAAAAGAACAAAACTCTATTTAAGTTTTCGTCAGTTTTTATGTATTCTGTTAATAATAATAAAAAAATATATATATTGCTCAGGGTTTCATACAGAAACAATCTTTTACACATTATTCCATAAATTCAATATTGCCGAAGCATTCCTTGACGTTGCCTTCTTTTTCCTCATACACACATCATTCGAATGTTAACAACAAATACGGTCAACAATACATACTCTATACAATCATAGTTGTGACCTTTAAGCACAAGAAGACTGAAGTCTGATTAAATGAATCGATGTAGTTGTAAAACTAAAAGTCGTCATCTTTCCATATCCCCATTTTTAGGATTCAGTTAAAGTCTTTTTCTTTTATTTCATGCAACATTGTTAACAAGAACGAACGGATTTCTTCACATTTTGCCTAATTTATCTTGTTTACTTATTTTTTTTTAAAGCATGCTAGACTAATGGAAATAAGAATAAAGTATTAAATATGATATGGGCGAAGTATTTTTTGTTTTGTAATAAATACATTAAAAAAAGTATCTAAATAAAAATTTGATAAAAAAAAATAAATAGATTTTATAAATGACAAATTGTTAATTAAATCTAATTGCTAATAATAATTGAAATATAGAAACTTAATAAATGGATTTAATTGCATTAAAGCAAAAGCAACCACCCTAAAAGTAACAAACAATTTAGTATCGATATAACCCAAAGCGTAAATAAATTAGAAAAAAAAAATGTGTAATAATATTAAACATTTAAAAAACAAACTGCGTTTAAGTTTAATTAAAAAAAAATAAAGCAAACAAAGAACTACACACGGAAAAAAATCTTTAATATTGTTAGTCAAATTATAGTTTAGTTCTAGAATATTGAATTAAATAGAGATACAAATTGTTTAACCTACTACGGCCACCCCACCACATCCACTAAAGTAAAAAAAAAAACCAAAAAGAAAAACAATAATATTAAAAAAAAAAAACACCACAACAATTTGTTTAAAATTATATACACTCAAAGAAACAACACACACGAAAAAGCAACAAATATTTTGTTTATAATCAGTTCTTTTTTTTGGAAGTAATTTAATTTTTATCCGTTTTATAAATTTTGTTTTATTGAATCTCTTTTTGAAGACATTTTACATTTTACAAAATATTTTAGAAGAAAATATATGTATTCGAAAGTAAAACAGTAAACAACAACCAACAAGCAACATTAAGGACAAAAAAAGAAAGAAAAAAAAAAAAAAAAAACAACATAAAAGTTATATACAATGTACGAGTAGTAATGTAAAATGCCATGGACAAATACTCTGATTTTACCACTGCCACAATATAGTATGATATACATAAAAATATATTATACATGAAAAAAAAAGTTAATAAATAATATTATAGTTCTTTGGGCGAGAATAAAACGATGTTACATTATTTAAAAAAAATATATATATAATAAAAAATTCAAATTGTGTTTTAATTTTTTTAATTAAGATCAATAAGACCTACCATAGGTACGTTAATTTGCCTTTGAAATACACATGTGGAACATAAAGGGTAAAATACACATGTGGAACATAAAGGCGGAAACAGTCCGCCATTATTAAAAATGGATCGCTATTCGACACAGCAACGCATTCTTATTGTTAAACATTATTTCAAAAATGGTGAAAGTTTGACTGGCTCGATTCGCCAATTGTTTCCAATTTTTGGTAATCAAAATGTTGTAAGTGGATCAACTGTGAAAATAATACCCCACATGTGTTTCATGAGAAGGAAATAGAAATGAAAAGGACAATTCTTCTTCGAAAACGCTGTCCAGTTTTTTGCGCGTCAAACCATCTCGAAGACATGTGGTTCCAACAGAACGGTGCCACTTGTCACACATCACGTGAAACAATGGCATTATTGCAAGGGACATTCCCTGGTCATGTAATCTCCCGTTTGGGCGACCGGAATTGGTCGCCTAGATCGTGTGATTTAACGCCTTTGGACTTCGTCAAATCCTTGAAAAAAACAAGCAAAACAAGCAACGCCCATTAAACAAGAAAACGGGTATTGGGCAAGTAATTCCAAAGAAATCGCTAACTTCTTTACAGGTCACCTGCAGGAAACCTTCCAACCATTTCTTAGGCAAACAGCAGTCGAAAACCTATTTCTGCAGCCCAGAATTACAAGAACTAAAATGTGAAATTAAAAGTAACATAAATGCAAAAAATCGCCAGGCTATGATTTGATAACTGGACAAATACTTAAGGAGCTCCCGAATAAAGCTAAACGTAAACTATTACATATAATTAATGCAGCACTGAGGCTAAAATATGTTCCGATGCAATGGAAGGTGGCAGAAGTAATCATGATTCGGAAACCAGATATATCGCCAAACGAAATGAAATCGTATAGACCGATTTCGCTTCTACGTTATATCGAAGCTATTTGAAAAACTGTTTTTGAAAAACTCAAGCCAATAATAGAAGAAATAAATCTTGTACCTTCAAACCAATTTGGATTTAGAAAGAAACAGTCTACTACGAGTACAGTAAAAAAAGCACTTGAGAACAAAAAAGTCTCCTCAGCCTACTTTCTAGACGTAACACAAGCGTTTGATAAAGTCTACCATCGAGGACTAGAATTTAAACTGCAAAGAGTTCTTCCCGAAGAGTTCTACTTGATTCTTAAATCTTATATTGTAGATCGTTTATTTGGAGTACGATATGAAGATGAATACTCTAATTTAAAGAAAATATCTGCAGGAGTTCTACAAGGAAGTGTCTAGGGACCAATATTTTATCTCCTATATACAAGAGACCTACCTCAGCAGGAAGAAGCTAGCTTGGCGTACGCAAATACTGTCAAAAAGGAAAAAAGATGAGCTAAATATATATCAGACTAAAACAAATGCATTGGTTAATGTGAAGGAATTCCCAGCTATCAATTGACAACAAACTGATATTATACAAGCAAGTTCTGAGACCTGTATGGACGTATGGGGTACATCTTTGGGGCTGTACCAAAAAGACAAATCTAAGAATGATACACAAAAAACAAAGTATGATACTAAAAGGCAACTTTAATCCCTGGTATATAAGAAATGACAATCTACACAGGGATTAACAAGTAGAGAATGTTAGTGAAATCGTAAAAAAATATGAATTTAGGCTGGTGGAAGAAAACACCAATACCATTAGGTGGCTTAAAAGATTAAGGCCGTATGATTTAATTTCTTAACGAAAATCTAGATAAAGGGTGACCAGATAGCAGTGATAGTTTTCCAATTGTTATGTTTCAGCAGCTGTCAAAGTTATGAACGACATCCAGCTGTCAAAATATTCAGTAAGGTTTGCCATTTCATCACATTGTTTGACGCTTCCTGAACGTGTGGAAATTATTAAAAATTATTATCGAAATTACGGCTCAGTTGTAAATACGCAACGTGAATTTCGCCTTGATGACGGTCGTTATCACGGCTTTAGTGCGCAGGCAATTCATCGCACCGTTGAAAAGTTTGAGCGTGAGTACACTCTTTTGGACCTTTAGCTACCAACCAGACAGAGATCGGTGCGAAGTGAGGAAAACATAGCCGCCGTAGTGGAAACTATCGAAGAAGACCCAGAAATGTCGACTCGGCGCCGATCAGCTGAATTGGGCATCGCCAGAGAGTCAGCCAGGCTTATTTTGCGAGTGGATTTGGGCCTACATCCATTTAAGATTGTGCTGATGCAAGAACTGAAGCCGGACGACCATACATAACGCCGTGAGTTCGCTGGAAATGTTGGCCGGAGATCCGGATTTTGGCCAAAAAATCATTTTCTCGGACGAGGCCCATTTTCGGCTTAGCGGCTATGTCAACAAGCAAAATTCCCACCAAGCATCAATGTTTCCACAAAGATTGACTGTTTGGTGCAGTTTATGGCACGGCGGCATCATCGGACCTTATTTCTTTCGAAATGAGGAAGGAGACACCGTTACCGTCAATGGTCCTCTTTCTGTGGCCAGAGCTCGACAACATCGATATATCCGAGTTGTAGTTCCAACAAGACGGCGCTACATGCCATACAAGCGACGTAACGCTCGAAGTGGTGAAGGAGAAATTTGGCAACTGGGTCATCTCAAGGCGAGCGTTCATCAATTTGCCGCCGCGATCATGCGACTTGACACCCCTCGATTATTTTCTCTGGGGCTACGTCAAGTTCTTAGTCTACGCTAACAAGCCAGTCACTTTGGACGAGCTCGAGGCCAATATTCGAGATGCTATTGACGGAATAACGCCGTACATCTTTGACCGAGTCATGAAAAATGACCGCTTGCAATACTGCCAGCGAAGCCGAGGCGGCCATTTAAATGAAGCCAGAATCAATTCGATATCTCTCACCGTTTGTTGTTTTATTTAAATATATATAATAAGGCTATGTTTTTATATTTATATAGGGTGACCAGAAAAAAATGGGCCTCGTCTGAAAAGATCCGGATCTCCGGCCAACATTTCCAGCGAATTCATTCTCAAAACTTATGGCGATAAATTCTTCACTTCTTGTCGGAAGTTCTCCTTCAGGAGAAAGAAATAAGTTTGGAACTGTCAAAATCGAGTGTTCGCCCAGAAGGATGGAGGAGGGGTTGAATGTAATTTACACGCGATTGGCGGTCTGCAGACAATAGCTGATGCACTATTTGCACTTTGAATTCCGCAAAATTCGCTGTAAAGACCATACTCGTATATTGATGCCCAATTGCTTGGCCCGTCGTCTGGTCGATTTTTTAGGGTCTCTTGGACATCTCCAAGTCTTTCCGCAAAATTCGCTGTAAAGACCATACTCGTATATTGATGCCCAATTGCTTTGCCCGTCGTCTGGTCGATTTTTGAGGGTCTCTTGGACATCTGCAGCCACAGCAGCATATTCTCGACCGCAGCAATCCATGGTTCTTCTACGTGTATTCTGTTTCTGGTTACAAATGTCAAAATCGCGATGATATAAGACGCCATTTGCAAAAATGTGAGCATCTTCCAATAGGGTTATTATTTTTGCCCCACCTTGTACATGAGGGCAATTTTTTAAGTTCGCGGAATGGGATAGGAAGAGATGGTATACTTCAATTTTATAATTAAATTTCCCAATATAATATCCTTGAACTTGAATACATTTCTTAGATCCATAGATTATTTTCTCTAAGCTTTCTTAAAAATAATTCTCCGGATTGCCTTCAAAATGCTCGTTTACGGCTACATGTAATGATTCATCATCATCAAAATTCTTTCCGTGTAAGACTTTCTTCTTCGGGTGCCGGGGCATAGGGACATTCCATTAAATTGTAAGGCTAACGAACTTGCCAGATGTGGAAGAACAATACCCATCCTTCAAGACAAAAGTTCACTGAGTATCCCGATCGCTACATGCAAACTTAAATAAAAGCTGGATGCTATTAAAATAACAAATTCTAGGTGAACAAGTGGTACAACTTGTTTAGTGACAAAACAGATTTGGCCTAAGCTGGATCTGAAACGCTCGAAGAATTTGATTTCTCTCAATAGACTGCATATCAGCGCTGTTATAGGTGTCATCACTGGACACTGTGTGATTTCTGCAGAAGCTACAAGGACAAGAAGGAGGAGGAGACTATTGTTCACCTTCTTTGCACCTGCCCAGCTCTCTCCCAAAGAAGGAAACTCCATTTAGGAGCCTTCTGTTTCAACGATTTAAATGATCTGATAAAAATAGACTAGAGACCGGTTCCCAAACCCATATGGTATCACAATGAATTTATTATTGGTCTAAGTGTGTTGGATTTTCGCTGACAGCCACCTCAACCTAACTTAACCTAACCTAAGTCTTCCTTCAATTTTGGAAACAGGTAATAATCACTAGGTGTCAGGCCAGTACTGTAAGGCGGAAGAGCTAATGGGAGCCACATGACTTCATAGCTGCTATGGCCGTTGTCATGAAGTAAGAGCACGCCTTTTGTCCTCTCACTCCTTACCCCTCATTTTTATTTTAATTATCTTAAGCGTTTTAAAACATTTGTGTAGTATACTCCTGTGATATGCTGGTGCCTTTTGGTTTATAAACTGTTAACAGGATTCCCTGTGAGTCCCAAAACACTGTTGCCATAATCTTCCCAGCCGATGGTAGGTAGGTAGGTAGGTAGGTAGGTGTGGTTGTGACAGCATGCTATGCTGAAACATAATTAGCGCAGAGGCGCCGTTTTAATACCACAACTCAAGTGACCTAAATTGTTCTAGAAACTGACGTTGAACTTGTGGGAAAGGAGAGAAAAGATTATTTAAAGCCACCCCGTGGCATTGAGGAAACTGATGATGTCCCCGATGCTTGTCTCCGCTAACTCACTAATATTATCAAAAAGGTGTCTGCCAAGTATACGGTGTCTGACCCTACTAAGGGCCGGACACTTACACAGGAAGTGAAGGATTGTTTCAAGCTCGTTGGTCATGTTGCAGCTACGACAAAGTGCATTAAATATAATGCCCAGTCTGGCTGCGTGGACCCTTATGGGCCAATGGCCAGTGCTAATTGCCAGAACTCTAGCAATATCTGCCTGGATATGACACAGTTCCGCAACCCTCGCCATCTATAACCAGCATCTGCAAGGAAATAAGCAAAGATTCTACCCTTAAGGACCCCTAACGGAATGTTGACCTCCTCCGCACGGGAGCAATCAAGGGCAGATCCCTGCCTCGCCAATTCATCAGCCCTTTCGTTTCCATCAATGTTACAATGACCAGGCACCCAGATGAGGCTGATCCTAGACCTATGACCGAGTGCGGCAAGCTCCTCCTTGCATTGTTCAACAAGTTTGGAGGAGGAAGCCGCAGATATGATGGATTTAATAGCGGCTTGGCTATCAATGAAAATGGCTATGGTGTTAAGTTGTATCCATGTATGTTTGAGGAGACGCCATCAAAAGTAAGTAAGTAAAGTTTTTACTTAAAATTTTTGTTTCTTCAGCATATGCGCGCCATAAGGAATACAACCAGCGTTACCACTTTGCTGCGATTGTAGCAAATTTGTTACATTTATAAAAAATAAACCTACTTGTTACTTTGCCACTTTCACAAAATTTATGGACTTTACCACGCTTCAGACTTTTTTTCAGTTTGACAAAACTTTCTTACCTTACTTTTCTCCCACTCATCATGTGCTTAAGAAGAAATTGCCAAATACTAATAGCGGAATAAACCTCCACTCCGGGCACGGAGGCCTAGAACACCTATTATGTCCCCTTCGATGTACGAGTAATTCTTTCTCGTCTACCTGGTAGGCTGACAAGCACATTACTCTGTCCTGAATCAAACAGTTTCGTGGTGAAGTTTTTGACGAATCTATATTTATTAATCATATCGTCCCTGGGAATTTTCCTTTAACCCAGCAACCACCGCAGAAACTGACAGACCTGCGTGAAGGTGAACAGTTCCACTTTACAAACCAACTGAAAGTTGTTGATGTTTTCTGGCCTGGTTTGCATGAGCTTGTGTAGTGGACTTGTGACTTTTCGTTTATCTTTACGAAACGAATATGACTACATACGAGGGCAAGGTGAAAAGTTCCCGGCCTGACGCAGATATGACGTTCCGATCAGTAAAAGTTTATGTTTCCTGCCTGGGTGCACTTCTCATTAGTTCGTATGACAAGTTTCAACTTGTTCTCTCAAGTAGTTTCTTTACACGAATTTCTGCAGTAGACGTCTTGTGTGTTTTTCGTTAAAATGGATAAACTTGAATATCGTGCGGTGATAAAATTCTTCGTTTTGGATGGGTTAACCCCTAAGGAAATTCATCCAAAGTTGACAAAAGTTTACGGGGACTCTGCTCCTTCTATCTCAGCCGTTAAAAAGTGGGCAGTTGAATTTAAACGTGGTTGCACATCCCTCGAACATGATCCACCTGAAGGATGGCCAAAAACCGCAACCACACCCGAAACCATCGAAAAAGTGCATGATATCGTGTTGGACGATAGGCGAGTGAAGGTGAGTGAGATAGCTTAGGCTGTGTGTATATAGAAAGAGAGGGTGCAAAACATCTTGCACAAAAGCTTAGGGATGAGCAAGATGGGTGCGGCATTTACTGAATGCCGATCAAAAGCAAATGCGCAAACGATTTTCGCGGCAATCTTTGGACCGATTTAATAGGGATCCAACCGATTTCGTGCGGCGATTTGTCACCATGGGTCCACCACTACACACCAGAAATGAAACAGCAGTCGAAGCAGTGGGTGGAAGCCGATGGTTTAGCGGCAAAGAAAGCGAAGTCGATCGCATCTGCCGGAATGGTCATGGCCAGTGTGTTTTGGGATGCGAAAGGGATCCTGTTAATTGATTACCTTGAGAAAGGCAGAACAATTACAGGCGAATATTACTCCAACCTTCTTGACCAGTTGGATGCCAAATTCGCGAGAAGAGGCCTGGCTTGAAGAAGAAAAAAATCATCTTTCACCAGGACAATGCACCTGTACACAAGTGTGCGTTGGCGATGGAAAAACTGCGGGATTTGGGGTACGATTTGCTCGGCCATCCCCCCTATTCACCTGATTTGGTACCCTCAGACTTCCATCTGTTCCCAAACTTGAAGAAATATGTTTCTGAGAAGCGCTTCGCATCCAATGCAGAAGTTGAGAGGGCCGTAGATGACTGTTTTCACAGCCTTCCAGACTATCACTTCCGAGAAGGAATACTGATGTTGGAGTAACGCTGGACCAAGTGTGTTGAAGTCAAGGGAGATTATGTAGAAAAATAAAATCATTTTTAACTAAAAATCGCAGTCTTTCATTGTCAGGCCGAGAACTTTTCACCTTGCCCTCATATATGTAGCTAGCTTAATACCGTGTATGTTAATATATATGTTTTTATAAGAAATTTGTCTTTTGCTACACTGTTCGATTTTTTGCTATTTTACTATGAACATCTTTTCATAGTGGCAACACTGAATAAAATAACAAAAAGCCACAAGAAAAAAACCGAATCATCCCTTAATTTGTAGTACAGAAATGTATTCTTGAGCAATCAGTGCTCTCTTCGTATTGTCATATTTTTCATTTCTTCTCTTATGTAACATTATCTGTTTTCCTCGTCAAAGATTCAAAATCAATATTTCACATTGTGTGCATTCATTTCATGCAAGCTCTAAAAATCATCGGTTCTAAATTCTGATTAGTCAAGGAACTTTGCGACCTCAAACAAACACAGGCCAAAGCAGTTTGCTTCCAAAAATAATCCTGCACCGTTCATAATTTAATAACACATGAATAATTTTTCCACTCTATCTGTCTAAAATCATAAGGTTATGTCGAGTAAATGCATTTATACGCGTTGAAAATTTCTGTACGAAAACGGATACCATGAAGGTTTTATGCATTCCGATAGGAATTTCTTTACATTTCGGAATTTCTTATTTTTTGTTTTTTTATAATTTCCGTTCGCCAAAGAGGATATGAATACTTTTATACTATTACAGGACACGGGCGTTGTGAAGAAGAGAGAGAGAGAGAAATAAAGATTTAGTGTAGCGGTTTAAAACTCAGATGGTATTAAGTTTTCTGTAAACTCCAAGGGTAGCGTCCAGATAACTGGTGAGCTTGTTTGTTTTGCTTTTGTCGTTGTTCATGATTCACAGTATTTTTTCCGTCTTACTGATGTCATCATCACGATCAAGTTGCATTCTCAGCAATATGACCACTGTACTGCCAGTGTTATGCCTTCGCAGTAGAGTTGACTTAGCTTTCGCAATTGGTTGGTTTTTTAGAAAGATTTAGTGTAGTGGTTTGAAAGATTTAGTGTAGTGGTTTGAAACTCAGATGGTATTAAGTTTTTTGTAAACTCCAAGGGTAGCGTCCAGATAACTGGGGAGCTTGTTTGTTCTGCTTTTGTCGTTGCTCATGATGCACAGTATTTTTTTCCGTCCTACTGATGTCATCATCACGATCAAGCTGCATTTTTCAGCAATATGACACCACTCTACTACCAGTGTTATGCCTTCGCAGTAGAGTTGACGTAGCTTTCGCAATTGACATCAGGAATTTGAACCGTGAACCAACAGCGTTACAAGCGATGATGTTAAAACATTTCGAAATGAATGCGATGATGGGGTTGATGAAGTTTAAAGAAAATCCGTTCACCTTTTTATGCTGCGGTCGTGCGTATCGACAGATAGACAGACAGACAGAATTGAGAGATCCACTTTATTCTTGAGTTTTTCTATCATAGTAACGTCAAGTTTGATCAAGTTTGATCAAGATCGAAGATTTTCAGAAAGCTAATATTTTTTCAAAATTGAAAAAAATCGCTTTGCTCGAAAACGGCTCTTATCATATTGATCGAATTTTTAAGTTATGGTGGATATATGCTATCAGATGGCGTACCAGGTTTTGGCCAAAAATACATATGTACATATAACGGTATCTCATTAAATAGTTCTTAAAAAATTCCCTATTTCTCGACTATGGCTTGATAGATTTTGTTTAAAGTCAATATTTAATCAATATTTGATATTCTATCGTGATTCTACTCATGTGCAAACAAAATCAAAGTTCATCGAAACTACTAAGCAACTGTTCTCTGATCGCTGCGATTTCATCTTCTCCTTCGGCTAGTCTTTCTTCAAAGAACAACAAGTTTGTATAAACCCGCTAACTCTCGTTTTGGTGCAGCTACTTCTGGTGCATTAAAAAGTAAAAAAGTAACGACATCAACTTCATCATCTAATCTTACTGCTGCAGTTGAAGTCGTAATTTCGGCTGCTGAAATTGAGGAAATCGATGCGCATAGTGCTGAAGTTACTGCAGTGAATGGGAAAGAGGCTGTAACTCCTATGAATGCCGTCAAGGAAAAATCCAAGGCTGTTGATTTTACTGTTGGCGCTCCTGATATTTTTATTGATAATTCTGCTAATCAAATTGCATATGATAACTTAACTGCTGCTGTCAGTAGCTGTGATATAAATGCTTATGTCAACCAGTCTGTTGCTGGTTCTATTGTTGGAGCTGGTGTTGATGTCAAAGTACTAATGTCGTGGGTACCAACAATATTGTAAACAATTGTCTCAAGGTTATTTTGGGAACAAACGTGCATACCAACTATTTCCGTGTCAATCGAAAGTTAAAGTGGTACCACATTTCAAGTTTTCATTCAGACACTACTACTGACATCATCATTTGATATATTTAATCGAAACTAAGGGCTGATTCCAAATGTTTTTCTTGTTTCAAATCAACAAAGCTTAATGATAATCAACAATCACTTACATTTGTGAACTTCAAAATTGGAATACCTACTCACTATTCTAAGTCAGTTTACGATGGTAATTTTTGGCCGAATGGAATGAAGATTCGTTCTTACGTTCACAATCCAACAAAAAACTAATAGGTGTTAATGCTAAAAGTGGTGATATACATCGCTAACCCTTAAATATTTCTTATTATAATGCGAGTGGATGCAGATCGAAGACCTCGGATTTATATACAGTAACGGACATAGAAATCCTTACAGGGTAAACAAATTCTTTAACCTGAATTATCTTGAGACTAGCAGGTAGTTTTTTTAAGATTTTGCATAAAAATTCTTTGATGACGTGATAGAATCAGTTAACTTCGTAAAAGTTCATTGAAAAAAAGGGTTTGAGTGAAAGTGGAAATAATTTTATTAATATGGAAACTAAAAAGAAAATGAGTGAAAAAACAATAGTCGAAATAATGACTTTAAAAAATGAAAAATTAAGTGTTCGTGATATAGCGTGAAAAGTGGGATTCAGCAAGTCGTCAGTGGCTGAATTAATCAAAAAATTTGAGGCAACGGGCTCATTGCAAAAAAAAAAGGGACGGGATGCAGAAGAAAGACCACCAGCGCAGAAGAACGGCTTTTAAAACGAATAAGTCTGCGTGATCGATTCAAAAATGTTGAAGATTTAAGGACAGACTTTGTAGAGGCTGGAGGATCAGAGATAAGCTCACGAACTGTAAGACGAAGGCTTCAAGAAGCTGGCTGCTTCAAGAAGACCTGCCAAAAACCATTTCTAAATAAACGAATGCGCCTAAACCGTCTCCAGTGGGCCAAAGATCATGAAAACTGGACCATAACAGATTGGATGAGACCAAGTTCAACATACTCGGCTCTGACGGAATACAGTACGTGAGGCGAAGAACTGGAGAACGATTCAATGATGAGTGTATGACAACAACCGTGAAACAAGGAGGCTCAAGGATGATTTGGGGTTGCTTTTCCTATCTCAGCGTTGGACGGCTGGCTCTAATAAATGGAACGGTGAACGAAAATATTTAAAAAAAATATTGGAACACAATCTGCTACCATCTTTAGAAGAACGCTTATCATACTCAGATAAGCTGATTTTCCAAGACGATTCTGCACCTTGTCACCGCGCGCAATTGGTAAGTGCCGTTTTTTTTTACCTTCCCCAAAATATTAGCAAAACGTTCGTAAAGTTTTATTATTGCAAATGCATTTTTTCATTCCAGGCCAAAACAATCCTAACCGAGAATAGTATTGCAACATTGGAGTGGCCTAGAAACAGCCCTGACCTGAACACGATTGAGAACCTTTGGTCCATAATTAAGGCTCAGGTAGCGAAGAAGAAGAAGCCACGGACAATAACCGAGTTGGACAAAATAAAAACAACATCTTCAGTTCTCGGAAGTTTGGGATGCCTGTTTCCTGTAATAAAAATCCAAAACTCGAATAGCAATAAAAACTATCATTATGCTTACACATTTACTCATTCGTTTTTTGCAATGAAACTTAAAACAATTTGAAAATGTTTGTATTAAATCCATTTTTTCGGAAATTGGTTTATTGTTTTCCGAATCTGAAATGTATTTCAACAAATTAACGTTCGGTAAAGATGGATCTTGATTATCTTTAAAACCTCCAAAATTATTCTACTAAAAGTAGTTTTTCCACTATGTACAGATTTCTATGTCCGTTACTGTATTTTGCATCCAGTTACAAAGATTATGGTGTAATCATTATCACGCAAACTTGATTCTATGATGGAATTCTGTTAAGTGAAATTTTTGACTGCTATATGATGTGAATATATGCAATATAATATTATAGTATACCAAGTTTTTCAAAATTGTCAAAATTTGTTTTTTTTTTAATTTGAAAGGACAAACAAAATTAAATCTTACTGTTTGCAAATTTACAACATATACAGTAGTGTGCAAAACATTTGCAAGTTTTTTTCAAATAAAATAATTCCCTTTAATAATTGCTCTAAAGGAAGAATTCGAATGAAACCTTTAGTCAAAAGTGTTACTTACAGTTTAATACTTAAAAGGAAGGAAAGAAATCCCCAACATGTACCCTTGATATTTTATAATTAATAAAAAAAGCTGTTTATTCACTTTGGAGCTGTGCAAAACATATGCAATTTTTTTTTATTTTTCAATATTTTGTCCAAAAACCATTATTTCTAATAACTTCCGCACACCTTTTATGCATGGAAGCAATAAGAGAGTTTGTTAACTCACAGGGAATTTTTTCCCACTCATCCTTTAAAGCTTCATAAAGAGCCTTTTGCGAAGTAAACCGTTGCCCATTTATCCTTTTTTTAGAATTCCCCATAAGTTTTCTATAGGATTTAAATCGGGGGACTGTGGAGGCCAATCTAAACATTAACTCCAAAAGCTTCTAAAAATTCTTTAACGAACTTTGAGGTGTGCTTCGGATCGTTGTCTTGTCGAAACCTCCACAACAACGGCATCTCTTCCTCAGCATAGGGAAGCATGACTGTGTCTAACACGTCCTTATACACAAAGCGGTCCATTATTCCCGTTATTTGGTGTAAAGGACCACATGCTTGAGCTGAAAAGCATCCCCAAACCATAAGGGAACCGCCCTCCTGCTTCAAAGTAGCTCGGATGTTTCCCCGATTTAACCGTGTCCCTGGCTCTCGACGAACGTAAGCAATACCATCAGTAGATAAGATATTAAATTGCTCTCATCGGAAAACAAAACGGTTCTTCATTGTGTCAGGGACCAAGTTGAATATTTATGAGCAAATAACAGTCTAAATAATATTAAATTAGAAGCAGTTTTTTATCAAAAAAAACCCCTACCTTTTTTGACGGTGTTTCAAGGTTAATAGAGGCTTCTTAACAGCTCGGTATGACCTCAAATTATTTTCTTTTGCACGTCTACACACTGTGCTTGCATCAATTGACAAGTTGAGGCCCTTCACAATTGCAGCTGAGGACCGGAAAGGGTCTCGCCGGTTAATATTTATAATTTTTTTATCAGTTTGCTTGTCTGTTTTTCGGGGACGACCACCCGAATGAAGCGTTGCAATTGATAAATTTTGTCGGAACTTTGTAATTATCCCGGGATCTCGTCGTTATTTTTCCTGCATTATGAGTTGTACATTTTACCCGTTTAGTAACACTCACCATCACTAACCAAAGATATCGTAAAAATCCAATTATAAAAAAATAACCATATGTTTAACTGTTTTTCATGATTTTATTTTCTCTATAGCATTTACATAATAGCATAATAATAATTATGGCATTATATTTAATTAATCTATCGTTTTATTTTGCTTTTAGTTTTCTCTTTATTTTTCCATTTGTTAATCAATTAAATTTTCCACTTTTACGTTAAATATATATATAGTAGATATTTTTTTTTTCTTTTGATTTTTAATAATTATTTGATTTATGTATATATAGTACGGATTGTCTGAAAAAAATTCATGTTTTAATGTTTTCCTTTTTTTATAATTAATTTTTAATTACATTCCTTCATTTCTCTTATTTTCTTTAAAATGTTTGCTTTTGTGACAGTAATACGATTATGTTGTAGAATTCTGTTTTTTTTTTTAAATAATATTAATAATATTTAAAATATTGTTAATAATTTTTTTTTGTTCTCAAATGTATACAATTTCATTTATATTCAAATATATTTTTTTTTTGTTTTCTTAATAATAAATATATATATATATAATTTCTTTTGTATATAATTTTGTCTATTTTGCATTTTATTCTTCTTTTATTTTCAGTTTTTTCCTTCTCTTGTGAAAAAACAAATTCGATTTTTTTTTTGATTCAAAACTTTTTTTTTTTTGTTTTATCTAAAGTTATATAACTAAAAAAATTAAATACACACATTTAGCACGTTATTTGATTTAAGTAAAATTCTCGTTAATATTTTTGTTTTTTTTTTTTATTATTTTGAATAACAAACATGCACTTGGATTTCTTTTTTTTTTTTTGGTTTTGTTTTCGATTTTACTTTTTACAAATTGAGCTACACTAATGTTTTCTTTTTTTTTTTATTATTATTTTCATTTATATAGATAATTAAATTTAACTAAGAAAAATTGTTTGTAAATAATTTGAAATAAAAATAAATTTATCTATGGGTGGAATTTGTTTTTTCCTTATGAAATAAAGCTATAATTATTTTAGTGAGACCTGTGGATGGCAAATGATAGACGTAGAAGGAGCTCAGTTGGAAAGGATGAGGTTTTTAGCTAATTTAAATAAAGACAAATAATTTAATATTCATTGTAGTAAAACCAAATATAACAAATAAATTTCAACATTTTAAATCCGGTTTGGTTATCCGAACCGAATAATTTCCGTTTCTGATTGCACATTCATTTCGATTCGATGTATTATATTCTTTTCATTGATTAGGATTTATCAATTATTTATTAGACTTAACATACTCGTATGTGCGGATGGAGGACGAAAAAAAAAGGATAAAGTCCACAAGCACTCACAACATTTGGGTTTTGCAGTCATACACCTATAGAATATGGGCTGGTTTTTGATTGCATTTAGAGACTGATATAACGTAAGGCTGAATTTTTAGAGAAACAAACAAATATCCATATCCATGAATAAACCAAACAGCAATCAGACTGGTGTGGGGGATCAGAGAGAAAAAAAAAAACAAAATAAATTCTCCAAACAAGCACCGATTCGTCAGGGGTGGTTTTCAGCAAATTGGAATTTTTAAACAACAACTCTCTATTAGTGAATTATTAATTACACACAAAAATGAATAATTCGACGGTGTGGCTGCAGGACTGAGAATGTGTTCGAGGAACACAAAGCAGGGTGTGCTTTTGGTTGGCAACTATACCAGAAGCCAGGAGCAATATTTGTGGCAATAATCAATCAATAATTGTTAAATATTTATAAAATGATTAATTTAATTTTTTTTATTTCATATGTGGGTAGTATGTATTCATATGTCAATTTACATAGTGATGATGGTCTACTATGAAGTGTTATTGTGCGGGATAGCTGTTGATGTGCCACATAGAGATGTTGTAGATGAACTTTTCACTGTACAATACAATAATTTTCCTCTGTGTAACTAAATAATTGAATAATTAATTTGTTTTTGTTATAATTTGTGTTGATACAACGTTTTCGAATTATGGAGGGTATTGGTTGAAACAAAATAATTAATGATATTACAACTGGCATGCATTTTAAAGAATCTTGATAACCAATGGTATTAGTACCTAATGTTGGGTGAATTTGTGTGCCTTATTTTTGTAATTAACTATCCCGTGAATTTATCTACGAAACTATGAAGCCAATTAGTGGAAAAACAACTAAGGTTATTCGAATTTTGTAAGCTGTGGTGGATAGGTGGTTATCATGTTCAGTTGCAAAATTTTGTTTCAACCGCAGGTAGACGCAATCGATTGAAGTTATATTAGCAAAGCAATTAATCATACACTTCGATGTCTAACAAGACTTGAGTACATTTTTCACATTTAACTACTATCATTGAGGATAGGCTCTGCCATGTGGGGTGAGAAAAATGTTTTCTATCCAAAATCACAAAAGGTAGGTATACTTTTAAGAAACCTTATGTACCTTCCTGCACTGCGGGCTTATTCCGTATATGCATTAAGTTTCCAGGCTGGGTCTAGGACCTAGACGCTAGACTTACTCGAATCGTTCCGCATGAAAATTTGACAAATTTAAGTGATATTTTTATTTCAATACACTTTTCACGATTCGTTACACTTATTTGAATACAAAATTTATTTGAGAATAGGCCCTCTGGTACACCGGTTAGGTAAACTTTGTTGCAGTTAATAAGGATGTTCAGTTTGTTTTTGTGGATTTCCTTACCAAACATAATTTCTAAGCGGAATTTTGCGTTTATTTTCCTTATTATTTATTTAGTCGTATTTACTTATGTCTTCCATTCGTTCAATATTCAAAAGCAAACATTTGGGTGGTCAAATGACTGTAATTTGCTTAAACGTTACCATGACTGCTTGATGTCTTAGGAGCCTATTTGTGAACTTGAGTGAAACGTGTTTTCATGTAAGAACAGGAACGTGGTACTTGCGAACATGTTTCACTATATTTTCGAATTTGTGAATTAGAGTGACAGACATTAATCGTCACTCGAAAGTGACGATTTGAATATTAAAAATCTCTGATTGACATATAAATATGTTATACCGTTATTAAATATGGTCTAATGCCAGCATTTTGAATAATTTTTAAAGGAATGTGAACAAAAATATATTTTTTCAGAATATTGAGTTTAAAATGCAATGTTTTTTTTTTATTTATTTTCAAATAAGAAGTAATGTTTACTCGGGTGTGTTCAGAGTCGCGAAACTCAATTCTTGTGAGAAGGTCTCACTCGAGTTCACAAATGCCAATTTATTTATATTCGACTCGAGAATGAGCATGAATGAATTGCTCTGTCACTCGACTCGAGTTCACAAATAGGACCTAATTTTGAGCTTCATGGTGGAAATTTTTCCTAGTCTTTCCGCTTCCAGATCAGATATAGTATCCATTATCAGATATAGTATCCATGTCAGACAAAAAAAAAAAGCAATTACGCGATATGCGCCAGGTAACAGGCCCTGCTATTTGTCCCTGTCGCGGAGTCGCATTTGTGCACCTCCCATCTCACTATTGTTTTGTGAAGAAAATGTTTTTTTTTGCATTTACACTACCGTTCATAAGTTTAAGACCACCACTGTTTTACTGATTGTTCCCATTGTTTTTAGCAACCGATTAATAATCAGGATATGATGTTTTTTACTCAGGCTATTGTGGCAATGTGTAAGAACTTTAGCCGTAACCATATCATATCTGCCTCTTTTTAATGCATTTGGAAGCATTCTGAAAACATCAGGTATAATTTCGGTCCCAAGTTTTAAAAGAATTTCGCTGAAAGGTCAAAAATTAAAAAATGTTAAAGTTGTAATACGAAGTTAAGTTTGTCTTCGTTATAAACAGGGTGAATCCGAAAAAGATATAGCGGAACAACTTAAAATTTCTAAATTTGGAGTTCATTACATCCAGAACGAGGAGTCGCCATCCGAGAAAAACTATCAAATAAGAGGATCATTTTATTGTCATTGCCAGCAAACGTAATCGAAGGCGTACGGCACTAGAATTCTGCAGTGAGATGAACAGGAACATAGAAATCCCAGCCTTAGTCGTAACTGTCAAAAGTCGTATCTTTTCCTCAAATTTGGTTGGACGTGTTGCAAAGAAAAAACCGCTACTTCCTGCACAAAATCAGCTCAATTATGAATATTTCTCGCAAATTTTATTTTTCTCGAGAATTAAATCCTCCTATTCTGAATGAACGAGGAAATAATTTTCTCTTCGAATCCGGGAAAAATAATTTCTCTAGTTTCGAAATCATGTGTTTTGCAAAATGAAATAACATTTTGCGTATTGTGTCAAATTAATTGTGTTAAAATAATTGTTGTTGTATGGGAAAAGCGATTGAATTCCGTTATTTTTTTGACGTTCGTGTTACCTACTTTTCTCTTAGGGAAATTTTTCCCTTTTTCGAAGAGAAAAGTGAAAAAATTCCAGCGGAATTTTCATTTATGATTGGGTTGAATAAGAAAAAAAAAAGGTTGTAGTAGGCTAACGCTTAAAAGAATTGTGTCATTGAAGACTGAAAAAGGATTCTTTGAATTGAACTGGCCAATTTTTCGTTCGGCGTTCCACTGACCAAAAGACTGAGCAACAATGTATTTTGCCCACTGTAAAGCATGAAAGTGGTTTTATTTTTGGAGTGGGAAGCTTTCCTTTTCTGAGGAACAGGCAATCTCACTCGTATTGAAGGTAATTTAAAGAAAGAATGCTGTGGTCTTCGATTAATTGGGGAAGGGTTCGTCTTCAGAACAGTGATCCAAAAAACACTTCTAAGTTGTGTTGCAGCTCTTCGCGACAGAAAGAAAGCTAAGGGATGTTTAATATATATTGTTCATCAGGAAACTTTTGACAGCAACTAAATAGCAAAATTTATGGAATAAATACCCAGACTTGTTAATGCTGGATAATATTTATTTCTTATTTATGAAACTAATTTCTTTTTTATTTCGTATGTTCCTTAATTTTAATGAATTGCTATTTGAAATGTATATGGCGCACTTGAATTAATAAAAATAAGAAATAGTAAGAAATAAATTAGAACCTAGTACACTTACAGACACCGCACGATAGTGATACTACCATAAAAGGTCAGTGAGATAATACTTAACATTGAGGTAATTCGTTTCGAGATTCAATTATTTTTGACGAGCTACTGCTTGCTTCGCTTGATATAGCTATATCGTAGCTATTACTTTTTAAAGTCACTGGAACTATAAGGATATGAATTCTTATAAACGCATGGTTGCTTTGTTTACTTCCGATCATTTGCTTTAGATTAGCGTTACTCAAATAACGAAACCAGTTACTCAAATATCACAGCTTCTATGTTTTTTCTTTTAACCATCTGCCAATAAATTCAAATGCTATCTAGTTTTCTTTATTCTTATCTTCCCTATTCAGGGGTCCTATTTGTGAACTCGTTCTCGAATCGAATATAGATTGGTATTTGTGAAGGCGAGTGAGAGCTTCTCACACGAGCTTAGTTCTGCGACTATGAACCATTACTATCTTCACTATTTACTGTCACCATTAGTGTCTTCATTACATATTGGTTTGACGTTTCGCTGAAATTCTTGTCATCAGATTTTGTGATGTGGAGAAATGTATTTTCCTTCACATCCTTTAAAAATTATTTCTTAAATTCACTTAAAATACTGAAATTAGGACATTATTTACATGTTCAGTACCAATTTTACTTGGAAATTTTACTGTTCGAGTGCTAATTCAAAATGAGAGGTCAACTTTTCATATCTGTTGTTAGTGATTTTTGTATTATCACTACGGCGAACACGGTTTATTTTTTTGGCTATGGTAGGTTTTTTAGGCTTTTTTTTTTTTTGCAAAAGTACATATATATTTTGGCTGTCAATTTAGATTTAACTTAAATACCGATGAGTCAACTCTAAGTTCTTAATAAATTAGAATCGACCTTTGTTTATTTCTAGAACTTTAGACATAGAGTCAATTTATAGCTGGGAGTTAACTCTTAATTGTTTAAGAGTCAATATTTTCAGAAATTCATTAAAATGTCGGAACTTTACTTGAAATTATTTGAATTTTTTTATTTGAAATTAAATAGTAAACAACAAACAAACTGAAGTCGATTGAAACAGTTTTTACCATTTTAAGAAGAAGGTTCTATTCACTCTAAAAAAAAATACTAATTATAATGTAATACGTGGTGCCGTTTAGAAGTTATAGCATCTGACGTGATTTAATAGAAATTGTATACTTTTGGCCATAGCTCGGAATGGGGTCAAAATAGATCCCACCAGCAATACAATGTTTTGAATCTGGAACACCCTGTATATGCAGTTAATATGGGAATTTTAATCTTCCTCCTTTCAACAAAATGAGACTTAACTCATTTCGCCTTGATTACATGATTACAGGTAAAAGCATTCTATACAACTTTCTCAGATAACGGCTTTAAAAATAAAAGTTAAAAGCTGTGTTTGTAGGTTTGTAGTTTGTTAACGGTTTTCCAAATAGCAAAAAAAAAAAAATCTGGAGCTCTATAATTACAGTGTACAGCTCGAGCTCTATAGTTATAGTGTTATGAGCTGGAAGGATAAAACGACGCTAGCTCGTTTATCTTATGACCTTCAGAAAACTAAACGCATGCTTTAAGTTTGCCGTAAGTAATCAGCTAATATAAGTCCCATTTTTGTTTGCTCTGGGCCAGAAATCGCCATTGTCCTTTGCTCCAGCCATGTAAAAAAAAGCAAATGACAAAAAAACCGTCACACCTGCACTCAATATCTCGAAATATGATTATAGGAATACCGAAGCAAATTGCTTTCATCCAAAGCGGTAGTGGGGGTTACTTACGTCCTTGCTATTTATTGTCGCTACTTTAAAAACTATTTTTAACAGCTCGAAAACCAAGCTACAACTGGTAATTCCACTATTCTTCTTTTCTTTGGACGGCTGTAGGTACATTTCTAAATAAAACTGACATTGTATAGTTCCTCCTCTGAAGTGCATAAACAATACTTCTCTGAATAAGACAAGAATAATAGAAAAGTTAGCTTCATCAGTTTCTACAATGGAACTTCCCTGCATCACTGTCAGCCCCATGACAAATTTAAAATCATCGTACATAATTAACAAAAACAAAAACGTTATATTTTAAAACCAACATAAGAGTTTATTAAATCAATGTAATTAAAAGGAGAACCTAAGTTTCTTTAAAAAATAATTATAATAAAAATTACATATAGAGAAAATAAAATTAAAGATTAAAAAAAAAAAAAAATACTTAAAATTCGAGGTGCTTATCATAAGCTGCCATTAACTCAACTCAAAAGTTAATAATAAAAAGTACTTTAAAACTCAAAAAATATATAAAGTATTAGAAAAAAAAAAAAACACAAAACGTAGGATGCACAAAATAATAAAAGTAGAAGTGAAAACTAACAATTAATATGTTGTTCATTATCTCATTAAAACTAATTAACTCTTTTGATAAAAATAAAAAAAAAAAAAAATCTTAACTGGGCATATAAAGTTAATCTGCATTATTACTCATTATCTTCATTCTCTGCATTTTAAAACTTAAATTATTTAATATAATAATAATATAAAAAAAAAATAATTAGATCAATCTTTAACTAACAAATATATATTTTTTTATAATAATAAATGACGATTTGTTTTAATTATTTTTTATAATAATTTGTAACATAACAAGGTTTTCTCATATTATTATTATTTTGTTTTTATTTAATACTATAATTTATCAGAGATTGATTAAAAACAAATTAGCTGCCTCAAATGAGTTTGAAAAAAAAAAAAAACATTGATTTTTATTTTAAAATTTTCTTATATTAATGTGTATATAGTAGAGGATATAGTGATAGACGCAGAGTAAAAGTAACAACAAACACAAAAAATTGTATTTCTATTATTTATATGTATTTAGTTAAATTTCTTGTATATTTGATTGTATTTCTTATCTGAATTTCAAGAAAATTTCCCTTTACGAAATTAAAAGAGAAAAAGGAAATTTTGTTTATATATATATATTTTTTTTGGTTTTTCTCTAAATTTTTCTTCATTTATAAATATCACCATTTTCTTGTGTATTCCTTTATTTTTAATTCACTTTTAAATATTTTATTTTTTTACACAATGATATTGACTTTTTTTTTTTATCTTTTAATTCATTATTAAAACTTGGACCCTATTTAGTTTTAATGATATATATCTCTTTTTTTTAAATTTAATTTACTTTTATTCAAAATGAAATAAAGACAAGATGTACAACAAGTGAAACGAAAGCGAAGTGTTTTTTTTTACTGGCATTTTACAAAAGTAGGAACTTTGTATTTATAAAATTAAATTTAAGATTTATCTAAAAGAGAAATAATAGACTAAACAAAATGTTAAATGGTTTTTCCTTTTTCTCTTTTTTGTTTGTAGGTTTAAAAAATATCCAAAAATAATTTGGATATCCTTAAAAAATATAATTTGTATGCTGAAACGATACACAATATTTTTATGTTTTATTTTCATAGGCCCTTTTTGTGTTTTATGTTTTTTTTTTTTTTTTTTTATTAAATGTACGTTTAAAATTTCAAAGAATTTGATTTAATATCTCATCTACAGTTGTGTGTACAATGTTTCTTTTCATTTTGTTTTTACATTTATCCGCTTCCTATATTTTTAACTGGATTTCTTTAATTTTCCTTTTTGCAGTAACGATTTTAATATTAAGTTTTATGAATTCAAATATTCATAGATATTTTTAATGATTTGCATGCTAGTAAAAAAAACAAAATACAAAAACAATTGAAAAAAAAAAGTTTTGTTTTATACTTAATAATACTTCTAATATAACATTTTCATTTACGTTAACAGTACCTACGCGAATTTATTATAAGACAAAAATTAGTAATACACATATCTAAAAGAAAAACTTTTTTTTTTGTTTAACAATTTCTTTATAACAAAATATTGTTTCGTCTTAATTAATATTTTAAAAAAAATTCTTGTAATTTTTTTTAATTACATGAGATTATCCCGTTAAAGAAAAAAAAAATAATAATATTATAATTACATTTAATAAATGTATTTGTATCCTTTTGTTTGTGTGTATCCGCGTTTTTTTTTTTTTTTGATCATCAAAAAAACTAGAGCAATATAATTTTTTGTTGTTATATCTAAGTTTTGCTTATGAAATATGATTTTTGTTTTTTTTTTATTTTTAATTTCACATTTTTATTTAAATTTACCTAATGTTTAATTTCTTAAGATAAACTCCCTTTTACATGATTTGTTTTGCATTTGTTTTTCTGTTTGAGATTATTGTTTAATGATTGATATATTAGTTTAGGATTTCTTTTTTTTTAATTTTATTTTAGTATTATATAATTTTAAGTTTAACAAAATTAAGCGCTTGTTTTTAAAAATTAGGTTTTCAATTAAAAAATATACACGTACTTCTGTTTTAGTGTATGTTGTGTTTAATAAAAATACAATGTACATATAAAATTAGTTTATATGTATGTTCATGTATAAATACAACTTCAAAAGTCTTGGGATTTGTTTTTTTTTTTTTTTAAATATTTTACCTTTCTTTTATTTAAATACATTATACATAATGTTAGTGACTTGATTGTATTCTTCCGTTTACTTTATTTGATATTATGTACTTAGTGTGTGTTTTTTTTAACAATTCAAATTTATCGTTGGGATAAATATCTACTATTTGTTTGAAATCGGTTATTGTTGCATTTCTGCATTCTCTGGTTTTGTGGCTGCCATCTTTATGTTCATAAAATCATTCTTCTTTTTTACATTTTAAAATTTTTCATTAAAATACATGCATAAAATATGTACATACATTTTTATTTTTGTTGTAAAAATTATCAAAAAATCAGTTTTTTTTTCATTTTCCATTCTGTCTGTCTTTCGGTTAATTTTTTTTTTATACTTTTGTGACCTTAATTTCAGTTTTGTTTTATATGTAAATTGTTTTTTTGTTTTTTTACTTAAAAATTACATTTATATAATAATGCTCCTTTATCCAAAACATATCTACGTAAATTGTCAAATATATATATAGATGTATGTATATATACGATTTTTTTTGTATTACATTAAATTTTACATTAAAAACGAAACTCTTTTGTTATTATTAATTTCAAATTGTATATTTAAATATATAGTATGTATAGATATATATATTATATATATATATAGAAATTTTTTTGTTGAATGTCTGTGCGATATATTTTCTTATTTATTTGTTTTTTTAATTATAGTTAAAATACACTTTTAATTTTGATTTCTAAAATTGGTTTTAAACTTAATTTAATATTTTTTTTTTTTGATGACGGGCTGCATTTTATTTAGCTTTAAAATATATTGTAGGTTTGATGTATTTTTGTGGTTGATGGTGACATTATTTGAGAGTTGCTTCTGTTTTTAGGTATGTGAGTGTGTATTATTTTTTTTTTACTGCTGCGGTAACACTGTCTTCTATTTTAATTAATAATAGTTGATTGAAGTAAAAATTATCACTTAAATATTTGATTTCGAGAAGCTGACACGTAAATGATTTGATTCAGAGAGTTGATGATTATGCATTTTAATGAGGGCTAGTACGGCTTCTTCCACGGATGAAAGCTGTAGAAGGGCCATCTTGCGGTCTTTGCTGTAATTAAAAAAATATATATACATAAGATATGCTGACAAAAAACAACAAAATAAAATAATAATAATTAACCAGCAGAAAAATAAATCATCAGCAAAAAGAAAAACATTTTAAAATTAGCAAAAATTGATATTTTGACCAGAAATAAATAATTGTTTGATCTGCAGAAAATAAAGGACCAAATCAGCAGAAAAGCAAATGATTAGCTAAAAAATTATGAGCTAAAAAACTGTTTTCGCAATATGAGTATTGTGCAAAAATGCAATATTTTATCAGCAAAAAGAAAACGAATAGAAAAAAATTCGCGCGATTGTTTTACTTTATATTAAGTGCGCAACTACATAAGTTCTCTGAAAATGTTTTTGATGAAAATGCAACTTTATTGTGAAAAAATGGTTGCAAATGAATCATTCAAAGTATTGCCTATCGCTAGCTACAACTTTTTCCCATCTTTCTGGCAGATCTTGAATACCGTTACGGTAAAAGTGTTCATCTTTTGAGGCTATCCACGAAACAAGCCATTTTTTGATGTCTTCATATGAGCGGAACTGCTGATCAGCCAGACGATGTGCCAGCGAACGGAACAAGTAATAATCGGATAGCGCAATATCTGGGGAATATGGCGAGTGGGGTAGGACTTCCCATTTGAGCGTTTCCAGGTAGGTTTTAACGGGTTTGGCAACGTGAGGGCGAGCGTTGTCATGTTGTAGAATCACTTTTTCGTGCCTCTGCTCGTATTGTGGCCGTTTTTTCGCTTGGAAATGGCTTGACGGGTAATTCCTAATGCTGAAGCAAGCTGTTCTTGCGTTTGGCACAGATCTTCATCCAGCAATGCTTCCAATTCAGCGTCTTCGAAGGATTTTGGCCTTCTTTCACGCGGACGGTCGTCAACATCGAAATCACCGTCTTTGAAGCGTCTGAACCAATCACGGCACGTTGTTTCACTTAGAGCAGCATCGCCGTAAATTTTTTGGAGCTCTCGATGCGCTTCAGCCGCCGTTTTCTTCGAATGAAAGAAGAAAATCAACACTTCCCGCAAATGACGATTATTTGGCACAAAATCAGACATTTTCACACAACCAAAAGTATATGACGCCAAAACAAAATCACTATGCATCAAAACAGTTTGTATACCATATGTCTAAGCTCGGTTCATGACGTTTTGGATATGTCAAAATCGACCAGCACTTACTGCTGAAGCCATCTATTGACAAACAGCGAGAACTTAGTTGCGCACCTAATATTATTTTCTAAAATTCGTAATTGCTAACATTTTTTCTTGAATGCTTCCTTCCATTCTTCTCCTATTTGCATATGAATCTTGACATTTTTACAGATATTTCTTTTTATGTTCTGTTTATTTTTTGCGGAGAATTTAATTTTTCAGATGATATCTACGAGTATCTACTATCATATTTGCCGATCTCCTACTTTTTTTCTGCTCAGCAGAAAATTAGCTCCTGCTTATCAAAAATCTATATTCTGTTCATCAAATAATTCTTTTTATGCTAATCATTTACTTTCAGGGTTCCGTATACAGACTTCCAAACCCTATTATTCTCGCTAGCGCGTCTGACCGTCTGTCACCACTTTCTACCTCCTAAACTGCAATATAAGAGATATACTGTTTTTACTAGTCATGCAGAGTGATGACTCAAACACAACGACGGTAACACTTTTGAAAAAAAAATTATTTTGGAAGTGACTCCAGTATAAGCAAATCTCGCAATAAAAAGTTTTTTGTTCGCATATGGACATGTGACATGAGATTTTTCAGATGAATCCACATTGGAAAAATATTTGCGAATTAAATGAGTCAGATTTCCATAATTTTATTAATTTGCGCGGTATCACATTTTGTATGTTTAATTCATTTTGGGTCCTGAAGGAGAGCCCGGAAAGAAAAAGATTTTAGCTTAAGGATTCCCAAAAAAAAAAAAATCACCAAAATCGGTGCAGTAATTTAGAAGTTATATAAGAAGACTACCGGCAGAAAGCGCTGACTGCGTTTCGTACGGAATAATACTCGTATAATATAATTTGTAAGCACCTTCGTTCTAACGGAATATTCAATGTACAAACGGAGTCCCGCTTGACGAATTCTTTTTTGCTGATTTCGTTTCTTTGTTTCTTCAAACTAACAAAATTATTTTCTCATGATCAAAGAGCTATTAAAAATTGCTAACCAAATAATTTAATTTTGCTTATCAAAAAATTGTTCACGGCTGATCGATGAGCAAATTGTAGCGTACAGAAAATATTAATGCATCTTAGGCGTATAATTTAGTTTGTTTTATTTTATTATTTTTTTTTAATATGTGGATATTAAAGAAAAAAAAAAAAACTTACGGAAAGAATTTAAAAGCTTTAACTTCGAAATTATTTGTTGTAAAGGCTTCTTTGATGTCTTCCTCTGTACAAGATGATCTGCAATTAAATAAAAAAAATAAAAAATGTTAACTATTTGTGTTTTTCCCTCAACAAATTACTGTAATTTAAATCTTACAGGTTGAGAAAATAATTAGACCTAATCATTAACTACGAAACAATACCAAAGTATACCTAATTATTTTATAATCTCTTTCTTTACATACTTTTCGAAAAGTATAGCATTTCCGTGGTGAATGGGAAAACGAAAAAAAATCAAACAAATACTAAGACATTACAACATGAGACCCTGACTCCTTTTTTTCCTGACAAAATAATATTTGTCCTCTGATATCTCGATGAAAAAGACACCCTTCCACCCAAAAAGAAAGCGAAATGTTGCTCCTCTTAGTGTGCTATAACCATGAGACATAAAGTACAATATACTTGACCATAGATACAGCTATGGAAGGACGAATTAGTGGGTGGTCTTGAACACCGACGACACAGTTGGTATAGCTTAGTGTGCCGTTATGTTTACAGGAGGTAATAAATTTAATATTTCTAGCACTTACTGTGCAGTTGCAGAAAAAAAGGTAATAATGAACCATCATTCCCGTCATCATAGTGGTCCTGCTGTTATACAAGGTGATAGGTAAGCTTAATTGTTAATTTAATTTTCCATTCTACTTTTTGACACTTATCGTACGAAGTAAGGCATTCTTTTTTGTTCTTCTTGGATGTACTAGTAGTGTGAGAGTTTAAGGGTTTTGTAAGAATAATGTTTTGGGCAATCCAAAAAGCCCTTTTTTTTGAACAAAAACTTTCGAACTTTCAGTGAATTGAGAAAAGAAAAAAAAAAAAAAAAACAGAACATTGAATATTAAACTTTCAGATTAAATCATATCTGCCGTGACGATGCTGCGAAAACAGAAAAAGAGTCATCTTGTGGTGGCAAAATTATGAGTAATCCTCATAAAATAGAATTTTTGTCAGTTGACAAGCTATGTGCGTGCATATACATATTCGCAATATGGGTATTGCGACATGTCACGTTAGGTTCGAGTGGTTGTCTCAACCTGAGCACAGACACACTTAAACCAAAGGAGTTCCATTGCGATACCATGGGATCTACTTAAATTAATTAAAATATTCCACTACTACTCAGTGGTATATTTTAATCAGCTGGAGCTTTTATGACCTGTTCGCCAGGTCATCGAGATGATCGAATTTAGGAGCAATCAAATGCAGCGATCTTCTTTTAGACAGGGTTCGCCCATATTACTGCTGCAGAAATGGTTCGAAGATATTCCTAATTTTGATACAGCTTAGGGCAAAACGTTTTTGAGATCTAACACTTTACATTTGTGCTTGGTTTCGCTGATTACATTTAGCTCAAGAAGAAGTTTACACGTTTACATTACTTTGATTGCTTAAGCGAATTGTTACAGCTTTATTATATACATATGTAATACGTGTGCACATATACTCACAGCAGATGTAGGGATTGAAGTCACGGATGTACAAGTGCATCCCGAAGTCAATAAATTAAGCAATGAAGGTTAGCATTCCATCAGACGAAATTGTATGTATCAGACAAATACGTTACTAGATAAGCTAATAGAGCAGCGCCTCATGAAATTACTAAAGCACCAAAACGGTCTGACACACACAGCTGAGAAGTATGCTTTAGATTGTAAGAGGCAAAGGAGCATCAGGCCAGGCCCACAACCACGATAATGGAGCAACACCTATTCAAGGCGAGTATCGAGTACTTTGAGTAGGAGTTGAGAATATTAACGCATCAATATGTCAACAGCACAATGCTTTTGGAGGCAACTTCGCAAACAACAAGCTTACGACAAAGAGCAGGTTGCGCGTTACAATCTCAGTGAATTTGCAGTCGCTTTTTATACGAATAGAGTGCGTTACCAGCAATGAATTTGGTCAATTTTTGAAGCACTTCCGATGGATCAATGTGAAAATTAGTAATATCTGGGCTTCTAACAATTTCTCATTCCACTATTAGAATTAGATTTCACGTCTCAAATGTGTTCAAAAGTAATTGTGATGTTGACCTGCAACAGTTGGAGTAAGAATCAAGGTGTACAGCGAGTATCTACTAAGGCACTACGCTGAATTACAGTACACTGTATAACGGGAGGAACAAATCAATGGTATGTACGGATTTAAATCACTTACCAGTTTGATCACTTTTGTGTAGCTCCGTGTGCGAGCGGCGCAACTGTCACGGATTGAGGATTCGGCTGACGATAACCCACAATTACCAGATTAGCTTTCGAAGAAACTCATAGAAATAACATCGTAGTACTAGATTCATTGTATAGCTATAGATATAAATACGCTCTTTGAGTCCAAGATTCAGGTATACGATGTAAGCTTTCCAACGTGTGGAAAAGTGCTTTATTCGGAATGAAAAAAGGCCTAGAAAGGAAGAAGCTGAACAGGTCAGACGTCCAAGGGAGCTGCTGTGTCGTAGGTGCAATTGAACAGTTTCTCTATAGAGAAAGTAATATCGATCTTGGTACAAAGTAAATTTATCGAACCTTCTTATAGTTATTAGAAATCGATTAAGTTCTTGGGGGTTTCAGTTTGTTGTTCAGTACTGCCTTAGGGATATTTGTACAAACCTTCAGATTTGATTAAAGAATCTTGACAACTGCAACTATTTCAGGCATTTCAGGCCTTGTACCCAATTTAAACCAATGACAATTCCATTTTCAACACCAATCCGTTACAGAAAAATTATGCAAAAACAAAAAAAAAAAAAAAACTCAGTTCTGAAGAGCTCTCCAGGAAAGTTTGAAGTTTTAATAACTAAAAGAAAAGTATGTATTTCAGTGTTCAGAACTAGGACAAAAGTGGAGACTAAAAAAATCCAAAAATTTTCGTCAAACCTATCTATTCACCTAACTGCAACCAAAGTTCGTGCATCAGAAGATGTTATTTTCCTTCTTTTTATTTGCTTTTCAGATTTTCCGACCCAGTTAACTAGTCAGTGATGGGGAGAAAGAACTCCCCTTAAAAAAGTTTTGCCTCAACTTTATAAGGGCCACCCGTTGAGTTGGTTACTTTTTTTATGTTTTACTTTAAAATCGAGATTTTCTGTCAAAATTTTGCTTACAACTGTGATTGTGATTGATGAATTGATGAAAAGAAAAGGATCTAATGTAGGTGGGCTTTTGTTCTAAGCCTTCCGTAACAAGATGTAAGAGTTTTTCTTTCTTGCAGCTGGGGGCTTCCTTTAATCCTTTTTTGTCGTTGTATCTTTTGTTCGAAGTATAGTTAAAGGCAAAGAAGGAGACACAGAGAGAGGGAGAGAGAGAGAGAAAAAAATCGATTCATTTATATTCAAAAGGATGAAAGGACTTACCTGAAACATTACATTGGGGTTTTTTTCCATCGTGAATAGGTTCGCTGGACAATAACAAGAGAGAAAACCCTTCAGACAGACAAGGGGAAGAAAAAAAAGGAGTAAATCTAGAGGGTGACCATCTGCGAATTCACGACGTGACCCTTTCTTTCAGGTGTATTACAATCAATAACCGGAATAATAATGAGGAGGGCGGAAGGGGCTAAAAAGAATAACCAAAGAAAGTGTGTTCCGTTTGCGAAGAATTTCATAGATCGGTAGCTTCATCATTTCTCATCCTATTATGATTCTTTTTTGTGTTTGTACTTGGATTTTTTTTTCCCTGAAGTGAAAGCTTAGGACAGAGTGGACAATGTTCGCCCTAAATTAGCAACAGGAAGGATACTCATTTTAATAATTTCCAACAAGAAATTTCCAGTTATTTTGCGTTGAATATAAAGTTAAATTATTTTTATTTTGTTAAAAAGTTTATTTGTATTGAGTTGAAAAGTATCTGACTTTACTTACGGAATGTTACTTAAATGCAATGTGGCCGATGGTGGGTAGATATTTTGATAATTTTTACTTCCTGGTTTCTTGAATCTATGCAATGGATTCTGTGAGTAGTCACGTGTAAGTCCAGCATCAGGTTGTCCCTCTTTTGGTAGTTGCACAGCTTGATGCTTGCTAGCCATAACACGTATCGATTTACCCCATAGACGCAATTTGTCGAGATGAGTCATTGCTGTAAGATAAGTTGAATATAAATTAAATAATTATTATTAAAAATAAATAAACAAATTATCAAATGAGTTGCATAACCAGCATATTACTGTGAGCCTTTTACGGGATTAAAGTGTATATTTAGTTGTAAGTTGCAAGTCATTAGATAATGTTTTAGAAATTCATGCCTTAATGTGATGTGGTAGCCAAGTCACCACCTACCAAAGATGGTGAATCTTGAGTAGATAAATGGAGAAGGAGGGAAAAATAATTTGAAGTAGGTCCAGCACTAGAGGTACATACATCGTAACAATGTATGACGCCAGAAGGACATTTTTCTTTACCGGTCACCTATGAAGGTTACCTGCCATATCCGGCGACATTGAGTCGTCTTCCTTAAGATCTGGCTTAATGGAGAGGAGAACATTTCGAACCGTTACATCAACCTACGTCTCTACTGATATTGAAATAAAGAGCACAACATCTTATTGCGTTAAGTGATGATCGTCTGCATGTCACTAGCTTATAATTTTGAATATACGAGTAGAAGCTTCTTGAAACCCGAAGCAATATACGAGTAAGCAAAAACATTTTTGAAATTTCCTACAAACACACCCACTTCAGTATAGAAACGAAATATAATATTGAACTCCATAGAAGCAGGCGGAACAGCGGGCTTAGTATGTGCTATACTGAACACATACAACCGCACAAACTAGTCCACTGCTTTACCGCTGTTGGCGACGGTGTCTACTAATTTAAAATACTAATGCCGATGATGATTTGATGAATAAATCAAAGTATATAGGTATACATAAATACAGCAAAGTATAATATGATTTATAGGTGAAATGATCATAAATTAAGGTAGGCGCTTGCAGTCGACCAATGGTAAACATGAAATGTAATTTTCAATTTCCTCTTTTCACAAAACCCTGTCTTAACTTTAGTTTAGTGCTTAAAATGAACCGTTATGCAAACTTTCAAGTTTACAGTTTTAATTGTACTTTGTTTTAAGGATTATTTTCAGACTCCTTGAATTTAGGGTTATACATAAATGCTGACAGCTACGCCCATCTTAAGTAATAATATTGCATTCTATTGCAATCTAAAAATCCACAACACAACGCCCAACTTATATGGACTTCCAATCGATAAATAATAGTGTGTTGTTAGAAAATTATTTGCATTTATTACAGAAATACGAAAATTATATATGTAACTACCCATAAGCATGCTGCAGTACGCAACATACCGCAAGCCGTCCTCTGTATTTATTTTTCAATAAAATACATCCGATGGGCTTGTACATTATTCATTTAAATAATGTGTGTCCTTCTCACACGGTATTTAACATCGTTACTAGTACTGATAATTACTGAAAAACAAGTTTCCACTTTGCCATGATAATCATTTAATTATTTTTTTTTGGTTTACGTCCACCATCTCCCATTAAGGATTAAATGAGTTCAGCACACCACAATGCCGCCACACCAAAAGCATCTCGCAATTGTTTCACATGCTTTTGCGTCTGCTTAAATAGCTTTCCGTGTGAATTTCGTACTGCTGCATGCAACTGTTTCTCATTCATAGATAAACATGGAACGAATGAAATTTTCAATTAAATACTCTCATGGAATTCAAGAAGACAATTCGGTGGAAAATCATTATTAACCTGCCGATATGATAATTGAAACCCTTGCGTACAGAACGAAATGAGTTCGATTGATCTCTTTTATTTTTACTGTTGTTGGCCCCTGAAGGACCTTATTTGCATGTCCTGGCAATTAAATTGCTGTTGTTTGCCCTATAACCAAAATATCAACAGAAACATTGGTCCCAAAGGACACTTGTTCACTCTCAATAAATATATATCTTTCTGGCCAAATACAAAATGTATTTTCCGTGCACATACACATAAAATCATTTGCTATCGCCCTTATTGTCCACCACCTCCAGTCCCCCGAAAAGTAAAGAGAAAAGTGCATAACAATAAATAAATCCCTTTTCCCCCATTGACACTTTTGTAATAGGGCTTACCCTACATAAATAAATAAGGATTCCGACTTTCCAAAGCAAGAAAGCTAAAACGGAAAAAAAAAGGAATGAAACTGCAAAGTCAATAGACTACTAAAGGCAGAAGGAAATATGGAAGAGAACAGAAAGTACATCCTTTTCAAATGATTGTATGCATACAATTCATCGCCTTCTTCTCTTTGGTGCAATGGACCTAGGAATGAAATGAAGTCACTGCCCTTCATTGTTCGATATGTCTGACCGAACGATGGTAGTATTAAGTTTCTTGCTTCTTACCTATCTGTAAGCTTTTTTTGCAGTAATCAACCTCGCTGTTCTTTTGCCATTCTTTCTACTAGCGCAGGACAATAAGTTCTACATGTCTTTATCTACTAAAATATTTACACTCCGTTCTGTTCTCAAATTGACGTCGAACGATGTGAGTTTGTGTAGCTACAGCTTACAGAAAGAGGGCGAATATATGCATATCATCCTTAGATCCTTCTATCCGCTTTGTGGTGCGCTCAACCTCTTCCCCTTCCCCGTCATCTAATGGAAGGTATAAATTTTAGAAAAATGTCCTTAGACGACTTTCGTTTTACATTTCTTAAGCGTCAGAGGAACATTTTTCTATTTCAGTTTCAGGACTTTTACTTTTTTTTCTCTCTGTTTAAGTGTCAGTGGGAATTACTTTGGGGGAAAATTAATTGACGTTAGCAAATAAATCACAAAAAATAGGAAAAGTTGTTAGATTAATAAAATTTTGAAAGGAACCACCACTGCCACGACGGTCGTTCTATGGATTTTATGATAACCTTACGCCTGCTGTTGCAGTTTGTCGAGATTGAAATATTATTTAATTCGGATTGCTACCGCAATTTATGGCATTTTACAATGTCCTAAGCCCCACAGTAAGAGAACACTAAAAAGTCCTTTCTCTTTGCTAATTGGACGAATGGACGCGAGGGTGGAACAAAGAATGAAGAAATGGTTTCAAAGTAGTAAAAAAGTTACTTTTACGAGAGATGAAATTTTTATTTCCTACTTATATACGAAAATAATCGCGTAGTTTTGTTCATAAAATACAAATTTGTACTGACGACTTGTTGAAAGTGATTAAAAATGTTTTCTTATGTAGTCGATGTGGGGTAGAATTACATAGGAGTTTGAAAAAAGAGAAACAAAGAGAGAGAGAGAGATGCTATTTTAGCAGGACATTGCATAGAATTAATGCAATCTCAGGTGGATAAGTGCATAAGAGAAAATGTTTATTCATCCATAATAATAAGTTCTGCATTTCTCTTTTATGCATTTCAATGCTATAACTCACTAACTGCTGAACCGACTTCCATAGAATTTGATTCATTTATTAGGGAATTTTTAGTGTAAAAGCTGATAAATAATCACGAATTACCAAATAAATATTAGTTATTAGTTGTGTGCTATCAGAACATTAATTTCACAATTAATTCCATCCGAAATGTACACCCTCAAAAGATATACAAAATCAACACTAGCTGCCACGATGGCACTCAATTCGATGCGAAAAGCTTGATGGGGTTTCTGCTGAATGAAAATATTAGTCGAGGTTTCGAAGGGCTCTGTTTAGGGAGGGTGACCATCGTTTTTCACATAACTCTCTGCTGGGCTCGATGTAATGCTGGGTCGCACGTACTTGCTCATATATGCCATTCAATTCGTAAATTATTTAGGCATAAATAGTGAAACAATTTTTTTTTTTTGGTAAAATGCGTTAAAAAGCGATTACTTATTTAACGAATGTCAAAAATCTGAACTCAGATATCATTTTTGAACAAAATCGTCTTTGAGATAAGGACAATTTTCGTAGGTCCCTAAAAAGTAAAGTACCGTTATATAATTTTAGCGAAAATCGTAAGAGCCGTTTACTAGAAAATTACACTTTTTCTCGTCAGTTAGTTCGGACACCAACCATGAACTAAACTGAACGAAACAACACTAGAGTATCAAACGACTACATCGCAAAGTAATTTTTTTGACTTTGATAAAGTATTTCGCTGTATTCCGCCTGTCCGTCTGATTAAACACAGTATACGTACGACATTTAACCACTCAACACTTGCCTTTCTCAGTACTTTCAAAAACTTGTAAACTATGTATGTGGATTGTCTTTCAATGGCTATGCCTGAACTTTTACAGTAGATTGTGGTTATGCTTGAAATGACAGCGCTGTGATTCTGTGACGATTGTGTTCTGTCATAGTCGCGGCTTAAAACCATATGCTTCAATAATACGTCGAAATTGTGAAAATTTATTATAAAAATGTGTAGTCTCTTCGCCAAATGAAAACCATCTTGAAGAACGAAACGCAGTTTTGGCTGATTTCTTTAATAATCAAAATTGTTGGATCTGGTACAATCTTCAACAATTGCAGGAACTTCTTTAGCATCCAGAAAAACTCACTGGTTGGCGTCGATTATGGTCAGGCGGTGTCATCGGGCCATACTTCTTCCAGAATGAGAGAGTCGAGGCGGTAACTATTAACGGCGAAAGATATCGACAAATGATAACTGATGATTTCATGAACGCTGACTTCTTTCTTTGGGTTTATGTTAAGTCTCTAGCCACTGCTAATAAATCGTCAACAATTCACGACCTGGAGAACTATGTCATTCAAGCCATTGTCATTTAAGCCAGCTCTATTTATGTGGAAGAATCTTCCAAAAATGCGCCAACATTGAAAAACCCTTTACAAGGTCAAATACCTAGATAAAAGATTAAATTGTGGAACCCACATATTCAAACTATAACCGCCAAATCGACAACTGCCATTTGGTTTATCGTATTTTGACTTGACGTATCTGACATGCATCTTTAAATTGAGACCAATGTTAACATGTGACATGTCAAATTTTTACATTGGTTTGTGTCATGCCAATGCCACGTCCCTGTCAGATCACATACCATATATACATAGATAGTTTCGACGTCGGCTTGGTGTGTGCAAAGGCTATGGTGGACGAAAGTTAAAGGGCCCGTTCGTAAACGTAAACTTTCCGAAGCAGAAGCACTGCAAAGAGAAAGCTGTACAATTGAAACGTCAAATTCATTGCAAAACATGTGCCTGCTGACGTAGAAGTAGCATCTCTCGATAGACGTTAATCCGCAAAATGACGAGAAGGTTTCACTACAGATGGATATATTGCAGCTTTGTTAGTAAGTTCTACTTCCACTGCTTCGTGGTGCCATCTCGGAATTTGTTCGAATATTGCGAAAGAGAGAGGAAGAATAGCGAGGTCGCTGTGCCAAATAATAGGTTTAGTTTACGTTCGGATACCGCAAACCTAAGCAACATTTGCGGCGAGGCAGAACGCACGTCACATTTTTCAAATATTGAACATGTTAATTTTTTGCGCACGTACGAGTACGTATTATCTTTTTCGTTTGGTTTTTTTAAGTTTATAATGTATTAAGAACTACAAATGCCACACATTCGTAGTGCGGCTTCACGCCACAACTGCTGTACCGCAGTAAATGCGGCGCAGCATTTGTCACATTTGTGCTCCTTGCGTTTTAGATGTGCTGCCAGGGTGATCTCTGCATCATTGAGATATGCGGCAGTATCGACCTGAGTTCTAAAATCAGAGGCGTCCTGATCCACAAATTCACGGAAAGCTATTCAGCGGAGTTTAGACAGGTTAATAAAAACATCCAGCCTTTCAGCACAAAAACCACAGGTACCTTTAAATACAGCAGGGACTATATCCGTCGATTGAAAGATTTCTTCTTCGGTGATTGTCATCTAATACATATATGATATAATTTAAATGAGCAAAACCTAATTCAGGAAACATCTTCCATAACTGTATCCTTTCTCGCCTAATGTAATAGTAACATTTTAATCATGAAGCTTTTTTTTTGTTTAGTATCCTGGCTAATTTAGTCTACAGCCACAAGTAGTCTACAGCCACATTTACGCGACTTTTTCACGACTGTATAGGGCACATGCCCTATGGATACTGTAAAATTTCTCAGCACATACTCATACGTATGTTTTAACGTGTGTTACCCAAATGTGACATATAAAATATCCCATCAACTTGAAATTAAATGTAGCTAACGACTTGTTTAACCATTATCTACTAACTCACTAACAACCTCCTGTTTACAATTCTATAAAGACTCATCCACGTAGCTATTTTATGGTTAACGTTTGTACTTATCCCGAGTTACATTAAAATGTTGCGTAGGTATGCACTAGCACTTCGTAAAAAGCCAAATAAAACATAATTTTCTCATCTTCCATCGTCTCTCTATGCAAAAAAAGGGTTCACAATCCCTGTTGATCCTTGACAAACATACACGTCATCATCGTAAACCGAGCATAGGAATAATAATAATAATAATAATAATCCATTATCATCATAAAACAAACCAACCAATCCACCAGCTATCCAAATACCTCCTCCTAGTACGTGTCCTTTTGGTTTTTATTTTTTATTTCTTTTACCTTATTTTAACGGGCAATAGCGTTCCGTCTCTCCGAATATAATCCTTTTCTCATTAGATAGAATCTCTTTGTAGAGAAGTCAGAGCTCACCTCACCCCCAACTCACTGAATAAAAAGAAATCAAAATAATAAAAATTTTAATATAAAATCATGACTTGGCCTTTTTATGTGCGCCGTGTCCATCGTAGGTGCCCCTTTTGATCCTAACTATAAAAAAAAAATTTAATCCTAACGAATAACATGTATTATGCAACATGCTTACTTCCTATGACAACACACAAACGCCAACCACAGATCCTGATCCGGCGATAATCCAGGGAGTAAGTTTTTTTCTGCACGTGTCCTGTGTAATGAGTCGTGATGGAGAAAACAAACACCACACAGGATAACTCTCTAATTGTGATGATAACAAATTCTCCAAAGGACCGCATTTTGCATACAACTCGTAGTTTGTTCACTCCATTTTGTGGCTAAATATTAAGTTATTACTTTAATGGACTACCGAAAGGATGTCCCTCGTCGTAGCCTGTTACTGTGTCTCTTCCAAATGGAAATGCTCTCAGGACTTAATAGTGGTTCATGGGACCGAGGTAAAGCGAAAGTGTAATAACACAACGTGGTCGTAAGTAAGTTTGCATAACTTTACATATCGACAGCGGTTAGAGAAACAAAAATGAAATCACTAAAGACATCAACTCAGGTACGTACACCATCCTTGTTCGCATTTGGCGAAAAATTCCTATCGATTCATCGCGCCCTCTGCACAGCAAATTCCGCATAATTTACTCTACTGCTGCTTATTATTCAGAATGTATTAGGACAAATGCAGACCGCATAACGCAGGATTGCATAGTCAACCTGGCGATAGCAACCACTAACCGTCTTACTACGCTCCTGAGAATGTTTTGATATCCTTGCGTTCGATTTCGGTAAAGTTCACTGTGAGAGTACACCCCAGATGCGTGTGTTTACTTTCCTGATGCAATCCGATTAAAAAGGATATTTGCATGCAAATTTCCATCCAACACACATCCCACTCGGGGGATGGAGTTCAGTGCGCCTGGGCACGAAATTCATCATCGGAATGAATGCACGAACATGCCAGGCATACTCAGGACATTTAATTTAATTAAAATTAATAGGATTCCATTATTGAATTTTTTCTTTCCTCTTTCTCTCTCTTACATTTAAGACTATGAAGTACAGTCTGTAGGATAACCGAGAACAAGATAATGCAATCGGTGGAAGCTGTGATTGTAGGTGGTGTCTATTGGAAGGAGTGAAAGCAAACATCATTTCTGGTGTTACTGGATCGCACCTACAGATATGCTCGGGGTCATATCATGCAAATGAATGTTCTATGCGTGTGTTTTTCGCTTATTTGGTTGGTTGAGAGAGAGTAGTGTTGGCTTTAAGGTGGTAGACCTTTCTGGGATGGCTCCTAAGGGTGATGCTTTGAGTTATTCCTTGAAACAGTTTATATAAGTACTAATTTTGAATTTTCATAAATACGTAATTGACGTTTTCTATGTTGGTATCTGCGATGAAGAGGATAACGTTCCGTAGAGTGAAGTAAGAGAGGTTAACATATTTGCAATTTAGGGACCAAAAGGCATATACAAGACATCAACAAGGAACTTGATTAACTTACATCGTGGTTTGTTTTTCTATAACGAGGGAGAAAACTAAATTAAAAAGAAAAAAAATAAACAAATGATTCCCAGATGTCTATTTATGTCCTTAAAAAAAAAAAATTACTGCCCGTGAAAGTATTCCACTGCCATCTTATATGATTTGGGTAGTGATCGGTCGGAAAACTACTGACTATCGAAAGCTTAGTTTGAGCCTTACTACCTTAATAACCAAATTCATAACCTAGTGACCTCGTAGTGGTCTCCGGTAAAAAATTCCTATACCTATATATGCTAGTTAAAATAATAAGTGCGTGCTCTTGCTAGCAGTACGAAATGTGACATCTAAGAAATGGATAAGAAATTATCATACGTTTTAACAACTTTTGGACTTCGTACCAGGCAAGAATTCGTTTCTGCAATTTGCGGATCCTACTTGACTCTGGTAGAAAAGGTCTCCTAAAGTCCAGGTCGTTTACACATTTTTTTTTCACTCCTTCGGACTTGGCCACAATCTATAAAACATATGTTCGTCCGCAACTTTACATATTCAAGTTGTATATATAATGGAGCCCTTGACGATTATATAATGCATCTTCGTAGTCGAATTCTACACTCCGCGAGATGGGTCGTCATTTCAACGTTCCAAATGCTTCATCTAAAGACGCAATCAATCGATATGTTGTTCGTTTCTAGAAGAAGGAATTGTAGTCGATCATAAACTGATTGCAAGAAGCAGTTTAGGCTGCAGAAACTGCTCCCCAGGGATTATGTCGTTTATTGATGAATCGTTGAGTGCTCGAAATAAAAAAATGAAGACTATACCTTTTTTCGAAAGTATAAAATGTCAGACGAATCCCATTCTCCTCTCAACGGCGATGTATAAATAAACAAAATATGCGATTTTGGGGTGCAAGGACATGTGAAGCGAATGAACATCAACGCCCCGGGAGCCGGAAAGTCTTCGAATCCATCCTATAGGGACGACGAGGTAGAGGAAGACCTCACATAAGGTGGGTACACACATGAAATGGACCTCAACCAACTTCGTGTGAAAAACTGGAGGCGGCTTGCACAAGATCGAGCTGGCTGGAGATGAGGCCCAGGTTCATTACAGACTGTAGCGCCATCTAAAGTAAAGCAAAAGAGTCAGGAACGACAAATACATCCATGTCGAGTCACTAAATGGTGATTGGCTATTACTTCTTTGAGGATGAATTTGAGGATGCGGGCATTTGGGATCTCAATTCTTCCTCCATAGGAACTAGTAAAAATTATGGACTTGCGCCAAAGGAGAGTGGGCAAATTTGGCCCCAAAATCGTCATATACCGGGGTAAAAATACATATATACAGTGGCAAAGTTCATATTATTAAATTATTTTGTACAGTGTGCTTCAAAAGTTTTTTTTTTTGCAATGTGTAGAGATGTTTCTCTTATCAAGGCAAACAAAAAAGTTTTGGTTAAAACTTGTCTAAATATTTGTCAGTGGCCATATTTGAAATTAATTTTTTTTTTCATTTCAACATAAGTTTTTGAGGAAAAATCTAAATTTAAGTGAATGTTTTCATTAAGGCTGTTAAAAAGCTACCAATTTTATGAATGTAGCTTTTGTGCAGAAGCAATATTTTAGAAGTTATACGAGTTTAACGAAAAGCAGTTAAGGCGAAAGTACAATCCTGATTCAAAAAAAAAAAAAAAAAAAAATAATAATAAATAAATAAATAATATAATCTGTGACACCAGCCTCTCACCCGCCCTTCTCTTTTAGAGGAGGGTAATGCAAAGTTTTAATTTTCATTGGTAAGTTACAAGTAAAATATTTCTTGCAACACCCTGTATTTTAAAATTCGAAGTACCAGCTGCACTAAGTTATGCAACATGTAGACCATGTAGACAAGTGCATATGTCATATATGGGCTTCTGAAGGGAGTGAAAAGGGGGATAATTTTTACAATGTGTGTGTCCTATATTGTAAAAATTCTACGTAGGGTGACTTTTAAAAAAATGTAACTTCTTAAAATGCGTAAGAAAAAACGTTTATGGTTAAAGCTACATATAGAGGGTCAGCGGGAAAGCCTTTGTGACAAGTTATCAACTTTTGAATGGAGACAGCTTTCAAAAACTGAACTACTTTGCGATGAAAACAATTTAACAGTTTCGCAATTTAGAAGCAAAAGGCTCATGTAGGTTATCTACTATGTTTAAAAGGAATTCTAAATTGAATAAGTGTCTATTTTGGACAATTTTTTACGATCCAGCTATTCTGTTTGTTTACAGCTCCACTCAAGTCAAAATGTGCCTTGTCACTCATAATCAATTTTTGTAAAAATTCAGGGTCATCTCTATTTATTTGTTAAATCTTTGCACTCCAGTCTCGTCATCCCTGGTGGTCGTTTTCTTGAGTTTCTTCAGCCATTTGCATTTTGTACGGAAAGAAATGTAGGTCGCGATGCATAATTCTCCACATATGTAGACGTTGGAGAAATCCCAATTTCTTGAGCACGACGACGAATCAAAGTTTCCGAAATTGTGGATAATTTTTTGAATAGTACTCTCTACAGGCATTCCACGTCGCCCACAAAAATCACATAATTTACGCTGTGTTGTAATAATTGATGAACCATTTTGATAAAATGTTTTAAGCACTAAAACGCGTTGCTGTGGCGTCAAAATCTCCATGATGAAATGCCATTGACAGCTGAACACTACTGCCAACTTTCACATAATAAAACCATTTCTGTGAGAAATAGCACCAATTTCAAATCGGCCGCAGTCCCAAAAAACTCCCTGTACTTCTTGGATGACAGTGGCTTTGGACGAAATAAATCAAGCACTTCTCCGACGGATGACATAAGCCTATCGAAAATAATAGTACTCGTATAATGATAATACATACTTCCTTCTCCTACAGCTGTGTTCGATAAAATAGCAGTGCTTTCCTAAAATGTCTCCTTTCTATCATATAAGCAATTTTTGCTTTGCTAGTAGAAATCCTTATTTCACAAAATGTTTAACTTATCCAAACTAACAAATTGGAGAAAAAATACAATAATAAAATCTGGCATCACTTTTCGGATGTTAAACGTCGAAATCAGGTGTTCCTTGAAATAGCAGTGTAGTAAGATCTTCCTTGAATTCAAACATAAAGTTTCAATTTATTAATACTTTGCTTTTATTTCATTAAAGGTAAGCTGATTCATTATATAATTTTTAAAATATAAGAAAAAAAAACATTGTTTTAGTTGTAAAAATTGTTCGAGGAAAACACTGTTCGGAAGAAAAGAGGGATTTAATTAGAAAACTAAAAAATGAGGGAAAAACATACGAATTTATTCAGGAGGAGTTAGGTTGTTCAGCAAAAATCATCCGAAATGCCACTACATGGCAAAAAAAGAAAGAAAATAGGGGCAAACAGCGAAAAACAACGGCTAGGGAAGACGTACAAATTATAAGAACAGCGAAGCGTGATCCATTTATCTCATCCTGGAAGATTAAGGACGATCTAAATCTGGAGGTTAGTGCTGTAACTGTAGGAAAGAGACTACTAGAGGCCAAGTTAAAAGCAAGAAGTCCGAGAAAAGTTCCGCTTCTAACAAAGAAACATAGAGTTCAGCGGATGCAATTCGCCCGAAAACACAGCCAATGGCCACGGTCAAAATGGAGAAATATTCTCTGGACAGATGAGTCAAAAATTGAGATATTTGGCTCTAGTGGGACTCGGAAATATGTCAGAAGACCGGCTAATAAAGAATACCAGCCTCAGTACACTCTACCAACAGTTAAGCATGGAGGTGGCCGATTAATGATTTGGGGAAGTTTCTCGTACAACGGTCCAATTTTTTGTATAAAAGAAAAAATGACGTAATTCGCGTACATTGACATTCTTCAAAATGTTATGCTGCCGTATGATGAAGAGGAAATGCCTCTTAAATGGGTATTTATGCAGGCCAATGATCCGAAGTATACAGCAAGAACAACGAAGAAATGGTTTGCAGACAACAAAGTCGATGTCATGTCATGGCCACCCCAATCTCCAGATTTAAATCCGATCTTTGGACTGATGTAAAAAAAGCTGTATTTTTTTTTTTTAATTTCGATGCAGTGGCATTTAATTAATGTTTTGTTTAAAGTTTTATATCTGACTTGAAAAATAAATAAATATTTAAGGAAGGAAGCCAAGGAATCTTAAGGATTTGTGGGAAGTGGTCTAAAAAGCGTGGGAGGCTATTCCACTGGAAAGATGCCAAAATTTAATCAATTCTATGCCACGCCGGTGGATATGCAACAAAATATTGAAGTAAGTCTCTTTCGAAGCTGAAAACAATAGAAATAACTAACGGTTTCCTATATCCTTTCTAGCACTGCTATTTCATCGCTAAAAAAGGTTCTTTTATACTTCTTTCTTTAATATTTTTTTCCAATCTTGGGTTAATTACCAAAATAAATAAAATGAATTTTGAATAAATTAATGAAGTACATTTGAAAAACGCATTAATTTTTGTTATTTGCTGATGCACTGCTATTTTATCGATCACAGCTGTATATGGAATAGTGTGCAAATCTACAAATGAGTTGTTGTAAATTCAGAAATTTTCAACCAAACCAACCAATATTGTATTAATTTCGTCAAATTGCTCTCTTTCATATTCAAACCAGCCAACATTATGACATATACCTATATAAATACCACTGATGGAATGCGATGCAAAACTTTCCACCAAACGATCAGAATAGCTTTAAACAAATAATTTGTGGATAATTTCGCAAATTACATGATGAATTTAAAAAATTTATCGCTTTTGTGGGAATTTGCAAAAGGTGACATTCCATCCTTGTCCACACATGCTTTGACATTTTACGCCCTCAGTTTTGTTCACCCATCAAGGTTTACCGAATTCGCCCATTGTTTCCATTGCGGTGCACGCAGTCAATATAAAGCGGTTTCGATAAAACATTCCACAGCGTAGCGCTGATGATAATTTTTTGTAAACAAAAAAATTAAAATAAAAACTCAAATCTTTTATTAAAAATTCTTAACCTCATTGCATGCGAAAATGTCTGTGTGTGCGACTTAAAAATATTTTGTAGGTACTATCGTTATAATGGTCGTATACCCTCTGCGCTTTATCGTAAACATATTAAATATGAATTCCTGCATTCGTCTACGTCATTCAGGCAGCGCATTGGTACCGTACCAGCATCATCATCAGTTGTTTCAGGATCCCCATGACAACATGGATGGATGGGTGGCGCAAAGAGATGGAGGTAATTCCCTGTACAATACCATCCCGAAAGTAAATACTTTTACTGGGACTGGGGAAGATGATAAGTGTCTTTCATTTATTCCTTTGTGGATTGTTTTTTTTTTTTTTTAATTTCGATGCAGTGGCATTTAATTAATGTTTTGTTTAAAGTTTTATATCTGACTTGAAAAATAAATAAATATTTAAATTCGAAATAAAGCTCAATAAACGTTCCGAACAATAGTATTGTTAAATTAATAATTTCCGATAATTTGTTCTTTATTTAAATAACTTGATAGAATATTACTGGATAGTGTACATAGTCATTTCATCATTTCAATTGCAATCAACCGTACAGTCGAAGTAAGAGATTGTCATCTCAATTTACTCAAGGCCTGTTTTCAGGGTTTGGACTTCAAAAAACACAGTATTAAAAAACTGCAACAGATTCTAATATCATAATTAAAATATACATTATACTTACTGAACGCGAATACCTATCAGACTATTCCTATAACGTTAGGTTTATAAGATACTGACGTTCGAGAGTTCTCAAAAATGGCGTTTTCGAGCTATGTATTTCAAATCAACCTAGTTTAGAATTTGTACATCCTGTAATACCCAAAACTTATCTTTAAATGAAATCTAACTCGGCTTCTATGCATGGATTTTAAAGGCATACGCACGCAACAACTCTGCAAGGATTGTATAGAGCTTGTATGCACATGTCCAGTGTTACCAGGTTATTTTCATAGAATTTGCTAATGTTAAGGTAAAAAACTACTAAACCTGTTAGCCTACAGCATGTTCCACAGGAATGTGTATCTAATAACATCTTTTTACTCTACTCACACAAATGTTTATAGTCAAGTCATTATCTGCATTCAATTGCCGATCGCGCGTTGTATTCATGTCTATAGTATAGTTTCATACTTTGGCGGGAAAACATCATCAAAACTTTTTGAAAGTGCTTTCTTGGTAACTCATCCAAAAGAAGCGAAAATGATTGTCAAATCAGCGGCAAAACATCAGAGGAGTTGTGAAAAAGCGGATAAGGAGATATAAAGAATGTGGTAATGTAGAGGGTGCATCAAAGCTACGTCGGCAAAGGACAATAAAGTGATTTGTGAATTGCTGCGGAAAAACCAAACAATAAGTTTAAGGAAGGCAAAGGGAACATTATCGAGAAGAGGAGTTAAGATGCCGCTTCCCAGAATCTGGGATCAAGAACAGAGGTAACAACCCTAAATCTCTATTGACCGTAAAACATATCGAAAAAAGGTAGAGTTGAGCAACGTAGAGTTTGAACCGTGATTGGAGCAACATTATATTTTCGGATGGAGCATATTTTTTCATCAATAATTATTGGAAGAAAGCCTGGACAAAAAAAAAGGGACACATTTCCTACGATGTACAGTGAAATACTTATTCAGCAAAAGTTAATGGTTATGGGTGCCTCTCGACCAAAGGATTCGGAAAGCTAATAGTGTTCATAACAAAATTTGATGCTTGAAAACAGGAAAATGATATAATGACGTTAGAATGGCCGTCGCAGAGTCCTGATGCAACCCCAATAGAAAATGTATGGTCACTAATAAAGGGCTAAGTACAGAATATGCGCAAAAACTGAGTTAAGGGTTCCCATATAAAGTCCAGCTTCAGCAAGAATTAAGACCGACAGAGCAAAACCCCTATTTGATCCACAATTTGATAATAAGCGATGAGGCCCATTTACAATGAAATGGCTCTGTTAACTGCAGGATATGGGCTACGGAGCGTTCAAAAGCAGTTCATCAGCGAAAATTACACCCACTCTAGTGCACTGTTTGGTGCGTTGTATCGTTCGAAAGGATCATTGGTCCATATTTCTTTGAAAATGAAGTCGGTGTCGCAGTTACAACCCACAGCGCATACTGCAAACCCATAGCGCATATTGCAAGGGATATAATACCTCTGTTATGGGACATCTTCGACGAGCGCATTATTTCGCGCAGTAGCGACTTCAATTGGCCGCCGCTCCCGATTATTTGCTTTGGGCGTATTTGAAAGAACGAGTGTACCTCAATAAGCCAGCCAACTGAAAACTAACATGAAATTTTGCATTGAAAATGTTTTGTGATTGAAAATGTGTTGGAAAGAGCACGAACGGGTGAAGCAGAAAATGGTCACTATTTGCGAGACGTAATCTTTCACCTTTAGGTCAACAAAATTCCCCATTCGTATACTGTACTTAAAAAATAAATAAATTATAATTTAATCTGAAATAAAAAAGCTATAACGAATTAAAACTATATAGGTAATTATTTTACCTTACACTTATATAGGGTGGCACAAAATGTGACATCATCTTACGTGATTCTGGTTCTTAGATATTTTGCTAATATTGTCCCAAAGCGTATCAATTGTTGGTGGGTTCAATAGTTCAATACTTTGAACATCTTTTCACAGACTGGATTGGGAATCTGTTGAACAATATTGGCTAAACTTTTTTAACCATGTGTTCATGTTCGACTTAAAGTCACTGGAAACATTGCAAAAATTCAAAGATATCAGATTTAGGTATGCGTTACATTGACCCTTAACTAGATTTCATTGGAAGGTAAATCAATAATGTATGTTTGCTTGTATAAAGAGAGTTTAAATGAGTTTTCGTGATTTATATCAAATCTACTCCGCTGAAGTGAGTAAATACGAGTACCTTCCATCAAATCCTGGTAAGAAAAAACAGGAAAATGCTAAATCTGGGAGTGCTGCGCATAACTGAGGTGCTGAATACTAAAATATGTAAATTATTGATTTTTGGTCCAAAGATTTAAATATTTATAAGAACTTGGTATACAGAATGTTATAATATATCACGCGTTCTCATTGTAAATATTATAAGAGCCCTACGTGTTATTGCGCAACACTTTTCGAAACAAGACATGTTCAATACAATCACGATCGAGAGATCTCATGAACAATGGCCTTCAAATTCGGTTTACGTTCGGTTATTAAAGACGACTTAAGTTGCACTCTAAGATAAATTAGAAGTATCCAGGACGCACCGATTCAAAGCGAGGAATTTAAGGAAATATGTAACAGCAACCGAAATTGAAACACAAATCGAAGATGTATAGTACTCGTATATATGTAATTTATAAATCGCAGTAGACTGTAAGCCGAGCGCAGTGAAGCAGTAGGCTTCCAAATTTGTTGAAGTAGATCTACTGCAACTGCAGTGAAGTCCGAACCATGTCCGTTTCCGTGTGAAATGATATGAACTTTCAATAGGAGAACAGACCTTTTGCAGTCTCACTTTGGTGCGCAATCCCATAGTCGCTCAATGGACTAATGATAATAGAAATTTGTAACTGTCACTTTATTTTCGGGTGACACGAATATGAGAATAAGGAAATAAATTTGAATCTTTTTTAATGGAACTTACCTAAGTATGCCTGTTGAGGTTCGGCCATCTGTATGAGAGCTGAATCCTTTTTGTTGTACAAGATTTTTACACGTTGCACATCACCATATACACCTGAATTGAGAAATAGGGATAACAACTAGATATTAATAACAAGCATTATAAAGTATTTTTTTTTAATTTAATTAAAATTAATAAAATAGTAAAGCAAATAAAATAAACGAATTCTATTACTTGATATGCATTCAAAAATGTTTTGAAATGTTGAGAGAGAGAACATTGCTGTTTATGCATTAAAAAAAAAATTTGCCTAAAATGGATATAGGTAGGTAGGTAGGTAGGTAGGTAGGTATGTGTGGTTGTGACAGCAAGCTATGCTGAAACATAATTAGAGCAGAGGCGCCGCTTTAATACCACAAAAAATGGATATAGGACTTAAGATACTCCACATCTTCTTTTCCTTTTTGTTAGCCCTTTCATCATTATACGAACCAGTTTCTAATTGATGCTCGGCTTATGGTGTTGTCTTTTGTTGTGGATTTCAAAATTCGTCTGTATGCCACTCGGTCCTGGATTGTATCACAACTGAGGCCAAGGCGTAATTTTCTTTTACCATTTGTGCGATCCAAGAGATATTTTTCTTGCCTATTCTTTTAATATTCGTTGGGACTAATAGTGCATTTCTTATCGGGTTAGCCTGTGGTCGCCTTTCCACATGGCAATACCAACTGATCCTGTCTGCTAAGATCTTTTCAACGACATGCTTTTTGATTTGAAAATTCCCTCGAATACGGGTAGCTATGATACAATCGTGGGCATTTTTAATGTCCTTGGGCGACTGAATCTCCTTTTTGGACCGCTATTTTGAAGATATTAATTCTATTATTGATTTTCTGTTGATGAGTTCATGAACAGTTTGTCTTTTTTCTGCCGATCATGAAGATTTTTATTCAAATTCCCCATAGCAGTGTTAACTTGAGCGAATAAGTTACTTACAAATGATGAGCATCTTTTTCTAGACTAATACCATGTTCCAGGTGTAAATTTGGCGGCTTTCGTTTGTAAGTAAAACGTTTCCAAGAAATTAATTGACATGAATGTCCATTTACAGACTGTTTAATCAAAACCGGCGTAGATATAATGGTAAGCGGATGGATAGTAGAAATGCTAAAAAGCGGTATAATTGTTTTAAAACAGGAGACTTCACGAAGAATGTATCGATGAGAGCGACTAGACGAATATGACTTTTTTACAAAACCATAAAAAAAAAAAAAAAAAAACAGGACCCATAGTTATCTCCCATGTAAGCTACGTGTGCGCAGGAAGTCTAGGAGTGAATACTTCAAAAACTGAGCTAGTTTGTTCATTTTTTATTCATCTACGCCAGATATACCGCTGCAAACATTCAGGGGCTCATACCTTCCTTTAAGTGAAGTATTGGGCCCAGATTCCGGATGGTAAATTGAACTGTAATCTTAATATTGAAGGAAAAGTGAAGGAAGCCTCGACATCACTCTAGACCTGCAATAAAAACTCTGGGAGAAATGGAGTTCATTGCCTAATGTTATGAACTGGTGCGGTCTATAGATAGAACCATAATTGCGAATGTGTCTACACTTCTGAAGTGTGGTGAACGGCAATGAGCATAATAATCGAAATTCAAATGACGGCCCCAATATAAAAGGTGCTCTAAAGACGACTCCTTAACGTATTACAGGATCAGAAATCATGCTTAATCTACTACCATTAGATCTACGGATATGATACATATCCTAAAGAAATCGGGTCTAATGAGAATCACAAATGAGAAATATATCTGAATAGGCTGCGGGGATCTTTAAGATATCTTTCACTTCCCATGCCAAAGTTCGAATTATCTAGTGAGTCCTTTCTTTGAAGAACTTCCCGCGTTAGCAGATATAGTATATCAGTGAAAGCAATTTTGGAGTTTTGTGCCAAGTCGGGATGGAAAAAGTTTCTTTTCGTGGCAGACACCGCCCGCCAGCAAACAAAATATTCAGATTACACTTCTTTTGTAGAAAAATGTGTAAACGATTCAGCTTACATGATTTCTCAATGCATCTGCTTAATAATTTACCACCTAATACAAGCAACGGCAGGGAAATCGGAGAAAAAGTGCTCTGCAGTGTCGCTTAAAACTAGCACATTGAAGTGTTTGTCAATAGTGCAGTGACCCGCAAGAACACCTGTAAATTGTATGCAGTCTTCGTTTAGTTTGTATACATCTTGGAGAGTTTGCCACATAAGGCTGTGTTTGTGGTTCATGGAAGTGTCAGTGGAAGCCCTGACCAAGGACACTTTACGCAGATTCAGATATTGAGAAGTCCTCCTCTGAGCCATGCCTAGCAAGTTCATCGGCAATCTCATTTACTGTAATCCCTTTGGGCTCAGTTCCAAAGAAGACTCAGTGAAAAGAACTTATAAGAAATCAGACAGACACGAAACTGATATCAAATATTCCTGTCAATGTCATCCGAACCGTTTGATTGATTTACTAGTATTGAAAACTTTTTCTATGGTAATTTGGGACAAAAAGGACAATGTACCCCACCCGTTATGGCAAATTGATCTATATAAAGGATGTCCCAAAATTCACGTAAGATTTGAATTTTGCGCCATTTGTGCGGTAAAGTGTTGCCAACAAAGAAAAAAGACAGCTTGACAGCTGACAGTTCAGAGTTATTAAAAATGGAATGCTTCACGAAAGAACAATGCGTTTTCATTATTGAGCAATATTTTAAAAATAATGAAGCTACAGTTCGCAAATTTTCGTACAAAATATGGTCGCAATAGTGATTTAACTTCATCAACTGTGAAGAGATTAATTCAAAAATTCAGGGAGACTGGATTAATTAGTGATCTTAGATACTCCTTAGAACTTCGCCGTCTTTCAACAAGTCGTTCAACACAAAACATTGAAGCAGTTCGTGAGAGTGTTGTTGAGAGTCCAGGAACATCAATTCGGCAATGTGGTCAAAAACTCTCTACAGTGTATTCTCACGAAAGATTTGCATCTTCATGCATACAAAGTGCAATTGACTCAAAAACTGACCACGGACAGTGAAGACTGGATTATGGAACAACAACAAGTGGATGCTGATTTTACAAGAGTGATTTTTCGCTTGATCTTTGCGCTGGTGTCATTGTTTTTAAGTCCTTAACTATTTCGAGATTTGATATAAATACCAAGAAACGTGTTTTGATTCTACAATCCATTGCAGCCTTTTGTTTTCTTTTAAACTTAAGCTACTTGGCCATGAAGCCGTGAGTTGTAAAATGTCCTTATTTCTTGAAATCTCAACCAACCATCCATCTATCATATGATATAAACCTAATCTAGAGTAACCCATAGTCTTACAAAATTGCCAACGACCTTCTGAAATAATATGGAAATGTCTGTGTTAATTTACTGCATTTTTGGAGAAAAGAAAGAGGAAAAATGTCAGAAAAATATACGCTATCCTCATGTGGTAGCCCATCAATTACCCCTTCAGAAGCCATGACCTGCACCAACATAATATTTATTTTACTTCTTTTTTTCCAACCTGCAGTCGATTATAGAGGAAACCGAAAAAAGATTTCCATCTTCATTCTGCGGAGTTATTTTCCTCTTGCATTCGTTGGATTATTACCTCTCTGAACTGAAACCGAAATTGCTTATTTTTACGACTGACTTACCTGACTGCTTCTGTCTGGCGAACAGAATGGAAATACTTCCACAAAATGTGTAGTTTCCCCCCACCCTTTTATCCTCCTTCTTACCAAACAAACGGAGCGAGCGCATCATAGTATAACAAAATCACTTAGCCATTGAATTCACTTTTATGATCAATAATTCATTTAAACTTGGGCCTTCCACTGAACTTAACTATCGAACAACTTCACTTAAATACTACTCCTGACCCCGCGCTACAGCTTCCCAATATTAAATTCAAGAATTTTTTTTCCTCTGAAACTGATATGAAGAATTAAGGGCGGGTGTAAAAAAAAGAAGAAAAATACACGAAAAGTCTATCCTCCTCCGACGTGTAAATCGAGTAAAATATCCCAGGAATTGGTAATGCTAATCTACTGGAACAAAATCTGCTGTGCACTCCTTAAGAAGACTTTTGAAACATTCAAAACATCTTCTCCACTCGAGAGAGCAGCAAGAGTAGCAGAGAAGGGCTTGACGTGCTAGAACTAAAGCAGGAGAATTCACATCGTGATTATTCATAGAAGAACAGAAAGCATATAGCAAAACGAAAGTTAGCATGAAAAGTATCTTTTAGATAAATTATTATCGATGCAAAAGTACTCCATTGGGAGCCATTATCCCACTCGCGCGCGCATACATAAGTAGTGCGGGGGAGGACCGGGTGTGAAGTGAATCTTTTAGCATGTCCTAACTATGTAAATAGCAAATTGACTGCATATATTCGAGAAGGGAAGATACGAGTATGTTTGTATTACGGTGGATATGGTAGGAAATTTGTGTTTCAACTTCTTTCTCAAGGACTCATCGAAAAAAAGAAAAAAAAAAAAACGAAACAAATATTCTAATATGCATATGAATAAAATTCACATTTATAAGGTTGTGCACCCGTTCTCCACGTACAACGACGGCGACAACACGTACCACAGACAGGGAAAAGCAGGTTTCCTTTTGCCTACATCGACGTCACCTTTAACCTGAACCATCCTTAAACAGATATCACTTCCTTCGATCCATTTCGTCTCGTATTAGATTTCCACAGAAACACACACACCGGGGGTGGATAGATATCATTTTGACTGAACACTGAGGCCCCCTCGCCCTTGATAACTAATATTATCAATGAAAATCATATGCGAAAATTGTTTTTCTTTTTCGGCAGTCGTGTGTGCATGGTGGAAGGAACTTTTTCCAAGGATCAAGGAAGGATGGATGGAATTTTTTTTTGTTCGTCCTGGAATGTGTCGACTTTTGTTTGTTCATTCAGGGAAAAATGGAGATGTTATGGATTGTATGTGTGAGATCTCAGGTAACATGGCACTGGTACACCCCCTGTTCTCTTGGAGGGAAAATTGAAAACACTTTGGTTATTCAAAACGCTTGTTGTTGCTGTTGTTGTTGTTGAATTTTTGTTCGTTTATGATTTTTCAAACTAATAAATATTTATGGATGACAGGGGGAAAGGAAAGAAAGACGAATAATTTAATATTTTCAATGGGCTCGACGATTTTTGGCAAAATTGAATGTTTTCGACTCCAAGGACGACGACGACGACGACGACGATGACGACGAGATGTGATGATGAGATGAAAGGTGTGGTGGTCTTCTCTCTATCAACTGGGGAGAGTTTTAGTACTATTATTATTATAATAATAAACGCGCGCCTTAAAGATATTATCCTGTTGATTTTAATAGAATATTATCATCGTCGTTTTCTGTTTTTTTTTTTTTTTTTTTTCGGGATAACTGCCTTCCCTGGGATTGTGTTTGATACATCACGTCTGTGTCGTTTGTACTTGGGTTGTTACTTTGCATACGCGCATTTGAAAGGATATTAAATATTATCGAGGAGGCTGAAGGTGAACTTTTTTCTTATTCGATTGAAAAAAAAAAAAAAAATGTTTCCGCTCATTTGGCGGAGGGTTGTTATGAAATCGCAAGTTAATTTGATCTGGGGATAAAGGTGCGTTGAATTATGATTTTTTATGCGATGATTTGCTATTTTATGTTGCATTGAAATGAGATTGGAAAATTTTCGTTTTACATATAAGGAATGACGATTGGTTGGAGGATATAGGTTTCAGTTAGCAGATGGTGCTTTAAAATTTTATAGAAATAGTATTTTTTTTCTTGTTTTAAGTGCTCTGCAAAGGGTTGAGCGTAAAATGAAATGAATTGAAAATAAATTGCCATCAATATTATTAAATATAAATGATTTTATAAATGGGCTTAGAAACCATGTAAGGTAAACAAAAAAAAAAAAAATCAAGTGCAAGTCGTGCTTCGTTCGGTTAGTGTATGTTTGTCTTTACACGGTTCACTCGAAACATTTTGATGAAATTTAATTTGTGATGCGTAGGTCTTTTCATCTAAGAGTTGTCAAAATCGGATTAAGTGTGAGTGGGATGTGGCGGAGCTTCGAAAATCTTTAAATCATCTTTGTTAGCCGCCTAACTCAAGAATTCCTTCTCCGGATTTCGAGTGGGAGCAACACATAATGAAGGGTTTAAAATATTTCTAAATCATCTTTCTCATACGCATGACTCAAGAACCTTCTCACGGAGTTTGATTCAATTTTGAAATCAAAATCTTCATCGATGGTTCGAAAATGCACGGTGGGAGCGGGGATTTTATTTGACACCTTCAATATATCAAAATCATACCGGCTACAGTATTCATGCAGCGTCTTCCAGGCGGAAGTTCTTGCTGTACTTGAAACTTACTGTCTATTGAAAAACATCAGTACACCCTTCAGAACCAACGCTATCCTCATTGATAGTCAGGCCGCTATCAAGGTAATTGTATTCGATACGTCTTCCTCCAAGCTGGTGGAACAATGCAAAGAGGAACACGCCTCGCTGAGTCATCGGTTCAGGATCAGTCTTCTCTGAGTACCGGGCCACAGTAACATTGAGGGGAATGAGCAAGGCGGGGATCTCCTCTTGACAGATTCCTTGCGGAAGCGGTTCACGTACCGATGGTGGTTCCAAGGGCAGTTATCCTCGCGTATTTCCTTTCAAAGGCCAATAACCGATGGCATGGGTTGCGGAATTGTGTCATATCTAGGTAGATGTAGCCCAACTACAACTGGCGAAGTACACAAGATTTACAAAATAGAAACCGGGCAGAATTGTGGTGACGCTAATCCCAGTTTATCATGTGGCATTAAAACAGCGCTAAAGCGCTAATTAGTCTCAGCACTCCTACCTACCTATGCAAATTAGGTTTCGAGTTATATCGGGCAAGTCTGAAAATCATCAAAATCGAGTGAAGACGGGGTAAGTTACGGTCGGGTGACTTTTCACCCCACGTATTCCAATATTTTTCAAGAACTAATTGTGTCAGAATATTTCTTATGATTTTCTGCTTACCTATCATAAACCTACATACTCTCAATTTCTTTTCAAATTGTTCGCATCAACAGTTTCGGAGATAGAGGGAGGATGGGTGGAAAAGCTTATGCCATGCTATTATTTTTGTTCAATAAACTTTTTTTATTATATTTTTGGACTCTTTGAAAGTTCAGATTAAACATTTTTTACAATTTTCATTTCAATTACAAACATGCGACAGGCACACAGACAGATGGACAGACACCATGTTGAATCAATTAGTGTCGAGTTTATACCATTCTGGTACGGAATACTAAAAAGACAAGAAAGAGAAAGTTGTGCGAAGATAAACACCGCGATTAAGGATGCTTTTCTGGACAAGCGATCGAGAGAGTGAGACTTACCGAGCAAGTTGGTCGGAGGGTTTTAAACCAAACCTTCGGTCCTTAACGAAACAACATATCGTCGCTTCGCATGAAAAATCCGACAAACAGAAAAAACAGTACATTTGAACAAAAGGACACGTTAAGAGCAACATTTTATGCAGACCTTTCTAGCGTGTTACGTTAACGGACAATAAACATTTGAAAAATAATCAATACGTCGGCAAACTCCCAACTGGATTTTTTGGGAATTTCTTATTTAGCATCTCGAACAGGTCCCGAGTCAGTTCCAAACAGTTTCTTATTTTAGATATCTAGGTCAAAACCTAATTTGACTGGACTAGATACTCGTACTCGTATGTAAATCTTCATCCATTCCGCTCTTACAAAAATGATTTCAAATAAGCCGCATAGAATATGTATTTGAAATCAGGAAATTATGTCCATAGGACGATATCCAAAGTGACTCAGTTGTGGGCAAAATAGTCTTAGATTCGGCAGTGGTCTCCATGAGAGTAACAGCAGGCTGATATCTATATACGTAGAACAGAATTCTATCGAATGAAACTCTTTATTACACTCTTTAAAACGGTGCCCAACTTACCCATTTCCGAGCACCTTTTTGCCTGTTTGGGTGCTACAGACGTATATATGACATAAATTTAGGCATTGCGCAAATTGAGGGTTGCGTTTATCGAGGCCGCACTGTGTACTATGTTTTTATGTGGGCAGTGCATTGAATTTTGTTTCCTAGGCACCAACGCAAATTTGCATGAATGTAGATCTCGCGAAAATGATATTAACTCAAAACAGGGAATATTTTGAGCGTCATTGTGGCAATTTTTAAGTTGGAAACACATCTACTTGTGTCGAAATATATATTAAGGCGGTTAAAAACTCTTCTGGAATAAACATGCAGACATAAAAATACGCACAGATTAAATTATGATTATTAGTGCTCCATACCAGAATTGAATACAACGGAGTGCTAATGAATTCAGCATGTTGTTTGTCTGTCTATCTGTCAGTCAGCATGTCAGACGTTTGTAATTTTCGAACGGTTACACCTAGCGGTTCTCGAGTGAGCTGTGTGTGTACTTTTTATAAACAAATTTTGATAACTCATATTCTCAATCAGTTGTACTAAACAATAAAGTCAAAAACTTGAAGATTATCATTATAAAGATTATCATTCTTCAATAGGGACATAACAATTTTGTATTTTAATACAAACGCACCCTTAAACTTTTTTTATGATCTGTCAATGTCAAAATGTCTGTCGAAGTTTACAATTTTATCATGCTGAAGTTCACGAACGAGCAACGTTTGGAAATTATTAAAAATTACTACCCAAATTCTGAGTCGGTGGTCGCAACTTTAGAGCTTACTTCAATTTTCAGTCGTAATAATCGTCCCACCAGGCAGGCTGGGCGTGCTATAGTGAATAAATTCGAGTTAACATATTCACTATTGAATGTTCCTGCGCCAGTGAGACAACGCATCGGTCGAAGTACCGAAAAGATCGCAGCCGGAAGTGCTTCAGTTCAAAATGAGCCAAATCAGTCGATTCCACGCCGTTCACAGGAATTGGGAATCTCTTAGTCCATATTGTGGCGAATTTTGCGGAAAGATATTGGCCTTACAAGATCAAATTAACTAAAAAAACAATAGAACTGAAGCCTCTTGATCAATTGAAGTGCCAAAACTTCTCCGATTGAGCTCTGCAAAAGTTTGAAGAAAATCCTCAATTTCAACGAAAAATCATCTTCAGTGATGAAGCTCATTTTTGGCTTAATAGCTTTGTCAATAAGCAAAAAATGCGTTATTGGACATCAACAAACCCACATGCGCTTCAAGAGAGTCCATAGCATCCACAAAAAGTGACCGTGTGCTTTTGAGTGCCTAATGTAACCAAAGAAAAAATGTTTCCACTCCACCTTTAAAACTAAAGTAAAAGCGATGCATTTTTTCCGAAAGCATTAACGCTAAAAATCTGAAAAAGTTGAAAATTTGGAGAGTCATAAGGTGGTTCATGAAAAAAGACGTGGGGCTAAAAATCACCCGACCATATCTAACCCCCTCTTCTTCGTCTGATTTTAATGATTTAAGGACAAACGTATCCACACATCCAAATTTCCACAAGTTTAAATTTCATCAAAATCCGTTAGGTGATTTTTGAGTTAGATTAGATTAGAAAATAAGGAACATTAACCGCACGAGGCCCGATTCGCTTTAAACTCAATTCAAGGTGAATAATAATTAAAAATAATATAAATAGAAAATAAATATTTGGCGCAACAGGTCTTTAAGTGCCAGGGCCTAGCTTCTCGCAACCACTCGTGTTGTGTGCGTTATATTTTTCACACGAATGGAAGGGACCTACAGTTTAGTGTCGTATCCGAACGGCAATTTGTTTTGAGAAGCTTTCTCGTGATAACAATACTCTCGGATGTTTGTCAGACGTTCGCGAGAGGTGGGATCGTGAAAAAACTTTTTGGTGTTTCTGGTATTTGAACTTGGAACCTATTGCGTAGTGATCCGACACACTAACCACTACGTCACGACGCCCACATAATTAATAATAATAATAATAATAATGGTAACTGTATGGCTTTTTGTCTAAATACCTTGAAAAACGATTTTCGCTTTGAAACTTTGTTTTGCTCAGACACTAATAAGAAATGTCATCTGTGTGGATTATTGAATTAAAAGCTTTAAAAACATTTCTCGATTTCCCTAAAAAATAGAGTGCGTAGGGCATCCATTTCGAAAATGGTTCTTTGCAATAACTATGCAGTACATTTACCTATCTAAAAATAATTACTTAATGAATGTGTAGTATGTAATTAAAAACTCATCAAACGAATCTATTTCTTCTTCAATTAGAAAACTTTTCGTTAAACTTTTATATATGCATATGTATATATGTAGGTATATCCTTCGACCTGACTTCGTTTACAAATGTTGGAATAAATTTTCGAACAAAATTTAATTCAGAAGATTTTAGTTTTTCAAATTATGAGGAAATTACTCCGAAGGATGTTTGCATGTAATCCGTAATTGCTTCCATTTCTATTGCATATTCATAAATAATTCAAAATTGCATGCTTATTCAATATGAAAAAAATGTAACCCTTTCAGAGATCATAAAATCTGTCAGGATGTCTGTACTGTATATCGTTTATACATACATAAATTCATGCCATCCGTTTCGTATTTATATTTCAAAAATAAACAAACCGGTTAAGTTTATAAAATGTTCATCTATTCACTCTCTACGGTACATCCGCAGGTACATACAGGGATTAGCAATAGAATTCCTGTTTTTTTTCTATCTCCCATTTTTGCTGATTCCAACCAACACCAAACAGGAGGAAAAAAAAAAGGATACACGAAAACAATAATGTGCACCGGCAAAACAAAAAAAGAGAAATTTTGTGCAATAAAATCATTCGTTCTGGTAGATAAAATGCTCGACTCGAATTTAAATTGTTTTCGAATACAAATTTTCCAACTTCGCGCTCGTTCGTGTGCTCAAGTTAATGGTTGTCTTTTCTCCTTGATGATGTTCATTTCGTTGTACTGTTTTATGTTCCTCTACAACGACCTTCTGCCATCGCACTCGTATTCACATCTTTAGCGATCAGGTTTTTTTTTTTTCGCTACCCGAATGTCCCTTTTTGTTGGACGGTGGCTAAGACTCATCGTAGTTTTCCCTCTCTTTTCCATGTTGAATTTGTGTTCCGGGATTTTGACTTTTAATTACTTTAAACAGGGGATTTATGTTCTTGTTTTTTCTTTTTTTTTAAAGTAACAGACAAATTCGAGGTAGGTGGTGACAAAATCCTTGAATTTTTTTATCTGCGCATAAAGTCATAGAGTACCAAACATTTGACGGCTTTAAATGAATATTGAATGCCAAAGCATTGCATTACCAAACGGCAGTATAGTATTGGTATTATATTGGTATTTTGGTACACTATGTTATTGTTGTTTTTTGTTTGTTTTTATGGCAACACACATGTCTGTTTGACACCTTTTAGAGACCCTTTGCACTGGTACATACTCGTATGTAAGTGTGAGAACTAGATGGTTACTGTTTTTCAACTAATTAAAAGGTTTGAGCTTTGAATCATAACTATGTAATTGAAATCGAAAATTCAGGTTGGTAGAAAAATGGGTTGGCCGCGAAATGTATAGCGTAAAACACAGCTGATGCGAGATCATTGAAGTCATTAGAAGTGTTGAGCGAACAACCAATGAAATTACCGCAGCGAAACAAACCCAAATGGTCCTGTGGAATCTGAAGTACTATCAACGGCGGCAATAAACACAGGAAGAAGTTAGCTGTACCAGATAAAATTTCCAACTTTTTCCAAGTAGTACCCACACATAAAGGGAACAGCACACTCCGCGCTTCGTCCTCTAAGAGAAGTTTCATTACGATATCGTCAGTTCCTTGAACAGCCATTACGTCATCGTTGGCAACTCATTCAAAAACTAGTTCAGCTAAGTTCTTCCTTTCACTCACTAGTATAAATGATATACAGCTTTCTACATTTTAGGTCATTCTACATGTAAGTCGGAAAAATACATTCATCAGTTAGAAATATCAAGATAGGCGTTGCCCAAGAATGCAAATTAGGCCCAACTCTTCAACATCTTCACATTTGATATTTCTTTATCGATGACTCGCTCTCTGTAAAATCGAAGCTCATGTAAGAAAATCATTCAGATACTATCAGCAGTGGCGCATACTCATCAACATCAAAATTGGTGTGCTTCAGAAGGACCATCAGGAGAAGAAGCAGATCACCCGCCAACTGCTATGGGATAACCATGGGTCTATCCGATGAAACACCGCTATCAATCAGCAGCCAAACAAAAATACCTAACTTTACTGAGAATCTTCGATTCAACCTTCACTTGCGATTTTACTGCAAAAGGCCAACTTTGCTTTTCACCGCGTCTATCAAATGATCTACACAGGCAGCTGCTGCCTGTATAGAAGTCGCTTCAATTCTAGCTGAGCGCATTTTGTTTTCGGCATCATTTGATAGACGCGGTGAAAAACAAAGTTGGCCTTTTGCCAGTGATGACGTACTCGTTCAATATTTTTTTTGTTATAACCTTCTCTCAGGACATGCGATAATGATGACAGCTCCCCGAGAAGTGTGTAGTACCGGCATTCCGGATTGGTATAGAGTATTCAAAACTTATTTTAGAGGAAGGTGCTGAAAGTCTCCACCGGACTTAACTTCAACCTAAAGTGACAAAAATATATAAGAAGCCCAGAACATGCCATTGGAAAACTACATGATCCAATTTTTCAAGCAGCTGATACAAGACACCCAGTGGGCCTAGTGGATCAGTGGTTAAGTGCGCGATCACTGAGCGGAAGACTCATTGAGTCCCAGAAAAACCAAAAAAAAAAAAAAGGTTTTTCACAGTACCACCTCTCGCAAACGTTCGACAACCATCCGAGAATAAAATTGTCATGAGAAGCTTCTTTCAATTGTTCTTAAGAAACGGGATAAAATTGTAGGCCCAGCATTCGTGTCGAATGGCTGCAAAAAGCTAGACCATGCTCTGTATGGGTTGTTAGCGTTAAAATATATGTATATATATTTTTTTTTTGGTACAAGGCACCACCAATCACCCAAACCAATTCGTAAGTGAAGTAAGTCATCATCAACAGATCCCAGTTCATTGGTAGCAGAATGTCGTGACACTGTTGAACAAGGAACTATTTCAAGAAACCAACGACAATAATTCTTTCCATTAGACCAAGCCACCATGACGTGACAACCAACCCAACAAACTACGAAGGGACATTATCGACACCCGGACCTGAACATCCCTGAGGTCAGATCCCTGAACTTATTATAAATTCATCATGAATATTGTTACTTTGAAAAAAAAAAAAAAAAAAAAAACGATCGACTGGGCCCATAAATCGATGGACCTAGTACATTAAAATAAAACCCGGCTTTTTTTCTTTGTAATACAGTGAGCGTAATTTCTATAACCCCACCTCTGACATCTAAAATATCAACTGAGTGATTTGATTTTTGGTTAGGAATGAGACAAGAAATGATGCTAAGAGAAAAGATATTATGTTTTATGTTCGAAAAAAAAGACGTTAACATTTCAATTTTTTTTTTTTTTCAGAAATTGCAACTTTATTAAAAAATTTCCTTCGGTGAAGCAACAGAAATTCACTACAAAAGAACCAAAAAGCAAAAAGAATTTTGTCTGCCCAATGATTTTTTTTTTAATAGCAGCAAAAATTCTGCCGGGCATATACCTATAGTTCGTGAGGGTTAAAACAGTCGTCTGCTCTATTTACTGCCAAGATTGCTTTATAATTTTCGTTAAGAGCAGCAACTGTGGAAGATTGGCGTGCATTTAGCATAATGTGGGACTCATGTAAGGACCACTGAAGTAAGAGGATGTTTTTATACGCCCTAGAATACCTTTGAAACATTAATTGCAATGGAATCAATTTTGGTAGTAATGAAGTAAAGTGCAAAAAGCGCCCCATACCAATGCATTTCCATTTCCACCATGTCCATGTGGTTTCTAGCAAACATTAATCGGTGATCTCTGTGATTTTGACTTAACAGCGGTTTTTTATAGGCTTTTTGAAAACTATGTTCGGAATGCATCCTAGAATTTGTTGGACGTGTCTATTACCTACAGTCAAACTTAATCCCTAGGGTATTTGCGAAAGAATGGATTTTTTCACCGTCTTGTAAGATTTGTATTGTCTCAGGAGACGTTCGGACGCCGTAATTTTCTCCAAAATGGATGTAATTTCGTACCACGTTTATCAAAACATCTATTTTAGTTTTCTCATCTTCTGTTTTAGAAAATCAACAAATCATTAATCAAAAAGACCACGCTTCTAAAAAAAGTACCCCAACGTTTCGAACAAGAGCAAATTTTTCATAAACGACGCAGTAATTGCAAATGCCTTTAAATAAATTTCGTTTTTCAAAAGACCGAAATCACGACTCTTCGTCGCCATTAATGGTTAACAAACGAATGAATGCAGCTACGTTGAACTTATTTTCAGAGTTAACAAAGGACAGTTGGAACAGTATTATAAAGTTAGTAAAATCAAGATTTAGCACTTAAATATGTATTAAAAGTATTTTCATTAAAACTTAAATTGAAGATTAAAACGTTCAATGTACAGGGTGCGGCAAAAGTAACTATATGATGTAAACAATTTTCAACTTCTTTGTTTGCGAATATTTCATCTTCGTTTTTTGTTTTCTAATTCACAGATTAAACTAAAAATAAATGCAATGCTATACAATTGCGCAAAGAACAAAGATTGTTTTTTTATTTTTTGAAAATAATAGATCAATAATTAATACTCAACGTGCATACAGGAGATTTTTTGATGAAAGAACTGCTTCAACGGGTCATACCATTCGTTCGGTGGTGGATAATTTTGCTGAATTCGGGACTGTTGGAGATTCAGACCTCGAACTGGTAGATCGGTCGAAAATATTGATGTTGTGAACAGAGCATCGCAGAAATCGCGGAGACATCAACGAGCAGATGATCTGACCAGTTGCAGCTTTCTGACCGCACTCTTCTGCGGATTTGCACCTTTTCCCGTACAAAATCCAGCTTAGTCCAAAAACTAAATCCCAGCAACCTCACATTGCGCTTGGGTACGGAAGAGCGGTTTTAAATCTCGAGCATGATGAAAACGCCGGGAAAAAGAGCAAATTTTTGAGTTCGAGAAAATGCTTCTTATTTAACCGATATTATTTTTCATACATAATATAAGGAAATAGCATAAAATAAACTTTCTTTTAAAATTTAAACTTTTTGTTTTTTTCATTCAATATTTATTTAAAAAAACAAATCACATAGTTCTTTGCCGCACCCTGTATAATGTAAATGTAAAAGAAATAATAATAATTGTGTAAAATAAAATCACGAAAATTATTTGCAGGAAGTAAACGATTTTGCATAGTATATATGATTCAAAGAATTCACAGATCATAGAGGACAGACAACAATTGAGTTGTATTGTTTAAATTTACCATTGCTTCGGTAACTTAAACTAAGTCTTTCTCTTCATCACTTAAATTTAAAGGACATTGTCCTAAGTGATGATGCTGAGTATTTAAAAAAATCTGTTAAAATTGTGTATCGCTTACTAAATTTTCACCTTATTTCTGAATGCATATCAATAAAAAAAATATTTAAATGAAACAATCTCTTACAAAATGTTTACATTTATACATAAATATTATTTAATTTTATTTAATATAAAATGCAGTCCTTGTTCTTAAATTGCATTCGGTGGAGGAAAAATAAATTAACACAAATAGAATAAAATTAGTCAAAAGGATACGCAGAAAGTACGAAATATATGATACATATGACGAAAAGAGTAAATAAATGCATATAAAAACATAAAACAAACATTACTTATTATAGTAAAAAGTATAAAAAAAAAATTAATAAAAATAAAATACATTCTTTAATTATAAAAAAAGTAGATTTGTAAAAATGTGCAGACGTACCAAAGAGGGTAAATAGAGCATCAGGCGTGACCATCTACAGAAAAAAAGAGAAAATAGAGATTCAGTTAGCAAGAGTATCGTTTTGACGGATGGATGTGTCTAGAAAAAAGTTTTTTTTTTTTTTTTTCGATGAAAAAAAAGTCCTACTGGTAGTATTTTTAATTTTTTCAAAAAGTAAATTTAAAACATAATAAAGTAGAAAGGTATTGAAACAATAATTGAAATGAAAGTAGTTATTATATCGCCTTGTAAAGGACGAGCTAAATATTTGAATAAGGGAATGTATCAAACTGTTTTTTTGAAGAAAAAATAAATTTAGTGGTATAAACAAAAAAATATAAATCTTTGGCTGAAAGTACATAGTTGTGTCATTCAGTTTGTTTTCTTCAAATATGCATTGCATTCCTCTTGCCTTTGTTTTGGATAACAATTCGATTAAATTCGAAAGTAATGATTGAATATAGCTGATGCCGAATTTTGATGGCAGTCTGGTCATTATAGTGTCAGAAAGAGATTGTTTCGATTGTTTTAGTTCATCATACTATAACTAACAATTTTCACTATTTTAGTACTCCAGTAGCACACAACTATGTAATGGGTAATAACATAGTGGACCGGTAAATCGGCGATGCAAGTATAGGAGTATTTCTAAGGTGAAACGCTTCAGAGTGCACGGATAATACGAACTTAGTCAGTGTTCCGATATGTGTAATTCACACCGCATGGACATTTTCAATTAAAGATTACTTATTCGCACAGCAGAATATCTTGGACGGATCTACGATTGCAGATACAAATATATTCATTAGAAAAAAACAAAGTTTCAACCTTAAAGGTAATTCAGTTAAAAGATACATCGATCTACGTATCTCAGCATTGCAGGTGTCCTTAGAGGATTATTTACAGCACTACTGTAAATCAAATCATTGTAAAACAATTGACAACTCTAAGTTAATAGATACATCGCAATATCCCAAAGTTCATGAATCTTCTGTCCACTAAAACAGATTTCAACTCGAGGTGCAAGCATTAATAGCAGATAGACAAGTTTTACATAACGGATCAATATCAATATTCGTTGATGACTCCTTGAAGAACTATGGAGTCTTAAACCTGTCTGAAAAATGTTTGTGTCAGATTGAGACCAACGCTATTTGATAAAACTAAAGTCTGGCTTTCCCTAGAAAAATTACATATCAGTATCTATAGCCAACTGGCTATCGAGCACTGATAAATCTAAGGTAGTGAAAAACTTACAGAAACGCTACAATCTGAATGAAACTGATTGTGTGATACCCTATCCTTTATCTTCTTATCCATCCCTAATAAAGTGGGCGTGAACTTTATAATGCAAAGTCAATGACTTCTTTGGAGACATGTCCGCGTTTTTAAGAAATTTTATCAGAAAAACTGTTGTTACGCCTTTTTTTTTTTTAGAGAAAAGCGGGCATGGCTGTCGGCATTTATAACCAAAGTTCACGAACTCGGGTGAAATATTTGCAATAAGACTTAACCATTATCGTAAATAGCATTAAGAAAGCAAATTAAGTTTTTGAAGGAAATGCCCCAAATGGGGGTGTGACGGTAAGCAATGTACGTACGAATTGTAAAGAACGGCAACGTCTATATATTTTGTAAAGTAAATATATTTCAGTTTCTAGTAAAAATATTGGGCGTGGTTGTGGACGGATGTAAAAAAAAAAGCTTATGTATAAAATTTCATGTTTCCAGCTCAAATTTAAGAGCCCAAAAAAACTGGTGACATACAGACTGACAGCTACATCGACATAACTTTCAATGCTGATCACAATCACATATATGCTTTTGGGGGTCTACCGTTACTATTTATCTTTATTTTATTCGACTATTGGCTGAAGCAGCTGATTCAGGTACGTAATCTTAATGGTGTTAATCGTTTTTGAGTGCGAATATCTCGAAAGCGGTACGGCCTAGGAAAAAAGTTATTATGACCAAAATGTTAACCTCTGAAATTCTCTACAAGATGGATGACGAATTTTTTCAAAATTGTAGGTACGCAAACTTCCAAAATGGTTAACACTACCCGGATGGAAATTTTATGTATTGCAATTTTTCCCATATGGATGTCGATTTGTTTCTACGCTTGTAGTTCTTTATATTGTTATTATTCTTCTCAGCATTTCTTAATCTTTTATTTATTTAAATAATTTATTTGTTCAGATAAATCGAACTCCCGCACTCTACAAGATAATAGAAATCTTACTGTACAGCGATAGATATTGAAATACAAATACGAAGATATAAATTAAGATTCAGCTGAAAGCTGATAGGCAGAGTTAGAGCCCATTCACAGACACTGGTTTCCAGCTGCCGGCGAATTTTTCGCAACCAAATATGGGCTTTAACACGACATGTCCCGGCGCAATGCCTTATGTATGCCGGGTGTACCTACACAGTGGCAGGTCGCCAGGACGGCATAGTGAGAATAGTAATGCATATGAGCGCTTTCACACACGATGCCATTCAGCCGTCTGTTCCCTCAGTTTGCTTCGAGTGCTGTTAATCCATGTGTGATAATTGTGGAGTGTATGAAGGAAATATTTATGAGGACACGGCTGAGGTAACTTCACCGGCAAAAAACCAGTGTGTGTGTGAAAGGGAACAATGCTCGCTTTCGACTGACCATATGTCCATCTTACAATACGTATATTCGTCACTCAAGGTCAGTGCGTGAAATTATAATAAGATGTTAATGGTACGAAGAGCGAAAAGTTTGTCCATTCACGTATTATCTACTTCACTTCCTCTTGAAGGACTAAATTTGGTACTTTATATTAGTCGATATTTATATAGATAGACAGTTGAGTTCAGAGTATCAGAAAAGCAAAAATAAATTGTTCAATCAAAAAGTTTTTCTTTTAAAATACGTTTTTAAAAACTAACAATTTTCGAATGTCATATGAATTTCTAAGTGTTTACATAAAGTTGTACAATAAATATGTCAGGTAGACCTGCTCGTAAAAGATTTCAAAAATAAAATATAACATCAATTTCAAACTAGCTGCAATATGTATTTATTACATTTTCTCTTCTATAGTTAATCAAAAGTAACTACGAGTATATGTAAGAAGCTACTATTTCCGACTTTTTCAGGAAGTTGTCTCCTTTAACTATCCGTGGGAAAAACTAGATTAGTAAGAAAAAAATATTGGAAAACTGATTTTGGTATTTTTAGAGCATAAGAATTTAAAAATCGAAAACAAATGAAAAAAAAAACACATGAAATTAATTGAAAATGAAAAGTTAAATCAGATTTGTAATTTTGTTACAAAACTCGAAATAAAAATAAGCACAAGGGCTGATCTAAGAAAAACAAATTTGTCGATCTAAATGCCACTTTATTGTTTCTTATTGTTGCGCTGAGTCGTAATAAACAATTAATAGAGATGAAATGGGAAATGTTGAAACAGGGAAAAACAGGAACATATTCGAAGGAGCGTAAAAATGATCACGAAAAATAGAGATGAGAATAACACAAAACAATATAAAACGAAAAAAAATAAATAAATAAATAAATAAATAGAAATAAACTTTAAATTTAACAATTAATAAAATAAATATTTGTTTTTTAAGCATTAACTACATATCTTTTGTAACGTAGTCACAAAACAAAGCGTAAAACATATCAATGCAAAGAAAAGAACTACGAATTTACCTCTTCATTCAAGTTCGAAACCAGTAGGACATTGGAGAAACCTCTCAATGCTGGTGTGGCAGTTGTTAGAGCACCACTATTTGCCAATGCGAATGCTCCTAAGCTCGGTATACCGCTGCTATAGCCACCAGTTAATGGTGTACCAATTCCTAATGCAAACGGTGGTAAAACACCAGGAGCACCTAGACCGTTCACTAAAAGAATAAATAAAAAAAAATAAAGCGTGATAATCATGGTGTACAGAAAATAACAAACTTGGAATGTTAAATAAATTGAAAAGAAAAATTTCGAAAACAACTCAGTAGAAATAAAAAAGTAAAGAAATAAAAAGTTACCTAATTTATCACCTGTTAATGCTGGCCTTTGTCTGGCCGCAATTAGAAGCAGATCATTTGCATTGACCAATCCTCCAGCTGCCGGAATTATATCGGCACCCGGTTCACCTGGCGGCAATGATGGATTTGTAAAGTCCCTTGATTTATCGTTATTGTATTTGACATTGAGTGCTGTCAATTTGCTATTATCAATACGTAGGGTACAGCATCCATTGTAGATATTCTGGCCGTCGAGAATGTTCTTAGCGTGTTGGGCTGACTGGGCATCGGGATACTGAATGAGAGCCTGAAAAAATATTTTATTAATAAACAGGGTGTTTATGTTTAACCGTCAAATTCTCCGGGGGGTTGTTTCCATGGGTCGAAAAACGAAAATTGTATAAGTCAGGGGGATTTTCATCCTTGAGAACATCGGACTTGGAGATGCCAACACTTATCACCACTAAACGGTAGGTGCAACAAAAATTCTAATAAAAAATCGTGGATTTTTCGATTCTCAATTTTAACTTACAAGGACTACGAGTATATGGACAAAAGTGCCTGAGGAGGAAGACCAGCAGCACTTAGGATCCTTAAAACTTATACGGTAAGATCAAAGTTTGAAATGAAAGGTTTCGTGGCGAATGAACGAGCAGATTGTCTAACGAGAAGAGGCGCTAAAATGAATATAAATTCGTTATATCGTCGAACAATGGGAACTGGACTACTGGAAAACTTCATCCACGCCCACCACCATGATGTCAAAAAGCTTCAAGAGCTTAACTAAGAAGAGATCTTAACCGGCTATTTGATAGGACATTGTACGCTTAGATATCTATCGACTTTGCACAGAGCATAAAAAGACAGCAGAACATATTCTCTGTGCCTGTCATACGGCAGGCAAGATTAGATTGTTCTACGGGTACTTGTCGCATTTTTATTTTAGGATATGCATACTCTTATATTGTTTCAGAGCAGTGTGTTTGCCAAAAAAGGGGGAAGAGGAACCGAGGAGATGCTTGAGCATGTTTGCTTTAAATGTTTGAAGATTGTAGTGATGGGGAAATTCAGAGCCTGGTAGATTAGTCCACATTCGTGTGGACGCTCGTACGACCGAAGAAGGGCCTATTCGCTGGAGCATTTTTTATAAAAAAAAGCAATCAAATAAGGAAAGAGACATTTCTACGATGTTCGAGTGAATTTATGGAGTTCACAATGTCTCTATCACCTACAAGTTTAAACGCGCATTTCTGTAACCTGTCTAGAATGTGTGGGCATATGTGGGCGTTGGAATATAACTTTGGGTGGATGAATGCCTTATAAATTGAGGCCAGATCAGACGGGGTAAAATATTTCTTGAACCGTTTAAGGAATCCTAGACATTTGGTAAGTCTTTCGGTTTGAACGATGCAAATACCATCCATGGATAATGGTTGAGGGTTTTGGTTTCGCTTGAGAGACTGAAAACAGGATTGTGTTTTGGAAGCATTAAATTCTACACTGTTGGTTGAATTCTGCGAAGATCTAATAGGCTCCGCCGAACTACATCTTGTAGACGTAGTGGATCTTATCTCCACAGCAACAGTAGACGATACTGTCATGCCTCAGACAGGAGTGGTAACTCACTCGTTTGAAATATCAGAACCAACTAATGGCTCGAGTGGAAGGAAAAGGTTAAGATTATTCGCTGTTCACGAGCGAGTTGAAACCTGTCGAGTGAGGAAGGTTATCCAGAAAAGTATTAGATTAACAAATGACGAGCGGATGAACTAGCCAAAGGACATACTCATACACAAATAGATATTCCGATTGGTGTAGTGAAAGGAAAGACAGATCTTAGGATCAGAGAACTAACCAACACAGCTTGGATATCGAAAATTGATTGTGGTATATCCCGCAGCCTATGGTTACAATTGAATGAGGGAAAAACCAGAAGCTTATTAGCTATGAAGAAAAAGGAAATCCGCATTTTGTAGATGTACTGACGGGGCATTGCGCGATCGGCACTATGGCCAATAGACTAGGCATGAACTTCCCGAAGAAATAGAAACTTGCTCTGCGACTGCAAAACCGTCGCCTCCTCCATATGGGAAACAGAGTCTTTGGAGAACTGGGTGAGCTTGAGCAAACTTCGCTGATGGACTTAATGCGATTCATAAGGAGCATACGCTGGTTCGAGTAAGACCCAGTTAACTAGCAACGGTGGTAGAAGGTTCTCACTACTCTAAGGGCAATCACAATGGACCAATAGACCTCCGTGTAAGCACCCGTCACGGTACACATCCCCCAAGATAACCTAACTAACCTATTAGATTTACAAAAATAAATTCATGGAGAAGTTTCTGCGGGTCCTTTGTATATACGCTTCAGGATGATGCACACAATGAGATGCTGAACACTTTGGCGAACACCCACTTTCCTTGCTGCATGGCGGGAAGCAAGGGTAGTTCACCTGTCGTGGATCGATGAGCAAGAGACATTAAAACATTTGCTCCACGTCGGCCACCTGGAATGCATAATTTTCAACCGATGATGTTGCAGGAGTTGCAAGAGAAGTTGTTCATCAATGGTTCAACAAGATTAACACATGCTTTCATAGGCAATGCTTCTAAAAATATGCAGGAGGCTCAAAGCTGACACAGATAATCACCCTACCCTCAAGAGGTTCAGATCGGTTAATGTTTCGTAGAGGTAGCTGCACCATACGGAACTCGATTTCTGAACGGAGCTCTCCATATTGAGAAGTTTTCATCAACGTTAATTCTTAACAGTCTACGCATTCCGCTTACGTCGCGCACGATTATCTCCACACTATGAGATGTCAGGATGGCATTATCTTACCACTGAAAAACTTTGGCTGCATCAATTTCAGAAGGGATGGCGTTGATCATTAGCATCAGGCTTATTGATCCAGGGAAGGGTCGAGGTTTGCGAGCCAATCCTTCAATGACGGAAAAGACAATTTCACGTATTCCAGCCTCTGGAAATCGATTAGGTTAACCTGAAAAGTTCGAGGGCAAAAACATATTTTTAGTGTTCCCTACCAAAATGGTAAAACGGAACTTTTATAGATTCAAGGTGGTGTCTGCTTGTCCGTGTGTCTATCACACACTGGTAACTTTTCAACTTCTTGACGCACATATATAAAATTTTTTCCGAAGTATATACGGATTTTTCTGTAAAAATACAGGGCCGAATCTGCCCAGACTCTCTCCCGACCCGACTATCCATGTAAATGCATTTCTAAGACATTTTGGAACGTTTATGTACATCGCATTCGCCGAGACAAAATATTATGCGAAACATGAATGATTCATGAGTATCCTTGACCTTGATGTTTAATTCTCAACTTTACCTTAACATTTTGTATTTCAAATGACAAACACATTCGCATTACACTTACCTGGAATGAATTATTTTTAGTGAAAGTCACGATTTTTAAAACTTTTCCGAAACGCTGGAAAATCTGATGTAATATATCCAATGACACTGGATATAATAGTGATTCTACAATAACCCTGAGTACAGTGTTTGGACCACCTTGTGTTGTCGAATTGGTATTATTTTGCATGACAGTCTGTGAGCCTTCGGTGGCGGTGGCACCACACAATGGCAACGGTGATCCAGATCCTGGTGATTGAATTTTATAGTCTGTATTCTGAATGGCGACCAAAGCGTTTTGCTACAAATAAAAAAATAAAAGAAAAGAAAAAATTAGAAATAAAATGTAAACACATTTCGATAAAGAAAAATTAAATATCGATTGGTGAAAGCGAAAATTTGCAAATTCGTAGTCAAATCTAATCGAGTGTTTTATGAGTTTTGCAGGAGAACCCACCCCAGTGTCTTACGTGCCTACAAATTTCGTGACGTGATTATTTCTTCCTACAGGTTCACTGAATTTTTCTATTAAATTCCGGTATCCTCCACATTCCTTCCATTTGTTAGTCTCACTCCACTTCAATTACAGAGTTTTTGTGTTTTTCTTTTCTGTTATGCTTAGGTCCTTGAGATATAGTTTGAGTTCTGTACAATTCTTGACTTTGTGCGCCTCTCCTGGGATGTGAAATAGGCGAACGGGGGGCCGACCATCACGGTCTAATCAATTTTTATTAGTCGGACAAGATTTTTTTTTTCTTTGGTTTACCGCACTAGCTCCCCTACCCCGGAATAATATTTACGATATTCCATGAAATCAAAATTCAGCACGAATGAAACGACAACGAAGGCGAAGGACATTTGCAAATGTCGCATTAAAAGCTGAATCGGTGCCGCACTTTTGTACGGAAATTCCAGTTTTCGGCGGTTATTGGTTGGTCCTGCTTTTGATTTGTGTGATCACAGGCAGACTATGTGTTTGTGTGGAGAGCTAACCACGCGATAAAGGGCGGGTGGATTCCTTTGACAGTCTGCATTTGACGGGGTTTAGATTTCTATTTTTGGGTTCGGAGTTTAATGTTTTATTAAGTGCTTTCTCATATATGTAATGGATTGCTGAATGTGGAAAGTGATGGAGCAGGAGTAGGACTGGCTATAAAGTGCGTGTGGGCCATAACTGTGCGCTGGATGAATGGAGAAAATTGATTTGTGGTCAAACGTTTACTGTATTTCATAATTGAAAGTCAATGAACTTGTATGGGTGGGGACACGCAGTAAGGATCTTATTTTCAATTAATGACAATTAATGAAGCATACGGGAGGGAGCGGTGTGGTTATATCGGGCGTTATGGTTAATTTAAAGTCGGTAAATTAAGCATGATGTATTTGAGCTGAATCTGCTTCGCCAGGATCATAGTGCGTGTGAAAGTCGTTCAGGGGACTATAGCTTTGTCGGTTACGGCTCCCCCAAGTGCTAGATGCTTCGGGTTTCCAAAAAAAAGAAGATGTAAATGATTTTTTTTTTTTCATTCCATAGCTATGATACGAGTATATAAAGTTTATGGATGTAATGACACTTGAATATAACTCCCATGTTTGGGAGAGAGGTAGCGCAACATTTTTTAATTTCATTCTATCAGCAAAGGCAAATATGTGATCAGCATATTTGTGGCCAAATTCTTATACAATACATAAATGTTGGATGCTGTCCCAATATTTCCATGACAATTGTTTGGAATCAAGTCAAAATTAACGCGCAACGTCACCTCTAAACAACTTGTTCGTCTCTCTTGTAAACTTTCCTTTCACTTCATCACTGGTTTTTTTTTTTTTTTTTTGTGGGGGCGGGTACACCCTACTGGAGCACTCAGACTCAAAAACAGGTCCATTGTGCAACCAGGCAGAGAATCCCATTTTAATGTGTTTTTTTTCGTCTTTTGTAAAAAGACGAGTAGACGCTTCAGTGATGAAGAGCTTAGGTCATCAGCACTCACCAAATCAGCACCGAAAATCTGCCACCTGATCCGAGCAAAGGCAGGACAATCACATAGGATGTGTTCCGCAGTGTCATCGCCCTCTCCCATGGAGGTGCTTGGCAAAGGCGAAGTGGCCCATAAGAGCGCCAGTAAGTTGTCTGCAGTCTTTTCTGCTAAGGGATAGCAAGAAAGCCGCGGATTTCTTACAGACGACGGGGACCATTCATTTAGTCTGCCTGCATCCTGGAGAGTCATGCCACCTTCGATTGTGTTCACTGAAAACCCAGTCGTCAATGGAAGCCCTAACCGAGGACGCTGGCAAACCCAACGTGGGTTCAGGTCCTGAGAAATTCTCTTCTGAGCCTTGTCTAGCAAGCTCGTCAGAGATCTCATTTCCTGTTATCCCTTTGTGCCCTGGGACCCAAACAAGATTCAGTGAGTTCAGCCTTCCGACCGAATTCAAGGATGTTTTGCATTCTTGAACTATTTTGGAAGTGGTTAAAGGATTCAGCAAGGCCTTAAGCGCAGCCTGACTGTCACTACAGACGCAGATACTTCGCCCCTTCCACCTGTTCTTATCAATATAGCCCGCTGTTATTAGGATAGCATATATTTCTGCCTGGAAGACAGATGTGTGTTTTCCCAATCAGAAGTAAAGCCTAATGTTGTCGTATTCCACGAAAACACCAGCACCAGACCTCTGTCCAGTTTTAGAGCCGTCCGTGAAAGTGCGACTACATTCCTTTCCTGGCTCAGACTCCTGCCAAAGCCAATCCTGAACATGAGGAAAGTTGACTTCAAATTTGCATCGCAGCCGTAATTCAGGTGTCATTGCATCAGATGGCATATCCATGAGACAGGGGTCGTAGGGTAATCGTCGCGCAACGTCATCAAAACTCCAGTGCGAATCGTGCCAGAAACCACTTCTTTTTAAACGAAAGACGGCTCTGAGTGTACATCCCATGATATAAATATCAAGGGGGGGAGGTTCATCAAGGCGTCTAGAGCAGAGGCAGGCGTACTGGGGAAAGCTCCCAAGCAGCCGAGACAGACCGTTCTTTGCAGTTTGGCGAAAGCAGCAGTAACGTATTTACGTGAGAGCTTATTCCACCAAACAAGTGACGCATATGAGAGGAAAGGTCTTATCATTGCCGTACTGATCCACAGGACTTGTTGTGTAGGAGAAACGACTTTGAAAGAGAAATGTTCGAGCGATTGCCAGGTGGATATAAAGGCGATGGGCCCAGTGGCCTGCCAGGTAGAATGCTCCAATGTCGCATTTCTAGAGATCATTTCATTGTTAAAATAAAAACTAGATATTAGGAGCTAGAGAGCATCTGAGCAGCTCATACACCGCGGATTCTTTAAGAAACGTATCGTGTCATTAATCTACAAAGTAGTTCTTTTAATCCAACGGAAGTCAATCTTCTCATCGAAACGATTTTCTGCTATTGAAATATATTTCGTAGTTGTTGAGGCAAAAAAAGCTATGGGCAGTTAGTGCCGAAATATTTATTTTTAAGTTCAAACAGATTGTTTCAGTCAAGACCCTGAGGGTTAGCCAGAAGTCTGGATTTATTTTTGGGGCACCTGAAATAGTTAGCCAGCCGACTTTGATAGCGTTTATAGAGACAAGCTATACAGGGTCATGTCTAGTTTTGGCATTCCTAATAAACTCGTCCGTTTGTGCAGGATGACGATGAAGAACGTATGCTGCTCTTTCAAGGTCGGTAACTAACATACATCACCGAAGCTCTTGATATCAGAGAAGGACTACTGAGGACACTCAATATCAGCGAATTGAACAGAACGTCCGAATAGAAAGCTGCAATTTTAAGGTTAGTTAGTGACTCTGCCTAATTAGACTGCGATGTAAATTCAAATAATAACACCAGCGCAAAGATCAAGCGAAGAATCACTCTTGCCACAAGCTGTTTCTGTGGGCTAAGATAGCAATTGAGTAGTAAGACTCTACCACGGAAAACTAAGGTGACTTTACATAATAACCTCCTCATAGGTACGGCGCAGTAGTATGAATAATAAAGATTTTCAAGTGATTTTTGGTCCGGTTTATATAAATGGTCTGTGATAAGAAGATACAACAACGATATAGGTAGTAACTAGTCAGACGGGAAGCCATCTCAGATGGTTAGAAAGGCACAAAAGGTATCCGAGGCTAGAGGCAGCTAGAGATAGATCGAGGTGGGTGGAGACGCTTGTTGCTTGATGGTCGGGTCCACCCCAGAAGCGCTACGGACGAGTCGAAAAGGAAGGCTGCCAGAGAAGTAGTGCCACTAGTACCAACGCAACAGTTGGTCCATACCCACTGATTGATGGTAAATTCCTCTATTTGCAACTAATATATGGTCGAGTGTTTACCGAAGATGGCTAAGAGGGTATGGTGTGATTTACTAAATATGCATTATTTAGAAAAGTGAGAGGTCCAAAACGTGTTCGATCTGTCTAATCGCAGTGACGTCATTTATTTTCATAGCTATCATACGCTAGTGCCGGTCTCACAAAAAGGGTGTACGAAGATCTCAATTTATTTGCAGATTAGTTGGTGTATCCATAATGATCTGATGGTCTGTTAGCGATACAATCCACCCATGGATTATAGGATAATATGCTGTCCAGAATAATTCCCAGGTATGTACAAATTTACATACTTGGCTTCCTGTGGGATTTGATCGCTTTTCTCATACGATTTTTTTCCAAAGAGCAGGTAGACTAAGATATTGATTTAGCACATTGTCTTCTTCCAGCGAAAAACATGTCATTTGGTCCGTAACAACAGACAGCTTACAGAAATATTTATATTACCTCTCTGTTAGCAGTGAACGAAACCAAATTTATTTTAAAATTAACTTTCATATTTTATTCAGAATTCATGTCCACTCAATTTAAGTGATTCCTCTTGAGAAATAAATACGAGTGCATCAACTTAGAATCCTAATAAAAATTCAACTACAACTAAAAGTACCTACCAATAGGAAAATCAAAATTGAAATACACGCATAAAAAACTTTTGAAATCAAGCACGAGATACAGAAAATGTAGAAATATAAGAAAAATCAAGTTTCGCGTTCGTACGTATGGCATCTTTGTCAATGACATCCTTCTGTACACATTGCAAGTGCACACAATTTATTATAATGGCATGTAAAACGTTTACCATGTTCAGAAAGAGGACGTCAACTTTCAGTAACATTTCATTCTCCTTCACCGGTGGTGGTAAGAAGGACTAGATGACGATGTGGTCTAAATTCACCGACTTGGACGATGACGACAGTTTACTGTAGCGTTCTTTGAATTTTCTGACTTGTAGCAGTGGTACCGGTACCTTAGTGATTTGCGTGGCACTAGAAAACGTATTAAGAAGTTTTTTCTTCTCCCCTGAAGAATATGATTTTTCCATCGTCCTGCATTCTTTTCTCCTGCGTCTATCTCGACGAGCAAGAGTAAAGAAGAAAGGAAAGACACCGGAAAATATTGCACAAACCATTCTTTCTGGTTGATTTTCCCCGAGTCAATTTGGTCGAGTTCGGTCGCAATTGTCAATAGAGATGGTTCGTTGGTTTCAGTAGCTACATATATGCGGAACTATATCTATATACCATCCCTTTTATGCAAGATAAATTGCACCAAGTGATTTCTACAAATTGAGAAAAAAAGTAAAAAAAAAAGAGAGGTGGACAAAAAAAAAAAAAAAAACCGATATCCTCTAAAACTTAAACACAACTTATTAGTATGCCACTAAGCAGGTTGTGAAAGTAAAGTGGATGTTGGAAAAGTTTTCTACTTTTGTTTTAATTCTCTTTTATAGCACACTTTTATCACACTACACGACTATAGTTCCATTTTTTTAAGCAAACAACTTTTTTTTTCGTGATTTTTGAAGGAGACAGTATCATAAAAACAGGAGAACGAACACGGTAGAACCAGAATTGAAACCAAAAACGAAAAGTTCTTAAGTGATGAATGTTTACTTAAGTGCTTAATCTTTTTTTTAACTTTTTTCTGTTGATTTTTGTTACAGGAACAAGTGGGACCAAAGGCAAGGATTGGGGGTTGACTAAAAATAAAGTTTTGTCGCTCTTCTTCTAGTTTGGTTATAAGAGGATTTCGTGAGGTTTCTACTTTTTTTTTATTATTATTTCAGTGAGAAACTACCAAAAACGTATAAGACAATTTTTTGTGGAATAATAAAACTATGATGTTTCAAGGAGAGACAGAGAAAACGGTAAACAAAAATCCAAAGAAATAGTTAAGAGCCACCAAAAGTTAAAAACTTCAAAATAGAGTATACCCACAAAGTGACGGCAGCTATTTGGTCAGTTTATATATTACAATTCCCGTAGGAAAACAAAAGAATGTGAAGAATAAAATTTTAGTAGGAATTGAAATTTAAGAGAGTTTTGGACATATATTCGTAGTCTATGCTAGTGATGCAAAATATAATTACTTTATGGTATTCGTACTCATTCGTTACATTTTCAGGAGTAATCGGGTGAAAGTAACGAATACTTAGCTCTCGCGGATACTACTAAAGTAACTGCCTCTCACCGAATACAATACGTAATCAATCAATATTGTAACTTTTAGTTGCATATTTATAGGCTGTTTTGACATGAGAATATACGATACAGAAAAATGTATATTCATTATGATTATTTTAGTTATTAAGTGCAACTAGTGCTAGAATGACTAGTATACGAGGGCTGTTCGATAAGTCAGTGACTTTGAAATGAAATAGTTGTTTTTTTCTCAAAATAATTTCAATAATTTCTTCATTCGATGAAAATCTTTTTGCGCCGAGCCATTTCTCCATATTAGGAAGCAAGAAAGAATCGCACGAAGCCATATCTGGACAATAGGGTGGATGAGGAAGCAGTTCTTATCGCAATTCAGCTAATTTTGCTGTTGCTACTGCTACTTCTCCAAATGATGCCGTTTTTCCATCAATTCTGCATTAAATTTATCTAATAAATTGGCATAGTACTGTCCGGTGATCGTTTTCCCCTTTTCCAAATAGTCAATGAAGATTACGCCGTGAGAATCCCAGAAAACCGTTGTCACGACTTTTCCGGCCGACCGGAATCGTTTTTGCCTTTTTTGGATCACGTTCGCCTGCAGAAGTCCATTGTTTTGATTGTTCCTTCATTTCTGGCGTATAGTGGTGTATCCAGGATTCATCAACTGTTACGAAACGCCGTAAAAATCCAATTGAATTGAGCTTGAAGAATTCCAAATTCTGTTTTGAAATCTTCACCCGAATCCGTTTTTGGTCCACCGTCAGACGCGGCACCCATCTTGCCGATAATTTGTCATGCCCAAATGGTCATGCAGGATTCGAATGACGGTATCATTTCAAATTGCTGCAATATCAGCTATCTCACGAAGCTTGACCCGGCGTCATCCAACACAATATCGTAGATTTTGTTGACCATTTCTTCTTCCGTTGTGACGTCATTTGGACATCCTGGGCGCTCAGCGTCTTTTGTGCTCGTACGACCGCAACACAATTCAGTGAACCACTTGTGTACCATTCCATGCGAGGGAGCAGAGTCTTCATATTACTTTTTAAGTCTGTCTACATTCTCTTTAATGGTTTTACCGCACAAAAAGTAGTGCTTTATTAAAACACGAAACTCACTTTTTTCCATTTGGCCAAATCTCACAAACCAAAGTTCTTTCGATTACTGTAAAAAGCTAAGTGTTTGACAGATCTATTTGATTTTTTTTTGTCTATGCCGAGAAAGAAACAAAGATGTCAGAAAAAAATTCCTCTATGCGATCCGAGCGCCATCTTGCATCCAAGTCACTGACTTATCGAACAGCCTTCATAGCTTTTTCCTTGTGGAAATACTGAACAATTAATATAGTGCGTGTTCATATAACCGGAAGCTTATGAATCTGTGAACCGTGTATACCTACCCTTTCTTTCCCTAGCCTGAAAATATATTAATTTATCTGATTGTGATTGAAAAAAATTGTATCTGACCGATTTTTTGGTGTTTCGAGAGAGAAATGTATAAATTAAAAGGTTAGGCGTACTTTTCCGCGAACTGTATACACAACACATTTTCGAATTTACACTAGAAGGAATATCAAAATCCGAAATAACATATGCAGGAGAGGCCTGCTTTGAACACATTGTTTGGATACATAATTCAAAGATAGCAGTGATTGCTTAGTAAATTCTACTACTGCAGATTAAATAAAGGGCACGACTGCATGACATTAAGTAAAAAAGTCCGTTAATTTTGAGGCAAGAATGAAAATTAAAATTTAGCTTCTAGGCATTAGCCCACAGATCCCAGATATCTATGAAGTTTGAAGAAAATCCGTCAAGTCATTTATGCTGCAACCTGAGGTACAGACAGTCGGACATTCAGACGAACAGGCAGACACACAGAGTGCCTCCATTATAGTAATGTTCACGAAAACAATACGCGCCCTATAGGAGCAAGTAAAAAGGGATTCCGTTCCTTTCTACTCTTGCCATTTTCACTTCCAATCGTTTTGTTGTGCTTTTGTAGAATCTTTTTTGCTACACATCGCTAAACATGAATCTTTTTCTTAATAAGACAAAAGGATTTCATAATTTTCAAATTTACAACTGAAGTTAGGATGTGGAGTTGGAGAATCTCCAAATCGACGTAACCGACCTTATAAATTATTTTTCAACCTGGATGCCCCGAAACTAAGCGCAGATGGCACTATCACTATACACAAGCCAAAGCCTGAGCTATGTCAAGAACGTAATAACAATTTAGTTTCGGTAAAACAGGTTACACAATAGTACATCAGTTGTTTTCTTTGCGGGACAGTAACTTATTGGGCGGCACGGCAAAGGTTTCTGCATTTTCTTAAACGATTTTCTGCTCTTGCAAGGACGATGAGGTGGAAAGACCCCGTTGTTGACCGTGCTAATTATGGATGTCAGGTGCCATTAATGATTCATATGCACTCCCAGCTGGTTCTACGGGTAGGTTTGGGGAATTTCAAGATCCTTATGGAATCAAAATGGACCTACTCCCGGTTTTAGTGTGTCTGACCTTTAAGCAAACAATGCTTGTAAACGATTGGCAAACGACAATAGAGCAACACATCATATTTATAAGAGAAAGTCAATAAGTCAATCTCGGTAAGCGACCTGTGAGGAGGTGAATATGATAAATGTGATCATGGTCCCAGAACCGTTCTATACGAATAAAATGGCTTGAGTTTAAAATTGAGGTCAACGCCAAGGAGTTTAAGAAAGTATATAAATCAATATTTTGGCTCTAACTTGGCTTTAATCTGGGCCCTATTTTTCTAGCGACTTATCACTTACTATTTATTTCAGCTTCTCATAATTTGCGATGAATTTCTGTTTTACAAAAGAGAGAATTGAAAAGAACTCATTCAAGGATTCATACTTCATCAACTTATCGAATTTCTGTATCTTCAAACAGGAAATGTGTAAGTAATAAGTGTTCCATCGAAAAGTGATAAGTTAAGTTGTTTTGATAATTTTTCGTTCATTGCATTTCTTATAATATTTTCAATCACCACTTTTCAATAACAAAATTGATAATTTAAGTAAAATATTGCTAAGAAAAAATTCGATTTTCAAAATGAATTTCGAAGTAATAGGTTGCGTTATTGTCAATATTAAGAGCAATACTCAGATGAATTAATACATTACACATCGTGTAGTAGGAACGCGAATAAATTACAGATGTAGTTCAGGAATATTGGAGAATTCGTGTTGCCAGAGATTTGAGAACGTTTGAAACAAAGTAGTTTGGCAAACAGTCATCTAGGTATAAGTACTCGTATGACCACTGCGTCGGTTATTGACCACCTAGTATTGCAATCCCAAAATCAATGAGGAACAGTCGTCAGTGAACGAAACTTGACGTCATTGATGTGGATTCTGAGGACTGTGTTCAGTTTAATGTCCGAGTTCGATACATTCAGCATTTATACATAAGAAGGCGAACGACGTTTACAGAAGCACTTATTATTTTCACTTAACAATAAATCGATTAATTTCAATCGACAAATGAGTGGAATTAAAATCATGTTGTTGAAACGCTTATTATTTAAACTTAACAATCAAATTATTTACTGATACTGATAAAGTCAATAAAGCGAACCATAAGTGGATCCAACCTTAATTGGCCAAAGACACTGCAAAGACAGAGCAGATATAACGTACCCAAACTCACACTGCTTCCTCTGCAGACATGTTCAGAGACAGGGTTTTGCAAGCAATTACTTCTGTCAAAGCTTCAGTGACGAGGAAAAATAGGAGACTATAGTTCCTTTCCTCTGCACATTTCATCCCCTTGCATATATGTATTAGAAGAGCTTCTCTAGGAGAATATTTCCTCAACGAACTGAACGATCTGAACAAGATCTGCACTGATAAAATTCAATAGCTTGCTAAAGAGGTCTATGTTGGTTTGCAACTCATCTATCTATCGTATAGCCAGTGCATAATTGATGGCTTAAGACATTTTTACTGTTGCTCTTTTGCATACAAAGAGGGCGATAGTTATTTCTAATTCTTTCTTGTATATACAGTGCTGGCACGCTAATTAGCACACCCTATCATACAAAGTTATGATAAGATAAAACTAATGCTAAAGTAAAACAATTTAATAAGGATCTTCAATGCTTGCTTTTATTGATATTAATACTTAATTAATTTATAAAAAAAAATAATAAAAAGAAAACAATAAAAAAAAATAAAAAAATATGTGTTTTCGTAACACGCCAGAGTCTCGTCAAAGACATCTGAAAATATAAAAAATTAAATAATAACAAGTTAAAATTAAAATTAACTTATGTAAACTCACCTAGTACTTAGTTGGGTACCCTTTTTGGGTAATTACGGCGGCACTCTTTTTTGGTATCTTAAACCATTCTTGATGGATTGTGTCCCATAACTCCTTCACATTTCTCGGTTTTAAAGCCATGACACGTCTCTTAATAATAGCCCACAAAATTTCGATTGGGCTTAGGTCCATTCCATTACCGATATTTGGTGTTCTTCAAACCACTCTTTTACAGACCTGGCCTTATGGCAAGGCGCATTGTCCTGCTGGAAAACATCTTCCCGGTACAATGATAGCGGTAAGCTCTGAAGATATGGTATGAGGTGGTTCGACAACATAGTCTTATATGCTAGAGCATCTAATTTGCCTTTTATAAGGACTAGAGGTCCAACACCATGAGAGCTAAAACAACCTCATACCATTACGCTTCCTCCACCAAACTTTACCGTCTTTTTGGTGTACTTGGGATCTAGTTGCTTGTTTGGAGGTCGTCGTACAAAAGTTCTTCCATCAGAACCACAGATATTAAATTTGGATTCATCGCTCCATATCACTGAATTCCATAAAGATGAAGGAGAATCCAAATGGCCTCTTGTGAATGCAATTCGCTTCTTCCTATTACCATCTGTTACCTTCGGTTTCTTAAGGCTCTGGCATCCTCGAAGGTTGTTCTCCAAAAGCCGTTGTCGCACCGTCCTAGCCGCGATGTTTACACCATATTCTTGCTCCATGCGCGCTCTAATTTCAGAAGAAGTGGCAAAAGGATCTCTAAGAGCATGTCGGACTATAATGGAATCCTCTCTCTTTCGTTGTTTTTCTAGGTCTGCATTGTCTTTTATCCGCAAATGTTCCATGGGTTTCATAATGCTTCAAAGCGTTTTGCACTTTTTTTCGCGAACAATCTATGTTCCGTGCAATTTTGCTGATGTTTTGATCCTTCTGGAACATTAGCCATATTAACCTCCTCTCCTCCGGCGTAGAACTCTTGTTTAATCCCATAACTATTTCTAAATGCACTTAAACACTTCAAAATAATACTTTATAACTCACCACAACAATAGGATGAATGAAAAATAACGGCTTTAAATGAAACGCAATTTTTTGTTTGGGTGTGTGTGCTAATTAAAATGCCAATGCGAAAGGCACGCTATTTAAAAAAAAAAATATAAAGCAAAGCCTACTGAAATTTCAAAATTTGAACATTTCAAAATGTGATTAGAGATTGTTAAATATGTAATATGGACATATAATAATTTATAAATTATGTTGTATTATGAAATAAGGCACAAGTTTATTCTTTTATGAGGGTGTGCTAATTAGCGTGCCAGCACTGTACATACCTATATAAGTTAAGAGTTCAGTTATATATCCAGAATTATGCCAAAATACTTTGCGTTATCCGAGAGGGACACTTTTAGCTTGAGCAGTTTGAAGGGTGGTATGTATCTTAAACTTTCCGGTGAAAAGAAGAAAACCTTTTTTCACTTGATTGATCCACAGCCCTTCGAATACTTATAACGCAATCCTAAATGCAACCAAACATAGGTAAGCACTGGAGAGTTGTTAAGAATATGTTTGCAACTCGAATATATGTAGGTGTCTGCTTATCTGTAGACACCTACTCGTAAAACTGGATCGAAGTTGGAATCGCAGCAGCTTACTTGAAAAGCTTACTGTTATAGATGTATGAAAATTTATTTGCTCATGTCATTGCTTCTTACTAAGCGAATTAGATTGTCTTCCTTCATCAGATCTGCAATCATCCAGCTCAAAAACGAAAAAAATGACAAATGTTTCGTGGAAGACATCACTGTCGTGCGGTAATGATAAAAAAAAAAAAAAAACATGCATATCATCATCCTCATAGAAAAAAGGATACAAATGAAAAAAAAAGAGATAAAGCCATTTTCCATAGCGACAAAGGAACATCATACACAACCTAGAACCCTAAGCCCAGAAGCGCAATAACTTTTCACACAGAATATGAAAAGAAAGTATGTGTAGTACCGCCCTTAATGATTTCAGATGTCTTGAGAAAACCCAAAGAGCACATCCAACAAGAACTCTGTTTTAAAAAACGAACATACACAGAATTATTATATGTGACATATTAGAGTCAAGTCAGGACACACTACACACAAGAAGGAACAGAAACTCTTGAAAAAGGGTTAAGTCCCCCGAGGGATACTCCTTGCATATTTCTATTGTACATCTTTCGTATCGTGTTTCAGAGTTGGAAAAAAAAAAAAAAAACAACCAACTTGTTGGAAGAAACGGAAATTGAGATGAATGAGTCAGTATGGGGTGGAGGTAAAAGTCACCATACCACCACGATTGGTATTCTACAAGTACCTACTCCGGAGGCAGTGGGTAAAACACATCTCATTCATACATTAGTGCAATTCAATGGAATAACATCCCTGTTCAACATAGTCAACCACCTAATTCGAAAAATAAACATTCTGCACAAAAGGACTATAACGTCCCAAAGGAACAAGACAAACGGATAAAAATGACAGAATGTGTTGTTGCTTTGGAAATAACAAGAACAACACCAATGACATGACTGTCGCGCAGTAGAAAACCAGGTGATTTGGCTCCTTAATCTCTTTGCGAAGGGATAAGGATAAAACTTTTACTCGGACATGACAAGCAAATTTCTATAAATTAGATTGCCAATAGGTTAAGCTGTCGTCTTTGACTTGCCAATAACAACAAGGACATGGATTTTTGTTGGCTTTCAATTTGGTTGTTCTTTTATTTTGAGGGCTCAACCCTGACCGGTTTATTTTTGTTAGCATCCCTAACCCTTTTGTTGTTTGATTCTGCAAAGAAAAAAAAAAAAAAATCGTCTTAACGTAAGTCTAAGGAATTTGTTTCGGCAAATGGCACAGCAGTGTGTGTCTTGTTTTTCTTAAAGGCAACGTTAAGTGACGCGTATTCGATGCTATTGTATGCAAAGGGATAAAGTGAATGTATACAAGTAGGTATAGGAGGACTTTCTACTCGTAAGTAACAAAAACAAACGCACAAGACGACATACATTGTTTACGGATTTTGTTCCATTTGAACGTCGTTGCCACTTAACCACCTTGAACTAACCTTTGCAGGACTTATTCTTATGGCCCCTCGATTGAGCCCTTAGTGTATGCTCTGATAGATGGGATGCGATTAGCAAAGGATTATTTTGTGATCCGGTTATGTGATTGTTCTTTATTTTTGTTTGAGATTCTGCCAAACCAAAACCAATAGTCCTGCTCCCCCCATCTGCCTACAACGGTTTCAGAGTGATGAAAGTATCTGACGCTCTGATGGGGAGTAAGAATTTTTTTTTTTTACTCTGAGTTCTTCTACAGATAAGAAGAGAGAGAGAAAAAAAAAATTAAGACACAAACGAGAGAGCAAAATCCTTTGATGGATCGATTTGCTATATTTGTGATTTTTCTTGCACGATGTCCTTTTTTTTTTCTTCTTCTTTTGTTTGCCTTTTGGGGTGATTGGGTGTGTTCTGTGCGTGTGTGTACGTTCATCCTCTGTCACTTAAAAACCAAAGCAAATCCTGTTGATTGTTTTCTTTTTATTTTCCACATTAAGTGGGGGAGGCGGTGCTCAAACCTTACACATGAGGATACTACAATAAAAAAAAAAAAACAAAATAAGGACTATAGCATTTCTAGTGGTACCTAGCCCTTGGTTCCGGTATGGTGGTAAGTTGAAGTGGCTTCACAATACAGACAATTGTGTTGATCGTTTGGAATTTCCAAGGAATTACCCATTATCATTGCGGGGGAGGAAATTAATTTCAATTCAGAAGGAAATAATGTATACGAGGGGAAACTATCAACATAATTAGAATATTTGACAAATTTGCGGTTGCAGGGCAAGGAGCGCTGCTACGCACAGTGGCTATGAAATCGTATTTATTAAATTTTCGACGTAAAACCACAAGACAGACAACCACAGGTACGAGTAGGCATTCTGCGATTTAATTGTTAACGACTGGAATTAAGACGTTACGATGATTGATTAAGAGCGACTGGTGCTTGCTTGTTATAAGTTATTATAGGTCTTGAATGTGGAGGATAATTAATAATCATTAACTTGCCTAAAGATATGTACAGACATTCTTCAAAATAACTTGACTCTATTAAGTATTAAGTGCTAAATTATTAAGTAGGTGGTATATCTATTTTCTCTGGATGAACTGTCATAATTTTAGGTGCCTTTGTAAGTAAAGGCAAGTATTGGTTTCCTGATCATATTATATTATTATTCACTCAATATGTTCAATAGGATTACAAATTTCTTATACAAATAATTAATTTTATTTCCAAATATGTATTTAATAGATCCATGTTCTCTAAGCTGGGTGTAGCCCCCAGTGTGTTTCACCTTTTTCGGTCTATTGCATTTCGACAGTAGTGTGGATAAATGACTCGGATGTCATCTCTCTAACGTTTCAACTGTTTTCACACATTTCACTTTTAGCTTAAAGGTGCCCAATTCAGTCGCAGTCTTTGTCCAACGGTCATCAGTTAAACGCATAATGTACCCGGCCATCATTTTGTTAAATATGTTATTCTAGTGTGATTTATTCTTTGTGCGATACGTATGCTTGTAGTTCTTTCCATCGATTTCTGACCTACCAGTAATTTGTTTTCAGCGTATCTTGTGATTTGTCATGTTTGGCATCCATATGTCAGTGCAGGTTAGGCCTGATACGTTGAAATTTAGCAGATACTTTAAACCGAGTTTAAAAAAAGGGTGGGCCATCTGTCATACTAAAACCCATTTAATATTTTTCAAAGTGAGAACACATTCCGATTATTTGTGGAAAATAATTTCATTTAAATAGCTGCCGGGGCTGGCTGGGCGGTAACCCATCCTGTCAACCCAATTTTGCAATATGTATTCGAGGATTCGGGGCACTATTTCACGAATAGCTCGATCAATATTGTGCTTAAGTGCTTGAATCGTTTTAGGTTGTCAGCATACAAGTAACATCGATCTTTCATGGCAACCCACAAAAAAGAAGTCCAACGGCTTCAAATCGCATCTCCGCGGAGGCTAAACAATATCACCAAGACGGCTGATTACACGATTATTGAACTTAGTGCGCAAAAGATCGATTGTTGTGCGGCTTGTATGGCACGTAGCGCTATTGGTGGTAATTATTCATCTGTAGCGTTCACTGTTGTCATTTTCTGGGACAATAATGCTGCCATTCCAAAAACCACATCAAACAGTCATACGCTGAGGATGAATTCGCTTCTCTACGACTATGTGTGGGTTTCCGAGCCTCAAATACGGCAGTTTTGCTTGTTTACATAGCCGCCGATGTGTTTCATTCGAAAAAAAAAAAGATTTTTTTAAGCAAAATTGACGTCAATTTCGAGCTGCTCTAAAGCTAAAACAGAGAAGCAATAACAAAGCGGGTGGTCATTTGGCTTCGATTCCTGAGTCATTGCGTTCACGTAGTGGATAATCACGTGAAAATATCGTCGTAGTGAGTGACAGTGTTCGTAACAATCCGTTAAAATCCATTCGCCATCGTCCCCAGAAACTGAATCTTTGCTACAGCTCCATGCAGTTCATTTTGACAAATGATCTGAATCTGTCTACAAGATTCAATTGCTTCATGAATTGAACCCAGTACCTAGTCCATGAGAGGCGTCGAGACTTCGTTGATTGGGTGTTAGAGAACCACCAAGTTGATGCCGATTTTTCGAACAAAATCATCTTCAGCGATGACGTGGTTCACTTTCAACTGAATCGGGGTCATGCAAATCCACATGCCATTCACGAACAACCACAAAGTCATTTCACCAAATGAATGGATTTTAGGGCGACGACGGCGTGATTGCGCCGTACTTCTTCAAAAATGCTCGTGGTGCTGCTGTAATAGTTAATAGTGAACGTTATCACCAAAAATTGTTGGCACCAATTGGACGACATTGATGTGGAAGATATGTATGTGGTTGCAACACGACGGTGAAAGAAATAACTAATTTTTAAGGATATCGAAATAGATATTTCTTATCCCCATTGGTATCGTATCTATTCAACTGAGTGTGCCTATGCAGATTAATTTACAATTAAACTGGAAATAATCAAAAGAAAAGAAAATTGTATCTAAGACGTAACGTAATTATGCAGCTGCAAACCATTAGAGCATCCTTACTCAAAAATTAACTTTTTTGTATGGTAAATATATACAAAATTCACTGAATTATAAAATAAAATTAAATAAAATGGATTACATTATTATTTTTTTTTTTTTTTTACAAAAAAGTTCGTTTTAAGGTGCGCTCTTGAATCCTGGTTTGCGCGACGGTCATTAGTGTTAGGAGCAATCCGAAACTGTTGTTTGAGACACTATTTCAACGAAAGAACATATGCGACTCGTCTAATGCTGATTTCAAATCTATACTTAAATTCCTTATAGCGCTAATGGATTTCGAGAAAAGTGGCATTCAAGAGAGCTCTATATCATTCATTAAAAAAAAAATCGCCCTTAATTTCCTTCTCGTCATACACCCACCTATAGTGAAAGAAATCCCATTCATTGTTCAGTAAAAAAAAAAAAAAAAGAAAAACCAACAATAGCCATGAATATAACCCAAAACAGAAAATGTGAAAAAATTAAGCCTTAAGGCCATTCTAGGGTAATTTTCTTCTGCAAACTTTTCATATTCTGTCAATTTTTCATCGAACGAATACAATTGAATCTGAATTTTCCATACCGTGCTTAATATTATTACTTTCCGCTGTGAAGGCATCAAGCTGTGTGTCAAATGCCTTGACTCCGAGCAAAATTCAGAAATTAATAGTGGCACCAACCCCAGTGAAACTAATTTCTCTTCGAATATCATCACCGGTGAAGTAATGCTATTGTTCAAATTAATAAAATTCATTACTAGCACACAATGCCAATCAATTAAAAAAACAACAGGAGAACAAAAAAAAAAAAAAATCTTAACCATAGCGAAACATATCAATCCATCTGCAACAGGAATTTCACCTGAAGCCAATTCTGAAATTGATTGTTTCAGGATTCCGGTCATTGTGAGGGTAATGTAGTTGATGCTTGCCGTGTCGGTTGGTGGAAAGTTATATGCACTCCACTCCTACTGTCCTTTGTTGGTCAGACATTTTGTGTTACCAATTTCCTCGTACCACACGATATTCACGTGCAGTTAACGAATTTTTGTATTTCTTTTTTTGGGTTGGTTTCATCAACCGTGAGTCAATTTCAATGGCGAGAACTGAAGAAAAATAAACACGGCGGTCCATGCGCCATCCCACCCTAACCCTCCGCACTTCCACAAAATTTCAACAACATCGAGCAAACCGTGAAAAGAGAGACTGAACCCAACAGAATTTATCTCCAGGGCTGTTGATACAATCCGAATGTTTTCGACATGGCGCAGAGTAAGAGTGATGAAAAGAAGGAGAGGGATTGTTGAAATTTTGAAAATAATTAAATTGTCTAGTATGATCGGGGTATGCAAAAGTCTGACAAAGTTAGGGATGAATTCAATTTCGTTTTAATAAAATTTTTACAGTCCTCTATTCAGAGAGATATTTGTACAGTTTTTCTATTTTGGAAAACTTACCCCAACAGCATGACTTTGATCGGTTTTTAGTTCACGATGATTCGAAAACTGAACGTAGACCATGCGACCTCGCATTTGTGGTGGATTGTGTGTGTAACAGGTAACCATCGCTGTGGCTGATACTTCATCCGCCATCTCAAGAAATGCTTGATTTTTACCCTTTAGGACGAGAACGTTTGTGACACGACCAAATGGTACGCCCAGCGATATAACGTCTGGTTCGCTGGACTCGTTTGGAATGTTTCTAAGGTGAATCACTTTGGATGGTTTGCCTGAAAGTAAAAGAGGGGAAATGCGATTAAATAAGAAATATGAACAAAATAATTAGGAAGAAATAGAAATGTCATAGGGAGAGTTGGAATCTATCTATAGACATTTCACCAAAGTGAAATACAGACAAGCTAAAACATATAGTACGATGAGAACAAAAGCCAATAAGACTAAGAGACTGTTACCAGAAGGTATAACTAGAACACCAAAAAATACATATCGGACACAGATACTAGGAACAAGGTAACGTACGCCAACAGAGTGCTCCGCTAGAAAGTATTGCTCCAACAGTAACACATTATTTTGAGATCTAATAATTTTTTTATTTTTTTTTTGTAGTTCAACTTGTGGAATCGTCATCCGGATTGTAGCTTCGGTTCTAAACTGCCAAAAGTAGCAAGGATAGGAGTAACAACACTACTACAAGTCCTCATTCTTCTGCAGGATTTAATCAGTTTTTGCGAACTTGTCCAAATTGTGAACTATGTACTAGAGCATGTTTTCAAAGTAGCACTTGGTTGCGGTTAAAAGCATAAATAAGAGTAATTCCGAATTTTCGACTTCACGTTGGGCGCCAGTTTCGTGAGCCACGGTAGGAGCCAGGAGGCAACACTGATGAAAATGAATATGACGTCATTTGTTCGAAGGGTGAGTTCTGGTCCTCTCACTCAAACAAGTCGAAGGCCAAGGTGGTGGCTGCCACCTCTCAGACAGGAACACATTTAAACCAACAAATTAGGTCCATTGTGATACCACAAAGAATACCAGATTAGCAAAAACCTTACATGATGAATTTCTTCCTAAAGGAAGGTAATCATAATGGTGTTAACTCCACTTGACCCGGAGACAAAGCTCAATATTTTGTATATATCTAGCCTGGCTAAAATCTTCATAGAAGTACTCCCCGGGGGTTTTCCTCCTCAACATTGATAGCACACGGCAGGTGGTATCATCAAGCAGTGCAATGTGAGGGATTCTATTACAAAATGAATGCATTTCCTACTTATAGACAGAAGTCTTTTCGTTCTCTTCAAATCCATGTTAGTCTTCAAATCTCAGTTGGTCTGCTTCGACAAAAGACAAATGCTAATATTATTCCACTTGCTATTTGCCATTCTTCAGGTTTCAGTATCAAGGCGGAACTTTATCGGTTCTATGGGAGAAAGTTCTTTCCTATTTTCAAAGAGGTTCTGTTTCGGTCAATGTCTTCTTTTGCCAGCTCGTCCGCCTTGCAATTACTTCAGACGTCTCTGTGTCCTCGAATCCAGCACAGGGAAATGTCGCATCTCGTCAGTAATTTCGTTCAGACATCTGCGGCATTGCTTTACCATTGCTTTGGATCGTGTTGTCAGTTTTATGTACATATGTATGTATGTATGTATGTATACATATAAGCATCTGTGCGGCTTGCGGTATTGCTCAATTTGTGTCTATCATATCCCAGTTGCGGCTAGTGACATGGAGTCGTTCGCATTACAAGAAAAAAAACCTTTTTGAGATAGTTGGACATTTTGGAAGACTTCGTAAAATTTTCCAAAAAATTGAACAAGTCGTCATCAGCCTTGTAGAGAAATTTAAAAGTTATGACGCACTATTTTCGAGATACTTAAAATTACATATTTCCATTAACTTTCGTTTGATTTTGGAATGCATTTCAAAATTTTGAAAAAAAAAAATCGCTAAACCATGTTCTTGTAAAGAATTCCAAAAAATAAATTATCGAAAATAATAATTTCAGTTAAATTCGGGTAACATTCGACGTTTTGAAAATTTTTTAAAAATTCGGTCTGTTGTAGAGTTTTCAAATCTAAATTCTCATTCAGAATAATTTAGGACAAAATACTTAGGTATTCGTACTCAAAAACGATTTTCATTATTAATTTCGGATTGAACTAGGACAATATGGAATATTTTATATAATTTTCCGAAAGATTTGAAGAACTCTGTAAAGAATTTGAAAACCTAAAACTTAAATTTTATTCTGACAATTCCGTACAATTTTGAGAATATTTTGAATATATTGCGGCATACATTTTCATGCTGACAATTCATTAAAAATCTGAAATTTCGGTAACCTTTTACCAACGCATTAACCGTCGTGGTACGTAATTTTCAGAGACAGGCATAACTGGCGAATTTCGCGGCTTTCAATGGAAAATTAACCGAAAAAAAGGGAAATATAATTGATGTGTCATAAGACGATTGTAAGTATGAATAACAATTGTGTTAATTGTACTGTATCTCTTCAGAGAGATATCGAGCTGGACCGTAATGTTGGGTTCCTTTAAGTATCTTTTTCACGAAGCATTAGTTATCTTAGTCATGTCTCGATTTCTCGTGTCAGAACCAGAATTTGTTTAAAGGATATCTAGCTAATCCTCCCGGTTTTCAACCAGAATAGTAGCCTTTTGTACCTCTTCTTCTGCTAGCTAGTAACAGATATTGACATGAGTCCCATCTTTTTTAGATCTACTCTACATGCAAGCGGTCCCCGTGTCATGCTCAGCTTTTCCGGTGTTCATAAGAATGTACATTTTAAGATTTGAAAAGTTAAAAAAAGAGAAATATGTAAAATTTAGAACAATTTTACGGACGATTGTTCTTGTTATTTCCATCCCCATCCCCACCTGAAAGGCTCAGATCAGTACTGCCAGTAAAATATTTCGGTCCGCCCATACAAGGAATCTCAGTTATGACACAAAATAGTGCTTTCAACAAAAACGTAAAAAGAAAATCCTTAATTAATAAATACACATGACTGGGCTTATTTATTTATTAAATGGGATTAAATAATTTAAGGTTTATTCTTTCGACACCCAAATCTCTGCCATCAGTGTTTTCTCTGTATAATTCTCACCAGTGCTGGTTCGGTGGTTGCAGAAGCCTATGTAGACAGTCGAATGCTATCCTTACACTGTATTAAGCCGACCACTTAATAGGAGCAAAAAGAGAATCTATATGTATAAAAAATATGTGCACGGTAAAAGTGAAGAAAAAAACATAAAATACAAAAAAAAAAAGTTCTCCGGTTCATAAATAAAATCAGCCAGTCGCCGAATAGGGATTTTACTTTCTGGCACAGCTCTACCTACAACGAACGACCAACAACTTTTGTATATTGGTTGGTCCTGCTGTTGCTTTTGTTGCATTCTTTACACTCTGTGCATCCAAATGGAGAGTAGTATGCCATGGTTTGTCGGCAGGAGCCTTAAATTTTCATAACCAACGACAATAAAAGCGCTAACAGCCAGCAATAACCTACAAACGAAGACACCACCACTAAAAAGCAGACAAAAAAAAAAAAAAAAAAAAGGGCTTCAACCCGTGTGAGTGATTTTTTCTCTCTTCCTTCTGCGAACAACAGTTGTGTCCTTATTTTCGAACTTAACGGAGATGGCGAGATGACGATGGCAACATTTTTGCAACAAAGTTGGTAATCTTCTTAAATTGGAGCATTTTGTTTTGGGATTTTCGGGTTTTGTGTGTGCGATGCGAATAATATCACCGAGAGCAGTGAGAGGTCGTAGTGATTTGCATATTTGTCAACACATTCTCTGGCGCTCTATGAGATCCTTTTTATGTTTTTTTTTTTTTCCTTTTTCTTTTTGTAGTACACTTATGCATTTATGCTAAGAACAAATTTGTTCGAAATTATTTAAGTTGCAGGACTTTATTTATTAGAGCAGTGGGGTACTCTAGAGTTGAGGAAGAGGCTAGTTATTGTGACATGCTAATATTTTTTAACACCTTCAATGCAAGAAAAAAACGACATATTTATCGAAAAACGTTAATATAAAGGTGTGACGCTATTTACTTCAATTGCTTTGGAGTCGAATATTGTCAATTGAAAAAAAAGCATTTAATCACACTTCGCTTCCTCATGATAAACATGTTTTGTAAAGGTTTTGCAACTATATCAAAGACATTAGCAGACGGCTTGGTAACTTCTGCACCGTCGCCCGGCTTTTCATTGGATACAACATGTTTGAGGATCAACATTTGTTGCCCATCGGAATGTCAAGCTATCACCAACATATGATCGTTCTCATATGCGTTCGAAGCAATCAAAATTCACATTATTGACATCCCCAGATGCAATACCGACAGGCTTCAGATTCCCGTAGTTTTAGGATCACTCCGCCGAAGGAGTCGAAGCAATCAGAAGCTCAGTACAAATGAGCAGGGATGCGTACTGCACAGCTGTGAAATCCGTTTTGGCAACTGGTGTACCAAATTTTGTAGGGTTAAAGCAGAAATAGCAGAGCACATGGTTATCTGCGGACGCCTGGAAACAGATGGGAAACAGGGAGAGCGCTTTTCACTCAAAGCTCAGACTGCTCAATAATAAAGAGACTCGAGTTCGAAGTTCAGCACCACATGAAGCGTAATTGCGTATAGCTCTGTTCAAGACGGTGTCACAAACAAACAAAACCGCATCAACACCCTTGCTTTACAAGCTGAGGAGGCCGCAAATAGGAGTGACAGTATATAAATCATAAACGAGTTTCGAACGAAGATCAACTTAGGAAATGAAGGCAACCTTTTGTGTGGTACTAAACTGGTCTATCCAAGCCGCAAATACCATGGGGGTTGATGGCATACTTTTCGATCTCACAGGCTTGGGTGGCAGCTCCCGTAACATGTTTGAGTTTACTTCACCGTGTTCAGCGACAAGTGTATATGCAGCCAACTTCCTTCATCACCGGAATATTGGATAATTAGTACTCCTGTACCGGTATTTCCACGTTTTCAGTCTATTTAATCGTAATATACGTGCAGCTCTTTCTGCACCCTATCTCATAGGTTATTTTAATTTTGACACATAGTTTGTTAGAGAAATAATAACGAAAGACCGAACAAATTATATATATTTGTGGCCAGCATCAAAAGTTATGTCGTTCTGGCCATGTCCGCCCGTCCGTATGTCACCACTTTTGGGCCTTAAATTGTGAGCTAAGAATATGAAATTTGGTATCTGATCTTCTTAGCACCAGAAGCAGTAAAACGATCACTTTAACAAAAATTTCGTTTTTCTCAATATTTTTGCTATATACTGAAAAGTATTGTCCAGGTAAAATATGTAGACGTTGACTTCCTCTACATTTCTTCCATACATTATATATGGCCAGGCCCACTTTTTGGGAGCGTTTTCTTAAAAAAAAAATACACATATATTGTTTTTCAAAGCTATTCACGGTGATGATTGGGCCTTATGGTTAATATCTCATTAGAATTATTGAACTTTGGTTAACAATTTTGGGAGCCTTCTTCCTTCACTTGTTGCTAAGAAAAAGTTTTAAGATAAAATTTCTAAAAAATAGCGAAAATATCCTCTGTATGAAAAGATATTATCGCATCTGTTTTACAAATTTTGCAACGAAACGTTTGCTTTATCAGGGATGAGTTAAATTATGGTTATCATACGATCCGTTCTAGACGGATTGAAAAAAAAATGTCAGTCAAAATATGCAGATATTGACATTTTCTACAATTTGTCCATACATTGTGTAGGACCACGCCCACTTTGTGAGGGTGTTTTTTAACTAAAAAAACGGATTTTACTTTTTTTTAAAACTCTATAAATAGCTTACGGATAAGTATTTTTTTGAAAATCTAACCAGAATATGTAAATCGTGGCTACCAATATTAAGAGCCACGCCCACTTACTCCTTTAAATGTATTTTTTCTGATAAATCATTTAAGAATCGATGAAATATCTTTCGGTTTGATTCAAATGCGATAATATTTTTTATCGCAATTGAATCAACAACTTCACGGAGCCACACCTACTTTATTAGGGATAGGTACAAATATCAGGGATTGGGTATCATACTATCCGTTCCAAGCGGATTGTAACTTTTTTGTATATTTTTTCGTAGCTACTCTAATTCACTCGTTTTCCTTGTCCGTCCAATATTTAACTCTTCCCTATACCTTTTGCATCTTTTACAGCTCTGCGATTTGCAGACTTCAGAGAACGCAGTTCTTAATGGTGAAGAACATTGAACAAATAGACGCACCAAATATTTCGGGAGAGCGAGTTGCTCTATGGTGGCCAATATATGTACATGTAGTAAGTATATGAATTTACGAGAGGAAGAGTGGCTCGAAAAAATACTGAGAAATGGAAATTAGGACGAAGATATAACAAAAAGAAAATAAAATCTAAAATGGAACAAAATGTATTTCTGTAGTGATGGGTATGGGTATGTACAAAAATGTAAAAGTATCTGAGGATTCAATTGGCTGGTAAAGGTGCAGAATATTATCTAGATTAAATATTTAAAAGCAAACTCTCGAAATGGCATCCTGTGAGACATAAAGTTCTTACAGACTTTCAAATCTTAATGACGAACAAGCAGGTTTTTGCTCGGGATATTTTCCTCATGCATCGAGCACATAGAGCAATGCTTCGAATATAAGTAGATCTCTGCTTCATCTGATATTTATACACTTCCAGAAGGAATAATGATAATATGAACCGTGATTTCATCGGGTATGCCCTATGCAGGGGAGGTATCCTACAAGGGTGTTAATCTCGTTTTTTTTCTCGAAAAAATTTTGCACTCTTTTTGAGAAGTTTACACCCTTTTAGTTCTATTTTGAAATAAAAATTGCACTGAAAAATAAATCAAGTTCTATTCTTGAAAATGTTGCACTCAAAAGTAAGTGAAGAATATTTTTCGACAACAGAAAATGCTATAAGTGTCATGCACAATGGTAAGATATCAGAAGACTTTCAAGACTCGAGCGGGGTGCGACACGGTTGCATATGGTCACCACTGCTATTTTCGATTGTTGCGTGTAGCCTTGATGGATGAATGAAAAGGAATGCAATGGACAATGGCATTTAACATCTATACTACGCTAGCGTCTTTTTCTTTGCTTTAGCACCGAATAATGAATAATGAAGACAATAGCAGTCAGTTTTTCAGATTCCATTGCTCAAGTAAGCATTGCCGTACTTTCTTTAATTTGGAAGTTTTGCCTAGGATGACACCCATCTGAATATGGCACAGCAGAATCGGGAAAGCAAAAGCTGCTTTTAAAATTATACAATGCAGTGGAATCTACATAAGTCAGAAAAAAAAGGATATTTGATCGACCCCATTCTTCTTTATCTGCCGAAGTAAGTGGAATATTGTAATTATTTTGTAGACCCTACTACAAGTGGTAAAACGATTATATTGCAATTAGCTTCAATTAGGTGCAATTAGTGCGGTTTTTCAGACCCTTTTGATTTTGAATTTAATTAAAAATTTATTGACTATTGAAATCCATCAAGAAAGTGAAGCAAAAGGAAAGCAGTTCGATAAATAAGTTATACCTACTAAGAGTGACGTTTTCACAGCTTGTAAATGCAAATCAATAATATTTAATTTCTTCCAATTAACTATTTACTACAATGCAAGCGATCAATATTCTCCAATAGTCGAATGTCGATTAAGTGCAATTAAAATTTAATTAAACGCAAAAAACCAAGAGAAATGCCCCACTATCCGATTTAACACTTCTTCTAATGACACATTAAATATTACAAATGGGAATTTCACCATCCTTGATGGTTGCAGGTGGCAATGGCGGCACTACATCGGTGGCTTTCACTTACTTTTTTTTTTTTTAAATACAATGCATCAGTTTACAAAGGAATTACAAATATACGTATCCCTGTGCGATGACGCCCACTTTTATTTCCTTTTAATTAAAGAGTACACCTAACGCAACCACAAAATTGCCAGCTAACATAACCAAGTGATATATGGATGTTGAATTGTGAATGTCCTTCCATTTGTAATCTGTTTCGAATGCTTAATTTTTTTCTTTGGATGGCACATATATGTACGTTTATGCACATATGCCTGACAAAACAGTGATATACTAAACAGAGAGAGAGAGAGAGGAAAAAAAACAATTGAAAATTGCACTTCATTTATTGTCCTGCGCCATTTATTCACAATATCGCACAATAGGACGAATTCCACTTACTGCGTGGTATTTTTTTTTGACATCTATTGCATGGTATACACCTGTGAGCCAACTTCATTTAGTAAATGCACTTCATTACATTCGTACGAAACAATTTCATTTTTCGATTCGTCGTCCTTCGAACAAAAATAACGAAAAAAAAAAAAAAAAAAAACAGGATACAAAAATGTTCGCAAAAGTAGAGAAAATCGGTAGACTACGAGTACACTTACTACATTACGTGCAGCGTAGTACATTTCAATTATCCTTTGTCCTTTCAGCACACTATTGAGCATTGTAACAGAAAGTAACACACAAAAAAAAGGATTGTCTTCCTCATGAAAACATGGATGGGAGAAAAAAAAATTGAAATTTTAGAAAATGAAAGAAAGATTGTCCAGTATTGTTCCCAATCCAACTGCAGTGTTACATCCATTCGCACACATAAATCAGTGGAGTCTTGTTTTTTTTTTAAGGGATGTCCTTTTTGTTTTTTTTCCATTTTTTTTTGTTCATCAATGGAGCCCCATCCAGCATGTCCGTCCGTTATCATGTTTATGTATAATTTCGTTTAAACTTCATTTCCGTTTTGAACTAATCAGAAAGTGTAATTTCCGAATTGTAGAACCATTTGCAGGACTCATCTTTCTCCGGGCGATATACATTTTCCAAATGATACCGAATGGGATTGAACTTAGTGTGTGTAGGTATTCCATTTTTCTTTGCATGAAATGCAGAAATTTGTATCTCTCTGTTTTGAAAATCGAGAAAAATATCCAGAGTGATGGATGAAGGGGGGGAAAAGCGACAAATGAAAACGTAAAAAATGGAAATTTAATTGATTGTCCATCGGGTAAACGACTTGAACGGAGCGAATATACTCGTAGAAGGTTGCATGACAGTTTTGATTCGAAGTGGAGATTCCTTAAAGTGCGGTAAGGATTTTGGGAAGAAATTATACACATTTGAACTATTTTTAGAGTGCATCAAAAAGCTTGAAGAAAGTTGGTCCTAAAACAAAAAAGTTTACGGATGGGTCGCACCTACATACATATCTGCTATTAATTTGAAAATCACTCTGATTTTGAAATTGTGAAAATATGTGAACTAGACACCTTTGCTAATAACCGAATATATAGACAACAGTCGCGGTTTTACAATTTGTCACTATAGCAGATAACTGCTTGGGTTATCTGATATTGGGCTAAAAGTTTTTTACACTTCGTTGGTTTTTCGAACTCTATTTGGTAATTTTGTGTAACACCACCAATCACCGAAAACACAACGTTTCCATCACCCATCTATATTTTTCTTTATGCCAGGCTGTCAACGAATAAAGAAGATCTAGCTTTGTTAGTGCCCAAAATACGAATACATCCACGTTCATTTTGGTTAATGGCAAAAGTGATAAGCAACAAATTCAGTCACTACTCCTCCCCGCCTTTAGTGAAAAAGAATCAATTATTAACTACGAGTATAATACCCAAAACTAATCAATCATCTTTACGCATAGATGTTTTCAGGCAATTAAGTTTTAGAGTCACTATTTTGGAATTGCAACCGCCATTGCAAGATGTGAAGTTTGGATTACAAAGAGGCGACTGGATCAGATGGAATACCAACCACAATTTGTTTTTCTTATTGATGGAAAACTCCCCACTCAAAGAACTCCCAAAAAAAGGAACAAATTCTTGAAACAAAACTATAGGGTTGCTATAATCAAATACGTAGGTATCTCGACGAAGGCGGACCTATACAGGAAATCAAGAGCATTTGCCCTAGATATCTGAATAGCGTTTAAAAGAGTTTGGCATAAAGCCCTGGCTACGTAACAAGTTAGCATCATGAGGACCACAGCAACAGCACTGTGTTTGGATGGACAATGGCCCCGTTCTAAGTCAAGGAATGGACTTACAGCAGCTGATAGCTAGAAAGTACCTACATTTACTAGAGCTGGGGAGCTATCGGCAGTCGTCACTATCGATAATTATCGATAGCATTCGACTGTTTTAACAACATTTTAATCAAATATAGTTTACAAACAACAGCCCTAAGCCTAACAATTGTTTTAAAATAATATTCTGAAGAGAAACAATAATCTTTTCATAACTAACTTATTTTGACAACTCACTAAAATTTCAGGCTGAATTTTGATTAAAATCTAGTTAACGAACTGAACCAAGCAGACTAATTCAAGATCTCTGTACGAATTAGCGACGACTAGTTAGTGTCTAGAATAATGTACGTGTTCAACGTCATTTAACTTTAGTTACACAAAATTAAAAAAAAGCTATTAATTTGAATTGACTTAATTATGAAACGATTTTATCGATAACTCTTTCCGCCCATCGATTTTCGATATCCTATTCTATCGATGACATCGAAATGTGAATTCAAATCAAATTCTATTGATCTTCAATCGAAAGCATACAAACCTATACACAGTAAGTGGTAGACTAGTCCCAAAAGATTTTAATCGATAGTAAACGAGTTTTTTTTTTTTTTAAATCTCGATTGTTTTCGGCTTCTATTCGAAGACTGCATCGCTAATGAATTAAAGTATTACGTTTTTCTCTTGTTCTTATTTGCTAGTTGTTGTAGCGAATTATTTCTTCACAAGTAGCGGGAAGTTTTGAAGGATCTGTCACCCTGGTATAGACATAAAACCGATTCTAGCAGCATGCTTGGAATGCGCCGCATTTCTTTTCAAGACAAATCAATTCAAGTTTTGGTCGATATAGGTAGTGTGGCTTCTGACACTTTTGGCGTAAATGCTGGAGTGCCTTTAGAATTTATACCTACCTGATCGACAAACAATAGGATTTTTTAGTTTTGCCGATTACAAAACTCTAATATCAATTAGCTCGGATAACATGCAACTGAATGTAAATACTTCACATCGTCAGTGAAGTTAACTTAGCTCTATTGAATGCAAAGAAAACCAAATTACTGCATTTTCACGACGTTTCACAAGTTGAGGTTTATGTCCTGTATCCCCTTGTGGGTCCTATGGCCTCTACAACGCCTACGCGCCATCGTGTGCGATTTCTGGAAATATGCCTCAGCTCTCCCCAACTCTTTCCCAGTTGCCGTGCTTCCTTCTCAACTGTTCTGCGCCACGTACTCCTAGGACCGCCACGTATCCTGCCATCCTGGGTAAGCGGGTTCCATTGCATCGCTTGGTTAGCTATGGACCTGTCACCCTTTCGGAGAGTGTGACCGATCCACTGCCATTTTCTTCCTCGTATGGTTGTGCCTATAGGTTCATGGCCCGTTCTCTGATAAAGCTGTTCGTTAGAGATACGGTTTCGCCAGAATATCCTTAAGATGTAACGTAGACACCTATTGACAAACGTTTGCAGCTTCCTCGTGATAGTGACGGTCACTCTCCAGGAACCACATCCATATAGCAGCACGGATTCAACGTTGGAACGGAACAGTCGTAGCTTGGTGTTTAAGCTAATTGCATTACTTCGCCAAACTATGGATAGCATCCCAAACGCAGATTTTGCTTTACCTATTCGGCTGGCTATATCCAGTTCGGTTCCGCCATCGGCTGAGACAATACTCCCAAGGTATTGGAAACTCTCTACTCTCTCAACCGTTTGTCCAGCAATGCATATATGAGTTGATGAGTTTGGTCCTAGGCTGGTCATTTTTGTTTTTGCCGAGTTAATTTTCAGCCCAACGATGTCTGCTTCCCCCTCCACATTTGCTGTCATTTGGTGAAGGTCCATTATTCTGTGAGACAGTAGGCATACATCGTCGGCGTAGTCGAGGTGTTTGAGTTCAGATGTGAGAGTCCATCGAATTCCTCCATTTCCTGTTGATAAGGCTGCATTCAGCACATCGCTAATCACCAATAAAAACAATATTGGTGAAAGTATGCAGCCTTGCCGAACCCCACTTTGGACTTTGAATTCCTCAGACAGCCTTCCTCTGTGCAGAACGTGACATGTGGACCCATCATATGTAGCCTTGATAATTGCTATTAATTTATCCCGAATGCCTCTACTGCGCAAGGCACGCCAAATAAATTCCCGATTGACACTATCAAACGCCTTTTCAAAATCGATGAACAACAGGTTAAGTGATGATCGATATTCAACACGAGCAGTGTGTTGATGATGATCCGCAGGGTGTTGATGTGGTCGACACAACAGAATCCAGAGCGGAAACCTGCTTGTTCGGCGTCAAGTGTGTCTTCAAGGTGTTCCTTGATTCGCTCCAGGATGATTCTAGCTATTATCTTGGCCACAGCAGGCAGCACGCAGATACCTCTCCAGTTTTCGCACTGCATTAGGTTGCCTTTTTTAGGGAGCTTGACAATCATTCCCTTTTTCCACTCATCCGGAAAACTCTTGGCTTCCCATGTTCTCCTGACAAGTGGGAACAGTAGCTCTGCCGATGCTGTTGGCGCAGCTTGGAAAAGCTCCGCGGGTATGCCATCAAGTCCTACCGCCTTATTAGTTTTCAGTGCTTTGATTGCGGTAATAATCTCCCCTTTACTGGGGGTTGTGGTGCGAATTCGGGAACTTCTTTCTACGGACACTTCAGTCTGACTTGGGTGCATATTGCTGGCGAATACTCGGTTTAGAACCGGAGCAAAATGCTCCTTCCATCTCTTCAGTTGATCCTCATCCGATATTAGCAACGAACCGTTGCTAATACACGCTACGCTGTACTTCTCTCATCTTCATGCAATATAGGGACTCAAGCTCGATCCTCCCTGCTGCTGGATTTGCTGCAATTCGAGCTCACAAGTTGAGCTACCTGTTTAAAGTATACCACAAGCCAGACCGGGGCTTAAGTATTGATCTCATGTTGGGGGTTCGATCCCAAAACATTCTCTTCCTCTACTAGATACAGGATCCCCGTACTGACATAAAATCTCCTTCATCACCTATGTATATGTCGATCTAGCAACCGTGCGAACAGTTATCGTTAGTAGACTAATAAGGCACATGACGCAAAAGAACATGATGTGGGAATCTTAAAGCGTGCTAGTAGGGGGAGTTGTAATGTTCTAGTGATGATAGAGTGGATCAATGGAAAAAGGGACAAATTAGGTCGCCTCTCGTACTTTTAGTTGCCGTTCAAATGTAAAACAAAAAAACAGGCACTATCCAATACGAGTATGGGCCATTGCCCACGGAGAATTTGCTTCGATTTTGAAAAATTTCACCTTGTTACCCGAAATGTGCGGAAAGAAAATGACAGTCTGTACTAAATTTCAAATTTAAAAATATTTCTAAAATTCTTATTTCGAAACCCAGAATGGGTTAAATGTTAATTATAAACACTCTCAAATTATTCCCAATATAATTGCCAACCATGCAATAATAAATGATTCCAATAATTGGTCATTCCCCGAAAAGCATTCATGTTACTATTAAATTAATTACAATCATCAAAATGCACAACATATGCATATAAGTATTTATCTTCCATTTAACTGTCGAAACTATCATTATCGCACCCTTTGAGAATACCAACCCCAACAACCAAATGGAAAACAGTTTATTTTTAATCATTATTGTCCTAAAATAAAATTTTAATTGCCACACACAACACGACCAGACTTGAACAACTTGAGGGAATTAATTATCCTCATATTAAAAACAAAACCACAGCAGAAACATCAACAGTAAAAACAGAAAGGGGTGGTGACATAAATAAATGTTTTTTCTTTTACGAATAACCAAAATCAAACAATAATTTTAAATTTAAATTCATCGCACGATTTCGCAACGACATCAACACCAACAGAGAATACCGAGGACGTGGCACGCTGATGTGTTTATTACGCAAATTAAAAATACATCATATCAGCAATAATTATTATCAGTTAATTAGGTTTCCGCATTTTCTTACGGGAAATTTGGTGGCAATTGATCAGAGAGGGTTGTTGCGCCCCTAATTCGGTGTACTCAACATCCGCTGCTGTATCAGCGTAAATCTATCCTTCTGATTTGCTGATACCTGTGTACCGGTAGATTGAAGCGCGGCAAACGGGGTGTACAACATGAAAAAGTATTAAGGGATGAACACGAAATTGGTTAATGAGTGAGATCGAATGATATACGGAGGAGCATCTAGCGAAATCCAACACCCTCTAACCCATAACAACACAGGTATAACCCTTGTAATGAATAAATGATGATTTCACTCGTTGGCACGCAAAATGTTTACATCGACCCTCATTATTTTGAATGTTAGCCCTTTTAAGGGCAGGGGACGGAGTTGGAAAGAAAAATTATGTTTTGGTCCTTTCGCAGCCCTTTATTCAACCCCAAAGCTCGAACCGATATAATTTACAACCGATATGTGTAGATTGAATACCAATATTGAACCCATCTCTATACCCTTACCTTACCCCAGCGAGAGTGCAAACATGTGCAAAATTCATCGCATTGCCTTCGGGCTTAATTAGTTACAATTTATATTCTTAATTTGCATAGCATGGATGAAGGACCAAGCGAGAGATTGAGCTGGATAGGGACAGCAGCGCCATCATAATAAGCATTTTTATTAATTGAACTAATTGAAAAATCCATTCGATACGGATCCAATCCATACACATGTTGGTGTTTGTTCAAATGAAAAAAAAAAAAAAATAAACTACCCGAGCTTGGATAATATTTATTATTTATTAAACAAGTATCAACTATTAATTAAACGGCAGAAATGGCTTCACACATGTCCTTTCGTCCATCCAACGATTTTTGCCCGCACGGATTGAAAGGTAAGGTACTGGTACTTCATCTGTAAGTGGCAATTTTCCCATCGCACTACAACTCGACTTTCTGACCCTTGGCGGAAACATAATGACAGTTTGTGTTGCAATATCCTCTCTCATCAGGTAGTGTCGTTATCGGCCAAATTGAAAGTTCGTTTGCGTGGACGATGGCAAATTGCCGCCTGTGGCAATGATTGTTCGGTTGACGTATGTATCTGTTCAGGATCATCATCGGTAAACATTTGCAGATTTTTTTTGTTTATCAGCCATTTTGTGTGTGAGTTGCAGTTAAGTTAAAGGAAGTGATAAAAGTTTATGGAAATGTAATTTTTTCAGTTTATATTCAACATATTGACTAATTGAAATACTTTTTCCCGGCAAAAATGAAAGGAGCATGGATATGATTGGTGAAACTTGTACTTGCACAGAATTGAATTTTAAGTAAAATTGTTAAAATTGTTGTTTTCTATAACTTGATAGGTATATACCACGACTTTGCATATGTCAAATATTTTTGTTAAAGTCATAGCCGGAAAATAGCACATTTTCAAAAACTGGCTAAGTAATATACTGTTATACAATTTTGTGTGCCAAAAACTTCGTTCTAAACAAAATCCTCAAAGCCATTTCCAAGAAAACCGATAATTTTGAGGTTGGTTGGTTTGAACTCCCCTCGATGAGGTACACTTAGACCAAGATACGAGTAGATCCATTGTGCCAATTGCTTTTCTTCTTAGCATAAGTCATCGATGCGTCAATATTGACTATAATTATGCTATTAGCACCAGAAGAGCCTCGCAGTTCCCCAGAACGTCACAGTGAACTGGAACCCAGTAAAGGGTGACGTTGTACTATCCAGATCTCTTGTTAAGAGATATGCGGCTGTGTCTTCCACAGTCTTAGATAATATAATGCTGGGTGTGAGGGATTTAATAGTTGCCTGACTGTCGATATATGTAACGATATCTTTCCGCGATACAGTATTTACTGCCAGCCGATCAGCGGCTTGGCGATTAGCGGTGCTTTCGGCTTGAAAGACACTACAATGGTTCGGAAGGTTGAAGGATGTCCTCCGAGAAGACTCTGTTCTGGGTTTGGACAGATTCGTGAAAATTGACAGCGATCCGTTGTAAAGGACATTGCATTGCTTCCACTCAGATCTGTCCGGTATCGAGTGTTTGAAGCCTAAGTTGAAATTAGTTTCGGTAGGCAAGTGGTCAGAGACCTTGGGGAGATGACGATGCATCATAAATATGTTGGAATCACCAGCGTTTTGCTCTTTCATGCATGGTTTGACGTGATGCTGTTGTAGAGGTTCTCAGCGTATCCGTGATGCTGAGACATGCCAATCGTTGAGCTTTTTCCATTAATTTTAGGTTGGAATTTCCCTCCAAGGCGGTCCATCACACCATTATGCCGTACAAAAGAATCGGCCTTACTAGCTACGTATATAGCCAGTTCATTATGTAGGGTTGTACGCCTCAATTAAAAAAAAAATTGAAATTGAAATTGAAATGAGTGGCAAAAAAAGGACATGATTGACTGAAAAGTACGTTAAAGAGTGTATGAGCCCTTTCACACACACCGGTTTCCACCAGCTGGCGGAAAACTGACCGATGAATTCTTCTGCAATGATGAATTCACCCTGCCGGATGACAGCGGTGGGTCGCCGGGACGGTGTTGTGAGCGCTTTCACACACGACGGCATCTAGCCGGTTGTTGTTTTAGTTTTTTTCTCAGTTTGCTTTGAACTTTGATTCGTGTGTGACAATCGTGGGGTTTACGAAGGGAATATTGATAAGGACACGACTATGCTAACTCCACTGGGAAAAATTAGGTGAGTGTGAGTCACAAACCCATTGACATTTTTTGACGAAACTTGATTTGTATGTTTGTCCTAACAAGTATGTGTGGGTGTACATATGCAGTTTCGTCAAAAAATGTGCGGGGAATAAATATTTAAATTGTATTTATTAGACACTTAACTCAATACTGTCTTGACAGATTTTGATGAAATTCAGCTGACTGGCACGGTAGAATCATCTCGAAATGAGGTAAACCGAATGAAGTAAGTTTTATAAATCTTCAAATCATCAGTCTCACATACCTAACTCAAAAATTACTTGACGCATTTCGATGAAGATATGATGCAGTGATTTTTAACCCCACGTCTTCCAACTTTAAAAAAAAAAAAACGACTTGCGCCAGTACACCTTTTATATTTTTCGCGTAACCTTCTGATGACTCTACAAATACACGACTGTCTAGGACCATTTCTCAAATTATTTTTACCTACATATATTATATTATATAGGATCGGCTTATTGCATAACCAGCAAACGAAATGGATGAAAGATATCCCTTATCGCAGTAAAAAGGCGATTAGTAAAAATTTCACTCTTTGGACGACTAGCACTGCTTCGGCCTCAGAACAAGAAGAAAAGGTTAGAATGGGCTCTAACCCACGACAATGAGACCGGAAAAGATTTTTTAAAAAAAAGTTTAAATTCAAGTGCTGTTGGTACATCATTGATTTGACGTTTGTAGCAGCGTCTTTCTTAAAAGCACGTGATCTGCAACACTTTGTTATGGTAGATTGCTGGAACAATACTCCACCAGATACAATAGTACGATACTCAGAAAGATGATTTCACCTCTGGAAGACAAGCTTTTACTGCAGACGGATCTTAAAATTCGCATAGCAGCTACTCCCCAGCAGAAGGAAGGAGCGAGCTAAAGGCCCCAATGATTCAGTTTCAGTATAGATTCAAAGAAAGACTTAGAGTACATGGTTCTTTGCTCGATTCGGATAAGGACCAGGTTAAACGATGTAAGGAGCATTTAGCAACAAATCAGAAAGAGCTCTGTGATGCATCAGTTTCGCGAATCCGTGTCAACTCAATAGAGAATGCGCTCGAAGTGAACTGTGCAGACGAGGTAATCCTGTTGAATTAATTGCTATTATCAAGGTGACACATGATGGGTCAAAATGTTACATAAAGGACAACTGAAGCGCTTAGAAGATGAAGGGCCTAAGTGACATTTTTTTGGAAATTTGCTTTTTTTCTTACAGATGAATGTCCCATATGAAAACTTACATTTCTGTCTTATCTGGACTTCTCTATCGCTGTAAGATTATTATTTAGTAAAAGATGAAGGTGTTGTATGCAACCACTTTTTCAATGAACTAAATGAAAGAATGGTTTAATTGCCGATTACTCAAATGTTTGAAATTGTCATTCAGGCCTTTCATCTTCCAAGCGCTTCAACTATCAAAAGAATTTGGAATCCACAGTGGGGTCTATTAAGGATGTATTTATTCACCATTAATTTTCTTATTAGTGACTAGTGGACCGGCAACGGAGGAATTCATTGGATGCTTACATCTCGGCTATGTCGAAAACGTCTACTTGCTTGATCACAGGATCAAGGATCTCTACTTGTTGAATGCACCAATTCATAAAAATGAGATACATACGATGGTCAATTGCCGTCGGCAAATGCATACAAAAAACAATTGATGTCAATGCGGACAACTATATGTTTTTCTCTCTATGCCACCTCTCACTACTCATCACGTCCAAAGAAGCAAAGGAAGGAACACCTATGTTTTGCTTTCTGTTTGTTTCTCCCACTGATCATCGATTGGAAGAAATCAGCGGCTATGATAACGAACAGCTATGACGGTGGTTCCTGTTGTAGCAGTTGTTAGGTCGGGACTACCTGCGGAACTTTAAGATCAGTGGCCGATACGCATTTTCACGGCCATGGTGTCCACTGCTTTGTTACACGTTTCGAAAAGTTGACATGGCAGTTCTATAACTAACTGCGTAAGTGGAACCCGATAGCCCACGATGGCAGAGAACCTGATCGACTGAGAAGCAAGGTAGAGCTAAAAGCCACATACCACAAACAATTAGAAATGCCCCTGAAAAGTTGTTTAACATATATTAAAAAAGGCTAAATCGAAACACTTTGCATTAAGATCTTTTTAGTAAAAAATAAGCGGATGCACTTAACAATAGAAAGTAAACTAATTCCAAACTTACAAACTCCTCCCAAAACTGTGCCAGAATCTAGTTTAGCTTTTTTTGTTGCTAGATCTTGATTATTATTGTCCGATGCTGGGGCCATAACTGCTGCTTGACTTAAAAGTTCGTCACTTCCTCTCTGAAAAGATAACAAAAAAAAAAAAAAAAACATCAGTCTAATGAGTTTCAACAAAACACTCCTCAGCTAAGTTCTAATGTCTCTCAAATTAACCATAAAATCCATCAATTATTGCACATGATAAATCAAATCCTCTCCCCTCTTGGCATACAAAAATTTACGAAACAAGCACATCCAGAACCACCCACACAAAGAGTCATTAGCAAAATTTAATTACCATGGATAAAAAGGTTTGTGAAGCCCATTTAACCCAGCAACAAAATTATATCGCACACATCACACGAGCTATGAGCATTATTCCCTTATTTGAAAAATTATCGCAACACACCAAACCAAAGTGATTTGTTCTGAGGGAAGAAAAAAAAAAAAAAAAAAAATTCCAACCCCAGTTGCTCAAAAAAAAAAAAAAAAGGAGAGGGGAAAAAGACACATCTCTGCCATTCATTTATCAAAATCAAAAGGTGAATAGATTTTGAAACCAATAGAAACACACACGAACACTGAGAAGCTTTTTATGAAAAGGGTACTCAGGTTACCCACCATTAGACTAACTAACTCCTCATTCATTAGCATCCTCTTCTAACATCAAGGCTCCAGGCTCTCAAGTAACAAAAGTAATATACCCAACCTAACACAGGTTACACAGAGGTTACACGGACAAAAAAGAAAAACCTCAAAATCAGAATGTTTGCAGAAGTCTTCTCCATTTTAGATTCACCACCACCACCACTAGTAGCAACCGAATCCAAAGATACATTCTACTCAAATACGCCATTTCCGGTTTCATATAAAAACTGAAGCTCATACCCCCATACTATCTCCTATGGTCGGGACGGATCTCAGATTTGGAATTTTATCTATACATATGTACACGCAAGGTACGGCAAAAGAGATCATTTTCCCCGAAGTTCAGTGAAGTCATCCTGTAAGCAGCTCCCACGCGTCGCTAGTAGGAACCACAGTCGAAACTAAGCGTAACGAGGTTGGAGGACTTGTAATAGCAACAAAGAAACGGAAATAATTATAATAAAATGTTTGTGTTACTATTATAACATTTTTGAAAAATGAATCACTTAGAGAATGATAGAATACAAGCTGCTCCTTCTTATCGTTGTTCGTTGTTTTTTTTTTATGAATTTTTCTATGACGAACTACTATTAAGGATAATAGAGCGAAATGAAAGGGATACGCGCAAGGGCAAGCTATATTTGCATAGATTTTACTATACCATGTATGCATGAGTACAAGTGGGAGGTACATCTGCCGCCACTACCTTATTGTGTAGTAGAAAAAAAAAGAGTGTAATGTTTGGTTGAAAGGATTTCGCCTCATTAACAATGTAAATATGTACATACTCGTACGTATGTATGAGAACGGTTTTTCAGCTACGCTCCTGTTTACTTGTCGGATAATTTATAATGGAAGTATTTTGCGGGCGCAATTATGTAGAAAAGGTTTCGGGATTTTATATATTTTCCAGAAACCCTATACAAAAACAGTCAAATATCCTTGACATCCCAATTAAAGGATGATTTCGTTTAAAAGAAAAATGAGTACGAAAAAAAACCTCACAGTTAATGAGTGGTAAATCCGAGCACAAAGCAAATAGAAAAGTGGTTGCCTAATTGACTTGACGGGTACGTACACACAATTTAGGCTAATTTAAATCAGAGCCTGTGCTGAGATTTCGTAGAACATCGTGAAAAGTTTGAATAGGAAAATATATTGGTGACATCTATGTGATTTCTATTCTATATAAGTGCACCCTTTACTCTGTATAAAAGTGTATACAAATATTAACGAATTGAGGAGAAATTTTTGAATACCAACTTTGTTTGGAAATATCACGCGAATAATACGTCCCACGAAAAAAATGTCCAGAGACGAAATTGCTAATTTTGAAGATTTATACAAGATAGATTATAAACTTGATCGTAGTTAAATTGTGTGTAGGCATTTTTAAAGATATCCAACATTTGCCCAAATAACGTCATTAAGCTAATGTAGAGCGGGTGTTTACTTATAAGGAAGTCAAATTTAGGCATTATCGCTTAACAGGTACTGATTTCTTTTGAATAACTTTTTAAAATTAGAAAAAACAAAACACAGTAATTTTTTATTACACACATGTTTTATTGAGGTCGGAAATTATGTACGGAATATAATGTCGCTATTTTAATGACATGTTTCGTAACATTTTCAGACTAGTTACTTCATCTAGAACATTTTGTTTGAGTTGTCGCAGTGTATGTGGTTTATTAGTATACAACCTGCTCTTTAGATATGCCCATAAAAATAAGTCCGGGGCTAATCTGGGGATCGTGGGCGCCACTCTATATTACCATTTCTAGAGTTAATTCGGTCTAAAAAAAGATGTGACACCGTTCTATTGAAACCACATGTTAAGCAAGCCCAAAGCACCCAATTCAGGTGTCAACAAATTCGCCATAATATGGCGGTATCCTTATCCAATAAAACAGTAACCGTAACAGTAACTCGATATCCATTATCACCACACTCTGTCACTGTTTTTTAAGGATGTAATCATGAACAATTTGTGGATTTTCATTTACCTAGAAAACCGACTGTTTTGTTTATTAACAACCATTTATATCATCACTCATTAAGATTCCGATAAATCGTTTTTGCCACTAAAACACGTTGATTTATGAATATCGTTTCATGATAAATTTACCACGTTCTACACTTCACGAGTGCTAAATAAAAACTGTCAAAACTAACATTTACCTCTCCATAGAACACCATGCAAACATTGTACAGCAATTTTTGTAATGTGTTGAATCAGATTAATTTACATACTAGGTTGAATATTGTGGGAAACTCAGGTAGGTATAATTTTCAATAATATTGAAAAATTCGGCACCTGCTTTACAGAAAATCCGTTTTCGAGATATTAGTACTCGAAAGGGATTAATTTCAGGGGTAAGTCGGGTATTTTGGAAAATTCTGTGAAATTTTAGAATACTTTTTGAAAATTTTTGGCGATCAACTTCTTTGAAAACCTAAAATGTCTACCCTAATATTTTTTGAAACGTTTTACAGATTTCGCACACAAAAAAATAAAGTTAGGTAATATTCGAAAATTTTGGAAAAACCAAAATATATTGAAACAAGATTTTGGGTACACTTGCTCTTATATGAACGATAAGCCAATGAGAAGTAGTGATAAGCGCCTTAAACTGTCCACGTTTTGAACTTATGTCTTTTGACATTTTTGATCAGGGGACTCGAAACTGAAACACAGGCATAATTCAGCCAATTTGATAGAAACAACTTTTGCATGGCTATATAGGTATTCAGTGACATATTAAGCTGCTAAGTTCATTCATTCATACCTTGCAGCTTCTTAATTATTGTATTGGTAAATACGAGTATGTATTCAACACTAATATCATGAAGAAAACGAATTGAGCAGTTATTAGAGATTTCGGTGTGATCAGTCTTTTTAAAATCTACGAACGGTTTGGCCAAAACGTCACAACTCAATGCGGCGGCTTTAACTTTGAGGTAATTAAGGTATTCAATTACCCAGGCTCAGATCAAAAGCAGTTTCGTGATTGCCAATCGATGTCTTTTTGAAATAAGAAGACAATTGTGTAGCCAGATTGTACCAAGAAGACCTAAACAGATGAAGTATGATGCAGAAGCGTGGAATAGCTGAATAGTTCAGAAGGGTGGTGTTTTTAAAAGTCTGACGCACGTTCAAGATTAGAAGATACAACCAGCGATGGAATATCAGTGCAAATTGTATCTGACATTTGGAAGGTTCCTTATCTGGCATCATCAGAGTAGTGATATCAATTTGTCTTCTCGAAAGCCGCAAGCAACAAAACATAATAAAAGCCAAATAGGAGAACTACTACTCTCGATAGGAGTAGAAATAAACATCCAAACAATTAGGTTGGTGCCTAATCGTTTTTTGGACTGAAAATCTATCCCCAGTAGGCACCAGAGCTTGTTTTTACCATGAGAGACGAAAATATTGCCTACCAAATTTTTTCATAAAGTGTCTGTAATCATCTTCTTCTTCTTTCCCTTACGGCGAAGTTATGATCCGGAGTAGAAGGATCACAACGCTCCCACTTTACTGCATCCCTACTGGTCCGTCTGTGGGGTTTGCCGGTTTGACCTCAGGAAGTACCAGCAGACTTCCCGGTTTCGGATCACTTCGTCACTGAGGCAAATCAAATGCTGGTGTTTTCGCATTTGAACATGACAATACCGACTGAGCCGGTCGTGCTCCATTTTGCTTGTGATGGGTTCTTTTACATAAAGGCTTCCTCGAATCTTTGAACTTCTTATTCTATCAAGCTTTGTTACTCCCGCTGTCATGCGAAGCATCTTCATCTCAGCTGCCGTTAATTTCCCCTCATACTTTTTGAACATTGTCCAGCATTGTGAACTGCGGTGTAGAGCCTTCCTTTCAGCTTAGAGACATTTTTCGATCACAGAAGATAGCGGAGTTTTCCCGCCACTTCATCCACCCTACGCTTACGCGATGATTGATAGATCCCAGATATTTGAACTTATCGAACTTGGGAAGCACTTTTCCATTCAAGTACATGTCTGGAATAGGCCGGTGTGGATCAGAAAACGGGCAGCACAGATACTCTGGTTTTTTTTTTTTAACTAAAACGGGTCCGTCACTTTTCCTTCAAGCAGATAATAAAGGACTGCAATAAATAGCAAAGGACTGAGGACGCTTGCCGGGTGTACACCGACCTTGATTAGAAACTCTTGGGTGACTCCTGCGGGACATCTTACTCTTGTCCTTGCTCCCTCATACATGTCCATAATCATGCGCTCGTAGGTTTCTGGAACTCCTCGTTGTCTTAGCACCACCCATAAGAGATCCCTTGGTTGTGATTAAGCATTGATCACTGCTCATAAGTTTGGAGGTAAGAATCATGAGCTATCTGGACCCAATGGCTCCCATCTTTTTCCAGAATTAAGAGAGTATCTCGTCTGGCCCAACCGATTTTCTTTTTTTTTTTTTTGAGTATTTGACCGCATTCCTAACTTCTTCGACAGTAATGTCGGAAACTTCGTCATGGTTAGGAGCGGCTCTTGGAAAGTGTATATACCCGGGGAAACTGTTCTTTCAGAAGTCTTTCACAATACTGTTGCCATCTGTGGAGAATTTTGTCGTCTTCCACAAGAAGCTGGCCTTGAGCATTGTTACTGAACTTTGGGGAACGAATCTCCTGAGCATTTCATATTCCCTAGAATTAAGCAGGGGATAGTTTTAAGTGCGCCGAGATAAATTCGCATTCAATTCCTTGTGCAGATTTGTTTGCTATCATCTACTGAATACTTCTTCCTACGATAAGACCGTAAGAGGCAGAAATATTGAAAACTAAATTTTCTACCCCTGAACACATTGTGAATTTCAGAACAGTTTTTTTGTAATCCAGGATTCTTCAGGTAAATATGTGACCAAGGTTCTCCAAATCCTTCCTGCTCAAGTTGATTTCTTACGAAAAGTTGTATGGACCAAGCAGTTTGTATAGTTGGAATAAAAGTGAAATTGACCATCTGGAAGGTGATCAAATTTATAAAAATCAGATACATATGCAGATATCGAGAAAATCGATATTTTTTTCTAAATCGGTCACATGTTAGGTAGCGCTAATTGATAAATGATTCGCAATGCGATCTATTACACAATTCGCTACATTAAATACTTGACGAAGAACAGCATATAGCACCTAAGCACTGTAGGTAGAACATGTTTGAGTAGCCATAACAATCTAAAGCCATTCTGAACTCATAACAAAAGCTCAAGGCTTGACCGACAAGAAGTTTGACAAAACTTAAAACATATTCTCTACTGTAAGTATCATTAAAATAAAGAGGACCGTATACATAACTTACATCTTGTTTCGAAAAAATGTTCTTCCATAGCTACTTGTATTCATTGCCATTTGAGGAGGCAACAATAAGTGTCGGATAAAAGTCAATGGGATGCCACTACTCATCGACCTATTTGAATCTATGTATTTTTACAGCAATGCTCATATTTAGTCCCTGAACTACCAATACAGAATCGTGATATTGTAGCAAACTATACATTTTTAGGTCAAGTCCATTGCAATAGATGCGCGCCTAAAAACATACTATACTCTCGAAGCATCCCTTAACTTCATCCTCATTGCTAGTAAACATTTCTCTTGGTATGCGTAACTAAACAATCTGCTTTAATGCCATACCCAAGCCCTAACAAATTCACTTTTCGTTTAAATTTGCATACGAATAACTCTGAATGTAAATTATGTTTCCTCTGAAACATTTCTAAACTGTTAAAAAAAAAGAAAGTGTCAACGTGTGCATATAACAAAATCTATTTCCGTATCCAATCAGTTTGGTGTTAACTCGTTTCTAGCATGCAAATAATTTAAATCTATTACCGATACATCAACACGAATACATTCCTCTTCGATGGTGGTATGCTCCGGTTGACGACTTTTCTGTGGATCATCGTCAAACATATTTTCCAAATAATTGCTTTAAAAGGATGAACTAAAATGCACCATCATTCGCCTATCTGGCATCTCTGGACACAATCTCTGGTGTTATTCGGCTATTAATTTGCAATGTCCACCCGGACCGGTAGAGTAGATAAACCCCTCACACTCAAATATACACATGGAGAGCCAACAGGCATCCTCCAATCAATATCATCCATAACACGAGAATGACCATTTGCCTGGGACCGGATTTGTGATCAAAGGATGTTTGCACATTTTGCAAAATATTTTCCTTTATTGAATGGAATTGTTTTTTTTTTTCTTCTCGGATTTGACGTGTCTCTATACCCAATGTCAAGCAATATAGTGCTCAACTAGCATCTATGCTTTGTGTTGTATCTGCACCTTTATAGTTCTTGTTTGTTGCAAGTTTTATGGAATCAGAAAAAGAGTTAAGCCTCCTCATGCAAATGATATGATATTTTATTCATATGGAATACTAAAAATCACTGATGCATCGCATCGCAGCGATTTTAAATATGTGTGCTACAGACATAAAAAAAAAATACCCGTGGCACTTCAGGGGTGAAAAAAAAAAAATCAAAAAAACCTTTGGGTGACTGGGGGTTGGTGTTTTTTTGGTTTATTATCTGACGGAACTCAATCTGCCTTGTGGGACTATCTATCATTTTACAGCTTTTATACAATCTATTCACCTTTCCCAGTTTTGTAGAGGATGATGCTCTAGGTTCAGTACTTGGCTAGACCATAGTATGTACATAGAAGTAAGCCCGTTGATGATGATGGCGTGTCAAGGGACCTCAATGTCTGTACCTATATATCAAAGTGCTATGAATATTAAAATTGAATAAGTTACTGTCATGTTTAGGATTCATCGAAATCATTCTGCCTAGACTGTAGTTAAGAAGGATATAAAAAAAAAAAACGTTTTGGAGAGTTTTAAAGAAATGGAGCATGAGAACTGCTTTTTTTTTTTTTGGGTTGGAGCTGTTAACAAGCTTCATATAAATTGCACAACATGATCTCAGGTACTCGCTGCTATTCGTTTACAAAAATGCATCTTAAAAATCCATTAAAATAAAAAAAATTGTAGGCAGATTTTTCAAAGCTGGCAAGATACGAGGTGATTTTTTGAGTTCGCGGAATGGGATAGAAACACATGGTATACTTCAATTTTATAATTTTATTTTTCAATATAATCTCCTGGAATATGAATACACTTCTTATTCTTAGATCTATAGATTAATTTTGCTAAACCTTCAGAAAAATAATTCTCTGGTTTGCATTTAAAATGCTCGTTTACGGCTACCTGTAGTGATACATAATCATCAAGTTGCTTTCCATGAAAGTCTTTCTACAAATTCGGGAACAGATAATAACCACAAGTGAACCGGTGCGTTGTCATAAAGTAAGTGCACGCCTTTTGTGGTGTTACTCATTACCCCTCCTCTTTACTTTAATAGATTCTCTTAAGCGTCTTAGAGCATTAGCGTAGTATTTTCATATGATGCTGGTGCCTTTTCGTTTATAATCTATTAACAGGATTCCTTATGAGTCCCAATATACTGTTGCTATGATCTTTCCATTACGATCTTAAACTTCTTGGGGGATGGGTCACACATTTTGCGCCACTGCATGAACTCCTGCTTTGAGTCAGGGTTTCATCTTCAGTAACACAACAATTTTGTTGATAACTTCTGCCACACAGCACCGAAAACTGCTTACAACATTCCACACGGCATAAAAACCCGACGTCGACGCCATGCCAATCGGGAAGGAAGATGAACATAACCGGGCTCAATAGACAAAAGATTGAGCAGAAAAATCACCGAAAGGCTTGGAAAAGATAAGAGATGTGAGCCAGTAGTGAGGGTATAAAAAAAAGTGATCGATACAGGCACTCGACGCCTAGCACGGTGACCATAAGAGAGAAGGCAAACATTTAAAATTTCGCTCCTGATCTAGGCAAGGAATTGAATGCGACTTTAAGCAAGGAGAGTGAAACAGCTGGTATTAGACGAATAATGAATTTTCGTTGAACTAAAGCTCCTCGACTAGGCTAGTCGCTGCTTGATACTTACAGACTCAACAACGAATTCACGCATAAATACTGAAAGGACAGAGTCGTAGAATTGGTGACACCATTTGCAAGTTTGAAAATGGCCTGAATAAATATTTGCAATGCACATACCAAGCCACATGGTTCATCAGATACAGGGACTCGACGCCTAGCACGGTGACCATAAGAGAGAAGCCACAAATTTCAAATTCCGCACCTGATTTAGGAAAGGAATTGAATGCTACTTTAAGCAAGGAGAGTGAAACAGCTGGTATTAGACGAATAATGAATTTTCGTTGAACTAAAGCTCCTCAACTAGGCTAGTCGCTGCTTGATACTTACAGACTCAACAACAAATTCACGCATAAATACTGAAAGGATAGAGTCGTAGAATTGGTGACACTATGTGCAAGTTTGAAAATGGCCTGAATAAATATTTGCAGTGCACATACCAAGCTACATGGTTCATCAGATAGCAATCGGAATTCACGTTTAACGACTTATTACTATTAGAGATAAAAGAGCCAAAAGCAATGCGCCAAAGGCATTGCAACTTAGTGCCAGCGGAGCTTATTGACACTTTTCTTACCAATTGAAGAATTTGGAATAGATTTCAGTCGTCTATCTGGTAGTACACCCAGGATCTCCTCCGCATCGTTGCAATTTGAATGTACCGTCACTGTTTTCGGAGTTCACAATGACGAATAAGAAAGTGCGACACCATTCGTAACAAGTCCATTTTTGCTTAAACTGATGCCGGCCATAACACAGTTTCACTTGAGGTCCGCGGGTAGTATATTGGACATGGCCTGCTACCCAGTGATAGGATGCTACAAAGTATCCAAGGGCCTCAACTCTTTAATGGCAGCTTAGTTGACTGACATACATACTAGTATGTATGTAATAGCATACTCGGGATGGTTTCCATTGAAGTTAAGTTAAACACACCTTCTGATCGCATGAATCTCCGCTTGGAAAATCTATTCATCGGCTTCGAGTGTTTTCTTCTTGACCCAAGTATCGCAGCTATCCACGACCCAAATGCGTGTTGTCACACCGTGTCTCAGAATAACATAAACAGCTTATGCAGCGACTTATTAACAATTCGAGGATTTCGTGCAGAGATGAAAACAGTATAATTTGGATGACGGAGAGGCCTCGCTGAAATCATATGTACCTAACAATACTCGTACATTCATTCTTCCGGGTGGGTAGGCTGGTGTGAGCTGTGTGGCTACCTTTGATACACGAGCGGATTCTTAAGTTTGCGGCAGATTAGTAAGTAAAATGGATACATAGTAAGATAAACATAAACACAATTTCGTTGTCTTTACGCAAAGTGGCTGCAGAGTTATTGCTCGTGTGAATACAGGCTCGATTTTGAGGCTTTCGCAAAGTCCCAGATATGTCCCAGAGATTTCACCATCTATGCACATAAATTCTAAAATGTATTTCTACAATCAACACTCAGCGAGGATACAATTATAGAAAATGTTCATCACCTTTAATAGCACCAAGTAATGCATACTGCGCACCATCAACACCCACACCAAGACACCACACAGCAATCCCCTCTAATTAAGGTTACCATTACTATCATTCTGAATCTTCCATTTGCACTTCTTCTTCATCTATTCTATTTTTAGCTTCTATTCGCTACACCGTTAAATACACAAAGATGTCCTTTTCGCCTTAAGGCGAACTCGTACATTAAATAAGTAAACGTACAAGTTACCTTGTACATTTGTAAAAGTGGACAATCTTACCCGGGCTTAGTTCATCAAAAAATAAAGACTCGAGGTGAGACTTTCCTATTTTGTACTGTCATTGGGTGGAGGGGTGATGGTGATTGTGGAATCTAGAAAAGTACAAAAACAGAAAGATGGAGACCGAACAAAGTTATGAATGACTCTAATGAAGATATATAGGTGGAGTGTAACAAAAATAATTACTTAGTGGCTCTGCTTAAGAAAAAACCCCCCACGAAAGAAAGTGAGGGTTTCTGTTTTTTTTTTTTGTATTTTGACGAGGCGCGAACACACCTTCTTACCAATTTTTTGAGTATTTTTTCGGCAAAGTTTTCGAAAGAAACTCGTATAAAGTTTTTCTATTTTTCTATTCCAATTTTTTTTTCTTTCTTAAACTGTTTTCCAACACGAGGTGAAGAAGAAAGAGGCAGAAAAAGAAAATCCTCATTAAGAAAATGTTCTCATTCCGAATATTGTTGTGTTACCTCTCAGATACAACAACTAGTCCTTGGGCTATACCAGCATACACAGTGCGGTGTGTACCATCTTTGGTTGGCATGACAAGAAAACGTGCATCCTTGTCGTACTCCTCAACATCATCATCATCATCAGCATCATGCTCTGTCGTCGTTGTCGTCTTCGGTAGTCAGTGGACCTAGTCGTTGTCAGAGGCAGTAGCAGAATCATCGTGTGGGACCATTAAGTTGATCTACGTACAGGTTATTAAACGTTGAAACATGAATATTGTTCAGCTGGAGGTCTGTTCGTCCTTTGTTCCACGGTTCAGGTGTACAACATTAGGCAGATGTAGAAATGGGTGGCTGAGAGGCAAATACCAAATGAGAAATAGAGAGAGAGAGGAAGAGAGTATAAATAAACAAACAAAACCCCTCTACGACAAGAGAGTTTCATCCTGTTTTGCTTTGCTTTCGTCCTCTTTAGTTTATGTTTTTAAGATTTCATATTTGTTTCTGAGAAGAGGAGGGAATGGAGATATGAGTGATGCAGTTGCTCTGTGGGCTGTTACTGCTCCCGAGGAAGGGTGGTGGAAGGCCATTTCAGAATAAATGGAATATAAGGGCATTATTTTTGTTCTATAATAACTGGGTCATTACATGGATGGAAATGTTGCAATTTAACATTAAGTCCACCACCATCAGCATCGCTCCCAAGAGTGTTTAGTAGGGGGCTGATACTGGCTCGTAGATGAAAAAAAAAAAAAAATTTATAAGAGCCCACGCGACATAAAGACTGGAGTAGAGCGCTACATGAAGATTACTTTCGTATTTTTGTGGGGTGTTTCATTTGCTCCTTGAATTGGAGTGTATCTCTTTTATCTTTATCTGTAGAAGGTGGCGAAAGTTGGGAGAACATATTTGGAGAGTTACTTGCTCCTTTTATTCTCAGCCTCCTCAAAGGCAATGACTTGAAAAATATTTTCACTTTTATTTCGAGGACATTTTTTTTTTCTTGTGTTGCTTTTGTGGCAAACTGTGCCCTGAATTTGTAGTCTAAATTTAGGACGTAAAGAAATACATGTGGGTAACTAGTGAGACTTTAAAATATGGAATTCAGCAGGCAACAGGCGGTTATTTGGGATGTACGCTGGTTGTGTATCTGAAGATGAAATTAATTGATACTGCTGGTATAGTTTGTTTGGAAAGTTGAAGTAGTATCTTAGGAGCAGTTTCAAGTTGAAATTTTATCAAATCGATGTGTAACTTATTTGATTAATAGTTTCAGATTGCTTACACCAAGTTGGAGGAACAAAGTTCTCATGAAAATTTGTCAACGTCATTGTGGTGGCTCATATTTATAACTAGATTACTTCTGGCCAGTCTCACCCATGTACATGTTCATGTGGTCGGCAGATGGTAAATTTTGACATTCTATTCACCTTTTTGAGAATTAGTATATGGTATTGAGTGTTCACATTCTGCAACTTCTTTAGAATTGGACTCTGACAGGGACAGCACATCCCAAAAGTAGCGAAAACGAAAAATTCCGACCGTAATCGGTTTTTTTTCGAGATACTCGTATTGGCACTCAAAAACGACACTCAAATGGAATCATTATGGATTAATATTGCGGTCTTTTGCATCGGATATGAGAGGAAATGAAGAGAAATCGTTCAGAAATGTTTTTGTTTGCACCAGGACAATACACGCCCACACAAGTCGCCTCAAACCATACCGCCGCATCCTCCATATTCGACTGATCTGGCTCCATGTGACTTTCATCCGTTCCCCAACCCAAACAAAATTTGAGGACAGAGATTTTCAAAGAATGAAGAGGCCAAATCTACAGTAAATTTAGGCCTTGAGGAAACACTTTTTAAAACTGGTGTAATGGCTGTAGAGATCAAATGGAAGAGGTGTATTGGGCTTAAGACATTTTGATGAAAAATAAAAGTAATTTGTGAACTTAAAAAAAAAAGAGAGCATCCCCCTTGAGATCTCTGATAGTGCAAGGTACCTTGAACTTGTGCTTGACAAAAAGTTGTACTGGATACAGAATATCAAGGAAAGAATTAAGAAGGCCCACGGTAGCTTTCTATTCGTGCAGTAGAATATTTGGACTACCGTCAGTTCTATACTTACCTATGGTAGTCTGGTGTGGTGGCTAGCAAAACCCCCAACCTCAAGACCATCACTTCAGTATAAAGACTGTCTATGAAAACTACACCAACATCACGATTAGAGGTTATTCTCAACCTGATACCATTAGACCTGTTTATATAGGAATCTGCGGCCAGAAGTGCCCTGAGAATCAGCCAAACAGGTGGCTGGAAGCCAAGTACGACGGGGTAATCCTAAATAAGTACCTAGGCAATGTATTCATTGAGGATCTTTAAAATATCAAAAGGATGGGTAAATGGCACAATGCCAAGCACGCAATCCAAAGCCATCTATACTGATGGGTGCAAGATGAATATTGGCGTAGGTGCAAACATTTTTCCTGACAAACTGAGCCTGTTTAAATCAGTCAGAATTCTGGACAATAGCAGAGTTTTCCAGGCGGAAGTCCTGTCACAAATGCTGCCCGTGAGGCTGCGATGAAGGCAATATCACCTTTTTCATCGACAGCCATTTATTACCATTAAAAGCCATTTCTGCTATAGAGGTGAAATCGAAGCTCGTGAAGTGTTGTCGCGAAGAGCTTAGTGTTCTTGGCACACAGCATGCGGTAAAACTGTACTGGGTAGCTGGATATGAGGGTATATCAGGGAATGAAAAAGCTGATGAACTGGCATGGAAAGGATCTGCGCTAGACATAGAGCAAGTTGATGACCTAGTCAAAGTTCCGCAGTGTAAACTTAAAAATGAAGCAGGAAACAGGTCTGTCGCAGAAGCTAACAGCAGATGGAGCTCTTTGAGTACCTGTAAAACAACGAGAAAAGTGTAGCCAATGTACAACAAGAACAGAACTAATACACTGATGCAGAAGGACAGGAATTCTTTCCACAATTGTGAGAGTAATTATAGGGCATACTGCTTTGCGATATCCCGATAAAAAACTAAGGCTAAGCGAGGATGATCTCTGTAGAGGCTGCGGAGACGAGGGAGCCAATGAGGACACAACCCACTTTTTGTGCCACTGTCCAGATCTCTACCATCGCAGACATAAATTCACCTTCTTCCAGGCCTTGCGACGATCATGTGTTAAAAATCCAATCGTTGAAAAAAAAAAAGAAGAATGGGTCACTTAAGAATTGGATAGAAAAGGACCAAGTGTGCGGTGACGATGCGCGTTAAATTTGAATCTTTGCAGGCTATACCCACCCATCAACCGAATTTTATTAAAGTCGCTTAAGCGCTTAATGCAAAATAAAAACATCTCCTAAAATTCGACATTCCTTGGAAGAAATTGCCAAATCAATAAGTCATAAAAAGACAAAAACTATAAAAGTCAAAAATTAAATGTTCGCTCTGTTCCACCTTGTTTTGTGTTGTCTAGTTCAGTAAGGCATTCCATCATGTTACACCAGTTGATGTCGGTATTTTTTTTTTTTTTTTTTGCTCAGTTCTTCCCTTTTAACGCTCCTGTCCACCTTCTGCCAAATTCCAGTTGTGAGGACTTCGAAAATGAAACAAAACGACAAAAAAATGTGTCATTCTACCCGATGATGGCTATGGTCTATCGTAAAATATGACACCACCTTTCGTTAAAATAAATAATTTTCGTCCTCCGGCCTCGAAATTACCCATTAAAATGTGTTTTCGGGTGGGTTTTCCTGCTTTGCTTCTTATACCCCCAACCTTTAGTCACGGTACACCATCAGCAGTACCTACTTACCCTGCTGGCTGTGACCGTCTCTAATGCAAATGGGTGGAAATTAATTTGCAACTTTTTTTTTTTTTTTTTTTTTGTAGACGTAGTGCTAACGACGACATTTTTACTTTTTGGTTGTTCCCCCGAGAGCCCCCAGTCTGTCTTATCATGACAGTGGTGTGGTTCTGTTTTCGGCGTGTTAATTGGTTGAGGCACCTGTCCGATTGTTGTCTTTATTCCCCGGTTTTCTCCTTTTTTTTTTGTTTTTTTTGAGAATACATTGTGTAGTGTATTTTTCTTGATTACTTTATAGAGGGTGTGATGGCGAAGTTGGTTTTAGTGGGTCGACATGGACGATGGATATGCTGTGACATTATCTGACTTTGTATCTGTGTGTTGGCTTGGTGATTTTTTGATTAATGGCCTAGTTAATGGGTGCCCTTATAAGCATTTCTTAAGTTTCTAGAAAGACGTATCTATTTTGACGACTCCTAGATGATTGTAGATTACCTTTAGCAAACAAAATGTCATGGATTCCTAGGGCATAAGACAATTATATGCTTTTTGGTCACAATCAAATGATTGCCTAATGTGGTCAGAGCATGGATATCTCCTCAGAGTAAAAGGGAATGATAATAAATTTTAATTATATCTCGGCTTTTCTCGTTCTCTGAATTGGTATAATTTTTATTGGGTACTCATTTCCAGAGCAAATAAAATATTTATGGAAAAGCGAAACACGTGGGCATATTTGTTTTTATTACAAGCAACTAAAACTGAAAATTTGCCTAATAAGGGCGCATGGGGGCTCGTTTTCAAATATTTTAACGTCTTTTGACAAATTTTGTGTACCTTATCTATATGTTTAGATGAATTTGAAGGAACGTTATGTGGTGGTTTGGGAATTGGTGATAGTTGGAGACAATTTCCTCAGTATATATAGATTGCAAGATATATACTAACCACATTCCTTTGCGATTAGTTTAATTCTTAACAAGGCTGGTGCAATAAAGATATTGGTACACTGGAGAGCTTCTAAGCAGCTTCTGCATTGCAGTTTCTTTTGAAAGCTTAAAGTAAAGTCCTTCAGAAACTAAAAAAGCACTTTTCATATCCTATCCCACTAGGGTATATTAATTTTGATACAACATAGATAAATAAAGGCAGCCGGCTTCGCATTCGGTTTTGCGTTGGTAATCCGTATCTAGTACCTACAGTCATTAAAATCTTCCTTTTTCGTTAATCTAGGGAATAAAACCATGGAGCAACACGCAAGTGATGATACTAGCCATACTAGTAATGGTACGCCATTGCTGTACGTAAATATATCTATAGGTACAATCAATAATCCTGTCGGCAACGGTCTGTCGGCAATATTCTTTCTATTCTTTCTCTCATCCTTCAAAATGCGCCGCAAGGTGGTTGCACTGACACCAAAATGTTGAGCGCGGTGACGGTACGACACATGTGGGTTCTCGGCAACACTCCCTCTTACCGCTTCAACCAGTTCATTGGAACGTGTTGGGCGTTGATGAACGGCATGTCGACGATTTCCCACTGTCCCGTGCTCAACAAAATTCGACATCAAACGACGAATAGTGTTGTCAGACGGTACTTGTTGGCCACGATATTTTCGACGATATGCACGTCGAGTTAACATAATTGAACGACTATTTTCAATGTACAGCGACACTATTTCGGCGCATTGTTTCGGTGTGAAGCGATTCATGGTTAAAATTTTACTGAATTGACGTTTCAAAAACATGTCTACTCAAGTCAATCGGTTGATAAATGTCAAAGTTATTCAATATTTACATACCAACATAAAAGATTTTTGCTGATAGGTATTTATGTACTCGTATAGATAGGTCCACAGTTTCGTTTAAAAATTGTCAAAATCGAATGGAGTTTGGGTAATATGTGAGGGGCGAGGATCCAAAAATCACGAAATCATATATTTTTATCAAAACAATATTTTTTACGTATTCAAAGTTTTTAATTCTCAGAATAAACACTTTTCGTTCTGCGTCTTTCCGTCTGTCTATGGGTCCGTTTGCTCCTTTTGTCCTTCTCACAAATTAAACAGATTTCAGTGAAGTTTAGTTTTATGTCCAGTGTGGTATGAAGATAGTCTTAAGTAAAAACTCTTTAAATCAGACTGTGTTGGGGTAAGATATAGAGGGTTGAATGCTAAAAGTCATTTTGATTGTCAGAAGATTGTTCAGAACTACTTGATGCATTTTGATATTTGCTCGTTGGTTGCCTGTAAATCATAAACGTTTAATAAAGTGGGTGGTCGAGTCTAAGAAATCTTTAAAAATGGTCTTGTAACGCGGGCTGATTCTGATTGTTCAGATCTACTTGATGCATTTTGATATTTGCTTGTTGGTTGTCTGTAAATCGTAAACGTTTCAATACTAAAAAATCTCCAAAAATGGTCTTGTAACGCGGACTCACTCAAGAATCATTTATTAAACTTTTTCTTTTAAATTTGTTCTTTGGTTTGGTTTGAAAATGATCGGATGTAGTGGTGGTAAAATATACGGGGTGAGGTTGCAAAAATCAAAAATCGTCCCCGTCACACGCCTACCTCAGATTTAGATGTGTAGATAGTTCCGTATGCAAATCATTCAAATTGGATGGACTGGAGTTAAGATATGAGGGACCGGGTTTTAAAAATTTTAATTGAACGTCTAACTCGAGAAATAATGAGGGGGTTTTGATGGAAATTTTGGTTTCTAACTTCGATCTGAATTATAGATGATCAGCACAGAGAGCAGATAAGATTTAGGGATGGGACTCCAAAAACAATCATTTGGCAGATGTTTTTTATTTTTAATTTTTTGCCGAAACTATTTTCGGTTCGCCACAAACTACATTTTGGTAAAATTTCCGAAGCTTTCTAGATCAAACCGTTCGAAAGTCCAAAGTATGCGACAGACACCGTCTTCAACTCATAAAAATAAGAACCAATCTCCAGTACCCGAATTAGCATACACAAACACTTGATGCTTATGTTCACGTTCCCTAGATATGACTAACTGGGGCCTTGGAATCCATACGCGCCCGTTCACTGAAGAAATATAAATATAATAAATTTATTTTGCTTAAAGGGTTCAGTAATTAACACCTAAATAGACAGAAATTACATTGAAATTGGATAAGTTTCTACAGGCGTTTTGAACGTATAACTTCACACCGCTTCCGTGTAATATGGCTTCGTGATAACTGATTGGCTTTTACAAAACGGAGCAGGGTGTTTTTCTATAGGACAACTTTTTCGAAATTCCCTAATCGACAAAGTGAACTGCATTTAAATCGGTTCAGTTATTTTTGAGTTACAGCGTTTTAACACATAAAATTAGGATTAGGTATGTTTTTTTGGTATCCTATATAAGCTAAAAAACAAAAACAAAAAAACCCACATCCCCGCTAAAGAAAATCATCATACAAAATTGGTAGCACATGTATCTCTATGACACGTTTGAAAAAATAATAATAAGATGTAAAACTCAAAGCAAACACAAATCTTATAATATTTCAATGGAAGAAAACATGTATTGCTGGAGGTATTCAATGGTTTTTCTTGTTAATCCATTATTTGTTTGTCCCCCATTTTGATTTGTAAGGGCGTACCTAAAAATGCCGGATGAAATCATTTGTTACATCTCCTTGTGGGTTGTCGATAACACGTGGAAAAGACAGTAGGAGCGCACTTTTTTCTATCGCAGCTACGAACAAAAAATAGTTGTTGGTACTTAAATTTGCTCCTCGGAGCAAAGAGAACATAGAGAAAGTAATGCTTGGAAAATATTCATTAGTAGTCGCCCCTTTGTTTGCCCTGGTAACACTTATGCCCACAGTGCGCAGTAGTTTCCTTAGTTAACATCTGATAAACTTTGTTCTCATTTGATCAAGCTCCCGTGCACCATTTAGGACCAAAGATCTGACGAACATTCCACGATAATTTTTGGAGCTTTGAAGAGGGTAAGCTTGTGTGACAAGTGATCGGGAAAGCGTTTTATTTGTTTGACGAATTCCATTACTGTAATCTATTTGTTTCAGGTGTATTGTGTAGGTCTGGCATCAAGGGCGACTCCACAAATTCCTACTTTACAGTGGAATTTGCATAAGTTTATGTAAATCCAACTCATCCTAGTTTAATGACTTTTCTTAGCAACACCCTGTTTAGACAAGAATAGAAAAAAAAAAAAAAAAAAACGAAAGCAAATAAATATTTACTTGAGATTCATTTTTCAGACCAAGGAGAAAAAGACAAAATTACAACATGACCCAAAAGCTGTTGAAATCCAAACGAGGGGTGATCTGAGATAGCACACCAGCAGCACACTTGGTGCACAACCATTTTTTTTTCTCTTTTTCTGTATAGTGGACGACTACGTTTACCGCCCCTGAGCACTGTTCAGTAATTAGGTCAGCAATAATTTTCCTCATTCCTTTTGAATCCAAAACGTCTGCCACGGCCTACTATGAAGGGATGAGAATCCACGAGTACACTGTAACCCACCTCTGGAGTAAACGGGCTCCGCATACAAATTTTTACCCCGCCCGAGATTCTTTGACGGCCATTCAGAACTATACCTACCGGTAGGTACAACATGTAGGAGTAATCGCGAAAATTACATAAAATATTTAAAACCATTCATTCGTGTTGTATTGCAGAGACTCTACTCTACTCAACTCGAGTCTCTGTGGCCGTAAGTCGTCGACTCTGCCAAAAGCAAACCAAAAAATACTAGGAAACGAAAAAAGAAAAAAATGTAGATGTATTTTTATCCTCCAAGAGGGGGCACTAGTAGGTGGTGGGTTATCCTTAAAATCCCGCCGACATACCGTGCAAAATGGTCTCTACTCATGTCAAAGTGAGGTGAAGAGCAGCACAGCCATATCGAATTGAAGATATAAACGAAAAGGAGAACGAAAACGAAAAAAAAAAAAAAAACGAAAGACAAACTTTTGAATTAACCATCAGGATGGAAGAGGATCATGTAGTCAAAGTCAGAGAGGCAAAGAAAAGAAAACCGCCACCGGCCGCCCACTTGGCACACTCATCAAATGAAAGATACATTTGGTGTGTGGTAACTTTATTTCTTTCGATTTCCGAGCGGAGTACTTTTACTACACTTAAAGTGAAATGGAGTCTGCATCAGAGTGGGAGACACCATTCACGCACCACCTGCTAGGAGAAGGCGCGCGCGACTGACGACATGAACCGAATAATTTATCCAAAATGATGTTTCTCACTTGAATGCAAAATTACTCCTCTGTTTTATTCGTAAACATACCTTTTATTTGTTTTTCCCGCCTACAGAAGATGGCACCCTTTCCACACTGGTTCCTGGTGGATAGTAAAATCCTTAATAGGGTTTCATTTACAAAGGTGAGAAATGCCAAACGATGCGCGAGAGTCCAAAAAAAAAAAACAAAAAACATCAGAAGAAGAGAACAAAAATGTACAGCCGAAAGGGAGCACAGGTAACCAACAGAGGACATGAGTGGAAAAGGAAACTCTCGACAAAAGATAAATACTTCAGAGGATTCTCCACCCCCACCCAATGAGCGGGTGAAAGTGAATCATTTGAGGGTATAAGTTCGAGATCACTCTCAAAGAAGAGGGTTCTTCAAATCGATTGGTTTCGACTCTAAATAAAAGTGAAATGGAATTTCCTTTAACTAGGATAGAAAATAGATATAAGAGAGTGGGCAACGGGGTGGTGGGTGTAAGGATAAGTTAGGTAGGTTACGCACCACTAAGGAAGTAGACCAGCAAATAGATCAGTAATTTGCTAGGGATTTGCTGCTGTCGCCCTTTTTTCGGGAGGAAATAAATTATCAAAAATATTTCCGAATTCACCTTTTCCTTTTCCATTCGAGAAATAGATACCCAAAGAGAAAGTTACTTTCGAGGGTTCTGTTCGACTGTGGGGGTATGAGAGAGTGGCAGAGTGGATGAGTCTATTTGCTTTAAGGGTGTCAAAAGGAAGGAAACAGATGTATTGTACCTAGATGAAGCTGTAGGAAGACCTACAACACGGTTGCTATTCGATTCAGATTTATTTATTTTGTAATACTTTTTTAATAAATAGAACGTAATCGGTAGATAAATGGATACCATCAATAGAGCGATTAAGAAATTGAGATGAATTAGTGTCCTGGGGGCGGCAAGGGGATTTTCTTGGAAAGATGGTTCTGGATCAATAAGTGGATAAACGTTGAGAAGAAATTTGTTACCTCTTCCAATGAATTGAATAATTAAACTTTAAATTTTGACGAAAGCCATCATTTTATAAATTTGGTTACTGTAAATATTTCCTCTCTCTTTAAATAAATAAATAAGTAAAGTATTACTTCTAAAAATATTGTAAAAATAATGTGTTCTGGATGCGTAAATTCCTTGCCATGGAGGTGAGTATGAGTCTGAAACTCTGAATGCAATTAATAGTGCTACAAATTTGTTTGGAAAAAATTAAGACCGTTACAAAATGCATGTGTATACGTATACTAAAAAAAAAACCTTATTCGTTCAGTCATTATAGACGAAAAATAGCCAAAAGGATACGAATGTTTGTGGAAAACTTGTATCTAATACCTTCGAACAGTAATTCGACATGTTCCGGTTTCCATTCTCTGACTGTTCCGGTTATGTCAGATTACGCAGAGCGAAACATCTGACTGAAAGGTAAGTTAAACGCCATCTGTCACTTTTTGCACATTTTTTATACACAAATGAATACTAAATAAGTAAAATTAGCCAAGATAGAATTATTTTGCGCACGAAATAGTTCTAAATAAGTAAAATAATAAAAAAAAAAATTACACAAGATATCACAAATACAAAGTCAACTCAATTTCGGTGATCATCTGTGTTTAATTGCATTGATGACTGATGCTTTGGCTTGTCTTCTTCCCCTTCTTAAACGTCACCTAGGTATCTGGCTCTAAAGAACAATCAGAAGAACCGACAATCCAGTTAACGATGAACCAGAACTAACGCTTTTAAATTAAATATTCTCATTCCCTTCAAATGAGATTTAAGATGGGAGCGTTTCCACATGGATTATGTTAGGGGACTTTTAACTATTCGTTCCGCCGCAATCCTTGAAGAAACCACTATGCTGACATGGTAATACTGGGGACTTTTAACATTTAGCTTATAACGATCAAATTAAATTGTATATACCGAAATTCAGCTTATTACTAATTTTTTCGAAGTCAAAAACCCATAATGACTGGACTATATACATTGTATGGAAAGATGACCTTCCTTTCGCTGTGGGGGATGGTTCTTTTTAAGGACCACATTAATATGTATTCATTGCCCGTCTGCCTGCCCATCTGCCTATCGGTATGTTACCAATTTGTATGCCTTAAAACAAGTTCTAATAGTTGCAATATAACAGTCGATTTTGTCAAGTGTCACTAACAAGCCCCTAGATTGTAACAGTGGGTAACTTCCTTTTTGCTCAATGGCGAAATTAATAAGGTTCAGTCACTCCTCATTTACACCTCTGGTGAAAGAGGACGGGTCACTAGCCACAATATCAAGGGAGAAAGAAAATTTGTTCGCAGGCAATTCGACACTAGATCCGGCACAAGCGGAGCCAGCAACTATAATGGAGGTCCAGTTATCGATGCCAGATTTGAAGTTTCGACCATTTGGATTGCAAAAAAGGCAACAGGACCTGATGGAATACCAGTCATAGTCCTAAAAACTGGGCACCAGAACTAATATCCATTCTTTGTAGACTTTTCTTGCTGAAAAGCTGCCCGCATTCAACCGATTCCCAAATAAAAAGGAAAGTAATGCTTGTAGAAAATCTACCGTCCCATACCCTAAAGTGAGTAAAAAGTCATAAATCCGAATATCAAATACCTGAAGGGACACCAAATGATAAACGACCTGTAGTATGGTTTCGCAGCCCATTGAGCAGAACCATTGCCCTGGACATCTCAAAAGCATTCGATCAGTTTTGGCATAGCGCCCTATTAAACAAGCTAGCCTCCTATGAACTACCACAACAGCTCTGCGGTTGAATGGCAAATTTTCTTAATAACAGACCAATTCAAGTTGTGGTCGATGGTGTATCTTCCCATATATTTGCTGTAAACACTGAAGTACCCCAGGGTTCTATACTTTCACCAACATTGTTCCTACCCCATATCGGTGAACTTCTGGAGTCAACAAACTGCCAATGACAGCACCCTAATTTTATTTTGGTCTAACAGCATGCCACCTTTTCAAGGAACAACTCTTCTACTGTACCACAGCTTCAAATGAATGTTCAAATTATCGGTCACAAGAAGACCATACATCTTCTTGGTGTTATAGTCAACTCTGGTGTAACATGGCACGAAAATGTGTCCAACATTGTTCAATAGATATATATACTTTTCAGCGCAATAACTTCTTCTACTGTGCAAAGCATTAGTTAGATCAAGACTTTAGTACAGTTTTCACGTTTGAAGTTTGGCCCCAACACATTCCCTTCATTTACTCGACAGCATACAAAGACGAGCAGTTAACTTATCGAAGACTGGTAGCAGACCTATGCATATTCTATAGATACAATCATGCCAGATATTCCGGAAACCCCAATGGAATGATCCCTAAAAGAAAGTCACCATGGCCCATCACTTCCATGTCAACCCCGCGGACATGTCTTTATCAGAGATCCTTCTGCTACAGGACAAGTAAACTTTGGAATTCACTCCCAGGAGACATATTTCCAGAAACGTTCAATCCCCTATAAATTAAGAGCAGAATCAACAGGCATCTATGATATAAATATCTCGGGGCGCTAGTTCAGCGTTATAGGTTCGCCTCTCCGAGACAAGATTAAAAATATACGGTTTCTAAATAGTTTTAGAAACCGTATCGTCTATAACTAACTGATTTTGTTGGTCCCTTGAGGTTCGTTATGACCGGAGTTGACTGTACGTGTATATGCTTCGCGCATTACCGATAAATGTCGTGATATAATTCGGTGTTTGGATGTATTGCCGTTTTGTGCCACTGATGGTGGTCTTAAGAGGTGTTGCCCTTTTGAGATGAAATCAAATTTTGTTTATGAATCTGGCACGGATACTAGGTTTTGGGAAACTGTCTCCAGCCTACTCATTGAACCATTTGGAACTTCTGATGAAACATAGGAGGGTCCCTAACGTCTATTTTTTCAGATCATTTAGGTCGTTGACACAGAAGGCTCCTAAGTAGAGTTTCCTTCTTTAGGAGAGAACAGGTGCAAAGAAGGAGAAGAATAGTCTCCTCCTTCTCCTCGTCTATGCAGCTTCTGCAGAAATCATTTGAGAAAACGACAAGCCTTGTTGCATACTTGCCCGTTAGACAGTGTCCAGTGATGACACGTATAACAGCGCGAATATGCAGTCTTTTGAGAGAAATCAAATTTTTAGAGCGCTTCAGATCCAGCTTAGGCCAAATTTGTTTTGTCGCTAGAACTGTAGTCTGGAAGGATGGGTATAGTTGTTCCATGTCTGGCAAGTTCATCAGCCTTACAATTTCCTGGAATGTCCCTATACGCCGGCACCCAAATTAGGTTAATATTGAACTGCTCCGCCATTTCTATAAGAGACGATCGGTAGTCTAGAGCTGTTATAGAATTTATTGAGGATGATTCCAATGATTTGATTTGATTTGAATGTCTATCTGAAAAGATGCGGATATCAACGGTTGATATCAAGCTCTGGCACGGATATACTAAGTACAATGTACTTTGGAGGTGCTATCTGCAGAATTGCTATATTTACAAACTTTGACATTTCTGGAATGAATTTTGTATAACTTATATAACTTACAATATATAACATACAAGTGGCAGAAATTTATTTACACACTGCTCACAGTTCGGGCGTACTCTTAAATTTAAACAAAATAAATGCAGGTACGCGTCATCCGTGAATATCCTACAGGGTCTTTCAATAGTCACGGCTGAACTTTGACAGCAGATTGTGATTGTGTTTGAAATGACAGAGCTGTCATTCTGTGACGATTGTGTTCTGCCATAGCTGTCACTTAATAATGGAAAACTACATGCTTCAACAACGCGTCGAAATTGTGAAAATTTATTATAAAAATTCGTACTCTGTTCGACAAAAGAAAATCATCTTGATGAACGATGCGCATATTTGTCTGAATGTCTTCGTAAATAATTCAAATTGTATGATCTGGGACGCTGCCAATCAACAACAGTTCCAGAATATTCCTTTGCATTCAGAAAAACTTATTGTTTGGTGTGGATTTTGGTTTAAGAGGCTTCACCGGGCCATATGTTTTCCGAAATAAGAGAGGCGAAGCGGTGAAAAGTATCGAGAGATGATAACTGATTTTTGTTGGCCCCAAATTGGATGATATGGGTATAGTCAACATGTAGTTTTAGCAAGATGTGCTACAGAAGGAAATAATGAAAAGTTTCCACGTCACATTATTTCGAGGAGAGATGATGTCAACTAGTCGCCACTATTGTGCGATTTAATGCCCATCGTCTTTTTATTTGGGGCTACATGAAGTCTATGGCCTATGCCAATAAACCATCAACAATTCACGACCTGGAGAACAATGTCATTCAAGCCATTTCTGAAAACCAGGCCGATTTATGTGAAATCCCAAATTATGTCTCTCGGATCGCCTCCTGCAAACGGAGCCGTGGAAAACATAATGGCACTGAATGTACAATACTTTAATATAAAATAAAGTTTTCAGCCATACCTAAGATACAGCTCTTTTTATTCAATATTAAAGACCGAATGCCATTATTCAAATATCCTTAAGATAGAAAGACAGATGCATAAAAAGTGGTGCTCGATAACATATGTCCATTGTGATACCACTGTCGAGCAGAGATTACGACCCCTACATACTCCTGGAACCATCTATTCCTTCTGATGAGGACATAGATTTAGGCAATGCAAGTTTAGATCAGATCGTTCAAAAAGTATTCTGCTATAGTATACCTTATGACATGGGCATGAGAACAACACATGGGCAAAATGTGTTCTGCAGCTTCTGCAGAAATTATTGCTTTCAATGTCAAGTCTCTCAGCATGTTTGCCGATAGCTTAGCCGTACTTTTGACCTGTTAAGGTCCTGGTTTGAGCACATTATCCCAAAAGCATTGTAATTTTTAAGATGTATCCCTCTATGATCTTGTTTTTCCACTGCATCTGCGTCAGCCAAGCTACTTGACATGATATTGGCGCGATGACTTTCTTTATACGCCTGCTTACGGAGTAAGCCTTGTCGAGCTAATCAGCAAAGAATGCCGGTTATTTAACAGGGACATTAAGGTATTTGAAAAATTTCCTAATAAATTAAGCAAAGGGTATGAAAATTGGTGCAGCCATTCTTAAGTCATTGTACTGCAATTCATAAAACAAAGAAATAGACCCTTAGTTTTTATTTTTTAAATAAAATATTAAAGTCACAGTTTACCCGCTAAGCTACTGCTTCGTTGGTCGGTATTCTCTAAGAACGAATATTTTCGTACAATTACATGCCTTCATCAATCTTCCAAATGTATTTCGACTTCAGAATACACCCAATGCTCGTATGTTTTTTTTTTTGTTTGTTACCTTTTCTACAACTCTATCGATTTATCAAGGACGCAATCAAAGTCAACAAAATTGTACGTAAAAGTTCATCAAACTACCTCACAGTAATCTAGTATGACGAATCATATGAGGGTAGCATCTATTCAAATAACAAATAATGAATGGTTGAATCAAAAATCGCATTCGGATCCTTTGAAAAATCTAAAGAAAAAAAAAAAAGTTCTCCCCTGAACACAGATTCTACAAAAGTCGAGTTGATTGGCAGTGTGCATAGAGCAGGAAAAAAGATATACTAAAAAAAATTTCCTTCTCGACTTTTCACTTACTTTTCTCGCAAGAGTTTGTAGAATAACCCCCCACACCATCTGCACAATTGAATTGGTTGAGTACCCAAAGCACCATGAATGACTATGACCTGAACTTCAACTTTTCCACTGGACTTGTTTGCTCACTCAAATCAAAGGATCATCATTAATCGATTAGAAAATGCACACAAAAGGACACACGCACACAGAGTCATCGAGAGAAAGAAATAGAGAATCTCAGGTATCTAGGAGGGCCACACATAACAGATTTTTATTTTATTTTCTGTTTTAAGGGATAAAAGTTTTTTACTTTTCTTGTTTTTTTTTGGGAAACATTTTGGTTACGTTTGCTTTCAAATCCTATTCACAGTTTTGCATGCGGAAGATGTAGAACAAAGGCGAAAAAAAGTCACAACTCTCTGAACATCCTTGATTACGCGCCACACTCGGGGGAAAATAGAAAAGAAAAAAAAAAAAAAAAAAAAATAGCAAAACCACCTCGAAAGGATGCCAAAATATGTATACCTACATCAAACAACCCCAAGAAAGGAAATACAATGGAAGAGAGAAAATAGTGCTGGTTTTTGTCAACCACTTTCACATGAAAATCGGGACAGACATTTTCAATGTTGTCCTGCAGCAGCCCCGTGAATAGTATACTATAAGCAAACGCTAGTCGGCGTCGCGATCCTCACTCCTTTCAACACCACAATGTCAATGTTTGTATTGCTTAATGCACTATATGCGATAGTTAAGTGTAAAACAAGAGAAAACAGGGTGCGGTAGCAGGTGAATGTGATGACGGTGTCGCTTGACGCTGGAAGGCTCCTCTATGGTAGTCGTCGTCTCCATCGTATAGTACTCGTAGTAGTCTACGAAATGTAGCACACAGGATGTTGTATGCCAAGTGAATTCTAAGAGGAAAGTTCTAAATATAAATTAGAATGTTGTGTGTCAACACTTAGGCATTTTACAACCCGAAAAATTGTTTATTGCAGCTAATGGCGGGTACAGCACAATGGTGGGTGGCATATGAAGTGGTTGAAGGCTTTTTGTTCCTCCGGATCCCTCATTCAACGAGATTCCAACCACAGAGCCAATCAAAGTGGAAAATACTTGTTGTTTACCCTCTGGTAAGGCTCTTCTTGCCGTCACAGCACATGTAACTTATATAACCCCCCGTTGGCTTTGTTTGCATAGTTAGGTTTGGTTTTAAGGGTGGTGTAGGTGTATTTTTTTTTTTCGCCTCCCGTTTGGGTAACGTTAAAAGGTGAGCCGCTCTATCTACATATATACCTACACCCGCCCCACACTTTGTGTGAAATGCACCAGCTCAATGTTACGCTTAATGAAGTTGGAATATTTTTCGCTCCAACAATAGGATACAATGACAAGGAAAAGGAAAAGTTTTGAAACTTAGGTTAGAAGAGGAATCAATTCTTTGAACGGAAATTCACTATGACGGTGGGCGCGTAGGGAAAGTTTGAAGTGTAAGCGTGCGCTACAATAGAGTGGGGTTGGGAAATTTAGTTTACGAATTAATTGTGGGCATCAGGTTAGATAAACAATTGAATCTTTAATATAGCTTTATAATCTCACGGGAGGTATAGAGGGCTGAAAGATAGACAAATCTAAGAAAGTCAGTTGTGTAAACGTTTCGAATTAATTTTCGGTGAACATTAATGGTTTCGTTGAGTTGATAAAAGAGGAGAGTTTAATGATTATATGAGAAGTTCCATGGGAGCTTAATTTCATTTAGGTTGCTTGCGAAACTATGAAATTAATGAAATTGGTGGTAAGTTAAAAGATAATATTGGCTTCCAGTTTAATTGTCAATTTAATCAACAAGGATGCAAGGATTTTTTACCAGAGTTTAGAATTATGGACTCTGAGTAATATCTAATGAAACTAAGTTTTTTTTTTTTTTTGAGAGACCACATCCGAAATGGCGAGATAAGATGATGAACCAAAGTATAAAATGTCGCAAAGCCTGTATATCTCAAGTGGAACTGATTTGAATAGCTGCTGAGGGATGGACGAAAAACGATACAATGTGGTGGCCGAAAACTGGAGGGAGGGATCGAGGAAGAATAGCAGTAAGAAGTAAATGGATAAGGGTAGCAGTGTCAAGAACGAAAGGGAGAGCATTAGACGATGCCTATATGTATATAACAGAGGATGTCAACAAGTTGAAAACGACGATAATGTTTCGTGTCGTCTACAAAGCAGAAAATTCTGGTCTTGGATTTACCAGCTCAATTACCAGTAGCCCGGTTCTGAAATCATTTTCCACTTCGAATGAAACTGAAGATATTTTCCTAAAAATATCTTGAATTTCATTGTAAGTGAGTGAGAAGTAAGTTAGTTTTCACTTTAAGTTGCAGAATGGGGCTACATATTTCAATTGAATTCAATCGATTATTTCTGGGATACCAAGTTTCGAAAAATTGCCATAAAAAGTTTTTTTATTTTTGGACAATGCGTTAATTTTTCAAAAAAATACATTCTAACAAATTTCGCTTAAATTTAAATTCTGTGTGATTTGCAAATGAGTATCACATACGTAAGTAGTACGGGAGATGCAGTCGTGCGTTTTAGTTTTATAATAACGAATCTCCCATACATTTTCTCAGAACATACACTGCTGCACTGCTTGTGGAGCGGTAGTCGTTGATTGGATATTTATGATTGTGGTTTGTTGATGAAATCAAACTTGTTTTACTTATTTATATGACCTTCATACAAAGATGATCGATAGCTTATAATCTTCTGTAATTAATACCCTAATCGACATTGATATCGGATACGTTTCTATAAGCGTTTCGAGCGCATAGCTTTACATTTTTTTTTCATGTGGCATAAGCTTATGATAATTGCTCAGCTTTCAAAACACGCAGGGGGATATTTACCCATATGTAAGCCTTTCCTGAAGTTTGGGACTTATGTCCTAATGAAAAAAAAGCGGAAAGCATCTAAAGCGGCGCAGATTTTTGAGTTATAGCTGCTGAATGGGTACAACTGAGCAACAGATCACTTAATTTATGTACCAACAGCCAAGTCAATTGAGTTAATCGTTTGAAAGTTTTATGGTCAAACACTTACAATATATGGTTCACAGTCTTCTTGTGTATTAATCTAGTTTCAAAAAATTATTCATATAAGCAAGAGAATTTGTGCACGTATTCTTCCTCCTTTCATACTTTCCTTCAAAACAATGTTGAGCTCAAGACGCCAAAATACGGTTTTTGACTGTTCTCTTGAATATATTTATCTATCTCTCCCGTTTATACGAAAAAGTGGTTTTTTAAGTGTATTTTGAAAATCCAAACTCTTTCTCCGAAAAGTTGTATCCTTTAGGGTATGCTTCTGTAAGGTGTGGAAATATAAAAACGCATTCTTGGAAATGGTTTTTAAGGATTTTGAAAAATGTTCCCTGAAACACCCTGTGTTCCGAAAACCACATAATGCTTGACATCATAGTATGTGTTGTGGGTGTGTAAAATTTAATTTTTCTTGATCATCCATGAAAAATGATGAAGTGAGTGGAGCTGTGAGTAGGAGGTAAAGTTTCGATGCAATTTTGTGCCTCAAATCAAAAAAATGGTTGTAACAAAAATTTAAGATAATTCAATAATAATAATGCTAAACAATTTTTGTCTTGAAATTTGTTTTGTAAAGTGGATGGTTTTCGCGAAAATAGCCACAAACCGTAATTTGGCCCTTATTTTCTAAGATGGTGGCACGAGCACAACTGTTTTTCGGAGGAAAATATAAAATTTCAATGGACAACGGTAATTGGAATATGTGTACAAATTCCCTAGCAGTTTGGATAATTTACTGAAAAGGTAACATTTGCTACGGTGAATGTCTGACGGTATGAATACTTATTGTGTTTGCCACTCTTTGCATCTGATTACGTTCAAAGTTTGCAGCTTCACAAACTGATATTGGGAGCAGTATTTCACGAACCTCTTAAGATTATCTTTGTTTGCAGAGTGTAACACTTGGCGGATTTTTTTTCTATGATTTGAATAATTTAAATTCTCCTTCAAAGTTCATTGAAAGCAAAGTATCGAGTAGAAAAGTGACAAAAGGACGGATTAGAACGCAATGATTGGAAGTTAAGATTGAAAACATAAATAAAAAAAAAAACACGGTCACTAAATATAGTCCTATATAATAAGTGATCGGTGCGCGCGAAACCAATAAGAATTCACGAAATTAAGTCAAAGATATACGAGTATTCCCTTTAAGGAGGGTGAATATTTTAAATACTCTCCGTCAACTCAGTACCTACGTCATAAAGCAATTTCACACCAATCACCACTGAATGTGTCATGTCGAACTCTAACCATCCGAACGCATTTAATTATCACAATTTTCAATATGATGGATGCTCATCTGAAAATTCCGACACCGACAGCGACGGCCTCAAATTATTCTACAATACTTTCATCTCCACTCACACAAATAAACATCGACAATATGACAAATGACTCGAATATCACACCTCGCTGGAAGAGCACATGGAAACGAAATGACTGACACACCAGCCTGCTTTAACTGGGAAATCTGCACGACCCCCGGGTACCAGCGTAAAGCCTAATAATTTGATTAAGGACTTTTAATTATTTTCCGCTTTTGTAAACAGAACATTCTCTCTTTTTCTCTCTTTTCGATTTGTTTCGCTGGCATCTCATCATCAGCAACTAACTAACCACAACCAGGTGGGGGTTGGGGGGTTGAATATTTAACGATGGGTATCCGTTTACGAGGCAATTTTTTTCTCTTTGACCCTGCCTGTCCTGCCTGATGGCGCTCAACGCTACTCTTGGGGGTGCATGTGTATTTTTAAAAGAGGAGACCGCTCAAACGCCCACCCGAACACCCCAAAAAGGGTTATGAGCACATTATCCTTTTGGCTTCTATTTTCAGGGAGGATGCCCACCCACCCTAATTGAATGTACGTGAGTAGGCACATATGCACAAATGGAGGTAGCACATACATAGTTCTCCCTCAAATTATGGCTTAAAAAGTTGACAGAGAACTCTCGGCATACAACAGAATGTGTGTGGCGGTAAAAAGGATGTATGGTGGTTGCGTATATTTTCCGGACAATACTACACCTGACACATTGTAGTATAGTCAAGGACCAATGATAGACCTGATGGTTAGCAACAACAGCAACAAGAGAATTAGAATGGCACGCAGGCATTCCACTTCTGCCAAAAGCTTTATGCGTGTACGTTGCTATGGATGCCTTTATAATTAGGAGATAGGTGGTTGAAGGTTGACGCAGGCTGAATGAAGGGTGTGTCTCTTAATTTTCGGTTGAAATAAGCTAAAAACCGAGATTACTGTTCCGGATGGTGGAGCCAGATCGTCGTAGCTGTCTGTGCGCTATACTACACACAGTTATGGTTGCTATAATGCCACTGATTTGATATATGGCAACACATGGGGATGATGTTTCCAAAACCACCACACAAAACCACCACAACAACCAGCCAACAACTGTTTGTGTGTGGATTTTGGGAAACAAATAAAAAAAAAAAGTTATTCCATCCACCCTAATCCTTTTCTCCTAAAATCAAGGAACATAAATTTAGTTACACAAGGGACATTCATCAAAATGGAAGGGTTGTGACCGTAAATGGGCTATGGATGGAGACATTGTAATGGCGCTGGGTGTGGGTCAACAACCCGAGGAAAGATTGAAAATTATGTGGATATTGTGACAGAAATAAAAAAAAAAAATTGTTGATTGAAGCGAACTGCAGTTCACTGACTTTATTACAGAGTTCTATAACTTGCAGAGTTCTTTTTAAAATTTTTCAATTGGTAGATTTTTCAGTAAATAAGGTCAAATGCCTATTTTCCTACAGTGGAGACAATTCATTTTGTCTGATCAGTTTTCAATGCTTGGCATATTGCTGCAGATTACTGATGCTGCAAAAGGTGGTGCTAGATGCCTAGGATTCCTCAAAAGGTGTAAAAGGTTTTTCACTCCTGTAGTTTTTGACATAATTTATAAAGCTTATGCCCGTCACATGCCTGAAGTTTACTTGATCATGTTCACCGACAATCTTGTCGACTTGAGTCTATTTGCAGCCAAATCCCTTTGCTCGAACACCGTCGGAATGTTGGATGCTTAGCGATCCTGTACCGTTATTTTCCATCCCGCCTATCCAACGTGCAACAAATTCGGCATATGCATGGCAGTAGCAATCGCAACCTATCTGTTGCGGAACAGAAAATTGTAAATGAGGAAGCAGCCTGAGCAAAATTATATAAAAGCAGGTTCGAGCCTGAACGGGGAACAGCAACTAACAGCCACCGATAAAAGAGAAACGAACAAAATCTAAGTTTCTCCAAAGGGGTTTCTTCTTGGTAGTACCAATGGACCAAAATCGATTTCTTGCTGTTGAAGTAGGACCTTGAACGGTCCAAAACAGAAGGACTGACGAGAGTCGTTTCTGTGGCAAATACCACGGGAAACCGGTACAGAATAAGTATGAAGAAGTCGAGCTAAATGAGCTAAATACTAAACCCGGTGTAATATTTTTCTATTTCAAATAAAAATGATTCTATGATGGTCTGGGTTACGTCCAACGTCAGCTACTATTTACAAATACCGAACCATGCATTTTGGCAATCCCATAGTATTGCACATCAATTCATCTGTAAAATATGGTCGGGAGAAAGTATGCCCAACGAATAGTTTGCCCGATACTGAAGGAAGAAGACATAGACCAACTAAACTGCGCCAACTACAGATGCATCAGTCAATCAACATCGTATCTGCCATATTAAGTGAACTCCTTAAACCTTCTATCAACAATTGGATTGGTCCACTTCAGGCTGGGAAAATCCAACATAGATCAGATATTCACATGCGATAGATCTTGGAAAAAACTCAGAAGCTACAAATCGATGATCACCACATTTTCGTCGATTTCAGACTCGCAACGAGCTACGCAGAGCCATTTATAGTGTAGGCATTCCTGCTAAGCTCGTCCGTCCATGTAAGATGACACGCTGCCCCATCAAGGTTGGTAGAAATCTGTCCGAACCATTTAATATTAGAAACGGTTTAAGGCAAGGCGATACGCTATCCTGCGACATCTTGAACATCTAAGTTGGAAGGATTACAACGAAACTCGGAAGCTTACAGCAGAGGTATGATTTTTCAAAAGTCTGCTCAACTGCTTGCATATGCCGACCATATTATTGGAAGAATGCAGCAGGTTGTCAGCGAGATGTTTGTAAGTATTGAAACAGAAGCAGGAAAGATGTGAACGAAGAAAAAACGAAGTATGCTGCCAACAACAAAGGACACACAATATCGCCGAATATGACAAAATGTCACAATAGACAACTATAACTCTCGGCAAAGCGTACCTGCCCGGAGAGTCTATGTAGGAAGATCCCACCATAGGACCACCTCAGCCAACTTGGCGTGCGAAACTGGAGATAGCTAAAGATCGAGGTTTGTTGGCTGAGGCCCTGCTCCACCTCGGAATGTGGGGCAATCTAAAGTAGGTAAGTGCAACTATTTGCGTACGTACACATTAAAATAATTAAAAGAAAGCTGCGGGCTATCAGTGGTACGTTCGTGAGTACGAGGTACCTACATATATCAAAAAGTAACTTAAAGAACTCGAATATGATCAATGCTCAGGAAGACCATCAACGTCAACAAATGTGATCATGTGCTCATAGTCAGCATTTCTTATGGAGCAGTCCGCGCGATTTTGACTTACCTTTGGGAATTTCTAAGCCTTCAGCATGATGGATGCCTAAAGCGTAATGCGCCCAACACATGGTTCGAAGAGCTGAAGCTGCCGTTTTGCTTTTAAATAAGATTCAGAGATCTTGTATTCTCGAGTCGTAACTAGGGATGAGGTTCGGATCTACCAATATGAACCTGAGTACAAAATACAATTAAAAGAGTGGTTGCCACAGGGAAAATATGAACTTAAAAATTCAAAGCAGGAAGATCAATTCAAAAGTTATGGAATGCCGAGGTAGTTAACCTGGTTGATTTCTTGAAGCATAAGCAGACAGTGACAGAAACTTATTACGTTGAGGTTTTATGCAAGCTGAAAGCTGCAGTTCAGAATCTGCGTGTCTTGTTTCATCGGGATAAAGCCCCAGCTTATTTTTTTAAGAGAATTCCACTGGGAAATTGTATCCAATTTACCCCATAGCCCGGATTAGGCTTCATGCGATTAATTTTTATTTTCAAACCTAAAAGACGTCAAAGCGAAAAGATGAAAATCGACAAAGCCCGCTAAGTAGGCAATCTAAAGGTGGTTTTCGCTGAAGGATGCTGCCTTTTATAGAAAAGTTCTAGAGAATTTGTAACATCGGATGAACAAGTTTCTAAATGTAGACGTGTCATATGTGGTAATATAAAATTAAGGAATTTATATTGTGTTGTTTATTTTATTACGAGTAATTCGGTTAATTCTTGATATAGCCAGAAGTCTACTCTTATTCAATATGTACTATTTGTGGTCTAGAAAGTATTGCGCAATCAGCTTCTGTTTGGAATTTGTGTAGGATCCGTCGTACTTACAAAGCAAATTCAGCCTTGAATGATTGAATGAATGAATGAATGTATTACAATGGGGGAGATAAAGGTAAGGTTATCACAAACACTCAGATATAAAGGGAGCCTATTGTACTTAAAACCCCTGAACAAAACAACTAGTCAAATTTCTTTGTACTCTTAGTGAAACGCAGAATATACATTCCCATTACTCGTACATTGATGCCCAATCCGGCACAATCTCATTCTCGCAAAAGCAGGACATAGACAAAGGAAATGCTCCGTCGAATTGTCGCTTTCGAAACAGAAGTAATGACCACATGTGTTGTGTGTGTTATTTGCCCAACCATAGTTTCTGCAGTCCTTCCTACCCAAATTGAAAATAGATTCTGCAGACCCTTTCACTAAACTTCTGGTGTACAACCTTGCTGCACTATAATTTTGAAAGATTTCATAAAGACTATCGATTTCATTCATTTGTACTAATAATTCCCAGAATTTTGAGCGCTCTATTCAAAATTTCTGTGGGGATTTTTCTAAGTATTAACAGGAACACTTTCCCATTTCTTGTAATTTCTCTCCGAGTCAAGAACGTGGTTAATCGATGCCGATGTTATGCACATGAATAAGTTTCGACTTTAATTTGAATAATTTGATTCTATCAATCTAAATGGAATCGATTCTCTATGATAGGTCCTTGTACGTTCTAAAAAAGAATCCTTTAAACCATTTTCATCATTTTATGTTTCTCTTAAAATTCCATCCCAAAGTATGATACAGTTATAACCCTCAAAAGCCTTTAACCCCAAATATGTGCGTGCATACAAACACAAAACAGTGCATCCAGATTTTAATAGAATCTAAAATCCTTAAGGCAGAATTCTGTTGCACAAATTACTCTTTTGACCCAATTTTCTTGCTTGAAAGCTCTTTCGTAACTCAATGTTGGTATAGTGTACATCAATTGGAAAATTCTTCTACTGTATTCGTAATTGAAAAGATTTCCCTTAAAATCCTTGAGGAGTATTGCTGCATATCCTTTTAACTTTCTTCTACCCGATTTGAAGTATGTACTCGTATGTATATCACCAATTGAACTAACTGTAAATAAAACCAAAATACAGAGAGAGACAATCTTGTTATACTCTATACCGTCTACGCCACCATAGGGTATATTAGTTTTAGCACGTATTTTGTAACAAAAATAATGGAGGGAGGCATTCCATACAAAATACTCGCATACTGTATATTGTGAAAAGCATCGATTGGCTTAATCAGTTGGACTACTGAGATGAAGGTGTAGGTTCAAGTTACAGTAGAACTGATAAAAAAGTTTCTCACGGTCCTAATTCCCGCGAAGGTCTGAAAAATATCCAAGAGAAAAAGTGTTGTCTCTTAATTACACCCTTCAGATACGGCAATAAAATGTAGGTCACTTCCACTTGTTTCAAAACTATAACTTGTACAGCCCGAGTGGCTAGCTAGGTCAAGCTCTGTATGGACTTTTTTTTTTTTATAAAAAGGAAAGTTCTAAATACCGGAGCGCTCAGACTTATATTTCTGTCCATTGTACTACCAGGCAGAACTCCTTTTGGTGTAGTGGTTGGAGAAACTTAAATTTTATTTCGTGGGTGCTGTTCCCCATACAGGCTCGAACCCACAAAGTTCGGGTCACAAGCAAACACACTACGCACTACACCGTAGCCACCTTGTGTGGACTGTTAGCGTAAATATAACTTTTGTGCTACATGTGAATTGTGGCCGTTAAGTAATGGCGAGGTTAACAGGCGCAGTCCTTCAAGCGTAGACGTTGTTAGCCTAATGACTATAGGCTATGACGAGGAACAGATGGAGGAGACGGAGTATCTGCATCTGCAGTGATAACCAGGCTGCGCTTAAGACCTTGCCCATTAGTTTTGTTTGGGTTTCAGGTCACAATGGAGTAGGGGGAAATGAGAACTCCGATGAACATGCTAGACAAGGTTCAGAAAAGAAACCTGACCTTTGTCGGTGTAACTATTCATGGTTAGGTTTCCTATGAATACAAATGTAGATGGCATGACTCTCCAGGGTGTAGATAGACTAACTAATGCAGATTTCTTCCCGTTTTTCAGGGGGATCTCTCGGCGCACTACACTTTTGCAAAGCAGCGCAATCTGCTACAATTAAGCGCCATCTGTGGAGAGGGTGACGATACTGCTGAAAACTTCCTCAATAATTGGCCTGCCTTTGCTCTTACAACGTGTCAGATCGTTGAGGCTGTTGTGGTTAGCGTTGATCACAGACGCTCCTCACTATTGAGGCGCCTATCCATTTTTCTAACAAATGCGAACAAATTTAATAACGAAAGCAAGTTTAAAAGGTCACTACTATCTCAGCACATATGAGGGTGTTAAATGGAGGGTACTTGATAAATGCCTGCTTTACTGACCAGTGCTGACTACTATTCAGTTTTGTCGATGACTAGTGCGAATAAGGGGAATTTTTGAAAAAACGGAGAGCAAATTGGGGCAGATTTTGCGGTAGGTTGTTTTGGACTTTGTCCTGTAGAGGACCTCATCAGTGTACTCATACAAGGCAGTGGCTCGTGCGAAATGAACCATCCACCATGGTGTAACGCATAAATTATGAAAGTTTATCCGCAGCTCTTGGGTTAATTGATACGTCGAAAAGGAGGGCACTATCGAGTGGTTCACTTATGAATATTGTATATATACAAACTCATACACAAATTTCTGCAATTCCATCGTTTCCACCATTGTAGCATTTTGTTCGATTCATATGAGGTAGTGCTGGTTATTTTGGCAGATACTGCGACGACAATGGATGCAGATATAACCAGCAAAATTTTCGGCAACCTTGAGATATTGCGGGCAACAAAAACCAGTCGCTCCATGTATCAGGTGGCAGATTCAAAAAAATACACTGCAGGAGTCAGAGGAAGTTGTGATTCCGTGGGTCAAATAAATTTTACAAGCTATTTTAAAAAAGTCTACGTTATGAAAGACTTTGCAGGAGATGCGTATCATTTTTGTCCCCAAGGCTGGGTAAGCTAATCACGTTATCTTTAAGGGTTACACACCGATTAGTCTGTCGTCCTTTCTATTAAAGATTCTGAAACGATTGGTAGACATTTTACTCGTATGTCACAGATGTGCTTGGAGACAGCTGTATCATAGCATGCGTAATTGTAGAACGGTGGCTACATCATACAGAATTCTCCCTAGCAGATTTTTTTGATATTGAGCAGGCTTTCACTTAGCAACGTAAGCAACAATGCTATCACTAACAGTACGCACAGTATTTAGCTCAACGTCGGCCTTCGCGAATATTTTGGGCTGATCGCCCGTGATCAACTCGAATTTAGGAGAAGTGGTAAAAGACAGGTAAATAGTCTTACACTGATGACGTTTTCACCGTGGTATCACGAAAAAATTAAGTGAAAGTACAGCATTACCCAAGAGGTATTCGGCATCACTGAGGTCAGAATTTAAAAATTCAAACTGGCGCTCACAGAATTTACAAAAAAAAAAAAAAACTGCGAAAATAGGCATCGATGAGTCCACATATGTTTTTAAGGTCGTTGAATCCAAATGCGGAATCGAAATTTTCAAATTCAAAATGGGGTTCAAAAAAAGACAACTGCGCCATTTTATATTCTTAAATTCTGACTTCGAATTTGAATTCAGCAACTTTCAATGTACAATATATCTTTGGACTAATTGACGTCAATTTTCGTCATATTTTTTAAATTTCTGGCGTCGGATTCGAATTCAGAGTTCCGGAAAATATTTGTATATTGTCATTTGACTGGCTTCCTTATTTTACGAAAAAATTGATTTATTTATAATTTTTGGGGTTTTGTGCACCACTTTGAATCAGTCATTTTGTATTTTGAAACTCTGACTCCGAATTCGGGTTTCATAACCCAGAAATCGCTGTTGATCTACTAATGTCACTTCATTTACTTCAATAGCTTACGAACAAACTTAATTTGTTAATATTTTTCTGAATAATTGCAACAACTAAGTTTTTTTAGACGTTGTAAGGAAATTTTGAGCTACATTTTCAGAATCAGGTTCATTAGTGAAAATTGATTTCTCTCATTCAAACTTCCAGGAATCGATGGATTGTACATCTCGCCCACTTTTCTTTGCAGAATATTTACAAAATATGCCACGCTTACGATTTTGAATATTTATTAAAAAATGGAATAGGGTATGATACGAACCGTTCCAGATGGTTTCTAAACATTTCTGTGTGTTTTCTTTTGTTTGTATGAAATCTGAAACCGTTTTCGAAAATCTGCTCACAATATCAATTCCCAAAAGAACCCAACTGCAGCGGTGGTGGTATGGAATGGATCTGCTTCATCAGCAGAGCACCTCTTAAAATTCTAAACCACCTTATCACCTCCGAAGAGCTATAGTACTCTGTGTGTATCTTCTTAAGTACGACAGAGTTGTGTACTCCCTTGTTAGGTGTATCTATGTATCTACCTCTAGAAGATTGTTGTCGTTCGTCTCATGTGCGCCGCTCAGCTGCTTAACGTTCGTAGTTACTTTTCGTGTGACACACATTGCTACTTAGTTTGGTGACTCATTGTTTTAGAGACGATAGGAGCAGGCGTATTGTGGAGGGTGGTGATGGGTTGAGGGTGTTGTTTGAACAGTGGTCGTAGAAAAACCACCAACCAACCAAACCTCCCTCGTCGTCCTATTAAAGTGACACAGTAAATTAGAAATTTTGTAAACATTTAAATGTTGTGTGAGCTTAACCAAAATTGGGGGGTGTAACGCTGACGCGGCGACATTTTGCAATTTAGATGATACACTCGTATGGGTTGGTGTGTGTTTTGTGTGTACATACGAGACACTGGCGCGCGTTAAAAGGGTTTTATTTGCTGTTGCTATTACACTGGTGATGGTTTTAACTATTTGCTGCACACATAAATTGAGTTTTTTTTTTTTTACTCCTCATAGTCGTCGTTGACGTTGTCGGTTGGTGTCCTGATTTTTATGCCATCGTAGGCATAACACATTTTTAGACAGAGGTAGGGTGTGTAATAATCACTTTACGTCGCGTACCAAACACTCTTTTAGATCTGTTGGTGGTTTATGGGTACCGCGCTTCAGCACCCAGGTGACATACTTTACAATCCGGCTGTGGCGGCACTGCCAGTAGCATCATTAAATTCTTCTCTTGGGAAGAAATTACGTTTTTGGCCTTCATATTAGTTTTTTTCTTTCTTCATTCAAATATTTTATACAAGGGAGTGTGTAACAGAGCACAAAATGAAAATGTTTGTGTGTGTGCTGCATAATCAGACTAGTCCTCCAGGGGGTGGGTGAGCCAGTGGAAAATCCCCTTCTGTTTGTTTGTTGGAAAAAGATTTAAAAGTGTGAATTTATTAACTTTTGTTTATTACTTTGTGACTGACTTTATGGTGCGTGTGGGTGTGGTGGCGAATTAAAAGGCAGTGTGCCTTAAAGAGTTGCGAGATTTAGAAAGACTTTTTCCACATACACGATTGCTCTTTTTCGTTGGGGTGAAAAATTGAAATTTAAATAGCGGGCACATTTGTTTACTGAATTTTCTGTAAGCTTAATGTTGACAATATTTTGTGTTTATTTAGAGACTTTTAAGGATGGAAAAATTAAGTGAATAATAAGCATTTAGCGTGAAATAAGGTACAGAGTTCTGGAAGTAAAGGGAACATTCTAGGAAGTCGAAATAATTGTCTTAATTTAAGACAATTCTAATTTCGGAGTGATGGATCATGACTATGCATCCACAAGACAGTTCTAGTGCTCACACGGGTAGAAAAACTATAAGGATTCTGGGATAGATCCGTCGAAATAGCAAAATTATCTGTCCTGCTTGTTTTTCGAATCTAACAGCTCCGAACATTTATATATTGTATGTGTTGCATATCAAATATGAAGAAGACTGCTGACACAATCAAATTTGAGGACGATCGTGGAGAGTCTTTATACAATTGTTTTGTGCATATGCAGATGGTGGGCACTGCAAAGATATTATTTTTCACACATAATATGTAGGTTCTGAAAAAAAAGCCTTTACATACGTTTTAGTTTCATTTATCCAACAAAAAGTTGTATCGATTCGAAAATGAGCTCGAAAATGTTCGCAATTCGGAATATTCGCACTAAAAAGCGACTTCCATTAAGTTCGGGGGTAAAGTCGAATCGTTTGAAAAATAATAAAAATTAGGGTACCTTGTAGAAAAATCCAAAATCTTAAATTTGGATTGTAATCACTTTGTTCGTAGGAGGCCCCATTTTACGAGATATTCGTACTCAAAAACGATTTGTTATAACTTCAGTTTAAAGTGTGACATTTTGGATGCTTTCCTACATCCATCTGGTAGAGAATTTCAAAACCTATAATTCCTATCGTAAAAATATCTTTCATATGGATTTCCCGTTTTCGAGATATTCCCACTCTAAAATGACTTCGATTAACTTCAGCGTAAAGTCGGATATTTTGGAAGATTTTGTAGCTACATTTCTGGAAAAAATAGAAAAATTCAGCAAACTAGCTATCTTGAAGAGAAATTAGAAACCAAAAATTTCGACCGAAATAATATTTTTGAAAGGACACATTGTTTGATATTCGCACTCAAAAACGAATAATTTTTTTTAATCAACTTTCGGGTAAAGTTTCACATTTTGAAACATAAGTTTTCGAAAATTTTGAGAAATTCGGTAATCATCCAGTAGAAAATTTCAAAACCTAGCACTTGGACTGAAATAATTTGTTCATAGGATGTACCGTTTTCGAGATATTCGCACTCAAAATCAGTTGTCCGATTAACATCAGAGCAAAGACGGATATTTTGGAAAAATATTAGCGAGATATTCGCACTGAAAAAGGTAGGTAGGTAGTTAGGTAAAGTGGTGGTTCGAAAAGGAACCCAATTAGCGTTAAGTGCGACGTTTTCATACCACAAAAACTCGTGTACCCTGTTTGTTTACGTGTGTTAATGGAGATAGAAGGATATAATTAAAACCAGCCCGTGGAGTTCAGAAACAGAATTAGTTCACCAATCCGTTTAGAGGCTATCTCTAAGATCAAATCGTCAAAGAAGGGTTTACCTAGCGTGCGTTGTCTGGTTCTTGCTAGGGCAGGACAACTGCAACGAAAGTGGAAAAGAGTGTTGTGAGGAATGCCAAGCTTGGCCGCGTGGTCACGTATAGGCCAGTGGCCTGTAATCTGGCAATAACAGACCTTAATCTGCCTAGTAGCTCGTTTGATTTAGGTCTGTTGAAGCTGGGGTATGTCTTTCTTGATATGGCACAACTGGTAAGGTTGTTCCACCCCAGATTAACGACTCCTATCGGAATATTGATTCTTTCTGCTAGCGAGCTGTTAAGGGCTGACCCTCGCCTGGCCAGCTACTCTGCTCGCTCGTTACCCTCATAATTACTGTGTCCTGGGACCCAAATGAGGGTAATTCCAGAATGGACACTTTGTTCATTTATTTCAAACTGGCATTCTGGATATGGTAACCGAATCAATGGCCTTGATTGCGGCTTGGCCATCAGAAAAGATGCCTATATTTAGGTTGGACGTTGGGAGATTTTTTAGCATGCGGCAGGCCTCCCGAATCGCGAGAAGCTCCGCTTGAAAGACACTAGCAAAGTCTGGGAGACGGAAGGATTTCGATATATTCAGTTGGTCCGAGAAATGCCATCCGTATATACCTATATACAGATATCAATGTCATTGATTACCATTCCGTTCTTCCATTCTGCTCTGGTAGGGAACTTTACTGAAAAAGGTTTGCTGAAGTCGAGCGTGGAAGACCTGTAATCGGTCGAAGATGTCACCAGTTCACTTGGTATCGTCTCTAGGACCTTACAGTGGCCATATGGCTTTGCTGTCCAGCACCCAGTTTCCCTGAGCCGGACAGCGCTGCATATAGCTGAAAATTTAATATGGAGTTCATGGAGTTAGTGGGGCAAGATCTCAATGCTCCTGTGATGCCTACACACGCCGATCTTTGTACTTTTTTGATTCTGTTGATGTTATATTTTTTATGTAAGGCGGGCCACCATACTATGGCGCCATAGGTACAAATTGGACGCACAACGGCTGTGTACATCCACACTTTCTTTCTTAACCCGCTGCTCTATGTTATGATTCCAACTAAGTTTCGGATCTAGAATCGTGCCTACGTATTTTGCACTGGAACATAGTGAGAGTGGTTGACCGTCTAGTTTGGGGGGAGTGAATTCCTGTAACTTGCTTTTATTGATGAATAGCATCATTTCGGTCTTGTTTGAATTTACTCCAAGGCCACATCTCGTAGCCCAAGAGTGTACCTTATCCAAAGCACTTTCCATGATTTGACTTATCGTGAAGAGGAACTTTCCTGACACTAGTAAAACCACATCATCCGCGTACGAAACCAGCTTAATCCCTTTCAAGTCGCACTGAAAAATTTTTTCTTCATTAACTTCCGAGCAAAGTCGATGCTCACTGATTAGGAGTCTATAGAGACGAGCTATACAGAGCCATGTGTTGTTTTGGCATCATTGCCAAACTCCTCCGCCTTTGTAGGATGAGGATAGAGAATGCACACTGCTCCATCGGTGTCGGTAGCAACACCACTGATGCTTTTGATGACAGAAAACGACTACGACATCATACAACTACTAGCGTACGCCGATGACATTGGTATAAGATTGTAATTACGAAGCGGACTGTCAGTGTCGTTTTCGTAACTATTGAAAAAAAAAAGAAGCTGATGAGTTTAGTGGTTAACGAATTCGAATATGCTGTCACAATATAGGTAGGCAGCTACAATCTAAGCTAGTTAAGGACTTTGTTTACCTAGGCTCCGATGTAAATTCAAACAAACTAGCACAGAGGTCAAGCGAAGAATCACTTTCTACTTTTTTTGGGCTAAGAATGCAATAGCGTAGCAAAGCCCTCTCATGGACAATTAAGGTGACTCTCATCATCCCAGTCCTGCTTTACGGCGTATAAGCTTGGACGTTATCAAAGTCGGATGAAAACACGTGTTGTTTTGAAAGAAAAATACTTCCAGTGTCCCGTCTGTATCAATGGGGAATAGGGGGAAATATACAACAACGAACTATACAAGGGTTCGAATTCATTGCCTGGGGTTGCTAAGACATGTAGAGGAAATGGACATCAACGCCCAGTCCCTGAAAGTCTTTGAATCCATCCCGCGGTAAAGGAAAACTTCACCTAAGGTGGCGCACACAAATTCGTTTGTAAAACTGGAGGCGTCTAGCACAATATCGAGCTAGCTGGGGACGCTTGTTGGTTGAGGTCCAGGTCCACCGTAATTTATACTAAGTAATTAAAGCTTAAATAGAAATAAGCTAAGTTACCAACAATATATATATCTTAAGCGTCAGAAGGACATACATAAAAACCGGGAAGTTCAGATTCTGCATATTATAAGAAAATGTGGGGCACTGACGAGTGACGGATTCGATTGCCTGGGAGATTAACAAATGGATGAGAGAGAACTTCGGCTCTAGACATTAATTTTCTGAGGGATAATAGACTGAATGAGGTGTTTTAGAGACGCACGATGTATCTGTTTAGGTCGCATTCTGCCATTCATTTTGTTGCCTCCATCATGCAAGAAGGCTTCTTTCTTTTTTTTAAACTAAATAACCTATAAAAATTCACACGACAAGTAGATTAGACGATTTACTTCAATTTTTGATCTCATATAGGCTACAGGCATTTACAGAAATGAGGGTAAACATGCAGAATGAATTCTGAAACCAGTAGATGGAAGTTCTAAAGATTTACTAAGATTTCTGGTACTGAAACGAATTGAAGTCGAAAGTCGTCATCCTGAAATGGTAATCTATACCTATACCAACTCTGTATATCGAGAGTAATAAATCTCTCAGGTACCACTGCAACATGCTAACCTATATCTATCCTACTGTTTGAGATACTTAATTTTAAAAAAAAAAAAAAAAAAAAAATCAAAATTATATTTATATTGACATTCTTGCAAATTATTTCCTTTTTAGCGGGGGTTCTTCGAACCAAATCTCGAATATTTCTTTTTACAGCTTCCTTTTTAAATTCGCATAAAAAAAACCACCCTCCTTTCGCCCCAGAAAAAAAATATACCTTTCCCTTTGGCAATAAAATAGAACACGGCTCCCTTATATAGCTATTTTACTGCTGCCCAAACCCCGCAAATCATTTCAACTTTCGATTTAAATTTTCGAAATTTAATTATATTTTCGAATTGTACCATGGAACAAGAACGGGGGACAAACTTTCACCATCCCCCCCCTACAAATTCCAAAAACCACCCCCAAATGGCAAATGGGGAAAAATCCGTGGAATAACTCTGACAGGTTGTTTTTAGGAAGCCACCGCACTTAGTTGTTTTTGCCCCGGAAAGGGGTCGTTTGCAAAGTGAATTTCACTGGAGTCGCCCCAAGTCAAAGTCGAAATAGAAGTTTTCTATTTCATCGTCGATACTTGTTCTTCTACTTTTCCTTCGGTTTCGGGGGCCAACTGTTACTTTGGCTAACTAGAGAAAAAAGAAAACGACTCGCACAGTGTTATAAAATTAACAAACAACGTACATAGGAATAACACAAGCTCTCTAGCTGTGCTTACGATTATCCTGCAAAAGAAGGCAACATTCGGGGGTGTTCTGTGTTACGCGACGAACGGAACGCGTCCATTAAATCTTATCCACTGGCAATAAAGTGGGTGTCGGGGGGAGGAGATTTGCTCTTTCAAAAACAACAGCAACATTAACCCTATCTGAAAGATTTCGTTTCTCTATTTTAAGGTGAATAATTCTATTATGGTGCGAGATCCTCTCTTCGAATTGAGTTGGCTAGCGAGGTCGCACAAAGTAACACGCGGGCGGGTGATTTTCTTCCTCGTTTTCCTTCATTGTTTACTCATTAACGGAATAATGGTTGGAAATAAAACATAGACCAATGAGGTCAAAATAATTCCCTTCCCTTCCCTCGTTACAAGTCGTCGAATAATAAAAGAAAATTTTAATTAGGCAACAGATTGATTTGAAAATCATTTTCGATATCAAAAGTCCTCGGTAAAGAACAACAAAAACATAATTCAAAAGCTGGGATTAAATATTATTTTAACTAATTAAGTTGGCCGCGTACATACATAATACGTGCAGACGACGTCACACAGATACTTGAGTATGCCAACTATAATATCGTAGAACCATTTCCGTGGGGCAAATGTTATGCAAGCAGACAGATAGACAGCCACCAGTCAAACTACAGAACCGTGGATGTAAACGATCATCCAGGAGGGGGGTGGGGGTGTGCAAGGTTGGGTTGAAGTATTTAATTAAACAGTTTTCAAAAACTGACAGCTTCTTTGGCACACTGTGCTGATGTGAGCGCTTAAAAGCGATGACTACAAAGCAGCAAAGAGGGAGTTTTTTTTTTTTTTTTTTACATGAAATTGAAGCCTGTAGGGGCTGAATTTGATGCTTAAATAGTTTTTGTAATGAGAGAAGTCAAAGAAGGGTTTGCTGTGGATGCTGCATGTGAATGACATGTAAAAGGGGAGGTAATTAGTGCGTACACAAAAGCCTTGAGATGATATGGGAAACGAATTGATTTTTTTTTTGCCTATCTACACATGGATTATTGAAGTTTAAAAAAATCAGAGAATATATTATATTCTTACCAAGTTCCGATAAAGGAAATATGTTAACTCACCTGGAAAGAGAAGAAGAGAAACAAAATAGTTAATTAAAAAGTAAGATATTCGAATAAAAATTAAAATAAAATAAAGAATCGAACTACGAAAGATTAGATGGATTACAGGTACTTCTAATAATTACATTGATCTCAAGGAAAGTACCACTCAATTACTTTAGGCTTAGGCGGCTATTAGACTATCGTAGATATATGTATAGAATGCATGCCTGCATTGTGATTGAAGAATCGAGTTCATGATTGAGTTACTGCTTTACCTTCTAGTGGTGGTTTCCGGGTAACTAATTCTAGTCTATCGTTTCTAGTCTGCTTTTTTTTATATATATATAATTTACTCTTGTATTATTTTAGGGCACGAGCTTTTGATCATTCACATTCGTGTCGTTCGTCTTATAAAAGAATTCCTATATTTGACAGTGCGACCGAAGTTGCGCGTGAAATTTTGAAGGGGGGGAATGCAACTGCCTATTTCACTGGAGCATTTTTTATAAAAAAAAAAGCGATAAAATATTGAAAGACATGAGACATTTCTTCGATGTTCAAGTGAATATATGAAGTTCATAATGTCTCTATCATATACAAGTTTTAATGCGCGATTCTTGCACCACTTAAGGAATTCTAGACATTTTGCAGCAGTTTTGGCGACCTCGAATATGTGATTATTCCATCAAAGATGGAAGACACACACCAAGAATGGCAAGTCTTTGGGTTTCAGCCATGCAAGTACCATTCATGGATAATGGTTGAGGGTTTTGGTTTCGGTTGAATAGAAGACATCATTGTGTTTCGGAAGCATTAAATTCCACTCTGTTGGTTGGACACCATTTGATTATGCTGTCCAGGTCGGAATTTAATGTGTTTAGCATACGTTGTCGTTCCTATTCTACGGCCGAAGAGCAAGGACGTGAGTTAGGGGACGAATATGAAAAACTGAGGGTACTGTCATCAGCGAAGGAATGGATTGTATTAGAAGTTGCAGATAAGTGATCATTTATAAAAATAAGAAAGAGAATCGGAGACAAAACAGAGCCTTGGGGAACACCATATGGTGAATTGCCGTCCAGGTAATTTCCAAGGTAATTTCTAATCCATTGAAGAAAAGACTCACGACAAAAGAGCTCGATGTCAAACTCTGACAAATGCCTTTGAAATATCGATCGCAATGTGTTGCCGAAGTGATGGAGAGATTGGTTCCACTTTTCGGTGATATATACCATCAAATCATCAGAACAGTTGCCACGAAAACCATACTGCCGGTCATTGAGCAGTTTTCGTAAATCAAGATATTTCATAAGCTGTTGATTTATCAGCGTTTCCATGACCTTGGAAAGAAGGGACGTAAAGTGGAATGGATCGCTAATTGGATAGGGAGGAAGATTCGCCTTTTTTAGGGACAGACTGGACAAATGCCCGAGTTCTGCCCTCTAACAAAACTCTTATTACGCTTTGGATAAGAAGTGATCAAATGATGAGAACTTTCGGCTATTGCACCCGAACCAAGATTTCTGGAATGTGTGGACGCTGCTCGACTAAGGTAAGGAATGACATCAGAATACTAGATTGTTCCAATTGAAACGTAACGTAAATTCATTCGCTATAAATTAGACATATTGGGATTTAGTGAAGAACGATGGTTAAATGCTATGGAAGAGTACCAGGGCCCAATGCGTAAGAATGCACTGAAAACCCTCCGTTAGTTCCAGTGAATTCGGAGTGGGTCTGCTGCTAACATCAACGGTACTCAGAGGCGTAATTTCCTACCAGCCATATGGTGATAGAATAGTATTGATCAGTTCCTGGACTAGTGAATGCCACCTCACAATCACATAGTGTTACGCACCAAACGGACCACTTGACCAATTCATCCTCACATTCAATTGAGTTGAAAATTAGTGTGGTTGAGTGCAGTGTGTATACTCAAGAAACACAATAATTTTCATGTTAGACATCGTCATGAAAGCGGATAGTACATCACTAAGTTGGAGACCGATCAAACGTAGTTTGAACAAATTGCTTTTTATATGTACTCGTATGTTTTCCAGCATTATCTGACACAATTGGGTTTATATGAGTCTCGAACTCAGGCACTGACTTGTATAACTTTAGAGTATGAGTATCTATAGTCTTTAAAAATTTACCTATTGTAGATATTTGACCTACTGCCGACTTGCACAAACTCTGAATATCACTGTAGAATCTTTAAGCGGGGAAAAGCTTACAAGCTCACAAAGCAAGGGTTGCTGAGTAAACTTCTTGCATCGTTTTCAATATAAGGACTGACAAATTTCGCTTCCACTGATTTTGCTACAAAACATATCAAAGGATATGGCTGCATCTTTGAGTGTTATGTAGCTATTTACATAGCGTCTCCGTTGCTTGTAAAGTATTAAGCATCAAATAGCTACAACTCACACAACAGTTCTGGTTTTGCACAAATTTTCTACCATAAACAGCATTAGAAAATAAGAAAAAAATACTGGGATTTGTCAAGAACATTGTGTTATTTTATATAGCAGCAAAGTATAAAAATGATATGAATACTGGTTATGTTCAATGCTAATTCGATTACACCCCTGCTGTTTTAAAAAAAGTTCCGTATAAGTCATTTAAGCATAGTACATCAGCTTAATTATATAAAAAATTACTGCAATATGTGATTGCAGTAAACATTTGTTACGATTTCCCCAATAAAAAATATTGAAATAGCTATTTAGAAATGACAATAATAACTATGTTTCACAGCAAATTAATATCAATAAAGGCTATTTTTCACAGCTAATTTTGCTGTTTACATAACAGTTGTTTTTTTTTAAACGGACAGGAGATGCCATTTAAATATAGCAATTGCAACTATTTAGGTAACTACGTAGTTTTTTATTGATAATGTATAGTAGCACTTCGGCTCAGTGGATAATCTTTTGAGCTACTAAGCAGGTTTCGAATCCCAGTAAACACCAAAAGGTTATCAAGGTTTTTCACTTGCTGCGAATATATGATAACCATTCGAGACTAAAATTGGATCATGTAGGAGTAATTCAGCGCATTTTAACAAAAGATATACATCTATGCACATTTCTACAAGACCCAACTGACTCAGGAGTTGAAGCCAGCAGATCGTTGAGTGGGTGTTAGAGAACTACAAGTTGATGGCGGTTTTTCGAATAAAATCAATCTTCAGGCTCACTTTCAACTGAATGGCTAAGCAAACAAACCAAATTGTCGCATTTGGGGTAACGAAAATCCGCGGGCCATTCACGAACAACCAATGCATCCACAAACAAATCACTGTTTACGAGTAGTGTGAATTTTTGGTCGGCAGTGTGATTGGGCAGTACTTCTTCGAAAATGGTCGTGGTGCTGTTGTAAGTCAATGGTGAACGTTATCGGGACATGATAACAAATTATTTTTGGGACATGCACTTTCAACAAGACTGTGCTATTTGTCATACAGCGCTAGAAACAATACAGTTATTGCACACCCGGCCGCGTTATCTCTCGTTTAGGCGACCTAAATTGGCCACCAAGATCGTACGATATCACGCCATTGTACGAGTATATTTTTCTTTGGGGTTATGTCAAACAGAAGGTATATGCCAATACCCCCAAACCATTCCAGAGCTAAAGGACGAGGTTCGACGCATTATTTAAGAACTACCACAGGATTTGTGCCGAAAAGAAATCGAAAATTTCATCAAAAGAGTGAAAGTCTGCTAGGCCAGTCGTGTGGCGTGGCATAGTATTATTTTTTTTTTTTTTTGGAAAATTGTTAATATTAATTTTTTTTAAAGTCTCCCCCTGATTTTGTTTAAATTTCAAACATTTGCACATAAAAGACATACATATTGGTGCAACTACTAGCGACCCAGGTGTGCACTTTATTATCCCATAGGTTATATTCATGTTGATACATAGTTTGTAACACAGAAATAATAATAATGGTAGACACCCAAAAGTATACGTATTTGTCATTAACATCAAAGTTATATCCATCCACTTTTTGAGCCTTAAATTTAAATTTAAAATTAAATTTGTAGCTAGAATTATGAAATTTAGTATGTGATAAAATCTCTTATAAATTGAAAGAATATCTTCTGAGTGGAAAGATTTCACTGCATTTGAACTGAAATGCTAACATCGCCACGTCCACTTTATAAGGGATGAAGAAGAGGGATAGAGTATCGTGCGATCCGTTCCAGATAGATTGTAACTTTTTTGTATGTGTTTTTTCTATAGCTTTCAACTAAAAGTATTTGTCTTCTGGTAACAGCTCAAATAACGAGTGCGCTTTTAATTTTTTATTGACCCAGATACCGGACATAAATTTAGAAAGTAGAGATGAATAAATGTTTATTGTTTTTTGTTTTAAATATTTCTTTTAGGCTATCTCCTGCAATTCCTATAACTCAGATATTATCCAATATCTATGATAGATTTACTTAAAAATCAGTAACACACGATACAACGAAATTTGGTCTTTTGCCATTACTGGTCACCAAGCATGTCTGGGACATGTTTAGATGTCAATGTGACCATATTACAAAATGGGTGTGTTACTTAGTTCTCTATGTTCAACCAGTCCTCAAAAATAGCTGTTAAGCCGAACTGTTATCGGTCTCAACGTACGTGAAACCATATTATTTACTAATAAAATTCATATATTGTACATAAATTCACAGGATTACTGTTTCTTAATCTATTCTTATTGCCGCACGTCTTTGTACAAGGTATGCTTTATAACCTTTTGATATCCGCTATTTCGATTTATTGCATAAACTATTTGCGACAGTCCCCCCCCCCCCCCTTTCTTTCGTTAAAGACATCTGCAAATAGTTTTACCATTCAAGAACTATTAACAAAGTTTAATGATCCGTCATCTGCCTCATCTATATTCACTTGTGCTCGTCACATAATTTATTTGCTATTCCCATTTAACCAATATCATACGAATCAACTTAATTACTCGTATGACGGTCACATGGAGTGGGAGTGGGTGTACCCGCGGAGCCGAATGCACGATAATATTGAGTTAATATTGATTAAATGTCAATATTAATTCAAACTTAAATAGTACCCACGTCATGTGGCATGACTGAGAGGACATCCAAAGGATGTCCCGTTCATATGTACATTTACATTATGCAATGCTTGCATCAATCCGCATTTGCTAACTTAATGAGGACGAGACGACGATGATGACATTGAGCAGCATCTCATCTCGAAAGACATCATGGAGACGATCAACAAACGACAGGCAGACGAGTAGCGTTGACAGACGGTACACCAAATCAATGCGAAACCGAAAACTTTAGTTTGTTGTCGCATTGTGTTGTAATCAGTTAATCCCTCGAGGAAACGTTTGTCATTAGCATTTAATATTGCATTAGCATATTGATTAGAAGATTTTGTTTGAATGTAGGTATATACCTTCCACTCCGAGGCAAAACTCGGTCGGTTGCACATCTTGATAAGTGGGGTGGGTGGCTTGGATTTAGTTTTTCAATTTTGCACAAAGGTCCTTTGGGGGGCAATGCAACTTATGCACTTCGTATACATTAACTTTGTTATCTTCCAGATGTGCGATAAACATCTTTTCCGTTTGATTTGTGAGACGGATGCGGTAATTATATTAATAAATTAATTACATTCATTCAGGTTGAAAAGTGAGGGCGGCGAAGGAGTATCAAATGATTTATTACCATCGATTGGGGATTGAATGTATCTTAAATGGGTCTTTTGTAATTGGTTATCACAAGTTATGAGATTTTAATCTGATTTCCTGAAATGTAGTTAAGATTAGGATTGAAATAAAATTCAAGTCTACTTGGCATAAACATATTAATTGCTCTGCTAATGAGTGTAATCAAATCAGAGGTTTAATTGAGCATGTGTGGAGTGGAGAGGGAACTATTTGCAAATTCAGTAATTTGTTGGCTTCCCTGCGAATATTAAAGGTTTTAAGGAATCATATCTCATGAGTAGGGGAAATGCTACAGTAAGATCCCATGACGATCTAGTAAATTCAGGAAATCAAGCAAAATAATTAAAAAGCAGAGAGACTCCTATAAGTTCAAAAATAATATCAGAAGCGTTTTTTTTTTTTTAATTTCTCTCAGGAGACGCGAATCTATAACACTGATCCAGCGCCTCGAGGTGTTTGTAAATTGATTCTACTCTTAAATTGTTGGAGATGAAAGGCTTCTGTAAATATGTTTCCTAGGGGTGAATCCAAAGCTTACTTGTCCTTACTTGATGAGCCCTGGTGGCTTGTCTTGTACATATAGGGATCATTCCTTTGAGGTCTTCGAAATTACTGACATGATAGTATCTGTAGTATATACGTACATATGTATGAATATGATATTGCGGGTTCTTCTATTAAGCGAACTGCTCATCTCTGTACGCTGTCGAGCAGATGACGAAAATGTTTTGGGGCCGAATTCCAAACGTGAGAACAATATTCAAGTGCTGGTCTAACTTGTGCTTTATACAGCAAAAGGAGCTGTTGCGCCGTAAAGTATTTCTTCGCTCTAAATAGGTAGCTTAACGTTATGGATGACTATTTAGCAATATTGGATATGTGGTCGCATGTTGGATATGTGACGCCAAGAACATGCATGGAATGGATAATTTGGTCGTTGATTTGAAGTGGTACAGCCAAAGAATTCATTCTGGAAAAGGTGGTAAATTAGGATTTCTTCGCACAAAGTCGACTAAGTTTGCTTTTCTACACTGCAAGATTATCTGCGGGTCTACATTTAATAACTTGATCTGGTTGAATCTCTGATGATGTGATGTATTTGCATTCACCGGCTTGCTGTTAGAGCGAGATGAAATAAGGGTGTTGTCATCGACGAAACTAAAGATCTTGTTGTTTGTTGGCTCTAGAAGGGCGTTGATATGGAGTAGAAACAGAGTCGGTGAAAGTATAGAACCCTTAGGTACTCCAGTGTTTAGAGGAAATATATCGGAAGATACACCATTGACCACAACTTGAATTGATCTGTTATTAAGAAAATTGTCCATCCAACTGCAGAACTGTTACGGTGATCCATAGGAGGCTAGCTTTTTTAATAGGGCGCTATGCCAAAACCGATCGGACGCTTTTGGGGTATCCAGGCAATAAAGCAATAAAGTATTTTTTTCTTTAAACAACCGTCAGCAGAAGGATTTGTGAAAAATCGGAAGTGCTCTGTTAAGAGACACATAACTTGCTATTAAGCACATGTAGCCTTGTAAGCACTGAGGTAGTAACCGTACGCGATATTAGCGCAAAATAATTCGACTTGAAGTGAATAGTGTTGATACCCGTTTATCTCAGGCTCCTTGAAAGTTCAGCTTTAATATGATATATCGCATGTCGGGGTGAACAAATATTTTTTCTTCTTGGGGTACATTACGCCCCTATAAGCTGCCCCCGATATCGGCTAAAGTCGATAGTTTTTATTCGATAGTTCCCATTACTATTGTCGACCGTTCCATTGTCAATTTGACACTCTTTTGAGTCAGAAGGTCAAGTTTTAACGACAGCAAGCTTTAAACTCGACTAAAGTCCTTTATCTGTCTTGTGAGCATTTTTATCGCTACTAATTCTTAAGTCTTCTTTATTGCTCTTGCAGGCTTTCCATAGACACTATACCAAGTTGAAAAGAGGAGGTTCAGCGAGTCGTAGGAATTGTAAATATGAAGTAGTTGCTAAAAAGCTGACTAGTACCTAGCCGTCGATTGCACGACCATAAGGTACGGTGCGGACAAGACACTAGGCATAAGTCTTTCTCGATTTTTCCAGATCCAATAAATTTTGACTGGCTTATATTAATTCCACCCATAAAGTATCTAGGAATCACATTTCCCTGTAGTAAAGATTCTGGTACGTACATCTGGATATATTGCAGCTCGGCATTGGTAGTGAAAAGTGTCGATTTGTTGTCTAGATACCATAGGTACCGCTTTGGATTCTATACCACTCTTCATTGATTTTATTTTAAGGCTTTAGGGTTGACATTTGAAAAGAACTTCGTTTTAATTTGCACTATTTACTTCCCATTTCATGTCTCAACCAACTTATAACAGAAGTGAACACTCCGGGATCGTAGCACCACTAGTACCGACTTTGGCGTCTTATCATCAAAATACGCACCCAGTCTTCTATGATAGGTAGGTACAACCTTGCAGGGTATGGAGAATAATTAAAAACTAAAGAAAAAAGTATAGATTTGGTCAAATTAAAAAAAGCGATGCTAGCTATAACTGCAAATTCCTCCACACCTATCCAATATCCGCTGCTTATTCGTCACACGGCATCCTTTTACTTATATTTGCAGTTTCCATTACAAGCTTTCACTTAGGCTTTTATAGACCTATAATGCGATCTACATTGCAAACAATTGCGCTTTCTCACGCATAATACTGTTGGTGTCTAGTAACCCAAACGCCTATTCACTTCAAGCAAAGCGGCTTAGTAAACCATGAACACTAACAAAGTGATTTCAAGCCTCCCACAAGACTAGAGCGCAATAATTTGAGAAATGCATCTACACTTTCTCTTAGGCCATTTATCACAGAGAAATCGAACTTCTTATGAAAACAATTGGACCGAAGTCGTACATATGTATATCATATATTTTAAACCGTCAGGAAGCATATCCCTCTGATCTGATGATTCATAATTTCAATTTATCATCTGAAAACATTGCGAAAGCTTCTTAGATTTCTCCAAATTAATATCCACTCCACAACAGTACCACTAACCATCACATCAGTAGGCAACTCTCATCCGCACACACGACCCATCAGCCAGAATTTCGTCCTGAAATTCAACCCTCGTAGGCGAAAAATATGCAAAGACCTCTTCAGCAAAACACAATCAATTAATGATAAACAACGCAGAACCAAAGCACCACCACCGACCGACCGGGCCTGGACCACAGGACGGCTATGACACTCGTACGCCAACACAACAATATATGATACAAACCGCCCTCAAACACAAATAGCATTCATGACAACTGAATTCTGGACAATAGGGATTAAATTACCGTAATGCATGGACAAATTGAATATGCATCAGGAGGGAGGCGATAACTGTGTGTTAGTGTTGTTGGTTCCATCATCTCACATTCTAAATGACACCAATGGTTACGACTTCCACTGTGATGTTGTGTAGTGTGATTGATTTGTGATAATCACATTGTCAACTCTGATAACTGTGTGTATACACCTCACAAGGACACACCAAACCAACAACCGTCCAGTCGACCCACACAGAGAGTGAAGGCACATAACATGAAAACTTATGCCATTATTCTGGTTAACGGTCAAAAGTTTTACCATTAAACTAAATCTCTCCCCCAAAAAATATACATACATACGTTCTCATACAAGGGTAGGTATGTACGAGTATACTATGGGTGACTACATAAGTCTATTTGTATCCTTACCAAGGAGTAAACCAACAGCTACAGTAACATCATCATCAACGTCACATGAGTACATTAACATTTTAATGCCTCCCTCAACGTTGTTTCTTGACAGATGAAGATAGTTTAGGTACTGAGGTTATTTTCCGGTTTTCGGAATGCACTTTGTCCCTTCTGCTCATTTGAATCTTCCTCTTCGTCGCCGGCGGCATGGTCCCTCGTCCCCTTCTAAATCACAGAACTATACGTATCCATCTGTCTGTGGAGTGAATAATTTGGTAAAGTGATCCATATTTACTTTCCGTAGCACTGTATACAATTCTATCTGAGCGCGAGAGCTCAAATAAATCCCCAGAAATGGATTCAATTTAAAGTTGACGGAAAAAGCTTTTCTCCATTTCACATTTTGTCAATCTTCTCTCCTTTGCAGGACCAATCCTCACCTGTTACAACGCTAACAATGCAGAAATTTGAGTATCCTGCTCATCCTGTACAAAAACACATTTCATGTATCTTTAGCTCTCGGCTGGTCGGCCATATTGTTTAATCCCGTAAACATACACCAGGAGAAGGGATTTGCATTAAAATGCAACATTAACTGGTGATGGTTGGGGTCAGTTTGAAAAGCCTCAGTTTGCACACCATTCTCAAAGTCAAATTGACTGACTCTGACTGCGGTCGGACATTTGTTTGTGCACCCGAGTTCTGAGAGGATAGGAGGAAAATGGAAAAGTCCCCTCCCCTGTCGTCCCAGTGTATTACCACATAAAGCGAGCAGTTGGGAACAATCATAACTTTGCAATTTGCATAACCACCAAAAAAGCAAGGGCGACGATGCTTACTGAATGGAATGGGACTGTAGAATGGCCATAAAACCGAATTTGTGCACATCCAAAGCAAATGGGTGGCATGGTGAAGCGCAGAGATGTGCTTTGGCACAATAGCAACAACTTGTGGTGAGTACGTAGTACCCGAACGTTAGTGGGTATTTCTTTTTTTTTTGCATCCAATCTCTTTAAGGTTTGGTGATTTTTCAGGGTTTCGGAACTTACAAGGTAGCAAAAAGTAGAACGGAATCCTTATTGTAAGAGTCAGTTGTTTGTCTGTCTGTCACAGGCTCATAACTTTCGAACTGTCAGACGTAGAAGGTTGAAAAAGTTTTACAGGTTAAAGTAAGTCAAAAAAAAATATTTCTCTTTCTATAAATGGAATATGGATATCAAATGAAAGGTGACAATGCGCTGATTTCAAAAATGTTTGGTTCCGTTATTCTTTACTTTTTCAGATTTCGAAAAAAACCCAAAGAACTGCCATAAAAGATATGTTCCCCCCAATCTCTGTACCACCTTTTAAAAATGACTATTTTCTATTCTATTTTCTTCTTAATACGTATATTGGTTTTCGAAATTTTTTTACAAATATGATTGATAGACAAAATGGCATCTACCTATCCTATTGAGGGTGGCCGTGATGTTGTGGTAACATCATCGCTTGTCACGCTACATGTTCACGGTTCGAATCCTGATGTCAAAAATCATCTATTATGAAATAAATAAAAAAGTCAATCACTTGCGAAAGCTAAGTCAACTCTACTGTGAAGGCATAACACTGGCAGTAGGTGAAGATGACATCAGGAGGGCGGAACAAAATACTGTGAATCATAAGCAACGACAATAATAGCGAAAACAAATAAAATACTCCCCAGTTATCTATATAGTTCGCCGAGGTTGTCGAAGGAGTAGGCTCTCACGTGTATTCTTCTTCGAACAGAGAGCGTCTGGCACGTGAAAAGGGGTTAAGTATAGTTTCCTCTTTTTCCTTGTCCATGCTCCATCTTAAGAAAGGAGGCTTAGCCTATTGGCGTGCCTGCCAATGATGCATGGTTTTCATTGCATGGAGATTTTTGTATAAACGATTCTTATTTAGTTAAAAAAGTAGTGCACTATTAGAATTTTCTACCTATACAACGATACATTTAGCGCCATCTACTAGTGGGATTTAAAAAAAAGGTGAATACCTTTGCTAAGAAAATACGAATAAGGTTTTGTGTTTTGCTAAAACTAACTCAAGTTTTTGTTAAAAAAAATTCGAGGCGAGTCCTGGACGGTTAGTTTCGTACCATTATTTTCACAGTATAATAATTTTGGTTCTTCGTTTCATTGGGAGAAAAAGTGAAAGCTATGATCATATTTGAAAGGGTCAGGTCCAACGAACATTTATTGCTCCATGTCTGTCTGTTCCCACAGGGCTAGTTCGAGAACAGCTCGAGAGATTTTCATTTACATGATTTGATTTATATATTTGTCCTGATATGTAGGTACTTTCGCTTAAAAATTATAGAAATCGGGTGATGGGCTTGTTCTGAGAGCGGAACTTTAAACAGATTTATATGATATAATTTCTTTTTTTTACATGAAGTGGTGGACATTCCTAATGTCAGTGTTTTGCAAATTGGGCAGGCAGAAAGAAATGTAGAATGATTTCTTCTTTCTTTTCGTCCCTAAAACTTCTGCAGAAAATCATTAAAAATTAATATTAAATTTTTTTCATGTTGGCCTATTGAGCCGGGTCCGTTGGATAGTCACGAAAATGCTAATAAGATGTAAAGATGTTTTAGTATTTTGAGGTAGACACTAGGAAATTGTAGCCCGGAAGTTAAGACAGCAAATTTCACCAACAGTGGCGTGTATTTGGTTTTTAGATCCAGGATTAAGGAACGACCCGTGTCGACCCTGTCGACTTCTGTGAGGTTTTTAGTTGAATCTGTGCACTTTTCCCAGAAAATTACGATGTAAGGGCCGCCCATCAAAAAATTGTGTCATACATTAATAAGAGACTAATAACAGAGACGTGCCTACAGCTGGAGTGTAGTACAGGGTTACACACCCCAGTTTCTACCTACAGTATTTTTAGAGGAGTACAAATCTACATTGACTTTTTTAATGCTTTCATAGATTCCATACTTTAACAACTATGTATGTAAAATTTGATGTATACGATTTCGTCCGATGACGGATATAACTGTATCTACATTTGGAGACAGATATCCGACATCGTTCTATACCGGATCTATGGGAAATGGGCCTTAGAATACAATGACAACTGATTCCTCGTTTAGGATATTCAAGGTGTTCCTGTTTAGATTCACCAACAAAATGTGATTCCTGCAACAATGAGAGAACATCGTATCTTTCACTCGAATATAGAGTTGTATGGGGAGAAGACTCAGAATGAGTATTGGATTACAGCCCGTCGTAGAATTTACTTCAGTAGAATGAATAAGAAAATTTAATTTCATATTCCCGATAAAATGCCTTATTGTTCTTTCTATGGTTTACAGAGGGATCATCATTGTGACACCATCTCTCTACTACAGGTAGTTCACATTGTAGCACCTCTGCCACGCAGCTTGCACACTTTATGTAGACGATGATAGCGACTTTATCCGTACAGCTGATGAAATTTATGCCTTGCAGCTCTAGAGACTAAAGTAGGCTATGATGAGGAACCAGAGAAATGCATGGAAATTGCAGATGTGATGAGAAGGGTTAATGTCTGAAGTCAGTATTGCACCGTTGAAGAATGTGTGTATTGCACATACACATAACATGAGGTGTTTGCTTATCATTGAGCCACTTATCGAGGATCTTTGAAAGACGTCTAAATAAGTACTTACATAACTATGTGAAAGGAGATCCTTCCATATACACTCACTTAACCAACAAATGCAAAAAGTATAAAAAGGTAGTTAAACCATAACGAAGCTCTAGAAGTACAATAAAGCTCGGATAAATGCCCCTGTGGTAAGGGCCTGTTTAGCTAATATCTTTCACAAATACTGACCTTGTCATGGAACATTTGTATGTTTAAACAAATTTAAGAATCCGTTTCGGTTAGATGCTTAAAAGGAAACATGGCGAAGGCAATTAATAGATTTCTCAAAAGATATACTACTTTCTAAATACTTGCCACCCAGACTGTTCAATATAAATCCCACTACCCTATCTCTGTTCAGATATTTTACTTCTGACTATTTCTGCCCACACACCGTTCCAATGCCAACATACATCCCCGCCCAGCACACAAAAACACATATGTATGCGGTAACTGTGAAAAATGGGATTTGATATCGAACTGCAATTGTATCGCCGATCAAACACGTAAAAACAACAAACGATACAAATATCCAAAGCATATCGATATTCCGAATGTGTTATTCAGGATTTAGCATCCTTTGCCAACAACACAGCAACGGATCTAAAAAAAAAAGCCCCACTTTTAATTAATTTAGAGAGTGAAGAGATTTGCGTTGCAAGGGTGGTGCATTCACATCAGGTCAGTCGACCCTAACATATAGCACACGCATAGTGTGAATGCGTTTCTACTGTTGGGCGTTCAGTCCTTTTTCCCAGTTATTTGGTAGAAAATCCTTTTTGCACTTTCTGCATCAGGATTAGGCTTTACTGGAGCGAGGATTATTTGTCATTTTTTGTCCTCCCTACTCTGGAGTTTTTAATATGCAAATTTTTTGTTGCAATAACAGCTTTTTTCCCCCGATGAAAAAGGGAAGAAAACAAACAACTTTGAGGGACTATTTCGTTTGTTTTACTTTTAAGCCATAAGCCGGGGATAAAACACCGCACATATCCGTACAACATGAGTGTTTGAAACAAAAAAAAACTCCAAGTGTAATGGGATTGATTGAGGGTGTATAGTGGGCGGTGACTGAGGATCACATTTGTTTGTTTGCAAGTGGTTAGGAGTTAAGGTTGCGAGAAAATTGTTTATTAACTAAATTTGTTTGCGGTTTTGTTGGGGGTAAATAGATTTATCCTTGGGAACCGAAGGCTGGATAGCAAATTACTTCAATATGATGAGAAACATTGCACCACAGTGACTTGGTTATTTAATGCAATTTAGTGTGGTGACTTAACAAGCAGTATTAGTGGGATAATTTAAATTTTAAATTACAATTCACGTGATAAACCACAAAAACAAATTGGTCATTTAAGCGATTGATTATGAATAGTACATGAGTACATTGTTTCGTTGTTTCAACATTCAATGAATTTTAATTAAACGAAGTAAAATGAAGGATACGATTAGGTCGCACGTGCTTGATCTATACATATGTCGCTTTCGTTTGCAAATTGTTCTGTTTCCACATTTAGGCAACATCGATGAGAAGGACAAAAATTTACGCTTTCGTAAAATGTGTTAAAAAGATAAAAAAATAACTTGTTTGGCATTACCAAGCCATATCCGAAAAATAGCCAAGTTTTTAAGTCCGCTTTCCATTGCCATTTTACAATATGGACCAGATTTTTCGAACAAAATCTTCTTCAGGTTCATTTCTCGCTCGGCGGCTACGTAAACGAACGTTGAATTTGGGGTTCTAATAATCCAAATGTGCTCGTTGAGAGCTTATTGCATCCACCACGTGTGACAGTCGTATTATTTTGAAAACGACGAAGGCGCCACTATTACAGTGAATTCTCTGCACTATAGCCCCAAATGATAAGCAATTTTGTTTGGCTTGAGATTGAAAACATTGATGTAAGCGACATGTCGTTCCAACAGGACGGGGCTATGTGTCACACAATACAGGCAAATTTGGCTCTATTGCACAAAAAGTTCCCCGACTGTTTAATCTTTAGATTTGGCGACACCAATTGGCCACCAAGATCTGAGTCCGTTAAATTTGTTTGTGTGGGGCTATGCTAAAGACCGTGTCTATGCAGACAAATACCAAACTTTGGAGAACTTAAAAACAAACATCTGTGAAGTTATGGCGGTAAAACAGACATGTGTCCAAAAGTTATTGAAAATTGCCTCCGAAGTATCGAAGTGTGCAAAAACTCTGGTAGCGGCCATTTAACCGATGTTGTATTCCATACTTAATGGCATAAGTTTTATTTTATTTATTTATTAAAGCACAAAATGAACAACTCTGTAAAAATATAAGTCCGCGATAGGATTAGAAGATCGTGGCGATGGAAATGCTGTCCGTTTTAAATATAATTTAAATTCAGCCGGAAATTCTTGAAGCATGTGGTGAAACAACTTCTTGTTGGCGGACTAGCCGAACCTTCAAACCGTTGAAGTAGCAAAAGTTTTATTTCAACTCCTGTGCACTTCACTGAATATTAGAGATAATGCGGGGTTCGGTAGTATACAATATTCTCAATCTTGGATCCAGTACTGTTGCTACCGATGACATTTTTCAACAAAATAACCAGTTAATCGACGTTAATTAACCGGTTATTAGAAAGAACGGTTATTTTTGCCCATCCCTAGTATGCAGTCCTATTGCTAACGTCCACATTACTTCAGATATGAATTTCTATCGAAATCGTTAGACCCATTTTGGAGAAAACTGCACTTTTTCAAAATTGAGCTTACGTAAGGAACCCTTCATTTGAGGCTAGAATGTAAATTCTGATTTCACCTCGGGGTATGGGCCTACCGACCATAGATATGAGGTTCAAAGTGAATCCTCCTAGACGTTTAGGCTGCAATCCGAGATAAAAGGTGGAAAGGTGCTACCCACGGGCACTTGATAGAAGTGGAATAGTTAGCCACAACTAATCACAATGTAAAGAAAACGTCCACTAGAACTACATAATTGGAGTAAAAGGTTAATGAGGAACCTCTAGGACAGAGTCGATAGCGGAGGATGTCTTTTAGGAGCCAACGGTATGGCTGAAAATATCAGAAATAGATCATCGATATTAATGCTGACAGAAAAGGATCACTTCTCCTTTGCACCTACATATGTGCGTTTCTATGTTGTAGTGATGAGGGAATTTAGGGTTGATTTCACCAACATACGTGGGCTTCGAACGAATTTCTTCGATGTGTACGCCCACGCCCATTCCCATAAACCAGCTGTTTTGGCACTAAACGAAACACAGGTAGTTGAAGAATCTTCCGATTTGAAACTGCCTGGATATAACTTAGTGTCATTATTCTTTCCCTACCGTGGCCTCGCCATTTACGTCCGTAGTGATATTGCTTACCAAGTTCCACCACAGTATGGCCACTGTTCCAACCCAAATTTAATTTCAAATGGCTAAAATTCGCCGTTCGTAAGCAAATAATTCACTACTGCTTTATTTACAGAAGCCCTAGTGCGGACAGCAACTCAACTTTTGACGAATTTGATTCGCTGTCCGATTCCATTACTCGAATTGTCTCCTGTACCCTCATACTGAAATCGTCATTGCGGGCGATTTCAATACTCGCATACACAATTCGGATTGGCTTCAATATTCTGGCCAGACAACACCCAAAGGAACTTTTCGCTGAGGAATTTGACTCAGCTTGTAAATGAGCCTACACGTACAAGTATACCGGACATTGAAAGTCATTCCGCCAACACTTTGGACTTGTTTCTTACTTCGCACCCTGATAAATTTACTATTGATGTTTTAGTGCCTCTAGGTCGGTCTGACCATAATATCGTATCAGCTAAATTCTCGTACTCCGACCAGTCAGTTAAAGAAAAAACTCCGAAAAGTATGGCAATACGAGAAAGCCAACTGGAGGGGCCTTAATAGCTTCTTTAGGAGTTTTAACTGGTCGCTATGCTTTCTCGATAGCGACGTGGATGCCGCAGCTGATAAGATCACCGACACTATCCTCTTAGGTATGATTGACTTTATTCCAAACAGAATAAAGATCATTTAACCTAACTCGTGGTTTGACCAGAGCTGTAAAGAGGCTATCAGGTTGAAAGAAGTAAGTTTTCGGTCTTATAAAGCCAACAAATCTGAGGAAAACCGAAAGAAGTTTAAACAAGCCAGAAAAGACTGCAATGCCCATATTCGACGTGCATAATTCTTACATGACCAAAAATTGAGGCAAAAAATCCTACAATGTCCCAAAGGTAGTAAAAATGTTTGGTCATTCGTCAAAAATATTAAAAATTCTGCTTCGTCTGCCATCCCCACGCTCATTTACAATGACATTCGAGCTGTCAGCTCCTTAGACAAAGCTAATCTGCTTGCTGCTCACTTTGCAGCGAACTCCATGCTGCCAGATAATGCTTTGTCTCCACCTGTATTTTAGAGCGTCAAATTCTCCATAGGACAATTCCACTTTCGCACTCGTACAGTTGCAGGAGTACTCAAAGGTCTTAACATATACAAATCCACTGGTTCAGATGGTATCATCCCCCCCATAGTTTTGAAGAGGTGTTCTTCTACGCTGGCAAAACCTCTGCGTAAGCTTTTCAGTCTATCCTACTTTTCAGGGCTCTTTCCGAGTAGATGGAAAACAGCATTTGTCCAGCCCGTCTTTAAAAAAGGCGAATATTCCTCCCTGTCCAATTACCGACTCATTGTCCCTCCTTTCAAAGGTCATGGAAACGCTGATAAATCGTCAGCTTATGAAATATCTAGATTCACGAAAACTCCTTAATGACCGGCAGTGTGGTTTTCGTAGCAACAGGTCCACTGGTGATTTGATGGCATATCTCACCGAGAAGTGGAACCAATCTCTCCATCACTTTGACGAAACCAAGATGGTTGCGCTTGATATTTCAAAGGCATTTGACACCAGCAGAGTGGAATTTAATGCTTTCAAAACACATTGCTGTCTTTTGTCTCTCAAGCGAAACCAAAACCCTCAATCATTATCCATGGATGGTACTTGTATCATTGAAACCGAAAGACTTGTCATTCTCGGTATGAGTATTATTAACCATCTTCGATGGAACGATTCTAGGATTCCTTAAACGGTGCAAGAAATATTTTACCCCGTCTGATCTGACCTCAATTTATTAGGCATTCATCCGCCCTAGCTGGAATATACTCGTAACGCCCATATCTGGTCTGGTGCACCCAAGACCGTTCTTTACATTCTTGATAGGGTACAAAATCGCGTGTTAAAACTTATAGGTGATAGAGACATTGTGAATCCCATTCATTCACTAGAATATCGGAGAAATGTCTCCTGTCTCTCCCTGTTTTATAGTTTTTTTTATAAAAAATGCTCCAGCGAAATAGCCAGCTGTATTCATCTCCTTCAAAATTTCACCCGCAATACGCGACATGCTTCGAATGCACATCAGTTTACCCTTAAGTCAAACTTCGGTCGTACTATCAAATGTAGGGATTCATTTAAGTATAAGCCGAACAACACGAATGTGAAATGATCTACCAGGCTCTGTATTTCCCCAACACTACAACTTTCAATTTACTCATAACTTTATGAAGAGTACAAAACTAGTCGTGCACATAATTAGAAACACATTGATTTTAAAGAATTTGTTTTTTATTTTTGAAAAAAGGCTAATATTTCGCCGCGTAACCACGATTGCTAACTACTGCTTGCAATCTACGAGACATAGACTCAATTAAAATTGTACATACGCTTGGTGGAATAGACTCCCAAGCAATTTTTGATTCCTCATAGAGGACTCCAAGATTTCCGGCTTTTTTGAAGCTCACTTTTCTTTTGAGAATCTCCCACAAATTCTCAATTGGATTGAGATCCGGACTACATGATGGCCAGTCGATAGAACTTACTAAATTTTTTGCAATCCATTTTTTTTTTGTGTAGGCCCCGGTGTGTTTTGGATCGTTGTCTTTCTGTAACTTCCAAATTACTGGCAAATTCTCATCTGCATATGGCAGCATTACGTTTTGCAGAATGTTGCAGTATTGCACCTTGTCCATATGCCCTTCAATTTTATGGATTGGACCCACTCCTCACCAGGACATTGCCCCCATATCATTATACTACCACCTCCGTGTTTGAGGGTTGGACGAGTGTACCTGGGATCAATGTCGTTTAATTTTGGTCGGCGAACATACGGCTTACCATCCGAAGAAACTCTATTTATCTTAGTCTCATCCGTAAAAAAGTACATTTTTCCATTGTTCGACGGTCCAATTGCCATATTTATGGGCAAACTCCAAAAGTTTCTTTAGATGCCGTTCGGTTAACAAGGGCTTCTTTCTGGCTATGCGTCCAAAGTCCAACTACACGCAACCTTCGCTTAACTGTGTCCACAGATGGTCCGCTTTCTGTGTTGCCAAAAACTGCAGCTCGAATCTCCCGTGCGGTGGAATGCAGTTCTTTTTTACTCTCACGCACGATAAGTATGTCTTCATCCGAGGTGTGGTAATCCGTGCTCTAGGCTTGCGCTTAACTTTTTCAACTGTGCCATTCTTCAGTATATACTGAATAACATTAAATACCATCTTTTTGGAACAGTTTAGCGCTTCTGCTATTTCTCTACAGGACTTTCCTTCCTCATAAAGGCTAAAAATGCGGAAACAGGTCCTAACATCGCAAGACTTGTTTTTTCCCATAATGTAAAACTCTAAAAACAATTCAGTTATAGCTGTCAATGTGAATAAAATTAGAATACACTCAAAAACCAGTGGATATTGCTCTTCTAAATATTTTTTTTTATTAAATATGGCGAAATTAATGCTTCGGTTCTAATTACGAGTATATGCACGATCACTTTAACATTTTTCACTCAGTTTGTTCAGAGATAAAAAAAGTAACGGTATTATATGACATATTGTTGATCTGAATAAAAGGCTTGATTAATATGTACATTAAAAACGAAAATTTCACTGTGCTAAGGCCGAAACCTCATCCGCTATAACGAAAAAAATTCTCGCATCCTTGGCGTTTCTAATTACGTGCACGGCACTGTAACTAGATGGCGTACACAAATAGGAAAAAATGCCGAATAAAGGTACTTATTTATTATCGAAATTTTAAAACTGTTTTTTTTTCGGATATAACCCAAAGCTTTTGTTGAAAATCAACATTTAAACAATATACGAGTATAAGTTTTGAAAAATTATAATTTTTTTTTTTTTTTTGCTTTTTCAATTTCGCATAGATTTCAAATCTGAGTAATTTGCAATTGAACAACACATACAATGTGTAAGTAGATGTGACCAAGTTGGGCACTTTATCTGTGCTTTACGGTCAGGGTTTGTGCAGTTGTTTTTGATGCCGGATTCTTTAAGCTTGCGTTTAATTGTATTGATTAAGATAGGAAATACTTTTGTTAAAATTATTATTTCCCTGGCCTGGTCCAGAATTTTTGTTGAGGTTTTCGCAGATAAGTTTATCCGCCTTTATTTTAGAGACACCTCCGTTATATTCTCTACCTGGCTTATCATCTACATTGCCATTCTTTTTATACCCCTTTATACACTTCTTCACAAATAAAAATGTTTTTATGTATTTTGCTGTCGACATATGTACATCTATCCTTCAGCCTGCCGAACCATTGCAGTGTTTCCAATTAATGTTGAATCCAAATTCGTGGACTGACACTGCAGTGAGAGACTACCGTTTACCGACATAGCTAAACAGTTTAATATCGATTTCTGCTGGCTACTTGGCCATTGCGATAACCCGTGAAACTGTGCGTCTGATGTACCTTAGGTGGATACATCTTATTAACTGCAAAATTGCTAGGCTAATATGAACAACCGTGGACCTTTAATAGGTCAAAACAACTGCTAAGACACCATGGATAAAAGAAAAGGGCTACTCTAAGAAAATACTTTTTCAAGGAACTGAACGATCTAATTAAAACCTGCACTGCCAAAATCAATGGCTTCATAATAATGGAAAACCGCTTTATATATGTTTGGTTTAAGTACATCTCATCGCGAACTTATTTCTATCTATCTATCTGGCAGCGAACTTGCAGCCCGATTGTAATTGTTTTCAGGTGGGACAATCTAAACACTAGATCGGACCATTGGAATCTATTTCGTGGTGGACAGACACAGAATAAAAAGCTCTTGTCTGAAATGAAGAGATACTAAATTTTGAAATCGTAAACCAAATTTTGTTTGACTTCGAACTGTTATCCGAATAACGACGAAGCAAAAGGACGATCTTTGAGCTTTAGTTTTCACTTATGAATGCGGTAATGATTTATATTTGCATATTTCCCCTAGAGTAACTTAAATTTAATTACCCTAATGAAGCACTTTCTTCAATTCGAAAATTTCCACCCCTTAGTACCTACATAATCTTCTAGTAGCCTTCAAATGCGTAACACAAAAAGCAACATGAGAATACTTTCTTCTATATTCTACTGAACATGTTAACACAAAGTAGTTTTAGCTCTTAAAATCTCCATCAAAATGAGAAAAACTGGCGTAATCCGCAAGGACAAAGCAAAAAAAAAAAAAAAAACATCTTTCATGAGACATCAACTCTATTCTTTGAAATGAAAAGCGAACACACACTACAGACATACATATGTATAAAAGTGCATCCTGTATGTACCAGCTTAACACAAAAAAAAAAAAAAAAAACATTGATATCAAACGGAATTAAAGGATAACAACTTCATGTTTGTCGCTTTCTTTGAAACGAAAATTCTCTGTATCACATATCCTGAAACATTGTTAAAACAAAAGGACATTCACAAGGAGATGAAAAAACATACATACTATACATCGGAGTAAGAAAACCAAGCTGTTTTTGTTTATTAAAAAGATTTTCGTATAATTTACTTGTAAAAAAAAATGACCCTTTGTTTACAATGTGACACTACGACTACTTTTACCATCACCAAGAGAGCGGCCGCCCCCATCCACCCACAACTACTATAGTTTGCTTTCGCTTTTACAGTTTTTGTGGAACCTTTGTTTAAAGTGCTATGCGAAAGAAATACAAGGATGTTATGTTACACATCTCTCTTCTGTAGAGAGAACTGGAGATAGCTTTGTAAAAATTTAATTACATGTGCAGTACAAGCAACATAATACGAGTACACCTACAAACAAAGATCATACAAAGTGACTCTCAGTGGTTGAGTATGCTTTTGACAAAAGAAATCCCAAAGATACACAGGTCCATTAATTGGACATTCACGTTCCTTTTTGTGTAGCTAAATCGCAAACCAGACATTTACTTATTCTCATACAAAAATGAGAAAAATACTGTCTCAAGGCTGTCCCGATATTGTGGAATGTCCAGTTCAACGGTCTCACTTAATGATCATGAACACAGAAAAAAAAAAAACCTGTATAACTAGCTGACGTCGATTTGCTTTTAATCATCACCCCAGACACAGCAGGAAATATAACTCCTTGGGAAGGTCAGTAGATGGCGGACGTTCTGTTGCTTTGGTACCCCTTGCAAGGCATCGCTCATACGAGTACCTCCTCCCGCGTGAATGAAATATCTGCGTTACCGTGCAATTTCTCACGGCAAGTACTCTTCAAAAGATTTATTAAACACAAATTAGGAGGGGGTAACAGACAGGATTCTCTCTCACTGGCATATTTATTATATTTTATTAAACACATTTAATGGGGGGGAATGGTGCGGGGGGAATCAACACAGGAAAGAAAAAATCCCCGCGAATTATTATCCTGATTCAGTCGATTTCTTATTCTGATTTCCTTTTCAATTTTAGGGTACAGAGCAAAAGGTTTTCCCAGGTGGTCCGTTCAAAAAAAAAAAAAAAAAAAAAATAAGGAAAGTCACACTCTCCCGGTTTTGCTCCTTCATTATTTAAACGGATAACAGGCAGCAGCAGCATAGAATAGAGACAGAGTCGAAAGAGTTAAGTAAAACGTAACGTAGGACAAAATCGATTTTTCTTTCATTTATCCGTACCATGAGTACGCAACACACACACATACACCAGTGAAGCATGGACGACCCCATGAAATACCTTGCTCAGGACACGATTTAAAAGATTTATGAACCTTCAAATATTTATTATTCCATCGTACCCATCATTTTACATGGAGCGAGAAGACGAGCGTTTTTACGCGCTCTTCACACAGAACGCATCTAATCCTGCAGAATGTGTATATGTACACAAGGGGAGGGAAAAAGAGTTGCCATTGAAAATTTGTATTTTCCTAAAAAGGTGGGAAATAAGAAAAAAAAAAAAAAAAACAGAGTCGTTGCTAGAAAGGATGAAAATGCCTACACGCTTGGAGGACGAAAAAGCAGGTCATGACGACAAGAAAGAAGGGGTGTACTCTTTTCAAATTGAAATGACTGAAAAGATATACGCGCGGTTGCTATAGGCATGGATGGAATAAAGGTAAAAACGAATTCAGCATACTTAGTGGGTTACCCATAGTGGCTGTGACTAATGAGATACCTCAAAGCCTAATGACACGCATTAATTTACACGCAGAGTTTAGATGTTTCGGTTTTCTTTTTTTTTTTTTTCAAGCATTCAGATATCTGTAGATTGTGGACCGTATGTACATGGTAACATTTTAATTATCTGATTAGCTATGGCTTGCAATTTTTCAGAGGCAACAAAGACCTAAGGAAGTACGATTTGTGCAAGTTTGTCGGTAAACTAATATATATTGTGTGGGAAAAAATGCAAAGCTTTCAGGTGCTGTTAACACGCAAGTAGTACTAGAATGCACAATACGTATGCTAAATCGATTTTCCTGATTGCAATAGATAGGCGCAGTGCGATGTTAAAAGAGGGTACGGGGGCATAACTTTTTCATATTCCTAGCGTCGTTGATAGTTACTCCATTTTGATTGGTTGAGAGTAGGGGTACAAATGTAACGAATGAAACATTATTGGAAAATTGCAGATAAAATATTTATCCAAGAGCCATTAACTCTTTACCACCACTTACGTACGAGTACGAATTCGTCGGACGGTGAAATAAAAAAAGTCGAATATTTTCTACTTCAGCTAGTAAGACCACTTACGAGTACATACCGCTTTTGGGGGGGGCATCTAAGGATTAGAGTCCTTTGCGCTATTCAAGTCTAAACAACTACATAACAACAGTTAATTTGAAGAGAGCTTGAAAGCGGTAAATTAGTGAAGCGAAAGTTAGGAAATATTTTCAAAGCTCACCATTTTTCGACATCCTGACTTTTAGTGCCACACAACATCGGCGAATGCAATTGAGAAGTCAAGCCCTCTCTAGAACTTCTAAGGTGACACTATATAAGACCCTCATCATCCCATGGCGCAGGGGCATGGACGTTAAGAAAAGCAGATGAAAGTACTCTTGGTTGTTTCGAAAGGAAGATTCGTATAGTCTGTATTGACGTGTTATGGAGGAAAGGATTCAACGACGAACTATTTGAGCTTTACAGCAATATCGACCTGGTCAAAAAGATGCGAATCCTGTACCTAAGATGGCTAGAACTTGTAGAACGTATGGACACCAGCGTATCGGTCCGAGTAGTCTATTAGTCTAACCAACCCCGTGACACAATGCAGTAGAAGGACACCCCACCATAGCACCTCTGCCAATTTGGCCTACGAAACTGGAGGTAGCTGAGGTCCTGGTACACCTCGGACTGTGGCGCTATCCGCGTGGCGACAGACCCTATCTTAGATCGAGCGCACAGTTGGAAAGGGACCTCAGCCGACTTGGCGTGCGAAACTATAGAGATCGAATTGGCTGGTGAGATTTCTTGGCTGAGGCAATTGTCCATAGCCGAATTTAGCGCCATCCGAAGTAAAGTAACATTTTTAGTGCTATTAATGGCCTTCCAGTGGCCAAAATTGCATCATCTTCTCATGGCGCCTGCGGGATAGCAATCTAATAGTGAATTAAACGACAAACGTATGCTGAATCAGACTCTACGTGTGGAGCTGAATACTTGAACCTACACAGGTAGAGATAGAAGAACTTCAGTACACTTGTAGCAAACCGGCCGAGGCATCTCTTGTTGATTTAATTGGATGAAAAGTGGCTCTGAAAAGTCTAACCAGAGTCACTGGGAAGGGGGACATACGGCGGAAAAATTCTCTCGATGGAATCAACGATGTTGCGAATAGTCAGTCTAGCGGATACTTTGTCTGGGCTACTTCAAGAAATTTGGATCTCAGATCAATAAGAATTTTCTATGTCTGAAAGGGTGTTAAAAAAGAGACAACAACAGCTCTCGATAGACCGTTGTTGATTACTGGCATCGGTATATTTGGTCCGTCATCCTAGTTGTTTGAATATGACTTTCCAGGTTGGGGCTTAAACGTGGCGGTAATTGCCCAATCATAGAAAAAAAGATGCTGGTTAGAAAGCAAAACCAAGTCTTAAATAAGGACAATTTATTGTTGCCAAAATACGTATGCTGATATCAAAACTGCATAACATCAAAGAAGTACTGCGAGAGTATTCAACATCCAACGGCTATATTCACAAGAGATTGTCAGAGCCTTTGCTGATCGAGTGTAACTAAACCTCTCAAGAAGTCCAATCCCGCTAACGTCAAGCGCAGATGACCAATGGAATCATTTGTTTTGATGAAGAATCCACACAGCGAAATAAGGCGTTTATAACGCATGTGCTTGCGAGATCTACAAGCAGAAGCCAAGGCGACAGAAGCCTGGAGCGTATTAGCTAAGGAACAATTGGGTTATTAATTGCACGACGTAAGCTGGAAAGACAGACAGAGAGCGAAAGATTTGTGTTATGCTTTGAAGATCAGGTGGCATTAAGTTTCTGTAAACTCCAAGGGTTGCATGCCAGTGCCAGTGTTATGCCTTCACAGTAGAATTGACATAAGGTTTCGAAATTGATCGACTTTTTTATTTATTATTGAAATCAGGATTTGAACTGCGAACCTTCAGCGTGGCAAGGGATGACGTTACTACTAGGAAGGAAATCTAGAAGTAGAGGCATGCTGAGAATTATATTATAGGTTTGAATCTAGACAGTCGAAATAACAAAATGGGATTTTCAGGAAAGAAATTGGAAGTCCGCCTCTTACTTTAAGGTTCACTCCGACACTTGAACTCTGTTCGAAAAGTTACACATTATTCTTCTTCATCTTTGTCCTCGCCTTTTTCGCCTATCTGGGGACGGCTCTCCTCGGACTTAAGCGTTAGATTCTCCTCTCCTGGGTTGTTTGGTTGTCTACGTTTCTTTGTAGCATGTTATTGGCTGTGCTGCTCCACGTTTTTGGTGGTCTGACAGGTCCACTCTTGTCTGTTGGTATTTGCAGTGTTTTCGCATTATGTGTCAATACCAGAGAACTCGGTTTTTTCTTGAAGTTTTTCTGTGATTGGCTCAACTTTGCAGCTTCCTTTTACATACTTGTTTTCGACTTTATCAAGCTCTGCTATTCCCGAAAGCCCATCTTAGCATTAGCATACGCATTTCTGCCACATGTAGCCTCTGTTCTAGTTTTTTGGAAGCCACCCCACATTCGGAAGCATACATAAGGGGCGGTCTAACCATTGATTTATATACGAGTATTTTTCCCTTAAGAGGAAGCAAGATTTTTCTATTACGCCGGATATACTACGCCAGCTTTGCTAAAAACATTGAATCCTGTCGATTGAACCATTACTACTGAAAAGCGAACCAAGTTATTTAAAACTGTTTGGCTGTGCGACACTTTCATTTCCAATTTTCATTGAGACCTGATTTACTAAATGTACTCAGTCTTTTTGCTGGCTAATTGTCAGCCCATAAGCTTCTAAAGCCGGCTAATTGTCGCCCCATAAGCTTCTAAAGCTTCCACCCACAAAGATAACTTTTCTTGAACAGCTGCAGCATCGTCTGACATTAGGGCCACATCATCGGCGTAGAGCATCGTCCAGGGGATGTCATCTTGGATGTCTAGCGTGAGGAAATCCTTTACCAGGTTAAACAATACAGGGCTTAATGCAAACCCCTGATGCACACCTACTTGCACTGCAAATTGGATGTTGTCTAAAAAATTTAATCATTTGTTTGGGATACGAAGGACCTAATAAAAGTTCATTAAGATGACGTAATTTATTAGTTTTTCAAAATCAAAAAATGAGCATTTATAATGTTTAGTTTAACATTTTAGGACAATTGGTACGAATGGAGACGAGTAAATGGAAAATTAGTGATGTAAGGTCGGTAGAAATTCCACCATCAACACAGCAAGAAATTCAGTTTTTCATTCTCTACAGTGCAGCAAATGATAGATGAAGAACTGGGTTTGAATGCCATGGCTGTGCCTCGAAGAAATGTGTTCGATGGGTTCCACGTACTTTGAATGACGACCGAAAATGGCACGCATTCCTTTTGCGCAATATTTTTTGAAACAAATTAAAAAAGGAGAGTCGAGCAGCTTTAATTAAATCGTAAAAGGTGATAAACCTTGGTTCTATAAGTACGAAACAGCAGTCCATGGTATGGACCCCAGAAGGTGCAAGTCCCCCAATTAAAGCAATACACCAGGGTTAAAATGATCGCTGTTATTTCACTGGAAACTGGTCAGACGATAATTGCTACACAGTATATGGAAACAATTTCGCTTACCACAAGTTTTGGAAACTAGAACACGAAGGCCCCTGCATACTGCTGTGCGCTCCCATATATTAATGAAATTCGCTCAGCACCTTATTCCCCAGACCTGACGTCATGCGATTCCTTGAAAAAATTGAGAGAGAGAGTCTTAAATTCCAATGAGGAGATCAGTTATGCAGTCAAATCAATTTTGAGGAGTGTTTCGAAATATGGCTCTAACGACTTAATATTGAAATAAATGAAAGTCATGTGTAGGAAAATCAATGATACTAAGTTAAAATTGATTGTTCTTTCTTTTTCAACCAACCTAGCAAACTATTGTACTGGATTCTACTCGTAATGACAATGATTTGCATGCTGTGCAGGAACTAATTCGCGTTAGAAGAGGTTTCATCTGTTCGGGCCTTTAGTGAGATAACAAAATCGATAAAACGATTTCTAACATTCACTTCTCGAATGTCTGTCAGATATTCGCCAGATCGACAACAGTTTTTGATGTTTCTACTGGAACTCAAACCTGTAGCCAATTCTGTCAGCTCGCGCAGCAGTATAACGCACAATCAGGGTTCTACTTCAAATCAAACTATTGAATACTAAGAAAAGGACAAAATTCAAGAGGGGTTTTCAAATGTTTGCTATCGATATGCGCGATTAATATTAGCAACACGTTTTAGAAATAAATACGCTAAAAGGTCCCTATGCATTAGTTTTCAGCACATTATTGCGTCAATAGATAACACTATCTCACAGTATTATCATATCATCGCTATTGATAGCTTTAATTGAATATAAGCATGAAAAACTCAGCTAAAATATTCGATTACTATCATTTTTGATTTCATTTCAGATAGCAAAATCTAAATAACTTCAAAAAGACCTTCAGGCCAGATTCCTATCATTCATCACATTTTCAGGATAAACAGAGTGAGAACCTTCATTTCTATGGAATCCCTAATTGGTTTCCCTGAGATCTGATTAGCTGTATAAGAGTACCTATGGTCTAATCTACTTTCTTTCTCAAAAAAAAAAATCAGATTCCTCCACTCTGCTCTCTCGCAATTCTATTTGTCATATCTAATTACTTTATTATGAATCAACATTATTTTATTTTTCATTTATTTTTTTTTCGTCTCTTTGCTCCGTCTAATTTCAGGTGATAGCAAAAAATCCATTTATCCGCCAAAACAAACACATAAAATTATTCATCCTTGCATCGTAAGATAAAACGCCCGCCATATACCTACTGCTACATTCACTCATCTAATTAATTAGTCCTTATTCAAATTAAATGCCTATTTGCCAGAGATGAAAGATAGTCCTTGTTGCCTTTCCTAGCGCACAAGAGAATAAATGTAAAAAAAAAAAAAAAACAAGTAGCACACACATAAGAAGAAAGCAGCCAGTGCAGAGCCCGAAAAGAAATCAAAAGTCGCGTGCTTAACGGCAGCAACCCTCATTCCTTATGGGGGAGGTTGGCAAAACAAAACATCACAGCAGATAACAGAATAAAAAAAAAAAAAAAAAAAACAGCACAAAAATAAAATAAAAAAATAGAATAAAAAAACATAACCTCCCGAAGAATACCTACTCTCATCTTTTTAAGTAAATATCATCAGATTAAGGGAATAGATAAATGAATCCTAGAAATGCTAAAGCGAAGAATTTTATCCACACAAACATACGGTGTGGGTGGTATCTCCTCTTAATACACGTGTTGTGCTGTGTGATGTGGGTGGATTTCGCGTTCACAGGACATACCTATTATTGCGCCCGCCGATGCTACGACGAACAAACGCGCGCGCTCCACAAAGGAACATAAAGGAAATTAATTAACAAAATTGGAAGTAAAACGATGGAATGGCGGAACCGAAAAGTCTTTTTGAGAGTGAAACAGAGCGAGACAAAAGGAAGCAACAAGTTCTTTTTCACTTTTTTTTCCGTCTCATGTTTCGTCCTTCATCCTTCTACTAGGGGGGGGGGGACTGCTATTTAGATAGGATTGTTTACTAAAAGGAATAAAATAATTAACGCGATCTAGAGGGGGTTGCAGTAATCTTGCGGTGGTTTATAGGTTAAACATCTTCCCTACAGAAATTGTGATGCATTTAACAAATTAAAAAGTGTCAAGTGGACTCCAACCGGGTGCAGAGAGTTCAAGCGGGGTTAGAATATTTATTGTACATATAGCGGAGGGATGCTTGAAAAGTATTCAGCCGGTAGATATATATTTCATGCTTCACGGGTTATAAATAGCAATACGTCAAACATTGATTGCTTCAATCTACTTAAGACCAAGCACTGAAAATGATGTGTGCATTCGATTTTACTGAGAATAACTATCTCGCATTTGGTAAAGGTAAGATTAGAAGCTATGCTAAACACACGTTAACTCCTAACTATTCCTGGAGTTGCGCAGGAGATGACTTCAGATGTGGACTACATTAAAGATCAGATCAGGGTCTATTTAAACACCTGAACATGCCTTGGTATCACATGAGCTATGCGTACCTGCCACACGGCATCTAGCAAAAAAAGTGGCAATACGCAGTGTAGTTAGTCTCCATGTGGGTCATATGGCCTTGCTCTCCTATTCTCCCGAGCTAAAAATTTTTTGGCAAGGTTTCCGAATTTACTGCTTTGGCAGAAAGTTAAAGATTGAGATTCCAAGGAATCGAGTGATTCAAAAATGGATTCTGGAGTTAGTGCTAGATTCTATGGTCCTAACCACATAGTCTCGAAATCAGTTGGAAAATGCCCCGGTGTTTGTCAGGCTAAACTTCACGATATCTAAACATGCGCCAATAAAAACCTATATTCTGGTCTCTATCCATATACTTATGGACAGTCAAGCAGCACTTGAACTCGATTCCTTATCTACTAAATACGTTGCGTGATGCTCCAATATTCTAGAAGACTTTGCAACAAAGTCAAGCTCTGGTGGATACGGGAGCATGAAGATATTTAAGGAAATTAAATTGTTGATCAGTTAGGCAAAAAGGGTTTTTGCCTAACTGATCAAATTTACATACGATCCGAATCTTTCTTGCGGAGTACTAGGACTCCTCTTGTCCTGGCAAACGACTCTTTAATGATTAAACAGATGGGAGAGCAACATATGCTTATTTTACTGGGAAAATACCCAGGGTCTCAGGCGGGTTAAGAAAACCATTCGTCTTTCATTAGAGCTTCTTTTTATTACCACCTTCGATAGCACTTTAAAAAGATTAAACTTACTATTGAATGCAGGTTCAATTTAGAATTATATTATTATATATAATATTACAATCATACATAAAAACAAGAGATTGAGGCCATTGGCTATGCCGATGACGTATTGTCTGAGGTACAGAGTTGGTGCAAGAATTAAGGTCTTTTTGTAAATCCAAAAAGGCAACTATTGTGCCCTTTACCAGAAGAAAACATTTAAAACTTTTCTTTAACTCCTTCATCTATAGCGAAACTATCCAAGTCTCACGAGAGGCAAATTGTTTCTGAAAATTTCCCCTGGACTCCTTACATTGACCGAACAATCAAAAGAGCTAATCGAGCATCGTGGATCCGTCGCCGCGTCACCTAGTATGGTATACGGATGCATCTAAAATTGACAGTGGATTTGAGTGTGGAATATTCCGCGAGTCATTTGGCGCTAATTTTTCAAGCAGCATAGGTACATATTCAACCATTTTTCATGCAGAAATATTTGCCATCAATTTCCAATCTAACACCCGTGGCAAAACCACCTGTATATTCTCTAAAGGCGGCAGACACAGGCACGATGAATTCGAAGGTAGACATAGAAACAGAAATCTAAGTTTCTTGTGAGTCTGAGCAGGAACCACCTTAGAATCCTTACCGGTGCCATAAGTGGCCAGTAGTGACCACCTCCACAGACTTAAATTATCACTGAACCCTACTCTACATTATAACAGAATGCTCCGCCCTCATACATATGAGGAAGTAGAATCTAGGCAGCGAACATGTCCCACCGACAAACTTACTGACAGGTTCTGGAGTAAAAAAAAATTACTGTAGAACTCTATGGATTGGCACAATAGGTTTTTCGAAAGACCGCGCTGCCAGAGCGGATTAACTGCTTTAAAATAACGATAACAAAATACGCAAGTGTTTTATTACACACAGCGCAACATCCAGATTTAGACTTAAAGATTCACACTGATTAGAGTCGCCTCATTTACACTTAAGCGTCGAGTTTGTGAGTGTCAAACTTTGACGCCAATAAGGCATTGAAAAGGTAGTGGAGGAGTAATTCGGCAAACAGCATTCCCATCGTCGAATCCATTAATCGCGCTACATAACTTAACTTACCGAGTTGGTTCATTCGCGAGAGGTGGTACCGTAAAAAATTGGTTGTCGTAAACAAAGCATTAACTACTTGATCTGGCGCGTGTACATTTACAACTACGTAGGGACTAACAAAAGTTCGCTTAGTCGGTGTCAATTTAGTAGTTGGATGCTGATAAAGGATGCATTTCTGCTGCTTATAATCTAACAATATATACAGGAAGAAATTTGTTTTACCATTCTTTTCGGATTTCAACGTCAACTCACGCCAGTCAAAATTCGATGTACTTCACCAGGGTGAAAATGGTCGCCGTCATACCGCTTAAAACTGGTCAAACAGACACTGCTAATTGGTATACTGAAACTTGCTTACCACAAGTTTTCCAAAATTTTCTAGGACACCGACAAAAAGAGGAGCTGCGCCGCTACTTTTTGCACCACGACAACGCGCCTGCGCACACTGTTGAAAAAACCAACAACTTTTTTGCGCTCTCGGGCATCAATGAAATTGGCCCAGCACCTTATTCTCCGGATCTAGCGCCGTGTGACTTTTGGCTGTTTCCGGAAATAAAAAAAAGATTTGAGGGGAGAAATCTTCACATCTAATGAGGAAAAATTAGTGACTGATTAATGCAGTCAATGTCGAAATAAAAAAGCTCCAAAAAGAGGATTTTGAAAGCTGTTTTGAAAGACGGATCTATCGGCTAAAGAAATGTATTGAAATAAATAGGAATTATGTGGAGAAATTAAAAAAAGACGAAGATCAAATACGAGTACCTAAAGTTGAAATTATTTTTGTGTTTTATTATTCAATCAACTAAGCGAACTTTTGTTAGTCCCTACGTATACTTGATTTGAAGTATTATCAGAATCTGTGAATTTGGGTTCGCATTTCTTCTAAGAAAAATACTGACCGCGGTTATTCTAATATCTCTTGAGAGTCAAGGAAATAACCGCCAGAAGAATTGTAACTTTTCTAAATAGAATTTAAGAGTTTGCGTACTGAGCTTTAAAATCTCACGATCCGACGTGTGCCACCTTTATGTTCACTCAAAATTTTTTTTCAAAATTATTACCATTTCCAATAGCCGAATTCTATCAGCGAGAGTTTTGCTGATCACAAAAAACTCACAAACAAGGAAGGTGTATGCAACATTGACGTTGAATAGGTATAATAATTTATAATTTGAAAAATTTTATTTGACGGGTTGGTTGATCCGTGGATCGGTCATATTAGATCATTTGAGTTGGGTCCTCCATTCCAAAATAGCTGTTGTGTTAGTTGTTTTTTTATTTTCGAGACAAGACAAGCAGACAAGTCCTACTCTCATATTTCCTGATTGAAATAGATTTACTGTGGTATAAATTCTACCAGCAAAGATAAGCAAAATATAAGCAAAATCAACAAGAAAATCACTGGATGCATGTTGGTTTGGAAAATATTTGTATTTACATAAATTCCATATCCTGGGTGAGTTTACAAGCAGCAAACTATTTATCTAAGACAACGAAAATAATCCAGTCAGAGGGAGAAAGGAAAACTTACATTTCAATAAGGATAACCGAAATATGAACGAATCTCGAGGTACTGATGCAAACGTTTCAATATTTTAACACACGTGTGCTGAAAAATACTGAAAGTACAACTTTGCGAATCATATTTATCTGCAACCTGGATTCACTTCTGCCTCTACAAATACATTTTTGTAGATAAATATTGCACCAACATTGTTGACTCTGTAATTACACTCAAAAGTGCCGTACCCAGAAAGGAGAACTTTCTGCACCGAATATCCTTTATATCCTTGGTATGCCGCAAGCAAAAAAAAAGTACATATGCGATATTAAAATTGCACCTTTAAGACATTCACATGCTGCACATCCTGCCTTACAACTCAAAGGATACAACACAAATAGTAATATAGTAATAAAAATATGTATGGTATGAGATACAAATGTATCTATCTTATCCAGAAACCTGCACTAAGGCCAAGAAAAATTACTTTCTTAATATTTCCTTCATTTTCATCGTCTTTCAGTTCGAAATGAGAAAAATAACCGCAACTACTTACAGAGGCACACCTTAAGGTAGCAGGCAGCTAGAGAAAACATTTTACCAAGATATATCTCAGGGATGATAACTGTTTGTTGGTTGCTTTGCTCCATCTCATTGTGGTGTCGACTTAAGGCGATACCAACCCACTCCAGTGTGTTTGTGGAATTGTGAAATGTAAACTTAAATATTTTATACGGCAACTCTCGTAAAATTGTGTATTTTGTGTGGACAGACGTTATAGTTTATTTAAAATTCAATTACGAGCAAACTGGGCAAAATGTATCTGCACCACCGCAAGGTGAATGGGAGAGAGTGTTATACGGCAGCTTTTAGAAATGTACACATAGAAAACGGTGAAAAATAGGCGGAGAACGAGAACATCACCTGGGGATATTATCGCTCGAGTTTTAGGTTATAAGAGTACCTACATAGCTTTGCGTTGAATTTATATGACATTCTCGCAGTTTCCCCGTATTTTGTAGTGCTCCCTCTGTTGATGCCAGTCCCATTAATCGAGTGGATAGTACTTTGGAGACCGTTAAAAAAAAGAAGAAAGAGAACTAAAATAGGACAGGGCGACAAAAAAAGTGATAGGATTTATCCTGCAACCACTACAGATGGTCGTAATTTCCCGTACGTCTATTGCAAAAGAGGTAGTCATGGATTAAACTACACGGCATCGAAAGTTATCTAATTAAAGATTTAACAGAGCTGTTCTAAAATGTATAGAAACGAATTAAAGGATCTTGTAGTTTATCTAACGTTTATCGATTTATCTCTCCATAAATCGGTATTTGCTACTTTATATCCTTCAGTCTGTATCGTGAAGTACAATGTATCAATTGCGTTTATAGTTTTTTACAACGTTGTAGTAATTTAAAGGAAACAATTTGCTTTTTTTATTTCGGTTTTGGGCGAGTATCACGTAAATGTGGTTTTATGGTTGTTTTGTTGGTTACGACAACGATAAAGTTAATAGTTTTGTGCTGCGACATTAAGCTGCATTGAAATATAGCGAATCCGTGCCAAAGGTTGACTGAAAACCTCCCATTAAAGCGTTTCGTATTTTGACATCAACTGAGGTAGGTATCTACAAATCTACATTCAACGAATTGACACAAATGTGACTTGAATTACTAACACAGCAGGACAATGCGTTTTAAGGCTATTCGATTTCAAAGCTAAAGAGCAAGGCTGTGAAATTTTGTGATTCCTATTCCTTCTCGTGCTGGCCACATTGCTATGGGAGTGAGAACGAGTAACATATAGAAGCTATGTTAGGTTTTATACAACTGGTCTGGTCAGGAAGCTAAAAGCTATTGTCGACGGAGACTCTGCGTAGGTACGAGAGGATTAATAAATGTTCGCTAGGTTGGTTGAGAAAGAAAGAACAAACAATTTTGACTTAGTATCCTTAATTTTCTTTACTTCAATACATTTTTTAAGTCGTTAAAGACATATTACGAAACACTCCTCAAAATTGTCCTTTGCAGCTTTTCAATGTCGACATTGATTGCATTACTGATCTTCTCCCCATTTGAACTTAAAACTCTTCCCCTTAATTTTTTCTCTATTATATTTTTGGGAATATTCAGAAATCACACGGCGCTAGGGCTGCAGAATTAGGTGCTGAGTGGATTTCGTTGATACCCGGAAGCAGTAGGAAGCTGTTGTAAGCAAGTTCCTGTCTGACCAGTTTCCAGTGGAATACCAGGGATCATTTTCATCCTGATGAAGTAAACGGGCATCATAATTTTTGCAGCTGATTGTTGTTGTCTTGCACCTTCTCAGCTCCATACCATCTTCTTGATTTCCGGATTGTTCTTATAGAACCAAGATTCACCACCTAAGATTTTATTAAAGCAGTTCGACTCCACTTTTTTAATTTTTTTTCAAAAATATTGGACCAAAAGGAATAAGTGCCCTTATTTGGCCCTGCATTTCAGGTGATGATTTAGTATTCCTGGTACAGCCATGACATTTAAGCCACATTTATGTCGGTTATCGAAGATTTGGGGCGACCTTCACGAAGTTCGTGTTCCACAGAAAAATGACCAGTCTGGACCAGTAAAAACCTATGTATCTCTCGTCTGACAAACATCCGAAAGAAAAATTACAATGAATAGCTTCTTTCAATGGAAAAAAAAACATAACCCTTCGGAAATGATATAAAACTGTAGATCCCCACCATTAGTGAGGCGCACAGAACTGTGGGAAGTTAGGCCAGGCCCTGTACAAACTGTTAACGCGAACAAATTTTTTAACGCAGTATTTCAGATCAGCATACATACATGTTGTATCCATTCTCTAATGGATTTTGAAATACCCATACAAGCCCAATACAAGTTCTTTCTCACAGCAAAACTAGACTAATTTGCGTCCGAGGTTTATAAAGAATTCGCACGTGACATTCCTCCAAATAAGAACTGTTCGAAATAGTTTTTGGAGCCACATCCAACAACTAGTCTTTACCTTTACTTGCTCTGATTTGGAGTACTTCTAACTCGAACCAGAAAAAACTTAGAAACTAAATTCGATTCCAAAAATATTAGTGATTACTGAATTAGATTAGATTTTTGGTGATTTTTTCAGACCCACACTCTATTAGTTTTCGATTGTTTTGAGAAGAAACCGTTTACACACCAGAAAAGACCAACAAATAAATTTTTTCAAATGTTTGTGCTAAAGACTATACAATATCGCATATCTCACTTTCACTCCAATCGATTTTGAGGACCATCTACATAGTAGACAACATTTTTAACTTAATTTTGATTAAAATCCGTTTTCAGATAGAAGCACATTAAGTGGTCGTTAAGCTAGGGCGTGAGATAAGACTTGCTTGCGATCAGACCTGTGCAGGTTCGAGACAGACCGGGGAATAGCAACCTACAGAGAAATTAATAAAATCGAAGTTTCTCCAATCACTACACCAAATAAGAGTTTTTGTCTGGTAGTAGAACCCCCCGGGCAATTAAATGGTTCTTAGTTCTGCTCATCATTCTAGAGGACAAATTTCTTTGAAATCTATTGGATGCGTAAAAAGGCAGGACAGACAGATGGATATGAAACAAAAAAGTGTTTGCTTTGACCTGCCACGAAGGGATCAAGTGGAAAGTCTGAAATTGGAGACCAAACAGTTTTCAAATTTCCATGATCACATAGCTTCCTATTATTCTTCCAACAACAAGGTACCAACAAATTCACAATTACTACTCCTACATATGTAATATTATACTTTTGGCACGGGAATAGTACCGAAATGGATGCAATTTTGATTTGCGATCGAATAAGAATGAATTTCCGGAAACAATTCGACCGCGAATAGCAAATCCATGAGTAATTATCTGCAACACGATAATATCCGCGCTACTCGTATATTCCCATTTGATTTATGGATTTTTAAAAGCATTCTCAGAAAGCTTTCCACGCGTCAAGCTGACACTTAAGCAAGCTAAGGTAATCCAAAATGAAAACCAATTAACACTTTGCTATACAAAATAATGGCGAACATTTTTCTCGTGATACAAAGTACATATTTTAATAATAATCTATCATAATTACACTATTATTACTAAAAATTAATATTAACTGCAACTGTGTAAATTTGAATATACATAATTAATTACACTATGTAGTTTTGTTTAATTAAGCTTACAGAAACATTTAATAGTGATTACATTATCCCATTTAAAATTATATTGGATAATTGCTTTGTTAAGGAAACACAATGGAGCAATCTGTGTGAATTATTAATTAAAGCAACTCCCTCATTGTTTCAGATGCATTATCGTTATTGATTTATTAATGGATTGACAACAGGCAAGGAATGTATCGTAACATGAAAGGATAGAAATAACGACACAAAAACCAACCCTTTTTACTTAAATTAAAAGTTTTACAAAAATTAATTTTCGTATAAAGCTTTGGTAGGGCGTATACGTAACATTTTTACTTGCTTTAGTGAAAATTTTCAATCCTGAATTTCTGATCAGCGCACAAAGCCACGATGATTCAGGAATGAATGACGATTAAATTCCGTGATCACATAACACCAAACTTATGGCCACCTAATTCACCAGATCTTAACGCGTTGGATTATTCTGTGTGGGGCATAGTTGAACATGAAACCATCCAAACTCTAAGGGATACCATTGAAAAAGTGATGGCAAATATCAACACGAATCATTTTGCGGTTACGAATTGAGGCTGTTATCGATGCTGAATGTAGTTTTATTGAATAAATACAGGATACAAATGTATGTTACAGGTTATCTTGAGCTTTAGGATTTTAAATTTATTAAATAAAAAAAAAAGTATTAAAGAAAAACGGTGCCATAATGTATGGAATACGAGTACAACATCGTTAAATGGCCGTCACGGGACTTTTTGCAAACCACGATTCTTGTGAGGTAATTTTCGATGACTTTTCGGCACATCTTTACGAATGTTGACATTTAAGTGCTTCAAAGTTTGGGAATTGTCTGCATAGACATAATCTTTAGCATAGCCTCACAAAAAAAAAAAAAACCAATGGTCTGGCCAATTGATGTCGCCAAATCTTTAAACGGCCGCGAACTTTTCGTGCAATAAAGCCAAATTTGACTGTGTTGTGTTGGAACCACATGTCGCTTACATCACTATTTTCAATCTTAGACCAAAAAAAAAAAATTGGTTATCACTTAACCGTTCCGACGCCTGCGGAGATAGCGACAACACTGCGGAACACTTCCTCTGTGATTCTCCTGCTTGTGCTCGTATCAGGTGGCAGAAGATTTTCGGCGCTGATGTGGTGAGTGCTGATACCATAAGCTTCTCATCACTGAAGCGTTTACTCGACTTTCTCTGGAAGATGAGGAAATTCAATTAAAATGGGTAAAACAGAGTTTGCTTCTTCGTAGTACAGTGGACAAGGTGTGTCTGAGTGCTCCAGTTTTTTTGAACCATAAAGAGGCGCCTTTCTCGTTTTCAAAAGAATACGGTCCGCTCACGCACCAAAATGACACCCGTGGTGTATGCAATTGCCTCTCAACAATCACATTTGGATTTTCAGAACCCCAAATTCTGCAATTTTTGTATTTTTACGCAGCCGCCGAGCGAGAAATGGTCCTCATTGCTGAAGAGAATTTTGTTCGAAAAATCAGCATCAATTCCACCACCCAATTGGCGTATGTTCTGCGCATACTATGGTCAGCAGACTTTAGTTGTTGTGTAAACTTGACCTTATAGGAATGAAAATGCAATTCCCCAAAAGGAGTTGTAGGAAATGCTCACTTACTGAGTGCGACGTGGAATTGACAATTCCGAGATTTCGGCCACTGAGGCACTCACAGCGACAGATGCATTTGACAGATGACAGATGACAGATGTATTTGACAGATGACAGATTGATTTGACAGATGATAGATGGATTTGACAGATGACAGATGAATTTGACAGATGACAGATGGAATTGACAGATGACAGATAAATTTGAGAGATTACAGATGGGTTTGACAGATGATATACGGCTGCGATGTGAAATCTCAACCTCGAAATGAATAACCCTTTATACGGATTTATGTGCCAAACTTTATTCTAATAAAAGTCTTTTTGTATAGGTTAAGAGCATTTCGTTTTTTTTTTCAAATTTATCCTCCGCACATTTAACTGAACAAAAAACTTGAGACCTGCATGTTTTAATTTTATCAAAAAAATATCTCTTTTCAATAATTGTACAGGGTAATATTAATTAAGTTTATACTATACAAAATCAATTCATGCTCTAAAAAAATCAATGAATAGCTTACCATATCGTTTAAAATATAAATTAGTTTTTCGTTGATCCTTACCTGCAACAAAATAAGAAAAAAGAAAACATTGATTAATTTTCATATCTCCTCCTGCAAACTGCACACAACAACATTTAACAAATCACAGAAAATTTAACCAAGAAAACACATCAAAATATCGAAAAACTAAATGCAACCAAAAAACAAAAGTATCTCATATTCATTATAAAACTTCAAAAACACATCATACACACACGTACAACTAACGACGAGAGTACGAGACGCTAGAAAAAAAAAATAATAATAATCAAAATCTATAAAAATGTGCAAACATACGCCAAAAAAAAAAAAAAAATATTATAAAAACAATTTGCAAATTAAAAAAAAATAAAATTCAAAATTAAATAAAGTACTTAATAATGAAATCACTACTACTGAAATGCGATGATTACGAGTGTTTGTATGTATCGTGTGTGACATACGAGTAACTATAGATGTGGGGAGATGCGTGAGCGAAAAAAATAAAATAAAAATCATTAGCAGATTTTCGCTTGGCAAATCATCTCATTCGAAAATAATCATCGCGAATCAAAAGTCGTTAATTGGCCGTGATTACATGTGTTTTTCCGGATTTTATTACATTTTGGCTTGTTGCGCCTTTTTCTGACTAAGAGAGGGAGACTGTGGTTTATTTGTGATAGTAAAAAAAAGTTGAAAAAAACGTACGTTTTATCTGCGATAAAAAAAAAACAATTTCAAATGCGATTTTATTTATTTAAATAGATATTTAGATTTTTTCTCCCTTACTCTACAGGGCGTTTCGACTTTAAATTTTAAGGGTCAATTTGGAGAGACAAACAAAAATTCGAACTTATAGTTGGGTTGGCTTCTTTGGATTCGATTCCATTCTGAGTTATATTTCTTCTAATGCTATAAATTTTAAGGAAAACCATACACAGGCCGTTCGAAAAATTTGGAGCATCAACCTGAAGATGGCGCAGCTTTCGTCAGAACTATTCTAGTAATACAATTGTACATGCTTTGTAAAATTTTAAATGCGCTATTGACTCCGCGTCTTTGTTAGTTCAACTTTCACTATGCTATGCCCGGATTTCAGAATAATATCTTGGACAGACTGATTATTTTTGAGGGAGTTATTAGAGCGCCAAGTGATTTTAATGATGATAAAGCCGCAGGATAGCCTCCGAGTTCTACAGGTATGGCAATAGTGAGTTAAATAACAACAATACTGTCATGTTAAACAAGATTTCAGATAGTGGAGTGGTCCCAAATCGTTTTAAAGAAACTTTAATCTTTCCCATTTGTAAAAAAAAGGATGTTCATCGGACCCCGTATAAAATATTCACAGCAATTCTACAGTTTCTACTATCAACATGGCCTGCTGAAAGCGGGCTTCAGGTCAGGATACTCGACTTTCTATCATTTGTTTGTTTTAGGCAGCATTGCGGAGTCATTCATTTCCCGCATGATGACTTGAAGTATAAGCTAAGACGGGTGCTTCCGTAGCACCTACATAAGATCTTAGAATCTCACGTCAAAAATAGACTATTTCGTGTTAAACACGCAACCGAATATTCCGAGTTTAACGAAATCGCCACCGGATTTCCGCAGGGAAGTGTCTTTTGCCCTATCTTATTCTTACCGGCCCGTTTTCATTAACTCGGTACAAACGAAGCTTAATATCTGGGAATGACACTGGACCCGAAACTTAAGTGGAAGCCGCACGTTAAAAAAAAACGCGACGAGCTCGAAAATCGACGTAGAGAAAGATACTCCAAACTAAGTATACAACTCTGAGGTTGTACCAAACCAAGCACAGAAACTTAGAGATAGCTACCGGGGAAGACGAAATAACAAGCTTCGTGTTCGTCTTCATGGTCATTGCAATCATAACAAACTCCAAACTTTGGACGTGACAAACCTTGTGCGCCGACTTCAAAGAACGAAACCACAATAAGAAGTAGCTGCATGAAATGACGGTATCAGCAGGTGCTTTTGCTGGAAATCTACCTGGCTCACGCTAATATTTCTTGTTTGTAGCTTAAACTACTTGAAATGTACATAACTTAGTTGCAGTAAACAAGAAGAAGGGAAGGATGTTTTTAGCCAGTAGAAATCTGACCAGACAAAAAATTAAAAATTCAAAACGTAAAATCTGCTTTTGATACCAGTGGACCGAAATGCTTTATTTTACAAAACTTTACTGTATGGCCATATCGATGAAGATTGGACGGATCATTCAAAACCTATACCAAGTGAGCGGTGTGGAATTGTTAGCATGGTTCCAGTCGTGGTCGGGAGTAAGATAGGGATGTTCTTTGAGTCTAAGCTAGTAGATATTCTGCCTGGATGGGTTAAGTACAAAGGTATGCTGATCAAAGCACTTTTGTTTGCTGATGGCATAATGCTAATGACGCAGTCACCTGAAGCCCTACAACTCATGATCAATAGACTGTATGATTACTGCATGTTATGGAACTTGATCTTTAATTTGAGTTAGTCCAAAATCATGATATTCAAGAGAGGGGGAAGAAAAGGCACTACAACGGCGAAAGTATAGAAGTTGTTCAGGAATACAAGTGCTTTGGGGTCTAAAACAACCACAGCAGACAAAAAAAGATTTTTGTATCTCTCTCTGAATGGATCATGTTCTATGCTGCGCAAGTTTGGGATGTTAGGAAATACTAGACTGTCGAAAACCTGTTACGGCACTATATAAAGAGAGCATTTCATCTTCCACCCAACACCCCGACTTATATGTTAATGCCGGTAACAGGCTGTCCCCACTGTTCACCAAAACTTTTAAATTGTAAGTGGACTACTTTTGGAATTTTTGAGAAAGCTGCTCCGTAATTTACCACAGTGAAAGAAGGGCTGCTGAATTTAGACGTGGTTCTACCAGCTTTGTTGATGATTATCGTCCAGAATGGACAGCACCTCCGACCACCACTGATAACATTAAAAAGGTTTACCAAATGATACTGGACGACCGTCGACTGTGACTGTGGGCATATCGAAGGAACGCATATGGTTTACAGTTTGGGCGGTTGTCATGGCCAAAATTCATGAATTGCAGTTCGAAGTGATAGCCCAACCACCGCATTGACAAGATCTGGCTCCCTGCGACTTTTTCTGTTTCCTAAGCTCAAAGTTTGGTTTGGAAGCCCGAAATTTTCTCGAACGAGCACAACGTCAACTACAATTTGGATGCGTTAAAGATGTTGGTGTATCGCTGGAGCAAGAGAGAAAAAAAAACACTCAACAGCACCCTGTATTTCTTTTTCGGTGGCAGTGAGTGGTTACGTTCTCAATACATTTGAGAGCATGATGATACACCCACCCTCCGCTTCTAATTGATACTGTAAACACCGAATTCCAATTTTGTAATTATCCAATCAATTTAGATTCAGATTCGATTTTAATTGCTAAAATTATCATTTCAATCGGAATAGCGGACAAGTTTGTCATTCATAAATGCAATTAAATGAGATTGAGCGCGTTAGAGTTGTGAGTATGTTTTTCTTGTTTTAATGATTTTTTTTTTTTAACTTTATTTTAGTAATTTCCTGCATATTATGGAATTTATTAAAAACAGATGGGAGATTTTTTTTTTTTTTTTTTTGTTTTTCTCGCTAAACTCATATGGGAACAATTTGTACTTGTGTCGAAACGGAACCGATGATGGGAAAAATTAAGACACATTTAGGCCACACAAATTGGAATTTTTGTAGTAATTTAGAAAAACAAGTAAATAGTGGGACATGTACAACAGATGTTGAGTAATGGAAAAATCTGCGTTCCATTTTGCATCTACTCTCAAGTACGTATGTACGAGTACATATGTGTATTTGTCCAGGCCTTTTGGAATACGGAATACTGTCAGAATATAAGCGAACTGAGATAGTTTTGGTAACAAATACAGTTTTAGAGTTATGACTGTTTGAATATTGTTCGGAATATATAATTCAGTAATGATAGTAAGTCAAAAAGAGTATTTATGTGGGAGGGTTTATAGATACAAAGCTATGCACTTCGATTCGCAAAACTGATAAATTTGTATGGCAAAGTCCGCAATACTGAACTTTTTTTTATTATAAATTTTCCCTGGACACGTGAAGAAAAAATATTAAAGAAGCAGTTCATTGCTTGAGAAGCATCTTGAAAGAATAAATTTATGTTTATTTCAGATATTTCAATAAATGTGTGACAGAGTTTGGATTTACACAATTTCATGAGCATGAACAAAGATAGACGACGAGTCGACTACTAAGTTGGTTTACAAACGCCAAGTCTTTTGGTAAAACTACTGTGTGCTTGCGATTACACAGTCCTCTGTACTGATTTCATTTCTTAGCTCCAAAGAAGTAACACTTATTGGGCAATGGTACCCTGTTATAGAGTTCACTGATGCTGAATATATGCATGTTTTACTGAAACATCATTGGGTAGTAAAGTCAAATTTTATATGGAAAAGCAAATAGAACAACTGACTGGCAACTTCTCTTGCTTTTATACTCACCCAAATGCAACTCTCGATACGACTGGACACGTAGCGCCTAAATAATTAGAAATAATTCAAATTGTTGGTGCGTTATGTTCTTGCTATTTATTTGTTGGTACTTTCTTTAATATTTTTGAAATCTTAAAAACAAGGCATAATCTGGCTGGCGAATTCACTAGAAATAATTATTTTGGTGCTAATAGCCCGATCAGGTTCAGGAACACACAAAAACGGGAGGAACCTACAGTTTTATGCCGTTTACGAAAGGCAATTTGTTCGGTTGAGAATCAATTTTCAATTCTCGGATGTTTGATTTTCTGATATTTTTCGAGACTCGAATCATAAGTCTCCCGCTCAGTGATCGCGCACTTAAGGAGCCACGGCGCCCACGGCTGTAGATACATTTTCAAAAAAAAAAAAAAACACGCCAAATTGCCAGTGTAAGCAACTAACCATTGGTCTGTAAGCGAATACAGTAGCTCATAGCTCAAGAAAATTATTATCTAGACAGGATGTTAGCATCTTCACCGATGGTCAAGATGGAATAAAGTTCTGCAGGCAGTCTCTAATACATCAAAGGTCGCTCTACATCTAGATTGTTGATTTTTTTCAATGAGATGGTTAAGCAATTTTAAATTTACCTATGGTAGGACACAACTTTAGGAACTCTACCGGAAAAGAGAATATAAACATTTAGCTGGATTAGCAAAACCAACTCCAGACGTGCGAGTAGCGCTACGTGTCAGGCATATAGCAAGGACATTCTAACCTTCATATTATATCCAAAATGTTGGGCTTCTGTTAAGTTTTTTTTCTTCACAGGTTTATTTCTTATGTAGGGTATGTACGTTTTTGGAATTTTTGATTGGACTTGGTAGCTGAGAAAAGTGAAAGTTCTGAAACAAAGTAGGCAAGTGCCTACTCGTACATTGCAAAACAATTTCAAAATGCAACCCATTTGAGTAGACAAACTAAATTTTACACAACAGTATCTCCAACACTTTTTGTATCAGTGTAACGTTTTGTTACCAAATAATGAACCACATTATGTGATTAAGTTCTCAATGTTCACATGCAAAACAAACTAAAACTGAAAAATTAATTCTTAATAGAAGGATGTATTTAGGTGAAGTATAGAAATTTTCTAGGGTACTCCTTTCAGTGGGATGACGCTATGGGATGCCGTCCTCCTACGATCATTCCTCACATCAAGTATGTGCTCTAGTCGGTCTGTTCGTGCTAAATAGTACTGACTATAATCTTGGTCATCCGTTTAGTATCATATAGCAAGCTCAAATATTTGAGAATGTTTCTGCGGTCAAAAAAAGCTAATGCACACCATTGCGAAACTCGAAAGTCTAGACTAATATCTCCTCTTAAAAAAAAAAAAAAAAAAATCTATAGCCAATCGCAAGATACTTCTCTGAGAAAAGCTTGTACTCACCATGGACAGTTTATGCTTCTCTACCTAACCCACTTCTTTGCAATAGATTTGAATTGTTTTGTTTGTTTTACAGAAGTAGAGAGCTATGAAAGTTTTCCCTACGAGATCCAGGGTAGTTTTCTATCTAAAATAAGACTCAATTATCTTACCGTATCTGTGAAAAAAGGCGGCACAATACAATTTAAGATGGTCAACCATAACCAATTCTACATTTTTTTTTGTTAAGGACTAATATTTTGGGTCTTTCAGACCACCTGGAAAGGTTGAAAAGCACTTTCTGCATAAACCTTGCTATAGCAACTTCATAATATGTTAGGCAGTTATCTTGCAATGCCCGCCGTCTGAGTTTAATAGCAGATCATTCACCTCAACGTTCCAAAGAAGGCGAAATATGACATCACCATGTGGTATACCTCTGGTAATAAACATTCGAACAGAAGTACAAACACCAGCAGAAGTGGTCAATATTTCCTTCAATAAATAAATTCGATCTCGGACCTAATATTACTAAGCTCTGTAGTACAAGTGTTCCGTCTGTCTGCCCGTGCGTCTGTCACATGCTTGTGAAACCGAAATTAATTTAAAAAAAAATACGGAAATATTTATCTGGAACGTACCCTACCTAATAGAGTACGCCTGGCGTTGTGTATTTTTTAATTGAAACTCAATGACACATTTCCGGGTGTGACTGTCACCATTGGTAAGTAAAGTTCATTAATTTTCAAATCAAATTTATGCTGAATTATTCAAAATAAGACTTAAAACTAGCACCGTAAATATCTTTCAAAAAGCAAAACATGTTTTCTTTTGAGAAAAACGCCCCCAAGAAGTGGGCGTGGCGTTCTAAATGTATGGATGATTGGGAAAAATATGTGGAAACATTTGTCGGCAGATTTAAAAATAAAATGCATACACTTGCAATGCTTCAGATTCTAAGAAGCTTAGATATGAAATTTGAACTTCCTCGCTCAAAATTTAAGGCCAAAAACGCTCCATGCTGTTCACAAATAGTCAGATATACTTTTGGTTGTTATAAACCATGCATTAAAATAGGAATAGGGTGCACAGAATTATAGCCTTTTATTATTTAAAGCTTTTACTCCACTTTACAGTTTGCGGTCAAGTCGTGTAAGCGAGAGAATCATGTTAAAAATTATTCGACTTTGGCTTCGAGATAAAAGAAAATCAAGGTAAGTCAAGCTAAGAGTTCATGTGAAATAGTCCTTAAACAAAAAGTAAAATATGCTAAAGGCCACCACAACCAGCCTACAGGTGGTCAGAATAAATACTTTCTGCCTCTTGTTTGTCATTCAGTATGCCCCCGTAGGGTAAGCCAAGGTTCAAAAGAACAGAAACGGTATCCCAAAAAATACAGAATATGATAATTAAGTAAATCACGGGGGTAAATTTTTATTCCAATAAATCTTAGAATTTCCTCACTCAGATACAGCAAAAGAAACAAAAGAATAGCAAAAAAAAAAAAAGTATCAATATGTAGGCATCAATAACAAACCTAATCAAAACAGGAATTCATTAATGATGATGACGATGATAATGTTGCCCCAATTTGCAATAGACCGCCCAACCAACCAGCAAAAATACAAAAAAAGGAACAAAATTCCCAAAAAAAGAAAAAAAATGCTTTTGACAAACAAAAATATAAAAAAAAAAAAAATATCTGTGAGATATACCGTCGTAGCACACTCCAACGAATAAATTAATGGGTCATAGAAAACCCCAAACCACACACAAGGATTTCGTAGAAAAAAAATGTTATCTTCAAAAAAATATGTCTACACCAATCCATGAATTGGCACTAAGGGATGAAAAAAAAGAAAAAAAGAAAAAGAAAACTGATGTAAAAGATACTTTCTCTCTAGCCTATGAGAAAGGCAAAAAAAAAAAGAATCTAAAATACACCCCAACGAAGAAGAGATGAAATGTGAGCGAAGAATTATAGATACATTACGTTACATCCATTTTTAATAGCTCACCATGAGGAAGAGCCCCCGCAACCTGCAAACAAGTGAAACCGAGCTCGAAAGCAGGAGAACTCTAAAGATTGAATACGGATGGAAGTGAGAGTGCAGCGCAGCTCATTAAAATTGATACTTGAAATTATTTTCTTGTGAAAATAAAAAATTGCTCACCACCACGAGATGGATGTGTTTTGGATATTTATTATGTCTGACCCGATACAAATTTTGTGGACGCAGTCAGGATACTCACAAATGAAGAGTGAGAGTAGTCAATAAATTGGTTTCGATGGGGGGGATATAGCCAACTAATAAAAGTTTACTCACACTCTATTCGCTATAAATAAATGGTGAGAAAATTGTTTTATGGATCCAGGACGAAGGGCGAGGGATCGTTTCTATGATTTACTCTTACAAAAAAAAAAAAGAAACACGTCACCAAGAAAGTGAGAGATGGTTCGACGTGGTTTTGTTTTTATTATCCTGATGGATCCTTGGATTTTGTTTTATTTTTTTCACAATTTTACAGACGAAACTTATAATGGTTTCCCCAGAAGCAGCGGAAGATATTATGAGTTGCGGCTACCCTCTCCCATAGGACACCCCTGAGATGGTGGTGAATTTTGATGATGGTACACACGTCTTTAAAAAAGGGCGGGCGGACTGGCTGGCTCTTCGGATGATTACTTTTATGGCTTTTTAAAAAGGAAAGTATTTTGAAAAGATTTTCGTGTATAGACAGGTTTTTTTTTTTTTCTTGCCACTTCCTTCAGGGCTAGAAAGGAGACTTAAATATTATGTGGTTGCTGTGACTCGGTGCTTTTTTTGCTTCGGGATGGCAACAAAAAAAAAATCATATATGCTTGTGTACACACCTAGACTAGGAATCCAAAGATCACAAAAACAGCGACGACGATGGTGATGTTAACTCTCTAGGGATGTTGATTTTTATTTCTCGACGATTTTTTTTTATTTTGTAAAGGTCCCGTTCTATCACATCCTGCGATCTGTTTGTGCAAATTGAACTGACACAGATGTGGTACATTGTGTGTCTTAAAATGTTTCCATCACCGGTGAGTTTCTCTTTGTATGGCACACCCAAGAAAGTTCAGGATAATGTCATCATTCCCACACAACATGGGGTATACATAATCGATGTAGTTTGCCAAAGGTTATTTGCTAAAGTAGCCACATTCAATAGAGAGTACATTTCTCAACCGAGGCAAATGATGTATGTATCTAAAATGTGTGGGGTTTATCTATCTAAAAACCGAAGCTAAAAAATAAAACAATTTTCCAATTTCGAAACTATTAAGGTAATTATCTGACGATTAACCAAGATCCATTTAAATAATCAAGAATACATCTCTATCGATATATATATCGCATATAGCGATGCCACAACAAAGGACAAGATTGCACAAGAAAACCACTTGAATGCATATATTCTCTTCTATAATATCCTTGGTAGGGATGGAATTCAATGAAGGAGGTGAGAGAGAAAGACAGAGTGGGTTAAAACCTCATCAAACAGCCCAATGCCTCCCAAGATAAGTATCTACTTGTTGCACTTTGATCCTATCGTAGAAAATGCAATATAGCACTACCAAACTTGATGGTGAATGAAATGAAGATCTCAGAGTAACCGCACCACCTTTGTAATTCTACTCTACACCAATGGACGCTACATGTGTGTCTATATTTATAGCATACAAAGGCGTGTTTTTTGTTGGAAGACACAGACGGCTCTTCGTGTCGCATGGCGCAAATACTATAGAGATACACATGCATGTGTAGTAGATAAAGGACACATTATTTTCAATTAATAGACTATTCAAGGGCTGCAGTAAAACCGCATACTTCTGATGCAGTAAGACATATACACTGGGCGATGACAACTCCCCATCATTTGTCTTCCATTCGTATAAAAGGGATGAGGGCACTGGTCTTTGGTGCTACCACTAGAGCTCAAACAGCATAATCCAAAAGGGAATTGAATATGAAAAACGAACGGAAATATCCCGTTTTATGGAGGTTATGCTTTACACAAAGGAATGAAAACGCACTGGGGATTATCTTCGATGTCAGATGGGGAAAATTAAAAAAAGGACTTTTACAGGGGCACTTCTGTGCGATGTAATACCGTGGATGACACGTCAAGAAGAACTACAAAGGATGAGATCCCTTTTCGCAATCATGTTCTCGTAACGCTTCTAAAGCTTCGCGAAGGAAGATTAATTCTATAAGCACATATTTTAACGAGACATTGAATATTCTTGGGTGTTGAGTAAAACTTTCGACATATGTAGGAGAAGACGGAAGAGTTTAAGTAGAAATAAAGTAGTTATTACCTTACGCAGCTCCAGCACCTAAGCCAACGGTCATTGGAACTACTTTTATTCCGAAATTGTCTCGTGTCTAATTTCGAAAAAAAAAAGTTGAAAGCTTTTACACAACTCATACACAAGGATTTAACCAGACCACTGTATCTGCAATGTCTACGTCGACTAAAATACTTACACAGAACCCAATTGGAATTTTTATGCAGCAAAAAAAAAAAAAAAAAAATATGCGGGAGATGTCCACTGGAAAATATGCCGGACAAAAACTCAAATCGGGTTTTAGAAGTGATTTCTCAGCTGGGATAACAACGAATAATATCGAAGACAGCAATCGTTTTATTGCTTACGAAAGATAGTTAAAGGATTGATTGAGGAAAATAAAATGGCTGATCTTGATTGCTCACGCATAGCAAACTTGCAGTACTTTTTATTTACTGTATTCATCTAGCTTGGGTTGGGTTATATCCCTTACTAGATGCAATATGGTGGATGTCTTGGATGACTAGCTCAATACGAGATATGGCAAGGGCTGGCAGACCAAGAACAGGCCATTCGGCAAAAAATATTGAAGAGTGTCCAGAAACATCAACGAGATGACGGAGAACGCAGTTAGGCATTTCCAGGCGGTTTCTGCAGTGTATTTTGGTGAAAGACTTGAAGGTTTTTCCATATAAAACGCAGATAGTGCATTAGCTACTGTCTAAGCCCGTCTGGAATACAGCCAACGCATCATAAGCCTCAACTATGAAGAGGACGATTTTCCTGTCATGAGTGATGAAGCACATTTCTATCTCTCCCGACATGTTGACAAGCAGAATACTAGCTTTTTGGGCACTGAAATCCAGCGTATTATTCAACAAAGGCCTTTACATACACAGAAAGCTATTGTGTGGTGCGGCGTCTATGCTGAAAGGGTGATTGGGCCCTGCTTCCTCGAAGACCCTTCTGGCAACGCGAAAACTGTCACTGGCGAGCACTGCAGAGCTACGAGTATATTACGTGACTTTTTGAAACCCGAATTGAATGAATTAGAGTTGGAGCACATGTCGTTTCAACAAGACAGCACTACTCCATACACTGCGGGTGGCTTAATGGACTTAGTGAAAAACACTTTTCCAGGCCGTGTTACTTCAATTTTTGGCGATTTGCATTAGCCTGCAAGACCACCCGATCTGACAATTCCAGACTTCTTTCTTTGAGGTTATTTGAAGTCATTGGTCTATGTGAACAAACCACAGACTCTTTGCCTTTCGTTGACTTTTTTCAGAACTACAGTGCACGCCTACTTCTTGGGAACGTTTTCTTAAAAAAAAGAACATATCTTGCATTCTCAAAGCTATTTACGGTGATGGTTAAGTTATACTGTCCGACAGAGATATCTTCCAGGTATTCCATACTACACCATCAAGCGATTTCGTGAAGCAAGAAGCTGTGATCCCAAATAGAGCAGTGGACGTCCAAGAAAAAGAAAACTTGATTGTGATTATTAGCAAGCGTAATCGAAGGCACCATAAATCTGTGGAGAGATCAACATGAATAGAAAAATTCCTGTATCCGTTACAACAATCAAAAGGCGTCTTTGGGAAGAAAAGTTGTTTGGATGTACTGCCAACAAAAAGTCCTTACTTCGGGTGCAAAACTAGAGTGGGCTAGAACGCACTACAATTGGAATACTGAGGACTGCAGAGGGATTCTGTGGACTGATGAATCCAATTTTGAACTGTTTGTCTGACGCAATGTGCTTTGCTAGATTTAGGTATGGGGAGCCTTTTCCTTCAGCGGAACCAGTGACGTCATTCGTACCAAAGGCATTTTGAACAAAGAAGGCTAGAGAACCATTTTAGATGAGCATGCTATTCTAAGCATTCGGTTGATTAGAGAAGGGTTCATCTTTAAACAAGATAACAGCCATAAACACATTTCAATGTTGTGTTCAAGCTTGCTGCAACAGAAGGAAGAAGAAGGGGTGTTAATCAACATGGTCTCCAGATTTGAGCCCAAATGAACTTTTATGGGATCACATGGACAGAGAGGTTCGCTAAATGTCTTCTTCTTCACCAGGAATCTTTTGGTAGCAACTGAACGCCACCGGGAATAGCATTTCAACCGAAACTATATCAAAATCGATACTTCGAAGAAGTTAAAGTTTAATGTTTTTTTTTAGAAACAATTTATTTTGTTCATTTGTTTTTCCTAATTTCATTGAAATACTATTTAGAATATATCTATATAGTGTACTCCAATATGAATGGTAGTGTAAGTAAGTGAGCTTCTGAGCTTCTTCCAAATAAAAGTAAAGTGATTTGTTCTAAAAATACAGCCCAAGAAGCAGCTAAAAAAGAACTTAATCTTCTAAAATATAGGGGAACACAATCAGAGCCTAATTTAAGCGGAGTTTGGTGACAACTTTATTGTTACCTACGAAGTTCTATAAATCTAATGATTTAAACTCTCAAAGTAATATCTAAACCTTAAGGTCACACATAATTGAGCTTCTATTTTTATCTTCAAGCCTTCACCTTCAATGTTGTCCTTAAAAAAAAAAAAAAAAAACTCATTACACGATTGTAAAGCTTCTCGGATCAACTTTATGCGTCACAACATACTCAAAACATTTAATATACTCCGTAAAGTCAAGAAAAAGGATAATATACCGAGACCACTCATCCACGCACATCCCCATAAAGTTCTCGGTGTCACTGCGTAACGAAAACAAATTCAACAAAGTGAAAGCTGTTGGAGAAGTTGGTTAGTAGTGTAGATGTTGTAGTCGTTGATGGCAGACCTATTTCTCACTTGACATACAACCAGACCACCTGAGCGGCCCCTTAAATATGGAGAAAATGCATACAACTGAGCAAAAGTGAGTCACATCAGTGAAATGGAAAAAATTCACGCCCTCATACAGTCAATGTTGTGTTGTGGTTATCATCATCATCATCTTTCCCCATCGTCATCATCATAGCCAACCACGATACCCACAATTCGCCCCACCACCATCACCGACATCACCATCATCATCATCATCATCATCATCCTCATCAGCATCAGAATCGCCCGAGTGTGTAAGCATAAGGACTTGATATTCTTTCACGTGTTGAGGAAAAAAAAAAAAAAATATGAAAATAAAACAGGAGCCATAAACACCACACATACACCGGCGCGTATTTCTTCTTCTACGACTTCTTGGACTCTCATCCAGTACAGTAGTAGAGAGTGTGACATAATTCTCCATTTTCCGCTAGTACATGTGATGTACTCGAGAAATGCTTCAAAGTTCACGTCATATTTTTGTCGCAGTAGTGTTTGGAGGCCTGAGTGACAGTTTTTTTTTTTTTTTTTGCTTCGATTCCGCACGTGCATTAAGGTGAATGACATCCTTACAGGAGTGAGGGGGAAAGCATTTAAAGAATTATGAAAAATAAATGTCAAACAGAAAGAAAAAAAGTGGAGTTAGCACAGAGAGAAAAATAAAAGGAAGAAAGTCCTTTCAAGATTTAAGTTTGTTTCCCTGTAGAGTACTATAATTAGTTGCTTGCACTACTTTAGGGCAACATATAACCATAACTACAAGTCTATCAACAACAACAAAAAAAAAGAAAGAAGAGAGAGAAAATAAAAGAAGTCCTTGAGTTGAGTAATATAAGCAAAAAGTAAACAGGACGATACATACAAGAGAACACACTTAGAATGACAAATAAAAGGAAAAAAAAAAAAAATAAAAATCGTTTTCATCATAACTCATCATTTTTTACAGAAGGCACGCACTTAGCTACTATGCTCTACATGTGTCCTGTCCACAGTGTGTGGCTAAATAAAAAAGTGGTTAGATGAAAGAAGGTAAGAAGATAACAAACAATGGAAACATTGAAAAAGATAAATAGTTGAAAGTACCACAAACATTTCAGGATGTATCTCCAGGATAAAATGAAAATAAAAGTAAAATACTTGATATCACATGGTTCCCACTTCGAACACACAAAACACAGTGACACCTGAGAGGATGGGTGGAGGAGCTTTTTGATTTATCTTGGTTGTGTAAATGATTTTTTTTTGTTAAAGTAAGGACTATGAGGGATTTAAAATATGTTTTATGGTAACAAACAAATTAATCCTCAAAGTTCTAAAGCCAAGGACAGACAAGGACTTCTATCAAAAGTTACACGATGAATAGTTGAAATTAAAACTCATTAGTTCAAATCAAAGCTGGATTAAGTTGTGAACAAGAATCATTCAGAATTTTAGAGTCTATGCGTATTGGGTTAAGTAAAAGTGGAGTGGATGGGAAATGCTTTCCCCTTAGCACTAGCGTATGAATGAGAGATCTGTAAATGGAAAGGATATATGGGAGAAACAAACATCAAAGCAGAATACTAGTAAACACAAGGAGATCTCTTGAAAGGTAATCCTAGGTTACCAGTTAGGTTATACAGTTAGATATGGAATAAAGTAACGAACGTACGGATTGGGGATGTCAATGTCATACAGATTACAAGGTAGCGTTTGAAATTAAAAGTGACTAAGACCTATCAACTATTGCTGTTCTAAGGTAGTCAAGGAGTCTCTAAACACAACATACCAAAATGCTTGTATGTAAGTAATGCAAGTCAACGTACAGTTTTTGACTTATTAGAAATCTAGGGAGGGCGAATTTAACGGGAGGGAGACAAATGTATTTGAAAAAAAGGAAAACAAATTGCGACACATTGGACGCCATTTTTTTTACAGAGCCATGCAATTATGGCCATTCCGCAGTCATACTCAACATCAACACAGCCTACTCTGTGGTCTTGCTTTATAAAAATGCTGTCAAATGGAAAGAAGGGCTTAACTTCCCGCCTTAACCATTCACGAAGGTCTACAAATTTAAAAGAGGTCTACCTTTAAAAGAATGACTTCCTAGACTTGGGGGTCAATTAGAAACAGCTGCCATGCAATATATTTATTTTCTAAATGACTTGACGTTTAAACGATTATTATATTGTCATATGTAAGCGGTTTCAAGCTTAGGTGCCGTTTATTTATGTTTTAACCGACAAAACTAATCGAGTTTTTGTTTCCAGTCAGTTATGATGACGAACCAGTTTTTTCTTTAGAGTCCAAGGCCGAACTCTGGTGAGTTTTCCCTGATATGAATTGCAAACTCTGATCTACTATGTTGTTGCTGAACTCGAACCAACTAACCCGTCGAATAAATGTCTGCGAATTATAAACAGATCACCCATTCAATGTCAATATTACATTCATGTAACTGCTTTCTGTGAGCAACAAAATAATAGTACTATCCCATCCATAATAAAGTAGGTGTGGCGTTGTGAAACGGAGACATTTCATCGATTTTTAAAATATTTTATCAAAAAATTTTTAAAGACTTTTTCTTAGGAGAAAGTGGGCGTGGCTACCAATAATTGTAACCAAAATGTACGTATTCCAATGTGATTTTTAAAATAAAACTTATCCATCATCTTATATAGCTTTAAAAAAGCAAAAAATGTCTTTTTTTTTTAAAGAAAATGCCCCCGAAAAGTAGGCGTGGGCCTCTATAAAGTATGGACAAATCGTAGTGAATATCAACGTCTACATATTTCGTCTTCGAAAATTTCAATTTTTTTTACACATTCACACAATTCCATCTTCTGGTGACATACACACCGTCAGACGTACTAACATGGCTAGACACAACTTTCAATGGTGATCATAAATATGTCACAAACTATGAGTTAAAATTAATTTACCTTATGGTATAGGATATAAAAAGGAACAGGAGAGGCGAAACGGACCAGTATCAAGTAAAAAATTTAATTTAAAAAAAAAAAAAAAACTTAATTTCTTGGGGCACATTTAGGAAGCTGCGAAAAGAACTTTCAGAAAGATGAACATACATTGCTTTCTGAACCACCTGAAACTTGAAAATTAACACATAATTTTGACCAAACCCAATAATTTATTTCGAAAAAATTAGCATCTTAGCAAAGTAAAGACATTTACGTTGGATCCCTAAAGCGACAGAAGGATACCCTCCCCCTTGCCTATTGCAGTGAAGAGGTTTCCTAAGAAACACCAACTTAATTCATACAAATTGGGCCTCACGTTGGGCGCCATGATCAACCAAAACTAGTCAGATATCGAACAGATTAAAAAAAAAACAGACTTTTTCTCTGGGAGATCTCCGGATGTGTAGCCAAGACGTATTAATAGGTGAGATTGAAAAGCCAGTTCCAAGACGTATTAATAGGTGAGATTGAAAAGCCAGTTCCAACAACACCCGGTACGTTTTAGGAATGAGACTAGGTCTAACTTTAACCCTCTGTGTTGGCTCTAAATAAATTGAAAATATTTAGGTTTAAGTTTCTCGAACTTCCCTGCGATCTCTTTCATTTCAATATTTCTCCATATTTTTCTTTGAGTCCGTAGGGTTTTCAAGTGGAAGTTGTTTGCACTCACGGTCAAGCAATAAGCGTCGAAAGATTCAGCTTTAATAATTAAACTATTGCTTCGATCAAACGTAGAACAGCACAAGTTGACAACAAATCATAGATCCTAAAGAGTAGCAAGTCTATGATCACTGCTAAAGCTTTATTTTGTTTCAGTTGAACAGATCTTTGTGCTTATATGCCTCATTATCTCTGGCGATGCAATATGTATCCGAAAAGACTTTTCCCAGTGCGGTATTGTACGCAGACCGCCTTCTGTAAAATTTCGCAATCATTTCTTATTCATGATGGTTTTACGTGTCGTTCTAAAAAGTAGTCTATCCAGGTCCCGAAATATGGGAGGCCTACCTTCTCGCAGCCACTTGTGCTGCTTCTCATTACAATTTTACTCTCGGATGATTGTCAGACGTTAGCGAGAGGTGGAACCGTGAGAAAAATTTGTTTGTATGTTTTCTGGGATTCGAGCGTTGACTCTCCCGCTCAGTGATCGCGTACTTAACCACCCAGTTCAAGCTCAAGAGCCTTAACAGTTTTTGTATGAGAACATCATCAACATCAACAGAACATCACCTGTAATTTATAAACTCACAGTGTCAATAGATTCTAAGTCGCTATCAGTTTTGTCCAATGCTGGACGTACAGTTGCCTGTTGACAGCAATCAAGTTCAAATAAGCACTGACCGGACATCCGACATGGCCCATTCTATTACAAATATCCCTAGGATCGTAGGCATATCCGATATCAAAGGCCGCCTTGTACAAAGACCGCGACCAAGGTGTACACACTTATAAGCTAATGTACTAGTCTAGACAAATTATTAGAACCTTTTGAAAATGATTCTCTCTGAGCCTACATTCAGCTTAAGTTAAGAAGTATCCGTGGACTCATAATACTTCGGGCAAATTGCCCAGCTATTTATTTTTTACGGGCTTCTAAGGATACCTCCACATCTCATTGACTCGAGAAATCTTGCATCATTCCTTCACTTTTATCTACCTGCCATTAGGTGCCAAGTAATTTAAAACTTTTATCAGGCAGCTATTGCCCCCTTCTTCCTTATTTTTAACATTTTTTTTTACTGAATGTCCTCCTCCCACTGTGTTGTATCATCTGCAATGGGCTACTGTACAGGGGAATCTCCTTTCAGGAATCACACTCAAATGAGTAAAATAATAATAAAAGTTCACTTCATGCTCAAAACTTTGTCTCTCAAAAAATTTATTATTAATTCTTAAAAATTATCACAAAATGAATTTTCCACTGAAGGACTAAAAAAAAAAAAAATTCTACGCGCAAGGACATAAAAATTCGGTAATATCCCAACGCCAGTTTTTTTTTTTTTTTTTTAGCTGTGCCTCTGTCACAATTGCTGTCCTCATATAATCCTTGGACCGAACATCACAGCCTTTTTAGTGTAATATATTGAAGTGTAACAACATTTTGTAACTCAATAAGGACAACGATTTAGGAGGTGGCAGTGTGGCACACCATTTAGGGAACAGATGTTTGCTTGCTCCTCCTTTTTACGAATTTGTGTCGTACGTACGCTATTAAAATTCCCCGACGGGATTGTTTCTTGTTTTTTTTTTTTTTTTGTTTCTTCTCTCAGACCCAGTTCCGCCTTTGAAAAGTTAAGGAAAAAGAAAAAAAAAAAAAAAGGAAGTCGAGAAGAGAAAATCCTTAGTGGCAGCATCGTGGTGACGAATATATGTCGCAAAGCATTCATGTATACGAAATGAAAAATTTTATCGCCCTCCATGAATCCATCTTCTTATGGACAAACATCAGTCACACGTTGGGTGACACGTGCTAAAAGGCTCAAAGGGAAATCAAATTCATTGGAGAAGATGACAGGCAGAATATAGGCATGATGTTTTCTGAAGATTTATGTATCCCTTCTTTGACCCAAAGAACAATTTTTCTATGTGTGTGCTCGCTCTTGTCTAGGATTGACTGAGATCCTTAGAGCTCACCTGTTTCGTGCAATTTCATTTTTTATTATTTTTTGTTAACAAAATTTTTGAACAAATAATGGGAAAAAAGAAAAAAAAAAAAAACACTGTTGCGCGTCATCGTGGAGTTGGGAAAATTAAAAAGTTCTCGAGTTAGTCAGGACGAAGAAAGGACGGAAAAGGAAGTGCAAATGTGCGTGGCTCTAGAGGAAAATTTAAATTGCTTCGCGCAACAAAATTTCACTTCAGTGACTTTTTTTTCTGTTCTATTAGATTGCGATAGAGATGGATAGATAGAAGGGGGTCGTGTCGTTGTGAAAATCAGATTTGTACATCGATTGTGGCGGAAAGATGATGAAAAGGACGAAAGTTGGCATTTCTTTGCTGGACTTGTAATTATTATTTCTATACGGAAGGTGGATAGATGCAAGAAATAGAAAAGGGAGCTTCTAGATGTAACAATGATTAATGTGCTTCGAAGTTTTTTTTTTTTTTTGCTGTTTGCGAGTAAGAAACTGTATTCTACGAGGTAGTCTATAATTTGGCAAGAGAAAAAGTTTGTTTCAAGAAAAGAAATAAATTTGAACAGCGAAAGGTGTTAGTTAAATACAGATGTGACAGTCACTGTGAAAAAGTATAGGGAGTCTGTTAAGGATTTGAGAAAAGATGTATGTATTTTTCCATTTTATAAAAATAAAGCAATAGAAGCAACTTTGGTAAGTCTCTGATCTTTCATAATCCATATTTTTAAGCATTTAGACAAAATATACTAGAAATTAGAATTAAATACTAAAAATCGTACCAATTCTTCAAGATCAGTTTAGATAATCTAAACAAAATAACATCAGAGTCTCAAACCATTACATCGACATTTTAACTATCTATCGTTGCATCTTTGTGGCTTACACATGTATCTAAATGAATTGTAATTGAGTAGTAATAGTCCCTTTAATGGGTATAACTCTGAGTAAGAAAAAGTGTGAACAATCCGAATCATTGGCGAAAGCTAATAATGCGAAGGACGAATTTTTATTAAGGTAATGCTATACACTCATACCTAGATATACGGCAGCTCTTTATACGACCTTTCGCTATAACGGCCTTTTTTTTATTACTTTGTTTCCATTTTACGGCCAATATTTTTCGTTACAACAACAAAAAAAAAAATGACTAGTTATACGGCATTTTGCTTTACGGCCTGATTTTGTGGAACGTATCTAGGCCGCTAACCGAGGTATGGGTGTATAGGCATACGAGTACATATACATAACATAAACTTTCAATCTTCAACCGTTAGCTCAACAAAGACTGGTAGCAGACCTATGCCTATGCTATAGATACCATCATGGCAGATACTCCGAAGGCCTCAACAGAATGATTCCTAGAAATGCCACACAAAACATACTGGAGACCACACATTAATTTTACAAACTTAGTGTGTACATCAACCATTGTTGTGTGGTTGGTGGCCAAACTAATTAATTAAAAAACAGTACAACGTAAACATTCTTTTCCTCTATCCTCCCATAATTACGACTTACTCATGTATGAAACCCAGAGCAAAACGATCTTAGACTTACGCAGTCAGTTGGCAAGTATATTCTGGGATTTCCACCGAATCGAAAACTTTTATAGGAGCCTGTTTATCAACACCGTTTCATTGGATGGGTGCTTGAGTGTTTTGAAATAGTTAGTGTCTTCGAGAAGTTTCCTGCACCGACTGCGCATCTATTTTTGAGACATCGCTAAATATTACTGTGTCGAAATCTTGCGCTAATCCACTACTTTGAGGTTCCGCTTTTAAATGAATATATCAGCAAATTTCAGGGTGGACAAGTAAGACAGGACCGCCTAAGAATAGATGATAACCGTGTGCCTCTTTGATATTGATTAAATTTTATTTAGGAACTGATAATAGCAGATAGAACTACATCTTTCCTTCTTTTAGCTAAATGTAGCCAGGGCTGAATTTAAGGAAAACGAAAAGATTACTTTCAATACTGCTTTATAAATAGTAGTTGAGAAGGTACTACCTGATATTCAGCTGTCGGGATGAGAAAGAGGTGGAAACGACTACTCATCTTCTTCCGCCGATCCGTAACAAAATTAAATTCAGTCGTATGTACGAATATGTTGCTCAGTTTTACGCTTTGCAATATTATAACTCAAGAACGACTGAACCGACTTCAATATCGTTTGCTTTGTTAAGTAGCACATTTATCGGCGAAGGTTTACGAGTTCACGCCGTACGGACAAATTATAAAGTAATGCGTTCGAAACGCTTACTTGTTTGTCCATTAGGTGGTTCATTAAAGAACATTTTAAGACATCAGTAGATTTCATCATACATTTTCAATCAGCAAGTACAGCTGCCATCAGCAGTGCAACAGTGGATGAGTCTGTGCATGTGTGTTCAGATGCAATTTTTAATTTTGTGAATGCAGTTGATTAAAGGTTTTTTTGCTACCATTTAATCGATGAGACGTAAAGGGCTTTTTGATCAGCAAAATGAAAGAATTTGTTTAGCAGTTCAATAGGTTTTTTGATCTGCAGAAAATAATATTTGATTAGCAGAACATATGTACCTATAATTCCCCAAGGTTTTCTTGAATAACAGTTTAATTATGTTTCTTAAAGCATCGTGTCTTTTTACTGATCAAATAATCGATGTTTGCTAATCACTTACGTTTACTTACTGCTGATTTGTTTTTCTTTTTATATTTCTGCAGATCGAAAAATTACTTTCTGAGGATTGGAGAATGATTTTTCAATACGTTCGACTCTAGGTCAAAATGCTTTAAGTGAGATCGACAAGCTAGAAATCGAGTAGGAATGTTTAAGATTTAAACTGAAAAACTCGTTAATATACCGGGTATGGTTCAGAATGCATCTACCCTTTGCACTAAGTATGGATTTGAAGATAACTGTTGATTTGATTTTTTTAAAAATTAGCAAAATGAAATTAAAAAAAAATATCTTCCATTCTATGTGCTAGATTTCAGTGAATCGACTGGATGTAGTATGTCCCGTAAAATATCTAAAAGAGTGTGGCACTTGATAAAGGATAGATTCAAAATCAATCTGGCTTTCAGAAGTACACCTTTTTAGTAAGTCATATCGAAATCGACAACAACACGACTGGCATATGTCCCTCAAGTTCAGATACTTATTGCAATGAAGTCCTTTATTCGCAGAGACATTCCAGTAGAGTTCAAAACTAAATAACTAGGTGGCTTTACTTCTATTGGTCAATTATTTACTTTTTCTATGGTTATATGTCTTATTGAAGACCTAGTATATACCTACGCCCATTGCTTACACAATTTGACAATTGAAGGGATAAGTGAATGACAATTTAACAAATTGATTTTGTTTCATAAATAACTTCGTTGCACACATGAATTGTACACAAATTGTATACTACCAAACAAATGTGCTGTCATTAGTTAGCACATTAGGGGATATAAGAGTTCCTAGCACTTGTCAGATGAAAAAACGTCGACTACTAGACAAATTGTCAACAATTAAAACACATTAGACGGAGGATATCCACCAAATGACTCACACACATCCAGCGAAGTATTAATTCCCCTATAATGACTAAGACCCATTTTAGTTAATTAAAGCCGGTGGTATTCATCACTCAAAAAGCTACAAAAAAAAAAAAAAAAACTAGAAAACCCTCCAAAAAATTTCAAATGTTTCACAGTACTATGTATGATAATTAAAATCCAATGTAAACGAAATAATTTTTACACGAAGGGAAGAAAGATACAAAAGAAAGTTTGAAGAGCACACAAAAGCTATCAAATGAGGAGTTCACCTGAATATAATTACGAAAATTGATACTTGCACCAAAGGAGAGAATTTCTCACATACAGCTCCACGGGACGGGAACTTTGAACTAGCAAAACTAATAATTACTCGACATTGCTTGGCATTAGCCATCTACTTTACTGTGATGGTAATGGTAATGCTAATTTTACTTGGGTATAATGTGCCACATATGCAAAAACGCGCAAAGGTTCATTCATGACATACAGAACACACATCCTTATGCTTTTCGGTTAATAGGACATACTACAAATGTGCACCTGAAGCCTTCACATACACATACTTACGAGTATGCTAAACAAGAAGAAAAGGAAAAAGGACAAAGTACTTTTATGAACACACAACAGTTTCTTGCTTAGTTCAGTTGTTGGGGTAAGCATGCCAGAATAAGGACACAACAAATGAATTGTCGTCCAACGTTAACCTCAGAATCGGTTGTGCTACTAAATTTGTTTATGCATTCCTTTTTTTTGTATTTGTGATACAGTGTAAGAAGAAAGAAACTACTACAATGCATAATATAATGCAATTTATATACGACAATTCAAAACAGAGTGGTGTGCCAGAAGGGTATACGGTGTCACCTATAGTCTAGCCCAGTAAGACTACGAAGATCGACGTGCTCTACATTCATACTATTGCTTCTTGCCAAACAAACTGATTGGCCTAGTCATCGAACTTCTAGGAGTGGTATGGTGTGTAAATGGTTTCATCTAAAGATCACTAAAATTTGTTGGCGGGTAAGATACGAATAACTGAATGCAGAAGAATTTCAAAACCCGCTCAATTATTCTTAATACGTCGATGTAAAAGATACATCGCAATCATGTGTTCACCTTCCAACGGGAGGACCAAACTCAACGCGGTTCCAATTGAAGTTAAGGTTTGTCCGGCAAGCGGAGAATAGTATATCCGGCGTTCTATGGCGTATAAAAGTGTGAAGGCTCTCATCGAGTACTATACACCTTCGGATACGTGTGAAAACTACTAGAAATTGTGTATCAGGCGGCAAAAAAAAAATCCGGTGCACGATATGTCTGAAACGGTGCTAAACCTTTTGTTTCCGAATCTTGTCCACTTGTTTTCTGATTTAATGTGAACCACTGTCACAAAATCTTGTCTCCAATATCTCTGGATGGATCTAGGGACTTAACATTTCGCACGGTTTCGTACAAGTTTTTGGAAAATTCAACTTCTGAGGATTGAAAAAGGACTTTCAAAATTTACATATCTAAGAAAGTCATATCGATTTGAATAAAATGTTATTTTACTTTTACTAAGTTAATCAACAACAATTTTTTAAGTATAAACAATATTTGTGCGGTATCCTGAAGTGAGCAGTGAACATAATAAATTAGATTTCGTTATAAAATTGTCAGTTGTAATTTCTCAATTAGCCAACAGCGGTGTAGCAGTGGATGGGTTTGTGCGATTGTACGTGCTCAGCACACTTCAGGGTCGGGTGATTAATTTTCTTTAGGATGGGTTCGACTTTTTTTTTTCGGTAAATCTTATTTACTCTACAACCACCACCACCGTTGGACATGAGTATTAAAAGTTGTGAGGCAAAAACCGATTCGTTATTAGACTAAGGTTTGACTATCGAAGATCACATCGTCGTCTATAGTGACAGTACTTAAATGGTCATGCAATTAATTGCATATTTCAGATCCATATAAAGATATTCCGAATAAACATTTGTGCATACCTTCCTGTAAGCCCTATTGTCAGTAATAGATAGCACATAGCAACGATAGGCAACGAAACTTGGTAGCAACAATTTAACCGGCACGATATCCACCTAAACACTCAACCAACAGATGCAGATACAACTTGTTCTAGAACTACCACTACCACTAGCTTTACTATCTTTCCCTCAATCTCAACTCAACTCCATATGTACAATATGAGGGCGATATCAATATTTACCCTTCACCTAGGCATGAGTGTGTGTGTACTTTCCTGTATGGGGGTTGTGTAAAATAATACGGGTGCACAATCGCGGACCGTAAGTGGATGGAAAGGGCAAAAGGACAACACTGTTTCTAGCTAGAAAAATGAATAAAGGTCTGGAGCAGCGGTGGCGGCAACGTGACTGAAATGCTACATGTTACCATTTTCATTTAATTAAAAACTCGCGCTATTTACTTTTGTAGTGTTAAACGAATGAACGATAAAACTTTCGTTCAGTTAAGTTGCCAGAGTAGATTGGCTTGCCTTGGATTGGATTGGTAGTATGTAGTGGTGATAGTAGTGATGGCGATGGTGACGGTCGGTATCGTAAAAGCACAAGGGATGACCATATGAAAATATAGAAAAGGAGCGCTAGTAGGTAGATGTAAAACTCGACTTGAATTTCCTTCCAGAGTATGGTGTTTGCCCTTCAGATACTGCAGTGTTGCATAATGGCTACTATTCTCTTTTTTCCGGTGAAACATCTGTGCAATACACAAGGAGACGACGGTGTGTTATCTCATGGGGTGGGACAAAAGTCGAACGATACTGCCAGCAGTAGTTTTAGAAGCAAATGTGGATCTTACACATCAACTGGCTTTTAATCTCTATGATAACCAGAAAGTATGTGTGTAACCACATGAGCAAACATGCACACCGTCGGCAGTGGAAGTTCGGGTGGTGGGTGTATTTTAATTCTTCACCAGTGCCCGGTATTAAGGACTTAGGGAGAGTGCTACTGGTGGTAGTATGGCAAATACATTAGCGCACTGGCAAGCATGAAGTGAATCACCTTTTTGGGTACAGAGTGCATGATATATGAGATAAAAATAGAATATACTCTATAGTATCTGGAAGCAGCGAAACCACGAGGTCCATGCACTTATACATGGCTATCTATAAAATGGATATTTATTTATTTATCAAACGAAAGCGGTGTTTTGTACGCAAGGATTACCTACCAGGTATCCGTGTTTTTCTTCATTCTTTTTGTTAGCCACTATCCTTTGTTGTAAAAATTGTGTAAAATTTCCCATGACATCACAATCGCAAACCACAAAAACTTATATAAACGAATTAAAATCACTCACCATAATCATCAGAGAGAAAGAGAAAGAAAGAGAAGAGTCGAATATGTGTGTGCAAATTTGCATAAGCTTTTCAATTAGCATGAAAGCATGGAAGGCATTCAAAGGCTTATGATGTATAGTACCATCACCACCCCGACCGCCAGGCACTAGCAAATCACCTACAGACACCACCGCAGAAAGACCAAAGGGATGAACACAGAATAGAACACACAGAAACAAACAAAATAACAATTGAATTTTGAAAATGTTTTTTTTTTTTTTTTGTTTTGTTATAAAAACCCAACCAATCCCATCAACGGTGTTTGCAAAGAGAAGAAACACTATTTCTGGTTTTTTATTCGGGGTGGTTGGTGGGATCGTATCCATATGCAATGGGAGTACCACTGGTGATGGACAATAACGCATGAAGGATGCGAGGATTTCACTTTTATTTCTGCTTGTAGCGGAAGATGAATGCAAATTTGATTAAAAAAAATTGGATTTATATTTACTTTTGAGATTTAATATGCTAAAATTGTTCTATACATGGCCGGATTGATGCGACATACATATGTACCTTTGGATGAAATTCAATTATTTTAACGTGTTTCCCACATGAAGGATGGAGCTTGAAATATGATTTAAAAACGTCTATGTAACTCAGGGTGGAAAATAGCCAAAGGATGCTAGTTGGCCGGAAATAAATATTTTTTTGGACGTGGTTTATGAAATTTTGGAATAGGGACCATTTTTTTTTTAGGAACGACAACATTGCCGTAGAAATAATTAAAAGGAATTTGTACCTAGTCCTGCCATAAAATCTGTTACAAAACTTCCAGCGCAACATTAGGAATAATATCGTTAACTTTTTTTTCAGAACACATTACAAAACGCAATAAATATTCATCGAGTTTGGTTTCACTTTCAGCTACTGATTGGTTATCATGGAGTGCGGTATGAAAGAAAAGACTCATAGCGTTGCATAAGTGCGGACAAAATGCTAACCAAATTTGTGTACAGTGCTATAAATCGATTTGTAGTGGTCGTCCACTCCACTCTTACACTGGAACGCGGACAACGGTCGCGAAAATATCCCTTTTACGGACGAAAAGATTTTCACCGGAGAGGAAGTTTTAAATAAACAAACCGGTATGCAAGGACATCTAAAGAAACAAAAAATACAGTTAATAGGGTTCGGCGCAGCTATCATCCTGCTTCGGTAATGGTTTGATGGCGAGTATTCTATCAAGGAGTTATAGCTCTCCTTTTTTGTGTAAAAGGAGCCAAAACTGGGACAAAGTTGTACCATGAAGACGAATACCCTTTTGAATGAAGCAAGATGAGTTTTCTAACAAGACTCTCCTTCAGCGGCTTAGAATCGATATTCCTGCCTTAATTGCATCCGAGGATTGGCCTCCAGGAAGCCAAGATTTGAATCCTTTGGATTATTGTTTGTGACCAGTGTTGGAGAATGTGGCCTGCACGAGACGCCACCGAAATTTGGAGAGCCTCAAAAGTGCTTCAACCACAGCAGCGTTGTCCATATCCCTGGAAACCGTGCGTGCTGCTGTAGCCCAGTGGCCACACCATTTGAGGGCCTGCGTTAAAGCAAACGACCGTCACTTTGAATAAACTTTAAAATGCTTAGAAATTAAGCAAATACATTTTATAAATACGAGTACTAATTCAATGTTTTGTTGTCTAATTTTTATAACGTTTTGCACTTGTAACAGGACTTATGACAGGACTAGGCATATGTACCTAGATGTAGGTAAGTCCATTTGAAGTGAACAACACTGTGATTAGTCGGCTGCATGGTATTTTAAAACGGTCCCATCGAGTTTCGAATAAAAGGTATTTCCAATAACATTTAGCTGGCATCAGGAATCAGGGTACCACTCCCACGGCGACCAAGTGTCGCTTCACTTCATGCACCCTGATAGAAAAGTGTGGTAAAGAGAAAGGGGCCCATAGTGCTGACCACGACTTTGGTATAGAGTATCTTAACTTTTGTTACTTAAATACGCCGCCTTCGTCTCTCAACATGTATCTAAATATATCCTGCAATCTCAAATTGGGCTGAATCTGACGGCCGCTCTTTCTTAGACCACTGCTACTTAGAATTTAGTTTCGGAAATCACCTCCATACTCCGCAGTGAGTCTTTCGCAATCGTTGTAAAATGGACCCAATTGCAACTAGATACGCTTTACAACGTTCAAATATCTGTTCTTAATTCCGGGGTCCAACCATCAGAATGAAGGAGTGCAGAACTCAATATTTTTCGCTTCAAAAGCTAAATCTGGACTAAAAAGTCTATATAACCATGATACCTGCTCTTTAGGACACAGAAGGGTATGACATAGATCTTGGAGCACCTTTGTCAACGTATTGACAATAGAGCACAATCTTCCAGACTGCAAAGAGTAGTCTCGAAAGCACTAACATTACTAAGTTGTTGAATCTAACTCATACTAATGGACACTCACTAATCTGGCCTCTCCGGTCAATAGCTTTAAACCATTAAAATCCCCGGAACTGGGTAGCAATTTACCAGGGCAGTTCCAAATGGTCCTCGGAACATGGCATCTGACTTGCTACCTCAGTATACGTCAAGTACTCACAGAAACTGGCCGAAATCCTGCAATTTGCTCTAAATAAACTGGTTACATCTACTAATAGCTGTGGTCTTAGTGTTAACATGATCAAGACTGAGCTAGCCCTGTTCACTAGAAAACACGAACCCACCCCTGAACTCTCGAATAGTTTCAACTAATTGGAACTCAAACTAAACAGAAAGCTAAATTAAAGGGAAAATGATGATGAGAAAATCCCTGGTTGAATTACACAAAGGCGGTTATATAGCTCAACTTTCTAGTAGTAAAGTGGACCGGAAATCGAGTCTGAATGCTCTTGGATTTGGAAACTACAAAATTAAAAAAATTAAAAAAAACAGCTGAACGGCACAACCTCACCTACTATACCGCATCAGTGTGATTTTCTGCGGAATTATGCAATCGACGAGCTTCATCTGATACGAACAGCATCCATGTAGCCACCATGAAGCTGTGCATGTCGTTCTCAACTTCACCGATGTGTTAGACAGGGCCAGGTACAGATGGAAGACTCATCAACTTCATAATTATGCATTGTATTCTAATTAGCCATGTTAGGAAGCTGGACATCCTTTGTGACTTCTGCAGGAGCTGCAGAGGTGAGAAAGAAGAGACAGTGCTCTGCCCTTGCTGACATCAGGAACTCTGGGTACCTTTTCAGTCGATGTTAGAAACGACTGTATGGCTCAAATTAATGTTTTGAAAACGGAAAGCAAATGGTTCCACGGACAGACGAGGTAGACCAATCGGTCTCCAACTACTGGCAAAACAGTGGACTTATTGTACTTTAGTGTATCGCATCAAAACCACATTTTTTAAGGAAACCTTTTGATGTTTACTGGCGTTGAACCTTTATTTTCCCGCTGAATGATAAAGCACGGTTATTTCTTGATTTTAGTTTATCCGCACTATTTTGAAGATGCGGTTGAAAGGTCAGATATCTATACAATGTTAGTCTAAGATTTTTGTGCGTTCTCTTGTTGCACTACGGTGGTATTCACATGCTTGGTCATTCGGGTATTGGTATCGGGCTGCGTTTCCCGTCTGTCTCAGGTTAAGCGAACCTATAACGATGTGACAGCACCCCATCTGCCAGGCTCCGAAATGTAATCACAACTACTTCACGGAGCTTATAACAAAATGTGGTGGTATCCCGCAGAGCGACACGGCGACTGTTTATCACCTGTCACTGGATTATTTGACACTGTTTAGCACAATCTGGAAACTGAAAATTTACTGCCTTAAGCTGCCTTGCTCATACAGACTTCTATCTCAATGAAAAAGATGCCTGAAAATCGGTCTGTAATTTTACTTAATTTGCATGGATACAAATCCACTGGTAAATAACTGTAGTGATTCCATTTTTCGAAGACCCTCTAATCTAACCGCTATATTCATTGAAACAAAAAGTGCACTCAACTCGAATACACAATTAATGATGAACGAACGTCAATCTAATAGGACGAGAAAATAAATAAATAAAATTGTAAAACGTTTCGTCCAGCTCCTCTCATTCTCTGTTTTTATCAATTCACAGTGTATTCATCATAACTCTGACCGCAAAAAAAAATGAAAAAAATAAATTCTACCCCTAAGTACCCACTCTAAGCCCCCATCTTGTTGAAAACCATCTCTTTACGTATTTAGATTGCAAATAAAAGGAGTGAAACAAAATGCAAGTGCCCCCTAATCACTTCATTTGGATTGCACAGAACGTTCCGAACATAAATTACGAATATCGTTCCAGGAAACCTCCCTTTTTTTTTAAAAAAAAAAAAAGAGAAATACCATTGAGGACGTATATTCCGGCAATACTCGAACAAAACGCCAACCATAGGTATATTGAAATTCTAGTCAATTGACGTCTAATTCCGGTGAAAGTTTATATTTTCACCACCTCTATCGCATGATATGCGTTACTGGAATTAAAGTGGAGCAAAAAAAGGAACAGGATAATGAGGATAAAAATATCAATGAAAGTGATGAGGGTGCATTGAAAAACCGACGTATAGCCCCTTAACTTAAATATTTTAACCCTTTTACAGACAAACAAAATGAAAACCACTCTCATGTGGCAGGACTAAGGATTTTGAAAAAACATATAGGCGATACCACACGTATAAAAGAGCACCACACTCCATCCTTTCAACCTCATCGGTTGCTAGTTTCTTGTACAAATATTTTCATTTCAATTTTATCCTAATAAAAAAAAAAGGAGAACACACACACAGAGAGTGCACCAAATTTTGGTAAAAAAAACAAACTGTAAAAAATGTTTATAAAAAAAAAAAAAAAAAATACTTTTCTATAAACAAACACATCAGGGATATGACTAAAAGTCTTGCTAAGGAATAACTTTGCGAATGTGTTTGTGTTGCATGTTTACTGTGAAACCAAAATCAAAACTAAACACGAACTTAAAAATAAAAAATACGCGAGGTTTGGGGTATACGAGTATTGTAGAATAATAACACAAAAATACACTGCCCAGGAGAGTAGTCGTAGTAGTGGTGAACTGGTAAGTAAAAAGTCTAAAAGTTGATATAGGGCAAACCATAAATTACTTATTTAATTCACTGTGCAAGCGGAATATTAATGAGAATGTGAACGAGGATTGTGCATGTTGAGCAGTTTTTTTTTTTTTTTCTCTTTTTTTTGTATCAGGACAAAAAATAGGATAACTAGAAAATAATACTAATGCAAATATAAATGGGTTGGTTGGAATGCCAAGGATTAAGACATTGTGATCATTTTTTTTGGTAAAAAGTACGAGTGGCCATTACGAAGGGATTAGAGGAATGAAAATTACCGATGGTAATCTCAGCTTTTCGTCATATCCCAGGTGGTTTTATGCTCATCGAGGACATCCGTTTCTAATTTGTCATACACGAGCTAAATTAGGGCCATAACAAGAACAACAGCAATTTGATGTTGATAAAGTCGCATAAACTAGATTTAAGTAATTTGAGTACCTAAATGAGAAAATTTGTTTAATCTTAATGAACTTGGGCTTCAAAGAAGGATAATTGCGAGTGCTAGATACATATTTTGTGTGGTTGAAGTAATATCGCTATTTCAAACCGACGTTTATGAAATCCGAAGATTGAATTCAACTGCGATTTTAGAAGGGCCTAATATACAAGTCGGACGACTTCGATTAGACGATGGTAAGTATCTTTGCAAATCCTGTTGAAATCCGAAGACTATCAGAAAAGTTAAGTGAAACAGACTACCCTGTCAAAGGAAACAGTGTGAATTTGCTATGTTTAGTCTGACTACATTTTGTGCAGTCTTAGCAAAACCTACCGTGAATGGAAACCTTGAAACCTTGAAGACGCACAAATACCCAACGTAGGTTCAGGTCCGCTTTGGAGCGTTGTTCATCGGAGTGACCTAGGGCTCGATTTAGAAAATAGGTACAGAGTTGAGCAAAGTTTTAAGCGTAGTTTGTCACTACAGATGCAAATATTAAGCAGCTTCCATTTGTTCCTCACAGTATATTTCATAGAGATTAGGATAAGACAAGTCTCCGCTTGAAAGGCAGATGCATGTTTGCTCAACGACCATCTGGACTGATTTCGAATCTATCTATGGAAATTCGACAGAACCAGTGCTGAACGGAAGGAATGTCGAAGATTTGTAGGTAGTAGTAGAGTAGAATGGTCGCCAAAAGTTGACCAAAGTATGTATCATACAAAAGGCCCCCTCATTATAAGCGGAAAATAGCATTGGTAATGATCCCAATAATCAAGATGACAGGAAGCTAACATGAAAGGAAAATGCTGCTGAAAGTGTAAGGACATTTCTTGTTAACTTTTCGCTATCAGTGGCTAGACATATTAAATGATCAATGTAAGGCAAAAAAAGCATAACCTAAGAGTAAAGGATTCCAACAAACACCACGTCCTTTCTGCAATGAAAACATCGCAAGTAGATTTTTCTGCCTTATGAACCACACGAAATCAATTCGCATTTCGAAATGAAATAGTACCAACAATATCTGTCCACTCTCCTCCTTTTTTTGCTGCTTATGCTATAGACATCTCGATTTCAATATTAATGCAAAACAATAGTTTTTAAATTAATCAGACATATCGACAAAGCATGGTCCGGACAATGATTTCGGTCTACCACAACTGAAGCATTTCTACAACATTCTCATTTATTGAGGCTAGTCTAGAACAGACTTAAGGACAGCGAAATTTATTAAAATTAAGAGAAATAAGCACAGTTTACCCGAATTACAGTAAATTCTTATTTGACAGAGTTTGGAATCAAACTATTTTTTGGAAATGGCATAGAAATTTCCCTTCGCGCCGTGCAATACAAGTTCGTTTCTGTTCGTATGGTTTCAAGTCAGCAATTTACCAAATATGTATACTTTCATAACTTTTATCCCACCGCCCTATATATGCCCTGAGTTCATTGTACCATGACAAAATTACATTAAAAACTTCTCAGAAAAAATGTCAATGCCTAACATCGTATCAAAATCGGTTCAGCTCTGTGTTGCCGCTATACTATTTTAGTCGCAATTTAACCCTGTTAAAATAAACGGCTATATTTGACACTTCTATTTTCTTTATTAGCGGACGGATCCGTATTATGTATTTTACGGTTTGTTAAGTTAAATATAAGTTTTTTTTTTAACATTTTAAAGTTTTTCATATCAATTAGAAGAAAGTCCTTAAAATGTTACTACTATTGCGACTTTTTTGTCCGTATCCCTTTGTCGCTTTTTTGCGACTTTAATTTTATTATTATTGTGACTTTTTTGTTTGTCCTTTTTTTTGCTTAAAATTTTGCAGCGGTAACCTTGGTTCAACTTTTGAGTTTTGAGAGGACGAGTGGCAAGACAAACGTAGGTAAATGTAGGGACAAGACGCCTGCAACCTCTAATCCAACACATATTTTGGCTGATGACAGTAAGGGCTGTTTTTCATATACATACCTATACAGTGGTGTGCAATAAATATTACTTAACGTTTTTCTGTTCCTGTATGAAGCAATTCTTGCAACTAAGTATAGGGCGGAGGTTTTATTGCCTCAGGTAACAAATATGCAGATCCATTGTATCTATAAATAGTGATAGCTATGCAGTTTAAACGCATTTAATCAGTGATAGCAGACAGAGTTTGATAAAAAGAGTAAATTTGTACAGAAAATGGGAAAAGTTAGTCCGGTATGCAAATGAAAATGTAATTACTTGTGAAATTGCTGAAAGGTTAAGCATGCGCCAATGTACAGTTGCATGGAGTTTGAAAAACGTTCGGGAGACTGGTAGTACTGAGAGGAAGAAGGGCTCTGGAAGACCAAGCCCAGTGGAAGATAGATTTTTAATTTTTTAAAGTAGTCGAAACTTTCCTAAAACCAACAACCTTGCTCGAACAACCTAAAAAGAAAATTTCATCAAGCTTGGTCTGAAGAAGGCTGCGTACGCTTAAACAAGTTCAGAAGCCAGATTTCCCGCCACGAGTCAAGCAGGCATATGCTATGGGCTCAGAAGGATGTTTCTTCGACACATGAGATGTGGAGCAACGCCATATTTTGAAATGCATGTTGGAGATGGAAGAATCCTCGTTTTGAGAAGACCTGTAGGAAGGCATCCCCCAAAAGCTGAAGGAGTTAGGGTCTGGGGATGTTTTCCGGAGCCCCGGATAAGGGACGAATTGTCATCCACTCTTCAAATGTGACAGCACCTGTTTACTTGTGCACTAGTTCAAGAGCTTTTCGGTGAAACCTGCAGATTCATTTTCCAACAAAGTAAGCGAACGATGTAAGTAACAACATTTTTATTACTTAAGTTAAAAGATAAAGACCCTTGACTTTCAGATACTTTAAGATACGACGTGTAAGATTGGTCGCTATATAGCCCAGATCTTAACCCCATCGAAATCGAAAGCATTTGGACTGTAATGAAACACCCGGTATCGATTCTAGCCTTGCAAAGTCTATTAAAGAGTACCTGGGAATAAAATCCAAAGGAGATTCAACAAACTATGTTTTTTAAGGATAGGGTTGTGTTAAAGAAAATAAAATAATTAGTAATTTATACAACAGTTTATTGTCTTTTTTCTCTTTTTTCTCAACTTTCCGCCTACTGGTCACAAACAGCAGTTTTGCCTCTATTTGTTTATTTGTACCTGAAATTTGAAATAAAAAAAAAAAAAAAAACTCACTTGCAAGTTCATAGAAATGCTTCTAATTATTCAATAAACTAATCCATATTACATTTTTAGATGGTTTTAGGTGTGTACAAACCTATTTTTAAGAAAATGTGTTTGAGCATTTTTTTTGCACACCACTGTAAGTTTTCAGATTTAACCTTAACTCTCAATCAATAGTTACGGTCAAGAAGAAGAATATAGCGAGGTCTATACACTCACTCGAAACATTCATTGTCTCTTTCTGTCTTATTGCTTCTTTCACAGTCAGTGCTCCGGCAAAATAGCCACTCGTCAAAAAATAGTATCGTCGAAAATATCAATCGTTGTATTCATCTTTTGATAGTATTAAATGATTAACAGAGCATTTGCCACCGATTTGGCCATTAAAAAAGGTATGGATTCACGGACTGTAGGCTCAAGCTCTGTGAATTCGCAAACATTGAGCCATACTAACCGCTTGCAAAACTACACCAATCATTTTAAGGATCTGGAAACCAACATCCAACTTTTGAGAACATTTTTGTTTTTTTAATAATTAAGGCGGTTGCTACATAATAACTTTGCTTTAACGCTCGTTGGGCGGTCGTCGGGGCTTTAGAAAGTTTGAAATCGTGTCAATTTTAAAACTATTTAAAAAATGTTAATTATATAAAAATAAAACATGTCCTAAACCCTCTTTCGTTTACACAAGAAAAGTATATACAACCACACTTAAAATGTTATAACTGTAATTTTTTCTTTTTAATTTGAACATTAATAGTGTAAAGAAGAAAAAGAAACAATAGACCATGCCTGATAAATAGACCTTGCCATAAAATACGAATGATTTATAACAGTAGAAGAAAATAAGTTTCCCTTGAAAGTGAACATTTTCCGAATATATATATATCTGTATGTATAAGTATATAGTTTTATTTTTCATTTTTTTCAATTTGTTTTGAATGGTATTAACAACAATAGTGTATAATGGTCATTCTGGTGATAAAAACGACATTTTTAGATGAGAAAACTTAAATATAATTAGAAAATACATTCCACAGAAAATAAATATAAAAGAAAAATTCTATTCCACAAAGAAGATGAGATGGTTTCTACTAACAACAGCCTATAATCTATGCATTCGGGGGTTAACAAAACAAAACAAAACAAAACAAAACAAAAAAAATAAATATATATATATATATAAACAAAATTAATAATAAAAATAAATTACTGAGAGAAGTACTTTTTATAATAATTTGAATTTTGTTGAATTTTTTTTAACGTGAAACTGTATTAATTGAGAAATTCATATTGGATTCTTCGCATTTCGGGGAGCTTATATGTGGTACAAAAGCAATTTACTCCATAATGTAGTCTATACAAATTAATTGGATATACGGATTAACATATAGTGTTCTACAGGTAAAAATCAAGTCTGAATATGTTGTATTAATTTTCCCGGTTAAAAGATACAAATTTGTCAAGTGCGAATTAATAGTTGCTTGTTGTACAAGTATCATAGTTTTCCTTTCTCGTCAATCCGCAGAAAAAGTGAGAACTTTGGTCGAATTTGAAATAATCAGGTCAAACAAACACTTTTTGTTTCATATCTGCACATATGGTTGTTCTCCCACGGTTCGCTTAAGAACTAGAAAATTGATTTGTGTGTTTACGTATGTGTGAGCGGAATTTGGGAGGCGGGTTCCAACTCAATGCTAGCAAATGGTTATTCATTTCGAGGTTAGGATTTGACATCCCTGCAACATGGCATCTGTTAAATCCATCTGTCACTCATAGTGACGGGCAGTTAGTTCTTGCTTTGCGATTTTACAATATTAGAATCAACTACCGCTTAACGCATTAAAATTGTTACATCTTACTACAAAAATAACATTTCTGTAATATCTGTGTATCAGCAAGTTGACGCTGATTTTTCGGTCAAAATTTACTTCAGCGATGGGGCCCATTCCTCGTTCGGCAGCTACTTAAACAAACAAAATTGCAAAATTTGGGATTTTGAGAATTCAAATGTAATCATTGAGAGACCATTGCATCTACAACGGGTGACAGATTGGTGCACGCTTCGGGCCGGCGGCGTGAGGGCCCTTTTTTTTTGAAAACGACGAAGGCGCCACTGTTTTCTGCGCTATAGTGAAATGATAATCAACTTTTTTTGGCCTGTTATTGCAGACATTGATGTGAGCGACATGCGGTTCCAAACGAACGGGGCTACGTGCCACACAACACGTGCAATTCGGCTCTATTGCACGAAAAGTTCCCCGGCCGTTTAATTTCGAGATTTGGTGACATCAATCGTGTGATCTGACCCCGTTGGATTTCTTTTTGTGTGGCTATGGCAAGATCGTGTCCATGCAGACAATCCCCAAACTTTGGAGCTTGGTTCATTTTGCCCGAGGTTTCCTTATTTTTCAAGTCGTCCTTGACCGTGAGGTGAAAAGTGCGCAATGAGCAGGAGGCAGTTAACAAATTTGAAAAGAGTCAAATCCTGGCTTTGAAGTGAATCGATGAGAGAAATTTCCCGTCGATTAGGAATCAAAGAGTCGATCATAAGAAGATTTTTGAAAAATACTAAGAAAGTAGTGTTTTAGAGCGAAAAAGTGGAAGTGGTCGTAAAAGATGCACTACTCTTAGAATCGGTGGTCGATATAAAGAGGACAATGTTAAAGAACCGGTTCGTTACTGTACCACAAGTGAGAAGAGATATTGTGGAAACCATCGGAATAGACATCTCTGTGATAACAGTTCAAAGAGGGTTTAGCAAAGCAGGTTTGTTTGCCTACCTGACGGCAAAGAAAAAAAAAAGCATGGTAGTATATATGAGCGCATCCTCTGGCAGTCGTATCCCTTTCACATGCAGAGATTACTCTTCTAGAGAGAAATTGGACTGGGTGACCTACGATCCTTGTATTCTCTTACGAAATAAAAGAGCTGACTAGATATCTGCTCGTTACAATTAGCCTTTCAGTTATAATGTTCCTTATGATTGCAGTCATTTGGATCTGGAGACAAATCTACTAATCCTATAGACGCCGAACCCCGACAAGTCGTTTAGGTCGTTGAAAAAGTACTCGCCAAAGGTTTTCCTTCTCAAAGAGGTGCACAGAAGGTGGCTCCTCCTCCTTTTTCGACTATACAGCTTCTGCAGAAATCATTGGATGGCACTCTCATTCGTTTGCATGTCTAATTATCAAACAGTGACCCGTCAAGGTTTATGCTTTTTACTCGTATGTTTCTTAGATTTAGACCTGGCCAGATCTGTCTAGAAGAGAGTATTACTCCATCCGCCATTGTCAATTTTTAATCCTGTAAATAGCGTATCAGTGAAACCCCGATTAGTACCCTCTGCATTGTCCCTATGGAGCTATGTATGTACGTACAGACTTGAATCTAGTCAAAAGACCAAAGAAAACTTTAAGCAGTGGTATCATATGGATCGGATTATTAAAAAAAAAAAGCAGAGATTCCTGGTAGCTTAGTCATAACCCGTAGTCTCTGTGTGTCTGTCTGTACCTTGGACTGCAGCCTAAACGGCTAGACGAATTTTCTAATATCTGATGTCTGTATATGGTTCACGACTCTACGAATACCCCCAATTCCTTTACTTTTTATGATAAACGTTTACGATATTTACAGAAATAGTTACAACGTAATAAAACAATGGCGACATAATGTAGTCACTAATACTACATTCTACTTATTTTACTTTCAAGATTTCATAGTACAAACAGACGAGAAAATTGAGACAAGGACTCTCTCAAGAGGCAACACATCGCAGACAGCAGACAAACGTATACCGAATCTTTAAGCATTTAAGTTTAATTATTGAGTGAAATGTAAGTATGAGAATGAATTGAACTCCTTACATCAGCTAAACTGACTAATAGTCAACTTGACTGATACAAATGTAGGAACTTGTTAGGTAAGGCTTCTTTTTTGAGGAGATCTGTACAGTGCACGTGCTTTTTGTTTCTTTTTCTAAGTATAAGACCCTTGTACATTATAAAGTTAGATCTGTAAAACTGAAATCTAAAAACAGAATTTATAATCTATGACATACCGAGCAGAACAAACAAGTATCTGCTACTTTTGATAGGTGGGAATGCCCGTCACTGGACCTATTGATCATGTAGATTAAAGATTTGAGCCCCAGAAGTCCAGAATTATTAAAATTAAAGTAAGGAAAAGAACCATTCCTTTGTTGAGTGAAAGTAATGGGCTAATCCATAAATGGAAACTAAAGTTAACGTCTAGTTTGCAGGAAAGCTAGGTTGAATTCGGTATTTTTTCATATTTTTGTTTGTCTGTCTGCTTACTTGTTTTTTCGCGTTACATAAAAAATAAGTCATACTCTTTTCATTAAACCTCAATTATTGTGCGTGCATAATAGCATATATTGGGTGCCTATTGTTTCGTAAAAATTATGGGACCCACCCAATTGATTTACTCTGCAAAAGTCATTCAGCAAATGTATGTAGTTCATTTCGTCGTGCCAACATTTAGATTTCTTTCTTTCGATTAGTGTTCATGCGGCTGTTCAGGGTAGACACATTGTTACCAGGCATGCAGCAGACATAAAAATTGATTGCAATGGGAGAAAATTTATAGAGATGTGTGAATCGATCGGCCTGACAATGATGAATGGGCAAACAAAAAGTGATGAAAAGGGCCATTTAACTTTCATCAGAGGAACTTCTTGTTCAACAATTGATTATTGTCTGGTACGTGGAGAGTGGCTTGAATGTGTACCTTAAACTCAATGAGACCTCCTCGCCTAAGATACCAAAATTGCAGTGGAAGAACAGTTACTTGCAGAGATACCAAACTAATTTGGACCTGTCACTTAATTCGGTGGATATTTCTGAACTTCAAATTTGTCAAAGGCTCCTAAAAGAACCATGGTATGCTTCGGACCTCGAAAGGACCTACAGATGGTCAGAAATCTAGAAACAGCTACCGCCAAAATTATATAAAAGGAGGCAAAAAGGGGGTACACAAATATTTACAAGGAAAAACAGTAAATAAACACGCTTTACCTGATACGGATGCTATCCGAAGTAAGAGACAGTCGCTCATTCTGGAAGCTAGCAAGAACTTTGAAAAGTGCTATATTTGCGCGAGGTACTCAAATTGAGGTACACGCATTAGCCGAACACTTTGAGCAGTTGCTCAATTAACCCGCATAACCCAAAACAACTCAGTAGAAGACGCTGATCTGATTCGTAAAAGCCCAATCCAAGATGTCAACAGAGTTATACACCGGTCACGCACCCTATACATACGCCATGGAACAATTAATCCAAAAACTTGCAGTTGTCTACAATTTAGTTTTCGATATGGGTGAAGTGCTTAAAAACTACTCGTAAAGGAAAAATATATTTTTTCCCTTGTTTAAAAAAGTGGATGCGAAAGATTCAAATAATTTATGAAGCGATGTCGATAATATTTTTACATTAACAAACCTAGACAATGGCAGCTATTATATGCGATGTTTGTCGACTTTAAGGGTGCGTTTGATTCGATTGATAGAAACGCTTTTTTCTATACACTAAGCAACTTAGGAGTGTCAACGAATGCTCTCATAAAAGGTTCTTATGCACGTATACGACACTGTCTTACTGACAGAAACTCCTAACATGATGCAAATCATGATAAATAAATTGCACCAACACTGTAGGTTTTGGAGTTTAAAAGTAAATACCGGTAAGTCATGGTCTTTTGAAATGGATCAGGGGCGATACTCAAGAACAGATAAATGGATATGGGAAATCGAAGAAATGGAAAAAGTGAAGGAGTACAAATATCTGCGCGTCATCATCACTCACCGACTGTCATTTATAAAACACATCCAGTAGAAACCGAATAAAGCTAAGACGGAAAGGCATCTTCGGGAAAAGAAAAACTTTGCTTCAATTGTAAAGTGCAAACTCTTTGAAGCGGCGATGCTGGCCATCAGTAGATGCGGAGTGTTTTTCAGTATGAAGATGTAGAAAAGCTATTCAGATACTTCATTAAGAAAATATTTGTACCGGCAGAAAATACATCGACCAACATAAGGATACATTTTAACTACGTAATGACACATCCAAGTCAACGGCTTCTCAAGATTGTAGTAACCAAAATCCTGTGTCGAAAAATTCAGTGTTTCAGTGAATGGTGGAGACAATCCGGTGAGCATAATGTCCAGCTAATGAAGAAGATCCAGTCATCCTGGCGAACCGCTCTGCAGACATTATGTGATATGATCAGAAAATCTAATTTTGCGGTATTTACAGAAAGGGAGCATGTAGAAGGAGCATGTAGTATCAATATCAAATGGTCAAAATTGGTCTTCACTCAAATTTATCACAATCACATTTATCATCTACTACTACGAGTAGATACACTTTATATCACTTGAATAAGCCCGAATTATGTTCGAGTTTGTTTTTCGGTTTTTGTATGATTCCTCGCTTTTTGGACCTTTCTCTTTGAAATATTGAAAGAGTACTCGTATATTGTAGTGAATGCAATCTGCAAATACATAATTTCTAAAGAACGGAAAAATATATGCATTTGCAGTGTGATCTCTTTTAAGCGGATACCCCTACGAAAGGAACAAATTCTGAACCGAAGGAGTCCGCTTAACAGAGAGTATACTGTAGTGACTTACAGAAACCCACCCGATTTTTTAATAATTTCTAAAATAATTTTTAAACCGCTTAATTTAAAATCAAAAAGCATTATTTTCTGGGTAATCGTAGCTAAAAAATGGGTAAAGAGAAACAGCCGAATACCGTAGAAACGTCGAAAATTTACGTATTAAAAGAACGTGAACCGCTTTATTGTCGAAGGGTGTTAAGATGTTTGGAAAAAAACACGAAAGGTGGTGGAAAGCTATTTCACCACAGGAGAAGCGGTTAAACGTTCGATCAGCATTTAATTCCGCACTGACTGCATTCAAAATTCGATCTAAGACAGGAGTTGCTGGTAGTTTATTAACCGTCCGTATTTATTATTACGTTGGTTTGCGTTCCATAATGAACTGCAAGCCAACAAATAAATAAATAAAATTCACTTCTTTTCCAGAAACAATACAAAACAACCCGTGCTTTATGACCCTATAAATGTTATCACAAATTAGTGTTCAACGATATTTTAGCATAAATTACCATATATTGACATACGTACATTATTTTACTAGTTACATATATGTCGCCGTAAGATAGAGTAGCTTAAGTCGACCAGCAATGTTCCCAAATATATAAAGTTTCTTCTGTCAATTTTTCAGCTCAACATCTCCGACGGTTGTTGAGTTATACACATAGGACGAACACCATAAATCGAATATTTCATACGATTTCCATAAAATTGAAAATATGGGACAACTCTCGTGAAAAATACTAAAAATGGACATAAAATACTCAGGCGCACGGCCACAGTGATAGCGGGTGGCCATCTGTTGGTTTCTTTTTAAATTACATGTTATTTTGACACTGACAGCTCTTTCGCGCTCAAAAATTTACAGAAACACAGTCTCATATCACCTTCGCGATACAAAATGAATTACGCTTGAACAGCGTTCGGAAATATTGGAAACTTATTTCCAGAGTGAACGCTGTGTTGCCAAAACAGTACGAATTTTGAAAAGAGAAAAGAAAAACGTGCCTGCTGCACGCAGAAGAAAGTTCTTGAGATTGGCATGCTAATTGATAACAAAAGTTAAACTCGTGTTCATCCTGTGCGCTCGGCCGGGAATTATGCTGCTGTTGCCGAAAGTGTACGCTTAAACACGGGAACTTCAACTCGCCACAGATCTCAACAACTGAACATTAGCCGCACTAGCCTAAGGAGAATTATGCATAAAGACCTTAGATTATTCCCTTACAAGGTCCAACTGACTCAACTCACGAATTGAAGCAAAATGGACCAACTGTTTGGACTTCAGAGCAACTCGAAATTGCTTTAAAAAAAAGCATTTTTATTTCGGCGGCTATGTAAACAGCAAAACTGCTACATTTGGGGCTCGGAAAACCTACACGTAGTCGTAGAAAAGCGAATGCATCCTCAGCGTGTGACTGTTTGGTGTGGTTTGTGGAATGGCGGTCTTATTGGTTTTTTTGAAGATGAAGAGCGCAACAGAGGCACGACAATCGATTTTTTTGGTCAGAAGCTGAGGAAATGAAACTGAACGATCTCCGGTTCCAGCAAGATGGTGCTACGTGCCGTATAAGCCACCCAACAATCGAATTTTTCCGCACTACGTTCAATAATCGTGTAATCAGCCGTTTTGGCCTCCGTGGAGCCGCGATTTGACACCGTTGGAGTGCCGTTGAAAACAAATGTTATGCTGACAATCCAAAAATGATTCAAGCACTTAAGCACAATATTGATTGAGCTATTCGTGCAAAATTGGGTTGACAGGATGAGCTAGCAAGCCAGCCGCGGCAGCCAACTAAATGAAATTATTTTCCATAAATAATAGGAAAGTGTACTCTCTTCAATAAAGCAAAAGACTTCGAAAAATATTGAGTGAATTCATTTTTATTACAATTTAAAAAAAAAAACCAATAAATGGCACACTTTGTGCAATTTTGATGAGACCGCCTGGTTTTGTCAGGTTATGATTAAACACAATCTAGATTCGACTCATTTTGATTCAACAGCAAGTACTAGTTCGGTCAAATCTAGCAAGTTTTCAATGCAGAAACAAATGCAAATGAAGGATGTGACTGCGAATAGAAAAATGAGGAATGGTGTAATAATCAATGCCAAATGATGAAAAGCAATTGAATGCAAAGTAAAAGAAAGCAAACGAGCTAAATGCCAATTGACAGAAATCTAACTGATCAATAAGCCAGACGACAAATGCGAAATGATCGTTTAAGGTATATAAAAAAAAAATCGTAATCAAATTTGCCAGATGAAATTTGCAAAACAACAAAATGCGCAATGGTAAAATGCCAAATTATAACTTTGAAACACAAAATGAATTCATGCGTGGGGCCTAATATAATTAATTTTATGATATCATTCGAAAGTCTTGCTAGTGCAGTATAATTGAGAATCATTAACTTTGATGACTTTTAGCTGTATCTTGCCCCCACACAGTTTGATTTTGATGACTTTTAACTGTATTTTGCTCCCACTAAGTTCGATTTTGAAGAGCTTTGGAGAGGGCCATTTGCAAATAGGACTGAAGTTAAATATCAAATTTCATTGAAATCAGTCCGGATTTCTTGAATTAAAAGCCACCCTAAAAAACACCTACAAATTCTAAAATGACGATAAATCTATCGATCATTGTTTTTTTACTTCTCGCACTGAAAAACACGTTAACATCCCTGGAGGCCATAGCGACCTGACGAAGCGGAATACTGTCCACAACTTATGCATCAGCAATTGTCAACTTTCTCGTATTCCCCCTATGTCACTTTTTTAAAACTTATTTAGAAATTTTTTTAAATAAAAAGTATACAAATTATTTCACTGAAATAGGTGCATTTAATACAGTACAACCAAGATATAACGACCTCGGCTATAAAGAACACCCGGATATTACAAACAAAATCAGTGCCTTTGTTTGGGTTTTCCATTCAAGTTATAAGGAACTGCTATTTCGGTTATAACGTAACGATTCTCGATTTTTCACAAACGTAGCTATTGCAGATAAGCTTCAAATATCGAAGTCGACAGTGCACAATACCATACGTCGCTTTAAAGAATCATCGATTCTTAAGACACGGAAGAGAAGCGGAAGGGCCAAATTAACATCAAAAGAGGAGAACCAGACTATAAAATTAATAATCAAGATGACTTACAGTTCCAGAAATCTGTGCAGAGTTTAACCGTTCGCACTCAAAGCAGATATCAGTAACAACTACAAAAAAGACGTTTAGTTGCCGCAGGCCTTCACGGTAAAGTAGCAGTACGAAATCCTTTGCTACGACCTCAGAACAAAGTCAAGCGGCTAGATTGGTGAAGAGAGCACCAGGATTGGACGTCAACCGACGCAAAGTTGAAGTGGAAATCGTACATGAAAAAGAAAGGCAAATAACTCGAAAATAAATACAGATAAATGTACTGGTTACTTGGAATATATTCCAAGCTTTATAGAGAACAAACTGTTTTATACAAGCGAAAACACAAAAACTGATTACAAGGACAAGTGAATAATGCAGTTCTACAAATTCTAGATAAGTGAAATTTACTGCGACGTTTACAGAGAACGAACCCTTTCGACCTAATTCGATAAATCACAACCGCGTTAAAATTGCGGAACAAGCGGAAACTTTCGTTGGAAAGAAACGAGTACCTACCAAACGTTTTAATCTCATTATATGAAAACTGGTCAGTAAGAACGACCAATTTTGAACGGGTTTTTTGAAGATTTTTCACCTACCCTCGGGAAAAAAAAATGAATCAACCGACTGGCCAAAAGTCTTATGAACGGACGAGTCCAAATTTGAAGTTTTTGGACATAAAAGGAGATTTTACGTTTGGCGGTCTGCTGAAGAAAAGATGCTTCCTAGCTGTGTGGTCCCAACAATCAAGCATGCCGGTGGTTTATTAATGGTCCGGGGATGTTTCTCTTCCGCCGGTGTTGGAAACCTCATCCGTATCGATGAAATTAGGAATAAAGTAAAGTACAGACAAATATTAGAAGAACACACCTTACCATCGGGTTTGCGATTGGATTCACATTAATGCAAGATAACGATCCGAAAGATTCTTCCAAGTTTTACCGAGGATACATGGACCAAGAAGAACAAGAAGGAACACTGAAAATTATGCAATGAGTTGAGCAGCTTTGGAACGAAGATGACAGAGACGTTCGAAGACAGTGTCCAACATCGAAAGACAAACTTTGGGGGATCTTTCAAGTAGCCTGGAGATCAATTAGAGTGACGGCCAAAGTGGTAGGTACAAATACGAGGGGGATTTTTTCACGAAAAAGAGGTCTACTCGTAACTCTATTTTATTACTCAACTCTTTTTATTTATTTGTTCATTTGACGAGATAAATGAAGCGCCTAGAAAATGAAGGGCCTAAGTAATATTTCAAACATTTGAGTAATCAGCATTTAACACATTCTTCCACTAAGTTTATTGAAAAAGTGGTTGCATACAACATCTTGATCTTTTACTAAATAATAATCTAGAGGCGATAGAGAAGTCCAGATAAGACAGAAATGTAAGTTTTCATATATATATAGGACATTTATCTGTAAGAAAAACAGAAAATTTTAAAAAAATGTCACTCAGGCCCTTCATCTTCTAAGCGCTTCAAATATAATATTGACCAAGCTATTTACAATAAATTTTGATTATTAAAATGAAGAAAACAGAGAGTTTTATATCAATTGCTCTGACATAATGTATTGTCCGGAAACTTGTGGACGGCAGTATATATGGATCTTTATTTTTAAAACGTCCATCTACATAATTTTCATTTTTCAAAGGGATGATTGAACCGCTGATTTTGAATATAACAAACTCGATTCGCCGAGTACTCGGTTATAATGAACCTCGGATACAGCGACCATATGTGGAGTTCGTTATATCCGAGTTATAGTGTATGTAACCATATTTATTATTATTAACTGTTGGGGATAAGGCAAAAAATCTCCTAACACTGCAATCAGGCAAAATCTTTCAAGGTATGACTTTAAGGTAAAGTAAAGCTGGATTTGATGTTGCATAGGGTTTAGGCTATGAAGGAACCTGAGAATGATAAGTTTCGCAAGTCAGGGATTAGTTGCTCATCTGTGTCTGCTTTAGGCTATGGCGGCACATTTGTACAAAATGTGCTTGACAGTTCCTTGATCTTCGAAGCAAAGTCGACAAAAATCTGAAGGAGTTTGTGGAGATGATAGTTAAGTGGATAGTGTCCGGTTAGAGTCCAGTAAAAGTTTGTATCTCTTTTATAAAGGGACAGAAGCGCAACAATCAATTTATTTTTTGGCTTGATGAAAACCTTCAATTGACTTCCATTTAGAGAGCGGTACTTGTTGTTCCCTAGAGTTATTTTGAGGTGACTTTTCCTATCCAAATTTTGATAGTTACTTTATTTACTTAAATGTACTCTAAAGTATGTGTGCCTGAAGTTTTTTTCGTAGTCAGCACGACGAAACGCACCAACAACAGTGTATGCATTAGATTCAGTAGATAAAAAAGAGTTCTAGTCTTGCAAAGAATTCAATAGATTGCATTTAAAATCAATCTATGCTTAAAAAATTTGTTTTCTCTCGGTAAAAACTTAAAAAAAAAAATAAAATTAGATAACAAAAATAGCCTAAAACAAGGATATGCTCTAACCACTCCACACATTAACATTTACTAGAAAAACACACACAGCAATTCAAATCATAGATCTACAGCAGAAAAAAATCATCAAAAAAAAAAATAATATAAAAAAAACTTAAACTAGAACTTAATACAATTTAAAATTATAAAAATAAAAATCACATAAACAGGGGGAAAAACAGAACAAACCTTGTTAGGAGAAGAATAGTGTGAAGATGGCGATGGCATAGAACAATCAGAAGACGCAGAACTATATCTACCAGGCGTAGTACTAGTAGTTAGATTAGCCGTTGAATCACCACTACCAGGACCACTACCACCACCACCACCATTAGTAGTGGTATTATTATTATTATTATGATTTTTATTTATCAGATTACGATTGAGATGATTACGATTATTATCAATCGACAACAGAGCACTACTAGCACAATTGCCAAATGCAGCGATGGCACTTAGGCCGCCATTATTATTAGTATTACTGATAAAACATTTAGTATTAGTATGATTGGGATTGCTATTTACATTGTTATTGTTTGTTGGCGATGTTGCGAATGGTATTAGTGTAATAGCTGGGTTAAATGTCGCCAGTGTCGCAAAGTGATGCGCTGCTGCTGCTGTTGTCTGTTGTTGCTGCTGCTGCTGCTGCTGTGAAATCGTAGCAGGAGGCGGTGATCCACCAAACTGTTGGTGGGTGGTTGCTGCAGCAGCCGCTGTTGCAGTCATTAGAGGACTTGTCACTTGCATCTGCATATAAGTTTGCAACATTTGTAATTGTTGATGTTGTTGCTGTTGCTGTTGGAATTGCAATTGTTGTTGATGTTGTAATTGCATTTGATGCTGTTGCTGTTGTTGCTGCTGCTGTTGCTGATATTGTTGCAATTGCAGTTGCAAATGCTGTTGTTGTTGCTGTTGCTGCTGCTGATGCTGATGCTGTTGATTTTGATGAAGTGGATGATGATGATGAAGATGATGTGGATGCGGTAACGTTTGGATTAATTGCATTTGCTGTTGATACATTTTGTTTTTGTTTGATTTTTTTTTTTTTTTTTTAATTAAGTTGATCTACTATCTAATTCTACAATAGAATGAAAAAAAAAAAAAAAAACAAACTAAAAATCTAACTATAAAAGCTGTTTGGTTAGTCAGTGTCTATTTACTATCGTTGTTGCGTTTGTTACCACCACCACCACCACCAACATCAGGGACCCTTTCTAAACAAAAAAAAAAAAAAAACAAAAACAAACAAACATCATCAGTTGGACTTGAAACGAAAACCTAAAACTTTTAGTACACAATTTAGTACATTTTTAGAACATCCGTACTAAATGGAAGAAAAACCTCTTAAAAAAACTTGTAAAAATAATTTTTAAAAGGAAAACATATAGAAATAGATTTTTTTTTTTTTTTCGTGTAGCAGTGGTAGGTAAAAGTATATGGCAAGGTCTAGATTTTTATCTATAAGATAAAATGATGGTGAAAAATTTCTGATCGCATATTTTTTATTTTTTTTTTTTTTGTATCTGAATTTTGTTTTGGATTTGATTTTTTTTTTTTTTTTTTTTTTTTTTTTTTTCTTATGCAAATCTTACCATTATATCTTTGTAGTGTATTTGATTAGATACAGCTGCTGCTGCGGCTGCTGTTGCGACTGCGGCGGCGGCTGCTGTTGCGGCTACTGTTTTTTTATTTGTTGCCGGAGTGTACACTGTTGTCGTTGGGTGTTGATTCCCAAAAATATTTTGATGTTGAAATAATTGCTGTTGTTGTTGCTGTTGTTGTTGTTGTTGCTGCTGCTGATGTTGCAATTGAATTGAATCACAAAGATTTATTTCAGTGTAACGGCTCAAAATCAATGTCGGTGTAACCGCACTAACAATTGCCGACGGAAGTGCAGTCGTTGGTGCAAGTGGTTGTATTACAGAATCAGATGGACAACAATGACCGCAATAGCACAAGGGCAATCCCGAATGATTTTGATTTGAATATTGGAAACTATTTGTCTGATGTTGTTGTTGTTGTTGTTGTTGTAATGTAGTTATACCGTTACAATTTGGTAAAAATGTACAACTATCGAGGTGGTTTTGTGATGTGGTCTGATGTTGTGTTTGTTGTTGGCCAATAGATGGCGGTATAAGGGGAACTTGTATAGTGGATAAGTGGTGATGATGATGCTGATGATGGATATTTATAGGATTTATATGGGAATGATGATGTTGTTGTTGTTGTTGTTGTTGATTTTGATGAAGATGGTGATGATGATTAGTAGAATTGGCTAATGCACTAACAATAGCCGATGTTGCTGCTGCAGCAGTCAAGTGAGTATTAGTCTGTTGCAACTGTTGTTGTTGTTGTTGTTGCGGAGCCAAAAAGGGGGGACAAATAGCGAGGCCCGGTGGGAAATACGTTGTGGCAACAATTTTAAATTGTTACTCTTCGTTTCTTTTTTTTTTCTTTTTTTTTTTTTGTTAACCAATTAAATATTTAATTTATTTTATATTTTAAGATTAAATATATATATATGAATATATTCTTTTTAAAAACTACTCTTGCTTATCATACACATTCAAAAAGTTTTTGATAATATTTATATGACATATACGCTAATTGTAAGAAGATTGTCAAAAGATATAAAGTTTCCACAGATGAGATTTAGTACAATGTACTAAAAGGGGTAAGATTTGTATAAAAAAAAAAAAAAACGTTTAGTTTTATATACGAAATATCTAAATAGATTCCAAGATAAAGATTGTCAGATTAAAGTAGATATATTTATGTAAAAGTTATAAATATTTATTTTTGATTAGAGTAGATGATTATCGAAGTTTCACTGTGTTCTCCTAAATTGGGTACAATTAAGAATATTGCATATATATATATTGTATATATATTTCTCCTCAATTTAGAATAAAAAACACGAATATAAGTACGCTAATGATTTTTGATTGTCAAAACGCGATTTCTTTCTGTTGGGTTTTTGTTGATTTGTCTTTTTCAATTCACATAACCTTAACACTTAAATTACTATGATTATTTTATATTTTTACTTTTTCTTTTTTTTTACATATATCTATCGAATTCCCTAAAAAATGTATTTATATTTATTTCCTTTTTTTTTTTCTTTTAGAACAGAAACAAACTGAAATACATCAAGAAGCTAGTTTTTCTTTTGAGATTACCTACAACCTAATATTGACTTTTTGTATAATATTCTTTTGATTTGATTTTTTCCAAATTGACCATAAAATTAAAAAAAAAACCCTAGCACATATGGTCTTTCTTATTTATTTTGTATACTCTTTGCTATAAAAATATGCTCTGTTACTGATTGCACGTAAATTATTTGTTTTGTTTATTTATATTATTTTTTTTTTGTTTATCTAATATGATATGTAGGGAATAATTGAATTTTTTCCTGCGTTAAGCAGAAATACAAGTGAAATCAAATTTAATGCAAAAAACAATTAATATATTTTATGTAAAATTGATTCTTTTATTTTTATTTTTACACTAACAAACAACCATGTAACTTAACTTTTTATTTGCTTTTGTTTTTTTATATAAGTTTTACAAACTCTTTGGTGGCGACGGATTATACTTGCTTTTTTTCTTTTAATTATTTTTTGCAATGTTGATATATATACTTTTATTTTTAAAAAAATATTTTAATTAGGAATATTTGTTTCAAATGAAAATAATTTTTTTCTTTTTGTATATATCTTTTTTTTTAAAGCTGTTCGGATCCCTTAGAGAGAAAAATTAGTGTTTCTTCTTATCTTTCTGGTTTTCTATTGCACAATTTCCGTTTATCCTGTTTTTCTCCTAATATTTTTTTTTTAATCTATAAGCTCAGATATAAGTTTCTTTTCTTTTATTATTCTCTTTAACAATTTAAAAAAATTGAATACTGTTGATTGTTCTTATTATTATTTTTTGAAAATAATTATTTATGTTTTAAAAAAATATTTAATGTGTATTAATCAAAAAATAAATACGTATATCTATAAATATTGCAACAACAATAATTTGTATCTTTCTCTCTTTTTTTGTAAATATTTTTGTTTTTTTCCTTTGTTTTGTTTTTGTTTGTAATAATACTGATTGTATTTGAAGGTTTTTTGAACACTGAAGTTGGTCGTGTTTCCTTATGGGTTTTTTTTTTTTAGTTTATAAAAGTTTTTTTTTTTTAGATATTTTCCGTTCCGTAAGAGAGAGGAAATTGGTGAAAGATACTTTGATTGTCTAGGAGTTTGATTTTTATTTTTGATTCTGTATATAGCCAAGAGCAGTTTAAAAAGTTATTTGTTGTGTTTTTTAAGGATGCTTCGAAATGTCTTTTCCCCCTTTTCGACGTTTTGCCTAAGTCTAGTTTTAGTACGCCTAACTTTTAAGAGGAGAGCGAAAGGATATGTTTTGTTTTTTCAAGAATAGGATAAAGGATATACCACCATATATGAGATAATAATTTTTATATTTTTTTTTTTTTTTGCTGTGTTTTCTGTTTTTTTTTTTTTTTTTTTACCAATTTGTTTGGGATTCTTCGTCCGTGTCAGTAAAGTGAAGAGCGACAAATAGAAGTTTTGTTTCTTGTTTGCGGCGCGTTGGCAACTGGCAATGATGATTATGAAGACTTTTGCTGGTTGCTTTCTGCTTACTGCTGATGATGTATATCGGACGTTGTCTTCCGGCTGATGATGATGATGAGAAGTTCAAACCACGTTTTAGCAATTAACTTCTTACTCAAGAGTCTATTTGTCGAACCGAATTAAGAAGAGGAAGATACAAAAAATTGAAAACTTCAAAACTTCTTTAACACTTTTTCTTTCTTTACTATAATTTTTATTATTAGAATTTTTTTTTTTTATTTTTTTGTTAGCACTTAAACTTTGGCCGATTCAGCAAACGAACGTAATCAAGGCAAGACCAACGAACTTTTTGCCCCTACGAAAAAAAAAAAAAACAACTTCTACCACGATACTTGTTACTCTGTCTTCTATCGCCGCTTACTTTCTTCGTGTTTTTGTGTTGTTCTTTTTTTTTTGTATTCTCGTTAGAAAAACGAACGCGAGACGATAGGTGTGCGCGGTTTTTTTTCTGTGTTCTTTTTTATTTTGAATTTTTTTCACAATTCTTTTTTAACGAGTAATTCGCTTACTTTTTTTTGTTTATTTTTTATATATGATTTTTAAGTGTGTTGGTTTGGAAAAAAAAATTCGATAAAAAAAAGGAGTGAATAAGTTTTTATTTTATCTTTTGTGGATGAAAAATTTTCGCGGTTTGTTCAATTTAGCTTTTATCGCGCGTTTCGTGAATAATTTGTAATCAAAACAAATGTCAATGAAATGGACGACGACGGTGACGACGACGACTACAGCCGATGTTGTTGATGATAATGGTGATGATGATGATGATGATGATGGTTGGAGTGGCGGCCCGATGTGGTGTATAAGTTAAGTAACAAGTATTAGAGAAGAATGAGAAGAGAATAACACAACAATCGAAAAAATTCTTATGTCAATGATTCTTTCGCTATTTGAGATACGAATACAAAATGAAGTATCCAAGAGATACTATTAGGTATTGGGGTTTTCCTGTTGGGTTGGTTGGTTATTAGTACTCTTTCTTTTGTACTTAACGCAGTTGGAATAATAATTCTTTTTAATAGACGATGAGAAAGATATAAAACGCACGACGACGTTTTGTTTATACGTGAGAGAGTGTATAGTTTGGATTACAGGAAAAACTTGATTCTTTTTTAGATTAAAAAAAAAAAACGTAAAGTCAGATGTATCTGCTAAGAATTAGTGTCTTATCGAATTTCGATGAAAAAATTTTTTTTTGTTCAAACGAATTGCCAAAAAGATACTTTTTTTTTGTGAATGAGATACTTTTTTTTTTTTAGAACTTGTGAATTATTTTTTTTTACTTTTTTACTATATGTGTTGAATGTTTGATAATATAATATGTAATAGAGCGGCGGACAGAATTGGAACGGGTTAAAGCAAAGACTGTACGAAGACTGAAGTAAGAACGACTGGCATTCTAAGGTAATATACCTATTTTTTCGGAGTTCTTCTTCTTTGGCTCTCCGGAGCAGCACCAGCAGCAGCAGCATACCTTACTTCTTCCTCTTTTCATGAACCATCATAGTGCTGCTGGTTGGAATTTTGTTTTTCCTGACTAGGGAATATATGTACGTATACTGGTGAGAGCGAGAGACTATTTGGATGTGTTGTGTGGGTACGTTGAGTTTTTGTAGGTAAAAACATTGCTCTTTGGCGTAAACACAGGCGCAGAGAGTCGATTGACTTTGTTACCACGGTTGTGTTGTTTTTTTTTTTTTTTTATGGGAAGCATTGTTGAATAACAATACACGGTGGTGGTGCCGACTAATGATACATGCGGTGCTTAGCTCCTTTTTGAATAAAAACAGGTTCATCTCTCATCATCGAAGGGTTCAACATACAGGTGAACATAAAAAAAAAAAAAAAAAACAGGGGTAAGGAAGTGTGCTCTTTGTAAGCAGGTAGCTAACGAACAAGTGTATGAATGAAAAGGGTGCTCTTTCTCCTTCTGGCCTGCATTCGTCCTGTATAACAGTTAGTTCTTGTAATTATCTCCAGTCTCTCTCCGAATATTCGGAGTTTTGCAAAAAAAAATACCCATACAATCGCAGCTGCAACAGTTGTTGTTACGATGCGATGTAATTCAACAAGCTACAAGTAAATCATGTGCCTTGTAACGTAGTCGTCGTCACCACCATTATCCGCTCTCATTCTAGGCCTATGCCGGTGTGATAGGAAAAGCGTACAGTGCGTCGAATCTGAAACTTTATTCTAAGGTTCCACTGTGCGACAGGTATGTGGTGCATGCTGGTATTTTACCGCGGGGGGTGGTGGTAAAGCTATGGCAAAAGGCAGGAATGGAACGAACATACGTTTTACACCTGAGTGTATTTGTGTTATACATTTAAAGGTGATAATCTGAGGACTATTTTTGTTGTTGTTGATGATGATGTTGTTTTATTCGTTTATTTTCCATTTCATCCTTGCAGTGCAGTCGTGCGCAGAGTCTGTACCTTTTGCGAAAATGGATTTTGGAGTACTTGTGGTGATGGTGGTGTTGGTAGTGGAGATGGTGAAGTAGTGGTAGCAGAGATGAGGGATAAAAGCAACAGATATGAATTAAGGTTAAGTTTTGGGATGTTTCTCTTTTATTTTTTTAGTTTATTTGCTGTTGTTCTCTTTTGGCAGTGCAATCTCTTAGGAATGCGAAATAGCCCTGCGCCCTTAGACCCGCTCGTGATGAAGTAAGTTGTGGGTATGAATTCATGAAGAACATCATACATACTATATGTGTATGTTTTGTAAGGCAATGAAGATACTCGGATGAGGCAATGTTGTCATTTGAGAGGAAAGTGATAAGTTTTGTTAAAGTGGAATAGGAGTCCATTTGAAAATTTTGACTAAGGTAGACAAGAGGTGATATTTGAAAAACTATGAAAAGGTACAAAAACTAGTAGATATTGAAAACCTAGAAGCTCAGAGAACAGCGCTATAAGCAGTGTTAAAAATAATGGTAAATTCGTGTTAGATATGTACTGACAAATAAAAATATTACCATTTTACTCTTTAGTTGAATTTACAGCGTTGTTAGAGAGTGACAGAACTTCTTCATAGTGTTTCAGTTTGTATATGATCTGCCAGTGTGACAGTTCCTGCAATGAACAAGTGAGTGGTTGCACAAACCAACCTTTCCAATGATTATGATGTCCCGAAATTACAAGTTCGAATCTGCTGCAGTGATAAGCTAATGAAGGATGACTATGCTATCACTAAAACGTTCAAAGATATCGATGTAACGCGCGTTACCAATTTTATGTAACACGAGTTACATTAAAAAATTTAGATTTTCGTTTAAAATACTGAATCATATTTTATTTTTATTAGTTGACAATGTGAATTACAAATTGTGTAAGCAGAAAATGGTAAACAAAAATTTTGTAAAGAAAATATCGTGCTTAAAGTTGTAACGAGGGTTACCATTAAGTTTTTTTTTTTTTAAATATTAGCTTACGCCTAGGGATCAATCGAACAATCCCTTGACGACGTAAGCTGTAAAGACAGATAGAGAAAGAGAGAAACACAGATTGGTATTAAGTTTCATTAAACTCCGAGGGTAGCGTCCTGGTGGGCATTTGATTTGCTTTATGATTCACAGTATTTTTCCCGTCCACCTGATGTCATCATCATCACCCTACTACCAGTGTTATGCCTTCACAGTAGAGATGGCAAAAGCATTCGCAATTGATCGAATTTTAGATGATTTCTGACATCAGGATTTAAACCGTAAACCTTCAGCGTTACAAGCGACAATGTTACACCACGACCGCTCCAGAAGTCAAAGTTAAATGCTTTTCTAAATAAATAATCGTACCTTTAAGCATTTTTAGCATTTTTAGCATTGGCAAACACAACACGTTCCGCAAGAAACAAAAAATGCCTATACCCTGAAAATATTGCGATAACCAAAACGAATAATAGTATGACACCGAAGGTAACGTGAGTTATTATGAAATGTCATTTGATTGCTTCAAAATGGAGAAGAAGACCGGAAGTTTTTGTAAATGATCAACGACTCATAGAAATTTTCGAATGTTGGTAGTGTTTTTCAAGCCACAATCTTCGCCACTTGTAGAGCAGCACAAGAAATACAAGACTGCGATCTTTGTGAATTTTCAGCCGAGCCACAATCAAAGATCAAAGGCAGTCTTCAATTGTCGACGAACTCTCTAGAACATATGCAACATCTAATAGTAGATCAACCGCTAAATGAACAAAAGAAAAATGAGACACTAATACCCTTATAGGTGTGCTCAGTGCAACTTTGACCATTACATTAAGTACAACATTGCCGGATTGCTGCAGGAGCTGATATGATACTGAGGAGACAGAAATCGCCACACGGGGAACAGACTGATAAGACACGATTTATTAAGAGCATAGGTCTAGGAACAGTTTTAAAACTGCTGATAGATAAAGAAAGTGGACCAGATGGTACTCCTCCGATACCAAATTCCTTCTAACTTAACCTAATCTAACCTAAAAATCTCTAAAAAGCAAAGACCGAAACCACAATTCAATCTGTATGAACATCAATGGAACATTGGTCATTAGAGACACCAGACATGAACCCAAGACTAAATTAATTTATTTATTGATATTTCAAATTCGTGCACCTAGTCTTCAGTGTTTTATCTGTAGTACTGATTGACCTATAGATACTGCCATCTTTCATAGTGATACCGGAATAGCTTTACTTTTAGATATCTGGATTAAATACCGCTTGTAGAGTTTCCTCATTCTAGTGCATTCGCTCTGCTGCCAACATAGGCAACTAAGTGTATAGGCCACATTAAGAGCTTCTGCAGCATGGATGACGGTAATGATCCTTAGAAGAAGTTACATACATTTTCAAGAAAATGAAAACTATTCATTTTTGGAGGAACATTGTCTTCAATGTCGAACCCTCTACTAGGATAAAATTGATGTGCGACAAGAATTTCTTTAAAACCATAGTTCCGCTTCCATGAGAACAACTAAACTGAAAGTACTCTTAACATAAAAAGTATTCAAACGAAGGAATTCCCCATAGAATGGATACATTTTTCAAGACTTGTATGTAAGTTTTCGATAGTCTTATGTAATTTGCATCTGCTTGCAGAATTTTTCATAATAAAAGCACATATGAGTATGTGAGAATCAAAACTCGTCTTATCCAAAATTTGCAAAAAATTAGATACTTATTGTTATCCGTTAAAAAGAAGGCACTACGTAGAAATATGAACTGCATTGGAATAATCAAAAAAAAAAAAAAAAAAACGGTTTGGAAAACGGAAAAGAAATACAGTGTTATCCCATCTCTGACTGATCTAGGTACTTCCTCGAATACGAATTGTGAGACGGCTAATATCTTTGCATTAGAATGGTCGACATAGAAGTCTAATATCTTAGCATTAGTCTAACTTTTCGAAAGCATTGTCAAAACTAAGATTGATAAGATGCTGGACGGAAAGAAAATCTTGCCTTTTCAGCAGTTTGGATTTAGGAGTCATCATAATACTGTGGAGCAAGTACACAGAATAATCAAGTATGTTAAAAATGGTTTCGCTAGACACTGAAAAGGCTTTTGATTCTGTCCGGCATGCTGGGTTGTTATACAAAATAAACCTTTCGGTTTCTCTGATTATACGTATCGTAAAAATTGTTAAAAGTTTCTTGTTTGGACGCTTACGAGTATTTGTGGTTTATGTAAATAACTGCTGCTGTACCCCAGGGCTCAGTATTAAGACCAGTGTTGTATAATATCTATACTTCCGACTTTTCACAACCTCCGAATTGTCAGTTTGAAATGTATTCACACAGGAGTATATTCGTCCGATGAGACTGGGTTCGTAATTGAACGTAATCTTCAATCAGCTCTCAACACTATCACAACTTACTTTGTTATGTATAAATACTACTGAGTACAATTGGAGTGTTACTGTAAGATAGTTGGGCATAGTATTCGACAAAAAACTTACATTCAATAAACAAATTATAAATACGCTAGATAAAGTTAATAAAACAATCTCTACTGAGTGAAGAAAACAAGCTAATTATATTTTAGATAATCTTTCAGTTCTGCAAACCCCACAGGTGGACCAGTAGGGATGCAGTAAAGTGGGAGGGTTGTGATCCTTCTACTCCGGATCATAACTTCGCCGTAAGAAGAAGAAGAAGAATCTTTCAGTCTTTCATGTTGTATGGTAGTCCAGTGGGATAAATGTGCAAAAACACACAACAATAAGTTGCAAGTAGTGCAAAATAAACTGCTAAAACTCGACACTTGAGCTCCACGATAAGGCCAACATCGATCTCATTATTAAAAACAAATAAACAATATATTGAATTGTGTATATGTAACACCTATTAATCATTTGGTTATTTATATGTTGTATGTATGTATTTATTTATTTATTTAATGTATGTATAAATTGTGTGGTTACGACAAAATATAACAAAAATAGTTATCGTATAGAATTTAGGCGGCAACAAAAAAAAAAAAAAAAATTTAGCTCGATGCTAAGCAGCTATTTCTATCAAGCCAAGATTAAATTTATTGAAGGAAGCATGATTCCGGTCTAAAAGGCAAATGTGAAGATTCATCTCCCATACAAAAATGTAACCTAAATAGCACAATACATTGAGCAATCGTGGAATGTACTATGTTCTTACAAAATTTCCTCATCGCTTCAGGCATGTTGGGACTTTAGGTGTGTTTTATTGCGAAATGTATCTACAACTGCATAAGAAAAAAAACAAAGTCCACAACTGGATCACATTCACGTATTATGTAATTGCATCCGAATGCCGTTATTTTTCAAATCACTCATATTTGAAATTTAAACAAAATCGTTAAAATGTTCTCTTTTTTTTATAGCAAAAGCAAAAATTATTATTTTCACAATTTTCCAATACAATATGTCAAATATTGGTCAGGTGTTTGGAATTTTGATTTATACCCCTAACTGAAATATAAAACTTGAACAAAGTCGTAACAGCCATTTTCGAAATTCGAAAAATTGGTACCCAGAAGGTATCGTTAATTATGGGCTTAGAAGTTTGAAGCATCTCCGTTCAGCCGTTTAGTCGACTACACAACCACACAAACTGATAAACAGAATCGAGAGCTCAGATTTTTTTGAATTTCTCTTTATAATAAACAATTTAGAGAATAAATATTTGTTAAAAGAAAAACCATTTGCCCTTTGTAGCTGCACTGACAAATTTCACTTCCACAGATTTTGTTGTAAAACATAACAACAAGAATGTGGCTGTATGTCTGAGTCTTAATAAGGGACGCAGCTATTTATATAGTGTTTCTGTTGCTTCATATGAAATGTCTAGCATTTTTAGAAATTGCTGAGACTCACAGACAAATTCTGGTGTTTCGCAATTTTTTATAGCAAAAACAGCGTAAGAAAATAAAAATTAAGAACTTCAAATACTGCAATTTGAAATGAAAACAACATTGAAAAATTTTGTATAGACACATATCATAAAAAAGATATGAATACTAGTGTTTTAGAAAAGTTGGGTATACTCGTAAGTCGTTTAAGCTTGGTACTTGAGCTTACCTACATAGCAGTTGCAAATTCCTTTTCTTTACTTCAGTCCAACATGGTTTTCAAAAATATAAATTTAGCGAAGATGCTCTTTTGGAGTTTTGTAAGCAAATATATTGAAAATTGGCCAAGAAAATGCATGCTGCAGTATTATTTGTGGATATAACCAAAGCCTTTGTTATGGTCAATCATTCTACTCTCATAAAAAAAATTTCAAATGGAAGGTTTTCGAAGCTTTATGCTTGTGTGGTTCTGATCATACTTGGAAGATACTATCAGAAGCGGAACTCTACGAGGGCAAGGTGAAAAGTTCTCGGTTTGATGCAGAGATGGCGTTCCAGTCAGCAAAAATTTATGTTTCCTGCCTGGGTGCACTTTTCATTAGTTTGTATGACAAGTTTCAACATGTTCTCTCAAGTAGTTTCTTTACACGAATTTTTGCAGTAGACGTCTTGTGTGTTTTTCGTTAAAATGGATAAACTTGAATATCGTGCGGTGATAAAATTCTTCGTTTTGGATGGGTTAACCCCTAAGGAAATTCATCCAAAGTTGACAAAATTTTACGGAGACTCTGCTCCTTCCATGTCAATCGTTACAAAGTGGGCAGCTGAAGTTAAACGTGGACGAAGATGACCCACCTGAAGGACGGCCAAAAACCGCAACCACTGCCGAAACCATCGAAAAAGTGCATGATATCGTGTTGGACGATAGGCGAGTGAAGGTGAGTGAGATAGCTGAGGCTGTGTGTATATCGGAAGAGAGGGTACGAAACATCTTGTACAAAAACTTAGGGATGCGAAAGCTCTGCGCAAGATGGGTGCCGCATTTGCTGAATGCCGATCAAAAGCAAATGCGCAAACGATTTTCGCGGCAATCTTTGGACCGATTCAATAGGGATCCGACCGATTTTGTGCGGCGATTTGTCACCATGGTTGAGACATGGGTCCATCACTACACCCCAGAAACGAAACAACAGTCAAAGCAGTGGGTGGAAGCTGGTGGTTCAGCGCCAAAGAATGTACTAAAACAGGTGTGCCACAAGGATCGGCATTATGACGGCATTTGCCGACGATATAGGTTGCGCATGTGGACCTGTTTCCTCTTATTTAGGATCTGAACTTGCTTAGAAATTAGTTTGTTGATCATAAGTTGGTTATTAGTTCCAAAACTAAAATTATGTTGTTAATGCGCACCTGAGTGTCAATAATTGAAATTGACTGTTTGTTCTTGTTATACCCTCTTCTATTTTCATAGCAATCTTGACTGTAGTGGGAAGTGCTTTCAAATGTTAGTTAGTTGATTCCAAGATAAGTTTTTTAACCATAACGAGTTTTTGAGAAAATATTTCCACTATACTTCGAGGAATGTCTTCTATTTAAGGAGAGTTTGTTCCTCTGAGGTTTTGGAAACCATATGCTATGGTTTATTCAATTCAAAATTGCAGTATGACATTGCCGGCTGGGAAGGTATCTATTTTAATAAAATTCACCCTCTACTAATCTTACAAAAATATGTTTTGCAAGAAACACCGTCTACATCGTTCCTTTCATGTATTCCGTAATTTGATTTCTTACTGTTCGCCACTTGTACCGTTTCAAAGTGCTAGGAATATTAATCTCTAAATCTGACAATATTTATTTTAGAGTCCTTGACAATCATAATCTCCACGCAAATTCTTCTCATTCTGTTGCTGTGCCCATTTATCGCATCACTGCGTTTCGAAACTTTTGTATAGTAACCTTTGTTGTCTTTTCAATGATTTACCTTAATCACTAAGAGCTCTTGTTCTTCACCAAATAAGCTTAAGAAGCTTCTAAAAAATTATTTATTTAGTTTGGATTTCAGAAGTTTGGAATCGCTTTTAACTATCCAGATGTAGATACGTTTTTTAATTTTATTAGTTACGAATATTTCCCCGTCTTTGTCTAACTAAATTTAAATCTTTGTTTTGTTTTAGATTTTCTTTTTATCTTGTTAATTGCTTTTATCTTTATCTCATGTCTGTTAATGGATATATATGAATGTATACTTTTTTTTATTTCTCTAAGGATCACCCCACCTGTAATCTATGAATGAAGGCCTAGCTATTTTGAAGTGACAAATGTCACCAACCTTTCTCATGTTAACATCAATTTTTGTATTAACTTATAAGATTAAGCTGTATGAAGGTTTAATTGAGAAAAATCAAACTTTGTTATTGCTCCTGTATAGTGAAGTCGTGGCTCAGTGGTTTGTGCTTTGGACAACAAAGCGGTAGGTTCAGGTTTCGGAAACCAGTAAACACCAAAAGTTTTTCAAGACTTTTCACTTCATGCGAATACATGAAGACAAGTCTACGAGGCTATAATTAAGTCAATCCCGATCGGAAATGGCAATAGAAACCCAAATCTGTAGTACAAATCCTTGGAGTTTTAACCATATGCTTGTTTATAACAAATAGCACACACGGCTACCTTACCTATATAATATTCCACTATCCAAATTTGTATAGCATATGCTCGGAGGAAACAATATCAGGTGGTGCTGCAAATTTGTTCCACTCAGATTGTGGCTTGGCTCTGAGCTAAAGAATAGCAAGGGCACAGCCAATTTAGCAAAAACCACAACCCTTTATAAATTTTTAGTAGTAAAATTTTACTTCTAATTATTTTAGCGCATTTTGGGAACTATTATCGTATGTATCTGAACGTGACATCTGAAGTAGTACTAGTCTGAGATTGAAAGCGAATCACTGTAGGCATTTGCTTTACAAATAAAATTTGACTTTTCTAACTCGTTCGATGTATCAATAAAAAAGAATTTCAGATCGTATTTTTCTGTATAGATTACAATTTTTTTTTTTTATGATTCAACACCCCGATGCCACATGAGTCTACTATATCCACAAAGTTTTAATTTCTTTCTGGAATAGGTACCACAGCAGTTTTTGCTTTTGAATGACTTGTGGACGAGAGAACTTTGCTATTGAAAAACTTGTTCACAAGCTTTTTCAGAAATGTTAAACTGGCCGTGTTCTTATCAGGATAGATACATGATAAATACATTCATTTTTTTAGCAACTTTTTCAATATGACTCACAGCGGGTGATTATAGGAAAACATTATCTTATTTTTTATTTCCAGATTATTATGAAATATTACAGATATTCAAAATTAATATTCATTTATGTACTTTGCCAATATGATTAACTGAAAAAACGGAATAGCATTTATAATCCTTAGTTATGCAATATTTGTAATGTAGCCGGCTTTTATTATCGTAACACATGCATTGAATTCGTGAATGAAAACCCATTTATTTTGTTTAATTAATAAAATAATGTTATTACTTTTTCAGTTAATTAATTTTTAGTATGACATGTTTGCCATAAAATCTAGAAGTTATTTAATTTTGAAAATCATAACAATAAAATGAACTTTACCATCTTAATGTTATTATCGAGGATTCACCTTGGCTTTTGGTGATAATGCTGGATTATTTTTGTGGTAGGTACTTTGGTGTACTTTAATGGCTTGTAGATGCATATGATCAAAATTTTATCCGAACTCCATGCTACCATTATATTGATGGTGGGTGACAACCACTTTAAATTCAGATTAAAATGACTTGAGTACATATGTGTAATCGGTGTATTTGTAATGTTAAGCCGATGCAGCATTCGATTTTTAGAGAACTCGTAGCGTAAACGCATGATGATTCGTGCAAGGTCTAAGTACACTCGCGACTATGAATTCCATTCATCCTGATAACTGTACAAAAATGATTGCTTCGAGTATTCTTTTAAAGTCTACCAAAATAATAAGGATACACTCTTGCCAACAGTTTTAATATCGAATTTGTTTGAGCTATACGAATCAAAATTGTACACACGGTCCTTGGGTCTCAGATCTAATAGTGTTTGATTTTTTTGAATACACTCACAGCCACGCCCACAATCATGTTAAATGTCGGAAAACCTCTTTTTAATGCTTCAGGACACTCATTTGCAAATATCGATGGGGACGTGCAATAAAATCACGTTACGTGAAACAAATGTAACGGCGTACACAAAAATTGTCATACTGTGAATTGATTCCAACACTGGCAGGTAGAGTTATTCGGAAGAACGCAATGAATGCAATAATGGTGACACCATCTCACTTTGCATCCCTCATAAATCAAAGTTTACCTTCCTAGCTCAAAATTGATAGCCAACTATGATAGATCGACATAGTATTCATAAATATATGTATAAAAATCTGGTGAACAAAAAAAAAAACCGCACCTTCGTTTTAAAAAGCAAACGATTACAGCTTGTCTTAACGAGGAAGGAATGCTGCAGTATCTCTCAAGCAGAATCTCTTTGCAGGCTGGGACCCCGGTAAGTAAGTCTAAGTCTCATTTCATACATACCCGGCACTGAATATACGCCGGTCAAGAAGACATAATCGATTGCCATAATATTGCATAGCTCTTAACCTAAGGCCGCATTGGAGGTTGTGTAGCTTATAGGCTAGAGAGCGGAGGCTCGTGGCTGAGGGGTGTATGTAATCCGGCCGCACAGGACGGTGAAATAATCTAGCTTATCTAGGTACAAACATAGAAACATACACTCATTAAAAAAAACATCGATTCATTACAACTTCTCTCTATTCATGGAGAATAGCTAACATTATTAAATAAGTCTGATTGCTTAGCTACATGCCTGACGACTATTCTGATAAGTAGTCATCTCGTCTAAAAATTTTCAAAATCGGATAAAATGTGAATGGGATGTGGGGAACTGGTTTTCAAAAATCTTTAAATCATCGTCATCGGCTGGATAGTTCCACTTGAAATTCATCGAAATCGAATGGGAGCAAGATATGACGAGCAGTTTAAAGCACTTTCGAATCATCTTTCTTATAAGTTTAACTCTAAAGCCCCCCAACGAATAAAGATGGGGTAAGATATGAAGGTTGAGTAAAATCCGTGGAGCGGTTTAGGCTGCAGTTGGCCATACATACTGACAGATGGATAGACAGACAGAGTTAACCACTTTTTCGAGTTCCTCTATACTAGATGTCAAAAATTTTCACGAAACCAATACTACGGAAGTAAAAAACATATTCCTATCTAATTACCATACTCTACAAATGATAAAATTGCATTCCCCCATATCTAATTAAACCAAACTCTTGATGGGACATTATCTATAAAAACTGCAACAATATACATACAAATTTATTCAAATGGATTAAATTTCCATCTCTAAGAGAATACGTTAATTGTGCAACTGCAATTCGAGTCATCCTCATCAAAATACATACAGGATGTAAAATTTACTCCCTTTCTCCTTAAACTATATAGGTATGTACTCGTAATATACACATCAAAAATAAAATACCAAAAATCTGTTCATTAAAAATTCTCTAAAGAGCATGACAAAAATAGCCTAATAGCGAATGATATAAAAAATTCATGGAAATTCTAATCCTGCCTAAACAAAAGGGGTGCTCTCCTGCCGGAAACCCCTTCAACATATAATACATCTGTACAGAAGCAAAAACAAAAGTATCCTCAACACAATAACACTCGTGTGCGCTTTGTCAAACATTTTTTGGACTAGAAAAGCTCAAAAGGCAAAATTTTCAACAGAAAACGAGAGAGAGAAATGGAAAATCGAAAAAAAAACTCCTAATAAAATATTTATACAAATAATTTCGCATCCTAGAGCTGGGCTTTAGTCCTAGTTCTAACTCTATACACTGGTACGAGTATACACCTGTGTGTGTTTGCAAGTGTAACAGAGTGAAAATCATTTGGACCTTTAGAGACCAAGTTGTTGCAGAAATATTTTCTACTTGGCTGATTTGGGAAGACGAAGCAGAGAAGAGGATAATATTATACCCTTGTTCACTGTGTGTGACAAAGCTGGAAAGGAATACTGTCTCTTTGCGAAAGGATTATTATGAATTTTACATTAAGGCATACAAGCCAATTGTTTGTTGTATTAAATTTCCGGGCAAGTACATTTCAATGTAAAGTAAAGTCGCTTTAATAGCATGCAGAAGAAAATAGTATGCAATTACAACGGCGAGGAAGAAATTTATGTAACTTACGTCAGAGGAACTGCAACTTTGTGCAAACATTTTGAACTTTTTGGATCACTCACCTGAAAAAAAAAAATAAAAAAAATTAATTACAAATTTGAATTAGAAATAAGTACTCGTACATATGTAAAGGGTGTTTTTTTAAGAGCTATAGAATTTGAAACTGAAATAAAACACACAGACAAGTTGAGCAAATGAGCCAAAGTTCTTTTGTATTCGGTAAATAATTTTATGGCATTAATGTTGAAAAATGATTTCGGACAGGAACTCACGAATGATGCGCTCGATGTTGGCTTCCAAGACTGGAATCGTTGTTGGCTTGTCCGCATATACTAACGACTTCAAATACCCCACAGAAAATAGTTCAGCGGCATCAAATCACATTATCTTGGAAGCCAGGCCACAGGTCCATTTCTGGAGATAATGTTGTCATCAAACACTTCCTTCAATAACTCGATGGTTTCGCCGGCAGTATGGAATGTAGCACTATCCTGTTGAAACCAAATATCCTGCAGACCATGTTCACGCACTTTTGGAATCAAAAATCGTTGATCATGGCTCTGTACCGGGCGCCATTGACGGTGACATTTCGATTTTCTTCATTTTTGAAAAAGTAGGATCCGCTGATACCGCCAAATCATAAACCGCACATACAATGCATTTTTCGGGGTGCATCTGTAGTTGATCATATATTTCCACCATTTGTAAACGCTGCTCGGACGTATGTCTTTGCATGATGATTTGCCAAACAATACTGAATAAAAAGATTGTGTCAGCTGTCAGGTTAACTATGTAGGTAGTAAGCATTCGACGATTGACCAGGTGCATAGAATTACTGACGTAATCGAGAAAGCACTTGAAGAGAAAAAGATATGCTCAAGCGTATTTCTTGACGTCTCGCAAGCCTTTGATAAGGTATGGCATGATGGCTTGAATTGCAAATTACGACAAGTTCTCCCTGTATGCCTATACGACATTCTAGAATCATATCTCGGGAATAGACTCTTCCGTGTTAGACATGGAAATGAATACTCGGAGCTCAAAGAAATTTCGGCCGGTGTACCGCAAGGAAGCGTTCTTGGGCCACTTCTCTATCTGTTATATACTCGAGATATACCGAAAGAAGATGGCACTATCCTGGCTACGTTTGTCGATGACACCGCTATCCTAGCCGTAGGTAAAACAATCGAAGGAACGACTGCAAAACTGCAAAACGCACTGAATAAAGTACATGAATGGACGAGGGACTGGCGGATCGCCCTCAACAAATCTAAATCTGTTCACGTGAATTTCACTTATAAGAAAACTAATCTTTCCTAAACTTGGCCCGAATACCTTTTGCAAACGAGGCCAAATACCTTGGAATGACACTCGACGCAAAACTGAAATGGAATTCTCACGTGAAAATGAAACGTAAAGAACTCGAAATCAAATATAGAGAAATGAACTGGTTGCTCGGAAAACACTCCCAGCTCAGTACTGAGAACAAACTGCTTTTATACAAGCAAGTGCTAAAGCCGGTGTGGACTTACGGTATACAACTTTGGGACTGTACCAAGAAAACAAACGCCAATACTTTACAAACTTTTCAAAATAAAGTGCTAAGAGAAATTGTCCACGCACCGTGGTATACTAGAAACGATGATATCCACAGGGATCTCGGAATTCCGACAATCGAAGCTAAAATTAGATGCTTCGCTTCGGAGGAAAAATATAAGAAAATATTAATATTCCCAATTTTTTTTTAAAAAAAAGAGATGTAAATGCAACTGAAAAATACAAGGACATTTCTTTCATGGATACAATGGTTATAATTTTAATGGGAGTTTTGCATAAAGGAAAGGGGTTATGAATACCCTTATATTAATTTTAGGACACGGGCGTTTTTTTTTTGAGGAAAGGGGAAGAGACAGAGAGAAAGACAGATTGGTGTAGTTGGTTTGAAACTCAGCTGGTATTAAGTTTCAGTGAACTCCAAGGGTGGCTGTCCAGATAACTGGGGAGCTTGTTTGTTTTTGCTTTTGTCGTTGCTCATGATTCACAGTATTTTTTTCCGTCCTCCTGATGTCATCACCACGATAAAGTTGCATTTTAGTCATATGACCGCCCTAATGCCAGTGTTATGCCTTCGCAGTAGTGTTGACATAAGCTTTCGCAATTGATTGACTTTTTATTTATTTCATGCGAAATAAATAGATGATTATTGACATCAGGATTCAAACCGTGAACCTGTAGCGTGACAAGCGATGATGCTACCACTACCAAGCGGAATTTAGAAAAGGATACTCAATTATTGATAACATGTACAACCTTATTAGTATTACTCAGCTGAAGTTGCATGAAAACAAAAAAGTATATGCTTTCTTTATAGATTTTAAAGAAAATCCCTGTATTATAAACCACTGTGCATGGGAATATCATCAACGTTTTTAAAGTTGCTGAAAAACTTATACAAAAACAGCAAAGCAGCAGCCTGGTAAGGAGTGGAACTGTCTGATTATTTTAAAACTAATATGCGAGATAAACAGGAATGCCTTCTTAGCCCGCTACTATTTGCGTTATTCTTAAACGATTTCATTGAATGAGGTCTAGATTTTGGTGATGTACCCTGACGATATAGTATTTTTAGTAAAATAGTGTTAATTTTGGGGTTAGAATGAAATTTGTTCCTTGCACTGTGTCCCTATAAACCCTAGATATATATAAACCCTAGACATCTAGTCAACACAATGTGGTACACAAGGAATAAAAATTGAACTTTTCCTAAAAATGGACGGGGCGGGGCCAAATGTTAGTCACATGCGGCATATAATTCAGAAAGCCATTGAGAAGTAGAGTTTAAGAGTTACTATTAAAAAAACATTCCACGCATAAGACTTCATACGAATTTTTTGATTTTTAGATAGATAGATAGATATTTATTTCGTGCTATAATTTACAATAGGTTTACTATCACACATTTTACAATACAGAGATTTGATATTCTAATATCTTTCTACTGTAACATTATTTAATACGATGAGTTGAAATGAACTGACTATGAGAAATGATTTTTGTTTATATAAATCCGTTCACGATTTTTATTATTCAACATATAGGAAAGTTACAATCTGTTCTAGAATGTATGATACCCTATCCTTCATCTTCTAACCCATGTCATATCATGGCATTGTGAAGGTTTTGTTTCAAATGTAATGACATCTTTCTACTCAGAGCATATTCGTGCGATTTCTAAGAGATTTTACTAGATAATTTTTTGCTAAGACTTTTATATAGAAAAAAGTATAGCCATTTGTAACATCTTTTGCTACCATAACTCCGAAGAAAAAAATTAAACGGCGTGATATCGTACTATCTTGGTGGCCAATTTTGGTCGCCGAAACGAGATGACGAGGCCGGGAAACTGTGTTTGGCAGGTGGCACCGTCTTGTTGAAACCACATGTCTTCCACATCAACATCATCCAATTGCTATCATGTCCCGAAAACACTAACCATTGACTTTTACAGCAGCATCACGAGAATATTGGAATAAGTGCGGCCCAATCACGCTACCGGCCCAAAATCTGCACCCAACAGTGACTTTTGGTGGATGTATTGGTTGTTCGTGAATGGTCTGTGGATTTCCATGTTAATTTTGTTTGTTTACGTAGCCATTCAGTTGAAAGTGAACCTCATCGCTGAAGATGATTTTATTCGAAAAGCCATCATCAACCCCCTATCAACAAAGTGACGACGCTGTTCACGGTCTCCTGGCTTAAATTTCTGAGTCAATTGGATCTTGTAGGCATGCAGATGTAGATCTTTTGTTAAAATGCGCTGCGTGGAGCTGTGGAAATATAGTCTGTAAATCCTTCTCGTACTTGCAATAAAATCGATGGAAGAATAAATGTAGCAACTATTCGCTGAACTAATTTAACAAATGCACAATAGCGAGCAAATTATGACTAGTCTTAGATAAAAGGTGATCTCTTTCTAGAAAAACTCAGTTGCAAAGATAAACGAGTCTCAGTTGAATCTGTTCGACATTGATTGACAGTTCTTAGCAGTCTCTTCTTTAAAAATCAAGATGACTTAAGAAATCTATCAGGGTGGTGGTTCTAACCAAGTGACTTTTCTTTCTACAGGTTCTCAGGGTCCTCTGCCTAACCTAAACTAGAACTACCTCAAATTCTTTTGTTACGAAGTTAATAAGTCATTGTTTTGACACCCAAAAATGGCGTCATTGCACACAGTGCTTAAATTTAAAATAGACTTCTGCCAAACACTTAAACTTGAGTTAACTACCAATTCAGTCTGCACGTACCTACACTGTACAGTTAATCCTTCCAGCAACTTAATGCAAACACATACAATTTTCGGTGGTCCATATAGTCCGCCACCTTCCTGTCCGAAACTATTCGGAAAAATAGCACCAAGGGAGCATAAACAGTACTCCATATAACGCCAAAAAAAGTAACAATAATGCAGTCCAATAGAACTTTCCTTCTCACTGCTACTACTGCTGCTGCTGTTGCTGTGCACCCTCCCAGAAGACCATCAATTACAGTCTCGGTATAGCGATGACGATGGGTTGTTTGCAACAATGGAATTTTCTAGTTTTATTATTGGCATACCTGGTCGGTCATTCGTTTCGATTCTTTGCTTATTGCCTCCCCGCGTGCCAACCCCTTTGGCGGCTATAGGTTCGGTTCTGCTGCTTTTGCTAATTCCACTAGCTTCTGTTGCTGGTTTTTGAGTATACATATACCTGTTCAGGTGCAAAACTTATGGTCTGTACAAACGCACACACAAACAGAAGAACAAGAAATAGTATAAATGAAAAGATTCCTCGATGGTTCTTCGTCTAGCACCATGCAACACGCTCAGCAGAAGTTGCATGCCAATGAGCAGCTATACAATACTTCTTGGCCAAGAAGTAAATACCAGTACATGTATACAGATACTATGGCCGAATGATTCTAGCAGTTATTTGCAATTATAGCTCAGTCTCTCATAACAACACTGCAAGGCAAATATTTTGTGTGCATTCTGTACAGGAATTTAAATAGAAAAAAAAAAAAAAACAGAAAATGAAACGAAAGAACAAGAACTATACTATAGTCCTGGTGCTGTGGCTTGTTGCGATCCGATTTGTGTTGTGCTGTCCCCTCTGATCTCCATCGAAAAGCAGCAACCCGTGCTTTGGTGGTTGTGGCCGTAAATTTTATATTGTTTGACTTTTCAATCTGGCTTTTTTTCTTTCTTCTCCCAACTCTCCATTTTCTTGCTTCGATTTTCGTCTCCTTCTTGGTCAGATGGTTCGGGGACATCATAGGATGCTGGAGGGTGGTGAATGGTTGATGTGATTTTCAACAGATGCTGCTTTGATTTCCAGTGTTGAAAAATTCTACGATTGACTTGGTCTCTCGCTCTTTGGTCCTGCTTTGCTCCCGGCTGCTTTAGATACTTTTATTTATTTATTCTTAGATACCTTTGTCCCTTTGGGTCGTTGAAAGGGAGGCAGTGCGAGGAATGGTTGTGAATAGAACGACCGGTTTTGGGCGTCTGGAGAGATTCTACGTTTTTTTTTTTTTTTTTCGTATCCTTTTTTTTATAGATTGGAAAAAAAGCAATCGCAGTCGTTTTGTCGTTTCATTGCCTTGTTATGGGCAATCATTTGCATCCTGCTTATTAAGGATAACGAGTGAGAGATGATCGAATGGCAAATATTTGCAATTACTTCAATTATCCGAACGGAAGTTGAAAGCTTGGAAGTTGGTTGGTACTTGAGAAGTGTCACAATTTGTAAGGGCATTAAATGCAGAGTGGGTGGCGGTGGGAGGTGTAGGCGGTAATGACTCGTTACAGGATATTTGGGTCAATTTGACATTTTAGGACGGCTTGACATTATTGATACTTTAACGAGCGGTGCTCAAAAAGTTGCAGCTATCAACTAATGGCGAAGTAGTATACTTTTTAGAGTCATTTCGATTGATGTCCTTGAGAGCAGTGGCAAAAGTTGATTAATTAAAGCATTTATGGCACACCGTAATTTTCGGTTTACGAAAAATTATTGTACGTAGATTGATTTTGTAGTAGCTATGATTTCTTAAGGAGAATCAGTTTCAGATTTCCGAATGGTGTCAAGCTAAAAATTCAAATTCAATGGGGTACTAGAGTTTTGTTTAATTTTGACGCTTTTTACCCCGCAAGTGGAGACCGGACATAAGTATTAAGTAACACGGCAAGCCGCTGTTACTATTCAGTTTGTAAAAGGAACTTTCGTAAACTGGAGAGAGCACTGTTGGACAATATCATGTTAGAGGTGTCACCTCAATGGCTCTGAACCTACAGGGAATTGAATCAGACAGAAGAAACCGTAGTCCATGGTGGAACAGAATTTTTGCGAAACTCACTTAGCAGCTCGCTGGTGAACCCTAAGAATTTGACTATCGAGTGGTACAGTTGCGAAGTGGTCTTCACAAAGAGGAATTCCTGGAAAATTGTACGCTTTTGTACCCCACTTAACGGAAAAAGGCGGTCATCAACACTCTCTGTTAAACAAAAAACTCTGCACAGCGTGAATGAAATCAATTAAAAACGTAACCCATTGACCTAGGTGAATAGAAGACCGTCTTTTCTTAGTTCAATAGTTTTAAAACAACTCGTGGCTGATAATCTATGTATAGACAGAAAGGCATTTCAACTTGACCTTCAATATTGGTTGTGGTTAACATTAAAAAATGTTTTAGGAACATATCTGGTAAACCGCAGAGTTTCACTTCTAAGTCGTACGGCCCGGATAAATTAAAAGGTACAGATAGAAATATCCAAGTACCATGTTCGATGAACCAATTTGTGTATACCTATATTTTCCAATCCATATTTATTGGTTATCCGCCATAGAAAATAAGGACGTTATCGATACACCAAGATGTTATGTATCGATTTATCGTGAAGACAAGAAAAGCTAACAAAATTAAGTCGAGGATTCGGAATCCATTTTTTGACTTCAAAAATGTGTGCTTATCTAACTTAAAAATGGCTGCACCGATTTCAATATAATTAAATATTCTGATTAGTGCGTTGATTGATGAAGAGTTTGAGTAGTTAGCACAAATGTTGAATTTGATTTGAGAAAAAAAAAAAAAAAAAAAAAAAAAAAAACAATCCCAAGCAACCGCGTGTCATTGCAATCAGAAGCGCACCAGTGGATGAGTGTGTGCATGTTTATGTTCATTTACGAGGAGGAGGAAATTGACTGGTCTGACTCAGCTAGTGCTAAAAGGCGTCACTATCCAACTCTCCAAGGAAGACAAATATTTAGGAGTAATCCTAAATAGCAAACTTCTTTGGACGAAACATAACATGTCGAGCTAAAAACTGCTAAAGCTCTGTCAGACTTTCGACAATGCAAAGGTGTTTTCGGCAACACATGGGGCTTGTCGCCAAGGAAAGTCTTTTGGATCTACACGGCAATGATAAGACCCTTCCTCTCATATGCGTCAGTTGTTTGGTGGAATAATCTCTCACGTAAATACGTTACTGCTGCTTTCGCCAAACTCCAAAGAACGGTCTGTCTCGGCTGCTTGGGAGCTTCCCCCAGTACGCCTGGCTCTACTCTAGATGACTTGATGAAAATCCCCTCCTTTGATATTTATATCATGGGGTGTACACTCAGAGCCAAGAAGTGGTTTCTGGCACGATTCGTACTGGAGTTTTAATAACGTTGCGCGACGATTACCCTAAGACCACTACCTCATGGATATGCCGTTTGATGTAATGACACCTGAATTACGGCTGCGGTTCCAGGATTGGCTTCGGATGGAGTCTGACCCAGGAAAGGAATGTAGTCGCATTTTCACGGACGGCTCTAAAAGTGGAAAGGAGTCTGTTGATGCTGGTGTTTTCGTGGAATGCGACAACATTAGGCTTCACTGCTTATTAGGAAAACACACATCTGTCTTCCAGGCAGAATTATATGCTATCGTAATGGCTGCGGACTATATTGTGAAGAACAGGTGGAAGGGGCGAAGTATCTGCGTCTGTAGTGACAGTCAGGCTGTGCTTATGGCCTTGTTCGATCCTTTATTCACTTCCAAAATAGTTTGAGAATGCAAAACATCCTTGAATTCGGTCGGCTGAACTTTGGGTCCCAGGACACAAAGGGATAAAAGGAGATGAGATCTCTGACGACCTTGCTAGACAAGGCTCAGAAGAGAGTTTCTCTGGACCTGAACTCACGTTGGGTTTGCCAGCGTCCTCGGTTAGGGCTTCCATTGACGACTGGGTTTTCAGTGAACAAAATCGAAGGTGACATGACTCATCGTATGTAAGAAATCCGCGGCTTTCTTGCTATCTCTTAACAGACAAGACTGTAGACAACTTACTGGCGTTCTTACGGGCCACTTTGTCTTTGCCAAGCACTTCCATGCGCTAGGTCTGAGCGCTACCCCTGTCTGTGATTCCTGTGGAGAGGGCGATGATACTGCGGAACACTTTCTATGTGATTGTCCTGCCTTTGCTGGGATCAGGTGGCGTCTTTTTACGAAAGATGAACAAAAAAAAAAAAAACCATTAAAATGGGGTTCTCTGCCTGGTTGTACAATGGGCCTGTTTTTGAGTCTGAGTGCTCCAGTAGGGTGTACCCTTCGCTTTCAACTGTCAAAAAATTCGCCACAAAAAGGGGCTATGTTCGTGAGGTATAGTGTCCGTAAAAGTAGTAGACTATGTACATATATTTAAAGTACTGGATTTTTTGTTTCGCATGCACATTGTCGAACGCTTTACAATTTTACTATCGTCAAATACAACTAAAAGGTGCACGATTCTGCTCGTGTCATGTATTTCAAAAAAAAGTTTAGAAAATATTTTTTTTGTTTCGCAAGCGTACCAACATCTATGAATCAAATCAGGACATCTGTCGGTGAAGAGTCATAACAATTCATAGCGAGTTGGTTTTGGCTGGGGAGAAACGCAAGAATTGTAGCCCGCCGGTTGTGGTATTTGGTTTAAAATATAAAATTTTACGATTCTGGCAGCCACTGATTAGCTAGCTTTCAAAAAAGCACCGACCTGTTGGAATAACATCTTTCATCTAACTCTGGCCCAAAGTAGTGTTTGAGAGCCTCAAGATAGTGGTCGAAATTGGTGGTGTGCAGGATTTTCCCTCATCGCATCTGGACACGCTGTAGCAGACTTTGGTTTGCCTGATAATCGTTTATTATTTCACGTCGCGTGAAATTCTTCGTGATAAAACAAAACTACGGCTGCTTCATTTAATCGCCCCGTATAATCTATAGATTTCGTCTCTAGAATATATGCCATGAGGAAGTTCATCACTGAAAATCTCATTTGCCAATCGGAGTGTCCTTAAAGTTCACAGGTGCGGAAAACTTCCTCCATTTGCAAATATTTCACTCGATTTCATTTGATACGGAAGCCTATACAGCGCCACTGTAATAAAAGCCTAGATATGTGCCTCAGTCAAAAAACGAAGAACAAAAAGCGCTTGAAAGAAAATGCACGATATCAAAGCAACATCAGATTTCGTTACAGAGATCGAAGTATAGACAGTCGGTCTTAAGAATTTGGTGAGTACGCCAATAAAATCAAAAATTCTGCAGATAGGCAGACCGATCGTCTCATTCTAGATGGCAAGGCCGAAATCCGAGTAGACTACAAGCTGCAGAAAGTAACATGCACCAGCTTATGGTTAAAGAATGGTTAGAACCACAGCACTACTTGCTCGATTCATAAAAAAACAAACCGCCGCACCTCCCATTACAAAAACGCCTCCCGCAATATTATGTCTGCGGTGAAATACAAGCCGGTAAAACCTTTGGTGGGTGATGGGATAAGCTGGAATGGTAGGCCTGGTCAATCGAATATGAAGCAAATCTTCATCTAAATCCCAGTGCACTCAGACTCGATTTCAATTCATTCTAGTTACTATCAGCCAGAAACCCTTTTTCGGTCTAATGGTTGGAGAAACTTACGATTTTATTCATTTTTCGTTTATGTTCGGGTGGTTGTTGCTTTCTGTTCCCCGATGTGGTTTGAACCTGCACCGACAAAAATAATTGTTATCTTACGGATGAGCCTGAAGTAGATAACAAGTCAAACAATAAGAAACTAAACTCATGTGGTAGCACTCTGGCTGACTCGTACAACTCGATTTTACTACCGAGGAACACGCATTGGATCAAATCAGTGAGCTTGTTGATTTAGCAGCTATCTAGAGCACCCTAAACTTGACAGAAACAGGTAGAAACCTATCAATTACTAAAATTCGTATCACAAACAAACATTTTCTCTTGCTTTCGATCAAAAATGCGTTGAAAACTAAACACTTGCAGACGCTCCCCTCGATCCAAATGCTTCTCACAAAATCGTTAAGTCTAAACCCATTGGAGCATCTCAAAAAAAGCGCTATACCTGACCTTCGATGTGATCATGAATATCTTGACGTACATATATATTTCATGGTAATAATGCAGCCAACAACCGCCACATACATACATGCATTGCGTACTAACCCTATGGATGCCAACACAACTCGGCACGGTACAGCGAACACCCAACTAAGGGCCCTCAAGGCCAATAACAAAACGACGACGCACACAGTCAGCAAAACTATATTTCAAGAAGTCAAGCGCGTCGAGCGTGGATGGCAGTCAGTGCAGAGACCACCTTCATCATCACCATCGTTGTTGAGAGCACCTCATGCGAATAAAGGTAGTTCATCGTTGGGGAACTTTGTTTTCGCTGTTCGCATTCAAGAAAACGAGCGTTATTATCTTATGCGCCTTGTCTGGCATTGGACGCCATTGTCTATCTGCTGCGATCATAAAAAGGGCATAATCTCGCTTTTGAAGGCAGGAGAGCATGGCGAACCAAAGAATGCGCGCAAAAGGCAAAGCGAAGAGGTATACAAAAAAAAAAATCCCTGACAAGCCAAGTTGAAACTTGTTCCTGAGCGCCTGTTGCCACGGCCACATGCCTTACACGCGAAACGGAATGAAACAAACAGGAAGGCAATAAAAAAAAAAAAAAAACGAAAAACAATAGTTGCCCCCACCTACCTGGCGACCAAGCCAACTACACACAACAGACAAAGTCGCGCAGAATACGCAAAAGAAGTAGAGCCAAGGGCAAAAACCTCATACTCAGAAGGCACCATCGTCATCATCATCATCGCCACCATCACCACAAGCACCACCACCACCACCGCCACCATCATCATCATCATCAGCATCATCAGCGGCAGCATTGGTATCACCATTGTCGTTGCCATAATCTTTTTCGTCTTATTCTTCACATTCGCCTTTTGTAGTCGTTGCCGTCGTCGTCGTGGTCCACTACCTTCGTCCTGCTCTCTTGACAACCGCCCGCCACTCCCCCTCGAACTTTTTAGATACGAAAAACGTCTAAGAGTTTGTTTTCGCGACGTAACAGGTTGTAGTAGCATCGCGTCGCATCGCATCGCACACAGAACAGAGGCATTTTCATTTTCCTCGCCGAATTGTATAATACCAGCCGAAGAGAGCCAACGAAAGAGTAGGCAGTGTTAGATAATAGATGCAGATACTTAGATACGGTATGGTATTGGATAAGAGCAGCATTATGGTTCGCTTTAAGCGCAACTAGTAAGAAAATGGGTTTTCAGGAAACTGTTCTACGCATAGAATTTCCCCAAGTTTCCGACGTATAAGAGAACTATACTCTTATACTAATAAACTCTTTGAAAGGTTTTCCATTCCCTTGAGTTAAGAGAACTTTCCGATTAAACTGGATTGGGGACATAATCCCTTGCTTTGCAATTGAAGTCAGTACTCGAAATTTTTTTTTTTTTTTTTTTTAAAGTACGAGTACACCAAGTTTTTGGTATGCAACCAGTTTACATTGTTGGCATGCAGAGTTGTAGGGTCATCCGGAGCAACATGCGATGCGACGCTAGCCCGTTTTTGAATGATGATGCTAAATAAACCAGTTTCGCCACATTGCAAACTACCTCGAACGCTGGAATGGACCTCTTCTTGCAATTTTCCACAAAAAAGATATGCTAAACCAAGTCTTTAAGAAGATACCCAAGCTCGAGACGCTCGCTATTTAGTGCTGTGTGCCATCTCCCTGCGGTTCTAGACATGAATTTTCTTTCCATGGTCTAGGTGAAGTGGCAATGCGAATAATGAATGAAATTGCATGTCTCCTCTTAGTGTGTGATGTGGCCCGCCTACGGCGCGCAGCGACGGCGGCAGCAGTATCTCAGGCGACACCACGTTCTTCTGATCTGCAGAATGTGGCAATGACGTTGCAGCTTCGCCGATAAATAATAATGCAATGGGCTCCATGGGAACATAGTCATGTGTCGTAGAGTCTAACAGACACCAGTTGCAAGATGTCTAAGTCTAATTAATTGTAAGATGACGTTAACGAGTCCGCACGTCGGAATGCAGACATGCATGTTTGGGGTATAATTCGATATTTAAGAATGTGTTTGTGTAGTAAATTTTGCGGGACTTCTAACTGATATGCGAGGACTAGTATCCATTGGTGGAGAGGAGGGTTGGTGCAAGACCTGTTCAGTTTTATAACCTCGATGATTTCATTCGATGCACTTGGATAGAGCATCGTTTCCATCGTGCATTGTCTGGGTTTGTATTAAGAGAGATGGTTTGGTGGGGCTGGCAACATTTAATTAATTACTCGACTTGATTGAGATTTAAATGGAGTGCAAACTTTAGCACGCTCAGAATAAAAATGTTATGATTTAGAAAGTACTTTAAGCGGGATGTATGGCGGCTTTGATGAGGATACATGTGTGTACTAGGAAATGAAGAACAGATGGACTGTAATCAGCAAAGGAGAGACAGAACTAAGGAAGCATGTCAGTTAACCAAGCAGGAAATTTAGAAGTTGTGTACGTACATAAAGTTGATGTTCTACCTGAAGGCACTCATAACATTAAATTTCATTAAATGTTTAGGAAATTTTATTATTCTACAGAGTCTGGGTGGGATTTCAACACAAGCACGATCTCCATGTGGTTACACAATAACCGACCTTAGAAAATCAGTTAGTTTTGATTATTGGCAGGTCGCCATCTTGAAATAAAATAGACGACTTGCACTTACGTACGTATATACACTCCCAATCAATAGGATAGATCCACAGTAAATTTTCCTCAAACTTGATAAGTATACAATTTTGAAATTTGGCAGCACTGTTAGAATGTGAACATAGATGCACTTGTTCATTTCAGTGCATGGATCGTCAAAAATAAAGTACGGTTAGATTTAAAATAACATTATTTTGCTGAACTGTGTGAAAAAATAAATCAATAGGATAGATCCACAAGAAGATTTTGTTTGCTTATTGCGAGAAATTGATTTTTTTTGGACAAAGAAGGTAGTGTATTCTTAATTCAAGTGGTATTTCAATGTTGTTGATCTGATTAAATGTTTATTTCAAGAAATGGGACGTGGAAAATGTCTTTCAAAAGAGCAGATCGTAAAAATAGAAACCTTGAAGGAAGAAGGCTATTCAAATCGCAGTATTGCAATGCGAATTGGTCGAAGTCATAAAGTGGTTAATTCTTTTCTTGCTGACCCCCAAAATTATGAGAAAAATCAAAAAGGACGCACTTCTCGTGCAACGACAGCTGCTGAAAGGCGAAGAATTCTTTGGATTGCTTCCAATTCTGGAGATTCAGCACTGAAAATTGCTACACAAGCCGGTACTTCAGCTAGCATCTCAACTGTACGACGAATTCTGAAGGCTTCACCTAACATCAAACGGATACAAATGAAGCGCAAGCCTGTTCTTACAGAACATCATAAGGTTATTCGTATGGATTTTGCCAGACATCATATGGATTTGACAAATAAATGGAAACAAGTGGTATTTAGCGATGAAAAAAAGTTTAACCTGGATGGTCCCGATGCATATAATTATTATTTCCATGATTTGCGAAAAGAAGAAACGATTTTGTCCAGGCATCACGCAAGAACAGGTAGCATTATGGTATGGGGTATATATATGGGGCAATAACTTGGTCTTTGAACTCGTGGAAATGAAAGGCGTGCAGAATGCTATGGCCTATAAAAATATTCTGCATGATGTAATTCCCAAGATTAAAAATGTTTTCCACACCAATCCTGTAAATTTTCAACAAGATAATGCGCCCACATTCATAATGCAAGAATAGTGAAAGACTGGTTTCGCGGGCAATCAATTGAGGTTATGCAATGACCACCGTATTCTCCTGATCTAAACATTATAGAAAACGTTTGGGGATGGATGTCCAGAAAAGTTTATAGCGGTGGACTCGAATTTCATAACACGAACGAGCTATTAATTGCGATTAAGGATGCCTGGAAAGACGTTAATTTAAGCTACCTCAAATCCTTATATTTTTGAGGTTATTTCAAATAATGGAGGTCATACGCATTACTAGCAATTCTTTTTGAATAAAATTCTACTTTTGTTCGCTTATTTCTTGTGTTTTACCTACTGGATCTATCCTTTCAAATTAGGAGGAAATTAAGCGTGGATCTATCCTATGGGAGTGTACGTAGGTACTAGTATGTATTTTGTTTATTTACAAATCAGTTCGTTTAAAATTTAAAGAAAAAATGTATTTATTTTTCTAAATCTTGAAAAAATAAATAATTATTTTAACAATTTTCCAAAACTTTGTATGCCATAACCTTGTACATGTCTAATATTGTTTAGATATTGATTTACAAGAAAATCGACTGCGTCATAGTCGAGAAATAGCGAATTTTCAAAAACGGTCTAGTAAGTAGAGTGTCGTTATAAGTACTTAAAAAAAGAAAAGATACGCCATCTGGTAGCATATGCCTGCATGAACTCAAATATGAAATTGGATCGAAATTGTTGGAGCCGTTTTCGAATAAATCGATTTTTTCCAAAATCCGTCATTAGCAAAAGTACCGTTATTTTTGGGGTTAGAATGAAAATGTCGATTCCATATCGAATTTTGAACCCACCGATCCTAAATATGAAATTTGAAGAAAATCCGTCCAGCCGTTTAGCATTCAGTCGACCATAGACATACTTAGACAGATGGGCAGCCAATCAAACTGGCAGGTCGGGACTTAAAAAAGGCGATCAAAGAAAACAAAACAAGATGCTTTAAACGTCTCTGTTAGGTTAGGTTGAATCTGTTAGGATTGTCAACTAAAAGGCGGACACGCTTAGACCAATGGTTGGTTGGTTTAAGAGGGTGAGCTTATGCTCTTCACTTAGGCCTCCATTGGGCCCGTTGTGTTCCCCTCATCTATGTAACTGTAGGGAATAGTGCTGTGCTTTGGGAATTATGTGTTGAGAGGATTTAGGTATTGGGATCATGGGTAGTATCAACGGGAAACTATATCGTATAGTGATCGGGGAATCGTAGTGTTCGTTTCGCGAACTCCAATATATCCCTGATTCCTTTCTTACTGAGGTGTGTAATATCTGGAATCCTTGGAGATTCCAGAATTTTCAGTCTTAATCTCGCTGTAGCAGGGCAGTGGCAGAGGAAGTGTTCTATATCTTCCACCTCCTCCTCACAGTTGGCACAGATTGTTGTATCAGTTATTCCGAGTCTGAATGAATGTTTGTTGAAATTGATGTGCCCTGTTAAAAGTCCTACCATAAATCTCAATTGTGTTCTGCTTGAGTTTAGAGCACTCTTTGCTGTGTTGTTTCTCGGTTTTGTTATTACAGATCTAGCCACTTTGCACGTGTCTAGATTCGTCCAGTAGTTATTGAACTCCTGTCGTATCTTTTCATTAATTATTGTTTTAATAGTTGTCAGAGGGACCCCATTGTATTATCCGGGTTCAGTTCTGTGTTGCCCGCTCCTTTCCTTGCTAGTTCGTCTGCCTTTTCGTTACCCGGTACACCTTCATGCCCCGGTACCCATGTAAGACGGAGTCTATTGCGTCTGGCAAGTAAATTCAATTTAGTTTTGCACTCCCTTACTAGTCGTGATTTCGACATAGGGTTTGTAATCGCGCTAATTGCTGTTTTGTTGTCCGAGCAGATGTCGATTTGCCTCCCTTCGCTGGTGTCTTCTGCGAGTATTTCAGTTGCCTTCATAATTGCATAGACTTCTGCTTGGAACACCGATACAAATGGTTCTAGGTGAATAGCAAGTTTAATTGGTGGGTTAGCACTAAAGATGCCAGCCCCTGATTCCCCTGATATGTTAAAGCCGTCTGTATATACCGATATCCCATTGGAGTTTCTTGTCGTTCTTTCATACGTTCAATATTCTCTTGCGGGGAAAATTGTTTCGAAGTTGTTGGAGAACGTATACGATTTTTCAACAACATCACTGGGACAATCGATGAGTGGTGTCATTACTCTTATCATTTCGGTGATTTTTCTATGTCGCGTATTTGCACCATCGATGAAATGGCCGCAATCTTCTTCGCTTCGAGGTGCACTGGTAGAATGTGTCGTCTAGAAATACATTTTCCTCCCAGAATAACCTGAAAAGGATGGTGACTAGGAAGTTTTCGTCAAAATTGAACCTGGGTATGGTGTAGTCAATGCTTTCAGGAATAATTTTGAAGTTATTCAAAATCGAGGCGAGAACAAAAGCTTCACTGGACCACTGTGAAGTTGCTTTAAAGCGTATAACTAGCTGTCATTTGCTACCAAAGATGTCAGATGAAACAGAGTGGCCAGCGCTACAGAGGGTGTCCTGCGGAATGCTCTGTTGGACTTTTCTTAGTTTTTTTTTTTTTTTTGTATGGCCTTATCTAAGGCAATCCACCAGACAACCACCAAGTATGTATGGATCGGTCTACTGACCAAGATCTAGAACCAGTGAGTTATTTTGTATTGTAAACCCATTTGAATAGTGCTACCGTGGATTACTTTACTCTTTCCTATATGTCAGGTTTCTAGCTTAGTTTCCCATCTAAATAAGACCCAGATATTTTTACAGAAAGTTAAGGCAAAGTATTTTGTAGGAATTCTTTTAAAGTTCTAATGTGCTTCCAGAGACTACAATAGCAACCTTGTCTGTATAAACGATCACCTCGCATCCCTTAGTCTCCAGAATTATCAACAGTTTGTTAACTACCAAATTCCAAAGAAGTGGAATACCCCTTCTTGTGGGATACCCCTTCTGACAAAGCTTCTAGCAGATATCCCATCCAACTTTGAGTAATTAGATCAACCCGCAAAGTGAGCTATCTACCTTCAGATTTGACAGTATCACGTAAGTAGATGCCAATCAGTTGTTCTAATGTTTTTAGAAGGAATGATGATAGACTAATAGGTGTGAGGTCTTTTGGACTTTCATGAGAACATTTACCATTTAACGTTTCTGTGACGAAGGTAACATACGAGTATGTAAATCCTTGGGGCATGGCATACAGGACGGTAGTGATAAAGCTGAATGACTGTAGGTCTCTCTATTCCCCCAAAGACCATCTACTATGTGCAACATAATTAGTAGAGTGTCGTTATAAGTACTTAAAAAAAGAAAAGATACGCCATCTGGTAGCATATGCCTGCATGAACTCAAATATGAAATTGGATCGAAATTGTTGGAGCCGTTTTCGAATAAATCGATTTTTTCCAAAATCCGTCATTAGCAAAAGTACCGTTATTTTTGGGGTTAGAATGAAAATGTCGATTCCATATCGAATTTTGAACCCACCGATCCTAAATATGAAATTTGAAGAAAATCCGTCCAGCCGTTTAGCATTCAGTCGACCATAGACATACTTAGACAGATGGGCAGCCAATCAAACTGGCAGGTCGGGACTTAAAAAAGGCGATCAAAGAAAACAAAACAAGATGCTTTAAACGTCTCTGTTAGGTTAGGTTGAATCTGTTAGGATTGTCAACTAAAAGGCGGACACGCTTAGACCAATGGTTGGTTGGTTTAAGAGGGTGAGCTTATGCTCTTCACTTAGGCCTCCATTGGGCCCGTTGTGTTCCCCTCATCTATGTAACTGTAGGGAATAGTGCTGTGCTTTGGGAATTATGTGTTGAGAGGATTTAGGTATTGGGATCATGGGTAGTATCAACGGGAAACTATATCGTATAGTGATCGGGGAATCGTAGTGTTCGTTTCGCGAACTCCAATATATCCCTGATTCCTTTCTTACTGAGGTGTGTAATATCTGGAATCCTTGGAGATTCCAGAATTTTCAGTCTTAATCTCGCTGTAGCAGGGCAGTGGCAGAGGAAGTGTTCTATATCTTCCACCTCCTCCTCACAGTTGGCACAGATTGTTGTATCAGTTATTCCGAGTCTGAATGAATGTTTGTTGAAATTGATGTGCCCTGTTAAAAGTCCTACCATAAATCTCAATTGTGTTCTGCTTGAGTTTAGAGCACTCTTTGCTGTGTTGTTTCTCGGTTTTGTTATTACAGATCTAGCCACTTTGCACGTGTCTAGATTCGTCCAGTAGTTATTGAACTCCTGTCGTATCTTTTCATTAATTATTGTTTTAATAGTTGTCAGAGGGACCCCATTGTATTATCCGGGTTCAGTTCTGTGTTGCCCGCTCCTTTCCTTGCTAGTTCGTCTGCCTTTTCGTTACCCGGTACACCTTCATGCCCCGGTACCCATGTAAGACGGAGTCTATTGCGTCTGGCAAGTAAATTCAATTTAGTTTTGCACTCCCTTACTAGTCGTGATTTCGACATAGGGTTTGTAATCGCGCTAATTGCTGTTTTGTTGTCCGAGCAGATGTCGATTTGCCTCCCTTCGCTGGTGTCTTCTGCGAGTATTTCAGTTGCCTTCATAATTGCATAGACTTCTGCTTGGAACACCGATACAAATGGTTCTAGGTGAATAGCAAGTTTAATTGGTGGGTTAGCACTAAAGATGCCAGCCCCTGATTCCCCTGATATGTTAAAGCCGTCTGTATATACCGATATCCCATTGGAGTTTCTTGTCGTTCTTTCATACGTTCAATATTCTCTTGCGGGGAAAATTGTTTCGAAGTTGTTGGAGAACGTATACGATTTTTCAACAACATCACTGGGACAATCGATGAGTGGTGTCATTACTCTTATCATTTCGGTGATTTTTCTATGTCGCGTATTTGCACCATCGATGAAATGGCCGCAATCTTCTTCGCTTCGAGGTGCACTGGTAGAATGTGTCGTCTAGAAATACATTTTCCTCCCAGAATAACCTGAAAAGGATGGTGACTAGGAAGTTTTCGTCAAAATTGAACCTGGGTATGGTGTAGTCAATGCTTTCAGGAATAATTTTGAAGTTATTCAAAATCGAGGCGAGAACAAAAGCTTCACTGGACCACTGTGAAGTTGCTTTAAAGCGTATAACTAGCTGTCATTTGCTACCAAAGATGTCAGATGAAACAGAGTGGCCAGCGCTACAGAGGGTGTCCTGCGGAATGCTCTGTTGGACTTTTCTTAGTTTTTTTTTTTTTTTTGTATGGCCTTATCTAAGGCAATCCACCAGACAACCACCAAGTATGTATGGATCGGTCTACTGACCAAGATCTAGAACCAGTGAGTTATTTTGTATTGTAAACCCATTTGAATAGTGCTACCGTGGATTACTTTACTCTTTCCTATATGTCAGGTTTCTAGCTTAGTTTCCCATCTAAATAAGACCCAGATATTTTTACAGAAAGTTAAGGCAAAGTATTTTGTAGGAATTCTTTTAAAGTTCTAATGTGCTTCCAGAGACTACAATAGCAACCTTGTCTGTATAAACGATCACCTCGCATCCCTTAGTCTCCAGAATTATCAACAGTTTGTTAACTACCAAATTCCAAAGAAGTGGAATACCCCTTCTTGTGGGATACCCCTTCTGACAAAGCTTCTAGCAGATATCCCATCCAACTTTGAGTAATTAGATCAACCCGCAAAGTGAGCTATCTACCTTCAGATTTGACAGTATCACGTAAGTAGATGCCAATCAGTTGTTCTAATGTTTTTAGAAGGAATGATGATAGACTAATAGGTGTGAGGTCTTTTGGACTTTCATGAGAACATTTACCATTTAACGTTTCTGTGACGAAGGTAACATACGAGTATGTAAATCCTTGGGGCATGGCATACAGGACGGTAGTGATAAAGCTGAATGACTGTAGGTCTCTCTATTCCCCCAAAGACCATCTACTATGTGCAACATAATTAGACAGACCAGCACATAGGACATAGGTGACACAACAAGGCTCCAGGAACCGATGGTATCCCAAGTGAAGCAGTGAAAGCGTCCATTCAAAAGATACCAGACATGTTCATAGCAACAACGCAAAAGTGTGTAATGTTGCCACGAGTAGTTAAATATTTCGGTTCGCTGACGATATCGCCGTTGTTACCGTGGCAAAACACATTCACAAGATATGAGTCAGTCATGAACTAAGTAGTATTTCAAATCAAAGACTGCCTAGCATCCGCCGGTCTAAAATTAGCTGACTACAAAACGGAGGATGTCTTAATAACAATACGGAAAACTCTGAAATACGTGAATATAAAGGTTGGAAGTCAAACCATCACAAGGAAAGAATCTGTAAAATACCAGGGAGTAATGCTTGACAATAGGCTACGTTTTAAAGCGCATGTGGATTACTCGAGCAAAAAGGCGTCACTGCTGCATCTCGGATGCTCTAAACATCGGAGAATTTAATATCCAGAGTAGTCAGCTCAGCACTCCTATACACTGTCTCTAGTTTCAGCGGTGTGACTGCTAAGAGTTCTATTAATAAGGCCCATTATATTGTTAAGAGATAGGAGGTGAACCTGCTCATTCCTGAAGGTAGTTACACGGAGACCTTTACTGAGTTCAACAGCTAGACCTTTTTCTAACATCTCTTCCGAATAAATATGTATACTGTCGAAGTTTCTGTCCCACTTGGTAGGTATGATTATTGTCTGATGCCAACTAAATTCTAGCACTCACATCTGCAATCAGTTAATAAGAAATTCCCCGGGAAAACAATTCGGCAATCCGAGAATGCCGATTGGCATTTTAATTTGTTATTCGAGGCTTTCAACTGGTCTCTTTGCTTTCTCGATAGAGACGCAAATGCTGTTGCTGACATTATTACATACCTCATTTTACATAGAATGCGCTTCTTTATTCCAAGTAAAATAGTTAGTCAAGGTTTATTCCGACCTGTATCCGAAAGAAGTAAGAGACTTTTGCGTTATGACGTCAAACACCTACTGAGGAAAACCGAAGTCTTTTCAAACGGGCTAGAAATAACTGCAACGCAAAACCAAAATTCCGGAAGTGGAATCAATGCATTTACCAACATGATGAATGTAGAGAAGTTGCCCTGGACATATCGACAGCTTTGGACAAAGTGTGGAATGGCGCCCTCATAAACAAGCTTCAAGTCTATGGTGTTGGTAACATTTTCTCGAAATGGATTGCGAGTTTGTTTTTTTTTTTTTTTAATAATCGATCAATACAATTTGTACTAGATGAATGTACTTCCACCCCCTACTCAATCAATGCTGGTGTACCCCAAGGCTCAGTCATCTCTCCGACGCTGTTTCTAATATTTATCAATAATTTTCTCTCTCACTCGCAATCCAATCCATTCGTTCGTGGATGATAGTACTCTTGACTTCGTTTACTCTTTAATAACTTCATGGCAAGGGCCTCAAGCTGGCGAAAAATCGAGTTCAGTTCAACTCGTCAAAAACCTATCTGTCTCTGAAGGGGGATACTAAAGTATCCAAAATGTAAATGAATGGACTTGATGTTGAGGAATTTAATAGCTTATCAATGCATGGCATGCATACTAGATCAGACTTTCGCTGAAATCAACAGATTACTGATAACTGGAGCTACACCTCAAAAATGTAAACGATTTTTCACTCCCACAGACTTAGCTACGATCTATAAAGCTTAAGTTTCCTCCATCGTATTCAGCGGAAGGCATTTAGATTGATCGTCGATCAAGCTACTTGCAAAATTCCCTCGCTCGAACATCACCGATATGTTGGATGGGGAATCCCGGGATTGAAATTTTTAGCCACACGGCTAATAGATTGTTATGAAATATCATTTGGCCTGGTGTGTAGGTTGTTTCTTTTAAAGCCATTCAAATTGAATGGAATGAAGATTCAAAAACCTTCAAAAATCAACTTTATGAATTTCGATGAGATTTGGTTTTAAGTCTGTGCTGGAATGTTGTAGGTACATTTTTGTTTTTAAAATCCCGGAGCACTCATACTCAATTTTATGTCCATGTACTACCACGCAGAACATATTTTGGTATAGTGGTTGAAGAAACTTAGATCTTATTCATTTGTCTTTTATGCTCGTGTGGTTGTGGTTGCTGTTCCCCGTCCGAGCTCGAACCTGCACAGTTAGGGTCACAAGCGAACACATTATCCACTACACCGTAGATACATGATCCAATTTAAAAGTACCTATACTTCAAATCAGAGGCAGTTTAGGTAGGTTTTAATAAAGTATGTATTTTCAAAAACTTTCTAGAATTGCACGCGATTCTCTGCGACAAAAACTTTCGGTTTGTTCGATTATTTGCGACTTAACATTTCAAAAACTTGACAGCTTTCTCCTTGCATTTACCAATAGCCATTTGAACTATTTTCAAGTTTGTTTTATATACATATTCAAAGTGCTCCCTTATTTGCAATCCCTGACAACGTCACAAAAGGTTCTAGACACAAATTTTCATTGAAGTCTGTGACAGTATACAAACTCAAAAATGCATTTAAAAAAAAAAAAAAAATTAATATCGTCTGTCATATTTAAAGCAAACACTGCAATGCATTCACCCAACTCTCACTCGGCTTTTCTTCAAACATCAGTACACCCAAGCAAGCAAGAAACTACTAACTGAAGTACAAAACCGAAGTATCCAATATAAATTAGAAATATGAAGATGTTTCCACGACTGTTGTCTGCCAGTACTCCACATTCCGACTGCCTTTCCACACTCAATCATTACTCAGCCGCTTTCCTCGTGTCCGCATTTCCATTCATTTGCCGCACGATGATGATATCCTTCCAGGGACGCCACTCAGTACACTCCATTCTCTGGTCCAGAAGTCGGCCAGCAGCCGGTGTGTTTGCAATAAATCTTCAATTTTCCCAATTGATAGGTAAACTTCGGAATTAGATTATTGCCTTTTACTTTTGCGTCAAGAAGTTGAGTAAAGTAATTCATTTTTTTTCCTTCGTCCCTTCTCTCGCTTTCTTTTGTTTACAAATAGATTTCTGCTCGTATCTGTATGCCAAGGGTGTGCGGGCGAGGAGTAAAAACACAACTAACCAGCGAATATGATTCTATGGATGGCCATCATGGGAAGCTTTATGTAGAGTGTATCTTGTATCCCTTTTGCGTATGATTTACAAATGTTTGTTGTTTTCCATATTTCTGCTGTTTTCCTTTCTGTTCGGCGATGTTAATTTTTCGACTTTACAGATGTGTCTTGAATCCTAATTCACCTTGTTTGGGAACAAAACTTTCGTATGGGCGGGCGCTTGCTCAATTTATGGCGATTTAAAAGGGACATTTGAAAACATACAATTTTTTGATGAAATATTCCATTCGTAGATACTTAGGGGATTTACCGAACGGCGGGAGGTGATTTAAATATATGAATTATTTACTGAGGGGGCTTCGAGCCGCTTGTATATTGTTTAAGTTGGTAAATCTATTAACTTAGCCGAGATAGGCTTCGGAGAAGAGATATTAAGCTTAAATTGTTTACGTTTTATGCATCTAAACATGGTTGTTGGCATTTTAAATGCTTATGAGTTGCTTGATATAACTGTTTGGTCGCTTCTTTGTGTTAGGAACGTAATCTTACACGTGCTTGGCATTTGGCTATTTTTGGATAAGCCAACCAATTAGTATCCATTTTAGGAAATTCAGTGCGAAGTTTGTAGCAAAGTGATTGGCGTGCCAAGTCCGGATCCCTTTCCCTTAACCGATTTATCGTTCTAGTTTTATTACTTTCGACCACTAACTGTGGGCTATATATGTTGCGTGGCGACCTTTACTCAGGCAAAAATACACTTTAAAGGGTTCATTGATTTACCACAAAGTCACTTGCCGGGGGTTTTCCTTCTTAACTTTGATAGGGAAGATTACGTGTAAAAAGTTTGACACCTAACTGCGGTGATATGCGATCAGAATAATTGTAAGCAAATGGACAGTTTGACGGATACTGTATGAAGCGATCATGGCATCCATTGTCCTTCTAAAGGTCTTTAGCTGATTGCTGCTCATCTGTAAGCTCATTTTCTTCGTTTAAGCAGTGGAGCCTTCGGTTTGCTTCACGGGTGAGCTCAGGATCTGTCTCTGAAGTTAGATAGACGAAAGCGGATTTATCGAAGACCGGGACTGCGCTATATCCAATGTTGTATGTATTGAACACAGTGTCTGCTGCGGGTGAGTATCTTGGTTTAGGACGGCATACCTTTGGAGGCCCGAAGAGAACTTGTGCTCATCGGTGTTCCTAGGAGTGGAGGCCGAGGCATGCGTTTAAATACCCTGCGGCACACTACGGATATGATGTTGTACGATAATTTCATTGAAGAAAACTTCATACTAATGCAGACTATCATCATCGATGGATTCATGCAGACATCTTCTTGGAGGAACGTCATAAGCATGTCATCCAAGTTTGGTGACAAACTCAGGATCACTTACAGATGGTTGGGAAAGATATACTAATACCACAGAAAAGTCAAGCAGTAAACAGGCGCAAAGATGCGAGGTCCAAGGAAATGAAGGACGGATGGCCAAGCAAAGCATGTGTAAGCCTCTGAATTTTTAAGTCCAGAATCATTTGTTGCTCTAAGCAGCAGAACGGTGAATAAAATGATCCAGAAATGGGTCACCAATGAAAAACCGGACGTGGACCAAAATGGCGATTGACGTCGGAAGGCTCTACAAAGAGAGAAGTTCTATGCAAGAATTGCACTTTATTTACAAACTGTGCTGAGAGCACGTTAGCACTTTTCTCTTTCTATCTGAAAAAATAGTTACCTGCATTCACAGAAAAAGGGGGCAACAATGATAAGAAAAAGGGCAATAACACTTTTTCCGTTTAAAGTCTTAAAATCGTCCTTTCACTAGTATTTAACGGGAATCAGCATATGACTCTTCTACTATTGATACGAAACAACTTAGGACAACATTTTCAGACTTGTAACTCAAGTCAAGTTAAATGTCTCCTTCGGCTAATTAAAGAGTAGAGTCACTTTCAAATTAAAATTTGTAGAACTTGATGATGAATTAAGTGAGAAATTACAACAAGATTGGTCAGGCAAGAAAAGAGATTAAGAAGGTGATACACACTAGTTTTGAGTCCCATGCTCCCAAATATTTATATAATTCAATTTTCCAGCAAAACAATATGCGTCCTTTTAGGGTTAAGGACAGAATTAAATTTTATTACTTAAAAGACGGCAGGCAAAGTTATTGCCAGCTTCTTCAACAAATCCTTCTCGTTAGCTACAACCTGAAAAATAAGTGAAGTTAAGCAAAAAATAAAATTCTGGCTGGTGTCCCTAAAATTCCTTACGACGTTCTTTAATGATGTAAGATCATAGCAAAGTCTTTTGGGAACTCTGCACCATCTGCAGCATTAGCAATTGGCTGATTCGAAGTTCTGGGCTAATATACTCGCATGTGCCGAGCATTGAGTCGGAGAGAGAACATACCCCTGAAGAACACCAGCACTAGTTACAGAACGTACTTCTTTTTTTTTAACTAACAAGCTGCGTACTTAACCAGATTTACACGCTTAAATAGAATTGAAAAGAGTAACAAAGTTCTTATGTAAGTGATTCACTATAACAAAATATTTTAAAAAGTGTAAGAGGTCGGGCAGATTTAAGAAAAAGGTGCAAAATTGGGTAATTTTTTAAAAGTGGTATCATAGTGACAGGAAAGTGAAAAAAGCGACTTTCGTCGCACAAAGGGGCCTGCTGTATTCACATCGAACAGATGTCACTGCAACTGCGTGATGGGTTTGTGTGTATGTTTATATGAGTATGTGCTAAGTATTTTTTTTTTTTTTTTTTCGCCCTAAGGTCCCTTTATTTTCCACGCCAAATTTAGTCATTGAGAAAAGATTAAACGATAATATTTATTAGTGCCATGGCTCAGTGGATAAGTGTGCCATGGGAGATTAAGTTAAGTGCGCGATGGGAGGTTTAAATCCAAGAGAAAAAAAAAGGTTTTCTCACGGTCTCACCTCTCGCGAACGTCATGAGAAGCTTCTCCCAACGTGAGAACCTTCCGAAACGGCATAAAACTGTAGGTCCCAATCGAGTGGCTGCGAGAAGCTAGGTTCGGTTAGGTTGGGGGGGCTGCGTATTTCGAAAGGTGCTCACACGGGGCCTATTGGTCCATTGTGATACCCCTTGGGTTATGTTACCGCATCTAACACTGTTCCTAGTTAGCTGGTTCTTACTCGAACCAGCGTGTGCTCCTTATGAATCTCGTTAAGTCCATCAGCGAAACACATGCCAACTCACCCAGTTCTCCGAAGAGTCTGTTTCCTCGAGACCGACAATTTTCACGAAACTAATACTTGTCTTAAAGATGTACATAAGTAAAAAAAACACTTAATGGTGGGTGGTAACTTTCATGAAAAACACCGTCGTACTACAAACTTATGTTCAAAGAGGAAGCACATTTCCATCTATCATACAAGATGGTGTAAAAGTACGATACTATATGAATTGTTTTATGATTTTTGCAAATGACGTCATTGTGATATTGACACTTGTGTAGTAAACAGATGCGAAGCACACAACGTTGAACAATGGAACGCTATACTTTTCAAGAACGTGTAACAATTGTATTGATTTCTTTGCGGAATAATTCATCAGTGATAAGAACACAACGTGAAAGATATCACCACTGTTCGGCACTGACTGGTCGCACAATTCGATGCCAAGGCGCATGCCTCGAAGAAACTGGCTCAACACGAGATAGGCAGACCAAGACTAGACCATTCGGCCTATAATATTGATGGTGTGCGCGAGAATGTGGAAGAGTCAACATCAACGAGACGACGGGCCACGCAATTCTGCATTTCCATGCGGTCTCTGCAGCGTATTTTGGTGAAAGACTTGAAAACCTTTCCGTAAAAAACTCTGATGGTGCATCAGCTGCTACCCGCAGACCACCAAGGCCGTATGGAATACAACCAGCGCATCATAAGCTTCAACCATGAAGAGGACGATTTTTCTTCAAAATGAGTAATGAAGTACATTTCCAACTATCTGGACATGTTAACAAGCAATAGCGAACGCCACAGAACCATGTTACGTGGCTTTTGATACCCGAATTAGATGAATTGAAGATGGTGTATATGTAGTTTCAACAAGGTGGTGCCACTGCGTACACAGCGGGCGACGCACTAGACTTAGGGAATGACACATTTGCAATGACACATGTCATCTTCCGTTTTAGCGATTTTCACTCGCCCGCAAGATCACTCGATCTAACCATTCCAGATTTCTTTCTTTGGCGTTATTTGTCGTCATTGTTCTATGTTAACAAGCCACAGACTCTCGCAGCCCTGGAAGACAACATTAGACAAGAAATAAAGAACTTACCAGCGGAAGTATTGAGAAAAGTGATGCAAAATGCCATAAAAAGGGCTCAAATTTGCATAAACGCTGCAGGCCAACATTTGAACGATATCATCGTCAGCACCTTACGGAACAAAATTCAAGGTCCAAATAAGAAGTTATTGCTAAATCCTTAGTTTTGCGCTACCTTGCATAGCAAGTCAAAACTTAATACCCATGGATGGAGTTTTTGGGTCAGCGTTACCAGATTTAGCATTTTCATGCCTTTTAGCAGGATTTGGCATCAAAAACGTGCAGCCTATCGATGCCATTATGTATGGAATATAACATCGTTCAAATTTCCGCCGCGGCTTCTCTGGGTGGCGCGCATACGAAATGTGGAATTTTCCATGACTTTGACGTATAAATCAGGCTGAATTTGACCAATGGCATGGGTTATGTTGGCTTTGAGGGCCGCTGTGGTTTGTGGCTTATTCGCATAGACCTACAACTTTAGAAAACCCCACAACAAAAAGTCTAACGGGGTCAAATCGCACGATCTCGGTGGCCAGTTCACATCACCTCCACGTGAGATGACCATGCCCTCGAATCGCTCGTGCAGAATTTCCAATGTGGCGTGAGCTGTGTGGCACGTAGCGCCGTCCTTTTCAAACCACATGTCGTTGGTGTCCATATGATCCAATTCAGGCCAAAAGAAGTTGGTAATCATCGACCTATAGCGCTGGCCGTCGACGGTGATGGCCTGGCCAACGTCGTTCTCAAAGAAATATGGACCGATGACGCCGCCAGCCCAAAATCCACACCAAACAGTGACTTTTTCGGGATGCATTGGACGCTCTTGGATCTCATGTGGATTGGTATCGTCCCAAATTCGACAATTTTGTTTGTTGACGTACTCATTCATCCAGAAATGGGCCTCATCGCACTGCTCCAGAGCCCATTCAGCGAACACACGTCGTTGTCTATGGTCGTTTACCTTCAGCTCCTGCGTCAGTTGAATTTTGTACGGGTGCAGGCCCAAGTCACGACGCAAAAGTCGCCAAGTTGTGGTCTGCGAAAGGCCGAGTTCTTGTGAGCGACGCGAAATCGACTGTCTCGGATTCTCCTGCACACTCTCACGGACAGCGGCGATGTTTTCGGCAGATCTTGCGTTTCGTCGACGTACGGGTGTTGGTTGATCGTTTACTGAACCAGTGGACTCAAATTTATCCACCACACTGCGAATAGTCCTCTCGGAAGGACGATTATGGCGACCATAAAATGGGCGAAGCGCGCGGAACGTTGCCCGAACAGAACACCCATTTTGATAACGCTATATTTGTCCATGGTGATTTGGCAAAACAGACTGAATAAATGACAGCCAATTTGACAGATGTAGCTTCAACAATATGGCCGCTATCAACTGTGACCTTGTATGAACGTTGGAGTCAATGTTACTAATTGAAAATCTAAAAGTAACACCTAAATGCGGTATCAACATATAAGTTTTTCCAAAGTTTTCAATGATTTTTAGTGGAACATTGATTAACATCTATGTATCCTTCCACAGGATGCAATCAAAACCGCCATCTGAAGAGCTTCAATTACTTTTCAAAGCACTATGTTCGCATCTCCTCAGAGCGTACCGACGCGACGGAGCAAAACTTTGTTTTGAAACAAGATTTTTATTTTTCAAGGGAATTATCCTAAATAATTTGTTCGAAACATTTATTTTGACCTGTGTGTTAGTGAAAACAATTTTGGAATTACTTCAAAAATACAAAGCGCAATGCAGTAAGTCATTGAGGGGTTGTAGCATATTATGTGATTTTAACAAAAAAAAAAAAAAAAGCATCACATAGACTCGCTCTCCAACACAATTCTTTCTCCTCACAATACAATCTATCAACATTTACAATTTTGTCAGAAGATCTTAGAATTATTGACTTGTAAAGAAATTTGGAATTAAATCGAGTGACTTTTGTTGACTAGCCTCTCTTAAGCAAACATTTTGAAAATTATTATAAATGGTTTAGCAGTTTTCTACTTTAGTTTTAGCAGGTTTCATGAAAAAAATCTGGCAGCACTGTTTTCTGCATACATTTGAACGGGACAACCGAAACATTCTGATAAATTTTGAAGGTTTCTACTTACGATCCACCAAGTGAGAGGCAATGGTGTAATTGTGCATAAAACTCACCTGAAAGTGAAAGAAACGAGAGCAAAAATTAATAAAAAAAATATGCAAACATAAAAAAAATTTTTATATTGAGAAAAATTTCGTAGAAAGCTAAAGCATAGAAGTCAATACAGCTCTCGTTACGTTTGCCTGGATAACCTTGTCTTCGTATGCAAGAAACAGACACAGATACGCAGATACGCACATCCTCCGGGTTTCTTTATCAATAATTAACTGGAATATCATAGAGAGATGTAGGTAACAAAATAAAACAAATAAAAATCCTCACATGTGAGAAAAGAAAGCATCCATAGAAAAACTCCCACTTGAATTCGCACCAGAAATTGCATTTTAATTCCACTACACCCCTAGTCACACACCACGGAAAAGAGCACAATAACACAATGTGTAGCATAAAATATTCAATCGTATAATGAATAAAACATACAGCAAAAGATTTACAACGCTTCATGCTTCAATTTCGTAGAGTAATTGTGAACGAAATTAAGAATATAAAAGGATGCAGCAGAGTACCGCTGTCCCCGTTTTCTCTTTTACAGAACCAAAATTAAAAATTCAAAAAAATAGGAAAGCAGAGGCAACAATTTTCTCACTAGTGTAAGCGTTATTTAAAAAAAAAGAATTTTATTTAAGATCAAAATAAAACAGAATGTATAAAATGTCCATTCCATATTTTTACTTGTTTTGTTTTTTTGTTTTTTTTTTTTTTTGTTTTGCGTGTTGTACACGACGAGTAATCGCAGCGAAAGGACACCAAAAGGATTTCTGTTAAAGCGTATATATAGGGGTATAAAAAAAATAAGCCAAACGACCAAACGAAGTAGAAATTACTTTTCCTTTCATCCTCCTAGCTTTGCTTTAGTACTTTGTGTGTTGTTGGCCAACGCCCGCAACAATATCATCGTCGTGTCGTATCGTCCTTTAGCATTAGTGCAAAGTCATCATTAAATATTTATTTTTATTAAGGAACAAAAATTCGTACTCATTCATTTCATTGAATCCACACCACACTACCACTCAATGCAGAAAAAAAAAAATTAAAACGAGAAAAATTGGGAACAAAATCAAGGAGTAGACAATGTGGTTGAGAAGAAAAGATACAAATTAATTACACTAGTTAATAGGACCAACTGGTATTTTTTGCAGTTATTTTTTTGCTGTTAATTACAGCTATTTAGCTGATACATTTTTAAGCTACTTTCTTGTTGAGAAGAGAAGAGGAAATAAACTGAAATTTGATTTGATAAGCAGATGTCTTTCTGCATCTTCTTTCTATTACTAGTAAATTGAACGATGCATTTACTTTCTTATATCCTGGCTGCGAGTTTGAATAAATTGCGTCTATGAAAAATCTACACCTCACCAATTAATAGTAGACTCGACACTTGGTTAATTGCCTCCAACGTAAACACAATATAAGCTTCAATCGCTGCCTTTATAACTCGGTTTGAAACGAATTCACATCCCTTTATCGCGAGTGAGAGATATAAAATCAGTGCCTCTATTCTTATCGGTTTAGTTACATTCGTTTGTTAGAACCGAAATCGTGTTTTTCACATTCGAATCCCCACCGCAGATTGTAAAAAATTTGGCGTTTTTAACCCAAATTACGTAAAATAGCGGGCGGATTGCGGAGTGACTGCAACTCAGCTATTTTTCACAAAAATCCGGAGCGATAATCGCGAGTCCTTTTCTGGGTGGCTGAATCTGAATCCGAATTTTCAGAATTTTAGAAAGCGAAACTTGTAACAAAAAAGTTATGAAAAATGAAAAAAATTGCTTCTCATTTTTTTTTTAGTAAAAATTGTGCAATTAGTAAAGCATCCAGTCTCTGTTATTATCGATTATTGCCTGGCATCTTTTAGTGCAACTTATCTGCTTTATGGCCATACATTTTCTATTGGATTCGCATCAGGACTCCGTGACGGCCAATCAAACGTTGTTATACCGTCTTCCTGTTTACAACACGTGCAGAGGCGGCTGTAATGTTTTGGATAGTTATCCTCTTGCAAGATCCAGTCGCAATTGTCAGGCTCATACAGAGATTCGACAGACTTTGGTAAACTCATTTGGTATAGGTCTGACCCTCTCCTTATGAACACTATTAGCTCCCCGAATTCTTTCGCCGAGAGTCACCCATGAACACTAACCTTTACTGGATGCTTCACAGTGCGTTATAGCAACTTTCCACATTTCTTCGTATTGATGAAAAAATATGCTTTATTTGTTGCCCAACTCAGCCCATTTTCGATAGGTTTTAGGGTCAGTAGCCGTCTAGAGTTGGTACCTATGTTCTTGATCCCAGATGACGCTGGAAAACAATCCAACTCCTCTTCTATAGGAAAATCATTTTTTCTTTGCCTCAGACTTATTGTCGGGTCTTTTTGAAATAATTCACAAATCACTTTATTGTCCATCGATATCACTACGTTCTTTATATCTTTTTATCCACTTTTTCACAAAAGTCTTCGATTTGGCACTCATTTTCGGTCCTTCTGACTGGGTTACAAAGAAAACACTTTCAAAACGTTTCTTAAAAATGGCACTTATTTTGTAATGATGTTTTTCCGCCACAGTATGAAACTATACTGGAGGCAAGAATACAACGCGCGATCGGAAATTGAATGCAGATAATGACTTCGGATTCGGATTCAGAGATCTCAAGATCATTTTTACTGATATTGTCCTTTGACTGACTAACGACTTTGTACAACGTATAGTAACAAGAAAAAGTACAACGTAGTGTGAGATATACAAATGGAACCGCATCATCGCTCCTTGCTTTGCAAACCGAGTATGTTTGGACTGTAAGTAGAATCAACAAGTAGCTTCAGAATGATTGTAGCTCTACACAATACTCAATTGAGAGCCATGCGCTGGAGGGTAATCACCGAAGAAGCTGTACCTATTACTAAAGCTATCTGAGAAATCATAGACAGTGGTAACGTATCGGAAAATTACAAAGCGGCATACGGCAAGGTTGCACACTGTCACCTATTATTGTTATTCTTGATCATTATCAGAACAATGAAATCGTATCTAAAATATCTAAACTAAGCTGACGACAATCGATTATTATCGCACAAAATAACGGATGTCCACTAAATGGTACACGGTTTGAACGCTGAAGCAAGCAAAAGCAGGGTGAGGATTGTTATAATCCTACGATCAAGTAAGCTGTGCCAGGCGACGACCATTACAAGAGGAACCATGTCTCGGCCGATGATCGCACTAAAATCCGTGTGGGTAGCAGAATCGGGAAAACAAAATTTGAGTTCAGCATTCTGTCAAAAGTCTTGATAAGCAATGTCTCATTCGTGAACGGATAATTTGTTACTTAAAAGCGTGTATGTAGTATCCCAAATACACACTTTTACGTGACCACAATTGAATTTAAAAAATCCAGAGCCTATGGTTAAAACGAAACCCTCTTTACAACCCTTTAGTGATTGAATTTAACGAAATAATCCCTTATTTCTCATATAGTTACTGTGCAAAATGTCATAGGGACGGGACACCTTGTGTAATCTCTAACCGAACTTGAAGTCGTTCCCTTTTAGTTGAGCAGGTGATTTATGGTCAATTGATATAGTAAGGATATAGGTTTGATATAGGTTTGACCGTGTGAGTCGTCATTCAGAGACGAAGAGACCATCGTTCGCGAACGTGGAGCTCGCTGAAAATTACCCCATTAGAATTTTGGTCTCGGGAAATTTCTCGCTCCTCAACCGCCTTCCGTGACGCACCTTCCCACAATGAAAGATCACGAATAACGTTTTCGAGCTATTCAGCGGTTGACAGGTTTTTGCAATTAAAGGCCACCCAACCTGGTCTAAAAGTATTTCGATGGAATTTAAGTTTTATAGACTTGTCCACTTAATTTCGAGTTCGAAAACTGAATCCTGGATGGCAAACATTTGAGTGTTGGACAACAAGTCGTCCGCAAAATCCATGTTCACTGCCGTTTTGGCTTTTTTAGACGGACTCTTTACAGAGGGATCAGATCAATTTCTCTTATTGGACCAGGGGGTTTTGTCTTTGATCAAACAGCGCCACAGAGCCGGTTACGATCTATTTATTTCTAAGGAGCAACAGACTTCGACTTGTTCCAGACAGTGATTGTGTTCGACTCATAAGAGCCGCCTCTTCTAGTGAACCGATAGAAGTAGTGTCTTTTGGATCACTACCACCGACGACCTATTTCCATAGGAGTTGGTGCACTGAGAACAGCATAAAATTTTAAGAAATTTTGGTTACATGAGTAACTAGGGAAAGGAGGACACCAATGGCAGTCTCGCATTACCGGCGAAATCGACTTACGTTTAAACTGCAGATCCCTAGGTATCCAAAGTCTGCCTGAGGAATTGTTATGTCCCATTTTACACAAAAGAATGCTGGTTTTCAGTAAAAAAACAAAAGTGACATTTTCTTGTTCAATAGACTGTTTTTCAAAGAAAACACAGAAAAGGTACCCAAAAGAATCCCCAAAAACATGTTCGTCCCTATGAAAGGCGAAAAACACATTAAGACCACCCCAAACACCAATTGCGTCTATGGAAACATCAGAGACACCACCATAAGCTGCTGCTGTTACTGCTACCGCGCTGCACTTAACCATATCACCACACCACTGCCGCACACATACACCAAAAGGATATGATCAACAGTTTTTTCTTCTCTGGCAAAGTAGAAGGAGAAGTAATTTCTTTTCGTCTGTTCTTTGTTATGTTTTTCGAAGAAAAAAAAAAATTATTCGAGTCGAATATCTGCGGCAGAAGGATTAAAAATGAGAAAAGTATGTTCGAGCAATATAAAGTGGTGGAGCAGCCAACAGGATGAGCTGGCAGGCGGCAGTCCAATGAGTTAGTGATTTCTACTTCTTTTTGGATTCTTTCAATTGTTTCTTTATTGTTTCTGTACATTTTCTCTGTTTCAGTGGATGTGGGGGTGGCATGGATGGAGACGACAAGTGTACAAGGATGAATGAAAACATCCTGCTACGACCATGATGTGTGAATGATTACATTTAGGGGAGCCACCAAGCCTCTCTCTCACACACACTCTTCCATACAAAGGAAAGGCTGATATTTCGTTTGGAATTTGTTGTTTTTGTTTCTATTATGCAGTATGTGGTGTGGTGTAGTGATATCCTAGTATGTATATCTTTCAGGCTCACACAGCAAGTGGCATCCATATTGATAGTAATGTAAGGCGAACGTGTGATGAAATTTTTCCGGGATTATACGCCAGTTGGGAAATCTAGTTAAGGGATTTACGCTTTTCGGTTTTATGACTGGCATCGGAAGTGTGCCAGTGGGGAATCGGCCTTTGAATCAAATTAGAACGATTGTTATTACATGACTCGGAACCAGGCAAAAAAAACAACAACCGAGTAGTATGTAGGTACCATTGGACAAGGCACTTATGAATGCTTGAAGGGGGGCTGGCAAGCTGAACAAGAAACATTTGCAGCTTCAGGAAGTGGATTGTTTTTCGATATGGCATTCAGAATTGTGTGATGGAGATATGAATCTGTGCTAATTAGTTTGGACATCGTCGATCGATTTTGTGCCATTGAGTATAGAAGGCCACTTGGATACGTGCACAGTTGGACGACTGGTTGGATGCTGCAGAAATTTCAATATGCGTGGCATGACATCACATTAAGAATAAGGACACTTAGTGGGGTCGATTTCCATTTGCTGCTGTATGCTCTGAGAAATTCCTAAATATTTCGAACAATTTTGTTCGTGGCGACCATTGGGAATTTTATTCTTTCGTTTGTATCTTTGGCATCACTTTATGGGTTGAGATGTCGTCTTCTCAAGCATTTGTATGCAATAATAAAACGAAATTAGGCAATGGGAATGTTTGGCTCGTAGGGGTTTTATCGTATCGAAATTTAGTACATACATAGGTGGACGATTATTATAGAAGTGGAGGGGACACTTTATTATCATTTCTACCACAATCATCATTCCGATGTAATTGCTAGTGGAATCAATTACGTTGTTGTTACTTCAAAAGACTAAAGGAGCATTTCAAAGTATGAAGATAGTGCAGTAAAAAACAATAATAATTAAAGAAACGGATTCAGAAGGTTTAATCCTTTTTAAATGTGTCTCGAGAGCAAAAAATATCGGAATAAGGCACCTAATAGTCCAGGCTTGTTATAAATATATAGGAATAGCCAATGACCAACTGGTTGGTTTCTTCATTATAGGTTACCTTCAAGAGTTGTTCTTCTTCTACCGTGACCAAACCTCTGCGTAAGCTCTTCCAAATATCGTATTCCACAGGCATTCTTTCGGAAAGATGGAAACGTGCACACGTACGGCCAATTCTTAAAAAGAGCATTAAAGACTCTTCTTCTAACTACCGACCAATAGCTTTGACGTTAGTGCTGACCAAGGTCATGGAGAGCATTGTTAACCAACACCCTATGAATTATCTTTAAAGAAACCATCGCCTTAATAAACAAGTGCATTCGTGAAAAGGGTGGCTTTCGATGGACTGTAGCATAATACCCTCTTTAACAAGTTTGAAGTGACATTTACGTGAAGTGGATGTCGGATTTTTGAAGTCGTGGTGGTGTTCTCCAGGGTTCAGTAGTCCCTCCGTTCCTTTTTCTGATTTACATCAATGATGTTATTTTTATTACTTACGAGTAGAATCCGATTCATTCCTTCGCGGATAGCAGCATTTCGCTTATTCGCTAACGGCATCAACGAAAAGAGCCCCAAATGTCTATCGAACTCAACTCATGCAAGCAACCGAGTTGTGTTCAATGCGTCAAAAACCAAGAGCTATCTCCTCTCTACGAAACGCCATACTAACACGATCAAACTCAGAATACCTTCGATGGAACCAGTAGATTACTGATGCTGCAAAAGATTGTGCTAGATCCTCAGGATCCCTCAAGAAGTGTAAACGGTTTTTCACTCCAGTGGACTTGCCTACAATCTATAAAGCTTATGTTCGTCCGAAACTTAAATATAACTCCCATGTGTGGGCCGGAGCTACCGCCACATACTTGAGTTTACTTGATCGTATTCAGCGACAAGGTTGTAGACTGGTGAGTGATTAGTCTATATGCAGGCAAATCCCTTCGCTCTAACACCTCTGGAGTGTTGGATGTTTAACACTCCTGTATCAGTATTTCCATCAGAAATTTTCGGACGAAATATATAGTCGTGTCCCGCCTGTCCGTTCTGCAAATGCATGTACTTTAGAGCCAGCTTTCGCGCGCACCAATCACCGTAGAATATGGTTATTTATCCATTCAATATGAATGTGATATAATTCGCCTTCCTCAGTATTTTCAGAAATCTATAATTCGCAAAGATTTCAAATTAACGCATACCTTTACCTCACACTCCCTCCTTACCTATTCACTCTTTAACTTTTCCTTTCACTACATCACCAGTTTTTACAAACTTCAAAGAACACAGTTCTGGTGAAGAACATTAAATATACAAAGTCCGCCAGTTATAACGATGGTTCCTTGATCGTTCTCTGGTTTGTTAATCTGTTAATCTTACGTAAAAACGGAAGATAGATAGAAAGAACATAAGATAGCTGCTTCTGTTTTCCCTGGTTTTTATTGCCAAGAAAAGGGGAAATCATCAACTTTATGACCATTAGCATCCGCCCACTTCATATATGCTTCATAAAGATTTTTTCTTTTGAACATGGTTTTTGTATTTGACTACTTAATAGCATAATAAAAGTTTTGACAGATCCGACTTTTGGTAAGTTTACCATCTTCAAAAAATGACTGATCAAGTGCCTCTCTCTCTCTCGAAAAAAAATTCTTGGCATTATTTATGAAACCAACCGTTTCAGAAATAATGCCAAGAATTTTTTTTCGCAAAAAATTGTCCAATCAGCAAAAAGCCATCTTTTTACCAGCCGAAAAAAAAAAAAAAAAAAACAATCAGCAGAAAAAAGTAAATGCTGATCCCCGTTTAATGGGTGGAGATATCTACATTAAGGGGAATGTTGTTCGAGAAAAATAATGTTAGGATACTGTCATTGGCAAAACTTAAGATCTTATCGTGGGTCATTTATATGGGAGTAGAAATAGACTTGATGAAACGCACCATCGACCACATCTTGAACTGATTTATTATGTAGAAAATGTTCCACCCAGCCACAAAGTTTTTCCGGTAGTTCGTAGACCAAACTCGAAGCTCTTGATTCCTCGTGTCGGGTTACGTAACTCCAGTTGAACGCTAGCTACAAAAACTATACTGCCGGTCGCTTACTAGCTCGTGTCGCTTTAAAAAATTGAATTTGAGTATTTCGTCATTGGTGGCTTTTTCCATTACTTTGGACAGCAACACCAAAGGAAATTGGTGTTTTGTTTTACGACCAACAGCTCTTTATTTTTTTGTCAATCGGTTGAAACATTTTTTTGCTTACAATCTTTGTTGAACCAAGGTTTTAACTGGGAGGAGATTTTTGGTGGAGAAAGGTGTCAGCAGTAACAGCCGATGTAGAATAGTGTACAAATTATGCAACTTATCCAAATTACACAACAATGATGCAGAAATGCAAGACCAAGACTACAAAAGTCTTGCACTTCGGTTTTACCATTGAACAAGTTCTTCAAGCTTGATATTAGGTTAGGTGAAGGTTAGTGGGGATGTGTACCACGACGGGTGCTTACACAGGGGAATATTGGTCCATTGTAATTCCCCTTAGAGTAGTGGTACCGTCTAACACTATTGCTAGTTAGTTGGTCCTTACTTGAACTAACGTGTGCTCATTATAAGTCGCATTAATCAAATTCACCCAGTTCTCCAAAGAGTCTGTTTCCTTTATGGAGGAGGAGACGGTTTTGGAGATTTGGGCAATCGCAGATCAAGTTTTTGATGGAGCTGACAGCTCCTGCAGTAGTCCGGGGAGTTTATGCCTAGTCTATGGGCCATAGAGCCGATTGCGCAATGATCTGTCAGTACCCCTATCAAGACAATGCCTGGACACCCTTAGACTGGCGAGACGTAGCTTAAATAGAGCCATTAAGGAAAGCAAAACTGCAAGCTTTAAACGTGTCTGTCAAGAAGCCGACATCAAGCCATGAAGCTCGGCATACAGAATAGTGATGACGAAATTAAAGGGCTATAGGACTCCTCAAATAACATGTCCGATAATGCTGAGATCCATAGTAGAGCACCTCTTCCCTCAAAGGCCTGCTGCTACGTGCAATATTATACGAGAAGTCAATCCAGAAGATATTCCTTTAATTACGCTAAGGGCATGCAGCAAGATAGGTGACAACAAGGCTCCGGGACCCGACGGCATCCCGAACAAAGCAGTAAAGGCAGCTGTAACAAAAAAGACCAGACCTCTTCATAACAACAATGAAGCAGTGCCTTGAAGAAGGAACCTTTCCCGAAAAATGGAAAACGCAGCATTTGGTCCTACTGCCAAAAGGAAAGAAGCCCCCAGGAGAACCATCATCTTATCGCCCAATATGCCTATTAGACACCATGGGAAAGATCCTCGAGAAGATAATCTATAATAAATTACTCGCAGTAGTCGAAGAGAAAGGAGCCCTCTCAGATCACCAATTTGGCTTCAGAAGAGCACGATCTACTGTTGATGCCATAAGAGCGGTAGTCGATATCGCCAAAGGTGCCATCGAAGGAGAAAGATGGCTCTACGGCACAAAGGAGTATTGTGCAGTAGTAACGCTGGACATTAAAAACGCATTTAACTCTGCGAACTGGTCGTTTATTAGAAGGTCACTTGCCAGGATGGATACGCCATATTACCTGCTACGGATAGTGACGAACTACTTCAACAACAGGAAGCTGAGGTACAATACCGATGAAGGGGTAAAATGCTACAACGCAACTGCGGTAGTTCTACAGGGATCGGTTTTAGGGCCACTATTGTGGAACATCATGTACGACAGAGTCCCACGATTAGCGTTACCTGGGGGAGTAACGATAATTGGATTCGCCGATGACATTGCAGTCGTGACAGTAGCTAAACAGATCCGTGCAGTAGAATCAGCTACAAATGAAGCAATTGCCCGGATAAAAGATTGGCTAGTATCCGCCGGACTAGAACTAGCTGACCATAAAACAGAAGCTGTTCTTATAACCAGCCGGAAAACTGTCGAATTTGCCAACTTTCAGGTTGGTAACCAAACCATCAGGTCGAAAGAGGCAGTTAAATACCTTGGAGTAATGCTGGACAACAGGCTACGGTTTAAAACGCATGTTGATTTTGTTACCAAAAAAGCATCGCAAATGCAGGGAGCTCTCTCGCGTATCATGCCTAACATCGGTGGACCTGGATACGCTAGAAGGATTCTACTCTATAGAGTTATCACCTCAGTTCTGTTATATGCCGCCCCAGTCTGGGCGGAGGCACTGAGGACGAAGGAGACCAAAAGGAAACTATCGTCATCATACAGACTCTGTGCGCTACGGACAATCAGCGGCTTTCGAACCATCTCTGACGAAGCTGCATTTGTCATAGCTGGAATGGTCCCCATCGATATTCTTGCAGATGAAATGCTGAGGATATATAACAGAAGAGCATTGAGTCATCACGACGCCACTGGTATCAAGGTGATAAAAATTGAAGAAAGGGCAGCGTCAGCAGCTATGTGGCAAGCTCGTTGGGCTAATACAACAAAAGGCAGATGGACATACAAACTTATACCGACAATCCAAGATTGGATAAGTCGAAAGCATGGAGACTGCAACTACCATCTAACGCAGTTCCTGTCTGGCCACGGTGGTTACCGCAAATATCTACACCGGTTCGGACACGACAACTCACCATCCTGCCCGGAATGCCCAGGTGAAGATGAGGATACGGAGCACGCAGTGTTTTACTGCACACGTTTCACGGCATGGAGAATTACTCTGCCAAGTCCGTCATTATTCCTCGACCATATGTTACGGTTGGAAGAAAATTGGATGGCAATATGTTCTTTCGTAACAACTCTACAAAAAGAGTTGCGGAGAATAGAAAAGCTAAGAAGAGCAGCAGAAGCAACAGAAGCATCAGAAGCAGCAATACAAGAAGCATAGCATGAATTGCTAACCAGCCCCGCGAAGTAATACCTAACGGCAGTCCCGCGGGGAGAGTGGTTGAAGTGTGTAGGGTGTGTGTTTAGTACGTAGGCGTATTCGTGGCATCGAGTACTCAGGTTTGCGAATCGTGCATGCTAGTAGCACTCGGGCTACTAGTATCTATGAAGATTACACATCCCTGGCGCAATCCAAGAAAAAAAAAACCCTATCAAGATGCGGATTTCCTTTTTCCTTTTGGTTCTTCCCTCATTCAATTGTGGTCATAGGCTGCGGGATATAAGAGTAAGAAAATCACCTCTCGATATCCAAGCGGTGTTGGTTAGTTCGATGATCCTAAGATCTAGCCTTTCTTTCGCTATACCAATAGAAAAATAGATATCCCTATTGGAGTGTGTAAGTATGTTCTGTGCCTAGTTCTAATCCTTTCCTGGCTAGTTCATCAGCAATCTCGTTTCCTTTTATATCACTATGTCCGGGAATCCAGCAGAGATTAACCACGTAAATATTGCTTAGTTTGTTCAGATTTTGAAGACATTTACATACTGTCCTGGATTTGATGGTGTCGTTGTCCAGTGCCTTAATAGTTGCCCGACTCTCCACAAAGATTGTTATCCGAGATGGATTGATTTTCTTTGTGATGATTGTCAACGCCGCTCTATTAATGGGGAAGATTTCAGCTTGAAAGACTGAGTCGTTAATCTGTAGAGACTTACAGAATAATCTTGCTCCGGTTCCTATTTCCATTTTCATTTCCATTTCTTCACTGAAACCCATCAGTGAAGAAGATGTCTTGTTCATTAATTAATGTGTTGGACTCTCATTCTTGTACTTTGGGAATAAGGATGAAATATATCCTATTGAAATCTTGGTATGGATAACGTAGCCTGAGTACTTGTTGGTGTCAACAATACCGTACTCGCAGAGTATAGACGCGTGACCGTAATAACCTTGATTCCAAATTCCGGATTCTTTAAGCCGGATTGCGCTTTTGCCTGCCAGATCTTTTACTCATACAAGGGAATAAGGTAAAGAATTATTTCTAGCCCTGATTGTGATATTGATCAGAGTGCTCCAGTTATTAAGTAATGCATGAATAAAGAGTTTTTTTTAGACGTATAGAACTTTAAAATGAAATAAAACATATAAAAATCATGGTAATGGCCATGGTACTGGCTTTATTAGAAAGATCATTTTATGCCATTAGTGTATAAATATGGGCGACGTGACTGGCTCAAATAAAGCGCAATCTGAAAGTCCAATTTTCGACCACTACGAGTATTTCGAACAACTATATATGTACATACTCGTATATCGGCAATAACACGGCGAATGTTGGCTTTCATGTCATCCATCGTCTCTAGTTTATCAGCGTAGACTAGAGACTTCACATATCCCCACAGAAAATAATCCAAAGGTGTTAAATCACACGATCTTGGAGGCCAATTCACAAGTCCATTACGCGAAATTATGCGCTCATCGAATGATTCCTTCAATAAATTGATTGTGACGCGCACTGTGTGGCATGTTGCGCCGTTTTGTTGAAATCACAGCTTCTTCACATTAATGCCATTCAACTGGGGAACGAAAAAGTCAGTAATCATGAATCTATAGCGTTTGATTCCACCAGCCCATAAAGCACACCAAACAATGACTTTTTGTGGATGTGACGGCGTCTCAATAATGGCTTGTGGATTTTTTTCAATTCAAATGTGGCAATTTTGTTTGTTGATGTAGCCATTCAACCAAAAATTAACCTCATCGTTGAACAAAATATTGTGGTGGAAATGAGGATCAAGAGTAATCTTGTTTTCGGCCTATTCACTACGACGCACACGATGGCCAAGCGGCTTCAATTCTTGCATGAGCTGGATCTTGTAAGCTCATAAACCAAGACCAACTGCTGAACCACGATTTTCGAAATAAATTTGCACGATTTGCAAGCGTTGTTCTGGCGTAAGTCTATTCATGGTGAAATGGCAAACCAAACAGAGCAGAAATCAGCTGTCAGCTGTCAAATTGGCTGTCGCTGGGAAAAGTATTGCCAAACCGAAAAAACAAAGTTATAAAAAAAACACCCTATACTTTAGCGAGCTTATTAAGATAGCTGACTTTGCTAAAGTCCAAGACCAAGATCAAATTTGATCATTACTCCCGCTACTGAGTCCTAAAGGGGACGAAATTATTCGAGAAAGATACGTTCAAACCGATGCCTCTTTCATTGGATTTTGGTCCTGTCTGCGAAAAGAGGCTTTCACTAAAATTTACAACGACGTCTTGTTACAACTGTTGTGGTAATAAATTGAGAACCGACGGCAACTTTATGTTAATTCTATTACAAAAGTTATAACTGATTTGTCGTTAATAGTTTTGGTTAAATTGACTCCATTCAACTTTGATCTCTGATAATTTTCACTACGAATGCAATGGTATGTATTAATGTACAAACCTCAACAGATTCAAAGAAAACTCAAAACAATCTACCTCAAAGTAAACCAAAAATAACAACTTGATTCCAAGTTAACCGTTTAACTTTTAACAAAATTTCGCCTTCAATTTACCCCAAAAATAGTTAAAATCACCCAAAAGTCTTGAACTTCTTCAAAGAACAACTTCATCTACGTATTTCTTCTTCTACTGCTGTGAATGTTCAAAGCCTTACACAAAAAATTCATGAGGGGTAAAATATCAACAAATTGTGCGGAAAACTTATCCGCAAACTTTCAATATGTCGGCGTTTTACCAAGTGAGTAAAATTCTTAACATCAATTTCACTCTTCCACCACTGCTCTTCTACCCCATCAAAGCACAGAAATAAAGTCATAAGCTCTTTGCATCCAAAGTTAGTAAACAACAAAAAATGAGAAAAAAAAAAAAAAATACAGAACAAACTTTTTCTTCCCTTTGCCGATTAAACATACGGAAAATGTCACGCAACAATTCCAACTTTGAATTCCCACATTCAAGTTGAAAATGAAAAGCTAAGCGGATTGAGAACAGATATCTTGTAGTTTGCTCTATTGCGATAAAAATATCGATATACGCTGAACATGATGCACCATAGGACTTAAACTTTTAATTGGAAATAGCCTAACAATCTGCAGCTTGAGTGTGAAATGGGGTCGTTCTTTGACCAAGGGAGCCAATTAAAATGCTGATAGAGGCGAGGCAGCTCCTTATGTTTATTTTTTTTGCATTTTCCTGACGCCAGACTGCCGACAGGATAATATCGATATGCATACATACTCATATATCGTACTCGTACAGTACCGGCCTGCGATGTGAGTTAAATATAAAATTAGAACACATTTCCGGTGAAAAGTGAAAATTTCCCTTTTACTACAAAGGGGTGTGGATTTTTGTGTTAAGTTGTGGAAACAAAAATAACTTTCGATCCCTAAATTCATCGAAAAAGCAAAGCCATAGCTTTGAAAAGGCAATCGCGGGCGGGGCCAAGAGTCGGTAGCCAAGACTTTGTTTACATATCAGTGATTGATTTTTATGACACATCAATCACACCCCAGGGGATCGAATATCAAATCAGAGCTAAGATTTTATTGCTTTCAGTGGCCAGAACTTTGCGGACCCGCAATTAATTATTGGCAGCCAAAATAAATAGAGGTATCACCTCGCCATACGACTTCGAAGGGCTTATAATGATTTGACAGCTCTCTTCGCCGTCGCCTTTGGAGTTATCATAGTTCTAGGCGGAGCCTTTGTTTTTGTTTATGTTTTATGCACACATTTGATGATTTTTCATGTCACTTGTTAGACAATCGATATAGCCTGTGCGAGTATTTGTAGCTGAGTATTTGCTTTGTTTTACTAGTGTTTTGACATGTTGACATGTTTTTCGTGAGATGTATTTGGATCATTTCGCCGTCAAGTGGCATGAGAAGGAGTAGGTGTGTTGTTTTAAAGAAAGGGCACGACTGGGTACCATGCACTTGCTTCATAAGTGCTGTTCATTCGTAAATTATTGAGATGCTGTTCGTTCGTAATTATTAAAATTAGCTAAAATCGATAAGCAAAACAATTGAAGATTTGGAAAAATCTATTAAAAAGCAAAAAAAAAAAAAAAAATTGCTACAACAAAAACTAAACCTTATATACATGTACAATCATGAATAGTACACCTGGAATACAAATGGTATTTTCCAACACGTCTCGAAATTACATGTATGTACTCGTATTTGTATGCAATGACCCTCCCAAGGGATATGAAGTTAAGATTCCGGGCTTTGAGTACCTCCTAGAGGAGATTGAGCTGTCATAACTAGAAGTAACTTGGACCACTGTGGAGGAGCCCAAAAAAAATAAAGTGTTCCCCAAAATATGACTTCATCGGTCTATTTAAGATGCTGAGGAAAGACTTCGATATTGGAAGTGACTTTTAATGCAAAGCACACTTTTTGGGCATTGAGATTGACAACAACTGAATGCAAACAACTGTACAAAACAAGACGTATTTTCAAATGGCAATTTATCGCGTCAGGATTGCCAACCTAAAGGCGAACTGACCAAATGAAAATACCGACCTTATAGACTTCTTCGTAATGAAAGGAATAGCAAGAACCCAAGTACGAATTGAAAGCAGAAATGACTTATCGACGGGTCATACTCTGGTTATCCTAACAGTAAGCGATATAGTAATACAACAGAAAACTAATCCTAGACTTACGAACACAAGAATAAACTGTGAATTCAGAGAAAAACTTGAAGACAGTTCCACAGACTACTCTCTTTAGAAAGCAACCTAGCGAATCAAGTCACCTCAGTCACAAGATACTCGTACACCATTGAAAACAACTGGTGGAAAATTGATTGGAAATTTAAAGTTAAAAGTTCAACTTATTTCAGAACATTTGTCGAATGTTTTCAAATCCTTCAAAGTAGGGAGTTAAACTCTGGATAAAGTGGACGAAGAGGAAATTTTGTTAGTCTCGTTAAGATAGACTAGAAGTATTTGCTCACATAAACTGGTTAATAAAAAAGTACCTGGCAGACTAAGACATTTCCCTTGTCACTATAAGATTGCCGAAGTGATCGTTATACATAAACAAGGCAAGCCACCATTGGAAGTAACAGACTGAACAAAATCATTTACGAAGGTAGACTTATATCCACCAATTTGAATTCAGGAGTAAGCATTCAACCAAGTAGACCAAGCACCTTTGCCCTGGATATCTCAAAAGCGTTGGATCGAAAAGGGATACTGTCCAAACAAGTTAGCTGCGGTTGCATAGACAATTTTCTACATAACCAATCAATTCAAGTTGTGGTCGATGGTGTGTATTTCGATACAAACGCTGGAGTGCCTCACGGTTCTATACTTTCACCAACTCCGTTTGTGCTCCATATGAACTACCTTTTAGAGTCAATATCGATTTAGGCACGTGACATATCGCTGAAAAGATCTTTTTGAGTAGAATCCAAAAATATTTTGTTAGAAATAAAAATTATAAATTTGCGCCCACAGTGGAGAAATGTCCGTGAAAAATTAGTGTGCTGGATGAAATTGTTCTTTTGGTAATAATGCGGCTCACGTAACCTTCTGTATTTAATAGTTTTTCTTTACCAGTTTTTAACGACGATTACTCAGAAAATAATTCAATAAATTTCCTTTGAAATGGTATAAATTGATGCTGACCTTGACGCAAACAAATATTCGCTTTTTTCGGCTAAAATGATGAAAAAAAAATGCGGGAAAGTTGCGCGACTTTTTATTAAACGCATGCACAAATCTAGATCCGTCCACCCGACCAAAGAGCAGTGAAGATAGCATCTAAACTTAAATGCAATAAGGCTACTGCAGCCGGCGGTCTACACGGTTCACATTGCGACAGATCTTGGAAAAAAACCCAGGTTCTCCAAATCGATACTTATCACCTTTTCATAGACTTCAAAGTCGCCTATGATAGTGTTTATGGAGAAGAGCTATACAGACCTATGTCTAGTTTTGGCATCTTTGTCAAAATCGTCCGACTATGCAGGATGACGATAGAGAATACACGCTGCTCCATCAAAGTCAGTAACAACATCACCGATGCCATTGATGTCAGAAAAGTACTACGACAAGGTGAGTCATGTCATCATACTTGAAAGGATTGTACAAAATTCTCAAGCTAACATTAGTGGTACGATCTTTCAAAACTCTGTACAACTATTCGCGTACGACGATAACATTGACACAATTTGAAGAACGCGGTGGGCCATCAGTGGTATTCATTAGCTTTTTTTTTTTTAAAAAAAAAAAGGAAGTTCGATCAAACCTCCCTCATGGTTGGGATACTTAAACCGTCAGTTAAGGAGACATGACCATGCACCAGATAATATTCAAAAATATAATGATATAGCTAATAAGCCATATTTGACCAAAATTTATCAAGTGGTTCTTGAGCTGAGTGGTTAATGAATTAATTGATAAATGACAATATTTAATGACTTTTAACTCCAATCCAAGCAATCCATCCAATCAAATCAAATCTGTGTGGGTATCTCTTGATTCAAAACTTAATAGCTCAAGTGTCCCCAAAGAAACTTGTCAAGTTGAAAAACTGTTTTCAATTAAGCGGAATGTATTTAAATATCAACACATTGACATTTTAAAACTGCAATTACGCAGATAAAGTGTAACCTTTCGCTTTCAAAAGCATGTTTACATTCTTGAAGGCCACAGCGCCTTGACGACCAAAACATTGTCTGGTACAGTCATAATGGGGATACTCTCTACACCTCATGAAGCAACAGTCGTTTACTTCGCATGCGATGACAACGAAATATTTAGATTGGTACAAGTCTCTCCTATGGTCAGATTCAATTTAAATTTTGATTAGCAAATTACACTGAATCGTCCAAAAACCGCAAAACAAACTTGAAAAAAATGCGACCTTATGTAAGCGAGACGCAGTGTATGTAAGCTTATCTGAGCGACTCATTCAACACCATCTTGCCGAAAATCCTAGATCTAAAAATTTGAGATTGAAATTCTAAGAGATGAAAAAGGGGTTGAAGTCTTTCAAAGTTACTTTTCCAGCTTATAATGAGTCCGTGCATTACATGCACTTAGCTTAATAACAGCTTATCCGATTTAAATAAAATTTAAATTGCTTTAAGTCATGGATCATGTTATATCTTATCCCGAACTTGACCAATGAACATAGTAAACGCGGTTTATGCATAAAAGATCATTTTCACTGGTATCAGCCATAGCCAACAGCGATGGAACAGTGAATAGATTTATGACGTTGTATGTGCTCGGCACAGCGGAAGGATGACATACACTTTTTTATTTTGGTTCAGTATTTTTTTCCATGTGTTTTATCGGTGTTAAATAACATACTTACTTACTTACTTATGTCCTGTATCCCCTTGTGGGCCCTAGAGCCTCTACAACGCCTACGCGCCATCGTGTGCGATTTCTGGAAATGTGCCTCAGCTCTCCCCAACTCTTTCCCAGTTGCCGTGCTTCCTTCTCAACTGTTCTGCGCCACGTACTCCTAGGACCGCCGCGTATCCTGCCATCCTGGGTAAGCGGGTTCCATTGCATCGCTTGGTTAGCTATGGACCTGTCACCCTTTCGGAGAGTGTGACCGATCCACTGCCACTTTCGTCGTCGTATGGTTGTGCCTATAGGTTCATGGCCCGTTCTCTGATAAAGCTGTTCGTTAGAGATACGGTTTGGCCAGAATATTATTAAGATGTAACGTAGACACCTATTGACAAACGTTTGCAGTTTCCTCGTGATAGTGACGGTCACTCTCCAGGTACCACATCCATATAGCAGCACGGATTCAACGTTGGAACGGAACAGTCGTAGCTTGGTGTTTAAGCTAATTGCATTACTTCGCCAAACTATGGATAGCATCCTAAACGCAGATTTTGCTTTACCTATTCGGCTGGCTATATCCAGTTCGGTTCCGCCATCGGTTGAGACAATACTCCCAAGGTATTGGAAACTCTCGACTCTCTCAACCGTTTGTCCAGCAATGCATATATGAGTTGATGAGTTTGGTCCTAGGCTGATCATTTTTGTTTTTGCCGAGTTAATTTTCAGCCCAACGACGTCTGCTTCCCTCTCCACATTTGCTGTCATTTGGTGAAGGTCCAACATACCTACGTCTGAATTGGGAGACGGCAATATTTTTGGTGTACGAAGACTTTTGTTTTTGATTCTTCACCGATTTTGATGAAAATTTTGTTTATTTTAGTTTGAAGTTTTTTCCTTACGCTTGCAGTATTTTGCATAAGGTGTAAAATTACGAATCGTACGATGTATGTAAATAGATACATTATAGTCATTTGTAAGGAACGGGCGAAAAATGAGCTAATTTCTTACAACTAACCTATTTTTGGGTTCTTCTCAGATTTCGTCAGCAAAAAGTAGCGCAGAAGAAGATGCTAGATAGGTAACAAGCGGTGTAAAGACTGTTGAAAAAAGAATTCCGTAAAACACACGCGGATTTGGAAGAACTTTAAAGAAGACGATACGAGTAATTAATCTAAAAGTGATTCGATTTAGCTTCTTTTCAGTCTATTCGAAGGGTTATATGTCTACACAAAAATAAAAACTCAGACGGTCGTTGGTTGGACCTTAGTAAAAGTACAAATAATGACCCAACAGTATAAGTATCTTAGCTCTTTAGTATAATATTTCTTCTTCAACTAAGTGCAAAATAACTGCTGCTTAGTAATTCCATTAAAATTTTAAAATAACCACATCATTAAAGAGCTATTATTCTTAGAATGAAATATACATACATATATCTAAACAAAAAGTTTATCCACAATTCTTCTGTTGAAAAAAAAATCTGAAATTTTCCAAAAGCGCTAATAAATCATTTTCGTCGAAAACAAAAACCAAAAGAAAAACAAATCTCTGAAAGGGGAAGAAAATAAATTTTAATTTCACTCCCATTGTGTCATCAATTATTATTAGAAAATCCGCCTATCGAAGCATACAACGATTCAAATTCCCAACCGTACCATTTGACTACTAGATGACAGGAGGCAAGTTCCCCGCAACCCTCCTTTCTCGGCACATATGAGAGTATCTGCGCTGAGCATCTTCCCCCCATCGCCGACGACATATGAGAGTTCCCAGAAGCGCGCCTCAACTCGGCTCCTAGAGCGTACAGTAACACTTTTTCGATTTCTCCCCATAACTCGATGATGACGTATATTTGGATGTGTGTACGTGTGGTTTATTAGTCCTTCCGCTGCATGAGCTTCTATATTCAGGGCGGTCTTAGAGTACAGGAAACGCGGAGATGTCCCATATTGATGGCGTGCGAGAGTACCCATGGGTTTTGATCCTGTGAGGTGGGTGCTCTTGAAGAAGGATGATGACTTTCATACACACACACACACAGATACACAGGGCTACCTGTCGAGTTGTTCACGTGGAGAGGCAGAAAGTTATTGCTTTGTACACTCGACAAGATTTATGCAAGGCCATAAAACTCTAATAAAAATAAAAAATGTAAGATGAAACTTTATTTACGCAGGATATAAAATGGAATATTCTGCATTATGGGTTGTGTCCTAGGCATTCTTTTTTTTTGTTTGCTTGCGCTGCCACAGGTTGTTACTGTTGCTCTTCCATTGTCATCGACATCGCCATTCTAGTTGCAGCTCGCGCGTACAGAAGGCCTAGGTAAGAGCGGGAGCGGTCCCATACTTTTCACATATACGCGCAGTCTTAGCGTTATCCCTTTTATAGGCCTTTGCCAGGAACATAAATAAATAGTCGTCAGCGTTCCAGTTTAGCTGTAAAAGGGTTTGGGATCATCATCCTGGGCTATATGGTTGTTGCGATGGTTATGAGGGAGGGTCTATACCGTGACTGTTGCTATCGCTGCAGGCTCTGGAGCCGCCTAATACGTCGAGCATGTGACATCGAATTGCAAAAAATCGTTCAATATTATTCCTGATTTATTGCCAGGATTATTCGTAGTTGGAATTTTAAGCATTTGTTATTTGATTTTACGGTTTTTTTTTCTGCGTTCGTCCTTTTTTTTTTTACTTGCGAAGTAGCGGGCCTAGCTTAGGTGGAGGATGGGCACGATACCTCTTTGAAGACTGTTGCTCTTTTACTCGTTGTATTTTATTATTCTCCAACATGGCAGAACGTTCAATACGAAGGGGGACGCAGGAGAACAATAATAAAAAAAAATCTGAGAAAGAAAAAAGGATTCGTTCTATTATGCTGTTGCACAAGGGATTAGAAATGGTTATTTGCCATTATTCTTAAGCGATTGTATCATCTCTCTTTGCAGCAGGAGCCAGCGGCTCTAAATCAAAATGTCTCCTTCTGACGGCGTATAGGTACATTTAATGGGATTTGGATCCTCATGCTCCTTTGATTTTTTTTTTTTCATTTCTAAAAATGGTACGTAATTGGTTTTGGTCGGCTGATAGCATGATTTAAGATTGGATATGAGGGTGGTTATCGATGGGAGAATTTAGAAAGGATTGCTTTCAGGTTGGCATATAGGGATTTTCATGGATACCTTTCCGAGGGTAAAGGTCGTCTTTCTTTGAGGTTTATCTATTAAATTTAATAAGTCGTAGGATGCATATTAATGGGATTAGGTATATTTTTGAAACATAGTGGGGTAACACGGAACTTGAAGGATTCAAAAAGTAACCTAAAAAATAAAATTTAATCGCTTCAGGATTAAACAAAATGACATATCTAATATTTTCCATTGATTTATCATTTTTAATTAGCCACAAAAAAATGGGTTTGTGTCTAGAATTTTCATTTACTCAAAGTTGCTCAGAGATGGCGTTAATGTTTGGATAGCTTTTCCATGGTTAAATAAATATACAACGGAACCTTATTGCTCTCGATGGCGCGTCCGTCTGCCTGGCTGCCTAAACGGCTAGACAGATTTCCTTCAAATTTAAAAACTGGGGTCTGTGAGCTCATAATCCGCGGCACAAACAAAATTTTCAATCTAACCCCAAAATCAACGGTACTTTACTTAAGGCTAATTTAAGTGCAAACTTATCGAAAACGGTTCAAAATGGATATCTAATATAATAATACTGCGTACTCAGTTTTTCACTAAATACTCGAATAACGGTATTTTATGTATTAGCGAACTTGCGCAAATTGGGACGATTTTATTGAAAATTGATATCTAAATTATCTTCGACATATGCAAGGACATGGCTTTCAAATTTTGGACATTTGGTCAAAACAATTTTTTAGCTTTTCAACGCATTTTACAAAAATTCAAATTTCTTCGCATTTGTCAAAATATTAAATCTGAACAAATTATGATTATAAAAATTATAGGTATTATATATCTGCTCTCCAAAGTATAAGACCCAAAAGCTTGGAAAATCATAGTAAAAGTACTTTTTGACAAATACATATCAACACACGTCTAAGAGAATGACCAACAAAAAAGTTGCGTCTTCCCAAGAAAGTCCTCTAACCAATAGAAAAAAAAAAAAATTTCAGCAAAATCGGTTCAATAAATCAAAAGTTATACCCACACGGCCAGCAGATGTCACCCTAAGCATCAAGCCATGATCCTCTCCACAATGTCTAGCACAAAATGGAAGGCTGCTAACATGGTCCGTTTCTCTGCGTTAGGAGACAGCAAAAAAAAGTGGGGAGGGGCTAGATTGAAATTGATGCACAAAAAGGGTTCACTACTGCTGCGGTTGCTGCATGTGAATGACATGAGAAAGTAAACAATTAGAGTGTGTACAAAGGACTTCAAATAATAGGAGAATCTTTGAAGTTTAAATAATGTGTAAAAATATTTTCTTACTCAGTAGAGGTAATAATGTCAACTCACCTGGAAAGAGAGAAAAGGAAAATATTTTTTAATTAAAGTGTTTAATGTGTGAACGAAATTTAAAGTGGAATATACAGAAGAGGTACCTATACAATCTGTTTGAAATGGATTAGGTGATACTCTATCCCTCACATTTAACCCAAACCCCATTATAAGGGGTGACAAAATAATTTTGTTGAATCAATTCAAAATTATATCACGCTACTTATTCTTTCGCTGATTTTTAAGTGATAAAAAAAAAAAAAAAAACTACACTCACGTGCAACCAAAGTAGCCCAAGCACAAACTGTCAGCTGTAGGTCTCTTTGTGCATGCATAAACAAGGGGTTGTTTCTAAGAGGCCTACATGACATCTGACCTAAATAGAGTTCGATTAGAGGGCTAGAACTGCTCACAGATCAACGGATAGCTCGACCAAATTTCGTCCGTAAACACTTGAGCAGCCAGGAATTGGAACAAAGTTTTGTTCAAGAGAAAACTGAGAGTAGTATTACGTATTCCAGATGAACAAGGAGAGTATGGAAAAGACGCAAGTGCCGTGCTACTTCTTTCCGACACTACCTATCGAAAGGTAAGTTCTTAAGGTGGGTCTGTTTTGGTGTGGAGACGGTTATGTTTGGAGGCCCACACCGCGTGAGATACTTTGAAGACATCTTTGAATAATACGTTGTATCCTCGTGGCTTTAGTCAGGATTCTTTGTTACTAAAAGAAAATGTCCGATCTCACAACTCCTATAAAATATAACTTGTTAAAGTTTATCGTTGAATCGGTTTTGATTCACAAAATTTTAACAATAAAACAGTAGATCGTGTGAATAATAATATATCATGAGAACTCATCTAAGTTCGGTCCTGTCCTCTGAAAAAACTCAAACTCCCATTGTATTTTTTGTAACTGTTAAAATATTCATCTTTTGCTATTATATTATTTTTAGTAGAACTTTATATTATACCACAAAATTTTTTCCAGGTGTCGAAGAATATTCATTCAAAATTTAGTACGGATGCATTGAAGGGCAGAGAAACATTTGCGGAACAAACAAACATAAAGGTAGTGAAAAACATGTCCATAGGACGGTTACAATCCGTTCATGACGGGTCAGTGAGAAGCTGGTATAGCGACAAGATATTTTTATAATTTGTTTTCACGTTACGTGATCTTTTTCACGACACGTGATTTTATTATTATAACTTGTACATGAATGTCTTGAAAACAGGGATAAAAGAGAGGTCATGATATATTTAACACTATTACGGGCGTTATTCAATAAATCTGACAAAAGGTATTAAATATAAGACCCAAGGAACGTATATATATATATATACTAAGTTTGATTCGTCTAGCTCAAGCCTGAGAACCTGTTACATACAATGTAACAAATGGTTCAAATCATTTCGCTATTGATCCTATTTTTTAGAATCTTCTGTCACGAGAGACGAACCTATGACGTTGAGACTTTTCTCCGAGATGCTGGTAGATGACTGATTCTGCTTTTGAATTGTTAAAGATTAAAGACTTCTGGAAATACGAGTATGTCCCCTGGGAGTGAATTCCAAAGTTTGCTTGTCCTATAGCAGCAGGATTTTTAAGGTTGCAAGGCTAAGGTTGATGGGCCTTGGTTGCCTTGCCTCAAATATCGCATTTCTAGGGAGCATTCTATTGAGGTAGAACACCTGCCATAATAGTATCTATGGTATAGGCATAGGTCTGCTACCAGTATTCGATTAGTGAATGAATGGAGATTGGAATTTAGTGCGGATTCTTTTATTAAACAAACTGCTTGTCTCTGTACACTGTTGAGCAGGTGAAGAGAATATTTTGGGACTGAACTCCAAACGTGTGCATAATACTCAAGTACTGGTGTATCTTGTGCTTTGAACAGTAGAAAGAACTGTTGCGCTGCAAAGTATTTCCTTGCTCTAAATAGATACATCAACTCCATGCCTGCCGATTTTGCAATGTTGGATATGTGGTCGTGCGATGTTACACCAGAGTTGACTGTGACGGCAAAAACGCATTACTTCCTTGGGATGGATAGTTTGATAGTTCATTTGAAGATAGTAAAACCTCCTAATTAGGGCACTCAGTAATCGTGCACAACTTCACAGTTGAATCACTCCTTCTGCCTATCTTTTGATTTTTCATACAACATACCCTCTATAATCGGGGCACTTGAAATCGGGATACCTCGCAAAAGGGAAAATAAATTTCCTCATTTCATACTTCCGCAGAACCTCTGCAATCGGGTCGGACCTCCGAAATGGGATACTAGACACAAAAGTTATCGAATATGATGACTTCTCTAATTGTGACAGTAAAGTTCCTGATATATAGTTGTCGACTGCACCGCGTCGAATTTAAATTTAATTTAGTTTTTTATGTTTCTGTGAACGAGAGAGGTTGCTTTATTAACTTTCAATGACTATTCAATTAAGCGGCATAAGTCACTTTTTCCACCCTTTTGTATACAAACCTCTCCAGAAAAGATCGAAACGTCGAGACATCGGTGTCTTAATTATGGAGGTTTTACAGTACTTTGCGGATTGTATCTTTATTATTTCTCAATGTTCAATCTGTGGATAGTTACACCCTACCGGCATAGCCACAGAAGTACATATGTAAGCTTACTTTTACTTCTTGAAAATGTTTATAACAAAAGGAATGCCGACAACGACGATGTAGTACTCATGGTTAGCTAGAAATTTCAATCCAAATTTCTGAATTTCTAAAAATATAATGGGCAGCATATTGTTATCTAGTGTAAAACCCCAACTAAGACCGAGCAATTATATTTATATAAATTCTCTTCAGTAACATGAGATATATCCCCGAGTTCGTTCTACCGAGAGTAGGAAACAAGCTTCCTTCCCTCTATATAATAGTGTAGTGCTTACTTATTGACAGCTCGGTAGGACTACGAGTATCTGACTCTGTATATGAACTTCAATCGGCAATACTCGAATCGAATTCTTAAAAGGGATAATATAATAATGAGCGTCAAAAGCCGTTGCCTCAAGCTCAGAGGTATTAATAAAGACGAACGGATTAAAGATGGAGAGAAATAGAGATAGATCCACATCTATACGTCTTCCAGATCCATGCAGTCCAAGCGGACATTTTTGGTATTTTAAAAGCCGTCCTATTATTCTATTATTATCTCATCTCTCCTCTATATATTATTAGATTGAAAAAGTTTATCTGTCTGTCTGTCTGTATTACCATTTATAACTCAAGAACCACTTAACCATTTTTGATGCGGTTTGCTTCAATGTATTATATAATTGTTTGAGCTTCTACTAGACTACGAGTATATTCCTGTTTCGTCAGTTCCACACACCCACGGGAGTGTATTTGGTGGTTCTTTGACACGAACCAAGCCGGACGAGTCTCCTAGTTTACTATAAAATAGAAAATAATTCATACATATTGCGCAGAACTTTGGACAGGACGTACTGATTTAATCAGAAAATAAAAGAGCAGACGAATTGATCAGGATGGGATTTATCACTAGCCACTGCAAGTAGCGAAGAACAAGTGGGAAAATATGCAACTCAGCCTAAATACGAAAAATGTACGTCGACAAAACTTAAGAAAATAGCCGCACTATTGTGCATATCATTCGTGTTTGGCTCAGGACGAATGTCAGTGAGATTCTAGGCTAGGCTTTGTATGGATTAACAGTCAAAATATTTATTTTTCTCAGGCCCTTCACTCAGGGTAGCACTAAGGCCCCTCGTAGGCCTAAACCAGCTGACAACTGTGTCTGTCTCAACAGCCCTTCAACTTTTTCTTCTTACGGCGAAGTTATGATCCGGAGTAGAAGGATCACAACCCTCCCACTTTACTGCATCCCTACTGGTCCGCCTATGGGGTTTGCCGGTTTGACCTCAGGAAGTACCGGCAGGCTTCCCGGTTTCGGATCACTTCGTCACTGAGGCCAAACAAATGCTGGTGTTTTTGCATTTGTGTGGTCCATTTGTTCTTTGTTCTGCCTTTTTTGCGCGATTGTGTAGGAACGTTGATTGCCTTTTTGACGGGGTTCGAAGGATCTCTCCATGACAATACCAACTGAGCCGGTCGAGCTCTATCTTGCTTGTGATGGGTTCTTTTACATGAAGGCTTCCTCGAATCTTTGAACTTCTTATTCTATCAAGCTTTGTTACTCCTGCTGTCAAGCGAAGCATCTTCATCTCAGCTGCCGTTAATTTGCCTTCATACTTTTTGTACACTGTCCAGCATTGTGAGCCGTATGTGAGCACCGGACGTACAACTGCGGTGTAGAGCCTTCCTTTAAGCTTAGGGGACATTTTTCGATCACAGAAGAAAGCGGAGTTTTCCCGCCATTTCATCTACCGCTTACGCGATGATTGATTTCATCATCACAAGTTGCTTCGCTATTGATCATAGATCCCAGATATTTGAACTTTTCGCACTTGGGAAGCACTTTTCCATTCAAGTAAATGTCTGGAATAGGCTGGAGCGGATCAGAGAATGGGCAGCACAGATACTCTGTCTTTTTTGAACTAATACGGTACCCTTCTCCCTCCAAAACATCCACCCATACATCAAGTGCTCGTTGCAGGGCCATTTGATCTTTGCTTATGATAGCTCCATCGTCAGCAAAGAATAACTGATGCACTTTGGGGTCCGTCACTTTTCCTTCAGCCCTTCAACTAAACTGATTAAATCCTCTAGTTTCACAAAGGAAAAATAATGTTTGGTCATCAGTGAAAGAATGTAGCTACATCCTTTTCCTCAGTCAGAGGAATCCATGCCGTAGAATACTCGTATAACTAAGTTTATAAGAAGATTCCTCATTTCATAACTAATTTTAGAAAAAAAATCGAACAATAATGCCTTGAAAGATAGTGAACTTGTCAAAGTATTTTCTTCTTAACTAAGAGATAACAATCTCTGGAAAAAAAAAAAAAAATCTCAATTGAATAGCCGACCGTCATCATTTTAGCCTGCTGCATCATCGTTGGCTCCTCAAAAAAGTTTAAGGCAAATTTTATTACACTCAAGAGGATATCTATCAGCGCCGACCCAGCTCAAGTATCAACTAACTATATAAAGTATGAATCGTTACATATAGCACATCCTCTCATTTATTAGATCATCGTGAATAGAATCCGAGCGCAAGTGTGTAGGTATCCCTGTAGCTATTTAATAACCTTTAATTAGCCCCCTAACATAGACTAATTAGGAAAATATTTATCCCTTTTCCTTTGTTTTTTTTTTAGACCGAGAGAGAGGGACAAACTTTACAAAGCAAAAGGTAAATGTTGGACACAGTGGGGCATCAGGAAGGATGAACACCGATTAAGGACATGCTGTGAGGCAATACTGTTTTGCCGTGCTTTTCATATTTTGTTTTTTCTTAATCTATTTTTACATCGTCCTTTGAATTTGTAATTTTTGTGCTCTAATGTTCGACGTGGATAAAATACGCAACTTTATAGAAATTATGAACAAATTTTTCGGATCGAGGATGAGAAAGTGGGTGTTTCCTTTTCTATTCAGGATTCCTGGTAATTTATTTAGGTACTCTCACCAGTCTAATGGAGAGAAATAAAAAAAAAAAAAAAAAATATCTTTCGTGATTTTATTTCGGTTAATAAGAACTTCAAGGCTTCAAGGCGAAAGGATTACCGAAGAAAAACCACCGTGAATGGAACACCTCATAAGGAGGATTTAATTTTTTTTTTCTTATTTATTTGGGATACAGATTAGACGAATAAACCCTAATTTTTCAATTCCAGTCTATCCTTAAGAATTCACGCGACGAGCACACAGTGATGCGGAAAAGAAAGCTTTAATACGAAATGAAGTACCTACCCAAACATCCGTTTTTTTTTTGGCTATTCGTAGTGCAATAAGTTTTAATCCTTTAGGTGACTTGGCATCCGTAACAAACCCGAGTTGGGTGTCCCAACCAATCATCCAACCGTCGACCACGAAAGGGGCTTATTAGCAATTTTTTATTGTTGGGAAATAATTTGCTTGCCACTTTGGGTAGCAACCCGGTCATTCACTGCAGCATTAGGCGAAATAAGGATTAGGAAAGCAACAACAACGGCGGCAACGGCGGTGGTAGAGGCGCGGTTATAAAATATTCAAGGTTGTTATTAGGCTATGAAATGGTTGTTGAGCCTCTGGTGGTGGTTTTTCGGCGCAAGTCGAGTTATTAAAAATTCAAATGTGTTGGGACAGGAAATGAGTTAAAATCCAGAGGATGGCGGGGGCTTTATTATTTCCTACCTGGTTTGTATCGAGGTTTTAATGTTAATGCTTGTTGCCGTACGGCTAATGGGAGTAACAAGGAGATTTACATAGGTCGTTTGTTTTTTTTTTTTTTTTTTGTCTATTTTTTACTTATTTTTTGGGGTTTAGTGTTATTGAGATTTTAATTTTAATCAACAACTTTCTGCGCGGTTGCATTGTAAAGTATTAATTTACGGTGGCAATTTTTGCATGGATCTTGGATTTTCTCTATAGAAACAAGGAATTAAGAAGGAATGCATGGATTGAATACAACATCGAATTGAAATTTGAATTTCTAGATGCTTTGTTACAAAGACAAATATTTATAGGGGCATGCGGAATCACACTTTTTAAAAAAGGAGTTGGAAGGACTTCAAGGAAAGTGGAAGAAAAGTGTATACAAAAATATATTTGCTGCAGAATTCCTTTAAGTAGGTATGTATATTAATACAGTGGACGCTCGATATAGTGAACAATCCAATACAGTGAACACACAATATTTTATACAGGCCATTCTAAATGGTGAACAAAAAAAAAAAAAATCTCGCTATTGTGAACGTTTTTTTATTTTCTTCGAACATCACAGCATGCAAAAAACAGTTAAAACTTATTAGTGCCATGCAGTCGTCAGTTAGGCCCGCTGGGAAGCACATACGTTCATAGATATGTATGCACACCCATATACAATCGACCAAATTTATCGTTTTATGAGAGTATCTTGCACGATTATATGCTACGCAGTTTGGGGTTCTTTGTAGTACAAATGCAAACTGCCTGTTGCTTGTTTTCGGATTTTGTGAACGATTTTCTTTGTGACCATGTCTCGTAAGCATTTGATTCTCACAGAAAAAACTGAAATTTTAAAGCAATTGTCGGACGGTAAGTAAACATATAAGTTGTCATTATACCCTAATACTGTAAGCAAAACAATAATTTAATCCTTAAATGCCCAAGGAAACCGATTTTGATGAAAAAAATATATTGTATGTAAACGGAAACAAACACAACAAATCCGCTGTTAAAAAAAAAAATAATTTTTTTTTTTGACGAAGTTATTAACAAAAAAGTGGTTGTATCTTTAAAGATAGACTGGGCATTAACCCCCCACAGCTCTTCGGAAAGAAAATTATAATGAATGCATAGGAATTTTTTTAAGTTTATTAGAAAAACGGGTAATTGTACATAATAAGGTAGTATTGTACCGTTTTTGTTAATTAAAATATTGGTATATATACAGAAAATATATTAAAAGAATGTTTAGGTTATTATTTAGAAAAAAAAAAAATATTAAATACAGAAACACAAGCAACCAAGAAGATCTTCAGTAAATACAATCATTTTGTAAATTTAGATATATCTGTGATTGTTTGTCTTGAACAATTAGGTAACTTGCACCATCCCTTTTTGTCGATAATTGTCCAGTGGTCTGTCTAGCCGTATGTCTTTAGGAGGAGCATTGGATGAATTTGGCTTGGAACGTTTGATTTGAACGAGTGATTCCAAAGATGTCGGCTGCCCACGTTTGTTAGGTTCCACAGAGCCGTAACTAAACATAACATCTGCAACTTCCAACTTAAAATCGATGAGCCTCATTTGTTTGCATTCACGGTGGCCTTTGTTGATCCTTTTATGCAATATCCATGCATTTACTGCAGTCATATCTAGCATATGAAAAAATAACTGGTTTGTCCATTTTCGAGCTTTCATGCCTATTTTATGGCGTACCATGAAACTGTTCTTCAGATCTACTCCTCCCATGTGCTGATTATAGTCTTTAATAATTTGGGGACATGGTATCATTTTGACAGACTTCTCTTTTCTATCGAACCTCCTTACCTAGACCCGTTTGACTATCTGAATTAGAAGAAGAATGAGGTTTTATTCCGACATATGTTGACACGAGATTGACAACCCGGCTGTCCTTCCAAGATATGGACGTAACATCCATGCCGTGAATATAAGCAACAAATTCCTGGCTTGTTCCACGTTCGCACTTCATCATCGTCTTTTCTTCCGGTAGCTTACAGTTTTTATTCTGTTACGACGTATATAGGTAGTACCAACTGTAAGTATGTCTTGAGTCCGAAGATACTTATGTCACCAAAGGCAGGGTTATGTAATAGTTGTCACAGTATATAATGCAATTTTTATACCGTGGCTCTTCGCGGAGCAATCTTACAACAATATTTGCCGATGGTTGCAGATCTGGTTCGCCTTGAGAAGGTCCTCCAGGGATTTGTTTGCTGTAAATTTCAAACTTATACGCGAATCCGAATTTTTAATACAATAATTGCAATTTATATAAAGGGTGGTTCAATTTTAAGGGCCGATGTTGAATGTGAACCACACCTAAACGTCATGTTTTTTTCTGCATTTCATTTGACATTTCTCAATTTCAGACTAACTCAATTTGAACCATGGAAAGATATACAATCGAGCAACGCGTTAAAGTTATTCAGGCTTATTATGAAAATGGGCGTTCAAATCAAAATGCATATCGTGCATTTCGTGATTCTTTCGGTCAATTTAATCGTCCAAATGTGCGTACAATCGGAAAAATCGTGCAAAAATTTGTGCTAACCGGGTCTGTAGGAGATGTGAAAACACCAGTGCATGCTCGTAAAGCTCGTACTGCAGAAAATATTGCTGCTGTTCGCGATAGTGTGGCTGAAGAGCCGCCCACCTCAACTCGTCGTCGTGCCCAACAATTGCACCTCTCACGCTCGTCGTTGATGAACATTATGCATAAAGACTTGCATTTACGCGCTTACAAGGTGCAATTGACTCAAGAACTAAAGCCTCTTGACCATTTCAAGCGTCGTCAATGGTCACAATGGTGGCAAGAAATGGCAACAGTGGATGATCAATTTTCGAAGAAAATCATCTTCAGTGATAAGGCACATTTTCACCTCAGTGGATTCGTCAATAAGCAGAATTGGCGCATTTGGGCGAATGATAATCCAAGAGTGATTGTCGAAAAACCAATGCACCCACAAAGAGTGACTGTTTGGTGCGGTTTATGGGCTGGCGGCATCATCGGGCCGTATTTTTTCCAAAATGAGGCCGGTCAGGCAGTTACTGTGAATGGTGTTCGCTATCGTGAGATGATAACGAACTTTTTATGGCCCGAATTGGAAGATATGGATGTGGACGATATGTGGTTTCAACAGGATGGTGCCACTTGCCACACAGCTAACGAAACAATGGCTCTTTTGCGCGACAAATTCAATGGCTGTGTTATCTCACGTGGTGGCGATGTCAATTGGCCGCCAAGATCATGTGATTTGACACCGTTGGACTTCTTTCTTTGGGGTTATTTGAAAGAAAAGGTGTACGTCGATAAGACAGCAACAATTCAAGAGCTAAAGGATGAGATAATTCGGCACATTAACGGCATAGAACCTCAATTATGCCTCAGCGTCATCGAAAATTTGGACCATCGGATGGAGGTGTGCCGCCGAGGTCGCGGCGGCCATTTGGCCGATATTTTGTTCCATACCAATATTATCATAATAAAAAGAAATGACAGTAATTTCCTAAATAATTTGTGTTTTATTCAAAATCTACATCGGCCCTTAAAACTTAACCACCCTTTATAAAAATTACAGTGTACTGTAATGTAAACTATATACCTTCAAACTAGTTTAACTGCACTGATATACAACTAAATCACAAAATTAAGGAACACAACCAACTAACTTGCACTTTGTAACTATACACAACTACTATGAATACACAACACATGAAGAAATAAGCATAATTCAACCGAAATCATGATATAGGCCGCAATGCCCAATGTATCTTTAAAGATACAACCATGTACCGCTATGTTATATGAGCTGGGTATATCGTATTTCGTTGAAATAACTGTATTTTACTTCATAATATATACGTTCACCAGGATATATTTTTTCTGTCACAGCAGTGTAACCAACTATAAAGTTATTAAAGAAAAAAAAGTTTTTTTTTTAAATTCGTTTAAAATTAAAAAATTGAAATATTTCGTTATAAGTAATTTAATTTAAAAACCATGGATTTTTTTTTTTACAGTGAATACATTTTGAGTCAATAAAGCAAAAATAGTAAGCCATAAGTAAATAAAGTCAAAACTAACAAAGAAATATTTTTTTTAATGGTTGTATCTTTAAAGATACACTGGGCATTTAAGGGTTAAGGTGTTGGGTTACATTTTTGCCCAAAAAATATGGAGTAGCTAAATCTACTGTGTATAGTATCAACAAAAAAAGAGAGGCCATTACAACAAAGCTGAGCGACACCTGCTATGGAACTAGCAAAAGGAAACATTAAGGCCATCCGAATTTCTTAATATGGAAAAGAAGTTATATAAGTGTACCTGTACATGTACCCGTGTGTGGACTAGCGCTAAAACAAAAAGCCATTTATATTATCACAGACATAAATAAAAATGAACCTGGTTTCGCAAGTGATGGTTGGCTGCAGAAGTTTAAAAACAGGTATGGTGTTCGATACCTAAAGATATCAGGCGAAAAATTATCATCTCAACCAGAACTGGTCTGCCCTTTCAAAAAGAAGCTAAGCGAGAAAATGTTAGAGCTGCAACTAACAACGGAACAACTTTAGAACGCTTATGAAACGGGGCTGTATTGGAAGCTTTTCCCGGAAAAGACTTATGTTGCATCGAGCGAAAAAACTGCTCCAGGGCGAAAAACAGAGAAGCAGAGGACCACATTTTTAGCGTTCGTTTAAAAATGTGTCCTTGCCTGTGCATTACAGAAACTCCAAGTCGGCCTGGATGACCTCAACAATTTTTAATAACTGGTTCCCTACTCTATTTGTTCCGAAAGTACAACGTTTTCTTCGCCAAAACGGCTTATTAGTTAAGGCCTTGTTAATTTTGGACAATGCCCCCAGCCATCCTCCAGAAAGTGAGCTTCAAACTCCAGATGGTAACATTTTAGTCATGTACATGCCTCCCAATGTACAATAACACCACTAATTCAGCCTATGGATCAAAATGCCATCCTCCTGACCAAACTTTTTTGTTGTTGCTTCTGAAAAAGGTAGGTGTTTTTCACAGATATTTAAACATTTTACGGAATGTTAAATAAAATTAGGTTTTTTTTTCAGACAACATTTGTGAAGCTATTTTGGAAGTGTCAATAAAAGACGCTGTTTTGAACTTGGCAACAGCATGGGACAAATTAGACGCTTCCGTCATTGCGAAATGCTGGAAAAACGTCCTTTCGTTTGAAGTAGATCCGAAAGATGATTTTGAGGATGAAGATGAAATACCCCTCAGTATTCTTCGCAACAATTTAGAGTCTAATGCTAGCACGATGACCGCGGAAGAAGTGATTAATCTTCTGAACTACATACATAAAAGAGTAGCATATACGGCAACCGATATGAATAATTGGAACGAAGATCAGATATTGTCTGATATTGAAGAAGTCGAAAACGAAGGGGAAGAAGAACAACAACCATATGTATATAGATCATCCGATTTGTTCAGTGTCTTCTAGAGATGCTGTTCATTTATTTGAGAAAACACTTGAATGGGCAACTAGCAATAAAGTAGATTACACGGATGTTTTGGTCCTTAAAAGGTTGCAAGAAAAGGCGATACTAATTGACATAAATTCAAAGAAAAAGCAAATGAAGATGACTAACTATTTTAGAACAGCTTAAGTTTGTTTTTTAAGTACATGGAATGTACTATTTTTGTTACGTTTTTCGATATTTTTAAAGATGAGTTGCTTTTGTTAAAAATAAATTATTCTGTTTCATAAATATTAGTTTGTTATTTTGTAATTGCAAAGAAAAATTGTAATTATATTCTATTTTCGATATGGTATTGCATGTAAACATATACACATTTTGATGGAATTTGCTTCAAGGAGTCCACGCTCGTTACAGTGAACAATCTCGTTCCAGTCAATAGGCCCGGTTTTTATTAGTTCACTATACCTAGCTTCTACTGTAGTTTTAATTTATTAAACACAAATCAGTAGGGTGGCCGTGGTGTAGTGGTAACATCATCGCTTGTCACGCTACAGGTTCATGGTTCGAGTCCTGATGTCAATAATCATCTATTTATTTCGCATGAAATAAATAAAAAGTCGATCAATTGCGAAAGCTTATGTCAACTCTACTGCGAAGGCATAACACTGGCAGTAGGGCGGTCATATTGCTAAAATGCAACTTGATCGTGATGATGACATCAGGAGGGCGGAAAAAAAAATACTGTGAAAAACAAACAAGCTCCCCAGTTATCTGGACAGCCACCCTTGGAGTTCACTGAAACTTAATACCAGCTGAGTTTCAAACCAACTGCAACAATCTGTCTTTCTCTCTGTCTCTTCCCCTTTCCTCAAAACGCCCGTGTCCTAAAATTAGTATAAGGGTATTCATAACCCCTTTAACACGTGCAAATTATAAAAAAAAAAGATATCAGTTTTCTAGTGAACAAACTGACTGACTGGAGTTATTTTAGACAATTACTGCAAGAATGCATGACATTATCCCCAATAATGGACACAATAGAGCAATTAGAAAGTATAGTACAGACTTTCACCTTATATATACGAGTACAAAAGGCTGCTTGGACTGCAAAACGTTAAAGTTAAAAGAAAGAAAGACCTGATAAGAGAAGAGCTCGTAAACGTTGGCAACTACCGAGAGCGCTAATTGATAAAACTAGACTTAATAATTTAACTAATAAGCTGAGAAAAAAGATTTCAGAATTGAAAAATGTGTCAGTGGAAAAATACCTTACCAATGTGACAGTCGATGCTAGTGAAGTATACTCGCTCTGGAAGGCTACAAAAAAAAAAAAAGTAAAAAACCAACGGCATATATTTCGCCAGTTAAAAACAAAACAAACGAAAAAAGGCAGATTTATTTGCTGAATATCGAAAACGTCTTTCAGCCATACGAAGATAATAATTACTTTCAATAAACAGAAGAAATACACGAAGGCGTATGATCAGTAACCTTTAAGGAAATAGCCAAAGAAATAAAAGAAAAGATTAAATCCTATTACAGGAGAAATTCTGAAAAAAATCCCTACAAAAGATATGAAAAAACTAACACAGATAATAAATGCAGCATTCGGATTAAGGTACGTTCCACGAATGTGGAAAATCGTGGAAGTAATTATGGTACCAAAACTCGGCAAATCACCTCGTGAAGCTACCACATATCGTCCGATTTCCTTGCTGTCTTAACTATACGAAAAAAATCTTCTGAAACGTCTCCATCCGATCATAGAAGAAAAGACATTGATAACAAACCATCAATTTGCCTTAGAGATAGTATTCGAGAATTTAAAAGCAATAAGATAGCGACCTACCTTGAAAATCACTCCACTGGAAGAGAATCAAATTATTCACTTTGGAAAGCGCTAAAAGGCATCCGGAAACCTCAAATGCAAGCGCCACCAATTCGGAAAAACGATAGAACTTGGGCCAAGAGCGACAAAGAAAAGGCAGAACTTTTTGCTTTGCACTTAGAAGAAACGTTTAAGCCATTCGACGGCCCTTTGATAACGTCCGACTCCCCAATCACGACATCTGACAAATTTAACGTAAAAAAAGTTGCATTGATTGAACTGAGCGAAGTGATTAAAAATCTAAAGACGAAAAAAGCACTGGGTTACGATTTCATAACGGCGCAGGTGGTCAAGGAATTACCGAATAAAGCTCTTATCAAACTGCTATATTTGATTAACGCTTCGAGAAGAAATCATATCGGACGCTGAATGAGAAGAAATCATATCTGCCTATTTCCCTATTGCCGGTTATCTCTAAAATATTCGAAAAACTACTTTCAAAACGACTACAACCCGTAATGAACGAAAGACGTCTCATTCCTGGACCATCAGTTTGGATTTATAGTCAAATATTCTACAATCGACCAAGTCCACAAAATAACTGACGTGATTGAGAAAACTCTCGAAGAAAAAAAATTTGTTGTGGTGTATTTCATGACGTCTCACACGCTTTCGATAAGGTTTGGCATGAAGGCTTGGAGTATAAATTGCAACGCCTACTGCCACGGCAACTCTTTCTAATCTTACGATCGTACCTCACCGAAAAACTTTTCGTGTTAAGCACGGAAATGATTACTCTGATTTCAAGGAAATTGCGGCCGGAGTCCCACAAGGAAGTGTGCTTGACCCACTTCTATATGTACTCTACACGCGTGATATCCCGCAGGAAAGAAATTGCGACTGCCACGTTTGCAGACGATACGGCGATATTGACAACGGGCGATTCAATTGAAGCTGCAACTGAAAAGCTGCAACATACTATTAATAAAGTCCACACATGGCGTATTGTGCTGAACGAAAGCAAATCTACTCACGTCAACTTTACCTACAAAGAAGTGGACAAATTACCCGTATATTTAAACTCGGTTCAAATACCATACGCAAACGAAGCAAAATATTTAGGAATGACTCTAGATGTTAGGCTTAAATGGAAATCGCACGTAAAAAAGAAACGCGACGAGCTCGAAAACAAATACCGACATATGTACTGGCTACTCGGAAAACATTCGAAGCTGAGCCTACATAACAAACTGCTTGTCTATAAGCAAGTGCTAAAGCCAGTGTGGACGTATGGTCTACAAATATGGGGTTGTACCAGGAAAAGCAATAGAAACATCCTACAAACTTTTTAAAATAAAGTTCTTAGAACGATCGTTAGCGCACCGTGGTACGTACGTAACGAAGGTTTTCATCGGGATCCGAGAATTCCCAGCGTCGCCGAAGAGATAACAAATTTTGCTCGTAGACACAAAGATCGTGTTCACGGCCATTGTAACCGTACCGTCATTCAACTACTTGACGCAAACAATTCAATTCCTCATCTGCAAAGGACAAAACCTTTTGACCTCGCGTCATAGTATATGCCGGTCGTGAAAACAGCAGGAACTTTCATTGGAATTTAACCTGTCTAAAGCGCTACATTCTTTTTAAATTACATACGAGCATCTCTTTCCAAAAATCACGAGTCTCGTAAGCGAAAATAAAACTGCTGGATAAGCGTCGGCTTAGTTGTAGTATTAATCTTGACGAGTGGTGTTTTTAGTGAGTAAAAATCTCACACTACTAAGTACGCGCGGTCGGGCATTATGGTGTCTTTAGAAGATTTTCACCCTCTCGGCAAAAAAAAAAAAAAAATGGTTTTATAAATAGTTATTCAAAAAATAGAAAAAATATGCTCTATCACAACACAGGCTTTTGATAAAGTGTGGCAGAAAGGACTAGTACATAAGCTGCAAAAATATCTGCTAAAAAAATGCTCAAATATTCTAGAGTCATATATATTGCAGCGATTATTTGGAATAAAGAAAGAAGGCGAGTACTCCACATTAAAATATATAAAAGATGGCGTACCGCAAGGTAGTGTATTCGGACCCATCATGTTGCTTTTGTTTATTCAACGACCTACCACAATAAGACGAAACTACTATTGTCACATTTACAGACGATACTGCTGTATTTGCTGTCGGTAAAACCGTGAGGGAAGTAACCAAAAAACTGCGAAGGACAGTAAAGGAAAACTAAAAAAAAAGTATGATGAATTAAACATGTATTGGCTCTTAGGGTTCCTCAATATAGAATAAATTACTGCTCTATAAGTACTAAGGCCAATATAGACATATGGTCTCCAGTTTCGGGGGTGCACAAGTAAGACAAACCTACAAAATGCTTTCAGAACCAATTACTATCCATACTACATAGAAATCTAGAAGTTGAAATGGTAGAGGACGAAGTCAGGAAGGTCGCAAGAAGACATAAAGTTAGACTTGGCAACCACTCCAATTTAGAAGTAGCTTAATAATAACAATTAAGTTAGAAGATTGAGAAGAGTAAAACCCCTTCGAACTTGTTAACTAGGAGTAAAAAAAAAAACAAAAAGAAGAGATATAATACAACATGATCACACGAAAATTGTGATTAAACACACCTACATGTATAGGTACTCCAAAACAAAAGGTAACTAACAAAAGGTGGCTCTTTAATATACAGACTTCCAGACATTAAATAGCATAATTCGATGTTTTTGGCGGAAGCCTAAAACTATCGAAATATCCATTCATTCATAAAATTAAAATTAAAATGCCTTCATTACTATTTTCATTCACTAAATTCGATAGTTCGCAGCATGAGCTGAAGAGGTACGCAATTTTCGAAGATATTCGACTTTACCACGAAGCTAATGGTGGAAATAGTTTTTGAGTGACTATTTCGAAATTCAAAAAATGGATGTTGATTTTTTTTTTAATTTTCGGAAATTGAAAGTACGCGATACTCCAAAATGTCTTACGTACTCCTAGGCCAATATTAGAAATCATATTTGAGTGTGAATGTCTCGAACACGGTGGGTCCTACGAACAAAATTATTACGATTGACATTTAAGGTCTGAAAATTATGTACAATTGTCTTTCAAAATATTCGGCTTTACCCTGAAGCTAATGGTGGAAATCGTTTTTGAATGATTACCTCGAAAACGATGGGTCTTACGAAAAAAATTATTACGCGTTACTCCAAAATGCCATACTCCACTCCTAGGCTAATAGTGGAAATCATTTTTGAATGTAAATATCTCGAAAACGGTGGGATCTACGGAAAAAATTATTGCGATAGAAATTTTATTTTCTAAGAGATGAAATTAAAAAACGTTTTCAAATTCGAATATCTCAAAAACACTGCGCCACACAAGAAAAATAATGATGATCGAAATTTTCGGTTTTGGAATTCTCTACAATACTGTTGCTGAATTATTGTATGTACCTACCTACGCAATTCCTTAAAATACTAGACTTTACCCCGAAGTTCACGGAAACCTATTATGAATACTTGTTCTTGAGTTCTATTATCCCGAAAAGGTTTTTCTTTTTCCATAATATGAACAAGGGGCTATGATCTAAGTACGAAGTCTTTGTTTTTGAATATGTATTTCCCCTTTGAATAAATGAATGAATGCAATGAATGAACAAAATCAATCGATAGTTGAACTCATTCAGTAACTGTCGATAGTCGAGTTCATTCGATATTGCCCAACACTACAGAAAAATCACCTGAACTACTTTCATCTCTTGTACACATGTATGTATATTCAAGTATTCCCATCCTAATATGCGCTCAAAGGATAAGATTGTAAGTAATGAAAAAGCCTAGATTAATTAAGTGCGTTCACTATTTCCAATGACCTTTTGCTTGCTTTATAATAAAATACCCAACTCTACTTAGTTTGGTATTCAATAAAAGAAAGTAGGAAACATGTATTTATATCTATGCTCACACATTTAGCGAATTAAAATATACTTGCCCTTCTTTTAGTCACTTTTCGAGTCGTTGATATCCACTGCTACATTCATTCAATACGTGTTAATGTCTGACACGAAATAACATGTGATTAGCTTGTCGCAAAGTTTACCCAAAGAAACAATTGAAGTCCTTTACGTTTGATTGATTGAAATACACCGTTTGTCTAACACGTATGCCAAGAGTGGTGTTGACAACGACCAATCACACCCACATGGTTTTATAGGTAACACAGCCCCCATATGGTCTTGGTCAACTCAAAATTACCGCAGTGTAAAGATAAACAAATTTACTTCTGCTACCCTATTTAGAGGGAGGGAAAGGGAATCAACACAAGGTGTGTAATATTCTTGCGAGTAGGCAGGTATACTGGGGATTAACCATTGATTTTCCTAAAGGATACAACATGACTTAGTTGAGATCTATGAGTTAAGAGATGGGTTGGAGAATGAGTATTGATTTCTATCTGTGCGACAGTGCTACAGATTGTAGACTAATTAAGTATTTAAGTCTGTCAGTCTTGTCTGTTAATTTGCTGACAAGCAAACATAAGCCTCAGACTTTCATTACTCAAAACTAATTGGACCATAAATGTCATAAACGACTTTACATTACATTCAAGCTCTGTTACTGAGATAGGTATAAAAACTCCTAGATAACTACGTGAAATGACAAATTTTACGGCATCACAAAATGACAAAAATACTCCTCTAAAGTGTCCGCCACCATTCCCACACCACCCGCCGTGTCCCCTCTCTCTATCACTCTTTAGAAAAAAAATCAAAATTCATTAACTGTTATCAGTGAGTTTCAGCGATAGGCACAATTTATTCATTTCCCCATTTCTTCTTGTCACCAAAAGAAATCCTTCAGAAAAACAAAATTAAATAATTCCACTCCATCTTCCTTCTCATTTGGCGTAAATAACGGTAAAACGGTCTCCATTTTGCACATGAACCAAAATAATATTGTTGCGCGCTTATGATTCTTTATTAGCCAGCAACGACATATTTCCGTTCACATCATTTTCCACACAATACAAAATGAAATCGCCTGCAAAACGATATCCTTGCGGAAATCATATTACCAGAAATTTCTTTTTAATGACACTAAACGTTTTCAACGCGCCAAGTCTCTGTCGCCTGCTAACATATATACGAGCCATACACCCCGCGCCGCACCATTCAGAATCACATACCCGCAAAATATTAATATTCTGTGCGGTACCGCCCCGCCCATCTGTCCCAGTGTCGTCGCATTTGAATAACAAAATAATGATGTCACAGAAGGATGTTAGTCAGAGAGTAGGTACAGTATACAACGAAGGCGACGACGATGACGACTTGGAGTGCGGGGCAAATGGCATACAAACAATTTGAAGATCGGGCAGGACGTGTTGGCATACAAAAACCCAGCACAGCAGCCAGCCATTCTCCAGTCAGAGCGAGTGAGTCCTTTTCATGATAAATGACTGAAATTTATTATATTGTTCACTTTTGTAAGGCGCGCGCAGTACAGTACACCTTTTTGCGCTTTGCACCGCACAGAAACATCAAGTGCGGTTGTGAGAATCCTTATTTTGAGATTTTTCATTCTTGGTCTCTACCACTTGTGTGTGGAGTGGATGCGGTTCCGTAATCCTTTATCATATAAATCTATTTCAAATAAGCGAGCGTACTGTGGGAGTGCGGGAACAAACCCGTAAAAAATTGCTCTACTGTTCTGTTATGCGGATGAATTTGCGGTGAAAATCACCATCGCCACCATCATCATCATCAGTAGGAGCATCATCAGCATCATCACTATAGAATCAACACTAGCAGACCTCTGTACGGTGTATTCCGTCAGGGATATAAACGAAACACACGCTCTTACAACACAATAGATATTTTATGGTCTTTCGTCCTCAGTTAGTGGCTTTTCATTTACAGCCAACACAATAAACAAAATCTGTTCTCAGTTTAAAGTGAGTGCGGAAAAATAACACAAAAAGAACACAGGGCCAAATGTAAAAAAAAAGTGTCCACCCAAAGAGATAGAGGACAAGGACGACCAACAACAACAACAAGGATGGAAGCGAAAAAATAAAGTGGAGGATTCACATCGAAACATAAAACATTTATCATTATTTCGCCACCGCTGTTGCCATATCCTTTCTTATGCTATAGGGCCTTGATGTCCCGTCGTCCATCCGTTTGCAGTTTAGAGCCAAAAGGATGACACTCACACATTTCTTCTTTTGCTGATAGAAAATGTTTTTTTTTTTTTTTTTTTCTGCATTCTTCTCCCTGCACGAAAATGTGTCTTAATATTACCTCAGAGAATATCCTTTAACCAAAACAAATGGGTTTTTAATTTGTTCCAACACAATGGTGAGGTTTGCAAAAAAAAAAAAAAAAAACTTCAAACCGAACCCCAAACCACAAAGCCGTCCTTGTACACAGGGGAAGAGAGCCTACGCTTGTGGCATCACAGGACAATTTTGGCATTATACTTTGTGTGTTGATTCTTTCCCATACCCACTGGTCACGAGCAATACACAACATACCCAAAAGAGGCAAAAAGTTTTCATTCTGTTGCTCCAACTTGTAATTGTGTTAATCAAATTTTAATTTGTTGCTAAATACCGAGATGATTGCATTAAATAGTTAGAAGTCGATGGTCCGAAGATGGGCTTAGTAGATAACCTGACCATAAGAGAATGCTATATGAAAAGTATACCTATACAGTCAAGCAGACTGGATATAATCGTTCAAATTGATTTAATTTTCAAAATTGTTCGTCAGACAATTGGTGTCTATTAGCTATTAGGAATCTTTGCAAGTGAATTTATTTCATCAGTGATATAATCAAGGACAACAATTTACAGAACGTCTACTCATCACCAAGCAAACACTTTTCACACTTTACTCTACAAGGCGCGACAGACCACCATTTTAAAATCATAGTTTTCAGTGACAGTAACAACCCACAACCATATATGTATTAATTCACAGTTGAAATTACCTTTGAGTAAATCACTATTGGGAAGTATCTTAAAAATAGCGTTGCTGTACTCATGCAATGACAGTAAGGTATTATGAATTTTTTATTTCATCTCGGTTCTCCAAGTGCACAAAAAAAAACCTAATACTAACAAAATTTCATAATCCATCCACTGCACACTTTTGCCACTGTTCTGGGGACACACAAACCCATCCACTGGTGCACCGCTGTTGGCAATGGTATCCGCAAATTAAAAGTGAATTAAATTTAGAAAGAAATTAATTACTTTTGTATTTGTTCTAAGTACTAGCCTCGTTCTTTGTAAGACTGGTTGCGAAAACACCTTTGTTACTTGACTGTAAGTCTTAGCTATTACTCATAAACCTATAAAATCTAAGGGAGCGATCTTCAGATCCCCCAAAAACCTGTTTCGAAAAGCCTGTAAAGTTACGTCGATCTCTTGTTCAGCAGGTTTCGAAAGGACTATAAGAGGCTTTTCAATTCAACAGCAACTGAACTCTGTCATGTTATTTGTGAGTAGGAATTAATAAACAATTTCGAGGCTTTAATCCCTTTAAGACGAAACTGGGAGACTTGAACTCACACGGACGGCAGCAAGACTAAAGGCAATATGGGGATCCCTATTAATACTTTTAGTATTGGGTGTGTCACATTTACGAGTAAGCATATCGAAACGCAGATGGGGAAATATCTAAACGTATAGGAAACACAAAAGCCCCATGACCGAAGCTAGATATCAGGAAATCTGAAAAACTATTGACCTTAAAAAGGTCTTCTGTATCAATAGCCACAAGAGTGTTAACAGGACACAACCTGTTAAGTACTCGTAAGAGAAAATGAGATTAATCAATTTGCAGAATGTCTGTAAAGGTTGTGGTGACACAGGTGTTGAGGAGAACACCTCACATTTCCTGTGTCAGTGTCCAAGCATCATCCGTCGGAACCGCCTAGAAAGATCCTTCTTTGACGAACTGAAAGAATTGGTGGACATACCAGTCTCGTCGATCGTGATGTTTTGCAACAAGTCTGGATGGATGAAATTATTCACGGTAGACACAACCACATCGAACGCATCCCTCATTACTGCATTACTCTTTTTATTTTTATTTTTAAACAGATTAATAAAGATATCGCTAAGGCCCTCTACAAGAAAGAAACTTTATTTAGCAGCATACTCGTACATCTTCGACTATTATAATGACCTGGCAAATGCGGATGTCAGGTGTATCTAATGCTTTATATGTAGTTCTAGCTGTTTGTCCCAGTATCCTCTGGGGAATCCATGGATTTTTTTGCAGTTACAGCCAATGAAGCCAGTCGAAACAATGTAACCTAACCCAGTAGGTACTGATAAAAAGAAAGTCCCTAGATTTTATGAAACGGTTTAGGGATAAGCCATTTCTGAAAAATTTCCTAATGAATATAGCAAACGTTATGAAAATCTGTCCTGACGTTCTTAAGTTATAGCGTTACAATGCATATAAGAGTTGAATTGCTTTACACAATATAAAAATTAATTCGTTGAACTCTCACGCGCTGGAAGTAAAACTTCTTATCATTAGCTATTACATCGTTTGCCATTTAATACAACATAACTTACCTAAATTAAGTAGAATAATAAAATTTCATCGAAACCGGTTAAGCCGTTTCTGACATACGAGTGCATATAGCAAACATCTAGAATGCCATTTTGTAGCATGAAACTTTGGTCAAAATCGAAAAAACAGCTTTCGGAAAAATAAACGTTTTATCTTCTCTTTACAATCGAATTGTTACACCTATGTAATTTGTTACCGCCGAGAAAATGTACTCAAACTACCGTTATAGAAATATATTTCCAAAAACATTAAATGCCATTTTGTGATATGCAACCAAACAAATTAAAATACTAAATTTCCTCAAAATTGTTGGAGTCGTTTTCGAGAAAATAAGCGTTTCACTTTAGTGTTACATTTTTTCGTTACACTACCGTGATTAAAGAAGTTTCAATGCGATATGTTTGTATACAACGGAAAACTCTAAAAGATCCTGCAAGTATTATTGTAGCCAAAAAGGCTACCACATGATTTTGAATGCATCGATAGAATTATTAAGAAAAAAACCGTCTTACAAGGATTTTTTAAGCTGAACCCATTCAGGAATAAAAGTTGCACTTTGGTTTTTAAATTTTATTTGTCGTTGGTACACGTAACTCCCGTAGCCTTTAAAGTGGTTTCCACAGTCCTTGACTTGGATATTTTTAAATTTCCAAACAACGATATGTCTATAAATCCCATTAACTGCTTCAACTTTGTCACAATGAAGAAATGCTTGATCTTACTTTAGAACATCATGTACAATTCATTTGGTAATCAATTCCTGCGAAAATACTACAAAATCCAACTTTCAAGCGATTTTCACCGTAAAACCTCTTAGGTCTTAGGACATCTCACAACAATATATTCAGTCAAGAAAATGTAGATTGCCCTTTGAGCCTTCATTGGGATTATAATATTGTACATCCAAGTTGGCACTTTACAATCCCCAACAACTCCTCCACACATATGTATGTCTGAATACGAAATAAACAATCACCCTCGCAACCTTTCACTCAATCACTCACCTTTCACAACGCACTAAGCCATATTCTCCGAAAGAAAATAAAAAAAAAAAGAATTTTTGAAAACAAATTCTTCATATCTTTACGTCTTGGCAAGAGAAATCCCTTCGCGTAACATCATCCATCCAATTCCTCAAAAGGAATACGAAATCAACATCCAGCCACAGGAGTGGCAATGGCAGCAACAGGAGAGGAAACAAATATCAACTTTCAGCTCAAAAAAAAAAAAAACACTTTTTGTGCAATTCAACTCACCCACACTCGCACCCCCAATCACGCGTAAAATTCACTTCCCTCCCCTAGCTACTTCACAATATACCATGCGATAACAATCGTGCTTATTTGTATGGCATTAGCCCAAAACATTTCTTCCTTTCTTTCGCAACGCAAAGGCATCTTCGAATCAAAGGTATTGAATTATTCAAAAGCTTCGCCAAAGAGCGAAACAGTTATGACAACACGAGTACCACCTCCAGAACGACCTCGCATTCAACCCTGGCAGAGTAGCACCTACCTCTACCTGTGCTAAGATAAATTCCCGTGCGTTGATTTTACGTTGTCCTCCAGAACGCTCGTAACGCGTGCAAAGGTAAACATTGTGTAAATTGAAAAATCACAAAGTTAGTTTTTCCACAGCCAAGAGGAAGGAGTAATCCAACCCCGTCCCGGTTGCCATCGTACCGATTGAAAAGTTTTGAAATTTAATCGGACGGGCACACTGCTCCCATACTCAGTTGTCATAGCAAACAGTTCCACCCCCGTCAACAGAAAGGGGTGACAACAGTGCCAAAAAAATATAACACTTATTGCCAAACACAGGCGGCGGCCCATTGTTGTGGTTAAATTGTCGCGCCAACACGATGAGCGAAGAAAAAACTTTCGAAAAGGATCATTAAGGAATGAATGGAAAAGAATGAAAAGTAAACAGGAAGAAATTCGAAGGAAAGAGGATATTCCGTTCGGTGGTGGAGGAGAAAAAACTTTTGCATGTCCTCGAGATTTTATGATTTCACTTTTTCGAGCGCTTTTCGAGTGACATCGCATCCTGAAGGAGCTAATGCGGTAGCGTTTCACAACAAGGACTACTATGGATCTACAGTATATTCGCCTTCGCCCCCTTTCCACATGTGCAGTCAGTTTGTATGACGTGTGACTTGAAGGGAGTACGATTTGAATCACCCTACAGAGCCACTTAAGAGTTTAAGACGTATGCCAACGACGAGAGTGTATTTCAAAAAAAGAAGGAAAAAGAAAAAAAGTATACACATACTCGTAGATAAGTGGCTATGGTGTGAAAAGTGGAGCCCGGAATTAAGTTACGAAATCCGATATGCAATTTTCCCTGGTACTTAGCCATAATTTTCTTTTTGGCTTAAGTCAATGCTAGAAGAGTAGCAAGCCAGCCGAGCAAATGTTGTCGTTAAAGTGCTTTTTCGCTCGATTTAAGCGGGAAGATTATTTGAAGTTGTTCTAAAGGGGCACTTTTGATGCAAATTGGCATGCATATCTATCGAATGTACACATGGGGCAAGTGCTATGTAGGTATCCTGGTGCTCCAAAAGCTCCCTTACTTAATGTTTGCCCTAAATTGTGATTATAAAAATAACGCATTATTTAATTTAGATTTCAATGTTTTTCGGTACGATTGTCTTGATAAAGAGGACGATTCTTCTCTACACTCCTTAACACCTCGAACACCGCAAATTTCGAATTCATTTGTGAAAAAAATAAAATAAAAACAATCTGAAGGCGTGATCTTGACATCCTTTGCTGCTACGTTCGCTCACCTCAGCCCATCCAAGCTTGCTATAGAAGCGATCGATACTCTGTTTAATGTTGTAGACCCCCTGTGACGTTGCTTTTCTGGGAGATTTCAATTCCCTCGATCTTCAATGGACTCAGTCTGATGACGAGTCTTCGTTGCTATAAATCCATCCTCAGACAAGGAGGTCATTTTCAGTTACTGCTTCACTGGCATTACCAACAACTTAGGTAGACAATCCGACCTTATCTTTTCATCAGACGCCGATATCAGCATAGTTTCAGCGAGCAATCATCTTCTCTCCAAATTATACCGCTACCACTGTCCTCTATCACTTAAATTCTACTACGAAAACGGTAACAAAATTCTACACGCTGGCAACTCCCACTTCACTGAAACCAAAACAAAATCACAGTTACCCATCAACTCTGAAATTGTCTAATACTCGTATATACTCGGGCGGTCCTAAATTAATCGCAATATAACAGTGGCACTGCTGGTTTCTTTTCAAATTGCATGTTATTTTGACACTGACAGCTCCGTCGCGCTCAAAAATTTACAGAAACACAGTATAATATCTCCGCAGTACGAAATGAATCGATTTACGCTTGAACAACGTTGGAAAATATTGAAAACTGATTGCTGTGTTGTCGAAAAAGTGCGAATTTTGAGAAGAAATTTCGGTAAAAATAATGCAGAAACCGTACCTGATGTACGCAAGTTTTCAACGAAAGTTCGTGCGATTGGCATGCTATTTAATAACACAAGTTATCCTCGTGTTCGTCCTGTGCGCTCAGCCGAGAATATTGCTTCTATTGTAAAAGATGTTGTTGAAATAAATAAATAAAAATAAACAAAAAATAAATAAATAAAGCGTGCACCTAAAATGGTGGCATTATTGGTTCATTTTTTTTTCGAAGATGATGGCAACAACGCTACGGTCAACGGAGAGCGCTACAAAGGCATGATAACAAATTTTTCTTTGGCTAGAAACTGAGGAAATGAACTTGGACGATCTCTGGTTCCAGCAGGTCGGCGCTACGTGCCATACAAGCCGTCCAACAATCGATATTTTGCGCACTAAGTTCAATAATAGTGTAATCAGCCGTTTTGGTGATGTTGCATGGTTGAGGTGCGATTTGACGCCGTTGGACTTTTTTTCTGTGGGAGTCCGTTAAACATTGATGTTAGGTTGATAATCCAGAAACAATTTTGGCACTTAAGCATATTATTGATAAAGTTATTCGTGAAATGGAAGCCCCGTACCATCGAAAATATAAAGCAAAATTGGGTTGACAGGATGGGCTACTGTCAAGCCAGCCGCGGCAGCCATTTAAATGAAATTACTTTCCATAAATAATCGAAAAGTGTACTCTCTTCAATAAAGCAAACAACTTTGTAAAATATTAAATGATTTTTGTTTTTATAGCAATTTTAAAAAGAAACCACCCTTTAAAAGAGAAGATAAACAAAATTCAAGTATGAATACTCTCCTGGTCCTGATGGTCTGCTCGCCATAGTTCTGAAAAAAAGTTTGACCTACTTCGTTCAACTCAACTTTCTGTCTCCCACATTCTTTGGAAGAGCTCTTACATATTGTAATTCCCTTTTATAAAAAAAAACTCCTAAGATTGAAATTGCCAATTGCCGGTCCATCGCTAAACACTCCTGCACACCTAAGCTCTTCGAAAACATTGTTTATTTCCACTACAAGTCTATCTTTTCTTCAAACCAGTAAGGACTCCTTAAGATAAAATCGACAACTACTAACTTAACGGAATTCGTATCTAGTACTTTGTGCGGATTGGACGATGGCAAACAAGTTGACGTAATTGCCACCGATTTTAGTAAGACCTTCGACAAAATTTAGCACAGAATCCGAGTTTATTGTTTTTATCAAACCCTACCTTGAAGAACGACAAGACAAAGTCCTCCTTAGATCTCCTGACTCGCGCTGACTCTCGCCCACTCCAAGATGACTTGAATAGGTGTTCAACCTGGTGCCAAAAACATGTTCTTGAGCTCAATGTCAACAAATGTTAAGCTATCACATGTCCCTAGACGATACTTCATCTGTGACTAATCACTACGTGATTTGGGTGTTATCTGCGACAGAGAACTCAATTTTCTTTGGCATACTGATAACATTATTAGAAGAGCCAACTTTTGAAACGTTAGGACAAGGAATTTTTAAACTTTCAGTCACGGAATCCGTACCTTTGTTAGGCCAATATATGAATATGCTACCCAAGTCTGGTCACCCTATTACGATACCCATTCCCTTCGAATTGGGTCTATGTAGCAAAGGTTCATCCGTTTTGCTTATGCGGTCTTTCTTGGATCGATAGATATACCTATATGTTACTTACCCTCTATGAGGATCGTTCGAAATTTATTAGGGTATAGTCTTATGAAAAACGTCGAGTAATTCTGATATACACTTTGTACACCAGCTATTAGCAAGAAATATCGAATGCCCAAATGATCCAACCTACGTAACGTCTAAATTTTCGTTTATGTCAAATATTGTTTATAAATTGAAAAAAGTTTGAAAAACATTGTGTCGAATATTAGATATTGAAAAGGCCACTTTCTCGCGAAAATACCCAAATGCCCAAATGTATCTATTAGATTTAAAAAGCCATTGAAATTTCCTTTTATTTTTGAAAGGCCTCGCGTTAAAGGCTTTTCGTGAAATCCTTTTAATATCGCAGTTTTCCATGAATCCATGCAGAAGCGCCCATACTCAGAATCCATATATGTAGATAACAATTTCATATTTGTTAGAAGAGGCGGTTAGGATAAGTGGATGTTATAATGACGAGTTAGTGATTATGGTGCGCCATCTATATTTTCACTCTCACAACGTTTATTAACCCATATACGCCCGCCGTGCCCAAACGAGGACACCTAAAGAAATAGATTAACTTCTTAATATTTCTGTTTTTTTTTCTTTTTTGTTGACATTTGATGGTTAAGAAGCTATTGACGTATTATTAGACAAAAGAGTAATCAGAAATAGTTAAAAGTGATTTTGCCGCGCATCTTGTGGAGTTGTTTCAGTGATCAGTGAATACATAAAATAAGTAATTTTTATTTGTAAGTTTTTCCACTAAGTCTGTTAGTTTTCTTACAAAAATTAAATAAATATATTGTACACTATAAAATAAAATTTTATTATCCGAGGAAAGTTGAACATCGTTTATAGAAGGTAAGGATTTATAACGGGTGTCCCCAATTGGGGCCAGTGAGAACATCAGAGGTAAAAATTATTCTTATTTTTTTCAAAGGTAATTGTATAAACAATGGTTAAACGAACATTCAGCAGTCATAACGACTACCTCGGGCTTGAAGAAGCAGTTGATGCTGTAATGCTTGAGGAAAACGATGTTACAGAGATAGATTTAGTTGCACTTCCCCCAGAACCAAGTGTGCTTACCGATGAAGAAGAAGGTGCTGAGGACAATATTCAGAGCAATGCTATTCCGCGAGACATACCAGCTAGAGTCGAAGTATTCACGAATCGAGGTGGAGACGAATGGGACAGTAGCGATGACGAACCGCTCGCTGAAAACAAGAGACTTAGAAATAATTTTGAGGAACCTCGCTGACGTAGAGCCTATAGTTTCCACTGAAGGTAATGTGCAAGCGCATCTAGATAAATTGTTGGATGAAATGAGAAATCAAAATCCATTGCAAATTTTTGAAAAAAGTATTTGCCGAGGAAGTTTTCGCCATGATTGTTCAATACTCGCAGACTTACGCGGCTCAGAAAAACAAGCATGACTTCAAAGTATCTGTCGATGAATTCAAAACATTCTTCGGTATTCTTTTATTGATTGGTTACATTGCCTCGAGAACGTTTGTATTGGTGCCTGGACTAAGCCTGTAATGTGTCTATTGTGTCAAGAGCTATGCCACGAAATCAATTTGAGGAAATAAAAAAATATCTTCGAATCATCCGACAAAATGTGTAAGGTGCGACCGCTTGCAGATATACTTACGAACAAATTTTTGGGTTCAAGAGTGGTAAAGCTATTACTCGACAAACTAGGCACAAGTGCTAAAGACCATGTGGTGTACTTTGACAATTTCTTCACTAGTTACGAATTGCTCCGAGATTTACGAAAAGCTGGTTTTCGTGCAACAAGTACCTTTCGCGAAGGTAGAACCAAGAAGTGCCCTCTAGTTGGAGTGAAGGAAATGAAAAAGGAAAACCGTGCTGATTTTGACTATCGTTTCGACCAAGTCAACCAAATTTTATTCTTCCGTTGGCTGGACAACAGTGTCTGCACCATGGGGTCGAACTATGACCTACGTCCTCCCTCTGGGGAAAGTAAAGAGATGGAGCGCAGTGGAGAAGAAAAAAGTAGACGTTGGCATTCCGCATGTCAAAGCTACAACAAGGGTATGGGTGGTCTAGATCAAGCTGATTAATCAATTTCATTGTACCGCACTGCTATACGTGGTAAAAAATTGTGGTGGGTTTTGTTCACGTACATGCTGGATCTAGCCGTGGCAAACGCATGGCGCCTTCACATTCTAACGAATTCTAACAAGTTAGATCGTCACTATTTGAGACACACAAGTAGTGAAAATTTGCGTCCAATAGCTTCTGTGGTGCCAAGTTTGCAGGATGATGGGGTCAGTCACTAACCAAAAAAACTTTTCCAGCAACTAAGATGTACCGTGTGTCATAAAAATGCACGTTGGCAATGCAAAAAGTGTGTGCAAACTTTATGCGTTTAAAGAGAAATTTGAAATTTTTCATACTGCTCAAGCCCAGTGTCCCCATTTGAGGACGACTTTTTTTTCCAATGAAGGATATATATTTTTTTTGTTTCTTGATTATTTTCTTATAACAATAATAGTTTTTACCAATTAATAAAGTAATTTTGTTATTTCCATAGCGAAGTTTTATTTGGGCCCAAATGGGTTAAGATAAAAACATTTCCATTTCAAAATACACAATGGATCTAATCCTATAAAATAATCATGTCACTTCACTAAAGATACCTTTCCACAACCACTCAACTCATATACATTTGATGCAAAGAAAAGTGCACTCCGTATTCGATGATAGTCGTGTATTCTTGAGCTAAAGGGGGAATCTCTGCACAATTGTCGCACTTTTGAGGTTTAGAAAATTGGCAAATATGTTTATACATAAGAAAAATCCGCACAGGTTGGGAACCTCTGCATTTTGTGAATACACCTTATACGGGTCATTTTAGGTTTGTAGGGATTTTTAAGACTGAGATATAAATTTGAACCAGTGGGCTAACTCCAGTTTGAAAATTGTGCCTTTGGATTTTTATACCCTATACAGGGTGCATAAAGTTTGGTACATAGTTTGTAACATAGAGAAATAACAACGATAGACCTCCAAAAGTAGAAACATATATGTATATATTTGTGATCAGCATGAAAAGTTATGTCGATGTTCGTCTGTCCGAATGACACCACATTTTGTGCCTTAATTTTAGTGCAAGGAACATGAAGCTTAATACATATAGCTCTCTAAAATCCAAAGCAACACAAGTGTACAAACTGTCAAAATCTGTGGCAGACACGCCCACTTTTAAAAAATGTCGTTTTCTCAAAATATTGTTTAGGTCAAATATATAGACGTTGACTTTCTCTACATTTCCTCCACACATAATACATGGCCACGCCCACTTTCTGGGGGTATTTTAATTAAAAAAACACAAATTGCTTTTTTTAAAGTTATTTACGGTTATGGTTAAGTCTTATTGTGAATATCTCATTAGAATACGTGAATTTAGGTTACAAATTTTGAGAGCCACGCCCATTTTCTGCAAAAATATTGTTACAGTTCTGTGAACAAATTTCTTAAAAATCGCTCAAATATTCTCTGTGTAGAAAGATATTGCATCCGTTTTAAAAATTTCGCAACGCCACGCTCAATTTATCAGGGGTGAGCTAAAAGATGATGGTTAGGGTATCATACGATACGTTGTAGACGGATTTAAAATTCATGTGTTTTTTTTATAAAATCTTCTCTCAAGAAAAACAAACTTATAACGCTGGTACATAATCCCAAGATGTCTATAGTAGATAACTGTTGAATAGCTGGAGATTAAAAGCTTTTGGAAATATGTCTCCATGTCTCCTGTAAGAGAACTCCAAAGTTTCCTTGTTGTTTAGCAAATTTCGATACAAAGATGTTCGCCATTAACAGGTGTAAATAAAAGTGATGGGCATTGGCGGCTTGCCTTGTAGATTCTACAAGGTAAGTTCTACAATATTGAACATTCAAATTCCGCAATTTTAGCGATTATAGGCATAGGTCTGCTACCAGCCTTCAATGAGCCAACGGTTGGAGATTGGATGTTAGTGTGGGATGGTCATCCATTAAGGGAACTGCTCGTCTCTGTATGTTTTCAAGAATTGGAGAATATTTAGGGACCAACTTCCATACATTAGAACAATACTCAAGCAGACTAACTTATGCTTTGTACAAAATAAAAAGCTGTTCCACTGTAAAGTATCTCTTTGCTCTCCAGATAGTTAAATTTTATGGACTCCGACTTTGCGATGCTGGATATAACTCCATGCCACCATGTTGATAACGAAAAGAAGATACGTTTTTTTCTTGTGTTGAATAGTTCCTTCGTTCATTTGAATCTCTGATATAGCAGACGTGTTCTTTTTGGACAGGGCGGTTTACTGTGCATTGAATAGTCAGCTAAGTTTACTCCCCACTGCAAGATTTTCTGTAGATCTTTGCTTAATGTATTGATTTGGTCGTATCTGTGTCGATGTGTTATATTTGCATTCACCTGCATGTTGTTCGGTAAAACTTAAGTTTTTGTTTTTTGTTATAGTCGCTGATATGGAGTACAAAAACAGAGTTGGTGGAAGTATTGATCCCTGTGGTACCCCAGCCATAGAGCTGTTCTTGTAGTTCGTACAAGTCTAGTTTGCCTAATAGGGCTCTATACTCGTACCAAACAAATGCTTTTGAGATGTCCAGGGCAACAGCTCTTGAACCACCCTGGTACACAATAGCTGAGGCACATAAGTGGGTTACATAACTCACCAGGTCTCCAGTTGAATAGCGGCTACGAAAACTCTATTGCCGGTCTACAAAGGATCGATGTTAATCCGGTTTCACAATTTCTAAGTAATATGGATAGTATTCCGTCGGGATCAGATGCCTTATTGCAATCCAACTTATTAGAGATGTATTCCAGGAGACTTAGTTTACCCGCATGTGCCGGATTTAAAGTCAAATTGCGTGAAAACATGTTTGTAAAGAGATTGACTTTTACATTCCTCTTCGCTAGAGATGGGAATAAGTTATGACTGAAGTCGTTGCTTATCAATTATTGGATACTGATACCAAAAAGGCCACTAGCCCCTTGGAACTTCGACTAATCAAGAAGCAGTCCCTCACCCACTGTTGATAACTCCAATTCCGAAGTAATTAAGGAGTTAATTTACCTCCACAAATGACACCCTCGTTACCTTAGGAAACTGTTGCTGCTTCGGTTGGGCAGAAATAAAAAATGGTTGCAAAACGTCTAACTCGCGTAACAAAATTAATACTCTACACATCCTTTCTGTTGTATTATATGGTGACGAGTCAGCGATGAACAACTAAGATAGCTAACTTGCCTACTAAAATACGCAAGCAACCATACTATTTTATCTCTCGAATTCCCATCATTTTCCCCCCTTCCCCATCTTTACTAAAATGATGTCTATTTAACCATAGTTTTCGTTTAAAAATTACTACGTTAACTGAGATTTCTCAAACTACATCATCTGCATCTCTAAACTAATTGTAAATTTTTGCATACCTTAACACCGATATGTACCGGAGGAAAATCACCGTGTAATGTCGAAGGAAGAATTGGCAATGGCAAAGGAAGGGGGCAGGACATCATGGTCGCTACCTGAAAATAAACAGAAATAAAATGGAAAAAATTAAAAATAAAATCAGTGAAAAATTAGTTTAGTTTTAAGGAAAAAGAATTTATAGTGTTTTATAGAGCATAAATAAAAAGTGTTGTAGTTAAGAATAGTTAGGTATAATGTATATAGATTTGAAAATAGTCAGAGAGTGTTTTTTGTTTGTCTACAGCGTGTTATTTGAAGAGTGAAGTTCAGGCGCCTTTAAGAAAACTTTAGGAAGACAAGATATGAAAAGTTAAGATCGTTCGCACACGGAGCTACACACAACTAGTAAGTGATTGAATTCACGAACTTGCCCAAGTTGCGTGCATGTTTCTATTTGGTACGCTCAGCAAGGGGTTGCTTCTGTACTGGTTCCACGCATTTAACCACTGCATACACATACATAAAGACCGTTTCATGGATGAGCTGCCTTTGGCAACTGAAACACATCGGCGACCATCGGCATGCAAAATACAATATAATGGGTTGGCCATCTGCTGGTTTCTTTTCAAATTACACGTTATTTTGACACTGACAGCTCTTACGCGCTCGAAAAATTGACAGAAACACAGTACCATATCTTAGAGGGATGAAATGAATAGATTTACGCTTGAAGAAAGTTGGGAAATATTTAAAACTTATTTCAGTGCGAACTTTGAAAAGAAAAAACAGGCGAAATAATGCATTAACCGTGCCTTCTGTACGAAACTTCATGAAGAAAGTTCGTGAGATTGGCATAATTGATAATGTTGCCGATAGTATGCGCATAAACCGGAGAATCTCAACTCGCCACAGGTCAGAGCTGAACATTAGCCGCACTATCATGAGGAGAACTATGCATAAAGATCTCGGATTATTCCATTACAAGGTCCAAGTGACTCAGCAATTGAAGCATATTGATCTCCCGCTCGTTATTGCTTCTCTTTTTAGACTTTAGAAAAACTCACACATAGTCGTAGAGCAGCGAGTGCATCCTCAGGGTGTGACTGAACATTATTGGCCCATTTTTCTTCACAAATGAAGATGACAACAACGATACTATCCACGGAGAGCGCTACAGAGTGCTTTTTTTTGACCAGAAACTGAGGAGTTGAACTCTGACGATCTCTGGTCCCATCAAGACGGCGCTCCGTGCCATACAAGCCGTCCAACTATCGGTCTTTTGCGCATTAAGTTCAATAAGCGTGTAATCACTCGTTTTAGTGACGTTCCTTGACCTCCGCGGAGCTGCGATTTGACGCCGTTGGACTTTTTTTTGTGGTGTGCCGTTAAAGATCGATGTTACGCTGCCAATCCATAACCGATTCAAGACATTTTTACTACCTTTGGGACATTGTAGGATTCAAGCAGTTAAGCACAATATTGATCGAGTTAGTCGTGAAATAGAGCCCCGAATCTTCGAAAATATACTGCCAAGCCAGCCGCGGCAGCCAATTATAATAAATGAAATTATTTTCCATAAATAATCGGAAAGTGTACTATCTTCACTTAAGGAAACAATTTTAAAAAATATTAAATGTATATTTTTCCAGCAATTTTAAAAAGAAACCAACTGTGATACCCAAGCTACTTGTTGTTGACTTAATATCAGTTTTCTCTCTCTTTTGCGTAGCTTTGTGTGCGAACGACCTAAGATTTATTTTAGAAAGAATGTACGAGTATGGTCAGCTGAGCTACGAGTACAGAACGATATATTCGGAAACTGGAAAAGTGAAATGGAACAAATGAAATTTTGTTGAGGTGTCTAAGCTATTATTTACGATAACTCGGAGCTGAATACTAAAGTCTCTAGGAGACTAACCTTGATGTAAAGAAAATGCTTTCGATAGCATGAATGTTCGATAGCATGAATGTTCTCCTTTAAGGACAGTTTTAAGACCACTTCCTTGTGAAGTAATGTGATTAGTTCTACCTATATTACAAGACAACTACGACTTACCTATAGACAACACAGAAGTACTTGGAATGAACTAGAAAAACAAAATTTACGGAGGTTTACTTTACTTTTTCGCTGCCCAAAGTTATAATTTCAGAGCAATAAATCGAAAGTCCAATGATGTTTGCAATATGCAGAACTATTACATATGAAGCGCGAGCAATGAACATTCAACTTTGAGAACCTATGTCAAACTCCTCCCGTATGTTGAAATCATTATTACTATTAATACTTGACGCTGTTGACATTCCTATACGCCACCATGCGCATTTCGTATACTCGTATTCATATTTAATTTCTTCGCATTATACAAATTAAGAAAACAAAATGTAAAAAGGCTCACATTTCCCAAATGAAACTTTCTGACAGGTGTAAATGACAAGCTCATTTTTACATACATATTGTGACATAAAAAAAAAATAAAAAATACCATCACAACAGAAACTTAAAAGATGAACAATGTAAAGAACAAATAGATAAAAACGATAAAATGCTTATTAATACCAACCTGTTGGGAATAGACTATCAGTCAGGCGTAAAAAAGTTCGTTCCCCTGAAGTGGTTTTGATGATATTTGGGTACGAACAAAACGAATACCCCACCGAGAAGGAAAAGAAAAACCCACAAAAAAAAAGAAGAAAACATTTCAGACATTTCCATTAGTCAAAATTAAAATTTCATAATTTTCCCACCTCACTTTGAATGACTGCCACCCGACTGACGCCCATCACGATTCTGTTGCTGCTCCTGTTTGCCTGACTGCCATATTTGGTATCCTAGTCCATGCTTTCCTCATACTTTACAACATGCAAAAAACCGACCAACTTTATACAGGTCGTCCTTCAGTATTTCCTTTTTTTGACAGTTTGCTTCCAGTTAATTGAAATATACTGACCGACAGAATCATATGCAAAAGTTTTGTGTAAACAGCTTGTGATAAGGACTAAGGAGTGTTTCTATGGTGGGTTAGTGCAAATGAATTGGAAGGCACAGTCAGTACAAGTTCACTCTGAAGGCTTCCTTTTCGTTTTTTGTTGTGGTATTTCATATTGTAGGGAAAAGTTTCTGACCAACATTTCAATGGATGGTCTTATTTTGTTAATGATTGTGCTTTGGGATGTTTTGTAAATGGTTTCCTTTGCGTGATATATTAACTTGGACTAAATTAATTGCGCAAAAATAGTTGGAAAATTATTTAACCATAATGGGAGGATAGGGGAATCAGGCAGATTTATAACTTTGGGGATTTTATATTAAAAAAAAATAAAAATAAAACCGTCTAGACGTTTTTCGTTTGACTCAAGAATTCTTGGAATGTACGAGTATACACTGTACCTACCTACTGCGCGCAACTGGATGAAAGAGCACGCAGAAATATTGTAGAATCTAGAATTTTTTTGATAAATGTCGTACCAAAGTACCTAAACCCAAAGTAAGATTTCCATTGAAACCAGGTCTGACGTGTCTATGGCTATATGATGCCGCCGAAACTCAAAGTAAATAAGTAGCAATCAGAAGGAGCATAGGTTAGGTTAGATTTCACAGAGGCTGAATGTGTCTAGTGACATGATACTTAATGCCAGTCTCCTAACCGAAGTTGGTTTCCTCGATAGCATTTAGCTTGAGCAATTGCTTACATGTAGCGAGAGAAGCATGCCGAGATCCTCCTAGAATCTTCAAATTTGTGCCCTGCCTGGCGAGATCATCAGATATACAGTTCCTTGGAATATCCCCGACACCCAGCACAGGTTAATGTTGAATTGCCTGCCACCTCGTTAAGAGACGAGTGGCAATCTTGAGCGGAATACAGCATGATTGATTCGTGCCAGTAATTGGTCTTCTACTCTGCTCATATGTTTGGCATTATTCTTGACAAATCAGCATTGACTCTAGCTGCCTTATCACACATGTGTTGCAGATACTCCATGTATGACAGCCTCGCATCTATCATCATTCCAAGGTACTTGATGGCCAGCGAGACAAAGGCGTGACTACCGACTCTTAGTGTGGTTGTTTCTCTCGGTTTTCTGCTGCTAGTCAACACTGCTTCCGTTTTGATTTCGGCTAGGTCCAGACCAGCTAATTTTAGCTTCATTGCATGTTTGCTCAACTTCATCTAAGAATTTTCCAACTACTACAATGGCTATGTCATCTGTATAGCCTTCAAAACATTATATTCGACAAGATTGGACCTAGTACCGACCCTTGGGGAACTCTTTTACTCCATCATCGGTGTCGTATAATAGGACCCTGTTCCTAAAGTTACTCTAGTATGCAGTCCCAATTCGCAGAGTTGAAAGCATTCTTCACGTCTAGTGTCACAACGTCGCAATAAACCCCCTTTCCATCGTTCCCCCTTTATGGCGTATCTGCTATAATAGTCATTGCTTTAATGGCATTCACTATTGTGCCTTACGGAAACCATACTGATGTTCGGCTAGGATTTCCCACTTCGTCTATTGCAGGTTGCATATAATGTGCTTTCATGTCATTTCAGTCTGAAAAGTTGGAAAAAGTGCGAGTTACCGTAAAGTGCGGCTTTATCTAAGAACAAATCAGATTCATAGTTCAAGTGGTGTGGAAGAAATCCACCCGAAAAAAGCCATTTTCAACCAAATGGTCCACAAAGACGGTCTACCATCCACAGATCATCCTTTATACTCATGTAAATTCTTTTTGACTACACATCTCTGCAAGTAAAACAGTAAAACAGAGAAAACCCATCAACAGTCGCTAATCATAAATCAAATAGTGAAACAAAAATTTGATTAAAATCGTACAATTTACCACTAAGCACAACGAAGCAGGAGAAAGAAATATTGCAAACTGTCAAATTTGTATCTTTCCCTCGTAAGCAAAAATTCTTCATCTGTCATCTGTAGTTGTGCATACAGCATATTTTCATTGGAATAGCGCCCACCCCTAGCCAACTACTATGAGCGCACATTAAACTTACACAAGTGCTGCTCCCGCTCCGGTCCCTAGTTCCGATTCATTAAAGCAATTTTTAATTTTGGATTTTTCCGCAATTCCTCACTCACTCTCTGTGTGTCTTAATATTAATCACAGCACATTAGAAACTGTGTACTATTAGTAGTCACTTGTTCCACAATCATCAGTCATCCTTCGCAGCCGTTCTGTTGTCGTCGGTGATTTACTACAAAATATTCATCATCATCTCGTGGATTTTCATAGTTTTTCCCGCCATCCTCTTTGTTGGTTTTTTTTTTTTTTTTTTTTTTTCTCTCGCAACAGGCAACAGCAGCATGTTATCCTCGAGAGATTTTCGAACAAATCACTGAACTTTAAGTACCAATTGGCAAGTCGTCGATGTGGATTGTGCTAGATGGGGTGGCCTACAAATTGGAAACAAAATTTACACTCATGTTATACTAATGGGGTGGGTGGGTGTATACTACATGAAATGGATGCATATTAAAAAAAAAAAAAAAAAAAAATGTACGTCCCTCCACCCCCATTCCACCATAAACAAGTAACTCGGTTTTATTGCCACATTACGATGTTGAAAATTGCCACTATGTCATGTTTACATTGTACAAGATCCTCTGCCGCCTTTCAATGCTGTGCTCCCATTCAGTTCGACACAACATGTCAAAGATGTTGAGGGTGCAATAAATAAGAAACCGGGACTGACACAGGAAATGGATTGCATGCGCGCTACTATGGTAGTATCTCTCGTTCAGCTGTCGTCATTGGTCTCTGGTATGGGAATATGGACGGATTCGCGCGCCACCAAGGACACATGAGACCACGACCATCCATTATATTTTGTCATAAATGTTCCGGCAAGATTGGGAAATCCTGCCGCACACTGATGACGAATCTGTTGTCGATGCTGATGTTTTGGGGGTATATTCTCAGTTGGGTGAGGTCCGTTTCCGGTACTTCTTCGTCCATGCTACGGAAACGAATTCATTCAATCCTGATTCCCTCAATTGAGCTAAGAGGCAAGAGTGCCTTGAGGGATTAAAGACGGATGTGGATGATAACAATGTGATAGCAGAGAGACACTGTACACGAACATTCTGACTACTTCGCAGAGAGGAAAGGTGGCTCGTCTGTTTGCCTATTTCTTCTGGTCTCCCTGACTTAAAGAGCTAATAACTAATTGGAAAAGTTGTTGTTCGTTGTTCTTTTGTTTTCAAGGCACACACACACACACAATTGGGATGGCCTTGGACTTGTCTCGCTGTGGGTAGCAGTTGGCAGGACGCGTAAACCAAGAAATATAATTCTTTCGGTTAAATTGGTTTCAATTGGCGGTAATTTGTTTTTGGTCCAGCGCTGGTATGAGAAATTGAAATAATCTGAGATATTTTTCGGGAGTTTCCACAAATGGAAATCGTATCGTCACTTGGAACGGGTTGGAAGGTTATGGCATTGGAATTGGTTGCTTTAAGATGATTAATGATCCTAAGTATATGTATATTTATAAGCGTACCTAGATGATTTTATTAATTATTATGACCTTGGCTCATCTAGTCAGTTAGTTTGGGTTGGATTACTACAATTTGGATCTGACACCCACTTATTCAGATATATTAAGAAGCTAATTTTGACTGTAGGAGTTGTAAACAAATTTATCAAATACTTGGTCTAAAGAAAATGTTGTGTGTTTTATATCTATGCAGTCTTTGTATTTTTGTATTTATATTTAGTCTTTGTAAGGTGGCGCTAAAAATAGTGGGAGTTTCATATAATAAAATTACGTGCAGCTATGGCCAAAATAATATTATTGTTTGTAGCGGTACTCTTTTGTTGGATTCTAGGAAAGCAACACAAGGTACTGTATTAGCTGATCAAAAAAATAGCAACACGCAAATTTAAATTTAAGAGGAACCGCTTTTGAACTATAACTAGGAAATAAATTGATAGGATTCATTAATTAAATAGTGCCCTGATAGCTTGATGCTATTTTAGATGATTGTTCTGCATTTAGCAAACAGTATTATGGGCAGAGGAAAGCATTGCTCGAAAGCAAAGCGAGAAACCATTTTGGCTCGATCCAATCAAGGCCAATCGATCCAATGTATCGCAAAATCACTCGAATGTTCCCCAAGAATGGGTTTTAATGTTCTACACGCCAGAATCCTTTTCGAGACCAGAGGACGCCCATCAAAAATGTCCACTGTGAAGGCATAACACTGGCAGTAGAGTGGTCATATGGCTGAAAATGCAACTTGATCGTGTTGATGATTTCAGGAGGACGGAAAAAAATACTGTGAATCATGAGCAATGACAAAAGCAAAAAACTTAATACCATCTGAGTTTCAAACCACTACACTAAATCTTTCTTTCTCTTACTCTCTCTCTTCTTCACAACACCCGTATCCTGTAATAGTATAAGAGTATTCATATCCTCTTTGTCGCTCGCAAATTATAAAAAAAAGAAACATGCTTTGGAGCAACGGAACTAAATTAACCTCTTTTGAATGGATGGTAAGCACTTTGCTCGTCGCCCAGCAGGTGAAGAATGCAATCCAAAGTACACAAAACTCACTGTGAAGCATGGAGGTGGTAGTGTAATGATATGGGGATGCTTTTCTTGGTCGGGCGTAGGTCCGGTTTACCCCATCGAATGCATAATGACCAAAGAAAAGTATGTACGAGTAGACATATGTACTACAGAATTTCATGCTTCCATGGGCCGAAGAAAATTTGCCGCTAAATGGCGCTTTCAGCAAGACAACGACCCCAAGCATTCGGCAAAGCTTACAAAATTCTGGCTTGAGCAAAATAGTGTCGACGTTTTGCAGTGGCCTTCTCAATCTCGGGACTTAAATCCGATTGAGAACCTCTGGAGCGAGCTGAAGATTGAAGTTAATAAACACCATCCCTCAAACAAGTAAGATCTTTGGAAAATCGTCCAGAAAGTTTGGGCTCCAATGCCTTTGGATAAATGTAGCAAATTAGACGATTCTATGACGAACAGAGTCGATGCTGTTATTAAAATTAAGGGTTTTGTGATTAAATACTAATTTTCTTTTAAAAATATACTAAGCAAAATATATTATCTGAACGTTTTTCTGTTATTACTTGGTGTTGCTATTTTTTTGTCCAGCCAATTACGCTATCTGAAGCACAATAGTTAAAAGAGATAAAATATACTTTCAACTATACAACTAATTGTACATAGGATATGTTGTAAACATCAGTAAGTTGAAACTAAAAACGCTTCAAAAATCCCAATGAAATAGGAGTTATCTTTACCACTGATGAAAAATAATAAGTGTTGCTATTATTTTGGCTAAAGCTATGATAGTTTTAACAGATTTTTATGGAACAAATACCTACCCCTTCGTGCAGGAATAATTCATTTTCTCCCCCTATTATTTATTATATGAATTCACCGCAGTTCTTATTTTTTATTGGCCTTTTTATTGAAGTTGGTAGTCGTAAAATGGGCAAATAAAATGGGTTTCGGAGTAGGAGTTTTCTCTAACTCACCTATTAAGTTTTAGAATCGCCAACAATTTGATCTATGTTCGTAAGTCCATGCAGCGGATTTTTAAGAACCCTTTCTCCTAAGTCTATCTTTTCCCCTAACCAGCACGGATTTCTTAAGGGAAGGTCAACAACTACTAATTTAACGGAATTCGTATCTAGCACTCTGTGTGCATTAGAGGATGGCAAAGAAGTTGATGTAATTGCCACAGATTTTAGTAAGGCCTTCGATAAAATCTCGCACAGAATCATTCTTTTTAAACTCAAATCCCTTGGCTTCCAACTGAGTTTCATTGGGTGGATTAAATCCTACCTTGAGGAACGCCAATACAAAATATTATTTAGATCGGCTGTATCCGACCACATTAAAGCCACTTCTGGGGTCCCTCAAGGTAGCCATCTTGGTCCCCTGATTTTCATTTTGTCAAGTAACGACGTTGACTTCATCATCAAAGACTCTTATTTATCCATCTACGCTGATGCCATGAAAATCTTCAGGCACATATTAAACCCCGCCGACTCAACGTCAACAAATGTCAAGCTATTACATATTCCCGAAAGCGTCTTCCAGCCCCTAGATCCTATTTCATCTCTGACGAGCCCGTCCCTTCTGTAACTTTATTACGCGATTTGGGTGTTATCTGCGACAGAGAACTAAATTTCCGCTGTCATATTGATAACATTATTAGCAGAGCCAACTCTGCGCTCGGTTTCGTAAAACGCTGGTCTAAAGAATTTTCGAACCCCTACGTCACGAAATTTCTCTACTTCACATTTGTTCGGCCAATCCTCGAATATGCTGATGCCTATTCCTTTCGAATAGAGGCTTTTCAACGCAGGTTCATCCGTTTTGCTCTTCGCGGTCTTTCTTGGTCTGACAGATATAACTTACCTCCCTATAAGAATCGTTTGAAATTAATTAACGTACAGCCACTTGAAATACGTCGAGAAATTGCTGACATACTCTTTGTACATCAGTTGTTAGCAGGAAACATAGACTGTCCTAATCTGCTCCAAATGATCTCCCTGAACACTAACCCACGCCTCCTGAGGTCTATACCAATCTTCGGCCTCAATTTCATCGCACCAATTATGGCTGTAACGAGCCAATGTCTAGAATGCTACGTTTGGCCAACGTCGCGCACAGATCTTTTGATTTTCATTGCAGCAGATTTGCACTTAGAAACGCCCTCCAGAATTCCACTTCCACTCCTCCGCCCTAATCACTTTAGTTTTAGTTTTACTTTTAAGTTTAGTTCTTAAGTACTTAACCTTAGACTTAAGTTGTGTTTAGTAATAGTCTAGTTTAGTGTAGTTTTTAAGTTCTGCTTAAATTAAGCTTAGCTAAATAAATAAATAAATAAATAAATAAATAAACAATAATGTCGAAAAATTCCAGTAATGGAACTGGGTTAGTTTTGGATGTGCAAAGACCAATGCATCCTAGTAGTGGCCGGTCACACAAAAATATCCCCGCAGTGACATTCGACATCATACCCAGCAATTGAACATTTCCTATAGTCCCACGCAGCGCATTTTAGCAAAAAAATCTGCATCTGCATGCCTACATGATCCAATTGACTCAGGAATTGAAGCCAGCAAACCACAACAGCGTTGTGACTTCGTTGATTGGCTCACTTTCAATAAAATAAAAAAAAAAATTGTTGCACTTGGGGTCATGAAAATCCAGGGACCATTCACGAACAACCAAACCAAACCAAAGTGGATGTTATTTGCATCTCGGAGACATGGTTTAACCCGGACTTGAAAGACAAAGTGTATGGCTTAGAGGATTACAAAGTTTATCGGGCTGATCGCGTTGGGCGTTCTGGTGGGGTTGCGATATTTGTTAGGCAAAATATTCCGTGCAAGTTAATTCATGAACCGAATGCCAATGATAATATTGTATACCTTTTCATTGAAATTATTTGTGGCTTTGATAAATGCGTAGTTAGTGTTGCCAACAAGCCTCCACGAATAACAGATACCACTCTCATCACAAATTTACTCGTAAACATTGGGCTGAATGATAACCACTTGATAGTTTCTGGAGATCTGAACATAAATCTCCTCTGTAGTGGAATCTCCCAGTTTAAGGATAGTCTAAACTCTTTTCATCTTTTTCCAGTAAATACGTCTAGTTCGACACATTTCAGCGCCACTAACTCTACCCTCCTCGACGTCATTCTAGTAAATAGATTAGACCGTATAAACTTCTATGGTCAGCTGGATGTTCCCGGGTTTTCACACCACAATCTTTTTATTCTTTTCTAGGACATTTCTCTGCTAAGGTCAACTGAGAGGAAAACGATAAGTTACCGAGATTTTAACTCAGTTAATCTGAATCCCGCTAAAAACGGCGCTATGGCCATAGGCTGGAGTAGTCTCTACTGCATGTCCTCTATAGATAATCAGTTCGATTTTTTCACTTCTTCGACTTTTGTTCTTCGTAACAAAAGCTGTGAGTGGTTTATTCCTAGAATCGAATTACTCATTGAAAAGAGGGACAACGCTTTTAAAATGTGGAAAAGGTTTAGAATTCCTAGTTAATAGATGATTTCAGACGGATCAGAAACTGTGTGAAGCAAGAAATTAGACTATCGAAATCAAAATTCTTTGCCTCTAAATTCAAGCCTGGGTTAAGTACAAAAAAACCCTGGAAAAACATTAAAGAGTTCGGCATTGGCAAGAACTTTCCCTCTGCGATGGATCGAGAGCACATCAGTTCGTTGGTTCTACTCGACATCTTGAAGGCTTTTGACACTGTTCCGCATGAAATTCTTATGTTTAAACTCAAACACTACTTCAACTTTGATGTAACCGCCATAAAGCTTATAAGAAATTACCATTCATATCGCACTCATGCTGTTAACGATGTACTCGTATGTCGAATTTTCTTGAATCGAAGGCCGGTGTCCCACAGGGATCTATTATGGGACCATTACTTTTCTCTCTTTTCAACTACGATATACCTTCAATCCTAAAAAATTGTAAAGTTCAGATGTATGCCGACGATGCCCAATTATATATCAGCTACCCTCTCGGATTGATCGAAGATGCTACCGCGCACATTAACGATGGCCTAAAATTAGTTGGGCCAAGTAAACAAGCTTAGACTTAATTCCGGTAAAAGCCAAGCTATCGCTATCAGCCGTACCAACTTAGACATGCCCTGCCTTCCCCCTATCAAAATAAATGGTTGTCGTCTTGAGTATTCTCAGAATCTAACCTGGAACGATCATATCACAATAACTGTGGGCAAGGTTTATGGCAGTCTACGCGCATTGTACCAATCTAGATACTGTCTCCCAACCAGGATGAAAGCGACATTGGTGAAAGCGTTAATTGCTTTGCACATCCAATTTTTTGTGATCCCAGTAACTTTAGTTCACGAAAATTAAGAGTGGCATTCAACAGTGCTCTGAGATTTGTGTATAATGTACCCCGCCATGATCATACCCTGGCTACGTAAAAGATAAGTTCCAAAATTATTTAGATTTTAATGGACTAGTCTTTTTGTTCAAACTCAAGAAGAATAAAATGCCGGAGTAACTTTATCATAGACTTCAGTTCGCTACCTCTGAAAGAAATCGAGCCTTAATTGTGCAAACCTCTAACACGACCGAAGAACAATTATTTGTGTACTCAGTACGACTTTGGAACTCTCTTCCAGCCAATATAAATACTCGTAGATGTCAAGGAATCGGTGACTTCTTCACGAGAAGGGTCAGACAGCATTTGACTACATGAGAGCTAATGATTTATTGAATTTTGTTGTTAAGATCGTCTATTTTTATTTTAGTTTTAAACTTGTAAACGTAATTTAAAAAAAAAAAAAAATTTACACAGTCCCTAAGACTTGGGCAGCGCCATCTAAATGTGGTGCCTAGAAATAAGTTCTTATTGGAATAGCCAACTTCGCGCAAGAGACGAAGTAGCCGTAGCCAACTTCACTCCTTTTTTTGTTAGAAGGGTAACTGGTGTAAAAGCAGACCATTTTTTAAATAAAGAAAAACAAGTCCAAGTACATTTACAAACTTATAATTTAAATTGTTTCAAATCCCAAATTGGACGTTGTACGAGTATGGTGACCTCGAATGTCATTGACTTTAAGAATATGAAAAATCATTAACATCTCTTCTTTGTAAACTGTTTCTCTATGTTTTACGCAAATAAAACGTTTCCTTCATGCTGAAAAATTGTCCGTATTCAAACGTGGTGGACAAAATCCTCCATTGTTGAAATATTATCAAATAGATCTAGAAATGAACAGGCTAATAAACTGTACTGTGTAACCCACTTATGGACGTCAGCCATCAAATAAGCGTCGTTGATCTGGACATCTCAAAACCGTTCAATCGATTCCGGTGTACGGACCTTATCGATGAACTATCACAGCAGCTTTGCGGTTTATTAACATTTTCTTAAGGATTATAAGCAAAAATGCTGAAAGACACTACATCCGATATCTTTGCTGTTAACGCTAAGGGATTTACCCTTTCAACCTGATGGTAGCACCCTCATATCATCTAAATGAAGATCTTAATGTTAAAGTCAATCAATGCGAGCCCAATTCACAACCTTTTCAAATTAGTCACAGTCAGCTCTGGTGCCCGACCACATATCCAACATCGTAAAATGAGCGTGCATGAAGATCTATAGTATGTCACTTCCAGTAGGCATACGAGTATGTATTTTTAGAAGCTCTCAGCTTACAGCTATTCAAGAGCGATACTAACAGGCATCTTAGGTTACTGTTAAAGTGTTAAAGATTCACCTGAGTGGGTAGTTCTAACCAAACGTAGTACCAAACATTTGAGGAACAATGAAGAGGATTAAGAATGACTTGAAGAGATTTAGCTTAACAATATGAAAAAGCTTCCTATTTTCAAAAACTTTAAATACTTCATAACCTGCTCTCAACATTTCCAATTATCCAAAAAAGCGTTACTAAATTTTACCGACCTGCGATTTTGCTCTGACATTTCTTCCCTTTTCAACTAAAAAACATGAGAATTAATAAAAATCCCAAAACTTGTTCATCGCCATAGCACTAAAGCATAAGTTTACTCTCCACAGTAAATGTCAAGTAAGTGCAGGTAAAGCTTGCAGAGGTTGTCATGTTACAATCCGTTGAAATTTCAAGCTGTACTCGAAAACAAACTGCGTGGATATACGAATACAATTATCTTATAAACCCCATACCTACAGCACAGCATCCACTTTAACTCGTCCACTTACAGTATCCACATGAGTCTTTTGTTCTACTCTGGAAACTCTGCTTGGATCATGTTCTCAATTCACAGCGTTTTTGACGTATCATTTTGTATTCCCAAACCTATGATGCATACACACAGCCACCCTGTAGGATAATGTCATGCTTCTCGTTGCGGTTGAAGGCTTATGTAAAATTCTGTTTGAGCTCATGTCATGTTTCGGGGGAAAATCCCTCAAAATTATCTGCGAAGAAGACAAGAGCCAACCGGGATCTACGTACCTCACATGCACCAACCACCAAAAACCGAGTTCTCAAAAAAAAAAAAAAAAAGTAATAATAATAAGGACGATCCAAGGTTCGGTGTAACAAAGTTTTGCATACGGTAAACCAGGATGTAGTAGTACCTATCGTCGACGTCAACATTGTGTCGCAGTCCTCTGTGTGCAATTTCACAACAAGACAAACTAAAATCAACATGGTATATGGATATAACATGAGTAAGGATTCTCTTCTGTAAAAGAAAGTATGAGAACGCACACAGTACCGAGAGCATAAAAATGCGCCATTAAAAGAATACATCCATTAAAATTTACATACAGGCTTTCGGCCGGGATTCAATTCCACACAACTACCAGAGCCGATGGGGGTATTCTTCGATTAAGGATTCAGATTTCCTGTGGCGTTCCTCAAGGAAATCCGATCTGAATCCTACCATATGCGATGCAAATCTTGGTATAATGGCGCATTTGAATAATACATCATGCCCGAAGACAGTTGGAATCCCTGCCCGAATCTAGGATGCAGTTCTAATTCTATGTACAACAACAGGTTGACGTAATTGAATTTTGTATGAAAAAAATTGCAACACTAATCGCGCACCTTATTGCGATTGTTTTTCGTTAAACGCTCAACTCGTCGTTCAAGTAATTGAAGTAGAAGAGGCACGGCGGCTATTGAACCCGCGTCACGTTTTACTTAGTCATGGTACTGTGCGTCGAATTGTTCTTAGATTGAGTTCCGTTTTCACTATTCTTTTGCATGCGCAAACAGCGCAATGGTTTGATTTATGGGCTACGAGTATGTAGCTTGGCACGCAACTAGGTAAGCGATGCATGCATTTTCATGTATTCATGCGGTCGTCCTCATTTGGTGGTACTACTAATTGGACACCATGCATTTCAATTTGACAGAACGTAGCGAAACGTTGATGGACTGAACGATATAAGCGTGAATATTATTTGCAATTTAATTGCATAGAGAGGTATGACGTGAAAAGGTTTTGCTATGTTCGATATGTGGTTGCTATTTATTGTTAATTAAAACTTTTAATTGGCTGCAGTTGATCTAGCTAGCAGATTTATCAGCAATTAAAAGAGAACTGTACCGATAGGTAGAACTAAACTCCTAAAATATAAACAATTCGTAAAAATTTTAAGAAAATTGGTTCTGATTATAGAATTGAATTTGTGCAATGTGATGGGAAAATTGCATTGTTTGTCAGTGAACTCTAAAATTGCATTCAGACTAAAGTCACTGGCTATAGCCGTGTTTAATTTTCACAAAAAAAAACGAGACCTTTCTATTTACTTTTTTGAAATTTATTTTGAAATGTTGGTACCACTGTCATAGTCGCGAATTGGTGTTCAAACAAAAAAAAATTAATCCATCAATGATTTAGGTTATGTTAGGACAGGTGGCTGCCCCAGTTCAGAAATGGACACACTTAAACCATAAACGTGAGGTCCTTACATTGTGAATTTCCCGCAAATGGAAGAAAAATTGTGGGTAACTGTAATGAAGTGAACCCTTTGCTGCTCTGCATTTATGTGCAGAACCGCTTAGACTCGGAGATCAGTCTTTATTTTGTAAATATCAGGCCTGGGATCTTGCACTGAGATCTTCGTAGAAGTACTCGACGAGGATATTCCTTCTCAACATTGATAAGGCATGACATGTGCACAAAAATACCCATTCTAATAGCATGCCTATCTATCAAGCAGTGAGGTCTCCTATTATAGAGCTTAGACATTTCATATTTATATTATAGATAAACGTTTTTCCTGACTGTCGGCAACTTACAGGCTACCTTATATAGTTCCTATCGGGTCACGGTGGCTATCGGAAGTATTTACACAGATTTGGGCACGATAGCTCACCTTTCTGTCCAGATTGTCAAGATTAAGAGGAAGACACAAAAGACGCAGTGTTCCATTGCAGTTGCTTCGCAGAATGGAGAAATCCTTATAGACCACATGCTGCGATCAGAGGACAACTGGATGGAAACTTGTGCAATCGTAACGAATGTGCAAAAAGAGCTTCGCATAACCAGTCCCGCGAAGTATACCTAACGGCAGTCTCGCGGGGAGAGTGGTAGAAGTGAGCTGGGTGTGGATTAATACGTAGACGCATTCCTGGAATCGAGTAATCGGGTATGCAAATCGTGCAAACTAGTAGGCTACTAGTATCTTTAGAAGATTACCACATCCATTGGCGCATCCATAAAAAAAAAAAAAACTGTAGCATAGCTTTACTAACTTAGATCGTATTGTCGTGATTTCAAGGTTTTTATCGTTGGCTGACCGACCGCGTTAATTGAAAGCCAAGCCGCAGCGTCTCGGACTGGCGCAATTTCTGTGCATCAGGTGCGTTGTAGAAGACTCTCGCCCCCATACTATATGCTGTTCTAGATCCACCTGTGTATAATATAGGTATATCTCTATCGCAAAATTATGCAAAACTCCCCTGATTCCCAAACGCTTCTGCTAGGAATTATGATGTGTCAATGTGATGGACGATGTCTTACTAGGAACAATATTTTTGCCGTTCAGGGTCCTAGAGTGACCCGTATTAGCGTTAGCTAACTGTGAGGATTCCCTTAGCCTTAATGCTGGTTTAGCTTTCATAGAGCAGTGGTGGAAGTTTTTTTAAAGCACAGACGCATGATAACCTCTGAACTTTCCCAGAAGAGTAGTGTTACTTTGCTTATCCAATCCTTTCCACCGTACATCAGGATGGGTCCCAAAATTGCTTCGTAGGGTCCTTGCCAAATATCATGAGGATGTCCAAAACTGTGTTGTGGCTCAATAATCTCTTCCTTCTCATAAGAATTCTTCTTAGAATTTTATTTGCAACTATACTTTACTTTAGCGCTTTATAATTAAAACACCTAGCACTGATTTTAGATTTAGAAAATCTTTTTCTTAGCACGAGTTGTTAACAAATTAAGTTTGTACATACAATACATACACACACTGCGACTACCGTCTATAAGTTTCCGGACAAACCATTTTTTCGACAATTAAACGTTTATCTATCTATGCAGCACTCAAATTAACAAATCTCTTTCAAATACTGTTGGGGTCGATAGTTACTCGTACATTATTACAATACATCTCAAAACAGACAAACGCTTTTCAAAAAAAAAAAAATAAAACAAAATAATTTTGTATAAAGAAGGACATATAGTGCATGTTATTGCAGGCAAGCTTAAAATATCGAAGTCGAAAGAGAAGCGGAAGGCCCAAATTAACATCAAAACAGGAGGACCAGACTATAAAATTAATAAGCAAGAGGAGTCGACGGCTTACAGCTCCAGAAATCTGTGCAGAGTTCAACCCTTGGCACCCAAAGCAGATATCAGTACCGTTCTGCTGAAGAAAAGATGCTCTCTAGCTGTGTGGTCTCAACAGTCAAGCATGGCGGTGCTTCAATAATGGTCGGAGGATGTTTCTGTTCCACCAGTGTTGGGACCTCATCCGTATCGATGGAATCATGAATAAGGAAAAGTACAGACAAATATTAGAAGAACACACTTTACCATCGGGCTTGCAATTAATAGGCTCTGAATTCACATTAAAGCAAGATCTGAAAGATCCTTCCAAGCTTTGTCGAGGATACGTGGACCAAGAAGAAAAAGAAGGAACACTGGAAATAAACTTTGAGAGTTTCTTCAAGTAGCCTGAAGATCAATAACATTGGAAAGAAGCTGATCGATAGAATGCCTAGATTGATGACCAAAGTGGTGCAAGTACGAGGTGGATAGTTCGACGAAAAAGAGGTCTAACTCTAATTGATTACCCAAACCTTTCTATTTATTAGGTTCAATTAATTCGTTCATTTGACACGATAAATATAATATTGATGAAGCTATCTACAATAAAAAGACAAAGAGTTTTATATCAATTTTTCTGACAGAATGTCTGGAAACTTATGGACAGCAATGTATGTAGCTGCTACAAATTTTACTTTCACAATTAACTCTTATTTTAAAAGTTAAGTACAGAAAAATATCAAAAATATCTGCCGCTAAAATTGTCGGTGTACGTCTTTAGCATCTGTTTATACCGCATGTGCCCCCAAATGTTTCTAAAATTCGGTCTGCACTCACTTTAAGAGAAAACTAATTTTAAACGAATGAATTGTAGTTTAAAGTCAACATTTCTTTAAGAGTGACCGTAATAGGGGTTGTATAAACAATTTTATTGAAAATAAAGGATTTACTATTGATAAAACAATTTAAGTACAGGGTGCGTGCGGCTTCTTCGTCTTTGCTTGCGAATATTTCATTTTTTTTTGTTTCTCTATTTCACAGATTAAACTTGGAGGATATAAAAAATGGAACTCTACACAATTGCGCAAAGAACTAAGATTGTTTTACTATTCCCTGAAAATAATCGTTCAATAATTAATACTCAACGTGCATATAGGAGATTTTATGGTGAAAGAACTGCTCCAACGGGTCCAACCATTCGTTCAGTGGTGGATAATTTTGCTGAATTCGAGACTGTTGGAGATTTAAGACGTACGGGGTAACCTCGAACTGGATCCCAGAAAACGCGGAGAATCAACGAGAAGACGATCTGATCTGCCCAGTTTCAGCTTTCTGACTGCAATCATCGGCGGATTTTAAAAGAGGATTTGCACCTCTTCCCGTACAAAATCCAGTTAGTTCAAAACCTAAAGCATAGGAACAACCTCGCATTGTGCTTGGAATACAGAAGAGTCGTTTTAAATCTCGTTGAGCATGAAGACAACTTTTGGCAAACTCAATGATGACCGACGAAGGTCATTTGCACTTGAGCGGTTTCGTAAACAAACAAAACTGATATTTTGGAGATCTCAAGATCCCCAAAATCTTTATCAAAGACCATTACTGTTACTGTTTGTTGTGGCATTACCGGTGAAAGCCTAATAATAAATGGAGAACGTTATAGGGCGATGCTAAATCTTTTTTTACATCCACACTTGCCACCAAATGCCAATATATTGTTTCAACAAGATGGTATTGAGCATTCCAAATCGGATAAGGAAAAGAGTGTGTGTGAATAAGCCCCAAATCTTGCAACAACTAAAGCAAAACATTCACGAAGAAATTGGTCTCATATCGCAAGAAATACTCCACAAAGTTATGGGCCATAAAAAGAGCAGATTTTTGGAAAGAAAATGGTCCACATTTAACTGACATTATTTTTCATACAAACAAACGAACCTTCTTTTAAAATTTAAACTTTTTGTTTTTTTCATTCAATATTTATTCAAAAAAACAAATCTTATAGTTACTTTTGCCGCACCCTGTACAATTCAATTCATTTCAGTACATCTTATTTTTAGTGTTCAATACTTGAAAAAGTCAGTTTTTCAACCCTGCTCTGTTCTCATCCTCTGTGTGTATTCCCGGTATTTGGCCAAAAGCTCTGTGTGAGTATATACCGTTTTTTTTTTATAATTTGCACGCGCCAAATGGGATATGAATACCATTAAATTATTTCAGAGCACGGGCGTTTGTAGAAATTGAGAGAGAGAGAGAAAGAAAAATTGATGTAGTTGGTTTGAAACTTAGGTGGCATTTAGGTTCAGTAAACTCCAAGGGTGGTGTCCAGATAACTGGGGAGCTTGTTTGTTTTGCTTTTTTGTTTGTCATTGCGCATGATTCACAGTATTTTTTTCCGTCCTCCGGATGTTATCACCACGATCAAGTTGCACCCTACTGCTAGTGTTATGCCTTCGCAGTAGAGCTGACTAAGCTTTCGCAATTGATCGACTTTTTTATTTATTTCATGCGAAATAAATAGATGATTCTTGACATCAGGATTCCAACCGTGAACCTGCAGCGTGACAAGCGATGATGTTTCCACTACACGATGGCCACCCACCACCACTACTGGGTGTAGTATTAGTGACCTTTTAAAGTGATAGTTAGCGGCCATTCGCTCTCCAACAATCCTTAGATTTAAGTAAGTGGATCACTGCAGATCCGCATCTTTTTGTCAAAGCTATCCACCAGGTCAGTACTCAGTACATTAGGATCGGTTTACATAGATAAATATAAAAAAAAATATTTTGGTGCTAACAGCCCAATGCAGAGCCTAGCCTAGCTTCCGCAGCCACTCGTGCTGTACGCCTCACGAATGGTTGGGACCTACAGTTTTATGCCGTTTTCGAAGGGCAATCGTTTTGATTGAGAGAAGCTTTTCGTGACAGGTTTACTCTCAGATGTTTGTCAGACGTTCGCGAGAGATGGGACCATGAGAAAACTTATTTTGTATTTTTGTGTTTTCTTGGATTCGAACCTTGAACTTATTGCTCAGTGATCGCGCACTTAATCACTGAGCCACCGCTCACACATATATAAATATAGCTCGTATTCAATTTCGGTAGATCCTTTCCGTTAGGAATGGGTTAGTCAAAGCACAAATAGATTTCGTCGCAAAGACAATACATTTTAAAAGTTCGATTGCCGAATCTCTTTTAAATTAAACTTCATTACATCTCTTTCTCAGGCAGAAGCTGTCTTCAATTTGATTGCGTTCCAACGATTTAACTGACCTATGCAACTATCTGCCATTTTGAACAGTCTATCATAAGACCACTGAACGTCTGTGTTTTGCTTTTCTAAGTCATTTTTAAATCTACAATAGGGTACGTCCTGACCTTGCTGCTATCACAAGGAACATTTGATACAAATTTATGAACTTTTAAGTACAGATGCACTATCGATGTGGTTAGACGTGAAAACAAATTAGTGTCTTATTTAAGACAAAAAAAAAAATATACAAAGATTTTATGATCTTCGATCTCTAAGGATAGCCAAGTACATACATATGTACTTTTTGTGTGCTACTAAGTATATTTTTGATGGCACAATATTTAAATCCTATTGCGTGAATACATTTTTAAATCAGAAAAATTCTGCGATCGGATAAAGACAAACAAAAATAAGCATTTTATAGTTAAAATAAAACTCAAGACCCAGATCGATTTCTATACGATACTTCCGCATGAAAAGTATTTAAGAACTGAATATTCGGCAATCGCCCACAATCGATCGCAGAAAGGTCAATACCCTCATCACAACATCGATCGTAATGGCTTTTGGTCAAATCTCGTGGAATTTCAATCATCTGTCATTAGTTTTAACAGATGACTGTAAATTTAATTCACACAACTTCACGATCCGTCAGTAAAATGGCGTAGATAAAAGTATGATTAATCGAATATTTGCGTGGTAAATTAGACAGCAATCTATGTCAATATCTATGCAAACACAGATGCGAAAAACGATAGAACTGAGGTCATGGTCATAACGATAAGTAATGATGATTTCTGAGCCCACTCATTAGAAAGGAGGAAGTTGATCAAATAACGAGCTAAGACTATCAAAGGCAGTGTATCGCACGTGGTAAAAGCAATCTCACATGACTCGTTTCAAAAGGAATTACTCGTACTTGTGCTATCATTGATGTTGTTCAGATCAACTTCCACCAAATAACAATTATTTTTAGTTTCTACTCGTCCTACATTTCTTAGAAATCCTTCTATGTACAAATTGTGCACACTTACTCACCTTCATTCAGATTTCCTTGGGAAATGTTAAAAGTTCTTGTCATTCTTTCAACGAACTTAATCCATAGATTATCCTTTTCAAGTGGAGCAAAAGAAGAAAAGTGCACAAAAAAAAACAAATCCAACTTTTCCTGAAAATCTTCGTAACCACCTCCAAGACGACGACAAGACAACGATGAAGGCACACTTGAGCAAACTCTCATGGGCCATATAATTAAACTTTAGCAAACAGCACACACACCTCCAAGGCTTACCATCAACCAGCGCCAGCCGTTTTAGGTAACCACTTGATAGATTCTCAGTGCGAGGACAAAGTAAAAATAAAACTATATATGTTAGGCAGCAACGGCAGCAGAAGGTGGATCAACGGACGGGGAAAGGAAGAAAATTCTATTGTTTGAGGTGAGCAATAAATTGTCCCAGCGACAACGAAACACATGTTTAGAACCGCCCAACTAAGTACATAGCCAAGATATAGAAATATATGTCATCTGTAAGGATAATCACATAAGTTCGATGATGTATATGGTTACTTTGCATTTCGCTCCCTAGAGTGTAGAAGGGTGGAGTTCAGATAGGATGGATAGGATATTATTTGGAAAATAATTCTTTTACCGGTTGGTCGACGGACGCCAACTTTAGCTGCTTTGTAATGAAATAAAAACTAAGTCAAGCAACACCAGAGTTTGAGATTGTTTTGAAAATATAATTTAGGGTTGTCCATGGGAAAGATTTGGGCAAAGGAAGCTTAGGCTCTTGGAGTCAGCGGTAATTAGATCAAGACCAGTAAAATTGGACCTAAAAATAGAGTTTACTAGACAAAAGTTTCTTGAAATCGGAACTTTACGCGAAATGGTAGAGATTGGTGTCAACAAGAATGTACAGGGTGGTTAAGAAGTCGCGAACTAGTGTATACAATTTATAACTTATTAATTGGGTAACTTTTTAATCTTTTCTTTTCAGAATAACCCTTACAATTATTTACAGAAAGTTTCACTACGGATCAACGACAAATCAACAGTCAATTGTTAGAACTCAGGATGCATATCGACGTCATTTTAATACTGCAAACTGTCTGTAGAGATTGGCTGGAATGCGAATAATATTCCCGGAGACTGCAAGATTTTGTCAGATAAAACAATAATTTTATTCACACACTCATCATAACCTAAAGCTCATTTTCATTTGATTGGATTTTTTTAATAAAGAAAACTGCAGGATTTGGGCTTCAGGAGAATGTTCGCTGTAGAGTTTGGTGCGGTGCTACGTCAGCACGAATTTAATAACACTCCACTGATGTGGTTTCAGCAAGATGGTACAACTACGCACACTGCTCGAGCTACAATAAACCTGTTACGTACAACTTTTGGAGAACGATTAATTTCGAAAAATGCGGACTTTTCTGGCCACAACGTTCCCCAGATTTAACGGCACCCGATTATTTTCTTTGGGTATACTACTCGTACTTTGATCAAAAAGTTTCAGAAATAACTACCGTGTGGCGCTTTCAGTCATCTGATTCGTTGACACATCTGTCATTAACATTCCCTCCAAATTTTAGCGTGGTAGCTTGACACACGCTGTCGAGAGTACATCTGCCTCCCTGTGTGTTTTCGATTTTTTACAATTTTAAAAATGGGATTAACTTTGCAACACCGAGTTTGCAACAAATTGAATCTGAATCCGAATGATTGAAGGCTGAATTCGACCCAACATTCATCAAACGCATAATTACTGGAGACGAGACGTGGGTTTATGAGTATGAAACGCAATCCATGCATTAGGCGAGTGAATGGCGTACACCGAATGAACCCAGACCAATAAAACCACGTCATTTTCAGTTGAAAAAAAAAGGCGATGGTCATGGTTTTCATAGATTATAACGACGTTGTGTAATACGATAACGCATCGTCGCAATGCCATCCTTATTCGTGAGTTTTTGACCAAGAACAGTACGAATACCATCCAACAGCCACCGAAATCGCCTGATTTGGCTCCCTGCGATTTCTCCCTGTTCGATCGACTCAAGAAACCGCTCCGGGGAACCCCGGAGAGCGTCCTTATTGAGAGACCCTTTATATTATAATAGCACAATTTCCTAAGACATTTTCAAATATGTATGTGTGTTACTTTTCGCGCCCTCCAGAGGCCCATGGATGATCTAAAAAAATTCAACTTAAATTTATAAAGTAACCAAATGTTTGATTTTGTGAAACAGGGTGTTGCAAAGTATTGCATATATGTATGTAGGAATATTTGAAATTTTGAAATAAAAATAATTTGTATTTGTATAGGAAATGTAAATTAGAACACTTTCTGTCTCATTATGTTTTTCTCTAAATAAGAAGGGAAGGTAGTTTTTAATGAAAATGTTATATACACCATAGTGCTAAAAGTGGTGACTTTTAGCACTATTGTGCTAAAAGTCAAAACGAACTGGTTTGTTTACCCTATAATTTTTTAAATATTGATGAAAACACAAAAATGACTATTGGACTTTTTTATTTAATCAATAAATTTGTGTTACACATTAATTGCCAAAAACAATAGCATGTAGGTGACCTCCAATTTCTGATTCGCATAAAATTGCTCTTTTCACTACATTCTCCATTACCTTCCTTAGTAATGCTTGAACTTCATGCTCAATGTTGACTTTTAGCGCTTGAATGGTCTGCGGCTTGTTTACGTAGACACGTTATTTCAATAAACTTAAAAGTTTCAGGCATTTATTCAGAAAATTGAAAATAAAAGTTTATTCTTGATAAACGATATTGTCCCCTTCAAAAGACTCTCCATTAACTGAAACGTACTTATGCCAGCGCTTGATGCAATGCTCGAAACATTTTGTATAATGGGATTTTGGTACAGCCATCAGAGCGCTGTTCGATTTTTCTATTATCTCCTCTCGGCTGCTAAAACGATGGTATGTCCGAAATCTTTATTGAGAATTAAATTACATTCAATGCTTCATTTGCAGGAGGCGTTCCGAGAAAAACAACTTTGGATGATTTTCTACATAAATCAGGCTAGATTTCAGGAATGGCTCGAATGACATTTTTCTTCAGGTCGTGAATTTTTGCTGGTTTATTGACATAGACAAGAGATTTAACGTAATCTCAAAGAAAAAAAGTCTAAGGGCGCTAAATCGTGACTACTACTATCCTCGAAATAAGAAGACACGTAGCACCGTCTTGCTGGAACCTTATGTTGTCTATTTCTATATCATCCACTTCGGGCCATCAAAAAATAGGTTACCATTTCTGAAGACCTTTCGTCGTTGACAGTAACCGTCTAGCCTCTCTCGCTTCGGAAGACGTATACCCGATGACGACGCCAAAGCAAAATTCGCTTCAAAAAGTAAGTTTTTCTCGATGCAATGGAATCTTCTGGAACTGTTGTGGATTACCATTGTCCCAGATCCGACAATTTTGATTTTTTACGAAGTCATTCAGTCAGAAATGCTCTTCACGTAGATCTCGTATCGTTTAGCGAACAGAGCACGAATTTTTGTAATAACTTTACAGAAAGCAATCGTCACAGAATGGCAGCACTGTCATTTCAAACATAACCACAATCGGCTGTCAAAGTTTAGGCGCAGCTATTGAAAGAGCCGTTACATTATATGAATTATAGTAGTATTTGCTCCAGCCTAATGTGTACATCGATGATAAAGCGTATTACGGCAAACGAAACAAGATAAAATTTGGACCGCTAGTGTACTCAGTCACCATTCAGTAGAATACAAATTACTATTATTGGTATAATTCACATAAACAATTTTCCAAGAATGTTTCTACGAGTAACATGTGTTTTATTCCCCTCACCCTCCATAGGCCTATTATTGGCCCAGAAAAGTAAAATTGTGCAAACTTGTAGTATAAATCATTTTCTAAATAAAAGGTGTCTGCAAAGTGTTACGCATATGAGAGGAGGACATTTCTTTACAACATTCATTAAAGGTGAGACTGTGATTGCGATTACTGCTACTCACTTTGTTCTTCGGACTGAACGTATAATAGCTTCGATACTACAAAGATACTACATGCATATATATATACTACATACATACATATATACACTGCTTGCTCATTGCTCCTCAGTAACATTATGTACGTATGTAGGTACGTACTAAACTTCAAATTATATACACTCAACACACTCATACTTGTGAGTGATTGTAGGGAAAGAGAGAATTCCATTCTTCGTCGTTCGTTTGTATATGCAGATTTATTATTGTTTACTTTTTTTCTCTTCCAACTAGCACTTAATTTTTTTAATTAAATAAATATTCCTCAATTGGTATTGTGCATCGAGTAACGAGCATATGAAAAGCACTGAGCAGCAAGCGCGACAACCCAAACAAATGTTAACTGTGATCTTAAGAGTGATTAAATCACTGCTAGTCTTAACTGTTCTTCTTGCGGATTCTAAGGATTTTTACGCAATTCCACTGCTATAAGCGCGCAAACTTTCCGATTTTTATTTCATCAGAAATACATTTTTTTTAAAGCTGTTTTTAGTTTTTTAATTGTAAGTTAAGTTAAATACAAATAATTTTAATGCAGACAAAGCGTATTTTGGTACAAAATTTAATTTAGAAAAATTTTTGCTTTCAGTATTTTTCCCCAAGAGTTAAGAGAAATGAGTTATTAATGGAAATATTTTACTCTGTCCCTTTAAAAAGGGGTATGGACTTATGCCATGGTCCTATGAGCGGGGACTTTTAGTATTAGAAATGATAGTAGATGCCTGTTGATTCTTCTCTTGAATAGCTGGTGATGAAAAGCGTTTGGAAATATTAATGGCAATGAATCACAGGTAAAGATAAAGGATAAACTTGCAAGGAAGGGGTCGAATTGTGGGAGTTGTATCCCTTTCATGCCCACCCCTTTGTAAAGATTCCAATAAAATCAAACTGTAATCAAGATAATTGATGAAGAAGTCAAAAGTAGTGCAAACACGTACTATCAAAACTCTTTACATATTTCCAGAAGCCTTTAATCTCCAACAATTCAAGAGCAGAATCAACAGGCATCTCAACAAACATCTCGAGGCACTGGCTCAGCGTTAAGGGTTCGCCTCTCCTGAGAGGATGTAATGTTAAAAAAAAAAAAAAAAAAACACTCAGGCTAACCTGGAGGAACAACCGTTAACGCATAACAAGCCTACTGCTAGTCACCCGAGTGTGACCATATCGGTTTCTTTTGTTGGCGTGAATCCTTCTACCATATACGATGATTTGCATGCAGAACACTCATTTTGCTGAAGAACGTCAAGCACTGGTACACCACCAGTTACTCTGGCAATTATTCGTATGTCACCGTGTTTGGCTATTAACAGTTAGTGGAAGGTTCATTGTTAATTAAAGTCTTAACTCAGAAATACAAAAAAATCATAAAGGTTTGAAAAAAAAAAAAAAAATAAACCCAGCTCGATTAGTTGGGACACCACCCATAAAGAAGCAGATGACCAACAATTACTAAGTTTCAAACCACTTGACAGAAAAATATCTATTAAGCTCTTAAGTTTCTGTTTTAGTTCCATAGGCTACAATTTAAGGTTAATATAAAATACCTTGAGAAGGAACTGCATAAAAGGTTTTTTAGTTTCAAAATTATACTTTTTTTTCTCGATCGTAATGAAGATCTTCACAGTCAAGAGGTACTCAACAGGAATTTGTCTACTTCGGCCACAACACGGTCCGGATGAATCTTAAAGAATACAAATTTTGTAAGACACGGAGGTGTAAAACGAAACATCTCCGACAGGTAACCAGCTCTCCATCTTTCAATAGATTCTTGGCAGCTCCGAAGGCGAAAACGTTCCTAGTTAACCAATTTCTAGTCAAGGTTAGGAGTTTCCTCCAACATCAAGTCTTAAAGTTTATATTGAAATACATAAACTGAAAGAAAAGTTTTTAAAGTGTCTAGCCTCTGTATGCATACACATAGTTTAATTTTAAGAACACGTCAGCCCTGAATGAATACAAAAAGAAAAGTCACAACAAATGCTAATATGACACATTCTCTATTTCTATTTTATATAGAACGCAGAAGATAAAAAAAAATTCCCAAAGTTAATTACAATTTGAGTCAGACAATTTTATTTCTCTGCATCATTTGTGTTAAAATTGTTATTACCCAACATCAATACAACGTCATTTAATTAAATTGTTTTATTAATTTTGTTTGCAAATTAAAACTTACTAATCGATGAGCATTAGATGGACAAGTATCGCCATTATCGATGAAATCGATCAGTACTGTTTACTTTGGATGCAATATAAACACAGCAATCATATAGTGAACACTTTTTTTTTTTTGCATTTACGCTAAATGTCAATTCGTGACAACAAATTAACTTGAAACCATGATTTTATTTGAAATAATTAAGACTGTAATAAAATTCTCCGGAAGCCGGTTTCTCCAATTTCATGAGAATGACATGTGTTGGAGATTGATTTCAAAATTATTACTTAATCAAATCAATAATGGAAATCTAGATTTCGGTGATGACAAAGAAAAAATTGTGAATAATTTTTAAGTAGGAAATAAGAAACAACAGTGCTTCATGTTTTTGACTCAAAACTTAGAAAATATGTGCTGCTTCCTATTTTGTAAATAATTATTTCAAAATTTAAGTATGATTCCACAGTTCGGCTATATGCAACTTTTTAAAATCAAAGTCTAACATTAAGTGATCATATTATTGTACATTAAGTATCTTAGTTCAGATAGGTGAACAATATTAATTCATATAGTAAAAATGCGAATAGATCAAATTAACATCTCGAATACTCAAATCGCTTTTGGTTAAGGTACAACGAAGCGGAACAGTGAATTAGCGTTCAACGAACCGCATTATGCTGGGGGAAGTGTCTGTTTTATATACCAAAAAATAATAATTATTTCTACAATATATTTGCGTTCGCAGTTACGTATATGTACATATGTATGCATAAAAGGAGAAACATATAAATTAACAATAACTAAAGAATTGTAAAAATCTGTTCCTAGAAATAAAAACTGATTTGGCAGCACTTAATATAAAATGGTACTGAGTAGAAAGTAGTTACATATAATAAGATATTAAATTCTCTTGGCTTTTTTTTTTCTAACAAAAACTATCAAAACGAATGAAATTGAAATCTTTTCTCCAACAACACGTTTAAATCGTTTTTCCCCGGTCCTCTTCAACCAGCACAACGCGCCACAGTTGAATGTGGTAGTATTCAGAGTAAAAATCATCCTGCAAGGATTGTTGCTTTCTACATGCGAAAATCAACTTTGCACCGATACAGGAGATGACTACGACGACGAATTTGAACAGTGGATGTCTGTGCTGTGCGTGCTCATATGTATGCACATATAGTGTGCATGGAGTATTTCTTGTGGAAAATTAAATAAAAACACCTGGTCTGGTGTATATGGCATTTAAAGGTGCACACCCATGGAACGTGTAGGATGGAGTTTGGTTCTATTCAGTAAAGGTTCTAATGCAATTCTCTTCTCGGAAAACCAATGCACAATGGCTCGACGTTAAGTAAATTGGTAAACCAACGAAACGGTGATACTGTATGTCTTAGAGATGTGGGTGTTGAAAAAAGAAAAACCTTTTCTCTTGGATAGTTCTGGATGACATTTTTTGAAAATAGTTTATTTTATTTATTTAAGTTGTTTAAACGTACGGTTTATTGTGTATTTATTACTGCTCGTACATTTCCAAGGACAGCTTTCAATAACAACGACAGACCTTCATGAGAATTCTGCATCATCCGTATTCCTTTGTCTGTCCCGAATCGACTGTCCACTCTACTCCAACGTATCTACTCAAACGTTTATGAGACGCTCATCCGTCAACGTAAAATAGTAGAGAAACATTTTTCGTATTATCTATATGCGCTTCCTGAAAGTAGTGACATTATACCTACACACACACATTGGAGATAGTCTGTACTTTGAGAATCCATAATCGGACTAGGCTCTACACCTTAGGATGTGCTGTAACTGTGCAAAGTTTTATCTTGTACGTAATCAGAGGTGCCTGAAAAAGCACACATTGGGAATTTGTATCATAAAAATATGTTAAAAATATTTTATGTAGCACCCTGTTTTTATTCAAAATCATTTAATACGATTTATACATACATCTACTGAAGGTTTCGATTTTCCAAACATAGTGTTAATACGAAGACTTGTCAATGTGTGATCCTTTCCACAATTCCCAGGACCCTCTAGTTTAAATAGAAATATAAAACACGCACAGCATAGCCCGCGCAGTAGAACCTAATGAAGAAGGGGTTTCGATTTCCAAAACACAGGGTGGTACATAAAATTAGTTTAACATTTGTTTAATAAGATAGAAATTTTCAATGTAAGCTTTTTCCGGGAACCTCTGATTACGTATAAATATAAAACTTTGCACAGTTACAGCAGAGCCTAGTCGAATTTTTAATTTTCATGCTATTTCCGATGTGTGTGTGTATAACTTCACTACTTTCATGACCTTCTGGACTACATTAAGACGAATTTTCGATTTTCAGAATACAGGATGCTACAGTACATTAATCTATTCAATGCAGCTTTTCAATGTGTAACTTCGTGCATCCGTAGTTCTATTTTGACTTCTATCTTGGAAACGGTTGTATCAGGTTATAATAAAAGTCCTGCGCGATTTCTATGAACTAGTTGTTTGTATTTTGCTTAATTATTCATTACTTCTGTCCACCTGTCAGGCAATTTAAAAAAAACTGTTTTGGCTTAGAGGCAAAGAAGTCTTTAAGAGCACGCTGGTCATCGCCTTGAGATCTGAAGTCTTTACCATCGAGTTGGTTTTGAAGACTTCGGAACAAATAGAAATTAGAAGGTACTAAGACTGGTGAATAGGGAGGGTGAACAATTTGTTCCCACTAAAAAACTTCCTGTAACTGTGCGCAGGTGATGCCGGCTGTATTACGGCGAGCGTTGTCTTGATAGAATAAAAGTCCTCTACGATTGACAAACCTTGGCTAAATCAGTGAATTTCTCGCATCAATTCCTTGCTGAAGATTATTTTCGGAAAGTTTATGAGACAAACATTTCCTAACTTTATGACTTTTCCCATATTTTTTTTAGTGGTGATGGATGTTCGTATGTTTTACTCTGATTTCTCTGGCAAGTTCTCTAACCATTACGATAGGATTTCTCTCGACTGCAGACTTCAGAAGCTCGCCATCCAGTATACCAGTACAAGCTGCAGGTCACAATTGCCACTCATGCACCTCGCACATCAGCTTCGACACTTCCATTCGCTAGCTATTCCTTCTCGGTATACATTTTCAATTTCTCCAGAAGCTTCACATAAACTTTTATGCATTTTATTAATTGAAAACTAAAAATACTGGGAAAGATGTTACCACTAGCAAATTTGCACAGAGAATGGCTAATTCATCACGAAATAAACCTCACTTACCTCGTCTTGACATTACTAATGTTACAACCTGATAGATAGGTACTGCATACCATTCCTGGCAATTTTGATGAACTCTTTGTAACAAAAGCATGTCAAAAATTTATGATGGACACTGTCACATATGTGAACATTTTACGAAAAACATATTTTTGAAATCCTTTGTTGAAAACAGTACGTTGAGTCAAACAAATTATGCCATTCTTTGGCGGCAAGATAAATAACGTTCCCAAGATATTCGCCTCTATCTTTGCTATCTTCGTTACTTCCATTTAGATCTGTCTCACAATTATGGTAAAGGAGCTGAGACTTAAAGGTCCGAAGAAGTTTGGATTTGGGGAAGATCGTCTGCAGATGAACCCTACTAGAGAATTTGTAGATTGCTGGTTGAGGTGGGATCTGGTTACCTTATTACTGCGGCAATTATTGGGCCTATTGGGATTTCATCTAATCTGAAAGCCTATTCAAGATGCCAGAGTTGGAGCTAGCAGATATGTCTTTTGTGCTTCAAGGTAGAATTTACCTAAGTAACAATAACGTGTTCTGGTTAAACAGTCACAGTGTCAAAAATATGTTCTGCTGATTCTTCGTCTTCATTGCACATTCCATGGCTGTGAAATGTTTTTTGACTCGACAGTGGCCTGTGAGGATTCGAATATGACTCCTAGTTACTAGATTTAAAAAAAATCTTTAACAGAGAATCTAAAAAAAAGGTGGTCCACCCATTCTGTTTGTCTGTCTATATCTCTGTATGTCAAACATTCTATCTCGGATCAGTGGGTTCACAATTCGAGATGAAATCGGAGTTTTCATTCTAACCCCAAAATTGACGGTACTTTATATACAAATGGCCGATTTTGCAAAAAAAAAAATCGATTTACTTGCAAATGGCTTTAACGATTTTGATCAAAATTCATACTTGAATTGGAGTAGACATACGTTGTCAAAAGATACGTATAACGGTACTTTACAAAGATTTTCTTAAAATTTAAAATAAAAAAATTTAAAAAATAAAAATTTCGCAAACAAGCAACACAGTATGTGCGAAGCAAATTCAATCTCCCCATCCTAAATATGTAAATCAATTTTATTTGCAATTTCTTTGGCTTAAACGCTCCAAAGGCCTAGTTTAACATTGCATCTATCCACCAACGCAAGAAGGTACACACCTAATGTCAGTTGGTCGATAAAGTTGTCGATTTATTCAGCCGATTACTTCATAAATGTCTCATTGTACGGACGTATCTATCTACCATAACTCTAAAACTGACCACTATTTATGTAAATTCAAATCCCTTACCTACTTGTCTGTGCTTCTCTATAAGAATACACCCATGTAAAACACCATCTTTGATTTATAATTGTTATGATGTTTTCCTATTCTCATAAACAAAATATAAGAAAGAGAGAACAAAAGCCGAAATCGCTCAAAGCACTTTGTTGTTTAAGTCCGCACATTGAAATAAGATTTCAAATCATTGAACTTCCACTTCCACTTGCCATGCCACATGCCTTGCCATACAGACTGACCGCAGTAATTAAAATAAATTGCCACCCATTGTTGAACTTTAAGTTCCTAAAATGAAAAACAACGCAAAAACTCCCTCCTCATCTGTCAAATTATTTCACAGGCACTTCTATGGAAACTAAAAAAAAAAAAAAAAAAAACTCCTACGAACACAGTCATACAGAGCCATCTGTTGCTGAGTCACATACAAATGGTGTAATTTTGACAATTTGGCTTTGACCTTGAAAATACCCTCCAAAAAATATTCGAAGATATTTGGTAACCCTATACCCGAAACCGCACACATGCATGTCCAACGACAAAGCGTCTATAATTCCAAGAAAAGATCAATCGACGCTTGGGGGCACTGAGAAAACGAAAGACAACAAATTCAGCGCTTTAAGCGTTTAGCTTTTGAGATATTTTTTTTTTGGCTACTCTTTCCCCTTACGTTCATAAGATACTAACACATTGCCAGACTTTGCTCCGTTCGCAAATTCCATCGTCCACCCCATGGGCAATAAGACCGGTTTAAATTTGATGCTTCTTCGTTTCTTCTTCTCGGTTTGATTCTCGCGTGTGACCCTAGAACAAAACAACGCATGCGAAGCGCGACTTTGCTACTCTGTTGGATATGCCTATGCTTCCACTAACATGGTGGATTGAACATGTATGTATCTACTATGCATACTTGTACATGTATGTTGATTTCCTTTCCATTATTCACTTGGTTTGTTTCATTTCTTTTTTGGTTCTTCTATTTACCATCAATTTGTTGCTGTTACGTTGCCCCTTTATTTTATTTTTCTGTTCGGCAACGAATGAGCGCAACCGGTCATTAAACATGAACGACGCGATGGCAACGACAGCGTTTTCGTTTTCGAAGACTTCGGCTATATTCAAGGTCAAGCGTGACTTTTTCGCTTCGTTCGTGATGTTGGGTTATTCTTTTCATTTTTTTTCGATTTGCCGATTCTCGTTCGTTAGGATCATTTAAAGAAGATACATACAGAAAAGATACAATTCGACTGGAACGGATAGAATTATACCCTATCGCTCTTCTTTTAACAAATCCCAATGAAGTGGGCGTGGCATTCTGACATTTTACAATCAAATAGAATGGCAACTAGAAGTCAAACAATAAAGAGTCTAATCTAGGAAATAGTTAGAGTTGACTCGTCGGATTTAAGTTGAATCTTTTTTTTCTCAGTGTTCCGTACCAGATGTCTGTCCGTCAGTTTGCCACACGTCTGAAACTATTAAACTGTTAGCCTCAGAGAGCTGGCTTTTGTAGGCATAATATACCGACAGAAAAAAAAAAAAAAAAAAAAAAACATTTTTTTCACCCCAACATGCGACATATCGCAATTGACAAATTTTCTTTTTATAAAACGCCCTCCAAAGAATGGGGCTGATTATATGAAATGGGGCAAGTACGTAGGGTAATAGTAGGGCAAATTTAATCATTTTAACCCGTCTACGGGAGGGCATTAATTAAGTTTGCTGAATAAAAGCAACTCAACCGATTTTGATGCAATAAAATGCACATTTAGCAGACTTAGAGTTGACCGTTAGATGGCACTATATGGGCATAAATGTTCGCTATATCCTGTACCAAAAATTACTGAACCAATGACAGATGTTTCTTGAAATCTCAGACGTGTTTCTAAACAGCCGCTAGATGGCAGAATAAATAAGTGCATGAATCTTTGTTGTTACCTTGACTACAAACTACTGAAGGACGTTCGACTAAACAAGAATCAATGTATTCCCTGAGAGTTCAGTTCCGAAATAATCCAATATTAGAATTTAGATTACGCAATAAATGTATAAAATGTGCTTTCACTTGAAACCGCTTGATATATTAAAAAAAAAAAACTTATCACATTGAGCACGCTTATTTTTTGTTCAGTCAACCAACATCTCAAAGGACTATGTCAAAAACTTTCAGATACATGCCGGCCTTGCTTCTCAGGCCAAGACACAGCCGTCAAAGGTCATATTAGGCATTTGTACAAACAATTTGTTAGGGGTTCAGTTCTATATTCGAAAAATGCACAGAAATCTCTTTCATAGCTTTAACATAATGTCATATGTACTGATAGCAGAATCCGGTATTTAGAACGATAATTACATACGCTAGACTATTGCGGCGGAATGTAAGTTAAAAAAAATAATTAATAACACACAGAAAATGGTACTTCTCAGTATCAATAAACATCTCTACAGCAGCGGTCCTGCGAACCATGCTACAGCTTCTCCTAATCGATATTGGCGATAAACAACTCACGACAATGGAAAGGAGAACTTAAAGGAGATGGAAAATTTCTATGATTTGCCATCGTCTTCCTAACGTCACTAACCCCCTGTCTGTCGAAACTGATGTCAATATACAGAGATTTTGAATGCAAACGAAGAAGACTTGTAGCATTGCAATGTCCTTTACAATGAATCATTGTAGATTTTTCCTGATGGATTCAAAATCAAGGAGAGTGATTGAGTCTCTTCTGAGAAATATGACATTCACATCTCCTTTAGCTTTCTAAACCACAATAGTGTTTTCCATGGCTAAATATCTTTGTATATGCCGATAGTCAAGCCACGCCATCAAATTTCTCATCCCTAAATCCAGCACCATTAAAGCTGGCCCAAAGACGACTACGATGTTCTTTATCTATGGGTTCAAAACACGTCATAAAATATCGAACTGCGATGGTGTGAGGCAAGTATAACCTTCAACTGAGTACCAGGTTACTTTGACATTCCAGGGAATGATGCAACCACGAGCTGGCTACAGCACAGAGAACTACAAATGAATGCATCCACACTATCACACAACACCGAAAGTAGACTTACTAACATTTTGTATTTCTCTGTGCTGATTTTTGCAACAGATACACACATTAAGAAATAGAAAAGATCATTTTCCACTTCCACTTTCTTTACACGTAATATACATACCTCTCTCAACATAAGAGAGATGTTACTCTCTGTGAATATCTCCTCAATGGTCTTAGCAGCAGTAAAGTTCCATTATAGCCGGACAATTATACGCAGGTATTTGGCGAGTATATGTCGAATTAAATGCATTTTTCTCATCATTAGTCAACCTAACGTTAATTTTATTATTTTCACTGAAATGAATTTATTCTTTAAGCAAAGGCACAAACCTTTTTCGTCTTTTCTTAGCAAATACATTCACTAATCTACATAAGGATTGGTGATCACCAACTTTATCGCAACGACACATGTGTTGAGAGTATAGTGGCAGCTAGAATATTTGCCTAGGGTAAATAAAATACTGTTAATACACACCCATACAAAGGCAATTTAAAGCAAATAACCAATAAAGACCTCATGAAAGTCATATAAGCACAAAATAATACCAAAGTTCATCAATAACTACTTTAGTACTATTATATTAGTAGTAGATATCTACTTTTTACTCGCGTACACATTTCCACGGCAACACTGGACAAGTTTACAAATTGTTTCTCTCATTTTACAAACGTAGAATTCAAAGAGATGACAAATAATAAACCCAGCCAATAGATAGATTTTCTCTGATCACAGATCTTGCCGCCTTCAATTCTTCAGTCATTACGAGTTTATCTTTTCAGTCAACAGCAATGAGATCATACACACATCTCGTATACGATCATAATAACTTGCACGATCGCTACAATCAGCTAAAATTCATTAAAAACTCTCAAGCTTCTCACAGATCATCACGGGATCTGTCAAGTCATAAAAAAGATCAATGGACAAGATATTCCGCTTGTTGAATCACCATCATAGCCCCACTCCCACCCTCTGCTAAGTCCATGACTTACAAATCAAATGATCTTTACTGATCGAGCCATTAGCACCTTACACAAGCTTGGAAAACTCGTTTGTCCATCTATGGCACCGACGCAGACCGAATGGCGGGTGCAACTGGAAATGGAAAAAAAAAAAAAACACTTTTATACTCGTATTAACCGGCCGGCATAAGAGCGTTCATCGAGTATATGGGCGAGTTAAGACAGCAAGACCTACCAGCAACTTAATCTGCGTGCGGCCAATAGAAAAAATGAGGTAATCATCGGCAGCCAGTTGTGTTCAAATTACATTTTTTACGGAATTTTCATTTTCATACGTGTTACCTTGACTCTGGGTAGTTTTTTTACACTTACCTCATGGTCATGGCTTAAATTTCAGTCTTTCGAGTGTTTTTTTTTTTGTCTGTTTACCTAGGTGTAGAGTTTTATTTTTATTTATTTTTTCTTCAACTCTTCATTGGATTATGAAAACGAGAAGTAGGAAAAATTAATGTAGGTACTCAATAAAAAAAAAACATGGTCAGGGACATATTTGATTTGTTCGCACGGCATAAATTACCTCGAGGCTGTGTGCACGTGTAGGGCTTTTGGGGATTCAAATTAATGTATCGGCGCGGCACCTTATGCATGTATTATTAGGGTTGCAAAGTAGGGAATAGTACTATCCCTAGAGGGTTTACTCGTATAGTGTGGACAGGCATTAGTGGTAGGGTGGAACCTATTTTTTATTGATTTCTGTGAGTTATTGGCCGTTGATAATAGAAGGGCAAATGAAAGGATTCGAAGACAAATCAATATACATAGTTCTTCATAACCTGTTTCCTGTCATACAACACGTATACCATCTACATATATGGACAACATCTAATGGGGTGGTGAAATCTAAGATGCTGGCGTTTCCCAAAGGCAATTTTAGGGTTTTTTTTTCAGGATCCTATCGGTGGCACCTTTTGAACATACCCATCATCTGTGTACCAACATGTATACTATTGAGGATTATTCCTTAATGCATTTACGAAAATAGGCTGGTTGAGGGACTATGATGATATATTTTCTTTACACCACCTTACATTAGAATCGAAAATACAGTTTCGACAGATCCTTCTTGTCTTTTATACTAGAGATAAGTCCTTAATATCCTTGCAGGAAACTGGGTTAGGAAAGATTGCTTGCTGGTATGTTAATTTTTACAGATCAGTTTCTCAATGTATCGAAGTATTTATTTGAGTAAACGAGGTGCAAGCGAGTCCAAGATATACTGCTTATGTGAAGCAGCCTCTTGCTTATTGGACAAATAGTGACAGTGAACATGTTACGCAGTATTTTTTTGCTGTCACCACATACTTTTTTTTTTTTTTTTGCGGGCTATTATTAGCAACCAGGCATGTTTCCCATTTATAAGCAAAACCTACGTATGTTGTTCTCTTAGGTTAGGTTAGGTAGATGGGTGCCTTGTGACAAATAGAGTCACTGCTCACTTAAACCAACAAATTCGGGTCCATTGTGCCCAATCGTTTAACCTTGGAAAAGTTAAAAGTCCGCTGTTAAACCACCCAGATAATGATATAAATCTCAGGAGGTCCATAAGCTCTTACCTAAGTCCTGCAATTCCGAGAAGAATTAACTTCTGAGAGTCCTCATTCTTGTAACGGATAGGGCAGGACAATCACACAGCAGGTGACGAACTGATTCAATTTCTTCTTCGTCCCTGCAGCTTCTACAGTAGTCGTTATGTAGCACACTGAATCACTCCGCGTGAACTCCAATGGCACAATGACCAGTAATTATTCCAGAAACGACCCGTGTATAATAACGACTAAGTTTCACCAGAGAAGTTGATCTCTTCTTGATAAAGGCCGGCTATAGCGCCCTGGCCGTTGCGCAAGTTTCCAGATGAATCCGTCGTCTGTTTTCTCGATCGGTGGTTTCGTCTTCTATTTTCTTTCGTAGGGAACTGATTGGGGTTACTATAAAAGGAAGGGCCCGCGATAATTTCAGCGCCGACCTTTTCCTAGTAAGCTCGTCAGCCCTTTCATTTCCTTCGATATCCATATGCGCTGGAACTCAGCAGAGGATCACCGTATTGGCTCTGGATATTCCATGTAAGACCGATTTGCAGGTTCTCACAAGCCTTGATCTAATTACAGCACAGTCCAGAGCCTTAATGGCTGCCTGGCTGTCTATATAGACAGTTAGTTTTACCAACGATATTACTCTAGCGTATAATTTCCGCAGCCTGTATGATGGCTGTGATTTCGGCCTGAAAGACGCTGCAGTCGTCGCTTATTCTAAAGGAGAAGTTTATTCCTAGGGCCTCACAATAAACTCCGGCTCCCGTGCCAACGTCCATCTTAGAACCGTCGGTATAGAACGCCAGTTCATTTTTCTTCATGGTTCTCAGGTTGCTGTTGTTCTCTTAGATCGCTCACATATTGCACAATTAAGTTTGTTCAAATTTTGACGAATACATCAATTACTCGTATATACATTTTCGCACAATTTGGAGCCAATTCCGTCGGAGCTATAGTAAAATATTGTGAAATGCGAACTAAAATCGAACATTTTCTTGCAGTTTGTTTAAATAAATTGAGGTAAAAAGTATTGAAACGAGATTGACATTGAAGTTTTCACATGACTTCCGATACAAAGTGGGCACAACATTTGCGATTTCTAACAATTTGTGTCTGTCAGAATTGGCAGAAACATGTGCATGCATGTTTCTGCCAATTCTGATGCAAGCAATCTTATCTGAGTGCTTTGGTAAGAACAATTTATGTATGTTTATTTCAGCGAGTGAGAGCTATTTCACACACACCGGTTTTTGCCGGGCGACGAAAAACGGGCCAACAGAAAGCGGAACATCGTTCCCTTTCATATACACAGATTTTCACACACCCCGTAACTGTCACAAAAGAAACTAAAAAAAAAAGACTGAGGCAACAGCCGACTAAATACCGTCGTGTGTGAAAGCGCTCATACCTTATGATCGCTTGCATTACTACCCTCACAACACCAGCTCGGAGACCGGCTACTCCATGTATACCCGGCAGGCACACGGCGATCGAACCGGAGAGGGTTTGTGTGTCCGCCAGCAGGTGCAGAATGGTATCGATGTACGAGTATATGGCGCCATTATGCAATATTGAACTACGATCGTTTTCACACAAATTTGAAACTGAGAAAGTAGAAGAACAAAATAAATATTTTTGGGAATATTCCCGTCTCACAACGACATGGGTTCAAGTACATATTGATGCCTAGTCTTAAATAATATCCTAAATAAAATTTAGATCACTAACCTCCTCCTATAAATCATCTTTCTACGATCTCTTCATCATATTACATATATTTGTCAACTTTCAATCAGCTGATACCATCACCCCAAAAGTGTACTCGAAAGTAATCTCAAGTTACTAAAGTGTAAATTTTTTTTTAAGAAATATACCTAGATTTTGTTTATAAAAATAAACTTTGGCTCGTAAAAAAACAAACCGCCAACCTGCTACCATTAGAAGGACGCCTCCTGCATAATTTTATTTGCGATGAAATGTGAGCGCATAAAATCTTTTGCCGACGACGGGTTAAAGTAGATTGGCGTCTTAAGGCTCAACCACAATCAACATTGAGAAACATAAGCTTATGTCATAACTGAACGAAATACTTCCCCATGTTGTGCCAATTCCAACCGATGGCCATAATACTTTTGTTGCATACCTACGAGTATCTGCCAAATCAATCCACAAATTATTTTTCTTTCATTGTTCTCTCTCTCTCTCTCTCATGATTTGCCCGTTTCTTTTGAAACATCATCCCATGCCCTTTCCTTTTTCATTTTATTAAAATAAAAGGCATCGCTTTTGTCGAAAAAGTACCTATTTCTGCGACCACTTTCTATTAATATGTGCACAAATTGGTAGTGAGACATTTTTTTTTTTGAAAAATGTTCATAACAAACATGACAACTGTCAGATTAACATATGTAATGAGCGACTGAGACCGCCATCTTTATGTTCGCTCATGTTTACTAAAGTGAACGAACATTTAACGAATCGACGCTGGGCTTATTATGTGTTGGATGATAAGATTGTGAGTATGCACATGCAGGCGAATGTTGATTATGTTTCTCACTTTAGGCTTGAATAATCGATAATTAAGCAATTCTTTTTTTTTATTTTTTCAATCCCGACTCGATTTCGGTCCATTGCAGAAACATCTTTTTGATATCATGGTTGTAGAAACTTAAGATTTAATTCGTTTCCTTTCTATGCTCGCGAGACCGTTGGTTGCTGTTCACCGATGGGGCTGAATGTGAACAGTTCGAGTCACCCATTACACCGAGACCACCCTTAATATACCTAGTTGGCTAGGTAACTACTAAAGATTATTGCTTTTCAAAAAAAAGAAGACAATTTTACAAAACTCACAAAACCAATATGAAAGAGGAACAGATCTCAATTGGAATATTTGACAAGAAATCGCACTCATGATATTCTGAATTATTAGTACAGGGTGAAGCAAAATTATTTCTGCTGTTTGAAAGAGCATCTGTTTTTGTTTTGGAATTTACTAAAACTTTTTTCTTACAGGTGTTAAGTACGAGTATAATAGAGCATAATTAATAATGAATCGATATACAGTGGTGGTCATTGAAAAAGAGCCATTCTATGTTACCCATAACACTATACAAAAAACATTGTTTAAAAGAATGGATGAAAAGAAAAAAAAAAAAAAAAAAAATGATGCGAAAACAATAAAAATAGGGTCTTTTTTGACAGTAAAGTGAACATCGTAAAGAAGAATTTTAAGAGCAAAATTTACCTGGACGACCTTCATTAATACTTGGTTGCAAAACCTTTAATTTTGAGGACGGCTTCACAGTGTCTGGGTATTGAGTCAACTAAGGATTGACACCGCTTTATGGATATGGATGACCGTTCTTTTTGCACAACGTCTCACAATTCTTTTGCGTTTTTAACGTGATGCTTGCTTACAGATGTCTTGAGTTCGATTGGATTTGAGTCCGGTTATTGACTTGGACAAGACAGAAGTGTCTAATTGTGATTCTCACAAAACTTTTTTGCCTTTCTCGTAGTATGTTTTGGATCAATATCTTGCTGAAATGTCCATTTCAAAGGCATATTCGCACCTGCATGTTTTACACATTTTTTTTTTTTGTGTATTTGGGTGAGAATTCTTCATTTGGAGGACGTCTCACATACTTTTTGCCATCAGATCCAATTAGGTTAACCTTTCTTTCGTCACTCCATAAAATGTTTCTCTATTTTTTTTTTTATTTTTTTTTTGTGCCTATCCATTGGGGGGGGGTCATTTGCAAACTGTAAACGTGCCGTTTACTTAGGAATGGAACCTTTCTCGCCACTCTTCCATGAAGATTTGACTCCTGTAATCTTCGTCGAATTGTTTGTTCACTTATTTGAAGGTCTAGTTCCATTTTAATATTATGCGAAGACTTAAAAGGGTCTTGAAATGGAGTTTTTCGAATTGCGCCTCAATTTTCCACATTTCTTTTGCTTTAAATATATTTCCCACCATCTTATTCGATCGCCAAATTATTTCAGCAATTTTCCGTTGCGATTTGCCTTGATTTCGCAAGGTCAAGATCCGTACTCGCTCAGTACAAGTACAATAAATTCCTCGACCCATAGCTACTAAAAATTGTTACGAAAATAACGCAAATTTAAACTGCTGAAGTAAATTTCGTAGTTACGAGTAACCTTTGAAACAACTCGATATGATAATTTTTTAAAACACTCTGTGCTAAGAAAAATTATAAATCGCACTTCAAATTGAAAATTCATTTGTTTACATAGCTTAAAGACAGTATAACGGTAGTTTCTTGTGCATACACATGCAATCAATATAAAAATTCTCTCTGATAGATGGCGACATCATAGGGCAGAGAAATGGCTCTATTTCAATGACCAACACTGTATGTACAGAGTGTTCTATGGGAAGGTATACGTACTGTATTTTTGTTTAATAACTTTGTTAAAAATTAAAGCATAAGTTTTTGTGTGTTGGTGGTTTATTAGCATACACCCTGCTCTTTAGAAATTCTGTTGCTGTTAAATCTGGCGATCGTGGGGGCACACTCAACATCACCATTTCTGGTGATAATTCGGTTTGAAAACAGTTGATAGAGTAATTGCATTGCTATGTTGACTGTATGTGATGTGGCACCGTCCTATTGAAACTACATGTTGAGCAAGCACAAAGCATCCCATTCAGGTGTCAAAAAATTGCCAATCAAGTGGCGGTATAGTTCTTCATATACTTCTCCGAAAAAATACTGGTTAATAACTCCTACAGACCAAATAGCGCACCACACTGTCACTTTTTCGTGACAGACGAATAATTTGTGGATGGCAATCCATCACACAATACATTTTTTTTTATTATTATAAAATCAGGGTTGTCATTAATAAATGGTAACTTCTCATTGGCATATGAGTTTTAAAAACTTAAACATATTGATTTATCGAAAGTCCTTTCATGATAAATTCGCCGCGTCCACACTTTACGAATGCCAAATAAAATCTGTCAAAACTAACCTACATATACAAAAATGGCGCCCTGTCAAAGTAGTATACCCTGTATATCATAAATCGATAAGCGTTTTGAGTATCTACAGTTGCAAAATTACAATTTGAATAGAAAATTGATAATACGTGTCGAGTCTATGCACATTTTCGTATAAGCGATTCTTGTAAACCGAAAACGAATGTGATCCAATCACTATGTCCTCCCGCATCTACCCAATTATTCCAATTCTATTTATTACTATTGTTTGCATTATTTATTTCATTGTTAAGATTACCATGTCACTTGTCTTAAAAATTACAATAACCTTATCACCTATTAATATACGTGCAGTGAGTTCTATTTGAAAGTCGATACTTTCAATTTCCGTCATTAAAAGTAAAAAAAAAAAAAATCTGAAAACATTTCCCAAGAAATTCCTTTAATTAATTTGAAATCATTTCAAAACGCATATCACAATGCATTAGGGAAGACAAATGTGTGTACGTATTTATTATAATTTTTTTTATTGACCTACATAACTACAAACACAAGTCAAAGAGAAATATTATTGTATTTCTGTTCATTCATTAAAAAATCCCCTTACACGAGAGTAAAAGTTAAAAATCCCACCGGCAATATTCCTCTCTGGTCCTCCTTTCCGATCGTATTCTCGTATAATTAAAATGTCACTACAAAGCCGTCATATAGTGGCTATAATTTAATAAAATAAAGTGTATGCGTGTGTGGCATCTGAATCCAAAAGATTTTTTTTTTTTTTTTTCGCTTTTATTTTTCATCTCTGAATATGTGCCGAGTATAAGTCGTTAATTAATAATTTTATCGTTAATTCCCCTGGTAATTGGTTCTTAAACTGCTTTCGCATTATTTAAAAGTAGAGAAAAGCGGAAAAAAAAAGTATCTATTGAAGTTGTAGTGCTCTCCGATTTGACATCATCATCATGGCAAATCCCTAGAACACTCAAATTATAATCGCTCTATTTTTTTTATCTTTGCGCTACCACCCCATAAGCAAATTGTTGATTATGTCATGCTTCGTAAACTGCTAGATCAAATGACTTTCGCAATGTGTAGCATGAGAGTGAGAAAAAATAGACGAAAAAAAAATCGAGTTTATTTGCCGGGAAACAATTTTTTTGTTGAGCATTTTAGAAACGACTCACCTCCTTGTGTGAATTTTGTGAATTGTAAACAAATTAAAATGAAAATATATACGAGTACTTTTTGTATAGTCGAGGAAACTATTAACACGAATCTTCGTGCGTTTTTGTAACGCTCTCATAAAATCTGTGCTCCGGAACAAATAATCGGTGGAAGTTATGTATTGTATCCATGTATCTGAGTTCGAATGGGATTTTTCTTTTGATCTTGAGTATGTGTTGTTTCTGTTTTTCATGTCTGCCTCGAACAAGATTGCATTTAATTTGTATTTGGATTGTTTTATTAGGTAAACAGTGGTAGCGCGTTTTTTTTTTTTTTTTATTAAAGCTAATTTGTAAGATAGATAGTGTGAATATTTATTTTTAAGTAGCATATGGCAATTTTTTCAGCGAATAGGTACAGTAGACGTTGAGAGTAAAAAAAATAAGAAAATAAATATTTGTCACAAACAGTAGTAATTCGTGTTGTGCGACACACTAGTGGAAAACTAAGAATAATTTTCAATCATTGCAACCTAAAGTTTCACATAAAATTATTTGAAGTGCAAACATAATCTCAATTCAAATCACCAAAACGGCAGACAAAAATCTAAAGCCTAAACCGAAACCTATTGAAATTAGTCATATGGTCGTATCTTTGAGTACCCTTAACAATGGTACGTAAGTTTTTTAAAATTGACTTCAACTGTTGGAACACTTTTCATCACTACTGTAGATTTCAAGTAAGATCTGTGTATGATGATGAAATTCATTTATTTTATCAGCATCATACGTGCGATGCTACGGAACATCGCCGATCGTATTGTGCAGAACACCGAAAGAGGGTTGCATGGGGAGACGAATTTGGAGTAACTAATTGAAATATTTATAACATCATGCTTGGGTGATAGTGTTACTTGGAAATTGGTTATATCGTTGGTAGAGTGTTAACTATTTGAGATAATGAGCTATTTGTGCCAACACAAATAAAAATAAAACAAATCATTAAATACATAGTTTACACGGAGAGAAAAGCTGTTGCGTACACGCGCTGTTTGTTTGCATTTTGAGGTTAATATGCGGAAATGCAAACCAAAAAGAAAGAGTTTGTTTTGCGTGACTTTGGAAAATAAATTTTATAGAGCAAACAAAAGGAGATTAATGGCTTAAGATATAATTATAAAGCAACGCCTGTTCTCAAATGTTCTCAAATTTATGTGGATCTATTTTAGTATGTAGGTTCAGAGTATTAGGTGTTTGTGGCATCAAAAGGCCTAGTGGACAGATTTCTAATTCTAATTCAATAGAATAAATTCCTGAATTCCTATCTCTATACCTGTATGTGAAAGACTAAGAACCTTTTCCCTGAACTATGTGTTATACATATGTGTAACAACATAAAGCGAAGCTAAACAACCTTTGTCAGCAACTAAGAGAAATTAAAAAATGCAAAGAAGACTCAATGAAAATGTACCTCATTAACAGTTGAATATGTAACAAATTGCTCTCTATGAAAAGTAACAAAAGGATTAAAAGGAATAAAAGGACTGTGCAAGTACCTCCAGTCAAAGCAACTGATGGAAACTGGGCAAGAAGCAATAAGAACACAGCCATTCTCTTCGCTGACTACCTAGAAAACATATTTAAACCACCAGTTGAAAATGGTAATATACAACCAATGCTAATAGGACCATCAGAAGAGGAAAGCGAAGAAATTCTGGTCACAACTCCTAACGAGAAATGCAACTTAATTAAACATGAAATAAATCTATAGTTTGTTGAAGGTTGCTGATGTCCTATTGATTCCCAAACCCGGTAAACCGCCAAAAGAAGTGTCATCTTACAAACCTATCTTGCTATTGCCAATGATATCAAAAGTGCTTAAGAAAGTGCTCACAAGACGTTTATAAAATAATTTAAAAGAAAAAGGTGATTCCCAACCATGAATTTAGTTTTCCAAGACAGCACTCTACGATACAACAGATATACAGAATTACGAGTAAAATCGAAGAAACATTAGAAAAAAGGAAGGTCTGCTCGGTTGTATTCTTGGATGTCGAACAGGCCTTTCATAAATTTTGGCACGAAGGACTTATCTATAAACTGAGAGGTACTCGTATGTTGCCAAGTCAGTATACTTCGATTCTTAAATCCTATCCAGATGGAAGACATTTTAGAATAAACAACAGAATACTTATTCAAAACTAAGAGAAATAAAGGCCGGCGTACCGGAAGGTAGTGTACTGGGCCCAATATTATACTTATTATATACGAGTACTTGTGATATGGAACAGAATTAGAAAACCATACTATGGCAACATTTGCAGATGATACTGCAATACTAGCAATTAATGATCCGCAGAAAAACTAAAAAAAATAAATCTATGAATGGACTAAAAACTGGAAAATCGAATTAAACGAGTCCAAGTTGAATTTACTAATAAAAAAATTGAACATCTACAAATTATTATAAACCAATTATAAACCTGCTAATACAGCGAAATGTTCAATGGAATAGAAAGATGGATCACTTCACCATGTCAAAGCGTATGCAGACTACTTGATCGCGTATCGATTAGGACCAAAAATCGAGGTCATTGCACTTCTCTTGCAACGGGGCTTCGACAAGATTCAGCGATATTGCGATGACTGGAAACTGAAAATCAACTTCCAAAAATCGGAAACCATTCTTTTTAGGACGCCGATGTCGGGGGCCTCTAGTGATACCAGAAAGAATTCGCGAAAGTTCTCAATCATGGGACAGCCACTTGCATGTCGAAGTGTAGTCATATACCTAGGGTTCTGGTTAGACCAATATCTACATTTTAACAAACATATAGATGCTGCTTTGACCAGAGCTAAAGGTGAGACTTTTTATAGCAACCAACTCGATGCAAGGGTAAAGATAATCTGCTATACGGTCCTCATCCGGCCCATGGTCGTATTTGAATGTCCCGTGTGACTCAACGTGGGAGCGAGCTTGTTGGAAAAGATTCGGGTGTTTGAGAGGGGTTGCCTTCATTTATACAGAACACCAGAGTCCCAGTACATAAAATTCTATCCCAATGAGGTTCTGTACAACAGGGCTAACCTAATAAGAGTGGATAATTTTGTGATTAAGCTGATTGAAGGCACATTGCAAGAGCAACGAGCTCGATGAACAACCTGATCTCCGGGGCTTATTACCCCAATTATAGGCGCCTTAACGGCTTTGTTTCCCCAAAGGCGTTCCTCTATCTCGATGAGAAAGTTCTGATCCAGGACAGTTTGTCGGTGCCGCTAATCTTCCATGTTGCTCGGAAAATTGCGGATAGGCGACTCAACTACGACAGAGACGTCGCACACAGCTGTGTGGGGCGTCTCCGGTTTAGTAGGGCGGTATCAAGTCGCGATGTAAAGGCCGTACAACGTCAGTTCGGACAATTCTGGTGGCTAGCCGAAAGAGAGGGTACTCCTTCGTCATTTCCCCACAATCCTGGTAGCCTTCATCGCGACCTGAAGGTAGAAAGTGTAAATTCTAAAACATCCAAAAATGCACAAAGAAAAGATAGAAGACCATATAAACTTACATGCAAGAAAACTACTGAATAATAGAAATCAATTACGAAGGCTTAAAAGAATAAAATCTCTCAATTTAGCTTAATAAAATTAAACTCATCCAAAGGCTAAGTCAGGAACAAATTGGTTAGTCGGTAAAAATCCGACATGTTGATTACTCGGATCATCAGTATCTTTTGAAGATCTCCCCTTCCTTTAAAAAAAAAAAGGTGCTGGTTGCAATTTTGCACGTAGTTTTGGGTAGCTGACCTCAGATCTTTATTTCGAATTGTTCCATATCCAGCCGGCACAACCTCCTCATCGTCCACTTTCTTCGGGATCACCTGCGCTGTTGGTCTCAAAAGCCTGCACTGGGACTATCTGAGTTTCAGTGTTCGAATCATGAAATCGCGGAGAATGGATTACGAGTTCGGAATCTTAGGCTTCGTATGATGATCTGATCTGATCCTAAGGAGATTTGCAGATGGAATCGAGATCAAGACGGCCGTAGAAAGTCATTTTGAAGGCAAAGAAAAAGAATAGTTTTTCGGTGGTATTAAGGCACTGTATGCCCGATGTAATGCATTTCACTCGAGAGAGATTATATTGAGAAATAACATTTTTTAATGGGATCTCTTCTTTTACTTAATGCCTTAGGCCACGAACTTATCAGCCGCCCCTCGTATATAAGTATATTTCGAAACCTTCGCCTGACTGGACAATTGCTCCCAAATAAAGAGTTCTACGAAAGACAAAAAAACATGACTTTAGCTGTCAAGGCGTCAAAAAAAAAAGCCTACTACGACGCAAAATGAATGAAGAAACTCCTACATTAGACTGATGCAGGTGTTGACTTTGACACACAGGTTGAAATTCAAATTCGAGTGATTTGCAAGTGAACAGCATATATATACGTGTTCACGTGTTTATTTTTCTTAGACTACGAGTTTATTTTTCCTTCGTGCTAGCTTTTTTTTAGGCTTTGTAGACCTAAAATGTTCCTTTTACTTTCCTGCAACAACACTTCAATATTTTTATATTTTTTGTTAGAAATTTGAATATTTTTTTCCTTCTTCTACTTGCTTACTAATATAAATAATAAATAAAAAACAAAATCATCAAAGTTGATGAAATTGCTGAAAGCGTTGGCATAACTAAAAAAGAAAAGAAAAATACGATCCCAACAGAATTTAATTTCAAAACTACTTTCCTATTCCACTGGTAATTCAAGTGAGGAAATTACGCTACCTTAACGTCGTGACCATATGCAGAAAAATCCACAATCAGCGTTAAATGACTTTTAGTTTCCACTCAACCCTCCAGTACCTACAATTTCATCGTAAGGACCCACTATCGCGCTGCCAGCTTGCTCGCCAAGCGAATGTAATTTACACAATTACAGTAATAAGCGCCATGAAAAATGCAAACACCATACGAGCACTGACTTTGCTTTCCTTACACAGGGCATTGCATAAACGCTCTTTTCATCGCCCTGCTTAAATAATATTCCCTCCTGGGAGGGTAGAGGTTAAAGCGGGAGCAAAATACTTGAAGCATCTGATTAAGGTACAGGTCGTCGAAAAAATCTCATCTACTCACTGCACACACACATTTTTGACTTACGTGAACTATCTAACCTGTGTCCTGTGTGCTTCTTCCCGCTTCTGTGTGCAGTGCTGACTGTTGCGCGAATAAAGTGCAAGGAAATGCAAACACTAATACATCACACTCAGCAGGAAATGAATAAAGGTGAGCAGCAGCAGGACCGACCTCTAAAGAAAAATCTCCTGTCAGCACGCTACATCCCGGACATTTACCAAAGCATAAGCACACATTGTTTATAATGCGACCACCCCGTAGCGCAACTGGAAGCCCTAGTGACACCTCCTTAGGACGAACCCCTTTCAAACAGTAGAACAGGTGAAGCTTCAATGAAAGTCGCACCAAGAAAAAAGGATTCCCTAGGATCTTATAAGATATTAAAAATAATATAATATGTTCAGAATTCTGAAGTGCCCACCCCCTTGATACACACTCACACATCGTATCCTTTCTGCGATGTATGAGGGATTTACACTCCGAATAAAAGAGCATTTCATAAAAATAATAATAATAATAGCAAAATGGATGGGATACATCGTTCCACAAGTGCCAGAGGGTGCTCCTCTGCTGAATCTGAGCAGTAGCAACGCCACCGGCAGCAGCTCTCATCTACTGCCGCTAGTGGTTAATATTAAGCGCTGTCATCTCGTGTTTATCCAGGAGGAAAATTGTTTTTAAATAAAAAATTAGATTGATTCGCTTTGTAGTGAAGGAGCAACCGGCACCGGCAGGTCAGAGAGAGTGTATGTGTGGTATTCTATGATGCCAAACAACAACAGGTGAAGCAACAGCCAGGGGAGATTTTCGCCTTTAATCTCGACCTCCTGAATCTCTCTCTCCCTCTTTCTCTCTGTCCGCCAGGATAATACGGCTCATAAAAAGAAAATGCACAGATAGGAATAATATCTAATGCCTCTGGATATCCACAGGTGGGTGGCAGCTATGATGGTTGAAATGGGAGAAAACTACGTGCAGGTGACAGTGACGGCATCACCACTTTAAAGTGCACGTAACGTACGTGTGCATACGTGCGAACACGATTACAGTGTGTGCTGGGATAAACAGCCACGACCCTAGGTAGGGGGATTGAATTAACCACTCCACTTCACAGGCTCCATAGCACCCGGCTATACACACAGTTCGTGTTGCTTCAGCGGTGAAAAGTTTAATTAATTTAATTTTACGAATTTTCCCCAGATAATAGCTGCTGCCATCGATGGCAGTTACCCATATACGAGTACGTCCACAAACAACAAAAAGTAGCGGGGTGGGCTAACTTCCCACCCTTACCAAAGGATCAACACACCAAATCCGAACGGCTTATTGTATCCTCACATAATAAACGGAACGGAATCACGCCAAGATATTGTCAGATTAAAGATGAAAGAGAAATTTCCCAGAGTGGCAGGATAGTAGCAGCCATAATTGAAGCAGGAGCAGAGATTTTCCAAGAACTTGCGGCAATTACATCTGATAAATAATTGACACACAGAACGAGGCGCAGAGAGTAATTTTGTCTCAGATTGTGATGATGGGATCACAAGGGAAGACCGGCAAAGGCAGCCAGATACTTTGTTTTGTTGAAGATTTGAGATTTAGTGACAGGTCGACAAAGAAAACACATCCAACACAGACAAGACACAGCAACAAATTGTCTGAATTATTAAGCTCGGTAGGTAGGTATTTAGTTTTGTTGATGCGGATTACATGAGAGGAAGAGTTTCTATCTACTCGTATATTTTTGTTACACTGTCAATTTGCTAAGACAGCTCAAACAAGCGAAGAGTTGTACGTGCGTTTGACAATGTGTAGATGAATTTGCAGAGGATTGCTTTAAAAATTAAGCTGATGGGAGCTAAAAGTTAAATGGTATAGTGTTGTGCTTTTGGTGTTTCAGCTGAGACTCGAACCTGTATTCAAGATCACCAATAGACTACCTTTTAACAAAACTAACCGACCATGTCATACTCGTAGTTGTTAAGGCAAGAGTAAAAGTAAAATATATGACATCACAGAACGTGCCAGTCTTGAAGTTTCAGAGAGATGTGGTTGAAAAATACTTAATATTCACGAAAAATATGAAACTTAGCCTTGTCACAGTTGCCCTTAAAGGTACTAATATCGAGTTCTCTAACAAAGTTTAATAATTAAGAAAGGAACAGCTCGAAGCACAGCCAATCTGCAACATTTGATCAAATCTGAACCGTGTATGTAGGTAATCTTATGGCTATACTTATAGAGCTACCCCACAGCTGACTATGATGAGAACAGTCCCAGACTGTATGCCCAAGTGGCTCTTCTTTGGCAGAATGTTTGAGATAGACATCCCAAATCGCGAAACTGGGATTGTAATTGAAGATTATGAGCATTAATCAGCAAGTATGAGAATGCTATCGGCGTAAACAAGAATTTTCGCCTCAACTTAACCAATCCTAATCCCACCTCATCAATGTAATTACGTAGAAAATAGAACTGGACTAAGAACACACTCATGCGATACACCAGTTTTTATACCAAAGCATTTGGACAGCACTCTCAATCCAAACTGCAGTTGATGTGTTCTAGATTTAATACGATTAGACCCTGATAAGTTTGCTTGTAGTCATAACGAAGACAATTTGTAGAGTAGAGATTCGCTATATCAGGATTCAGAAGCGCTTTTATTCTCACGTACAGGGTCAGAAAAGCAGCATTAAAGGCGTTAAATTTCTTCGTGTTGGACTCCAAAATGGTTAAGTGCTCAATACTCTTTTACTTATATAGCAAAGTCTAGGGTCTTCAGCAGACCTTTCCCGCAAGGTTAAAGATGGAAGACCATCACAACAAGTCCACCTGTCGATTCCTTTAAATTTCGGTAAGATCCTGCTTAAAAGGATATTCCAAACCGTTATTTCTGAGAAAATTAGATAGGACCTGAATAAAGTCTACTGCTAAATCCTTTGATATTTTACTAAGCACTCTTTTGTCGGAAGCAAGGAAAGCAATGCAGAAACCTCAGCCCTTTGGCTGAACCAGCTACGAGTACATTACGAGTATATTATAAGACTGCTTTTATTCGTATAAATGCCTCGGTCTCGGTATCAATTTTATGGCAAGTAGTAATTTTTATAAGCATCCTACTGAATCATGTCCAGCAAGGGCAGAAGATGCGTTCGAGTGCTTTTTATGCCGAAACATAGCAAGCGGGCCATGAACTCGCAAAGTCGAATTGTTTAATTTTTTTCAGAAAATATCCCGACACTATTCTCCATCCAAAGCATAATTGGAAACTATGTAAAGAATAACGGATCGACATTGCTTGTCATAGCCTATTAAGCCTGAAATAAAACCTTTGACAAGAAATGGTGGTTCAGCCAAAGATGGCTCTATCTACTCGGTCCTGTTAAGTTGAATTCTGATGGCCCGCGTTCACTAAAGTACAATTTTAATTTTAATCAGAATTCAAAGATTTTCAAATACCGGCACGACAGACGTCCTTCGATCTTGTTCGAAAGACACCGTAATCTTTTACTTCTCGACCTGCACAGTAAAAACAAAGTATCGTGCAGGGCAGTCAGATTCAACGGACTGCTAAACCTTACGGTCACAGTAACGATCTGGGTTTGTTAAGAAGGGAACTTTAAATTACGTACACCTTCAATGGACTCCACCAACCCCTAACTTAAAGTTAGGATCGATTTTGCTATGAGTTGCTGATCAGAACCTGATGGAAAAACGGTGGAGAAGTGCTGCTCCAGATTATATGTAGCGAATTTTTCATAGTCCCAATTTCTCAGAAAACTGCCAAAAGAAAGACCTCAACTCAAACAGGGTGGTTCAAAGCCCATAGGCTTCACCACAAATTGGTGATGCAGTTCTAAATATTGTCTCATTCAAAGCCAATTTTTAACAAAAAAGAACAACAAATCCAAGAGTACCATCACCTTCAATGTTCGACATTTTTGAACCAACAACCTCTCAATGCGATAACAATAACGCTTCTGGAGTAGATGTACATAAGTGGATCCGAGGCCAACCTTAGTTACTACTGGAGGGTGTCCATCGACCACTCCTTGGAACACAGGGTGTACTCGTAGATGACAATCGTGTGAAAGAATCAGTTTTTAGGAATGTCAGGAAGACCGATTGGTGCAAATAACGGGACACACTGATGAGATCAAAATCTTACAGCTTCCTTTGACAATTTTGCGGCATAACCTACAGGCTATAGAAAACAGAATGCCCAGATACCTGACTGCTATCGATCTCTGCTGCAGCATTAACCCGAATAAGCTTTTAGCGTACTACACTAGGCACAGCTATTCAACTGGTTCGTCTTTCTTTGCATGACCACACTTTATTTCGATAATCTGTTACTGCAGAGTCTGAGGACAATATACCAACACCACAAAGAGATTCCGTGCACCTTCCGGTTTGAATACGATTGACGTGATAGTTTGACTTCATGCACGAACGGTTTTAAGACTAATGACGGGATAGTTTGAGTGGCTTTTGGTTAACTTAATGCAAGAACCCCCTTCACCTAGCGAACCACTGTAACGCATACTTCCTGAAAACAGTCTGGTCCACTTCAAATGTGACTCCACATTGCCGTTTTAAAGAAAAATGGTACAAAACTAACTTTCTCCTAGACTAGGTGCAGTGCTGATGAACTCACCAGATATGTTTAACACAACCTAAAGGATTCTACCACAGAACAGTAGGATGTATCGCATTGCAAAGTTACCCCTGAGCACATTATTAGATGTCATTTCGGGACAAGATCACGTTGGCAGACATGTTAAAAAGATTAGCGTCTATCTCAATGATTTTTACAGAAGCTGCAAAGACAAAACAACTCTTCTGTAAGTCTCCAGCCCTCTCCCTTTGATATCATCGGTTAAATCCCTATTAGTACCTCTAATTGGTTTTACCTGAGGCTGTGAAATCTCAACATCCGAATGACATTAACCTGACCTCCGCCTGAAAACGAAAGGCAACAAGGCGGTGCTGAAAAAGAATGTCAAATGCATAAACGAAACGAGAACACAATATTTGGTGTCGATATAAAAAAGAAGAGAGCATTTGGGGCTATGCATTGGCAGCACTTCTTCTTTTTCTTCGGTCTCCATTTGTTGCTAGGCTTCGGGGTAGCCTCTGGATACGTACTTCTTCCATTGAACTCGGTCTCGGCATTTTAATTAATATTAACTCTACGAAGGTTTTATCCCGTTTTAACCCCACTTTCGGGATACGGCTTTCCTATGTAATTCGAGGTCTACCTTGTGGTGCTCTGTCTTCCACTTTCATTTCGGATACCTCCTTAGCCGTTCTTAATTCGTCCATTCGCTGTAGGTGACCAAACCACTTTAGCTGGTAATAACAATTTTTTGGTCCAGCTTATAACTTTTTGGTCTATTTTCCCATTGCTGCTAAGTGGTGCACTTTTGAAAGTGCAATAAAGTCCAAAATTACGTTTTGGACCTTTTTGCATAAGACTTTATTTCATGGCACCCTGCTGACTATGGTGCCTAAGTATTCGTAATTTTCGACTCTCTTTCCCATCGCATGTTATATTGAGGCTTTCTCTCGACTTGTCCTCCTTTGAAACCTACATAATTTGACTCTTCGTTTTGCATTAATAGTCATTCCCTTCATTTTCAAACAATTGAACCATTCATTCATTGCTTGTTGTATATTTACTGCGGTATTTGCCATGACCATGGCATGTCGTCTGCATATAGTAGGAATTGTACGTACACAGGGCGAAGTCTCCACACTCCAATTCTGGTTCTAACGCTTTGTCTTTTGCTTGCCTTTTAATGAAGAAATACGTTGAACAGTAGGGGGTTTAAACTACCTTCTTGCTTATTAAGAAAGCTGCTGATCTCTCCCCCTTTCTAGCCTTTCTTTCTCTTAGCGATCCATTTTCCATGATATGACTCTTAATGTGCAGATATGGTCCTGCGTTTGTCTACCTGGCCTAAAAGCCGCCTGCTTCTCTTCCAAATTATTTTCCACCACTCTCCAGACACCGTCGATGAGACATTAATCGGTCGTAGCTGCTACACTTTTTATGAATTGGTATTATGACGCTTTCCTTCCAATCCTATTTTCTTCCCATGCATTTTGAAACAGATTGGTTAATTTTTTCCTGTACATCTGCTCCACCAAATTTAATAAACGCCGGGGCTATTTCATTAGGTCCGGCAGATTTTCCAATTCATCGTACATATGGCTTTCTCGACTTCTTCTCTAATTTTCCTATCCGTATGTCAGACTTTTTCTTCCAGATACGGCCCATATGATATTCCTTCCTCTTCGTGGCTCATCTCTTCATTTTCGAATTTCTGCGCATACTGTTTCCGCCACGTATCTCATGTCAATAAGCTCTAAAGGATGATCTACCTACTCGTTGGGATTTGAAGATTTACCGAATGATTATAACCTTTTGAAAATAGTAGGTCCTTAGAAAAATCAAAATAGAAGCCTTTAGGTAGAATATCTAACTTTGAGTTGTCAAAATGTAATGACTACCACTGTAACAACCCTCGCTATCTTCTTCTATTTCATTTCACTTTAATAAATTATTTCCACTTCAATTCAATTTATGCTTCGTTAATTAATGCACCTCAACGTCAACTTGACACATATTCGCACTCCTGGTTCAAGTTCGCCTTCCAGTCGATTAACCCCAATTAATTTAACTGAATGCATCTTCTAAACATTGCTTGCGATGGCATTTCCATCCGAACACAGTACATGCAAATGAATAAAAATAAAAGTACAAACAAATTTCCATATACCTGCAAACCTAAGTAAATTGAATTAATTTGATTGAAATAAAAAAAAAATAAAAAAAATGTACAAGTACATATACGAGTATGACAGTGCTCCATCGTCGGCTTGAAGATCAACACTCAATTACTACCAACTCAGTCCGGGGTTTCTATGGTTGCACAGGCAGATCTTTTCACTTGTTGATGCTGCGCACTTTGGTTCATGCATTTAGATACACAATCAAATCCATACGTATTCATATTCAAATTCATATTTTAATGATTCAGATTGCTATTTATAAATATCGTGGAATTCCAATTACTTCGACTGGTGCTAAGTAAGAACTGCACCTAGAGTCTGGTCATTTCTACAAAAGATTGCGTTCATATAAATACTTGCGAATCTATTGCAGTGTTAAGGGAAATTTTGTATAGTTTTCCTATTTGTTTCGTCGACATACATATGTACGAGTATGAGGCTAAATTCGAAAATAATCTGCTTTTTTTCAGAGGATTTCCAAGAATCAAGAGGAAGAAATTTAAAAACAACAATTGTTCAGAGTCAGGAAATTAATCATAGTCGGTGTGTACGGCTGGCTGGGTATTTAACAGATTAGATACATTTTAAAGAAAGAAATCCATTATTATTAAAGAACAACCATCTGCTTTGCGTTTATTGTTTATTTTTGGATTAGATATACTATTTCTGTGAACAGGTTGTGGTAGTTGGATGGTGATAAAAGATACATTTTGATTAATTTTTAAAAACATTAGGCACAGTTCGCGAACGATTTATGGATGAGTGATAGTGAACTCTTAATTCTACATATGTTTAAAATTGAGATTGACAGGTTAGCGGTAAAAGATATGCATCCACGGCATACCACTAAATAGAATACAATAAATCAAAATATTGAAAATACGCAATGGGTTCAATCGTTACGTCGAATTGATGGCGAGGAATACGCAGTAATAGCTGTTACGCCATAGTATCTCTGTTTACTTCAATTTACACATGAGAGCTAATTATTCTTTGATCTATGTACGCATTTGCGAGTACGTTGCAGACACAATAACCTTTCATAGAGCTTGGCAATATCTAAAGTAGTGTAAGGCAAAAGAATAGATACATGGTCTCTGTTAGTTAGATATTGCAATGCTTGTGCGTGCTGGTCATTATTTTTTCGCAGGTGAATTTCAAAAACAATTTCAAAATCGAAACGTATAAATCAAAATAATCAAAAATAAGCATAACAACATCAATCCGCTGCCAAATTTGAACAGATCACCATTAATTTGCCCTGAAATGATGCGTGTTCGCGTACCGGCATTTAATTTATAAAAAAAAAAAAACTCCCATTCCATCTATCATAAAGATACACACACACATTTAAATTAAAAATAAATAATAATCCGCGTGGTCATGTCATAATTTTTAAGAAAATCAAAAGTAAAATAGAGAAACCAGGCAAAACTAAGAAAATGTCATCATAAATTATCACCCCGTTCATTTCGGTTGGAATAGGGGTTTGTGGTACAGTCCACGCGGAATTCTATTTGTGTTCATTGAAAAATTGATTTATCTTTGTTGGCTAAGGGCTTACTTTAATAATTAATGGGTCATCTAATGCGACATATCATAAATACGAAGTGCAATAAGTAGATGTATAAAGCTTCATAAATGGGAGCCAAGTCATTCAGTCATATTCTTCATCGACAGAGGCTATAGCATAAAATACTGCTAGCTTCCTTGGGGTATTCCCACACTACTCGTATTGATAGACAGTCATCCCTCAGAAATGCATTTATCATTCGGAGAATTAAATTCAAATGGTGCATACCTTTCACGGTTCCACGGAAAATGCTTCACTGAAATCATCATCATCATCAGGCACATCCAATCGGAGTTGGAAATTTTTCATTTATACAGCGCGGTCTGATGAGAAGGATGAAAGAAGACGAACGATGCAGAAAGCCATCGTAAATTCTCACCTTAAATGCAAGAGGAATAAAATGACCGTCGCTTAAGTGTGGATGTTTTTTTTTTTTTTTTTTTAAAGAAATAAACAGTCTGTTTGTGAGGTGTAAATACAAATTTTTGCTGTAAATTTGCGAATTTTATTAACATCGTTTATTGACACGAGCGAGTGCTTTTATCGTTAGAAAACTTCCAGGTACTGGATATTCAAAGGTTCTGGGGTGTAATCGTTCGCTCACCCTTGTTCAGAAATTTCATGGATATCGGTTTACAATCAGAATATCTACCCAGTCATTGCGAAAGAAAAAAAAAAAAAAAACAAATTTTAGTAGATATGCCCAAATATGTTGGCGTCTCCCATTCTCACAGTACTATGTATAAACTAATATGTGCGTACATTATATTTAGTTTCATTCCAATAGAAACAAACAAGCAGCCAGGAAAAGAAAAGAAAAGTCAACTCGTAACTAAAGCAGATTGTCGCCCTTGTTGTGTTGTTGCAATTTGTCGCCCTTGTGCTAAGTACACACATATAATACTAACCCATCCACTGAGTAAAAATTAATGACTGTGATTTGAAGGAGAAATCTTGCAGACTTAATTTAGGCCCGTGGTAAAAGGAAAAACTATTTTTCAAGGCTCTTAATACTTAAAGTTATCATTTTGCAAAATTTGTCTCGGGCATTAAAGGTTCAGCGCTTTCGAGATGCGGTGAAAAAGTTAACTTTAAGGAATTGAAAGACATTGCTAGAGCAATAGCTGGCAGAATTTCCTAAGGGCACTCTAAAAAACCGAACGTAGCCTAAAGCCACTTGACAGGTACTACGTGCCACACAGTGAATGAAAAAGTGGCGTTATTAAAGGAACAATTTCCAGGTAGCGTCATTTCGAAAAGAGGTGGTGTTGACTGACCGCCACGATTGTGGCATTTAATACCCTTAGACTTTTTTCTTTCAGGCTACGTTAAGTCTCTTGCTTATGCCAATATATCAGCAACAATTCACGACCTGCAGAACAACGTCATTCAAGTCATGGCTGAAATCCAGCCCGATTTATTGTGAAACAGTCGTCCAAAATTATGTCTCTCGGATCGGCTCCTGCAAACGAAGCTGTGAAGGCCATTTGAGTGATAAATAAATATTTTGGCCATACCTCACGTACAGGTTTTTTTATTCCATTTTAAAGATCGATCGCCCTAATTGAAAGAACCTTTAGAACGGGAATTGGTTTTAAGAATTCGAGAATCATCCTTACTTGAATTGTTGATTTTTGTAACACAGGGTGTTGTAAAAGAAAATGTTCTACTCTTATATGTGTAATAGAGGGTGGGTCAATAAGTCCCTGAAAATTAACACAAATTGTGTCGTCACCTTAAATTTAATTTTTTTTTTGTCAAGAATCATCTTTCAAAAGAACGCACCCAAATTTTCAGACAGATCTGTCAAATAGTTTTGTTGTGGCAGCCATTTTATATAGACGCCTACTAGCATTTTCGTTAAAATGGAAAAAAGTGAATTTCGAGTGCTCATTAAACACTATTTTTTGCGAGAAAAAACTATCACGCAAACCAAACAAAACCTTGGCAAATATTATGGGGACTCTTCACCATCGATTGGAACCATTCACCACTGGTTTACTCAATTTCGGTGCGGTCGTTCAAGCATAAGTGACGTCGAACGTTCTGGTCGTCCAATTGAGGTCACCACACCAGAAATGGTCGACAAAATCCATGGTTTGATAATGGACGATCGGCGACTGAAAGTGCGCGAGCTTGAAGGGGCACAGACTTATCACATGGCTCAGTGATTTCGATTTTACATAAATATTTGGACATAAAAAAGCTTTCCGCAAGATGGGTCCGCGTTTGCTCACAATCGACAACAAACGCATTCGTTTGACAACTTCAAAGGTGTGTTTGGCGATGTTACAGAAAAATTCGGCCGAGTTTTTGCGCCGTTTCGTAACCGTGGATGAAACCTGGATTCACCACAACACACCAGAAACTAAGGAACAGTCAAAACAATGGATTTCTCCTGGTGAATCGAAGCCGAAGAAGGCCAAGGCGGGTTTGTCAGCAAACAAGGTCATGGCGACAGTTTTCTGGGATGCGCGCGGTGTTATTCACATCGATTACGTTGAAAAGGGTAAAACGATCACCGGCGCATATTACGCAGAGCTGCTGGATCGATTCAAAGCCGATTTGAAGCAAAAACGGCCGCATTTGGCGAAGCAAAAAGTTCTTTTTCACCAGAACAACGCACCGGCGCACAAGTCCGCAGTCGCAATGGCAAAATTGCATGAGTTAGGCTACGAACTACTCCCTCATCCAGCATATTCCCCAGATTTAGCCCCCTGTGACTATTTCTTGTTTCCAAACATGAAGAAATGGCTCGGAGGTAAGAGATTTGGGTCGAATGAAGAGGTCATCGCTGAAACAAACGCTTATTTTGAGGGGCTCGAGAAATCGTTTTATTTGGAGGGCATCAAAAAATTGAAGAAACGTTGGATGAAGTGTATAGAGCTAAAAGAAGACTATGTTGAAAAATAGAATGTTTTTATACCGAAAAGAGTGTTCCTTATTTAATTTTTCAGGGACATATTCACCCACCCTCGTACCTTACAACATACTCCATTTAGAAAATTAAAAATTCGGTTCCTTTGGAGTTTTACCTATGGTTCATACTATAAGTGTGCAAGATTTCATTTTCTCTAGGTCAATTTTGAAAAACATATTGATGCACCTATGCTACGTACAAAAAGGGGTTATTCATTTCGAGGTTGGGTTTTCACATACCTGCCATATGGCATCTGTCAAATCCATCTGTCATCCAAAGTGACAGGTCAACGCATTCAAATTATTGGGTCTTACCATAGAATGACACTAGAAAGCGCAGAACATACACCGATCGGGTGCTGGAAAATTAGCAAGTTGACGACGATTTTTCGAATAAAATTTTCTTCAGTGATGTGGTTTTTCAGTGATGTGCAACAAAATTGCAGAATTTGCGGTTCTTAGAGTACAAATGTGATCATTGAGAGGCCATTACAACTTCCACGGGTGACAGTTTGGTGCTCGCTGTGAACCGGCGACGTGATTGGACCGGGGAATTTTCTGCGCTATGGCCAAATAACAACCAACTTGTTTTGGCCTGAGATTAAAGACTTTGATGTGAGTGGGATGTCGTTACAATAGGGATATGTACAATACATCACAAGAAAATTTGACTTCATTGCACAAAAAGTTCCCGGCCTTTTAATTTCGCAATTTGGCGACATTAATTGGCTACCAAGACCGTGTGATTTGACCCTGTAGAATTTAGTTTTGTGGGACTATAAAGATCGTGTCTATGTGGATAATCACCAAACTTTGAAGCACTTAAACATCAACATCCGTGATCCGTGATGATCGCAATATAGCTAGAAATGTATCGGAAACTCATCGACAAATTTCATTGAAATCTTTAATATTTAAATTAAAAATTCTACAATAATCAACGGCCACTCCGACTACGAAAGAGAAACGAATAAAACCTAAGTTTCTCCAACGACTACAAAAAATATGGGGTTTCTGGCAGGTAGTACAATGGACCAAAATCGATTCTAATTAATTTGGGATTTGGAAATTTCCAATTGGAAACCCTGAACTGAAGTAAAATGTCTACACCATGACAAAATGAATGCATTTGCCCACTTTTGAATAAGTAGGCAGTCAAAACTCGTACAACTCTATAGAATTCTTTTGATTCTACCACACGGCTTCTTGTAGCACATACTTTTTGCATTCAGCTGCACCCTCACCAATCCAACTCAATTATCCTTTATCCTCTTAGTGTATTATTTAAGAATTTTCAGCAAACAAATTACAGTGTAAATACATGCACTTGGAAGCAATCCAAGTGTGGTATCGTACCTGTTGTGTCTTGTGTTCCACATCTCATAGTTTTAAATTTTATTTATTTCACCTCTTATTCTTGTTTGGCGGCGGTAATTATTTGCGCCTTTCCTTGATAGATGGCCGCAAGAAACACAGCGCCAGCCGCCAGCAACAGTACCACAACCAAAACCATTACCATTACCATCCCCAGACCATCTTTGCGAAAAAGAAGATTTATATCACGATCTCTTGATTCGCTAGAAAACGACAGACACATAACGCAACGAGATGAGATGCGATGCGTTCAGATGAGATGAGATGAGGATGATTGTGATTATATAGCGCGACGGGATTAATGGGTGTATGATTTAAGTGAGACGTCTCAAGTGGACGTCGACAACGTGGATGTAAAAGGAGGTGATCTCCCTGCTCAGATATATGGGAAAAAATTATAATTAGCCGCAATAAATATCTAGATGATGAATTGGGCAGTTTCCGCCTGCGTAATCGCTTAGTGGATGGTTGAGCAGACCGGGATACGAGATGGATACAATTGCGTGTCATAGACAAAAAGATACTTTTTACTCATCCCATTCGTCCTGGGTGTGTGTGCGTATGCGATGTCAGAAGCCCTTAATTCGCACGCAATGATTTCGGTGTTTGTTTTGTGTTTTTTTTTTTTTTATCATCGTTTTATGTGTACAACATTTCAAGGAGTCTTGTGTTTGTTTGTGCTTTTTCTCTATTGTTCATCGCACACACAGGGTGGCTGTATGATAAATTTCAGCCAACACAATAGACACGCAGAAATGGGTGTCATGTCATGACTTTGTAAATTTACATTGTAAATATACAACAAGTCGGGTACACACGGTTTTTTTTTTATTTTTTGGGAAACAGATACGAATACAACACAGGGCAAGAGTGTGGTGTATGATTTTTATATTTTCTGAGAATAGAATTTTTCATATCACAGATACTTGGGTGGTAGCGTGTGCTTGTTTTTCACGCACAATTTTATTTAATTTAAAAAATGTGTTGTATTTGCCTATTTGTGCAGAGGCATTATAACACAGAGGAAAATAAGGAAAATTAATTCTTGGCAGGCATATTGTTGGCAAAAAAAAAAATGTCATTTTTGGTTAAATGTCGGCTAAGGGATTGTTATATTAAATTGAATGCTATTCGTGTAAGCACAAGAATATGAATGTTTGAGTAATTTTGGTTTTCGTTGTTGTTTACAGTCTTTACTGGAATAGGTATTGTATCTTTTCTGCTAGCGACGTAGAAAAGCAAATGACGAACCACAAAGATATCATGTTTAATGTTGGAAGATGTAATGGGTAGGTGAGGTATTTGTAGAGAGCGGGGGCTAAAAGCTTTTAGATGTTTTGCAGCAGACTATATTTCTTTTCATTTCGTCCATAATTCGTTAGAATTAAAACCCAGTAGTTGAGAAAAAGGAAACGATATCAAGGAGAATTAAAGATTAGATACAAAGTGAAGTAGCGATACGCATTAATAAATTAATGATCAACGTCACATTTATTAGCCATAAGAAAAGTTCCAAGGATCAGGAATGTCATAGTAGTTCATGACCTTATCGTGAAGAAGAAATTTAGTTTGGTAATTCATATCCGGCAATGAATCTGTGAATCAAATTCCCTTCTACCTCACAGCGAGTAAATTTCAAATTGAGACTCTAACAAATAAAGGTTTACGAGTATAGTACACACTATGTGCTATCAGGATAAAAAGTCCTCATAAGGAAAAATTAGAAAAAAAGTTAAGTGAAAAGTTTATTTTTGCTAGTAAATAAATTCAAAGTATACTAAGTATAATGGAGGCTTATACAGTGGTGTGCAATATAATAGCAGTGCCTTAAGCAAATTTATAGACGACTCAAAAAATATACATTTTTTTTAATTCCAATGAGCGCCATCTACATGCTAGGAGAAATTGCTATTTATACTCTAATTTGGCGCTGAATGCACGATCTTCTGATCAGCAAATTTGACACAGTTAACCGTTATGTGTCAGAAACGTGATTTTTGTGTGTGCAAAATAATAGCAGTGCTGTTGATTCATCGTTTTCCTAACTATAAATTCATATCCACTATAGTAAAACCAAAAGTAATTGTTAATTTGGGACTTATTCCTCATATTCTAGATAAAATATTTCAATATTTTATTATAATTTCCGCTGAGATAATGGGCAGAGCAGCGCTCTGCACAATGGAGAAGCGAGAGCTTATTAAAAGACTGATTGAAGGAGGGAAACCGTACAAATTTGTGCAAGATCTTTTGCAATGTTCAGCTAAGATGATATCAAATGCAATAAAATACGTAGAAGCGGCTGAAACCTGGGGCAAAAAGCGTAAGACAACCCCAAGAATGGCAAAGAAAAACGCATTCGTTACATCTAAAGCTGTCAAAGATGACCTACAGCTGGACTTTAGTACATCAACCATTAGAAGACGCTTAATGGAAGCGAATTTTCACGGAAAAATACCTCAATACCTCGAAAAGTGCCATACCTCAGCAAAAATAATGCTGCATATATATAGGATGTCGGTCCTATACATAGGATTAATGACATCATGGGTCGCCATGTTTATGTAAAAATACTCGAGGCGGTTATGTTACCCTATGCAGAAGAGAGTATGCCGCTTAAATGGGTCTTTATGCAAGATAATGACCCAAAGCATACAAGTAAATGCGCGAAAGAGTGGTTTAATTCGAAGAGGGTTGAGGTCATGGAGTCCCCTAACTTCAACCCGATTGAAAACTTATAGACGGATATAAAATTTGCTGTTTCAAAAGCAAATCCAAAGAATGTGCAGCAACTGTGGACAGTGGTACATTCAACTTGGCAATCGATTCCGCGTTGAGCGTTGTCAAAATTTAGTCAACTCAATGCCAAGACGATGCAATGCTGTTTTAAGAAATAAGGGTTACTCAACCAAGTACTAACCAATTACATTGTTTTTATTAATAAACTATTGAATAAGTTCTTGAAATTTGAGTTTTATTCGTTTTTATTGAGTACACTATTATTTTGCACACCCAAAAATTGAACCTTTGACACATAACGGTTAACTGTATCCTATTTGCTAAAAAAAAAGATCACGTATTTTGTACAAAATGAAAGAAGAAATACCAATTTGCACTACAACTGCAGCTGGTGCCCATCGGATTGAGAAAAATAAATGAATTTTAAGTAATTCATGAATATGTGTAAGATCCTGCTATTATATTGCACACCACTGTATGTGGTGGAGGATTCTCTACCCAAAACTGCTTCTGCCGGACTTTTTCTCCGTAAGATAGAGGAGATATTGTCTTGATCCAAGAACCCTGGGTTGTTAACAACTTGGTATGAGGACTCAAGACCCCTGAATACTTTTCCCTATATGTCAATTATAAAGGTAAACCTAGATCGTGCATACTGGTAAATAGTAATTTTACTTCCTAATTACAGTGATCGGGATATAACCGCAGCGTTGCTAGATACCGACAAGGCATACCTCGCCCTCTTCTTAGGCTTAATATTGAAAGACTCTTTATAGACGCTGGAAGAAATAAAACTGGACTCATAGTTGGCTCTGACGCTAACGCTCATCACTCCGCTTGGGGTAGCTCAGACATAAACGAAAGGGGTGAGTTACTTTTTGATTATATTTTAAAAAACAACCTCATTTTATGCAACATCGGTAACGAAGCAAAAAACCGACAGGAGGCTCTAGATATAACCTTCGTCTCCGACAATATAAACCAGATGATTCAAAACTGGTGAACACTATTTTTCTGACCACCGATTCTTTCAATTTAGTCTTGATGATGATCCTCCTAGCCTATTGGCTTACAGGTATATCCGTAAAACCAATTCGCTCAAATGCAGGGAAACTTTAAAGACATTGGTTATCTCAGATTCTCTAAGTGCTTGCAACACTCAAGAGCTTGATTGTATGCTTAAGGACCTTATCCTGGGCCTCAATAAAGCAATATCCCTTGCCTGTCCTTATGTTAGAACATTTGGCATTTCAATAATGCCAAAAGCACGAGAAATGAAACTGATTGGGGCTCGTATAGAGAATCCCCAAAATCATAAAAAAAAGAATTGAGGAAGGCCATCTTCTTGGAGACTCTCTTATTGCAAAATAGAAGAATCTTCTGAGGCGTCTTGGCTAAGACAAATCCTCTCTACCAATCCATCGTTACCCAGCTGTTTACTAAAAACAGATGGTTCTCTCAACCTCCAATGCGTGCACGTTAAACTTATTAAAAGATACACATTTCCCAAGTAACTCCCAAGCCGACAATAATATTGACCTTAACAAGTCAAATGTACAAAAAACCAACTTCCCAAGTCTGATTACGCAAGACAAACTTCTTTGGGCGCTTCAAACCATGCAAATCTGCCGGATCAAATGGTATAACACCTACCGAATTACAAATGATATCAGACATTATTCTGCCAGGACTGTCTTAATCTGGTTCATATTCCGCAACTATGGAGAGAAGTTAATGTGGTTTTCATACCCAAAACTGGTAAATGTTCACATAGAAATCCAAAAGATCTCAGACCCATAAGTCTGTCATCGTTCCTTCTAAAAACACCAGAACGACTGATTGATATCCATTTACATTACAGTATTGATACATACTCGTAACTATTGTCCGCGGCTCAACATGCATACTGCAAGGGTAAAACAGTAGAAACAGTAGAATACAGTGGTGGATTTCCTGGACATAGAAGGCGCTGTTAACACCGTCTATACATCTGCTTTAACAAATGCACTGTCAAATCTAAAGGTGAATGGGTCACTTGGCAAGTTGATCAATTTACTGCTTACTAGTCGGATTATCAACCCAAAATTGGGAGGGATCTATGCATATGACGTTGCTATAGCAGTCTCTGGTAAACACCTCATTACCTTAAAAGAACTCTTACAAAACGCTTTAAATAAGTTAGTTGGACAGTTCTGTGTGGTCTTTGGGTGGAACCCCACAAAACTGAAGTAGTTCTCTTCTCTAGGAAATATAAATTTCCAGTCAATGGCTCTCCATCCCTTAATGCAATAAGCTTAAGATTCTTGAACGAAGCAAAATATCTTGGTCTTATTTTGAATAGAAAACTAAGCTGGACACCTAATATACAAGAATAAGTAAAGAAAGCCACTATCGCATTCTTCTTTTGCAAAGAAACCATTGGGATCAAATGGGGCTTACAACCCAGATTAACTCACTGGTTCTATCTACATCTCGGTCATTAGACCGATCCTCATATACGGGGTGGTTGTCTGATGGATTGTCTTGGATAAGACCATTAACCATAAGAATTTAAGCAAAATCCAACTTTCGACTTATCTGTGCATTAGCGGAGCACTGCGAACAACACCTTCCACATTTTTGGTAGGCAAATGGCAGCTAACTCAGCTATTCGCTTTAAAGCTACTTCACAGTGGTCTAGCAAAGTATAAGGCCACGCTTCCATTTTAAACAATTTTAAAATCTTCTCTGGCTATACCATCCCCAAGTTAAATTTTGACAAAAACTTTCAAGTTACCATCCCTTCCAGAGCATTCTGGGAAGAAGGTGGCTTCACGGAAGATAAGCCGATACATTTTTACTCCGACGGTTCCAAAAGTAACGATGGGGTGGGTGGTGGTGTCTTCTCTGATAGGCTTAACCTAAACCTTTCTTTACGTCTCCCAAATCATTGTAGCGTGTTACAGGTAGAAATAATGGCAATAAAAGACGTCCTAAGCTCTAGGTGGACAAGTGGTACAACAAGTCTAGCGACAAAACAGATGTGCCATAAGCTGGATCTGAAATGCTCTAAGAATTTGATTTCTCTCGTCCAGACTTTTAACAAAATGGGCTAAGAGCTAATGTCTTACGTGATTCATAAATCTATTAATGGGACTAAGAGTTCTAAACCAAAAAGGAAGTTTATTAAAGACACGTTGTGAGGCAACAGTATACAAATTTGTATAGCGTGTAGTACGCAGGAACAGCCACTAGATACAAGTGATTACCACACACATCTAACATTCAAGTTCAAGCGATTGTTTTCGCACTGTTCCTACAATATATTTTTGTAAAACTAGAAGTGGTTACATTTTGTTGAAATAGGCTCCCCAACAAGTAATGCCATATTGGAGTTTAGAGTGAAAAATACCGTAATAATTTATTTCAAGAAGGTTTGTTGAGCAGACACTCTTCAGATAAAAGAAATTCCTAAGTGTTGCTCGAAAATATTGCCTCAAGATGTTGATGTAATTATAAAAGCACATTCTACAGTCAATAATTAGCCGTAGGTTAGCCTATGTCATCTGTAAAAAAGCAGTAAGAATGCCTTTGAAAGCTAGCTCAAATCACGAGTTAATATAGATCAGAAAGAGAATTGGTCCCAATACGGAGTCTTGAGGCACACCTACTAGGTGGGGTGAAAAGTAACCACCTTGACCGCCAGAATGCGCTGCTACTGCAAAAAAGGTTATGGTGCCTTGAAGTCCATTCATATTTAGGCAGACATGCCAAATTTCAGTGCGATACTGTCTTTAGTTTTGTTTTGACAGCTGATTGTTGTTGACGTGTTTGGCATCATGTTGAGTATGGACAAAAACGATTTTCGTTCTCTCATAAAACATTATTTTTTGAGAGGCAAAACGGCGAAGGAAACAAAAGAAAAGTTGGATAAATATTATGGGGCTAATGTTCCGTCAGATTACACCATCAAATATTGGTTCCGAGAGTTTCGTGGTGGCCGCAACTCCACTACCGATCAAGTCCGCAGCGGCAGGACCTCCGATGCGGTTACGGAGGGCAATGTCAAAAAAATACATGAAATGGTGTTGGCTGACCGGAAAGTGAAGGTGCGCGAGCTAGCAGACACCACAAAGATTAGTACTGAGCGCACACGCCATATTTTGGGCAATATTCTGCATATGAAAAAGTTATCCTGCCGCTGGGTGCAGCGCATGCTCACTCCTGACCAAGAACACGAACGCGAGAGCACTTCGAAAGAGTGTTTGGACTTGCTGATGCGGAATCGGGCGGACTTTTGGCGTCGATTGGTAACTGTTGATGAAACCTGGATCCACTATTACACACCAGAGAACAGAATGAGTGCCCGGCAATGGACTGAAGCCGGCACGAGTGCTCCGAAGCGGCCGAGGGAGGCTCAATGGGTCGAAAAGGTTATGGCGTCGGTTTTCTGAGATTGTCATGGCATACTCTTCGTGGACTACCTAGAAAAAGGAAAAACCATCAACAGCGAGTATTACTGTGCATTATTGGAGCGATTGAAGGCCGAAATCGTTGCAACGAAGGCCTCACATGAAGCGAAAAAAAATTTTGTTTTTGCAAGACAATGCCCCGGCGCACAAGAGCATCGCAACCACAGCTAAAATCAATGACTTACGGCTCCAACTGCTGTCGCATCCACCGTATTCGCCCGATTTGGCTCCCTCGGACTATTATCTCTTCTTAAACCTCAAAAGATGGCTCATCAATAAAAAATTCAGCTCACGCGAGGAAATCATCGACGCCACGGAGGAGTATTTTGCAGACCTTCCGGAAAATTACTTTTCGGACGAGATCAAGAAGTTGGAAAATCGGTGGAATAAGTGTATCAAGCTAAATATTGAATAAAATAAAAAAAAAATTTAAAAAGAAAAATTTTTTTCATTCCCAAGGAGGTTACTTTTCACCCCACCTTGTAAATTCATAAGCTTAGTTCCAGTATTTTGTATCTTCCGCAACAGAATGATATGGTTAACCACATCAAAGGCTTTGGTAATATCGACGGATAGATCTGTTGACTTTTTAATACGAGTACATAAGCTATTGAAGATTTGTGAACAGAATTTCAACAGTACATCCTCCGTACATTTAACTTTTTGATGACAGATTACAAAGCCTTTGTTTGCATTTAAAAAAATTAGATCAGGCTATAGACTTTGCAAACTTAGCAATTTCTGCTACACACGCAAGGTAAACACCCTTCCGTAGGCTTCTATGCAAATAGATTGTAGTATATTTAACGGCCTTTACGTAAACTTTGCTCAAATTCAATCTCGGCTGTCAAACGTAGAAGGTTCGAATTCCACAAAGGTGTCTTTAAGCTGATTATAACCGGACGCATTACCTGTGATCTCAGCAGTGCATTTGAGCAGGGATAGAAGTCTTGATCCGTACGAAATGAATGAGGAGAACAACAAAATGTAAAAAAAAAACAGGTGGCAGACAGGGACACCCTTGTGTCGTGCTGTGTGGTACCACCAGATTTTGCTATCGGCTATGTAAAGTACTCGTGATTACGTTTCAGAACTTGGCAGACGGGCCGGTATTACGGGCATCTCGGAGTGCTGTCACAGTGTTATAGGTTCGCCTATCCTAAGAGAAGATTATAAAAAAAAATGTTATACTCACTGTCAGACTGACTGATTCACTCATGACGGAATCTTCGAAATCCAGGGACCTAGAAATTTGAAATTTCGCATCACTCTTGGCTTTACGTCTTAGAGATGGGATAAGACGATATTTTATGGAATATTAACTTAAATGAGTTTTAAACCAGTGGCGACAGGTTCCCAAAAACCTCAAATATTCGCACTGGAAAACATTTTCCATTAAGTCCAGTGTAAAGTCTTACATTTTGAACGATTTCAAACAGTTTTCGGAAAATATTAAAAATTCGGCATCTTGTAGGAAAGTCCAAAACCTAAAATTTGGATCGATTTCGAGAAATTCCCATGGAAAAATGATTTTTTCATAGCGTCTGCCAGTTCAGCTAGTTTGAATGATGGCAGGCTATACACCACTGGTGTTGACAATGACTCAGAGGTGGCACTTGAGAGGCGTACTTCCTGCCTGCAGAGTTTATCCATTCAAGTTTATAAGTGGCGTGGCCACTATTTCGATTCAAATTGGAGAGTTCTTAAGCTGTAGCATTAATTATTTGGTTACCATATGTGAAAAGCTGCGTCTGTCAAAACTTCGTAGACACACGTCGGCGAAAAAAATTTAAATCTTCTGCTTCAGAGTCTAATTAAAGTGCTCTCGAAAGTGAAACAAAGACGGGCTTTCTGATTAACTGTAGTCAGTTTTGGACTTGCAGCATAACGATGGGCGGCCAAGTTTACTTCATACAGCATGCGTTTAACTGTCCACTCACAGCTATACTTGTCACGCGTCAAGTATCTTCTTCGTCAACCTGAAGAATGGGTTCGGTTAAGAGTTCTGGCCACCTTCACTGTTTATTTATACGTGCATCTATCTGTGCAGGACTCAAATCAACAAAATTCTTTCAAATCATATTAGGGTCGATAGTAGTCATTATTACATCTCAAAACAGGTAAAGGGTTTTCAGAAAAAATAGCAGATTGCGTATTCTTCTGACGAGAGTTAGTTTTGAAATTTCAATATCAAAAGAAACCTCAAATGGGAAGAAACAAGGAAAACAGTTTAACGTTTTGGCATAATAATCTTGCATAGGGCATATAATGCGAGCTATTGCAGATAAGCTTAAAATATGGAAGTCGATAGTGCGCGGTAGAGAATAATCATCGACTCTTAAGACCTGGAAGAGAAGAGGAAGGACCAAATTAACATCAAAACAGAAGGACCACACTATAAGATATCTGTATCAACGACAAAAAGGCGTTTAGCTACCGCTGGTCTTCACCGTTGAGTAACAGAACGAAAACATATGCTACGACCTCAAAACAAAGTCAAGCGGCAAGATTGGGGAAGAGAACACTAGGATTGGACATCAATCAACGGGTCGGAAGTCTTATGGACGGACGAGTCCAAATTTAAAAAAAAGGAGAGTTTACGATTGGCGGTCTGCTGAAAAAAGAGGCATGGCGGTGGTTCAATAATTGTCTGGAGATGTTTCTTTTCTGCCGGTATTGGAGACCTCATCCGTATCGAATGAATCATGAATAAGGAGAAGTATAGACAAATATTAGAAGGACACGCATTAGCATCGGGTTTGCGATTAATAGGCTCTGAATTTACATTACATTACATTCTTCCAGTTTCTCTGACAGAGCGTATTGTCCGGAAACTTATGGACGGCAGTGTATCTGTAGATATATTTTTAAAATCTTTATTATTTAATTTTTTTCGTTTCCTATCCGAATTGTTATCGTTCTGAATTAAAATCAATTTTCTGAAAAGCTAACATAAGCTAACCAACAACAGAAATTCCGCCAGATACACGACGTCAGGATCTTCAAATACAAAACAAAATCGTAACCACGTCAGGTGGGCAGAACCTATGAAACAATTTTTGTAGGTTTTTTTTAGCATTATTGCTAGCATTCGCTTAGCTACTAGAAAGTACCGAGCCCACTTGCGTTTGGAGATTATGAATTGAATACTAAACAATACTTAAGTTTTCAAGTACCTACTCTGGTAGCCACTTGAGGATACTGAAGTATTTTACCCGAAATTGTTTTCCACGAATTCTTGACTAAAGGAAGCTAAAACAATTAACGAAGCATAGTGTGATAGTTACCAAAGAGTCCATAAGAATTAGCATCTACTAGCAGGCACTTGGCCTAAAAACACTGCGATACCCACATTCAAAAGCACTAACAATATTAATTTTACATTTTACATGGTTTTTGTCAAACCGGATAGCTACAAATCTACAAAATACCTAAACCTTAAATTCTACTTACGCATTTATAAAAATGTTCACGTACCTGAAATGAAAAAAAAATCACATAGACTTGAGTTAATAAAGAAAAAAAAAAAAAAAAAACACGATAATTAAAAACACAAAAAACTGCCAACAAATGTTAAAAAAACGCTCTCGTAAATCAAAACTAGAGAATTTAGACTGGAAATGTTTCAGATAATACAGTATCTATACTCTATTTAATTAAATATATCGCTCATCACTTGAGATACTTTTATTTTATTACAAAACTATTAATCTCTTCTGTCTGTCGTGCAACCAAATCGTAAATTTTCATTTTTATTTATTGGTGGGAAAAGTCTTCAAACCACTATAGGTCATAGATATTTATAACAATGCGTTCTTGTGCCACGTACGATATTCGAAAGGCAGCCAAAGGCATATACATACATATTTTTTTTTTTTTTTTTGCAAAAAAAGAAACAATAATATCATCGGAAAACAATGAAACATCCTCCCACAGGTGATTTTTCACTCCACAAATCGATTTCTTGTCGATTGATGCATTCACTTCTTCTTCGAATTCCCAGAACAAAAACCAACAACATATCTATCTATAAGTAACTCCTTGCCAAGAGAAGAAAACTTTTACCTCATGCATTTTTAAATGAAGAGGAACCGGCTTACTCTGGAGACGACTATCGTCGAGTAATCCAGATAAGTCGAAGAACAAAAGTAAACCTTAAGGTAACCGGGATTATCATCATCCTTGCGGTTGGCGCGGCAGGAGATTCTTTGGTCAATATTTACGTAATGGAAAACTTTAATAAATGATTACTAAAAATTAGGATTTCCATCTTCCGAGGTCGGTGGGTACTGGGTAGTGGTAGTCACTGCCTGGTGAAAGATGCTATACCATCATTATAAATAATTAATTCTCATAGGTATTTCGCGCGCACTTGAACATCGAATTGGAATGACCTGAAGGGGAGAGAGAGAAGAAAAAAGGGCACACCCCAGCAGACCATAACAAATGCAATATAATGTAAAACCACTTAAAGCACCTTGATGGGCACAAATACCTTTCTCTCTCCCTGATGGTAGCAACGTGCAACGTATGCGATGGTCATTTAGTTGGGCTTTCCTACAGTATATCAAACAGGAAACTTAGTATTAGTTTTTATGGTCTAATCTACTTCGCAACATTAACCGTGCTGTCACTGGACGAAGTACAGACATGACTTTTTGAGTGAAGGTTCCGCTTTTGTGGTTTATATAAGTAGTAAATGTTTTGTAGCTACTCGTATGATGTAGTTTAATTATCTATGATCATTCGGTGATGGTGACCATAAAGCAGGAATGGTTCTATATATTCTCCATGGTAGAGACGCGAAAAACGTAAAGACACAATTTTTCAACCAGGCTCTGTGCTACTCGAGTTTGGTTTGCAATCACTTCGAAAATTTGTTGGTGGCCGAGGTGGATAAAAGTATCTCGACTAATACGCTCTCGTTCTATGGAATGGCACCTACTCGTACAGTTCTGATCTGATTAAACTATTTAGTGTGTGGGCTACTTTAGTATCTTCGGACATTAAGTCTACAAGTTCTTTCCAAGATTGTCTGTAGTCGGAAGAAGGCCAGTGGTTGCTTTCGCTTTTTTCCAAGGGTATTACCTAAAGAACTGTCCCTTAAAGTTGGATGTTGTGCGACCGAGTAACTACGAGTACATTACAACGGAAAAATCTTTATAAAAACACGACCGCATCATCGAATATTAAGGTATCGCCTCGTACTACGATACGCCGCGGAAAGCACACAACATACGACTTGCTCTGTTTCAAGTTTGTTTGTTTTCTTATAAGTTCGTTCAACTATTTTTCATTCTTATAAGCATCATCAATTTGATGTTGTATTTTATCCGCATTTTTTTGATCAAGGATACCAAATAAGCTGTGCGCTATTGTCCCAACAATATCGAATGAAGATCTTGCTGCTCTGATCCTTTCATATTCTGGTGCGTGATAATTGTGGAGCAATTCATTATTATGGTCGATCACTGCAATCCTATTTCGTAATGTTTCTATAATTGAGACGTAGTAAACTTGCTGAGCTAAATCCTTTGTGCACATTTCTTCCGAACAGCTAATATATGATTTCAGCCCGCCGAAATCTTGCCAGTACGTGGACATATTGTAGTAGATGAAGATTTTCCAATACGTGTTTCCTGTTCGAACCCTGCCAATATCTACAAAGTAAATGACAACGCCGTCATCAAGTTTCTTAACGTCTACTCGTACTTCCTTGTATGTTTGATATGAGGAAGCTGGTATCAATAGGAACACTAGGAGAACCGCTGAGAGTAATGTCACCTTTTTGGGTTTTCTAGCTCTTAGATTTCTCGTGTGCTCTCGTCCAATGCATCTTGGAACTTCTTCTTGTTTATCTGGTTCATCAATTGGAAGCGGACAAAGATTATGTATCGCTCGTTGGTATGTTCCATCTGATTTTCTATGCCAAATTTAATGACTTGACAAACTTGAAGAGTGTGATTATCTAGTGTAAGCTAGATGTTGGTTCGACTTGGTCATCATTAAGAATACTTTCTGAGACGTCTTTCAGACCGCTCAGCGTATTTTCAAGGTCATCCACACTGGTACTCATAAGTGTAATGTCGTCTGCAAATTGAAGATGATTCAGGTATCCACCGTCGATGTTAACACCTCTCTTACCCCAATCGAACATCAATACTAAGGGGAATTGACAAATTGAATTGAATGCCGGACAAATCTAAGTGGACGCAACGCCATGTCCTTTACGACTGATCGTTGTAAATTTTTACGGATGGGTCAAAAAATCAGGACGGTGTTGGCGCCGTAGACCTCTCGGAGAACTTAGGCATCCGCCTCTCCTTCAACTTTCCGAACCATTGCAGCATTTCTTACCTATTCGCCAAGCCACTGACTGGTTGGCGGTTATTCCTATATCGCAGATTGATATCGTTTTTTATATCGACATTCAGGCAGCTATAAAATCCCTCACATCCAGCATCATAATATCTAAGGCAGTGAAACACTGCCGCGTATCTCTTAACGAGATAGCTGTACAGTATAACCTCACCCTTTACTGGGATCCCGGTCACTGTGTCATCTCGAGGAGCTGCGAGGCTTTCGATACTAATAACATAATTATACGAGTAGCCTGTGCACGTGTCCTGCGCTTGTCAACATTAGGTCATTGCCTTTGCAATGATCTCAATAATCTCAATACTGCCTCTAGGGGTAACATAAAAAGCTTCATCAGAAAAAGCAACTGGTTCCAGGAGTGGACAGCGTGACCCAGCTGCCCCTACTTAGTGGCAGCTCAATGGTCCTATTTTGGTCTTAGTGTACTCGTACCTCATCGAGGGCCACTTTAAACCAACCAATAACATCTTAATCTTGTTAGTTACGTGTATACGGTCTTCTCATGGAGCCTTTCGATTCTTCACCTGTAGCTACGCCAGTAGTTGCTTCAAAATATTGTGTCCTTACACAGGGTCACAAAAGGGTAGGGACCGGTGAGTCTTCAGGACTACACATATAATGGTGTACCAACCTTAATAAAAGAGATGTATCTTTAGTACATATATACCTACATATTAATCAAATTTGACCAGCTCTCATAAAAAAAAAAACACACTGACCGACTTATTCATGAAGTCCCTTTACTTGGAAACCTGAACTTTTCAAAAGCTGTATATATAAAACTCAACGGTGCGTGAATGTATGTGCCCGCTTACCAAAAAGACCGTTCATTTCATTGAGATAAAACTTTGAGAAATCGATTTTTAAGTGACGGCAACGGTTTATACGATACTTCCAAAAATTTACGATAGGTGGCGAACGAGTAACATCAACGAGTACGTCCCTTTAAAGGGACATGACAAGTGTCAAATTTCGCTTTACTGACTTTTTGTAATAAATAAAATTCATTGGCGTTGCAACGAACGGGCTTTTTGCAAGTTGTCATATAAAATGAGTAAATTTCGTTGATAAAATTAAATTCACAGCCGGCATCTAAATTTTTTCCGGCAGCCATCACATTTTTAGAATCCTAGAATAACCAGTGTATGATTATTGAAAAATTAATTTACGACTTATCTGGCAGTTAAATACTATTTGGATGTTTATGTAACATTTAAAAAGGAACTTAATAACCTTCAAATAATCATCATTAATTTTCAATCAGCGAATACCATCGCCAACAATAGTGCAGCAGTGGATGGCTTTTGCGGTTGCGTCAACTCAGAACAGGGGCGGTAAACTCGTTTAGCACTGGTTTTTTATCATGTCTTATTTTCGTCGTCCCTAGTGAAGGGAGATGTTAGAATACGCTTCATTCGGGTAGGGGGTCTTATAGTCAATCAACATCGAGATTCAGCAGCTATGAAATCAAATTTTTATTTTTTTTTTTTTTATAGGTGGGTATGAATACCCTTATATTGTTTCAGGGCATGGGCGTTTAGGAAAAGTGGGGAGGAGCCTATGCACGTTGGCTTTATTTGTTTGAAGGTAGTAGTGATGGGGAAATACAGAGCCTGGTAGATCATTCCACATCCGTGTCGTTCGGCTTATAAACGAATTTCTATATTTGACAGTACGACCGAAGTTGAACTTTAGGATGAACTGATGTGCATTTGAAACATGTCGTGTATTGCGGAAGAAATTTTGAAGGGAATGAATGCAACTCGCTATTTCGCTGAACCATTTTTTATAAAAAAAAAGCGATAAAATAGGGAAAGACCCGAGATTTTCTCCGATGTTCAAGTGAATGTATGGAATTCACAATGTCTCTATGACCTGAAAGTTTTAATGCGCGATTCTGTACCCTGTCTAGAATGTGCAGAACGGTCTTGGATGCACCGGACCAGATGTGGGCGTTACATTCCAACTTTGGGCGGATGAATGCCTTATAAACTGAGGCCAGATCAGACGGGGTAAAATATTTCTGGCACCGTTTAAGGAATCTAGACATTTTGCAGCATTTTTGGCGCCCTCGAATATCTGCTCGTTCCATCGCGATGAGTTCTTTACGTAACTATCTGACCATTTTCGACCAAGTCGTATATATCATATGTTTGCTTTTTCAATCTACATACGAGTATGTGCATAAATGTAATCAGCCGACTTTGGTTGAGTTCGTATGTCTCAATCAGTGTCATAATTGATACATAACTACACGATTGGATTTGTATAATTACGTTGCAATGTCAACATTTTTCCATTTGAACTATCAAAATGAGACTAACCATCGTTAATTTATCATGGCAGCTGGACTGAAGGTACACTAGCTCCAGATCTGGGGAGCACAGTACGAGTAGATCTATAAAGATCGCAGTGCACCTGCACCCCTTCAACCTATCTACAATATGCAAAGTTTTGTCGAATTAACAATATATGCATAGAATAGTTGTAGATACTTTTATATCCAACATTTCTGATAGTATATTGATACAAGAAAAGCTTTATTCTAAGCGTCATACTTAGTTTCGTGTCCTCTTACAATTACCCTCTATCAAGTCACTTTTACAAAGTGAAATTCAGTCACATATTGCAATTTTAAGAGAATTTTCTTCTTTGAGTACTGTGTATTCTAACTTGCCGCACATACCGTACATGGTCAATCGTTGAAGTCCTCTCTACGAATTTTTCATCCCAGAACAAAGTAATTTGCAGCAATGCCACCATTACGCTATTATGAGCCGGTAAATATGTGCACATGCCATTGGCACGTCATTTAATTTTTATTCCGTTGGCGTATATGGTGGTGTTGGCCTAACCTATCATTTCAGTAGGTATGTGTGTATATATGCAGTTCCTTCCTTCCGGAAGGTGGATAGCGCAACCAAAAGGCTATTTCAGGTGCATGTGCTTTGAATTAAACTGAGTCGGGGCGGTCATGCCAACGACGGGTGAAAAGTCGTTCATATTCGTTTTCAAATTATATTCATCCTGAGTATGAATGAAAAAAAAACCTAAATCTATTTCAACAGATACACTTGACGTTCTTACAGCACAAAAATTGAGAACACTAGAAACAAAGTCACTGTCAGCGGGCGCCCCCTATTACAGCAAGCTAAACTGCGTAATCTAATGGATGTCAAGAATTGGATCAAGTCGAAGAATCCACATTACACATCAGACCGCAGAATACTAAAAGACAAGAAACGAACTATCTATCAATTGATCAGAGTGTGGATGTACAAGGTTAAAGTGGTACACGATTAATTCGTAAAAAAAAAAAACGAAGCGATATAGCTATTGGCAGACGGTACGGTCAGCGGAGCAAATTCTTCGAGTACTCGAAACACTGGCAGTGAATTTCTTTTTTCTTTTTTTTTTTCTAAGAGATGTCGGCATTTGAAGGGCGACAATTTAAGTGTCTACGAACCGTAAGAGAATATTGAGGGCACAATCTGTTTACTCTAGTCGATCATCGATCGTATCGTAGAGCCACCTGTTTGAGGTAGTGAAGCTTGTGAGTTGTATGACCTTGGCACTGATTAAGACGAGTTATGAGAGCCAAGTGGAATTTACTACCAGCGTTGCAAAAACAAAAGATTACTAGTACGTTCATATTTTATGAAGGTATCGTGCAGTTTTTACTCGTAGAAAAGCTTAATTGCCGGCTGACAGCAGAGATGGGGTTTAGAGCTTACAGTTTAATGGAAAACCTGCGTTTACATTGTGGTTCAAAAGAATATTGGATTTCTTCAAAAGGAAAAAAGTCGTTAGCGTGACTTAATATTGAAAGAATGCGACTTTGGTGTGTCCACTCTTTTTCGTGGCGGAGATAGAAGACGCCTAACATCTAAGTAGTTTGGTAGGGATGATGCGATGATGTATTTCAAGCGGGAATTACGGCAATCCGTGAAGTTGCGGCTTGGCTTACACTTAATGCGGTAGAGGGCAGCGCTATTGTACTATATATCGATAGCAGATAGGCAGCGATAAAAGCATAAAAATCGCCGACAATACGATCCAAGTTGATAAAGCAATGCCGCAGTCTCTTAACGAGATCGCTGACAGTTGTGACATTTCTCTATGCTGGATTCCAGGACACAGTGACTTTCCGGACAACTGCAAAGCAGATGAGCTGGCAAAAGAGGGTGTGGGTCGGAACTTCACTGAAAATAGAGCGGAAACATCCGCCTTGATTCTGAAGTCAGAAAAATGGCAAACAGCAGTCTTCAACAATATACTTGAATCGAGAGACGTGCCAGAGAGCTTTAAACAAGCAATTATATTCCCAATTTTCAAGAAAGGCGACTCGTCCGACCCATCTAATTACCATGGTATCTCGTTCTTAAATGCTTCTGCAAAAGTTTTCTACAAAATCGTTTAATGCATTCGGTTCAGGAAAACGCACATCTGGGGGAATTCCAAGCAGGTTTTCGACCTGGTTATTCCACAGTTGACCATATCTTTGTGTAACGAAATACAGTAGAGAAATCATATAACGGAAACAAAAGCTATACGCCTTTTTAATAGACTTTAGAGCGGCTTTTGATGCCATAGACCGACAAAAACTATTCTACAAACTTTATCAATACGGAATATCTCATAAATTCGGCAAGTTAATGGAAAACTTGTACAACAACTCAAAAGCAGCGGTGTGGAACGGAGACAGTTTGTCCGAGTGTTTTGTTACAGAGGTAGAAGTTAAATAGGGTTGCAACGCAAGCTCGAAACTGTTTGCTCTTTACATTGAAGACATCACTGATTACCTTCTAAGGGGAATTTCATATGCGGGTAGTACCCATATTAAGACTCTTCTATATGCTGATAACGTTGTCCTATTATCGAATTCACCAGAGACTCTGCAACTCATGATAAATCGACTTTACGATTACAGTATTCTGTAGAGTTTACAAATAAATTTAAACAAATCAAATGTGATGATTTTCAGAAGGGGTGCGGGTAGACAGGCAAAGGTGGACACTTAACGGCGAGATTATTGAAATTGTTAAGCAATATAAATACCTTGGGGCTATTATCTCCAGTAACTTGAGTATGAAACCGCATTTGGCTGAAAAACTTCTGGAATCTAAAAGTGCAATTAGTTCAACGTGAAGAAACAGTTTCCAAAGCCGCTGTATACCTCACAGATACCAAATATTCGAAGCAGTTTCAAAGTCAATTCTCTTTTACGAAGCACAAGCATGGGGTCATATGTGGTATGATACAGTAGACAAGCTGCTACGAAGGACCTTTCGATTGCCTACAGCTGCACCTAACTACATGCTCATGGTTGGAACAGGACTTGCCCCAATGCTCAAATTGAGCATTGATTATATTCTTAGTACATTCAGGATGGGAGAAGAACGATTACCAAGGATTGTTACCAAGAATGCTGTAACTACGAGAAGTCTGTGGAGGTACCAAATTTGGCGAAGAGTTATGAATACAACTTGGAATTAGACTGGAATGCGCGGGATAGTTGGAAGGATAGACTATATGACTTCCTGTCACATTTACATTCATGTATTCGATAAAAATATCGTCAACCCATAGGGAGATCTATAAGACACTACAGTTCAACCTTGGCTCGCTGAACTACTTTAAAGACTCGAATAAAATAGGATTCATCTTTACAATTTTCCGTGCAAGGGAAGAGCTATTACCATTAAACTTCGTGCCACATAGAGAAGACTTCCGGTTTTATGTTCCTTGTGTAACATGTCACATAGGGAAAATATCACGCATTTCATAGGAGTTTGTCCGATTTTCCGTGATATTAGGAGGTTCTGCTTTGAAAAAATCATCCTGTCAACTGAAGAAATCCAGAAACTACTAAGCGGGTCCAATTGGAAAGCTCTTATCTCATAATGTGAAATAACTTTAGCTTACCGAAGAAGAATTATGGAGGAAGATTTTTAAATGAAATATAAAAATATATTGATAGTCTTTGGCAGACGGCTTTTAGCCATGTAAGATAAGTTTAATATCTCTTTTTTGTAATGAAATGTGAAGGCATAACACTGGCAGTAGGGAGGTCATATGGCCAAAATGCAACTTGATCGTGATGATGACATCAGGAGGACGGAAAGAAATACAGTGAATCATAAGCAATGACAATAATAGCGAAAACAAACAAAATACTCCCCAGTTATCTGGACAGCCACCCTTGGAGTTTACAGAAACTTAATACCACCTGAGTTTCAAACCACACCACTCTGTCTTTCTCTCTGTCTCTTCCCCTTTCCACAAAAACGCACATGTTCTAAAAATTAGTATAAGGGTATTCATATCCCCTTTAACACGTGCAAATTATAAAAAAAAAAAAAAATTAAATGAATAAAATCTATCATCTCTCTCTCTCTCTAATCATGTAGGGTTGCTGGTGCCGGAAATTCGGTTTTCCTTGTGGTATCCCGATGGACCTATCTTGCCTGAATGGGCGGCAGTCACCTGCCTGTTTCACTCTTTCAGGAAATTATTTTTAAGAATACATTTGCTCTACTTTTTATCGTGATACCAAGACAAAGGCCGAATGCAATCAAAGAGAACAAAGAGAATACAAAGTAGGTGGAGATAGGTCAGAACAAATAATATTGAATGTAATCTGACATGCCGAATTGAATGGGACCTTATAGGGCTTTGTAGGATGTGGGGAATGCCAGATAGTTCATTTCAATGTCAATGGCGATCGCATTGTAAATAGATTCAATACACTATGACTGGACTCTAAACGACTGCCAAATCCGCTTGATGTAATAAATTGATTTTCAAACACATGGCTCTTAAAAATACCAAAATTTAAGTTTACCCCTGTTAATGGAGTGTAAGCTTAGAATGCTGTGCTGTTTGCCTCAATCGGGAAGTAAGTCAAATTATTGAAGAATAATTCTCTAGTCTTTCTAATGCTGCTAAAGCATCACATTCACATTCTAGCCCGCAGTTAGAGTCATGAAGTCCGGGTCATGACCTGTAGGGTCAGATTATGTTCAGACTTTTCGAATTTGGAAGAAAGCTAGACAGTTACGTGAAGTTTTGAGTTTGATGACATTACCGATGCTCATTTAAAGGGACGAATCTTGTAACGATTCCTTCGATAACCTCATTTCTTCTTAAGTTTAAGAGAAAGCCCACTTCTGATTTCGCTTGGCCGATGTAATGTATATTTGTATGAGAATGTATGTTGGCTGACAGGCGCTAGCCCCATGTCTTAACAGTCGCACAAGTTAAGACACTCCATTCACTGAGGACATATATCATAGATGAAGTTTCAGCTCCATTACTGGCTAAAGCATCAGCTTTCGACAACCTACGGTCATGGACATAATTATAATGGTTGAAAGGTTTAACAGCTTGGCTATCAGAATAGATGCAAATGCATTTAACCCTCAGGCAGTGCGTTCTGGCGACTGTCAATGTCCGGGGCAGAATTGAGAAGCTCTTCAACCTCTATCTAGAACGGTCATTAAAAACTACTTTCCATACTATGCGATAAATATGTCCTCATTCTCTATGCAAAGATGTAGAAGTATTAAAGTATGAATAATTTGCATACCAGCAATGCACATTCCCTTCATCACCCCGCTCATACTAAGACACGCGAACGCCTCATTATTGTCGTCTTGGCGTGGCAACCCGCCAAGTTTCGCTCTCCCATGGCGAAACAAAGAACAATCAACCTCCTATCCAACCGCGAACTTGAACACCATTAGTCCATTGGAAACCTGCTTATGAACTTGCTGCGCGTAGGCTTTGAATGGTTATGGGCTTTGCAACTCAGTCGCTAACTCTGGATATCAGGTACCCTTCGAGTTTATTTATCGCCTTATCCATGTATCGCGGAGTTCTGCATAGGTCAACCTATGATAGGAAAGAAAACACATCAAACAAAAAGGAAAAATAATGCAGAAGCACTTGTCTTGAAGATGAACACTGCGAGGTCAGCAGCCTACTTTTCAGTCTGAACTTCGACCAGACTTTTCGAGCAGGAAATAGAGAGCCACAGAATGTATCGCGCGTCGGTAAAGGCAACATGTGATCGGACAGCGACTGTCACACACCCCTTATACCAAACCCTAGACAGCCTGCACTATCTTTGCACTTCTACCTAGGGTAATGCCTACTAACTTGCTTTTAAGCATCACAAAGATCCATCTTTGTTTGGTTTCGAGATAGTAAGATGTTACTGCAGATTCAATTCTGTTAAAGACCGGATTGTAAAAAAGCTCCTCCAATATCCAAGGAAACGACAAGGGCGTTGCTTACATATCCGCTCCATTATCCCATATAAAGCAGCCTTAGTCGACTAGCCTTTCTTATATATATAGGTACCTACATACATAACGATGTGTTGTGGATTGATAGTTTTTTGAGAACCTACCTGTCAGATGAATGCTGAAAGGCTGATAGTACCGGCCTCAGAATGAGGATATAGTCTAGAGCAACGCTAATCCTATTGATGTCAATTAGTATCTGATCAACAAGACTAGCTACAAGATTTGTGACGAGAAAATGGTAGGATAACTGCCCTTATCTTTCAGTATCAAAGCTGGCTGTCTTGAGTGTGTAAAAGTTTGGTCAAGTTTTCTAAAAACACTAAACTAAGAACCATCAGCAATCTCGAAATAGCATTATCACATTTTTCAGTTGGTTTGCTTTTTTTTACCTGACCTGTATAGCTACTCTTTCTGGCCATCCGCATGAGTCCAGTTGGATGTAATCCCTGATTCTGTGGCTTCGTTAAACAGATTTTCACTCTCTTTTTGACCTGAGATAATTTAGCAATCCACCAACGAATATACCATCAATCACCTCGTTCCCGAGAATAATTCGGTACTTAACAGAGTTGTGAAGGCTGTGGATGAGAAGGCTTGGTTGTGTAGCAAAGTGTCACGGAAGTTCTACTGCAGTTATCAGGTCGCCTCGGCGATAGCCTTACTATGCAGTGTTTCGTTTAGCCCTGGTTTGTCGACAGAATCTCTGTCGTGGCATATGTCATGATGTGTCCATCAAACCTTCAACACATTTCCTTCCCAATGTGTTTTTTTATGATCACTTTAAGCAAACTTCAAACGTTTCGTAAAACTCTCTTCAAAGTGTCCATGAGCAGATGTCTAAAATTGGAAAACGAAGGTGTTAGCCGCCGCCAACGATAACGTCAACACCGACAACTACGTGACATGATCCTCAAACAGGACAAAGCATACATTTACCACATGTTGTCCACATATTCACGCTTCCTATTCCATGGGCACATACCTACCAATTCATCGTGTCGTAGGTTGACACTCTTCCTTCCTGCTTTTTTTTACCTGACCTGTATAGCTACTCTTTCTGGCCATCCGCATGAGTCCAGTTGGATGTAATCCCTGATTCTGTGGCTTCGTTAAACAGATTTTCACTCTCTTTTTGACCTGAGATAATTTAGCAATCCACCAACGAATATACCATCAATCACCTCGTTCCCGAGAATAATTCGGTACTTAACAGAGTTGTGAAGGCTGTGGATGAGAAGGCTTGGTTGTGTAGCAAAGTGTCACGGAAGTTCTACTGTAGTTATCAGGTCGCCTCGGCGATAGCCTTACTATGCAGTGTTTCGTTTAGCCCTGGTTTGTCGACAGAATCTCTGTCGTGGCATATGTCATGATGTGTCCATCAAACCTTCAACACATTTCCTTCCCAATGTGTTTTTTTATGATCACTTTAAGCAAACTTCAAACGTTTCGTAAAACTCTCTTCAAAGTGTCCATGAGCAGATGTCTAAAATTGGAAAACGAAGGTGTTAGCCGCCGCCAACGATAACGTCAACACCGACAACTACGTGACATGATCCTCAAACAGGACAAAGCATACATTTACCACATGTTGTCCACATATTCACGCTTCCTATTCCATGGGCACATACCTACCAATTCATCGTGTCGTAGGTTGACACTCTTCCTTTTTTTTTTCTTATCAATTTGTCATCAGCACACGATGTCGGTGCAATATTCGAACGGAAGGGCTCTGAGGTCGCCGACAATAGTGTTATGTTCATTCTATTACCGGAAAAAAAAGGACACTCGACCGGTAACCGACAACCGACAATGACGACGCATCGAATCGAATTACTTTTTGCACATTGCATACAAATCGTTTTTAAAATTTCCTCTATTTTTCAATAATGGATACACGCCCCCCTGCACAAGCCCCTTCTATGGACTGCATGAATAGAATTTCGCAAATCATCATCTGCAAGTGCATTGTTAATGCACAGACTGTATGTGGTAACTTGTGGCGCAAAGCGACGACACAACGCTGTCAAAATATCGAAGCTAATTGAGAAATTTACAAAAGGAACTCGAAAAGAATGTGCCAGCGGTCGACGCGACGCGCTGTGTGCTTGCCAAACCCGTTGACCAAATAATGAAAATAATAACATAAAGCTTGAGTGATGGTATCGTTTTTAGAAACTGGGACCTGGCCGATGTGAAGGCGGACAGCTCGACGTTGTTTTCGAGCGATAATTTCATTTGTTGATGATATCGGTGGGGACGGGCGCGGCACAAAAGCATGCATCAGATGTAAATATCAACAAGAACGGGCGAACAATTTTAGCGTCATTTCAATAGCGTCGACTGTGGATTTGAATTTCGCGCCGATTTCTAAGATTATCATCGCTTTCGCCTTATCCTGTGGTTAGTTTCTGGGGATGCATTTAGAATGAGACGAAATCGGGGAATCTGTACTGATCATGCGGGGCCAATATTTGCAGATACATTTAAGATTATTGAAGATTTCATGTAAGCAAATATTTAGATACAATAATTTTTGCAAATGTAAATACATAGCTGTGTGTTGTGTTATAGTAGTAAGGTTTAAATTGACAGTTTAGTTATGCAAAATAATCAAACTGAAAATTGTTCCTTCAAAAGATTCGTTGAAAGAAGAATTGGATATCCCCATAAATGTTTATTTTACATTATGCATGCATGAATGAAGAACAAATGTTGTCCTTGAACTTATTTTGGTAACCCAGTGGCAGATTCGCATTTGAATTATGCAAATTTAATTGAATAATTGCGTCTTTTTTTTTGGTAGCTTCCAGAAAATGTGATCCAAAGAACGAACAACTACAAAAAGCAGAGCAAAAACCAGAAGCGAATGTGTAAAATGTAGAACAACTTTTATTTTTTTTCTAATAGCATATGAGATAGAATTCTTTTTTATTGAAATGTTAATGCTTAACTGAAACAGCTGTGGAAAGACTGAAAAAACAAGTTCTTTGTAGCTTTTTCCTTATTTACTCAGCGTGTGGCTTACTTACTTGTAAAGTAGGTTCAACGTTCTATCCAAAGATTGTTCGCGCCTTAAACAGAATAAATATTTTAAAATTATGTCGAACAAATCCAAACCTAAACCCTATGCGCCGGTAGTTTGGTGGAAGGGGCTTTCGCGTAAATATGTGACTGACTCTTGCAATAAACTCCAAAGAACACCTTGTCCTCGGCTGCTCGGGAGCTTTTCTGAGTACGCCTAGCTCTGTTCTAGATGCACTGTTCAATCTACCTTCTCTCGATAATTATATAGTAGGCAGTGCTATCAAAGCAATCTATCGTCTTAAGCGAGGTGGTTTTCGGTATAACTCACACTGAAGTTTTGTAAACTTTCGCCACACTTAGAATCTACGACCCCTGTCTTATGGATATGCCGCCTGACGCAATGACACCATTGCGCAAATTAAATTCGACCTCCCTTGTGTTCGGGCAGAATCTCAACCAGGAAGGAATTACAGCAGAATCTTCACGGATGGCTCCAAGCGTTAGGGATCAGGTGCTGGTGTCTTGTTGGAGGACGACAAAATCAAGCTGCATTTTCCGTTAGTCTGTTTCACAAACGGAGACTTATGCGATCCTAATGGCCGGGCCGGAGTGCGTCTGTAGTGACAGTCAGGCTGCACTTAAGAACTTGCTCAATCTTTTAACAACTTCCAAGATAGTTCTAGAATACAAGGCCTCTCTGAATTCGGTCGTAAGACTAAAGTCGGTGATTCTTGTCTGGGTCCCAGGTGGAATCGTGGGGAATGAGATCTCCAATGAAATTACAGATCAAGGCTCAGAGGAGATTTCAGGACCTGAACCTGTGCTGCGTCCTCCTGCGTCCTCGGTCACGGTCTTCATTGACGATTTGGTTTCTTATGAACATAATTGTGTGTGGCACGGTTTTCCAGAATGCAGGCAGACTAAACGAATGCTCCCAGAAGTCTGTAAGAAATCGGCGGCATTATTACTGTCCCTCAACAGAAAAGACTGCACACAACTTATAGGCGTTCTCACGGGGCACTTTGTTTTTGCTAAACACCTCAGTGTGGTAGGCTTAAGTGATACAACAGTCTGTGATACTTGTGGAGAGGGCGAAGACATTGCGGAATAATTCCTCTGTGATCGTCCTGCTTTTGCTAGTATCAGGTGGCCGATTTTCGGCGCTGATGTGCTGAGTACAGATACCGTAAGCTCCTCTTCACCGAAGCGTTTACTCGACCTTCTTTAAAATTTAATTAAAATGGATAAAACAGGATTTGCTTCTTGGTAATACAATGGACAAAAGGCGTCGATATAAGCTGTAACAAAATTAGAAAATAAAATGAACTAAATTACAGAGGCATTAGTCCCTTAAACATCGCCTACAAGATCTTGCCTGACGTGCTGTGTGAAGACCTAAAACCTTTCGTTAGCAACCTGATCGGACCTCATTCGTGCGTCTTGAGGTCAGAAAAGTCCACCATCGACCAAATATTCTCACTACCACAGATCCCGGAAAAAAAAAACAGGAATTTCAAATCGATACCCAATACGAGATACAGATACGAGCTCACAGAGTTATGTCTAGTTTGGGCATTTCTCCTAGGCTCATGCGTCTATGTAAGATGACGATGGAGAATGAACGCTACTCCATCAAGGTCGGTAGAAATCTGTTCGGACCATTTGATATCAGAAAAGGTCTAAGACAAAGCGATGCGCTATCCTCCAACTTTTTCAATATCTTACGTGAAAGGATTATATAAAACGCACTTTAGGTATATTTTTCCAAAAGTTCAACTGCTTACATACACGCGCCGACGATGTTGACATGATTGAAAGAACGCGGCGGGCTGTCAGTGAGGCGTTCATAAGTCTTGAAACAGAAACTATAACTTCGAGGTGGTTATGGATTTTGCCTACCTGGGCTCCGCGGTTAACTTTGAAAATGACACAATATCGTCCTGGCCAAAAAGGTGCGAATTCAGCGCCTAATATGGCTAAGACATGTAGAACGTATGGACACCAGAGGACCGACCTGGAGAGCGTATCAGTCCACCCCGGTGGGACAACACAGCAGAGGAGGACTCCACTCTTATGTGGAGCACACAGTTGGAAAGAGGCCTCAGCCAACTAGGCGTACGAAACTGGAGGAAGTTAGCGAAAGTACTAGTTGGGTGGAGAGATTTCTTGGCTGAGGCACTGTTCCACCCCGGACTGTACCGTCACTGAACGCAATTACAGGTGCAGGCCTAGCTTCTCGCAGCCACTCGTGATACACCAAATATGAATGGTAGAGATCTATAGTTTTATACCGTTTCCAAAGGGCAATTTTTTCAATTGGATGTTTGTCAGACGGTCGAGAGTAGAGAAACCGTGAAAAAACTTGTTGGTGTTTTCTGACACTCGAACTTTTAGTCTCCTGCTCAGTGACGGCACTTAACCAATACACCACGGCGCCCACACAATAGAGAGATACAGGAAAAAATATCGTTGTAGCATTATGGGTGGACTTGGCTAAGTTATTGCCAGTAGCAACTGGGATGACGCACGGAGCTAATTCTTAGAGGGATAATCAAACAAAGTTTGCTAGATCAGGTTGCTTCTAAAACTAAAATTTCTTGATCTAAGCTGCCAACAAAATAGCAGCAGGTATCAGAATACACTGTCAGAAGCTTCTATACTGGTTTGCTCAGAAGTGCGGTGAAAAAAATAATAATAATTGCACTTTTCAGGCAGGGGCCACTTGTCGCTGGCCTTAAATTTTTAGTTGCGCTACAGTTCGATCAGCGTGTACTATTGTTGTGTATTTGCTGTAATGTCATTCTATTGACTCTTGGTTAATATGACCGCTAGATGGCGCAATAAGCAGACACACAAGTTTATTGCAACATATGCTAAAATCTACTGAAGTGAGTTTGATGAAATAAAACAAATGCATTCTTTTGAATCTCAGGAGTGTAAGAATATTTGGTCACCAGATAGTGCGATGATTGCATTAATGCTTGGCGATATTCAGAGCAAACACTGCTTAACCGAATTTGATGAAACAAACATAGATGTATTTCTATCGATCTCAGGAGTTTATCTGGACAATACGGAAGCCAATTCCGTAATAAATGTAAAAATATTTTGAATCGAGCTTGACGAAATAAAAATAAAGGCCATGATTGAGTCTCACGTACTTGCTCATATGCACTGTTCTTTCGTATGTACATACAATTATGCAATTGTTCAGATCTAAAATTTAGGCAAAATTGAAATTTTACGCAATATGCGTAGAAAAGTCTACAAAAAATTGTTGACCATATTTCAAAAATTTAAACTCCATAAGTCAGCATTTTAATGAATTCACCAGTGTTGCCGTTAGGCGAATTTTTAACGTCAGGCGTCAGGCGACGATTTTTTGAAAAAATTCTAAATCGGACATTTTTTCCAAATGTTTGAGTTTTTTAGACCGTTTTTATCTTCACGCACAATTATTCTATTCAATTAAATAAACACCACTGCACGAATACAGATTCGGACATCGCGGATCCGAATATGAAATTGGCCCCGATTTATGTCGTCGTCTTTGGATTGTTGTCAATATTTACGAATACGTATTCTTGTCTTTTCAAAACAACTGACCTATAATTAGAAAAACAACGACAGGAATCGAGGTGATAACTCAAAACTGAAATATTTTGAGTTGTGACCTTATTTTAGCCGTCGTACAATATACGAGTATCTATCTTTTAAGAATGATAACTTTGGAAATCGTTATCAGAAACTAGCTTCTAATATGCTGACCTCATCAGATTGATTAAGTATCGTTGGTTTTTATTATTTTTTCTAAGTTTTCTGACATTTTTAGTTTTTGAGTTTTATGTTTATCGAGTGTTTATTCTTGTAAATTAGGAATGTCTGCTTTTGTTTAAGTTTAAAGTCTTTTTTAAAAACAAATCTGGGTACACTGCGTTACTTTTGCAAAATTAACATGCCGCACCGAGATTTAGTCAAATTTTGTAAGATTGCTAATAACCAAAGTACCTACGATTATTCGAAATTTTAATGAATCACTGAGTGTGCAGTCCATAGTAGCTAAGATATGAATGAAGAACCATTTTCGAAAAAAATTAACTTTTCTAAAACTGACGTAAAGTACCGCTCAATCTGAGGTCAATGCGGAAAGTCTGATTTCACCTAGGGTTATAGACAAGCAGACATCAAATATGAAGTTTGATGTAAAGCCGATTAGGCTGCAGTTTGAGGTCTGACGGACAGAATTGCATGAGCAGCTTTTTCAAGTTTCCCCATTACCTAAGATTAATAAAAATCTCGAGACCGAGAAAACAATACTTGCCTTTTATATGAGTAAAGTAAAAGCAAGTGAAATAAAATAAATAAACAAAGCAAAGCACTAAAAACTGCAAAACAAATGGAAAATTCCATACTGGGGCGACAATAAAATATTGAAGAGGCGTGAAAGAAGGTCGCCCAACCATGGATTTTTCCACTTTTTTTAGTGCTTTTCGTTGTCGCATATTTTGTTTATTTTTAACAACACGTGCTGACGATCAACGATCGCGATCGAACCACTACCAACTGATAAAAATGAATGCAGTTGCTAAAAGTGGGGTTCAAAATGTTCAAAAATGTGTTTTTCTGAATTTTCAATTCTCTCATGAAAGGCGAACATACAACGTTGGTATAACACCGCGAGATGTCTATTTATTCTGCTCTTGAATCTCTGGAGGTTTAAAACTTCCGGAAACATGACACCTGGAAGTAAATTTCGAAGTTGACTGGTATTGTAGCAGAAATAATTTTGAAATAAAGCTGTTCGCGCCGTTGCCACGTGGCTAGGTTAGTAAAACACTTTATAACTTGCTCCCAGAAAAACGTGTCGTAAATGTTTTTGCTAAAAATACTGGTGCTGCGAATTGAGTGAGTGAGTGAATGCCGAGGTCGTATTTTACTTTAATTTAACATTTAAGCCATGTGATTTTCATTGAACTATTAACCCCACTAAAGTATCTAATACTTCCTACATACAGCAAATCAGAAATCTTGACATATTTATTTATAAAAAAAAAGAAGAAAAAAATCGATTGTCTTTAAAATAAATATAAATCTTAATCGTTCTTTTTATATAAAAAAAAAATCTCGTAAACAACACGACGCCAGATCAAAACAAAACCTCAACACTATGCATCTTGGGTTTAAAAACATTCCTTTGATATATGAGTGAAATCTAAAAATTGCTCTATAAACCACCCACCGTCACTAAAAATATAAAAAAAGGAAAAATAAATAAATACGTAGTTCCAAAGAATTCTATTCGTTTTTCATTCTTGAGATCCAATCAACTATTTCCTTTTGATAAAATAGAAATACACTATTCAAAAATAGAATCAATAGAATAATGAGAATCAACCGGAAAATATAAATAAAGAAAAATTAAATATTTCCAACTGCCAGACAATTTAAGTCCTACGCATCGTTTAACTACTAATCGATGCCATTCAGTGGTCCCATTCGCAAGTCCGACGCCGTGGACCAACTTCTAACTAAATTTCAAATGAAAAAAGTAAATATAAATTGAGGAAAGGAATAAAAGTGAAAATGTTTAAAAAATGCATCCGACACCATTTTTATCTGCAAATATTCACAAACAAATAAATTCCGAAATGTATACAAATGAAAGAAAAAAAAACATACAGACAGTGGACTGCACAATATCAAAAAAAGAACAAAGTCGAAGTCTTAGAACGAAATTAAGATTTTAATTTATGGTTCATGGAAAAACCGCGGGAATAGATGTGATGGTAAATACTTAGCAAAGCGAATGGGTGTCCATCGCCAAAGCAATGTCTGGTGGACAAGAACGATTTTCTAACCGGAAACATGTGAACTGAGAAATAGCAAACAATTATGACAAAATTTAATAACACAAACAAATTAGCTGTGCAACTAAATTATTTTTAAATGGTATTTTTTTTTAGAGGTTTCTTTTTCGAATTGGCAATACTTTTTCCAGCGACAGCCAATTTGACAGGTGACAGCTGATAGCTGATTTGTGCTCAGTTTGGTTTGCCATTTCAGCACGAATAGATTTACGCCAGAACAAAGCTTGCAAATTGTGCAAATTTATTTCGAAAATCGTGGTTCAGTTCGCGAAAATTACCGTGCACTACGTCCATTTTACGGTCGACATAATCGTTCATCCGAGCAAGTAATTCGAATAACCAAGAATCGTTTTCTCACCACGGATACTCTAATTGATAATATAACATTGAGGTGGTACCGAATGAGTCGATTCGCCATCGTCCACAGCAATTGGAGCTGTGTCCATCCACTTTATGGAAGATTTTACGAAAAGGTCTTCGTTTACGAGCTTATAAGATCTAGCTCGTGGATACCCTCTGAGTTTTGGAAAAAGATGGGAGACATCGGGTCCAGATGGCTCATGATTCTTGTCTCCAAACTTATGAGCGGTGATCCAATGCCTAATCAGTGGAGGGAAAGTTATCTTCTTCCCTTGCACAAAGGGAAGGGCGATACGCGAAACTGCGATAACTACCGTTCTGTCAAGCTGATCTCGCACACCATGAATATCGTTGAACTGGTATTAGATGGCCGACTGCGGAAAATAATAAGTCTATCTGATGACCAGTGAGGGTTTGTCTCGGGTAAATCAACAACAGATGCAATCCAAAGTTTAAGGATCATAATGGAAAAATATCGTGATTCCTTAAAGGACTTGCATATGGTGTTGGTTGATTTTGAATAAGCCTTTGATAGACAACCAAGAGATCTCTTATGGGTGGCGCTAAGATAACGAGGAGTTTCAAAAACCTACGTGCTCATGATTATGGACATATATGAGGGAGCAAGGGCAAGAGTAAGATGACCCGCAGGAGTCACCGAAGAGTTGCCAATCAAATTCGGTGTACACCAGGGAAGTTTTCATCAGTTATACTTTGCTGACGATACAGTTATTATAAGTGAAGATCAAACGGCGCTGCAACTAGTACTTGATGTATGGGTGGAAGTTTTGGGGAGAAATGGGTACCGTATTAGTTCAAAAAAGACTGAATATCTGTGCTGCCTGTTCTCTGATCCACACCAACCTATTCCAGGCATTTACTTGAATGGAAAAGTTCTTCCCAAGTGCGAAAAGTTCAAATATCTGAGATCTATGATCAATAGCGAAGCAACTTGTGATGATAACACCAATCATCACGTAAACGTACGGTGGATAAAGTGGCCGGAAAACTCCGCTATCTTTTATGATTTAAACTGAAAGGAAGGCTCTACACTGCAGTTGAACGTCCGGCGCTCACATACGGTTCATAATGCTGGACAATGTACAAAAAGTATGAGGGCAAATTAACGGCAACTGAGATGAAGGTGTTTCGCATGACAGCAGGAGTAACAAAGCTTGATAGAATAAGAAGTTCAAAGATTCGAAGAAGCCTTTATGTAAAAGAACCCATCACGAGCAAGATAGAGCACGACCGGCTCAGTTGGTATTGTCATGTTCAAAGATCCTTCGAACCCCTTCAAAAAGACAATATCAATCAACGTTCCTACACAATCGGGCAAAAAAGCCAGACAAAAAAACAACTGGATCACACAAATGCGAAAACACCAGCATTTGATTGGCCTCAGTGACGAAGTGATCCGAAACCGGGAAGACTGCCGATACTTATTGAGTACCGGCAGTCAAACCGGCAAACCCCACAGGCGGACCAGTGGGGTTGCAGTAAATTAGGAGGGTTGTGATCCTTCTACTCCGGATCATAACTTCGCCGTAAGAAGAAGAAGAAGAATCAAAGAGTGATCCGTGATTCTTATATCGAAGCCAACAATAAGTTTAAGACCTTGTGTATACAAAAGAGAAATAACCACTTCGAGCTAGAAACTTATAAATTGGCGGACTGTAGCTGACTTCTGGAAACGGGTAAGAAATGTCAATGGCGAAATGTACGTTATTGGTAGGGAGATGGGCCCTAACATTCTCCGAGAGCACTTCGAAAGTTTATTGAACACAGTTACGCACAATTTAAGCTTCGAATACGTGGCACCTGCCTTTGCGAATGTATTCTTGACAACCCGATAACACATCTTGAGGTTTGAGAAGCACTGTGTGGTCTCAAGGATGGCAAAGCAGCAGGATCGGATGGAATTCCTACGGAGTTTCACAAGTACGAGAGACTAATATTTTGGAAGACAGATGTGCCCCGCAACGATTTAAGGAGGCAGATTAAATGCGTAGATAGGAGCCAACAACCTTATAAAGTAGATCCAAGCTGGTTTTAGGTCAGGGTACCTTACAATTGACCACATATTTGTTCTAAGCAGCATTGCAAACTCATTTCTTTCTCAATGCAAGAAGCTCTATGCTTCCTTTATTGACTTTAAGGCATTGACTTCGACTCGGTGGACAGAACGGCCTTAGTACAAAAGCTCTACTGTTTGGGAATGCCGCTGAAATTTGGGAGACGGCTGAGTGGGATGGATATGTACTATCGGCATCGTTCCAAACGCACTCAGGAGTAAGACATGGACGTGCGATGAGCCCAAATCTCTTTGCTCTGTTCATTGACGATCTGGCTGACTGTTTGCCAGGAGGTGTGGAGTATGCGCGTGTACTCATCATAGCTCTTTTGTTTTGCGGATGATATTGTTCTATTGGCCCGGATACTTTACAACTCTTGATCAATCGTTTGCCTGAGTACACCTGATTGTGGAAGCTTGTAATCAACCTTAGCAAGTCAAAAATTATGATTTTCGAGGAAAGTGGAGGACAAAATTGCTTCAACGAAAAATGGCGCTTTAATGGGGAATCAATCGAAATTGTTAAGGAGAACAAGAATCTAGGTTATTTCTATGATAATTACTAAATAAAGGAAGTACCGATGATACTGAGACTGCGTGGAGAACTCTTGAAGCTGAATTATGTACCCCACATGAAAGACTTACCTATTATTATATGAAACATGTGTAGTTTAGTGGAAAGAGAAGATGTATTCCACTTTATGTGAAGATATCTGATCCTGCGATAATTAGACGCCTTGACTGAGGTGTGTCTGTGACATGCTTGTAACTTTTGAACCACTAGACCTACAGAGCTGAACCTTTGCTGGAATTTTGCAGTATATATGTATACTAAAATAGTATATAAATAAAATATTGTTTTGGGAGCAGTAAATCATATTCTTAACATGCGGCACAGAATATTGAAGCTGAACTTCCAAGAAAATCGAATATGTAGTAAACAATTTTTTTGGATAAATTTAATTGAACAAAAAACTGAAAATCTGAAAATTAGAGTTTATAAAGTCACAAGGAGGTTACACGAAAAATATAAAAGACCTCCTGTCACAAGCCGACTTTTAGAAAAAGTTGGAAGACGTGTGATTAAAAATCACCCCACCATGTCTTACCATTGCTGCATCCAATTTTGATAGTTTTCGGGCAAACATATCAAAATCCGCTATGCAGTTCTTGAGACAAATGTAAGAAAAGAATAGCTAGAATATTTTTAAAACTCCTTCCCATACCTTACCACCAATTTAGATAGTTTTTAGCGATAACTATGGTCAGAGTCTTAAGAGTTAAATTTTATCGAAATCTGCTCAGACGTTCTTGAATTAGAAGGGATGATTTAAATATTTTTAAAGCCATTTGCCCATTTTGACCGACTGCAGCCTAAGCGACTGGACGGGTTTTGCTCAAACTTTATATGTGGGGTCGGTGGGATCACAATTCTAGGCAAAATCGGGGTGGATATGCTTCATTAAATGGCGTACCAGAAACAGTGTGTATTCTCAAATATGACTCAAATGATTTTGTAGAAAATCGACATCTAAGAATTATTTGACATTTGCAGGAGCAAGGTAAAGTTTTGAAAAATTGTCAAAACAGAATTTTTGATTTTTAGCGCATTTTCAAAAAAAAAACATTTTAACAATTCAGGCTAAATTTCAAATTTAATTGATTTACAAATGAACAGCTCATAGGAACGTGCGATCCAGTCGTGCATTTTGTTTAACATAAATATTTTCAACATATCCAGATTGAGATCCAAATGAAATCAGCGCAGTAGCTATGTCTAGTGTTCGACCGAAAGTTCGGTTTCGGCCAAAATGTTGCTGAATCTCCGGCCATCGCCAAAACTTAAATCATTCATTTTATGGTGCACAATACACATCCCAGAATCCGTAGTTAGCCGTCTCCCTGGTAATATGTTTATACAGTTTTGTTGTTCTGTTTGAATTTGCATTTTGTTGAATGTTGTCAGATCTGCATGATTTGTTACAAAGGTCTCCAGCGAAGCACTTGCATTTTTGCACAAATAAGCTGTTATAAGAGTCCTCACGAGTAGGTTTCCTACATCCATTCAATAGATAACTTAGTACACATGCAGATATGTGTTTTTTTTTCTATAATTCGAAGTAGTTCTCTCTCATTATTTTCCCCGATCGTATTTATTTTTAGTTTTCGACTTTCTAGACACACTGTCTGCCTGATATGAAGATCTATTCTCCTGCAAGAAAAATAAAAATCACGGTTTCTTCGTGTTCTGCTCCCGTGCCAGACATTGTCAGATACACATTCTTAAGTCTGAGATACATTTAAGTTTTTCATTTAATTAGTGTATCTCATTTCTAATGAGTGTCATAGCAGGGAGCACCGTAAAACTCCCACCCGTTTCAACTTTTGACAAATAAATTCTCCGATGATTTTTTTTATTTATTAGCAATGAAAAACATTATAAAAAAAAAAATTCAAAAAAGTATTTTTGAACGCAGATCGGGGTTCAATTTTAGAACACACACCGAGAAAAAAAGAATATCTATTTATTTATTTTCCGATTAAATTTCAACCCCTGCTGATGTATGGTGTGAGACTGTTTTATTATATTTTACTATGAATTTTCTTTTTCTCCTGCGCGCACACATTTATTGTTTCTGGGTATAATATGCCACCCACATGCAGTGCCGCCACTTGTTAAGTACCTATATACATTGTAGATCCTCTACCACCGCAGTCGCTGACACCAGCAAAACAATACCACCATAACAGCCCACCAAAACCCGGCGCGTTCTATGACAATAAGTACTTGTTGACATTGGCTAAGGGTGCAGGGGGCGTAGGAGGCACAATTAAATCACAATCGGGAACTTTGTGGTGATAATCGTTTGTATGTGCTTTGTTGGCTTTTGTGGTGCTTTAGTCGCGCTTTATATTGATTCTAGTTCAGCAGCTGCCGCGTTCCATTTGGATATTAGCACAGTTGTCGGTGATTACAGCGCCAAGCGAACACATTACGCGCAGCTGCATACGACAAAAAAAAAAAGAAGAAAAGATTACTTCTTATCTATTTAACGTTTCACCTAGCTTAAAAGGTGGTGTGGGAAGGTTTTAGCTTATCTAGAATTGTTTATTTGGGCTTTCGGTTGCGTTTAAAGTAGGAAATTGATTTTTTTTTTTTTTTGATAGAATAGAAAATATTTTCAGCTTTGAAATATATTTACTTTGTTGGAGGGAATATTTCTAGACATACCTACTTGGAAACAAATATTTTGAATAGCAGACACCGGCTGTGCTAATTAAAATATTTACTTGTAGTCGTACCGTAAAATTAAAGTCACTATTCAAGCTCTGAAAAGTTCTTCAATTCTAACATTAATTTAGGAATTATATTTGGCCACTACCATCTCCAATATCTAAATTTGCATTTAATAGATTCAGAGAAACTAATTGTAGACTATGAAATTCCATGAATCTAAGGTTTCGCAAGCAACGAGGAACTCATGAACTCTTTTTGGCTGAAATACATGTGTCTGAAAAATCTTTATAAGAATCCATTAGAGAAGCTCCCAATCTTTTGCGAACGATACAATTTAAGTGACAGATACAAGCCTCAGTTAGGATGACATTACTGTTGACAAACGATTATAATAAGTATCTACAATAAGTTTCGAATTTGCAGATGGAATGTTAGAACTAGTAGCTGAAGAACAGCCGAACAATATGTGGAAATCTCAATCGAGAATTACAATGGAATGAATGAAACGACAAAAGGATGAAAAATATGTATGGCATCTAGGGCGGTTACTGTCAGAATAAAAGTGGTGGATCTGAGAGGAAACGAATTTTGAAAAAGCGGTAGGGATGTTAACGAACGTCTGATCCCGACACGCATTAAGGCAAGAAAACAAGGTCTTTTGTTTTGCCGATGACAGAACCCTAATTTCATCGTGCTCTAACAGCAGCCCCACGAATGCAAATACGAGTACATAACATCGTCAGAAATGCGACCATATCAACTCATTAAATTTCGTTGCAAGATCGGAATCGGAATTAAGAGCAAAAAGATACTCTACAGCGCAACAGCTCCTTCTGCTATTCAGAGCACAAGTTAGACCAGGACCTTTCTTTTTTTTTTTTTTATAATTTGCGCGCGCCAAATGGGATATGAATACCATTAAATTATTTCAGGGCACGGGCGTTTGTATAAATTGAGAGAGAGAGAGAGAGAGATAGATTGGTGTAGTGGGTTTGAAACTTAGGTGGCATTAAGTTTCAGTAAACTCCAAGGGTGGCGTCCAGATAACTGGGGAGCTTGTTTGTTTTGCTTTTTGTCGTTGCTCTTGATTCACAGTATTTTGTTCCCTCCACCTGAGTATTGTTCTGAGTATTGTTCTCACGTTTGGAGTTCAGACCCAAGATATTCTCTTCATCGGTTCGACAGCATACATAGACGAGCAGTTTGCTTAATAGAAGCCCCCGCACTAACTTCAAATCTTCAAACGTTAACTCATCGAAGACTGGTAGCAGAATAGCAGAATGATCCCTAGAAATGTGATATTTGAGCTTTCTATTGGGAGATACACCAGGGCCCATCATCTTTGTGTTCACCTAGCAACGGCGCAGACATCCCTTTATCAAAATTCCCTCTGCTACAAGACAAGTAAATTTTGGAAATTACTCATAGGAGACTCTCAACGCTTCTGGTAATATATCTCCTGGCAGTAAATTTCAAAATAGATTTGTCTTGCAGCAGAAGGAGACATCTCCAAAGACTTCTACAAGCAATTTCGGGATAAGATAATAACAGATAATCATCCATTATAAGATCTTGTCTGTCGTTTTAGGCAAATACCTTAAACCTTTCGTCAACAGCTTCCGCCAAATTACCTTAGTTGTGGGAAGAAAGCTGCAAACGTTTTTTTTTTTTATAATTTACGCGCGCCAAAGAAGATATGAATACTCTTATACTGTTACAGGAGAGGGCATTGTAGTGGTTTGAGACTCAGATATTATTAAGTTTCTGTAAACTCCAAGGGTAGCGTCCAGATAACTGGGAAGACCACTCTACTGCCAGTGGTATGCCTTCGCAGTAGAGCTGACTTAGCTTTCGCAATTGATCGACTTATTTATTTATTTCATGCGAAATAAATAGATGATTCTTAACATCAGGACTTGAACCGTGAACCAACAGCGTGATAAGCGATGATGTTACCACTACAGCACGGCCACAACGTTGAAGTGTTCAATATGAACTGTACGCAAACAAGCATTCTAAGCTTTACAAGCAACACTTTTCGGGGATTTAAAGAAAAGCTTTCACATAAAGGCTACGTCAACCCAGTAAAGGAGAATGACGATTTCTGGCGCAGATACAAACTACGACAAACTTAAGGAATGTTCTTAATTCTCGGTAGGTCATGGATGAAGGGGCTAGGGTCATTTTATCCTGTGTAAAAATTAAAGTTTTCACTTGGAGGTTCCATCACTTATAACATTTTCGCTTATGAGCGATTTGGAAAACCGTTAAAAAGCTACAGCTCTACAAACTCAAAATACAACTTATTTTACTTTCGACTGTTATTTTAAAATCTATCTAAAAAAGTTGTAGATAGTTTTTGTTTCTGATGATGCAGTTTTATTTTCCAAACAATTCACTATAAAAACTCTATAGAACATTTAAACGACTAATCAAATCGAAAGCAGTCATTAGTTATTGAAAGCAAAGAGATTAACAGCTCTCCATACAAACTGAATATTTTAGGGTGTTCCAGGAGCCAACTTCGTTTTGAACGATATGATTCCCTGAGTCCAGGCAAGAAAAAAATGTTTGCTTTTAAAGTCTACTTTAACCCGTTTTCAAGATATAGCTAAAAGTGAATGGATAGTGTGCATAGATAGCGCACTATACACTCAACCCTAGGAGGCATGAATAGTTATCTGGATAAAGTTCACCAGGGGAATACTTCAGCTCTAAGATCTTTTGTCACCTATTACGGCTCCTTGTGGTTGAGGAGATTCTAAAAATACTAAAAGGAGATGGATTTAACGCGACGAAATACTTTAACGATCAGATCAGCCGTTCAAAATTTCGAGGAGAGCAACAGTATTTATGTATCTACGGGCAACATTTTATATTTTAAACTAGTCTGGAATAAGAACATCAGCGATCAATCAAGCAGGCATGTGTGGCTTTCTGCACCCCAGTTCGAAACATCAAGCTTCGTACGGCGATTTTTAAGACCCTGAAAAATATAGATAGTCAGCCTCCATAGGGATAGCAAAAACCATAACCACTCTAAATATCTACTACAATAACAAGTCAGCCAAGCACACCGGAAGCAAAATTATAGCCATCAGCATTTATTACGCTCTTATGCAAGCCAATAGAAAACGGCTATACGACCAGTCTTTGACAAGAGTTTCATTACTACGATTCCCGACAAAATAACTTGGCAAATCGACAAGTCACGAATAAAGAACAAATGCCCTTCCACACATGGAAATGGATGAAGTCCCGGTAGCAAAACAATTTTTTTAATTTGAAAAAATCTAAATTTCCGAAGTCGGTTAACATTAATTTGTTGTGATCAGAATAAAAATTCCGATTTCCCCTCAAATTGTGACCACACGGACCACAGTCAGAGCAACCACGGACAGACACTGAAGACGGAATCGAAAGGGATACTATGTCCAGTTTAACTTTAGCAGTAATACAAAGATTAATCAACGCACTTTCTTTGTCATTGCCCAAACATCAGTAGTATTTGTCGGAATATCCTAGGAAAATCTTCCTCGATAACTTGAACGATCTGGAGGACACACCCGTCTATTCGATCGTGATGGATAAAGTTCCTGTTCAAAACGGATACAACCACATTCATCCATGGAACATAAGTATTATATATGTTAGACCTATTTTCTCTCATCTTCATATATACAACTGGGTAGCGCTATTTGAGTCCTGTCAGCCACCCCTCAACCTAATCTAAGATTAATCAAAATCTCGCGACAGACAATTTTCACAAAAACCTATACTTCTGCTTTTAGGAAAAATTAAGCGACTCGTATAGTGACGAGCTATACAAGTCCAGTTTTGGCATACCTGCCAAACTCGTCCGTCTTTGCAGGAAGACGATGGACAAAGTTGGTAGCAACATCACCGATGCCTTTGATGTCAGAAGTGGACGAAGTGGAAGTGGTGAAGTGCTGTTATCTGATTTCTTTAACATATTATATTTTTTTTTTTTAAGAAAATTTCCAAATCCCAGATCACTCAGACTCGATTTTCGGTTCAGTGTACTACCAAGCCCCTTTGGTGTAATGGTTGGAGAAACTTAGATTTTATTCGTTTCTCTCTGATGCTCGGCTGTGGTTACTGTTTCCCGGTCGGGCTCGAACCTGCATAGCTCGAGTCACAAGCAAACACACTACTCCATGGATTGTACAAAATTCTCAAGCTAACATCAGGGGTACAATCTTTCAAGAGTCTGTAGAACAGCGGGCTGTCAGTGGTGCTTTCGGGAGTATTGAAACAGAAGCCGCGTTAAACAGTTAACGAGGGCAAAACATCATGCCATCGTCAAAAAACGACTGTCAACTTTCTACCTAGGCTCCGCTGTAAATTCAAATAATGATACCAGAACAGAGAAACCGCCGTTTCTTTGGACTAAGAAGGCAATTGAGTAGCAAAGACCTCTCACGGACAACTAAGGTGAGTTTATATAACACCCACATCTTTCCAGTTCTACTTTACGTCGCAGGTGAAAACACCCTGAGTTGTTTTGAAAGACAAATTCTTCCATTGATTTTTAATCTCGTTTGTATCGACGGGAATGGAGGAGAAGATAGAACAACGAACTATACAAGTTGTACAGGGACATCGATCTAGTCAAAAGGGTCCCAACTAGTCACCTAAGATGGCTAAGCCATGTTGAGCGAATGGACAAAAACGCCTCGGCCTGGAAAGTGTTTGAATCCATCCAGGAGAGACGACTCGGTAAAGAAAGACCTCACCTAAGATGGAGCACACAAGTGGAAGAGGACCTCAACCAACTTCATTTTGTGGCTGGGGACACTTGTTTGTTGTGGCCCAAGTCCACTCAGAACTGTAGCGCCATCTAAAGTAAGTTTATATAGTGAAGAAACTTGCAACCGGTAATTCCAAAATTTATTTTCTTGTTAGGGTGTGATTTTTCCATACTACAGGATTTCCCGAATACATACACTATGTATCTAGAACGACGCATACCTACAAATAGGTTATGTTTTTTCCATAATGATACAACTGTAGGTAAGAGCATGACAATTTGATATGAAATATTCCCCTAAGTATTTTGTCCCTCTAACACTACAAAAATCCCCCACATCTAGTGGGGAAAATCCCTAATATGGCAACACTAATCCCGATTGTTTTAGACTGACGGTCTTTTGCACTGAGTGAGGCATCTTTTGCAATGGATGAGGCACCTTTTGCAATGGATGAGGCATCATATTAAATGCGATCCCTACACAATTACAGATTTACAGTTCAGTTATTTTTTTGCGAAAAAAAAAAAAAAACATCATGGTATATGAATCGATATCTACTGTACAAAAAAAAAAAGTAAAATAAAAAAACAAAAATAAGACTTACAATTTCAGCCATGTTTTCGAAACTTACCTGAAAAAAAGAAAAGAAAAATAAAACATTAACAAGAAAATATATTAACATTTACTTTAATAGCTAAAAAAAAAAAAATAACTACATTTAATTTTATTCCTGTGGAGGAGTCCCATAGCATATTTTCTTTGAGAAGAATTGCAACCCACACCGCACTTTCCATTTTCATTCTACGTAACTACACATTATCTTTATAACTTTTTTGGCTTATTTTCAGTTCCATGGTCTACCTAACTTCACTTCCAACATTGACTACATTTACCCCGGGATAATGGTATAACGAAAAAATGGCTACCTGTTAACTCCACTTAAATTAAGTCAAGCACACAAAGGTTAACACAGAGAAAAGTTTGCGGTTACATTGAAAAAGAAAACGTAAGAGCGTTTAAAGAAACTAAAACAAAGGTAGAAAGAAAGGAAAATCACGACTTATATCCTCTCCAACAGGTAGTAAGTCGTCCTCTCCTATCCGCATCTGGAATTGTTTGCTTTGGTCTTGGTCCCTTTTCATTATTTTCTGACTCGACCAAAAAACGTACAAAATTTCTTCCACTTGTTCGTAATTATTGCAGAAATGTAACAAGTACTAGTACTGTATCTGCATATACCTATATATATAGTAGATAGCAGCAAACACTGCAGTAACGTTCAACATAATGTGTCACACCGAATGCAGCAGTCAGCGTTCTTGCATCCACAACGAGGAAGCTTGAACTCAATAACCTGGAGAATATTTAAAATTCCATCTCGTCATCGTTGACTCAGAAAATAATGCACATACCAAGCGGTAAGAGAATATAAAAATAATTGCCGACAAAAATTTTTTAAAAAAAAAAGTAATAATAATTTATAACACCATTTCGAGGACATCTTCTCATAGCATCACCGCAACAGGTCCTCTGCTACTGCATACTTCTCCCCCCTCTCATAAATTTGATTTAATAAAGATGACACATACGAGATACAGAGAAAAACTTTGGTCATTTGTTACCCCTCCTTGCACAAGGATAAGTACACTTTACCATTGTTAACAGACAGAGGCCCACTTATACGATTCACGTATGCGTCTCTCTTACGGAATATCCTTAAAATAATCTCTATTCTGGTGTACCTGAGCAGTACTTTTCTTTTGTGAAAAAAAAACGAAAAAAAAAAAAACTTTAAAAGATTTTCATTTGTTATGCTCCTGCGTGTTCATAAGAGAAGAACTTCCTCCACACATTTTGATAGCAAATTAAAAGTTTTACGATTATGAACTAAAAGAGAGGACATTTTGTGTGGTGCTGCATGCGTGCTTCTTCTAAAATTACCTCCATCATTTTTGGACATACCCTCATAATTTGTGTTTCAGTTGCAGGTTTTCATTAGGCCAGGCACAAGCAGACAGTATTGTCTGGATAAGTCTGTTTTAATTACGCAACGGTCCTTTATTCTTCAGTTACAGAGGCATTACCCTTACTTTTACGAGTACACTCGGTTAGAGAATGTACTCAATTTAGATGAGCAAGTACCTTTGTTGAAGGAGATTTCTGGACCTTTATTGCATAGAATTTCATGTGTTGTTTGGGTAAGAACTTTGAAATTAAGAGGTTTTTAATGAGATTATTTTGCCTATCATTACTGGGAAATGAGCAAAGATTTAAGAGCCTAGGAAGCATTGAGACATTATTACTCTTAAACCACATATTGTAGGGTGATTCTGAAAATGTTCGAATAGAAGGGTAAGTGGTGACATAAACCACTTTACAACCGATAGTTAAAACATAGGGCAGATGTAACTATTTTCTCAGTCTGTACGTAGAGGCTACTTTTAAAGGTCTATCTATGCCCTTAAAGCGCGTTCTGCGGACAACTTCAGAAGGTCACAAAACAGTCCCAAGTTAAGTTTGAATTATCACAGTAGTAAGGGATACATTACTTGGACAGTGGTATTTAACTTTAATAATTAATAGAACTATTTGAGTAAACGGCTTTTAATCGTCCTTATAAATACTAATAAATAAAGCGTATTAGCACGTTTCAGTACAAGAGATGCTGAAGGAAAAATTCGGTATTAAATGTTTTCTTAAATGCATACGTTTTAAAAATCGCGAAAATTAAAGAAAATATATCACCTTGTTCATATTCAAAGTTACAATATACGAAAGCGATTCCGTTTTGTAACTAATTGTATCTTTCAGAAAAATCTACATCTTCATAAACAAAACAGGGTTTACAGTGAGAATCATAGTACATACACTCAGCGACAAAATCATAAGACATTCCCACAATATCTTAAGAAAAAAAAAAAAAAAAAATCGTAATATTTGCCAGATCTGATTGAATCATTAGGTAACAGGATGAATTTAGACCGCACTGTTATAAAATAATTTCTGGAAGACCCTTACTTTTGTTGTTAGCTCCTTTATTTTCTACAACTTCTAACTTAGGCATACATTTAAACATATTTTTGATCCACCTTGCCCATTCTGTACTAATGGATTCCTTGAATTCCGCAAAATTGTTACACTGCCTTCCACCTGCATATATTGCTTAGGTAAGCTCTCCCTAATTATAATCAAATCAGGCGATCTTGCTGGCCAGTTAAGAAGGGATATGTTTTTTTGAGTTACAGTACTCCTTGACTTGGCTGGAAGTATGAATTGCCGCATTATTATGTTGGAAAATTAAGTTTCTCTCGACAATAATTGATGCAAACCCCTCAATTTGTTCGTTAATAAATTCAATATATCTTGTGCTGTTAATTCTGCCGCTGATAAATTTTATTTCGGTTCCGTTGTAGCCAATTCCAGCCCATACCATTAGAAGACCTCCTCCCAGTTGGCGGCAACTTAAAATTCGTTGCTCCTTACGCAGATCGTGAAAATAGTAATCCCAGCCATCAGGTTCATCTAAATTGAACTATTTTCCATCTGCGAATATGACTTTTTTGCACTTTTTGTTCCAATGGCAATATGGCACATTTTGTGAGCTTCGGTAAAGGTGGCTTCCGAAGCAGTTTTCGTCTTTCGAGGTGTTCGCATTGTTATAAAACTCCCCTCATATTTTTTAGGTTGGGTTTAGCTCTCGCTTTAGCTGCGATTGGACGAGCTGTTAAAGAACAATTTTTCTCTTCGAGTTAATGCTGGTTTTCTTCTTTTTCGGGATCGTTTGTTAAATTTATCACTACTGTTCGATTTCTCTTCATTGACTTTGATACTTTTACAAAACCAAAGTGGTTTGCTTGTTAGCGTAGACTAAGGACTTTACGTAGCCCTAGAGAAAATAATCCAGGGGCGTCAAGTCGCATGATCGCGGCGGCAAATTGATGAACGTTCGCCGTAAGATGACCCAGTCGCCATATTTCTCCTTCAGCTTGTATGGCATGTAGCGCCGTCTTGTTGGAACCACAGCTCGGATATATCGATGTTGTCGAGCTCTGGCCACAGAAAGTCGGTTAACATCTCTCTATACCGAGGGCCATTGACGTTAACGGTGTCTCCTTCTTCAGTGTCATAAACCGCACCAAACAGTCAATCTTTGTAGATGCTTTGATGCTTGGTCGAACACTTGTGGATTGTGGTCGCTCCAATAACGGCAATTTTGCTTGTTGACATAGCCGCTGAGCCAAAAATGGGCCTCGTCCGAAAAGATGATTTTTTGGCCAAAATCCGGATCTCCAGCCAACATTTCCAGCGCCCAATTAACGAACTCACGGCGTTGTTTATGGGCGTCCGAGTTAAATTCTTGCGGCAGCACAATCTTATACGGATGTAGGCCCAAATCCAACCGCAAAATAAGCTTGCTTGACTGTCTGGCGATGCCCAATTTAGCTGATCAGCGCCGAACCAATATTTCTGGGTCTACTTCGATATTGGCCACTAGGGCGGCTATGTTTTCTTCACCTCGCACCGATCTTTGTCTGGTTGGTGGCTTAAGGTCCAAGAGAGTGTACTCACGCTCAAACTTTTCTACGGTGCGACGAATTGCCTGCGCACTGTAGCCATGATGACGACCGACCTCACGACGAAATTCACGTTGCGTATTTACAACTGAGCCGGAATTTCGATAATATTTTTTAATAATTTCTACACGTTCGGGAAGCGTCAAACGATGCACTACGAAATGGCAAACCTTACTGAATATTTTGACAGCTGAACGACGTCATTGATAACTTTGACAGTTGCTGGAACATAACAATTGGAAAGCTGTCATTGCTATCCGGTCACTCTTTACTTCAGCTGAATTTAATAACATTTTTCCACATCCCTTACTCTCGCTTTTTGAAAAAAATTTGTGAAATGATAATAAAACAAGCCCAGAACTATTTTCACCAATGTTTACTTGGTACAGTTTCATAGTGACTTTTGTCACGAAGTATCGACACAAAATGATCACATCCAATTTTCGGGTTTTCCCCAAAAAAACAATAAAATTAAGTTAAGGCAGTGCGGTCTAAATATATCCTGTTACCTACTATCAATAACTCCTAAAAGCAAAAGCTTTTGTCAGCTACTAATACTACTGGTACGAGTACCAGCTTTTGCGATAGTACCGGCGTAAGGACCTACTTTTTGTGACTATAGATAGGGCAAAGTATCATTTTCAAGCCAATATAACTATGTAAAGGGCTATCAAATTATTGCATTTACTGTTGTTATCATTATTAATCCATTAATACAGAAGATACCTGTATTAAAATCAGTTTGGGAAGAAATTTTCAAAAGACAAGTCGGAACGAATAGACAAAAGGATTTAACTTTGTACACAAATTAATTCCTACTTTAATTTCTTTAAATTTCACTTCCTTGGCGCTACCATATCCCCAGTAAAAGGGATTAAGTTAGTTGCCCATTAAAACCACACGAGAATATTCATTTAACCTAGACATGTGTTTCGTAATAAATATTTTCTGATGATCTTTTTTAATTTTTATTTTTTTTTTTATCTTCTAAGATGGGATCACTTAATCTTTGTTTTGTGTCATGTCTCCTAATGCATCTGAACGAAGATATTATGAATGCGATAATATTTTCAGTTTGACATACATCCCACAAATAAATGTCCCCTTTGTAGTGTGGGAGGTTTTTTTTTTATTTTTTTGTTTGTCAATATATTTATTCTCCTGCTTCACCATTTGTTCTTTAATAAATCGTTGAGATTTAAAATTTTCCAAATATAGAAGGGGACGGACATTAACCCCAATTTGATCGTTTAGCTTTTTCAGATTAGAAGTAAAGGTGAATTGCTTGGCCTTGAGCTCATAATGGGTAGATTCAAAATTAGAAATTGTTAAATTGGCGATAGTTAATCCTGATGTTACTCGTAGGTATAGAAAAATAAAAGCTATTTATGCCATTGCCCCAAATTATTCCTTACGGAGTATGTTACGAATTGTATGATGTAGAATTTTTTGAAGAAGAAATAATTTATCTATTGTGTATACGAGGGTGGGTCAACAAGTCCCTGAAAATTAACACAAATTGTGTCGTCACCTTAAATTTAATTTTTTTTTGTCAAGAATCATCTTTCAAAAGAACGCACCCAAATTTTCAGACAGATCTGTCAAATAGTTTTGTTGTGGCAGCCATTTTATATAGTCGCCTACTAGCATTTTCGTTAAAATGGAAAAAAGTGAATTTCGAGTGCTCATTAAACACTATTTTTTGCGACAAAAAACTATCACGCAAACCAAACAAAAGCTTGACAAATTTTATGGGGACTCTTCACCATCGATTGGAACCATTCACCACTGGTTTACTCAATTTCGGTGCGGTCGTTCAAGCACAAGTGACGCCGAACGTTCTGGTCGCCCAATTGAGGTCACCACACCAGAAATGGTTGACAAAATCCATGGTTTGATAATGGACCTTCCGCAAGATGGGTGCCGCGTTTGCTCACAATCGACAACAAACGCATTCGTTTGACAACTTTAAAGGTGTATTTGGTGATGTTCCACAAAAATTCGGCTGAGTTTTTGCGTCGTTTCGTAACCGTGAATGAAATCTGGATTCACCACAACACACCAGAAACTAAGGAATAGTCAAAACAATGGACTTCTCCTGGTGAATCGAAGCCGAAGAAGGCCAAGGGGGGTTTGTCAACAAACAAGGTTATGTCAAAAATCTTTTTTTGGATGCGCGCGGTGTTATTCACATCGATTACCTTGAAAAGGGTAAAACGATCACCGGCGCATATTACGCAGAGCTGCTGGATCGAACCCAAGCCGATTTGAAGCAGAAACGGCCGCATTTGGCGAAGAAAAAAGTTATTTTTCACCAGGACAACGCACCAGCGCACAAGTTCGCAGTCGCAATGGCAAAATTGCATGAGTTAGGCTACGAACTCCTCCCTCATCCAGCATATTCCCCAGATTTAGCCCCCTGCGACTATTTCTTGTTTCCAAACATGAAGAAATGGCTCGGAAAATGCTTATTTTGAGGGGCTCGAGAAATCGTATTATTTGGAGGGCCTCAAAGAATTGGAGAAACGTTGGATGAAGTGTATAGAGCTAAAAGAAGACTAGGAGTGTTCCTTATTTAATTTTTCAGGGACTTATTGACCCACCCTCGTATCTATTTATCTTTTAGGAAAAAACACTTAATAATTATTGTGGATTTGATATTGCAAATTGGTGGTGAGTCTTTACTTTAGGTGAACTATCAACAACTCAATTACTATTTACGGAGAAGTTTGAAGAATTATACTTTTCTATACAGACAAGTAGCTACTGCTCTGCCCACCATAGTGGATAGTTGTGAAAAAGAAAATGTTTAAATGACAGCGTATTTGTCAAAATACGTCTTGAAAAAATTACGCATTATTCTGGTTTTGAAGAGCAGACAATTCTTTGAATTTATTGCCTTTTTTTTGTGTTCCATACATAACCAAATGGTAAAACGCAATACAGTGAAACCTGTCAAGTTAGCCATCCTTGTGAGCTGGCCACCTACGAAGAAAATCTGTTACAAAATATACATTGTCCGCATTCATCTCTTTCTTGGAATTTGGATGCATATAAATAAATAATAATAATAAAAATATTTGGGGGTACCCAAAGAAAACAAAAAAAGAAAAAAATGTTCAATCATCATGAGATACATCGAATAAAAGCTATAGACTCAGGGAATCCAAGTGAACCCCCATCCCCCTTTTAAATACAGTATTGAAGAAAATGTATGACAGCAAGCCCGAGTTGTTTAAAAATTATAGTAGCATTGAAGGTAGACTTTCTTTCAAGGAGAATATTCCATCATCTTCTTCCATAAGCGAATGAATTTACCAGAAGACTGCAGTGAGAGGGAATATTGATGAAAGTTCGGGCACCTAGGTTAGACGCCGTGCACTACAATTTGGAATGTCTCCGGCAATTTGTTTAAATAATCACAAACGATTTGCATTTGTACCCGCAATTGACTCAATAACTAATGGAAAATTCCCATATGCGCCGGCGAGAGTGGAATGAAAAGGTTTTGCAGCTCCATATTGACGAAAAAATCATTATGAGTGACGAACTCAAAATATCCACTATTGAGTAACTAAAAATCCTCAATTGATACACCAATGACCTTTACACCCTGATAGCTCATATAGATACTGTATGTTGTGCCATTTGAAAACGTAAGAGGCAATGCTGTAACAAATACTGATGATGGTTATCATGACATGTGCAAAACTTCTTTGTGACCGAATTGGATCGATTGGGCCTACAAAACATGTGGTTCCAATAGAACGATGCCACATCACACACATCACTAGCTAACGATGCGATGGATGTTTTGGTAGACATTTTTCCCGTCCGCATAATATCAAACAGAGGTGATATCGATTGGCTCACTGGATCCCCTGATTTGACTGCCCCCGATCTCCCTTTATGGGTACTTGAAAGGAAAAGTCTACGGCAACAAGCCAACCACAATCCCGATGCTGAATAGTAGATAGTCCCATTCAAAAATCATCAACATCGGTTGAAGTTAGAGTAAGATATGCTGAATGGCATTTCAAATGGCTCATAGCTTTTTTTTTTATTTGTTGGCTTAGCGCGTAGGTGCTTCTTTTGAAAATCATCGAAATCGTGAAGTGGGCCATCTGTTGAGTAGACTTCTGGAAGTTCGAAATGTTCGAGTTTTTTCCAAAACTGTAAGAAGAAGACACAAGGATTCTGGATTAAGACTATACAGACCAGCAAAGACCCCCTTCTCACCAGACGCCATAGAGTAGCTTGTACTGGCTTCGCCCGAAATAACGAAAACTGGTCTGAGGACGACTGGAAGCAAGTGCTCTTCAATAAAGAGTTTAGATTTTGCCTGAAGCCAGACAACAGACGAGGAAAAGTGTATAGACGATCAGGTGGCTTATGGTGTAGGTTCCATAATAGTCTGGGGCGGCATATGCTTGGTAGAACGCACAAAGTTATACGTGGTAGAAAATGCGTCCTTATCAGCAGAGCGGTATATGAGGGACATTTTAGAAGAAATTGTTGTGCCATTTGCCCCAAATATTTGTGACAACTTTCTTTTAATGGAAGACAACGCTCGTCCCCACACTGTAAGTAGGGTGTCAGAGTATCTTCGAGATGCCCAACTGAACACCAACTGAAACTGGCCAGCTTAAGTCAGGGGATCGACTTGAATCTCATTGAGCATGCCTGGGACTTACTTGATAGATAGTTAAAGCAGAGAAATACGGACCCATCCACCTTGAAGTGCTTTGCTCGAAGCATGGGACCAAATACTCCAGGATAACATCGATAACATTATCAAAAGTATGATAAGGAGACTTCTTTCGGTAATATGAGCAAGAGGTGGGAGGGTGATTTGTACGCTTTTCATAAAGGGTGTTTTTTTTTAGAGGTACATAACTTTAAAATGAAATAGAACACATAAAAATCATGGTAATGGCCATAGTATTGGCTTTATTGGAAAGATAATTTTATGCCATTAGTGATTAAGTATGACTTCTGACATATGGGCGCCACGACTGGCTTGAATAAAGCGCAATCTGAAAGCCAAATTTTGACCACTTTTTCGAGCACTGGGGGCCGTATATCTGCAATAACGGTGCCAATTTTGGCTTCCAAGTCGTCTATTGTCTCTTGTTTATCGGCGTAGACTAGCGACTTCACATATCCTCACAGAAAACAATCCCAAGGTCTTGGAGGCCAATTCACAGGTTTATTACGCGAACTTATGCGCTCATCGAATGTTCTCTTCAATAAATTGATTATGACGCTCGCTGTGTGTCATGTTGCGTCGTCTTGTTGAAACCATAGCTCTTCCACATTAATGCCATTCAAATGGGGACCGAAAAAGTCAGTAATCATGAATATATAGAACTATCCATTGACTGCAACGTTCTGGACGGCATCACTTTTGAAGAAATACGGGCCACCAGCCCATAAAACACACCAAGAAGTGACTTTTTGTGGATGTAACGGTGTCTGGATAATGGCTTGCTCACTTTCTTTACTCGAAATGCGCTAATTTTGCTCTTTCGACGTAGCCATTCAATGAGCCTCATCGCTGAACAAAATATGAGGATAAGTTTCGCGAACTGAACTACGATTTTTTTTTAAAAAAAAATGTGCACAATTTGCAAGCGTTGTTCTGGCGTAAGTCTATTCATCGTGAAATGACAAGCCAAACTGAGCACAAATCAGCTGTCAGCTGTCAAATTGGCTGTCGCTGAAAAAAGTATTGCCAATTCGAAAAACAAACTTCTAAAAAAAAAACACCCTTCACTTGACATTATCTAACAAATTTGTTGCAGGTGTCTTTGAGACATAATCATCTTTAAAACTGCTTTCTGCTTTCTCACATTCGTGCAATTTTGTACGATTTTCTTATTTTAAGTAGAAAAATATAAAAATGGTCGGTTACTAGAGGGCGGCAGATTACTCTACATTTCGATACTTTTTTCGATTTCCGCGTGATACTTTAGACAATTGCGGCAACACTGCTGTACTGCAATGGAATCTCTAATCCGCTTAAATAGTTGTTCTTGATCAGATACTCTTCTGTATAAATGGCATACTACTTTCTGCGATACTCATGGTTCGTTGACATTTTTCTGAAGATATATTTTTCGTCCCTTCTGTTCTGCATCTAGAAATGAGGAGTGGATCTGGGGAATCCATATTCAAAGCCCAATAAATTTTTTGACAATTTTTTCATCGATGAAAGGGGCTTCGATTTTGGCTCCTCAAAACTTTCCAACTCCAACCTGTAGGAGTTCCTGTAAAAGATATTTATTGCTTTTCACATATTCATATGTTCGGGTCTGCGCCCAACTAAAGTTGATGTGGTGAAATAAAGCATTGACGCGCGTAGGTATCGGTCAATCGTTCATGGCTAAAGCTTTAGAATTTCGGCATAAACTATTAGCAACATGAACCCTACACTAGTTAGTTCGCCTCTCGACTTATCCAGCGAAAACCAGGACAGTGTTTGCCTCGCCTGAGTACCGTCTCTAGTTCTTCTGTTTTTCTAGACAAGAATTCCACAGATCACAATGCTTCACCTTAAAAAAAAAAAAAACAAGCAAACAAATTCAAACCTATTAAGGCTCACTCGAGTGAAAATTTCCATTTTATAATCAAAAATCCTTCCAATTTGTCCTTCCACCCACATTCACGCAACTGGCAGTTAAAAATTAAAAAAAAAAAAAAAAAAAATAGCAATTTTTTTTTTTTTTCTAATAAAAAAAATCAGAGGAGCAAAATGTTCAAATCAGTGTCAGTTGTTTCCTTAGATCTCAATAAGGAACACAGACGTTTTCATATACGGATATTTTCCACAACCCGGATGCAGTACGTCATGACTGCCTAAACTTTTCGATTAAAAAATTATTTCAATTTTTACGCAACATTCCTTTGGGTAACTTTTTCGATTCGTGCGCCCTCGTGTTACATTTTAGCCAGTTGGATGAATGCTCCCTGTTCCGTTGTCCTTAACCTTTTCCTTTTAATAATTCAACCCTCTTTGTTATACGAAATTGCGCAACTTTCACCCTCATCAGTCTGCAAAAAAGAAAAGAAAAACAACCACGCCACGAACAGAATTGAGTAATAAATAATAAGAAGCGTATTCATGCGTAACAAGTGAATTCTTCTTTCTTTCTTTAGTTGCATCTTACTTTGTGTCCTGTCTGCTGTCACATGAAATGGCGTTTTATCCTTTTGCGAAACGCCGACACATCGTCTTGTTAGTCTCATTTCCTACTTAGGCATGGTCAATTGTTATTAAAAAAAAAAAAAAATAACCGAAACAAAGAAGAGAAAAGTATATGACAAAATGGGAGAGATAAAGAAATAGCATCTGCTACTACTACTTTCGTCCTGAAGAAAGCTGATTAAGGGTTTAAGCGCACACAAAAACAGGATACCACCGGGTTAAGCAAAAAATAAAAGAAGAGATATCCCCCCAAACGACAGGTGACTCTGTGTCCGTTCTGGGCCCTCTGCTTATCAAATTGATGTTATCTTCTGTGCGGACTGTAACAATTGAGCAGGAAAAAAAAAAGGTAAAAACCAACAAATTGATGCTCCTGATGTTCACACGGGATGGGCAATATTGTGTTCTGTTCACAGAAATGACTACGGATGCATAAACAACAAAGCTTTCGCTTTCCAACTGCTGCTGGGAATTTTCTGCATTTCTTTTTTTGCTGTCGATCCATGGACCAATTTGTATCTCATTCGGAACTTTCTTTCAGCAAGACTGGACACAAGATGGAGTTGTAGCAGCTGTAAAGGAAGTGCGCGCGTGCTATTCATTAAATTGTTATGTTGCCGCTGCTCTTTTAATTATATTTATATCTTTTTTGTGGACTGACGATGATGGGCTTTTATGTGCGAGCGGGTTATTGAAATAACATTTTCGAAATGATTATTGACAGCTCTTAAACGGCAAGGTGTTATCTGTGTAGATTATGCAATCTGACGCGTGGATACGAAAATATTTTCCCAACAAATCACTTGAGGCGGTGAGAAGTTCTCATTAAGCAAACTAATAATTAAGATGTTGTTATATTCAAGGGTTTGGTTATGATTGCGGATTTGACTTGGATAAGGTTAGAAGCATTCTGTTAGCCTGTAAGTAATGGATGATAGTTTCAAACTGGATTTGTAAGATAAACTCAGTATGCTACTATAGTGACAGGCATTAAATGCTAGTTGATTGTACTAGTTCCTAAGAATTCCCTTGCATTATGACCAGATAACTACTTTAAGAATGTTAGGATTGGATAATGTACATGGGACTCGGGCAGATGAAAGAAGGATAGTGCCACGTTGCACTATGTACGATCTAAGTTTAAAATTACACTGCCGCATCTCTGCATTCTGGATTATCTGTGGCAGCCTCTGCATAGCTACGGTATGATAATCTGCAAGGAACAAGAAAGAAATTGGTTACAAAGCGAATGCTCACCAACGATAACATCGGAGGGGAGGCTCTACTCGAGTTTGTAGTGTATAAGGATCTAGCTATCACTTACAGATGAACAGAATCGACTTTCATAGATGCTAGGCGAAAGTGGTTATTCATATAACTTTGTGCAAAACGAGTGGTATACCAATGAAACACAATAATAAACCTCGAAGAAGGAAAAACTTGTACAGAAAGGTATGTAGATACGAGTACCTGAAATACTGCAGAGCACTAAGTATGTAGAATCTCAACTGTAGTATGTAACTAAAGAGTGATTCGATTGGAGGTTATAATTTAAATATGGCACTTCTGTGGTTCTGTCAAAGATAAACAGCTGATATTTGACATCTGTAAATACTAAGCTTTGACATTTGTAATTATGGAGCGGAATACGAGAGAGAAACGCATTTTAATTGTTAAAACCCATCGCCGAAATGGGAAAAATTTAAGCGGCACGAATCGCGCATCTACATGCGTACAAGATCCAAGTGACTCAGGAATTGTGGTCAACTTCAGCGATGAGGGCAACTTTCAACTGAATGGCTACGTAAACAAACAAAATTGTCGCATTTGGGGTTATGAAAATCCACGGGCCATTCACGAACAACCAATGCACCTAAAAAATTACTATTTGGCCGGCGGCGTAATTGTGCAGTACTACTTCGAAAATTCTCGTGGTGCTGCTGTCAATGGTGAACGTTATCCGGATATGATAACAAATTATTTTCGGCACCAATTCAACAATATTGATGTAGAAGACATATTGGTTCAACAAGACGTGTCACACAGCACGAGAAACAATGTAGTTATTGCATACAAAGTTCCCCAACCGCGTCATCTCTTATTTCGGCGACCAAAATTTGCCATCGAGATAGGACTATATCACGCCGTTGGGTTTCGACGCTGTCCGTGAGAGTGTTCAGGAGAATCCGAGGCAGTCGATTTCGGGTCGCTCACAAGAACTCGGCCTTTCGCAGACCACAACTTGGCGAATTTTGCGTCGTGACTTGGGCCTGCACCCGTACGAAATTCAACTGACCCAGGAGCTGAAGGTCGTAAACGACCATAAACAACGACATGTGTTCGCTGAATGGGCTCTGGAGCAGTTGGAAACTGACCCTAATTTTCATCGAAAAATCATCTTCAACGATGACGCCCATTTCTGGATAAATGGGTACGTCAACAAACAAAATTGTCGAATTTGGGACGATACCAATCCACATGAGATCAAAGAGCGTCCAATGCATCCCGAAAAAGTCACTGTTTTGTGTGGATTTTGGGCTGGCGGCATCATCGGTCCATATTTCTTTGAGAACGACGTTGGCCAGGCCATCGCCGTCAAGCGATATAGGTCGATGATTACCAACTTCTTTTGGCCTGAATTGGATCATATGGACACCAACAACATGTGGTTTCAACAGGATGGCGCTACATGCCACACAGCTCACGCCACATTTAAAATTCTGCACGAGCGATTCGAGGGCATGGTCACGTGGAGGTGAGGTGAACTGGCCACCGAGATCGTGCGATTTGACCCCGTTAGACTTTTTCTTGTGGGGTTTACTGAAGTCACATGTCTATGCGAATAAGCCACAAGCCATAGCGGCCCTCAAAGCCAACATAACCCATGCCATCGGTCAAATTCAGCCTGCTTTATGCGCCAGAGTCATGGAAAATTGGACATTTCGGATGCACGCCACTCAGAGAAACCGCGGCGGACATTTGAACGGTGTTATATTCCATACATAAGGGCATCGATAGGCCCTTTATGAAAGATCTTCTATGTACTATACCTACGTCACCTATCGATATTTGCAAACTATTTGACAGAGGAACGGTGGGGGGCCATGACTGGGAACGTTGGTCGTTGAGAAGTTCTACACATGATGGTAGCTCAAATAGATGTTAGCGATATCCACATGACATTCTAACTTTAGCTATCGTCTGAAGAATATGAGACTTGTGTAGGACGATGCATGGAGGATGTTGAAACGGTGGCACACATATTGTATCAATGCTCATCACTAGCTAGCAGAAAAAAGGACATTTTGGAGGCTACTGTTAGTTGCAAACTGAACAAATCAACCGGATGTCGTTCCTAAGTAGTAATTTCGGTTAAGTTGACTGGTAGAAGAGAAACGAAAAGGAACCCAACAAGGTGATCTGGTTCTGAAGCATTTGGAATAAAATAAATAATTATTTTGTTCCAAATGCTTCAGAATTTCCCATAGGTATGCTTTACAATGTCCAGATCGATATTTTGTATAATTCTGTGTCGCCCTCCTTCAGAGTTAGAATACCCAGCAACCCGGTTGACCTAGCAACCGATGGAAGGGCAACGAAAATGGCCAGCAAAGTACTGTCCTGTATTTTGGAGAGCAGTTTAAAAAGGTAGAAAACATTTGAATTCAAAATTTTGCATCTGAGAAGATAATACAACAGATAGGAACGGATTGATGGGACCTGCTGGCAAGGAAAATCCACATTATCAAGAATACGAAACTCAATATCTGAAACCCCATGCAACAATTCATTTTCGTCATTTCTGTGCACTATCTGCCTTATTTATCTCTGTCCAAAACTTTGCCCTGTGCAACATCATAAATACAAATGACCATAGTCATAACTTTTTGTCACAACCGAAATCCCCTGCAATCCCAATCAATCTTTCAAATCTCATTCCAGTTGGATTCGAACCGCAAAAAGTTCAAACTAGAATCTCGCACTCGCTCAAAACCATACACGCAAGTCTTATCGCAGCCCCCAAATCGTGGACTTAAACAATTTAGATCAACAATTTATTCAAAAAGTTTAGTATGTACGAGTACGTGCATGACGTACTTGGTTGTTGATGTCTGGCATGTCGCAGTCTCTCATAATGCACGCGGTGGGCTAGCAATCGATCCGTTTTCTGCAAATGACTTCTGCTGCTATTCAGCATATTCATGACTGACATTCGTAAATTGGTTAAGTATTTATGTCACATGCAAACTGATTGACTTTGATGCTACTGATGATGATGACGATGGTGAAGACTGGCAACAATGTTTCCACTTGTTGACCACGCGGTAACGACACACAAATTCGCTTGTGTCTGTCTCCAGAGCCGGTTGACGAAATCTATTTTTGTGTCTCGTTTTTTTTTTAGGACTACCGTCAGCTGTGTGACAATTATTACAAATTGCCGGCAGTTTATTTCCATTAAAGTCAATTGGTATAAATTCACTCATCTGCCTTCCACTTCGGCCCGGAGAAGCAGAGTGTGGTGATGAATACGGCCAAACAAACAGCTATAGCGCATCATTAGGTTTTTTTTTTTAGCTGAGCATTTTAGTAGTGGAGGGGTGGACGAAGTGTCGGTTAAAGAACGATACTTCTGACGGAACATATCAGATGGCAGAGTGTGGAAGAGCTTACTCCAACACATACGACACAAAACCTCCCCCAGCGCAAATGACGCTGCTGGAAAGTAGGGGACTGAAAGGTGGAGGCGGCGGGAAGGCGAAAGGCTAAATTTATGGGATCACTTTTGGTATAGTGTCTTTTTTTTCACTCTGCGCATTTTTTAGTGCTTAGTTGACACAGAAATACATCCATACACTCACAGAGAAAAGAGAGCTACACTTGGCATCAGTTTTGAAATTAATTAAAAGGAAGAGGGAGGAATAAAATTGATACAGCGCGGTATATATGTATGATGGTGTTCTGGATTCTTAAGTGTGACATGTGACTTAAGTTGGTTTTAATGGCTTCCACTCCATTAGGCGAATAGTGGCATTGCAATGAGCAGAAACAGATGAAAGAAAGAAAAATGGTTATATGTATGCATGTGGTTGTGTGGAAGAGGGGTATAAAAAATTGGAACACTGATGAGATAATTTCGACAAAAGATGAAATGTTTTGTAGACGCTTTCAAGGTCTTCCCCCAACGATGAATTCAATAGGATTGCAATTTTATTTTTTCTTTCTGCCTCTTCGTAAGTAGGAAGCTGTAAATGATGTCGAATGGCAGTAGTATCTGAAAGAGGTTTCAAGTTATATTAGATTGATTATTGCAGCGGGATTGATTGGAGAATGCAATAGAGCTTGTGGTATAGATTTTTCTGGTGAAATTTGGTTCGTTTTTTTTTTGCCCAACAAAAACAAAAAGTCAATAATTGTAAATTATCTAATGCCACTAACGCATAAAGTTATACATCAGGTTCTAGGCCTACACAACATCGAATAGTTAAAGTTTTAATTCATCAACTTCCAATTCATCGTTTCTTTTTTTTAAAGGCACGCCCATGTATTTGCCGACCATGATGAAATTAAAAGAATCATTTACAAAAAAAAAATACTCTCTTTCAAGTTGAGTACAGCTTATATTATCGATTACTTCAAATTATCATATAAACAATTTCTACTCTTTTCCTTGATTTTCATTTTAAATCAAGATGTCATCGCCAACAGTGGTGCACCAGTGGATGCGTTTGGGCAATTGAGTGCGTTAACCACAGCACATAGGAAGATTTACTGGCGGTTAGATTCTTGTTTACTTTCCACTTTCCTCCTCTGTTAATATCCGGTACATATGGAGGGAATCGAAGACGACAATTTCTTTTCATAGGCATAGGTTTTTCCTTTAAACAATGCCTTATTATGACCCAGTCTGATGAGAACTTCTTTTGTTGGTTTGAGGATTTTTCTGTACACTAGGGAAATGTGAATTTCGTAAAAAAAATAACGTCACGATATTTTCTTTTAAGAAATTCAGAATTCAACAGAGCAAAATTATGCTCAAACCATTTGTGAAAATCCAGACGGACTTATATCACTTTTGAATTGTTGATTTGATTCCAAAGAGTAAACTTGCTAAAATGAATCATTTATGAATCCTTTCGAATTAAAAAGTACGTAGAATGAGAGATACGAGTATTGTTTTACTTTCTTTTCTGTTTTGAACTGATTGTTTCTACGCTACACGATAGGAATGGGACAGATTTTTATTTATATTTTGTTGAGGCACATCGCTTTTGTCTTGGTGTTTAAGGTGGTTTTTGTTTTTTATCTAAAAAAAAATGTTGTACACCTTTGCATTCCTTGGAAATTCAGTGCTCAGGGCACTGGAGCAATTACAATAAATAGTTATTAGGTCATTACATATGGAATTGCCGACCTACCGGTCATTCCTAAGTGATCGTTGTGGCGTGAAATTGTGCAGAGAAATTGAAAATAAAGTTGCAGTTTAAGAAAAGAGTGCAGTTTAATCTTTCTAACGGTAAAAAATTAATTTACGCTATTAGCCATTGAGTTGACTTTTTTCCTTACATAGAAAATGCTTTCACCAACAATTTTTAGGGCAATTTCCCTTTTTCAATTTAAAAAAATCATGAACGCAGCCGCAGCGACTAGAGAAATTAACGGTGCTTTTGGTTTGGGTACGTGTAGTGGGAGAACTGCTCGAAACTAGTTTACCAAGTTCAGCGAGGGACATTTTTCACTCGAAAATTTGCCAAGGGGTAGACCAGAGAATGTTAGTAATAATGAAGAACTTGCAGCAGCTGTTGAAGAGAATCCAGCTACGACTGTTCTTAGCCTTGCTACAAGGTTCAAAGTGTCAACTGCAACCATAAGTCTTCCACCCTATCATATCGGAAGAGGTCGGGAGAATGGGTAGACGTGGATGAGCTTCCCAGTGGACTTAGCAAGGCAGACTTACACCCCAAAAAGGTAATGGTGACAGTATGGTGGATGAGTGAGTCTACCTCAAACGCGGAGAAACAATCACGACCGAGTCGTACTGTAGAGAAATCGACATAATGCACAACAAATTGCTCCAAAAACAGCCGTCACTAGTAAATAGGCATGGTCCCATACTGCTGCATGACAACGCAAAACCACATACTGCACAGTCGACGTTCCTGAAGCTGGCGGAGTTGGGTTATGAAGTTTTGCCTCATCTGCTTTACTCACCAGACTTATCCCCGACCGATTACCACCTTTTCCGAAGTTTGGGCAATTACCTCCAAAATAAACAATTCATAAGCCCAGATGCCATAAAACAGGACTTTAAGGACTTCTTAGCCCGAAAGGATAAGGACTTTTTCAAAAGAGGCATTTTTGCTTTGGTGGAACGTTGGAAAAATGTCACAGATGTAAATGCAGATTATTTTTTGGAATAAACTTTTTCAATTTTTGAAATAGAGTTGTTTAACTTTCCACATAAAAATCTGCAACTTCATATATAACGACCTAATATATTACTAAACATTAAGCAGAGTGTTAAATTGGTTTTCGTTAAAAGTTATTATACACAACATACGTACCGTTTTTATACCCTATCCTATGGAGTATATTAATTTTGATAGATCTTCAAAAATGTACATATTTATGATCATTATCGAAAGTTATGCGAATCTAATACCATCACAAATTGTTGAGCCTTAAATTTGAGCTAGGAAGGTGAAATTTTAAATATAAGCTTTCTAGAATCCAATGCTGACAAATGCGCCCAAACTGAAAAACTTCACATTCTCTACAACTCGCCAACACATTATGCATAGTTACGACCACTTAAAAAAAAAAGTGTGATTCAGGCCTCGCAGGGTTAGTGTTCCGTACCGCTATTTAAACTGTATCTTTATTTTCCTTTCTTTTTTTTAAATGAAATTTCCAAGTCGCAGATCACTCCGATTCAATTTCGGTTCATTGTACTACCATGCAGAAACCCTTTTTTGGTGTACTGGTTGGAGAGACTTATATTTTACTGTATTCCCTATTTTATCGCTTTTTTTTATAAAAAAATGATCCACCGAAATAGACAGTTACATTCCTCCCCTTCAAAATTTTACCCACAATACGCGTCATACTTGGAATGCACATCAGTTCAATGTGGGGGACGGGATTTCAAAAATCTTTACATCATCTTTGTTAGCCGACTAACTCAAAAACTCCTAAACGGATTTCGATGAAATTTGGAACGCATACTTGAAATACTAGGTGGGGTGAAAAGTAACCTCCTTGGGAATGAAAAAAATTTTTTTTTTTAAATGTTTTTTCATTTTATTCAATATAGTCCCCTTTTAGCTTGATACACTTATTCCAGCGATTTTCCAACTTCTTGATACCGTCCGAAAAGTAATTTTCCGGAAGGTCTGCAAAATACTCCTCTGTGGCGTCGATGATTTCCTCGCGTGAGCTGAATTTTTTATTGATGAGCCATCTTTTGAGGTTTGGGAAGAGATAATTGTCCGAGGGAGCCAAATCGGGCGAATACGGTGGATGCGACAGCAATTGGAGCCGTAAGTCATTGATTTTAGCCGTGGTTGCGATGCTCTTGTGCGCCGGCGCATTGCAAAAACAAAATTTTTTTTCGCTTCATGTGAGGCCGTTTTGCAGCGATTTCGGCCTTCAATCGCTCCAATAATGCACAGTAATACTCGCTGTTGATGGTTTTTCCTTTTTCGAGGTAGTCCACGAAGAGTATGCCATGATAATCCCAGAAAACCGACGCCATAACCTTTCCGACCCATTGAGCCTCCCTCGGCCGCTTCGGACCACTCGTGCCGGCTTCAGTCCATTGCCGGGCACTCATTCTGTTCTCTGGTGTGTAATAGTGGATCCAGGTTTCATCAACAGTTACCAATCGACGCCAAAAGTCCGCCCGATTCCGCATCAGCAAGTCCAAACACTCTTTCGAAGTGCTCTCGCGTCCGTGTTTTTGGTCAGGAGTGAGCATGCGCTGCACCCAGCGGCAGGATAACTTTTTCATATGCAGAATATTGCCCAAAGTATGGCGTGTGCGCTCAGTACTAATCTTTGTGGTATAAAAAATAATATTTTATAAGAGAACGAAAATTGTTTTTGTCCATACTCAACATGATGCCAAACACGTCAACAACAATCAAGACAGTATTGCACTGAAATTTGGAATGTCTGCCTAAATATGAATGGACTTCAAGGCACCATAACCTTTTTTGCAGTAGCAGCGCATTCTGGCGGTCAAGGAAGTTACTTTTCACCCCACCTAGTAGATTGAAATCAAATAGAGTGGGAGTAAGATATGGAGAAAACCGCGGCATTCTTGCTTATCGGCGTTCACTTCATTCGAGATTGGCCAGGATTTAGCTGATACCATAAGCTCCTCATCACTGAAGCGTTTACTCGACTTTCTCCAGAAGAACAAAAAATTCCATTAAAGTGAGTAAAATAGGATTTGCTTCTTGGTATTACAATGGACCAGTTGCGTCTGAATGCTTCAGTGTAGCGTTTAATGACCCGACAAGGGTAAGATATGGTATTCCAATATTTTTCAAGAACTGTATGTGCCATAGAATTTGTTATAATTTTCGCCTTACCTCCTCATAAATTTACATGCTGAATATCTAATCAGTTTCCGTGAACTTTGGTTATAAATGGTGCCAGTCATGCACACTAGGGCTCGGAAGTCATGTCTCTAAATGTGGGCTAGAATTACTGAAAATATGGAGCTAAGTGGGAAATTTGGGGGCTAGATTCTAAATTTGATTAAACTGTTTTTTTTACGACGGACATGACCATCACAAGGTTCCTTGACTAATCAGAGTGCAAAACCGATAATTGGTGTAGCCATGCATGAAATGAATTCACACAATGTAAAATTTTCATTTTGAATATTTAACTAGGAAGAGAGGCGAAACGTTTAGATTCTGGATAAAACTTTGGTAGAAATAAAAAAAAGGGTCAGATTTAAGTTGCCGGGCTGGAGGGCTAGAAATGAGATGTTTTTTTTTTTTCTAGATTAGCCGGAAAGGGTTAAAAGTAAGGGCCCTGATGTTCAGTGTCTTCTAAAAAAATCGACTTTCACTCTAACCTTCAAAGTTTTAAATAAATAGCCTTCTACGACTGACGGTTAAAGAGTTATGAGGCTGGAGGTAGACATGGACCCAACCTATTGTCGCATGGTGAGATACCACCACATATACATATGTATATAGGATGAGGATGGTAGGATAGAGAAAGATGAGGTTGTTTCGGTGGATGGCGTTGTAAAGGGTTGCTTAAGCGAGTATGGTAAGCAAATCAAGCAAGGTTTTGAAAATCTTAAAACTACATTTCGCAGCTTTGCTGGTAAGACGGTACTACAGGCGTCTCTGGGCGCTGTCACTGTCAGTGTGTAAAAAAAAAAACAGGACAGGCTGTCACACGGACACACAAAACTTGAAAAAGATTTAAAAAGAAAAATAATTCAACTGCTTTCATTCATTTATGTCAGTCGATTGTCAAGTGAAATAACGCCAGCCACTTCCACAGTCGGTAATGTGTTAAATTCGTTCGCGCGAGGTATCGTCATCACAGTTTCTCAGTGACATAAAGAATTTCGTATTTACCTGTTGAAGGACGTCAATTTAGATTTATTAGAATTTTTTCTTAACCGAAACTTATTAGCCTATTTGGATACTTCAGAGTGCGCTCTGTAGCAGCGCTTTCAGACTGATCAAGTGATTAAGTTTGAACATCATCTGCATTGGGTCGGTTCAGTTGGTCAAAGCACTTCAATATTTCTAAACCGATTTAAGCGATTGCTCACTGAACAGCACTTTGTATTCGTCGGTTATTTGCATCGCATCATGTATTTTGAAGCGGAGAAAATGTGTGCTTTGTGTGCTATGTAAAGCGGTAGCGGTGACCGACCATATTAAGTGACATTTTTTTAGCTCAAATTAATAGTGCGGCATTCGCAGTAAACAAATAATTAATGTTTATTCAAGAAAACTTAGAAAAGTGCTAAAATACTAATTGATTGCTAAACAAGTTCAGTTAGTCATTAAGCGATTAGTGCTTTAGCGATGCAATTCATCGTAGTGCTTAGGCCCATTAGAAGCAACTCTTAACAGGTTTCTGAGAAGAAAAGATAAGACACTATTTTGAGGTGGTGTGCTCATGACCAGTGAGTTAAACAATATTAGAATCAATATCGCAGCATTAGAGGTACCACCGAAAGGTCAAAAATGTCTACACAAGGTTCGGAGCTGTATTTGTTTAAGAAGTGAACTTGAGGAAAGATGAAACCATGCAATTGCTGGCAGGTTTTCCGCCTTCTAACCAAAACAAAAGAAAGTTTAGCAATACTTCACTCCGCCGACTTCTCAACCAGTGACAGCCTTTCTGCGGAAATCGTTGAAAATCATTTAAATACTCGTACAACTAGTATTTTATCTCAAAAAAAATACCTACAATTGAATTTCGGAATTTTATTATGACTGAAATTTCTTTGCACTCTTTGCCCATACACCCATCTGTCATATCGAGTGCAAATGAATGCAGAAAAGTATTCCAAGTGACACTGCGAACATGCAAATTCTTATGACTTGCCACGCGTCACCCATAGTGAGCAGCATCGTCATGTTTCCGAATTCTCAGAAAATCAAAAAAAAAAAGTGAAAAATATTTTGACTTTCAGTGTCGAAATACAGTACGGCCGACGTTCAGGTTCAAAGAGGGAATGCGTCGTCGTTTGCAATTCTGAAGTTGATCAATTGAATGTCGTCTTTTCTGTATGCTCGGTTGGATAATGGCAATGTGCCCAATGCAAATAGCGAAACAAAAGGCGTACTGTGAACAGGAAGATTAAACGAAGTAGTAAACGCTGTAATCTGTTATACATGACTGCTTGTGGCTGTGCAGGGAATCCTAGAACAATGATCACAATAAATCAAAATAAAATTTATTTTTAATGGTTTTCATTTTATTAAGTATCTAATACTATCTACGAAGTGTGCTTTTGATTTACAACACTGCGTTCATGAAAAAGTTTTGACAAAGGTACAGACATTCCCAGAGACTGGACATTGCAAGCTAAAATATCTGCAGAGGCTGCAGAGAAGAGAAGAAAAAGTTGCTAAAAGCATGCAGCAAGATAGGCAACGATAAGGAGCCCGGACCCGACGGCATCCCGAATAAGGCATTAGTAGTGGCTGTAAAAATAGCGACAAAGCAGTAGTGTCTCAAAGAAGTGGTCCTGCTACCAAAAGGAAAGAAACCCCCAGGAGAACCATCGTCCTATCGTCCAATATGCCTATTGGATACCATGGGAAAGATCCTTGAGAAGATAATTTTTAATAGATTACTCGCAGTAGCAGAAGAAATATGAGCTCTCTCAGACTACCAATTTGGCTTCAGAAAAGCACGATCTACAGTTGATGCCATAAGAGAGTTAATTGATATCGCAGAAGGTGTCGTCCAAGGAGATCAATGGCACAAAAACGCCTTTAACTCTGCGAACTAGTCGTTCATTAGAAAATCACTCACAAGAATGGATGCGCCATATTACTTGCTGCGTATAGCGACGAATTATTTCAACAACAGAAAGCTAAGGTACAATACCTATGAAGGGGTAAAGTACTACATCGCCACTGCGGGAGTCCCACAGGGATCGTTTTTAGGGCCGCTACATCATGTACGACGGAGTTCTTCGATTAACAATGCCCGACGGAGTAATAATTGGATTCCCTGCTGACATTGCCGTAGTGACAGTGGTTAAACAGATCTGTACATTCGAATCAGCTACAAATCAGCGCAATTGCCCGGATAAGAGATTGGCGAGTTTCTGCCGAACTAGAAAACTGTAGAATTCGCGAATTTTCAGGTTGGTAACCAAACAATCTGCTCCAAAGAATCAGTTGCTGGACAACAAACTTCAGTTCAACAAAAAAAAGTTTCGCAAATATAGGGAGCTCTCTCGCGTATATTGCTTAGGCAGTAAAACCCTCTCATTTAAAAACATGACAATTTCTCTCTATTTATGCCTCGAGGATAGCTGAAATTATCAAATGAATATGATCACCACGCTGCAAGTTTGGCGACTCGCTAGGTTCTCTGGATAGATAGGAGCGAGTTCTCTGGATAGATAGTATGACTGCTTGTGGTTGAAACTTGTCTCGGGGGTAGCTTGCCGACTCTCTACCTACCACGCAAACCACTCGCAATTCGCCCACAGGTTTAAAGTGTGAAAGTGCTAAGTACTCGTAGCATACATACGAGTATTTAAAAATTTTAATCTACGGAAATTTGATTCGAAACTTAGATTCGTTTGTAGCTGGCCATACTTGTGGCCATTGATCGATTTGATTGAAAAGTAAGACACAGGTAGCAGACAAGAACCGGTGAGATACCACCACATCTTGCTATAGGCTCCGAGCTTAGAAAATAGGCTACATGCATCTCGAAGTGCTGAGGAAAAAAGGAGTAGGTAGGTAAGTTAAACGCAAACAAAATACAATCGACTACATTTTAGTACAATTTTAATATTTCTTCAATAGCAAGCGAACTTTGGACCTATTTGAAAAAATTAACGTACACGTCAATAGGCCAGCGACCATCCCCCAACTGAAAACCAATATTCGCAATGAAATCTACTCGTATACCCAGCACCTGAAATTTTACGAAAAGTATGGTAAATGTGTTAGAAAGAGACGTAATCTTTCACATTTAGGTCAATAAAATTCCCTGTTTGTATATTATACTTAAACAAAAAAAAATATAACGAACTCATACCATAAACGTTAATTTGTGCCACCCTGTACAAAAACGCATAGTAACTAGCAGCTTTATGGAGTGTTTGTTTGATGAATGCTCCAAAGGCATGCAGTTCAAATATCAGAGGACAACATTTTGCTATCAAAGAAAATCTATACACCCTCATACAGGGTGGCCCAGAAGTCACAAACTAGTATAAACAATTTATAACTTAATAATTAGGTAACTTTAATCTTTTCCTTTCAGAATAACTTACAATTAACGAGGGAAAGTGTTCGAATTCTTTTTTACAAATTAACAGTCAATTGTTGGAACTCAGAGTACTATGACGTTATTTTAATAGTGCAAACTGTCTATAGAGATCAGCTATAAGGCGAATAAATCAACGTTTTCGAGCACAAGGATCAGCTACAGACTTGCTCCGAAGCGGAAGACCTGGAACAATTCAAATTGTTCAAACGATTGAACAGGTGAAGGATAGTGTTGCTGAAAATGCAACAACATCCATCAGGCAACGTTCGTCACAGCTTCGGTTGTCCAAAACATCACTGCAAAGAATTTTGAAGGCTCTACACCTTTTTCCACAGAAAATTCAATTGTTTTTTTTATATATATATATATAAATTGTCAAAGGAAATATGAATACCCTTATACTAAATTTAGGACACGGGCGTTTTGTAGAAAGGGGAAGAGACAGAGAGAATGACAGATTGGTGTAGTTGGTTTGAAACTCAGGTGGTATTAAGTTTCAGTGAACTCCAAGGGTGGCGTCCAGATAACTGGGGAGTATTTTTGTTTTACTATTATAGTATTTGCTTATAATTCACAGTATTTTTTTCCAACCTCCTGATGTCATCATCACGATCAAGTTGCATTTTAGTCATATGACCACCCTACTGCCAGTGTTATGCCTTCGCAGTAGAGTTAACATAAGCTTTTCATGCGAAATAAAGATGATTCTTGACATCAGGATTCGAAGCGTGACAAGCAATGATGTTACCACTACACCATGGCCATGGTGCAAGAATTAAATTCATTGGATCCACAAAAACGGCCGTACAGTCCAAAACTTTATCCGACAAAACAAAACAAACATTTTCAAAACATTTCCATTTGAATGTAATAAATAAAACTGCAGGATCCCAGAGCAGTTCGATGTTACGACAGCACGAATAATTGGACCACACTGTGTCCATCAGAGCCGACCGATTTTTTTTTGGTACCAGCCGTTACTAACACTCCACTGATGTGGTTTCAGCAAGATGGTTCAACTACGCACTCTACTCGAGCTTCAATAGCCCTGTTGCGCACAACTTTTGGAGAACGCTTATTTTTGAAAAAATGTGGACTTTTCTCAGCATCCGATTTTTTTCTTTCGTGATACTTGGAAGAACCAGTCTACGTAAACAAGCCGCAGACCATTCAAGCGGGAAAAGTCAACATTGAGCATGAAGTTCAAGCAATACAGACCGAATTACGAGTACTAAGGAAGCTAATCGAGAATGTAGTGAAAAGCGCAATTTTGTGCGAAACAGAAATTGGATTTCACCAACGCGATATTGTTTCTGGCAATTAATGTGTAAAAAAAAGTCCCATCGTCATTTTTGTGTTTTCATCAATATTTTAGAAAGTATAGGGTAAACAAATTAGTTCGTGACTTATGGGCCACCCTGTACATATGTATGTACATTTCTTCGGTATGTATACTCGTATTTATTAAAAGGGTTTCGATAAAAAATACTTGGGTGGTCATCGAGAAAGCAACACCCTTCACCATAAAATTTGCCAAAAAAAAGCCGACAAACCCACACCCTCTTCCAATTGAAAGCATCAAAGTTAATTATTTCGGTCACTTGCAATACATTTTTTTTTTTAAAAAAAAAAACTTTTATCATGATGTCCGAGATTGGTCGTCATTGTTATCGGTGGCAAATAAATGTATATAACTACATTTCCAGGTAGAACAACAATTGTTGTGATGTTAATCTAAATTATTATTATTTTTTTATATCTCAGGAGTAATTTAATTTGATTTTAATGGTTATGAGCACTCACCGAAGTCAAGTGGTTGTTGAGTTGTAAAATTTGTTCTTATCGTTGAAGATTTTAATTTGTTTTGTAGAATTGCGTGGGTCTTGTGAAATTTTGGATAACTCTATCGATTTATGTTCAATTTTGTCTACTTATCGTGAGGGGTGTTAACCTGTTAACTCTACTTTAGGTGATATTGTGTAAATGGTGCCGTCAGAACGGCAACCACAGCTATCTCAGGTTTAGACAAAGTAAGCATGCTTTTACGTGAATGTAATTGTGCCAAATTATTTATATCATAATACTAAGGGTAGATGTCGATGGTGTTTTCGGCGAAAGGTCGTAACCTGTAGGATTTTTTCGGGGAGCTATCTAATTTCATACAATCGCTACCTTTTGGTTTTGTTTTATAGGGGGATTTTCATTGCTATAAACTCATCATCCGTAAAAATTAACAGGGTAAAATATATCAGAACGCAATTAGATAACACAATCTTTACAGTAGGTATATTGCATACATATGAGAAGAACTCGTATTGCGGTTGACTTCCGTGGTCGAGATGGTTAGCGAACTGTGCCAACAAATGAACACATTTCTTTGATCGGCAGATCTGTGATCAAGTCCCGTCAGGAAATGAATATTTTGTAAATTTTTTATTCGTTAACATTGCATAACATTTTTTATTTCAATTGAGTTTTTGCTCGAATGATAGAATAAGATATTTGTTGAAGAATTGCACAAAGAAGAAAATATAGTACAAAGGTAGGGATTGAACCTGCGGTAGACTTGGTTTTAGCCACCAGTACTCTACCATCTATCCATAACTATTTATAATTGACGTTTAGGAAATAAGAATGTAAGAAAAAAATTCGTCAATGATTGCAAAAGATGTCGAAGCTCATTTTTGTAGTGTTGCGTACAAGACTGGTAAAACGGAACACCAATGGATTCAACACGGTAACTGACGGTCTGTCCGTCAGTAAAAAAAAATATTTTTGTGGCAGAATATGTCCAACGGGATAATTCGTTGGAGGAACAGGGACCTGGCATTACCGCACAAAAAAAAAAAAAACATTCAGAAAATTTACAATCCGTTGGAACGCATCGTACTATACGAGGGTGGGTCAATAAGTCCCTGAAAATTAACACAAATTGTGTCGTCACCTTATTTAATTTTTTTTTTTTGTCAAGAATCGTCTTTCAAAAGAACGCACCTAAATTTTCAGACAGATCTGTCAAATAGTTTTGTTGTGGCAGCCATTTTATATAGACGCCTACTAGCATTTTCGTTAAAATGGAAAAAAGTGGATTTCGAGTGCTCATTAAACACTATTTTTTGCGACAAAAAACTATCACGCAAACCAAACAAAAGCTTGACAAATATTATGGAGACTCTTCACCATTGATTGGAACCATTCACCACTGGTTTACTCAATTTCGGTGCGGTCGTTCAAGCACAAGTGACGCCGAACGTTCTGGTCGCCCAATTGAGGTCACCACACCAGAAATGGTCAACAAAATCCATGGTTTGATAATGGACGATCGGCGAGTGAAAGTGCGCCAGCTTGAAGAGGCCACAGGCTTATCACATGGCTCAGTGATTTCGGTTTTACATAAATATTTGGACATGAAAAAACCTTCCGCAAGATGGGTGCCGCGTTTGCTCACAATCGACAACAAACGCATTCGTTTCACAACTTCAAATGTGTGTTTGGCGATGTTCCACAAAAATTCGGCTGAGTTTTAGCGTCGTTTCGTAACCGTGAATGAAACCTGGATTCACCACAACACACTAGAAACCAAGGAACAGTCAAAACAATGGACTTGTCCTGGTGAATCGAAGCTGAAGAAGGCCAAGTCGGGTTTGTCAGCAAACAAGGTCATGGCGACCATTTTTTTTTTTGGATGCGCGCGGTGTCATTCACATCGATTACCTTGAAAAGGGTAAAACGATCCCCGGCACATATTACGCAGAGCTGCTGGATCGATTCCAAGCCGATTTGGAGCAAAAACGGCCGCATTTGGCGAAGACAAAAGTTCTTTTTCACCAGGAACTATAGGGGAGATACCGTCTGGAGCAGCGGATTTGTGTATGTTAATACCCAGCAACTGTACGAGTGCGAAAGTCGACTTGTCCCATGGAAAATTCGACGCTCTCAAGTACAGGCGAAGACAAAGCACTATCTGGAAGGAAGCAGATTGACTTTGTCTAAGGAGCTGACAGCTGGAATGTTATTGTAAATGAGCGTAGGGATGGCAGACGAGGCAGAATTTTTAATATTTCTGACGAATGACCAATAATTTGTACTACCTTTGGGATATTGTAGGATTTCTTGCCTTAATTTTTGGTCATGTAAGAATTTTACACGTCGAATTTTACACAGTCTTTTCTGGATTATTTAAAATTCTTTTGGTTTTCCTCAGATTTGTTGTTAGGTTCTATTATCACGGCTATAAACCAGACCACACATTTTACCTCATTTGACCATAAGTCAAGAAATTCGTTAAAGCTAAGTGTATGTACATCGTTATAACACCTCCTCCGCATAGCATGTCATCTCCATCGGAAAGATTTATAGTGAAAAAAAAAAAAAGTTCATCGGCTGATCAGAAGACTTTTCTATGGATTTTGATAAAGCTTTGAGTAGTACTAGCTTTGAATCATTAATACAAAATGTATTAAACTTGGTGAAAAATTTAGTAAAATATGGAAATTCAGAAAACGAAAGTATTTCTCCTTCCCGACTAGATACCAGGGATTTTATTTTTCATACAGCGTGTAGGCAATAAATTTACCAACATGCACATTCCTCTTTTCATTAGTTTTCCTATTAAAATAAAAATAAACTTCTGCACCCCATTAATTGCCGGACATTTTAAATTTCAGAAAAAAAAAAAAAAATTCCCCACACAATGCCTTTAATCACATAGAAATAATTACGATACTTTTCTTTTGATTTTTCAGCCATAAATACACTGTTCTAGCGAATTCCTCCACAGTTTCTATCAAATAACTAAGATATGTATATTTAAGCTATTTTAATATAATATTGTAAGAAAACAAATTATCTACTCACCCGAATTTAACAAGAACAACACATGGGTGTTCTTCAGCTTAACAGTTTTTTTTTTTTTATTATTATTTCAGCAACAAATAAAAAATTTTCAACAACTATCTACTCTTCCGGTTAAATTTTTATTTATTTTTATTTTTTTTTTGTGATTTTTATCACTTTTTTATTGGCAAAAATATAAATTTAAAAATAAAAAAATCATTTAGAACTGAAAATACACAACTTTCGTTATCACTTTCACTTTTTTGTTTCGTCCTTTTTTATTTATTTTACTTGCTCTCTCTATTTAGGATTGAAAGCACAACAATTGCTATCTATTCACCATTACAACGGAATATGCATTTTTTTTTCAAATATTTTTTTTTTCCTTTTATTCATAAATCATTGAATATTGCACTCTTTTGCTGTTGATACATACATATCTCAAAGTGGGAGGAGAGAGAGAGATTTTTATTTATTTTTTTTTTATTTTATTTCTCTAAACAGGACGAAAATAATGCGCTTTTCAACACTTCGCCGTAAATCCTGACCGCAAAGGGATATATTGCGAGCGTAACCTGAAAATCGAATATTTCGATGAAGTGAGTGAGTTTGGTTTTTTTTTTTTTTTAATTAATAGATACAATTTTGTTTGTTGTTTTTTTTTTTTTTTTGTGAAGTGTGTGTGATTTTAATTATTGGAAAATTATTCGAAGTAGCGATAGAACACTGAGAGAGAAGAGCGGTCTGTAAAGATGCAATTTGTATTTCGTTTTTGTTTTTTTTTTTTTTTTTTAGATAGAAGAACATGTACAAAATGGAAAAGGATTCATGTTACAGTGTTGTATCTTATAGGAAAAAAATAAAAAAATTAAATAGAAAAAAAGACAGAGATAGAAGAATAAAGATAAAAACACGCAGGGCAATATACATGTATCCTAGAAAAAAAAAAAAAAAAAATGAGAGGAGGTGGAGGTTGTCTATTTCAGTTTATATGTTAAACAGCAGTAAAAACAAAAATAAAAATTAAAATAAAATAATAAAGAAACTCACACAGAGAAAAGCGCATAGAAAAAAATATAAACAATTTTTTTAATTTGATCATGTTTCGTTTTGTTTGTTTATATTACATATACAATGCATTTGTATTTATTTTTGGGAAAAAAATCTTTTTGTTTTTTATAATGATGAAGGAACAATTGAATAAAAACGAATTAAAGGAAATAATTGAGATAGTGTAGTGTAAACAACAAAGAAGGCGAGAACAACAACAAATGCAATAAACATTGTCTATTTTTTTTATTTCATTTTTTAATCTACTATTCTTTTATTTGAATATAATAAAAATTTCTTTTTTTTTTTTTTTTTCAAAAATGCTGTTTGTTAAAAATACTTATTTCATTTTGCAAATGCGATGAGAAACGATATATACGACAAGGAAACTATGTAAACAATGCAAATGAGTATTTGTATCTTTATGGTTACAAATAATTTGATACACATTATTGTTTTTTTTTTATTTAATAATTTATTTGTCATTTAAAATATACAGAGAGAGAGAGAGAGAGAGAGAGAGAGAGAAAAAAAAAGGCGAAACATGTGAAGGAGAGACACACATAAAAAGATAAAACGAAAAGTGTTTTAAAGCGATTTTATTTTTAAACAGATAGTTGTGTACATAAAGATGTCAAAGATTTTATTTGTTGCATACAATAGATTTTTTTTTTTTTGCTTTTATCTTTGCCAATTTGTTTTGTTTTTATCTTTTGATTGTGAATTTATAATTGCATTATATTTATGCAGCATTAGTTAAATTTAATAAGGAATAATAATACAAGATGCTAGAAAGGTTATAGATTTACTTTGCTGATGGACACCTTGATTAATGGGGCGAACGTTAGGTTGATGAAAACTTTGCATGCGATAAATTAATTATAATAAATAAATTAGAGGTTTTTATTTTTTTCTACAGAAGCACATGTATGTAGATGCGAGCTGATGAGTGACGGGAGGCATTCACAAGGTTCTGGGAATTGCAAAATTGTACTACCAGTCAATCAACACAAACAAGTCTTTTATTTGCGAGATTGATTTGTGTCGATGTCATCATCAATTTATATGAAGTGTGTGTAAAGAAGTCCAGGTGTTGGTTGTCTTTATGTCTTCGAAGTAATACTATTTGGAATGAAGTTATATGATAGCTGTTGGTTTCGTCCAATAAAAAAAGGCCTAGCTGTGCAAATAAAAGAATCACTGAATTTGAAATTGAGAGAAGTCGTATTTGCATATTTTATTATGAATGGAAGTCTGAAAGAAAGAGGGTTGATTGAAAAGTTCACGGCCTACCCAAGAAATAGTTTTAATTGTAAATTGGTACTTCCCCTCTTTTATTTCCCAACATTCTAAGAGTCAGTCTATGAAGTTTCACTCCTGTGTTGCATTTGTTTCGGTTGATACTTGTACACGTGCTTAAATAGTATTTTTTCAAAAATTTAACATAAAGTTTACTCCGAAGCAGCACCATGAAGGTATGGTGGCTAATTTAGGGAAATCTGCCCTATCGAAAACAAAAGCTAAAAAGCGTCGAAGACAACCCATGGTGTGGCAGATCATCAACCCCAACTATAGAGGAAAACATTGTAGATTGAAGATATCTCGTATGAACGAACCCAAAACATCATTTAAAGCCGATCACAGGTCCAAACGATTTTTTAGACAGATTTGTGACGACAAGTGAGACCTGGGTTTACCACTATTGTCCTGAGAACAGCAATCAAAAGAGTGGAGAATATCTGCATCAACAGCGAATAAGATAATGGCATCGGTACTCGTACTTCGGGACTCAAAGCGAATCATCATGATTGAGATCACCTTGTCAAGGGTCAAACAATTGACCCCGATTCTTCTGTGGTCTTTTGCGTTGTCTGCGAGAGGAAATACAGAAAAGCCGTCCAGGAATATTGATGAAAAAAAGTTTTGCTTCACTAGAACAATGAACGCCCATACACGTCGTGTCAAACCATGGCTGAAATACACAAATGTGAGTTTGAATAACTTCCGCATCTACGCCTGATCTGGCTTCATGTGACTTTTATCTGTTACCCAACCTAAAAAAAAAAAAAAAAAAACATTTAGGAGGACAGATATTTTCAACGAATGAAGAGGTCGAAGGTCCAGTAAACTTATTCTTTGAAGACCTTGAGAAAACATTTTTTTTAAAACTGGCGTAATGTCTTTAGAGACCAGATTGAAGCTTAAATGAGATTTGTAAACTTCCGAGTTTGTTTCCTTAGTCAGGTCACGGAACTTTTCAATCCACTCTCATGCTTAAGTTATGAAATCTGCTCTTTGACAGTTAAGGCTAAGCATTAATGTGCATAGTACAAGATCAGATGTCCTACATTTAAAACTATCAATTGGAACCATTCCGAAAATTAAAAGCTTTGCCTCAGCAGATACCAAGAAAAAAGACAGCCCTCAACCAAGCGCAGTGGAGTCTTTCATGGAAGAGCAGGGCTACTGCCTTGTGAATCAGAAAAACCAATCCAGGGACGACACAAAATGTTGTATTGCACGACCAATGTCATACGGAAACCTAGAAGTACGTCGTCATAAAATGTTCGAATAGGTACATATGAGTACAACGGTGGGTAAAGGGTAAATTTCCGTTGGGTTGTTATACAGACTTTACAAATTCTAGAAGGTGACTTTGTGCAGATATTCCGTAAAGCTTTTTAAAAAGGCCATGATAAGTAACGTAAAAGCGTCTTTGTCAGCTTATAGGACGAGTTAATAAAAGAGATTGAAAACGCACAACGAAATGTCAAAACATTTACAATAACATGTACGATACCGCGACTCGAAAAGACCAATAAAAACTATACCCCAGTTAAAGCGAGCATATTTAAACGCGGTTAGCTTACCCCACCGAATTCAAGATGCCGTAAAAAATAAGGATGAACCGATGAAATACTAGTTTATATGTAAACTATTTGCATAATAATAATGAAAACAAATAAAAATTAGAAACGTTGCACTTCTTTTTGATGGTTTTTAAGTACAAACGAAAATTTAGGGATACCTAGTAGTTTTGTCTATGCCAGTATATTCTATCATGCCATATGTACCGAAGACCTCAATGGATTGATCCCAAAAACCATGGCAGTATATACTATCATGCCATATGTACCGTAGACCTCAATGGAATCATCCGAAGAAATGCAATATTTGAGCGTTCTACATGGCAAGCCGTCAGGGCCCATCACCACTATGTCCACCTAGCAACCGCGCGAAGATCCCTTCATTAAAATTCCTTCTGCTACAGGACAAGTAAACTTAATCTTAAACCTTTAATCTTCAACAATTCAAGAACAGAATCAACAGGGGGCGCTGCGTCAGCGTTATAGATTCGCCTCTCCTGAGAGAAGACTATTAAAAAAAACCCGTGATTGATAGAAAATAGAGTTTCCACATAGATACGTAGTATCTAATTACGGTAGAATCTTTATGATCTCAAATTTTCTTGGGATTTTTTTTTGTTTGTTTGTTTTGTTTGTCTTTGGTTCATCTATTATGCCCTACAACTTTCGGAAATAATCAGCACGTGCCATTTTAATAGTGCAAACTTTTACTGCCCACAAAACTTATTCCCCTTGCGAAACCTAAATGATTTCTTTTCCTGACAGCATCCCCCTCTTTTTAACTATTTAGCCTCAATATATCTCAAAAAGCTCCAATTTTTCAGCTAGAATCTAACTAATGCATATAATAGAACTTTAACTCTCGCCATTCATGAGACCAACCTCCAAGAGGAAACCTGTCCATCATTCAAATAAACTACAAAAATTCATAGAACTTTTTCTTGTCGTTTTTTTCTTTTTTTTTTTTTGCTCCTAAGGACTTTATGCCAAAACGTTTCCTTCCATCTATTCATCTTAAACAGGGCTGGCTGTTAAAAGGATGCTTCCCTATAGAAAATTCGTTGCGTTCAATGATTCATAGCAAAAATATATTATATGAAGAACACACTGTTCAGTTCAGCCAAGCCTCGAGGGGTGTAGAACGAAAAAAAGATGTAGAATATGCCAAAAAGGATATGACATTGAATGAAAAATGAGACCGCGTACATTCATCTAACTGAATTGAACAGTTGACAACCTTTTACTATAAGAAAAAGCAAAAAAAGTAGGAGAAAAAAAGAATATGAAAAGAAAGCACGAAAGAAGGATGCTGTATGTATAGGTACACGAAATGACTAGAAGGACTAAGAGGAGAAATAGGAAATATGAATCGAAAAGATGCGTTAGCCACTGAAACATCTTCCCTTGGAGCAAGTTCTATACTGCTACTATCATACACATCTATGTATCTATCTATCTATGTAACCGCAATTCAATTGATTATTTTTTTTTTTTTCTGAGCCAACATTTTGAAAAAGGATATTGGTACTTTTTTTTTTTCTTTTGAAAGGATAAGGAGAGCACATGATGGTATTAGGGAAACCATATTTTCAATCTGATTAAAATTAAGAAAAGAATTCGAGAATTCGTCAATGTGAGAACATGATGAAGAATTTTTCATAAAAAAAAATGTTAAATAGGTACAAGGAGAAAAGGATTTTCAGGGACAGGATGACATTTTACGGTAGTCTATGTACGAACAATAGATTCATGATTACAAGTTACGAGCTCGTTCGGCAGGATCAGGTTCTACTTGAAATCAACCGATTGAGTGAGTTTGTAAGTGGAAACTATCCTGAGTCGCGAAGTACCTTTGTATATGAAAAATAATAGCCCAGGATGGTATTGCATGTACGATGATGGGACAAAAAAAAAAAGGGGTCGTGATGATTACTGAAAAAAGTTGCATCGAAAGGTTTGCTGTTAGTCGAATTTTTAAGCGATCCCTTTTTTTTAAACGTGAATATGACGAGTAAATTGACAAAAAAAAAAAAAAAGAAAACATCCGAACCAGATTTACAGGCACAGAATTTGCATTTCCATTGAAGATAACGAGTAGCGAATTTTACAGTGGCGGGGCTAGAACGAGTACAAGATACACCTGAAACCTGTATGAGTGTGTGTATATTTATCATTAAAATGTTTATTCCAATATCAGCTATACTGGGCATTCGCCGTTATCGGCCCATCGATCTATCCATACTCATAGTGGAGCAAGAAAACAATTTTAGATGACAGGCTTTCCAAACATTACTCAGAGGTGACTCTTTGAACCGGACCGGATTAAAAGTCACCTTCTATATATTTCTCATCAGTTATCCTCCCAGATACATGTCCCACACAGACGTAAATATTTGCTATTATTTCGGAAAATCTAAGCAATCTTTGGAACCGTTTGTTGTGCTCCGAACTGCCTCTATACTTGGTCATCCTTCACTAAACTCCAGCTCACTGTAAAATGTCCAAACCAAAGTTGGTCAAAGCTTTACCCAATTAATCAGCCTGAACACATAGTCTAGTATTGTATACGGCGGTTGTGAGACTTATTGGAACACATAGCACAAAGTCTTTAAGAAGGATTGCCACCTTTCAAGTCTGACCTGCTTTGGAATACGCAGATTTCTAAGATTAATTTATTCCCACGCAGAACGGGAGCGAGGATATAGTCAGCGGCACGTACGGTCTTTCCTGTTTATTTTACCGTGGTGAGGAGAATAGAACTGGACCTAAAGTTACATATGCATCTTGGAGTCATATTAGACAACAACCGTACTTGGAAAAAAAAAAAAAAAAAAAATTTAAAGAACAGAATTGCCAGAGGGATGTACTGGATATGTCAGAAGGCTCTTGGGAAGACGTGAGGCTTGGGCTGGAAACACTCGTCGTAAACCGATAATAGGAAACAAAATATGAACTCAAACATTGAGCGTACCTCCGGATACCAATCCCGCACTCCCACAGCAGCAACTGGAATAGTTCGTGCCTGTGTTTTAAGCGGTGATCTTTCCTATAATCAAGGGTGCAGATCTACTGCTAACTTCCGGACACAGGGCAATAGTATCTAAGGTACATCTGCTCTGACAGTCAAACTGTTTGAACGGCACTTCCTTACCGAAGAACCAACCCACAGTTGGTGAAGGAATGCAAGGAGAATCTTAACGTCCTGGCAACCTCCTTTCGGGCCAATCTGCTGTGGGTATCTCGCCACCATGATATACCAGGGAACGAAAAGGCAGTTGAATAGGCTAGAAAATGGGGAGGAAAGAGTGGAAAGAAAACTTCGAGCACCTCCTGTGTAGCTGTCCCGCAACAGTGACTCTAAGAAACAAATACATGGGAAGACACATCGTGCCGGGCTAAGTTCTTTTATACCTTTTAGTTCAATCAAAATACTGGACTACTTTTCGTCCCCTTTCAACTACACTCTCCCCAACCTTTCTTTACCGAACCGTTTTGCAGAGGGAACACAACAGCCTACGTAAAAAGTAACTTACCACAAACAACCAACCAGGCTAGACAATTTGGATGCAAGAATCGACATAAAACTGTAGGTTTCTCCCATTTGTGTGTCGCACAGCATGAATGGCTGTGAGAAGCTAGAGCTAACCCCGTACGGTATGTGTTAGCGCCAAAATATTTCTTCTTTTTTTTTAGTATTCAAAATAAAAAATGCCCGTATCACGTATTTAAAAGAAATTTATCCACTATTTAAATATCGCTGAATGGAAATCATTCGTTTTTTCTGGATCAAGAAAACACTTTGGTTAAGCTTATTTTTAGTCTGATGAACACGAAAAGACTAAACTCAATTTAAATCGGTTAAGAACTTCCGAAGTAGATTGCTTGACTCTATTTATACATTGTAATGCATGGGGAAGCAAGGAACTTCCGTCATTAACTATACGTACAGTCTACGAGTAATAGGAACTAGCTGGGAGTTATGTAACCGATTTTTAAGTGAGACAAGTTCCATATTCCGATCATCTCCCGGTGGTAGTAACATTTGGGCATGAAGTACTTGCACCTGAATAAACTATCACGAAACGTCTAAATCATGAAAATTGAGTAAATAATCAAAGCAAAGTGGAACCGTGGTTTGCATGGCTTAAAAAATTCCTCCATTATAGTGATGGTTTATTTAAATAGGCGTGCAAGCATAAGGCGTTAGAGACAAGAAATAAATAGTCATTACTCGGAAAATGGAAATTATTCATTTTTTTCTGGTTCAAGAAAAGAATTTAGTTGGTTATGCTTATCTTTCATCTGATGAACACTCTAAAGGTCTAAGTCACACCGATTCTTATCTTTCAAGTAACTAAACGCACACTTTCCCACTTAAATGCAAGAAGAAGACAGGCCTAATATCAATAACCACATAACATTACGAATATTATCAGATATTTTTTGCAGACTTAACGTTTTCAAGCTTTTGCGACTAAACCCACTGTACATACTTCCGCATTCGTATGTTTAAGTTGAAGACAAATTGCTCCATTCGACAGAGAGGATGATGATCGTAACGATGCCATACTTCACATAAAATGTTTCACTTTACTTTGTAGTTAAACACACCCAACGACATTCAATTTATCAACTTACTCACGTTTCCAGTGCATGACAAGTTTTGAAGATTTTCTTTTTTTCTTTTTGTCATCTTCTCATTCAAATAGGCTACTCCTAGATACGGATACATACTTAAACATACCTATATGCCCTCTCATGTTATGAAAAATAAAAACTTTGAAAAATTTGACAGAAATTAAGTTGAGTTATTAGCTTTTTAGTAAATAAAATATGCACAGACCGCTCGAAGCAAATAAATTTAAATTTCAATTGTTTATTTTTCTTCGACGAGTATTTCAGTATCCGGTAATTGAAGGAGCGTTAATTTTTTGTTGTCTTAGCTTTGTCTTACTTTAGGTTCAAGTATGGAGAATTTATTGAATTGTCGAAAAATCAGAAAATAAATTTTGTAATTCGCTTAACAATAGTTTAGTCATCCACAATTCACCTGGCTAAGCAAGAAAAAGGATTATAAAGTTATTGACTTCCAACTTATTTGCTGATAAATAAAATTTTTAGAAAAAAAAAACAACTTTCAATAAATACTCGTAAACAATAAACAAAAAATGTGATGACATTAATTTCATTTAGAAACTCGACTCAGTCTTTTCGTTTTGACTACAATTTAAAGACAACTGAAAGTACAATAAAATAAACGATTTATTTGTTTAAATACAATTGCCGCGTTAGCACAATGGGACTGGGACAGCTTTCGCAAGGTTATCAGCTAAACAAATTACGTATCTTCAGTCGTAAAAGATCGATGTCTACCTACAATAAAATGTGAACTTATGTAAAATTTACGTACTTAAAATCGAATATAAAAATTAAATATCGCCGTTTTATGATAGATCGATGACTGGTAGACTGGATTTTCATGTCCATAAAATCCTTGAACAGATTGAACTTCTAACAACAATTCAAAAATGTTGGAAGTTACTACTTAGAATTTATTTCGTCTGGGAACTTTTTCTGCAAAATGAGGCCACTTTTTTAAATTTTAATTTTCTAACAGGCCAAATTAGATAGCTAGCACAGCTAAGATATCCACTAGTCAGGCATTCGGTTGAGAGGATATCTTCAGTAAGAGTTTGTGAATAGATTTTGCTGAAATTCGGCTAGTAAGCTAAGACTGACACGGTAGTTGTCTCATTTGAAAATAATCTAAATCGGGTGAAGGGGGGGAAGAGTTTTAAAAATCATCGAAACGTCCTTCTCACACATCTAACACAAGAACCACTTAACTGATTGTGGTGAAATTACATGTGCTTGCATTGAAATAGGATGAAGCAGGGGTAAGATATACTGGGGTGATTTTGAACAACCGGTCTTCCAACTTTTTTCAAAAACGGTTTGTGCCAGAAGATCTTTTATATTTTTCGCGTAAGCCTGTGTGACATACTGACGAACAGACATGAATCGATTAGTGTTCCGTTTTATGTCATTCTGTTAAGGAATACTAAAAATCACACCTGATTGCAAGAAATCTTAACAATTCTTCCCGATTAGTTCCAAGCCGCTGCAAGATAAATGTTGTGTCTTGCCATCCTATAAGGTTTCATAGTCTATTGGGTATTAATTTAAAAAAAATGGATAATTTTGAACGCGAAGTCTGTTACTCAGCAGCAATTCTTATGAGCTACAATCTATGTATGTACATGTATAGTTATTTGTGTCAAAGTAATTGCGATTCGCAGACGGAAGTATCTGGGAGTAGTTAAGTAACTCTCGATTTAAAAAAAGGCAGTGCTATAGTCTCTCAATTACCTTATGAATATACCTGCCTTCTTTTCGCATCGGATAGTCCACTGGATATATACGATAATACAATATGGATACACTATTTCTGAAAGGTTTTCAAAAGCTACCATGAGTCAGAATCACGGGAGCATTTTTCACTGTTATTCTACATAATCTGTCCAGTTTATTACTCAAAAAAAATTATTATAAGACGATCTTTATGTCTTTAACTGCGTCGGTTTTTTATACTTAATCTTATATGCAAATTTCCATGAACATTTTTAAATAAACCTTTTTTTCTCTAAATATTCTAACATCATATATCAAACGCCACACGCCACACAAACACCTTAACCTTGAGTTTAGATAAGATTCATAATCATATTCCCATTAAAATTATAATAACCTTATTTTAGAATCGAAATGAATAGCTTATGAATTTACACGCCTAAATAGTTGATGGTGGCTTCCTCACAAGCAGTCTTCTGGTTTGTAAACTTGGATAAGGTAAGTAGTTACGGATACTTCCAAATTAATACATCTATATATATGTATGTAAATAAAATGATAATTAGGATCACGCAAAAAGTACTGGACAGATTTCAATAAAACTTTGCCGTTCTATACCTTAGAGGCTTGGTCATTATCTCCAATTAGAATTATCACGATATTTCTCATGGAAAATGCATTAAAAATTAATGAAGAAAAAATGTGAGATCACCAAAATCAAGCAGAGTCGATGGCGGTTAGCACTTAGATGGAGTACCGCTTTGGAAGACCGCGTATTGTTAGCAATATACCTTCTTTTTTGTTAAAAATCTTATATATATATATTTTTGTTTCATTTTTTTATTCAGCTAAACATTCTTAGGAAAATTCATAAATTCTGGCAGTCGGTGGAATGGAGGTGTATGCCCCTGCTGTGACCATCAAACTTGTCTAGTTATGAATGGACACTAATTCTTAAGAAGAATTTAAAATCCCCTTTGTTGCTAAAATTAGAGTAGTTACAAGGATGGGCGATAACGATGACGTCAACTGTGCGTGTTCTCTTGCCACAGAGAAGAGTGGCAAGTGAAGCGGTGCACATGCGCATTACTGTCTGAATGTTTGTTCCATCGTAGATTTTAAACCCCTCAATAGATTTTGACAAATCTTTGCTCACATGGCATACTATGTATGTACATGTCCCATTTAAAAAGTGTCACTTTTTTTATTGGGCTCAGTTCACTTTTGGGCATAGCTCCCATAATTTGTTATGTTTATCCCAAATGAGTAGAATAGAGTATCACTTTAAAGGGCGGAGCCCAACATTGCGTTGTTTAAGTTGGATTCCTATCTTTTAAATTTTATTTTCCATACTCAATGGTATGATATGGGGTTCATCTATCATACACTTTTTACACTTTGTTTTAAAGCACTTTTTAATAGCGAAATCAACGTGACGTCGCCTTGCCAGCAGCTAGTTATAAATAAATATTCTATTAAGAACAGCTCATGCAGGAACTGACCTAACTTGTCGAAGCAATTCGATTTTAATCTACAGCTATTCAGGAGCAGAATCAGAAGGCTATCATTTTTCTAATGCTTTTCTGGGATTCGAACCTTAACCTCCCGCACAGTAGTTCAATGCAGAAACCACTGAGGCACGGCGCCCATAAACTTAATATATGCATTAGGCCATTTAAATAGTATTATAGTATTTATTTTTTGCTAAGAAAACTTCTAAATTCCGCAGCACTCAGACTTGTAATATATGCAAATTAAAAATTTAAATAGAAACCTAGACGATGAATGATGATCTTTAATTTAGTCGTTTAGTCATTCCCAACGTGAAATAAAGGACGTTTTCATTAAAAAAAAAAAACAAAATCCGTCAAAAGTAAAAGCGAACATTTTCAAGAACTTGGTAAGACATTACACTGCATATAACGTCTAAATGTTTGATTTTGAACAAAATCTATTGGAAAATATCAGAGAATTAGCCAATTTTTAAAAACCAAATCAGTTCATGAAGTTATAAGTATTTTCTGCCAAAAACGCGGTACCCATTTGAAAACATGTGTCCGCTGATATATTAAATTTGATCGAAATCGTTCAGTTTTTTTTTTTTTTCAAATCGGCCATTAGTAAAAAAAAAAAAAAAAACAGTATGGTTAATTTTGGGGTTAAAATGTAAATTGAATATGCGAGGTTTGAAGAAAACCGTCCGGCCGTTTAGACTGCAGTCTGTGTGTATCATACATACATGCAGGACAGGCAGAATTGCAAAACCCGCATTTTTTTTTTGTTTCTCTATTATACTCATAGTAATGTCAAGTTTGATCAAAATTTCGAGATCGAAAATTGTCAGGAAACCAATACTTGCCCTTTTACACTTCTGGACAAAATGATCAGCCACTTCCACCAATTCTTAAGAAAAAGAAAGTATGCGTTACTTCTGTCAAATCTGATTGAATCATTAGACAGTATTGCCGTAAAATAATTTCTGGAAGAACCCTTAATTTTCTTGCTTTTGGGAAAAAACCGAAAACTGGGGGGTGGGACAAAAAGATAGGACATGTTGATCGTTTTGTGTACGAGTATTTAAGTAAACATTGGTAAAAATAGTTGTGCTCTTGTTTTATTATGATTTGGTGTTAAATTTTATACTTTTTTCAAAAAACAACAATATGGAACGCGGAAAAATGTTAAATTCAACCGAATTACAAACAATTTTGAAATTTAGGAGTGAAGGATGGGGTTTTGCAAAAAAAAGTCAGTGAAGAGAAGTCGAACAGTAATGACAAATTTAATAAACGATCTCAAAAATTATGGCAAAAGAAAGTCTCCTAGAAGACCACCAGCATTAAGTCCAAGAAACAAAACGTGCAATGTTGAGGGAAGCTTCAAATTCTTTTTCAACAGCTCTTCAAATCGTAGCTAAAGCGGGAGTTACAACCAACATAAAAAAATGTGAGGAGAATTTTATAACAATGCGAACAGACGAAAACTGCTTCGGAAGCCACCTATAACCGAAGCTAAGAAAACGTTCCATTTACAGTTTGCTCACAGCCATTGCCAGTGGAAGAATAAGTGGAGAAAAGTCATAATAGCAGATGAAAAAAAAGTTCAATTTAGATGAACTTGATGACTATTTTAACGATCTGCGTAAGGACTAACGACTTTTAAGTCGCCGCCAACTGTGAGGAGGTTCTGTAATGGTATGGGCTGAAATTTGTTACAACGGGATGACCGAAATAAAATTTATCAGTAGCAGATACATTGAACTTCTTAACGAACAAATTGAAAGGTTTGCTTCAACTATTACCGAGGAAAACTTAATTTTTCAACAGGATAATGCGAGAATCCATACTTCCCGCCAAGTCAAGAACTTTAACTCAAAAAAAAAAAAATCCTTCTTAACTTAATTAACTTAGTTCTCTTAATTGAGAACATGTGGGGAGAGCTTGCCAATCAATTTATGCAGATGGAAAGCAGTACAACAATATTGCGGAATTAAAAGAATTCATTAGTAGAAAATGGGACAAGATGGGATCAAAAATATATTTAAAAAATTGTTTGAAAGTATGTCTAAGCGAATGGTAGAAGTTATAGAAAATAAAGGACCCCATGTCTTATCTTTTTGTCCCATCTAGTTTACGGTTTTTCCTCCAAAACAAGTAAGGGTATTCCAGAAATTATTTTATGACAGTGCGGTCTAAATACATCCTGTTACCTAAAGATTCAATCAGATTTTGCAAATGTTACGCACACTTTTCTTTTCATAAGAATTTGTGAAGGTGGCTTATCATTTTGTCCCGGAGTGTAGATGCAAGTAAAAATCAGAAAAACAGTCTAAAAACTCGATTTTAGGCTTCGAATAGAAATGTTGAGATAACCGTGGAAGATAGGCTTAAATTAACTAAAGATGTGTACAAAAAATATCATCGAGAGCACGTCATTTTTACTGGGCGTATTGTTGTCGACAGTACTTTACGTGCATTTTTTGTAGGACGATTTTAGTTTTTCTTTTTTTTTTCAAAATAGTAATGAATTTTGAACATTTTGTTTAGCTTTTACAATAGTGCTGCTAGCAATAGTAGTATCGATAGCTATAGAAATTATGCGCACCTACGCATGGCTGCATTTCCCTAAGACCAGCCAACCAAGGACAAAACCGGTGCTAAGACCAAAATTGATGCCAATGAAATTTTATTACGTAATACCCCTAATATTTGATTTATTAATAACTGAGGAAGCAAACAAATTTGAGCCTTACCCCCGCTAAAGTTCCACCACATCAATACGGCCGGCCAGCTCACAAGTAAAGTTGTTCAGAATATGAAAAATACAATGAGCTTTAGACTCAAGTTTGGAGTCTGAAGTATTTGATGTAGAAGTGCAAAATCAAAAGAAGTAACTAATACAGTATTGAAAGTTTACAGTTTAAAGTTTAACCTACGCATTTGAAAATAGTGGGTGATTAGTGCACACAAGCGGAAAAAACGTCTATTTTGCCTTTTTAATGACATGTTGCGGTTTTGCATTGTATCTCCATTTTATGACGTTTTAACCTTTTCTTGGCTGTAGTAGATATGTTTTAGATAAATAATTACCTACTTTGTGTGGAAGGACTAATAGTCTAATTGTTTCGATACTAGAATAAGGAACACACAAGCTGTGAAAAAAGTCACCAAACTTAGCCTGCAATAACTACTGTTCACAACGAAGGGAAAACTGAGGGCAAGATTCCATTATCGAAGTTTGAGGTTCACCGTGCTATTGAGCGACATCGTCAAACTGGGAGTGTTCAGGACAAACTTCAGGACAAATTCGGTTAGGAAGACCGTGACCAATAACCACCATAGACGACATTCTGATAAAAACAATCAGCAAGCGGAACAGAAAAAGAACCAGAACGAAAATACGCTCAGAGGTCATTGAGAGCCGGTCCAAACATCTATCTGTCTATTCAGTAAAAAAAGCGTTTAAGAGAAACTGGATTCTATGGACAAGTAGAAGTGAGGAAATCCTTGCTGAAAAAGGCTTCAGAAGAATGCTCTGGACTGACGAATCGAAGTTTGAGAGCTTCTGGTCAAAAAGGCGAATTTCCGTCCGACACAGCGCTGCGGAACGGATGCTGCCAGACTGTGTAGTGCCCACGGTGAAGAATGGTAGTTATGGTCTGAGGGTATTTCTCTTCAAATGGAAAAGGAGACTTGATACGTATCGTATGTACCGGCAGTGAATGTACACAAACTCATATCCATGCTGTTTTCATGACATTCGCAAATTGAAGTGTAAAAAGATGATCGGTAGATTGGAAGCTTCTGAAACTGACAAGTGGTTCCTCTTGTTGTGTGGGGCATCACTGTGGAAAATATTTAAATAAATGTATATTTTGGTGTTTCCAAAGGGCAATTTGTTCAATTGAGAGAAGCTTCTCAAAAAAAATTTTACTCTCGGATGTTTGAAAACTTTTTTTGTTGTCTTCTTGGATTCAAACCTTGAACCTCCCGCTCAGTGATCGCGCACTTAACGACTGAGCCACGGCGCCCACAAATTTTCGAAATTTTTAATTGAAATTTACTTCAATCCGCAATAATTCAAGCACTTTTATTCAAGGTCTGTAAAGTCGTTCATTTATCAGTCTTACATTCATATTCATCAAGCATGCTGTGTTTCACAGCGTAGTAATCACGATCTCCTCCTACAAATTCACCACTCTACAGTATTCTCCCTTGTTTACCTACATAAGGTACACGTTTCTTCACAGCTCCACAACTTTGAAAATTTATTTAATTATTCTCATCAAACAAAGTCGACAATTTGACCTACGATGCGCGTTCGTCGTCCCCCCTCATTCATCATGACGAGCAATTTAACTTTAATATCTACTAGGTACGTTTCTAACATTAAGTCGGTGTTACGCATGTGCCGCATTACCCGCATGTATACAAATTAAGCAATAAAACATTTTCATTAATTCCGAGCCGAATATGATTTTTCTATGTATTTTGGGGGTCTGTGCATTAATTGATAACCGCCACTGACTACTATTTCCGTCCAACATCAATCATACGTCGCTGGTAATTAAGTCTAGATATTAAAAAACACATATATACTTCTACCCTTATATGAACGATGGGAACCATGTGTTTATATCGATCTTCCAGATCTTTCATTCTATCTCTCTTCGGTGTTCGTGCCAGCCACACGGGGGTAAGAAGAAGGGCTCACTATGTCATCGTATATAAGTAAGCCAAGCTCATTTCCGTTCAAAAAAGAGTTCTGAGTCGTAGTTTTTGTTTTTGGGTCTGCCTCTGCGGGCCAACAAAAAAAAAAAAAAAAAAAGATAACCATTAATTCATACAGCCGAAAAATAACAAGACAAAGCCCCAAATGATGGGATGATGAAGTCAGCGTCGAAAAAGAAGCAACACAAAAAAGGGGTCTCACGGATAGGAATTCAAAAGGGAAAAAATAAAAAAAAATAAAAAATAAGACAACGAAGTGCTCGAATAAGATTTCGCATTCGAAAAATTTCAAATTCAAGGTCAACAGTGTTAAGTTTAAAAAAGACGGCCATTCAACTTGATAATTTAATAACCACGACTCAATTCGTGTCTCTTATTAGCAGTTTACACATGAAATAAACAAAATGTAAAAAAAAAAAAAAAAACCTATCTCCCCCGAACACTGTCAGACAAGCGGATGGACGAACACAGTCAGATTGTTAAGTTGAAATAAATGCTCGTACGTATATGTACAGACTACAGATATATAGTTAGTCGGTCAACTAAACAATTTCGAGACGCAGCCATGCACAACTCAGACTTTGGGTTAGCAGGAGAACAAGTGAAAAGATTGTATGCAGCATGTGCCTAAGAGATGATATATATTTTGGGAATGGGTTAATAAAAAAAAAATGTGTGAAATATACAAATGTATGTACAAATACTCTTCGTTGTCCTGGTTGATTGACGGATGATTGATGAATGAAATTGTAGATACAATTCACCACAAAAGTGCATGGATTTTTTGTAACATATTTTGAAGTGTATGCAGATTTTCTTCGGCTTTATTTTGAAATAGACGTACTTCACAACACAGTCTGTTCAATAAAAAATGTTAAACGATTACTACCCATCTACCCTCGTTACTGGTGGAACGAGGAAATAGGCGAACTTCGGGCAAAATGTCTACAAGCCCGGCGCAAAGTCCAACGATCAAGAAGGAGGGCGGATTTCCAACAATGCCTGGACACCCTTAGACTGGCGAGACGTAGCTTAAATAGAGCCATTAAGGAAAGCAAAACTGCATGCTTTAAACGTCTCTGTCAAGAAGCCGACATCAAGCCATGGGGCTCGGCATACAGAATAGTGATGACGAAATTAAAGGGCTATAGGACTCCTCAAATAACATGTCCGATAATGCTGAGATCCATAGTAGAGCACCTCTTCCCTCAAAGGCCTGCTGCTATGTGCAATATTATACGAGAAGTCAATCCAGAAGATATTTCTTTAATTACTCACGAGGAACTGCTAAGGGCATGCAGCAAGATAGGTGACAACAAGGCTCCGGGACCCGACGGCATCCCGAACAAAGCAGTAAAGGCAGCTGTAACAAAAAGACCAGACCTCTTCATAACAACAATGAAGCAGTGCCTTGAAGAAGGAACCTTTCCCGAAAAATGGAAAACGCAGCATTTGGTCCTACTGCCAAAAGGAAAGAAGCCCCCAGGAGAACCATCATCTTATCGCCCAATATGCCTATTAGACACCATGGGAAAGATCCTCGAGAAGATAATCTATAATAGATTACTCGCAGTAGTCGAAGAGAAGGGAGCCCTCTCAGATCACCAATTTGGCTTCAGAAGAGCACGATCTACTGTTGATGCCATAAGAGCGGTAGTCGATATCGCCAAAGATGCCATCGAAGGAGAAAGATGGCTCTACGGCACAAAGGAGTATTGTGCAGTAGTAACGCTGGACATTAAAAACGCATTTAACTCTGCGAACTGGTCGTTTATTAGAAGGTCACTTGCCAGGATGGATACGCCATATTACCTGCTACGGATAGTGACGAACTACTTCAACAACAGAAAGCTGAGGTACAATACCGATGAAGGCGTAAAATACTACAACGTAACTGCGGGAGTTCCACAGGGATCGGTTTTAGGGCCACTATTGTGGAACATCATGTACGACGGATTACTACGATTAGCGTTACCTGGGGGAGTAACGATAATTGGATTCGCCGATGACATTGCAGTCGTGACAGTAGCTAAACAGATCCGTGCAGTAGAATCAGCTACAAATGAAGCAATTGCCCGGATAAAAGAGTGACTAATATCCGCCGGACTAGAACTAGCCGACCATAAAACACAAGCTTTTCTTATAACCAGCCGGAAAACCGTCGAATTTGCCAACTTTCAGGTTGGTAACCCAACCATCAGGTCGAAAGAGGCAATTAAATACCTTGGAGTAATGCTGGACAACAGGCTACGGTTTAAAACGCATGGTGATTTTGTTACCAAAAAAGCATCGCAAATGCAGGGAGTTCTCTCGCGTATCATGCCTAACATCGGTGGACCTGGATACGCTAGAAGGATTCTACTCTCTGGAGTTATCATCTCAGTTCTGTTATATGCCGCCCCAGTCTGGGCGGAGGCACTGACGACGAAGGAGACCAAAAGGAAACTATCATCATCATACAGACTCTGTGCGCTACGAACAATCAGCGGCTTTCGAACCATCTCTGACGAGCTGCATTTGTCATAGCTGAAATGGTCCCTATCGATATTCTCGCAGATGAAATGCTGAGGATATATAACAGAAGAGGACTGAGTCATCACGACGCCACTGGTATCAAGGTGATAAAAATTGAAGAAAGGGCAGCGTCAGCAGCAATGTGGCAAGCTCGTTGAGCTAATACAACAAAAGGCAGATGGACATACAAACTTATACCGACAATCCAAGATTGGATAAGTCGAAAGCATGGAGACTGCAACTACCATCTAACGCATTTCCTATCTGGCCACGGTGGCTACCGCAAATATCTACACCGATTCGGACACGACAACTCACCATCCTGCCCGGAATGCCCAGGTGAAGATGAAGATACGAAGCACGCGGTGTTTTACTGCACACCTTTCACGGCATGGAGAATTATTCTGCCAAGTCCGTCATTACTCCTCGACCATCGACCATCGGTCGGAAGAGAATTGGATGGCAATACGTTCCTTCGTAACAACTCTACAAAAAGAGTTGCGGAGAATAGAAAAGCTAAGAAGAGCAACTGAAGCAGCGGAAGAAGCTGACATAAGAAGCATAGCATAAACTGCTAACCAGCCCCGCGAAGTAATACCTAACGGCAGTCCCGCGGGGAGAGTGGTTGAAGTGTGTAGGGTATGTGTTTAGTACGCAGGCGTATTCCTGGCATCGATTACTCAAGTTTGCGAATCGTGCATGCTAGTAGCACTCGGGCTATTAGTATCTATGAAGATTACACATCCCTGGCGAAATCCAAAAAAAACCCATCTTCAAGAAAAATATAACGGTATCTTATATGCATATGTAAATGGGTTCATTTCGAATCGTGAGAGGTACGCTTCATTTTAGTTTCTTTCACGCCTTCAGTGAAGCAGGTCATAATAGTGATGAGTGCGAAATACAAGAAACGATTCGAGGCTTACTTTCTAATACACCATCCCAAGGGACCAAAATGGAGAACAAGAAAAGTAGCAATGCACCTGGGAACTACAAACAATGGTCTAGGTGCTGCGAAGAAACTGGAAAGGTCGATGATTAAGACAGGTAGAGGACTAAAACGGACACAAAACAAAATGTTCGAGCAGAATCCCACACTGAAGGTGAGGAAAGCCAAGAAAAAAAACTCTCGATACGAGATATCAATGTATCCCTAAACACGATTAGGCAGCAATTAAAAGAAAATAGTGTCTCTTTTGAGAGTATAGTAACCTCCCTTTCTTGGTGAAAAAACACATTCAAAAAACTACTTCAGTGGGCTCAGGAGAATGTGGATTCTGATTGGAGCATTGAGATTGTACAAGTCTGGTTTGTTGATGTCTGCAGACAAATTCTACGGGGCAAACAATCGGAATTGGGAGCTTCAAGAGGATTATGATCCAAAGTGGAAAGAGCAAAATGGCATCATTACCATGGAACACAGTCATCGGACACCAATCCAAAAGAAATGAAGCTTAAGGCAGTCGGGACTCTATTTATATATGAAGATCATTTACTACAGACTACGAAAGTTGTCAACGTAGATGTCAGCAAATAATCAACAGTATGGGAGATTGAATTAAGTATTAAAAAAATTAAATTATTTTTGAATAAAACATTCTCTTTGCTTAACGTATTTTTATTGAAGAGACTGTAAACGGGCAGATTCGATAGGTTTCAAGAGTAATTCAGTTGGAGGTTGCAATTTACATTTTAAATAAAGTAAATTAGTTTTTGATAAATAGCTGATATTTTGATGTCAATATATTGTTGACACATTGACATTAAACATGGGAAATTATATTGGCAAAATGGGCTCTCCTTGCAGACTTCCGTTCTTTGATGAAATTTTCTATAACTTTCGGCATAAATCCTACAGTAGTCGGTCCATTAGATCTGCAATCGTTTGGGTGTCATTGGAATACACTTTCTGTTTCACATAACTCCAAAGAAAAAAAATGTACCGGTGTTATATGGATTTGTTTGGCCAATTTTATTCGCCGAAAAAAGAGATGATGCGGCCGGGAAACTTTGTGTGCTGTGTGGCACTGTTCACAAACAACATGTACCCTACAAAAGCCAAAAGCAGCACCACGAGAATTTTCGAAGAAGTAAGGTACAATCCGCCGCCACAGAGCTGCGACAAAAAATAAAAAAAAACAATTATTGCACACTGGCGACGTAAAATGCAACAGACTTGATCAAGTGCATCTTTACCGCTATTCATGGTCTGCTAGCTTCCTTCAATTCCTGAGTAAATTGGATCTTATAGGCATGCAGATGCAGATTTTTTGTTAAAATGCCCTGCATGGAGCTATAGGAAATATTCTGCTGGCAATGATGGCGAATGAATTTTGACGGATTGTCACGAACATTGTTGCTCACTGCGGGGATATTTTCGTGTGACCGGTCACTACTAGGACCCACTGGTCTTTGCACATCCCAGATTGACGCGTATCAATCGACTTTTTTCATTAATTTCTTAACCGCGACATTATTTCGCAATGCGCGAATTGTGTTGGTTAAATTGTTGTTGTTCTTTCGTATACATAATTACAAATGTCAATGCTTAGTATTCACAGATGTCAAATATCAACTGATTCCTTTTGACAGAACTACAGCAGTGCCAGATTTAAATTGTAACCTCCAATAACCAAGACCAACCTCTCTATAACCAAGATATTTCAATAAAATTTAAAACTTTTAATTTCGTCACAAATTTTGATTATTTCATTATAAAATGCCGGTAAAATTTTATTTGTATTACTAAAACTTAAATTAGACTTTGACCATTTTTTCTAACAAATACTGTGTCAGTCTAATGGGAATATCTTGTATGACCATATGGCAAATATGAACAGATATGAAAGGGCTGATTTTAACAAATAAACATGACATATGGCAACATAGTTTAATCGGAAGATAACCATACGCCAATTACAAAAATTTGGTGATGGCATATTACGTCATATGCTGTCATCAATTAAGTGGTGTACAGTAGTGGTTTTTGTAGTTTTTTCCGAAATTTTTTTGTTTATTTATTTTGTGTTATATGACCAGCAGACCTCATATAACCATTTAGGTCAAACGAGTAACACATTGCAACATACCATTCAGAAATCTCTGCTCAAATGGTCTTATGACAGATAATGTGATAAACAGTTAATATTTAGCATAACTGTAGATAGTAAAGGTACATATGTATTTTTTCGATACTTAAAAAAAAAATTAAGTCGTTTCACTAAATCTGCCCCAAGACATCTTGGCTTTTAAAGGGGCACATTCGACAGATATGTTTTATTCATTAAAAGCGTTAAATTTTTGATTCATGGGGTTCAGAACAATTACTGCGCTCAAATTATAAACAAAAGGGACACATGACATAATATGCTTATAAATTTAGCTCATAAATTTAATTTTCCTAGTCTTTTATTTCTGAACCGTTTTTCAATATCGAAGTCGCCATGAAACTCTCAGAATAGATGAACAGTCCCTGACCATGTTAATGGGGCCACTACCTGAATTAATTTAAAAAATATAACTAATCAATCCAAAATAACTTTAACAACAATTGAAAAGCTAATTATTAATAAAATATTTAAATTTCAAACTACTTTTTTGCTCTGAAACTTATAATTTGTGAAAATCAGGTAGTGGTCATATTAAAATGGCCAAAGGCTGTAATTTGTTTATGTTGGCTTTTATAGGTATATCTGTATGAATCTGCCCTCAGTCTCTCATGCAGAAATATGGGCCAGTGCGCGGTGACAATTTTGTCGCCCGTACGCGCGCATTCATAACAACGTAGAGACATGGTGACTGTCTCGTCAGCCTAAAATTGCCTACTTGAAGAACAAAAAAGTCAGTTCATATCATAAGATGCAATGGGCTTGGAGATGCTGACAAAAAAGTTGCATGACAAAAATCCACCCGTCTGTGCGTACCCTTACTCCAGAGGTAAACGCGACGTACGCGACGCTACGCTCATGACGTTTTACGCATCAAACTGTCAAAAAAATATTGAGTGACATAGAAGCGGACAAACGACGTAGTAATGTTGGTTTAATTCCGAGTTTTTACACATCCAAATGTCAGTTTCGTGTTCTCAGGTGCTTGTTTTTCTGTTTGTAAGAAACTATTATAGATAGGTTGGAGTAACATAAATAAAAATGATCTAATAAACACGTGAATTTAATAGCAAACAAGTGGAAGCAAATTGAGGAAACATCGTCAAGATTGCCTCCAGCATCTCATGCTCAACGTCGTGGACATCTCAATCTGTCTGCGTCTGCGTTCAATTCGTCGTGAGCGTCGAGATTGTCCCCGGCATTAGGAATTTCTCGCAAACTCCGTATTCGTCTACATGGTAATTGCAACAATGCCATACTCCAAATTCTGGACGTGACAAACCTTGTGCGCCGACTACAAAGAACGAAACCGCACGATTTAGCGCAATAAGGAGTAGCCGCACGTATTGGCGGTATAGGAATGTGTGCTTTTGCTGGATAACTACCTGCCCAACTCGAATATTTATTGAAACTTTAACTACTTGATAAGGTAACTTAATTGTGCTTGTGGTGTTTTTAATGAGTGAGAATCTCACACTACTATGAGCACGCGCTACCGGTCCTTATAGTGTCTATGAAAATTTTCACCCACCCATATGTACGACCAGTTGCATCTATCGGTCCATCAAATAGAAAAGAATCATCAAACCCTCTACCATTTCTAATCACGTCCACCACTTCTCTCACTACATCGCTTTGACATTTCAACACAGGTGTATACATAGATTAAAACAAATAATATTCCATCTACGAGTATCTATCTATCCACACAGGTCAAACTAAAATTATCACCCATCGCTTATACAATACGAAACTGCTACAACTCTGTCTCTTCTCTATCGTAAGGTGTTTAAATATTTGTCAAAAACTTCATTCGAGAACAAAAATCCCAAACAAATTATTTACTTATGGCTGGTATGACGCACACAAAACTACCACTATTACTATTCAGTGTTAACAAGCAATTCGTTTGTAGCCATATAAACAAAATTTAATGTACGTTAGTCGTTCATTCGACCTTGAGATATGTACATTGCGGCGCTAGTAACAAAGTTTCGTTTTATCTCACATTTTGAACTTCACAGATTCAGTGTTTTTACCGAGAAGAAAACTGTGTTTACACTTATTAATCGAGCTTACATGGTTGGCTGTATGGTTTGTCCGGGAACTTTCACGGTACATAGTTACTTACATGCAATTCGTAAACAAGAAAACGATTAAGAAAGTCTTTCAATTTGTCGAAAACGTAATAAAATTTAATTGGAAACATGTGTTGAATCAATGTGTTCTGTTTCTGAGCCATGAAAGTTTTTTTTTTTTTTTTTTTTCATTTAATTGTAGAGAGATGAAGATTAGAAAAGAAATGCCGTCGGCCGGCTTGATAATTCAGTGCCATAAGACGACCATCTCTAGTTTGTAACTATATCCGCATAATAATCGGGTATAGTTACTGCGTAGCTGGATTAAGATATCGTCTGTCTCAAGTGGTGGGAATGACGCATTGTAATTTTAATTATTTTATCATGATGGCTAGGGGTCAGTAGCAGAGAAATCATTAACACGAAACTCATAAACGGGGTTAAAGTTGTGTCTCATCTAGACTATGTGTTTGTTGTTGTTAATGTCGTTCTGGGTAATATTCGTCATTCATAGTCTACCAGCTGTATTCTTTTACGCTGTCAATTAAGCAACGCTTGACCAAGAGTTCTTCGTTTTATGATTGGCATTTTACGGTGTCATTGCGGCGTCTAATTGATCTACATATGCGTATTATGGACGCACTTTTTATTACTTTTTTTTTATTATTATAAAATAAATATAATTTTAATAAGCGACTTTTCTACGGCTGCACTGTAATCAGAATTAGACATAGCAACCTAAGACGGGATTTCGATAAAGAGTTTCTGACTGTTCTGTGCCTGCTGGATTTTCCGAGGGGCTTTTGATAAAGTTAATAATGATACACTCTGCTGGAAACCGCGTAATTTATTTTGTTTTTCCCCAAGGGCGGCAAAACTCATAAACAATTTCCTTTCAGACAGCAAGTTGTGGTGGGTGAAAAGACATTGGGATCAATTCTAGGACCCATTCTTTTCTATATATTTATTAATGATCTGCCATCTGTATGTAAATGTGTTTCTGTTCACTTTTACGCTGACGATGTACATTTCCATTTATCTAGTTTATTGAATTGTGTAAGTGATCTAGCTTCACACCTAAATAATGATTTAAAAGAAATATAAATTGGTCAGTCGCTAATAGGTTGTATCTGGACCCATCGAAGTCGCAAGACATACCGATTCCTTTTATCGTAGTTGTCCGCCCGATATTTGACTATAAATACCAAGCTAAAACTAGTTGAGTCATTTACCACTGTAGACTTCATCGTCAATTCTAATCTCACCTGCCATCAGGTGAGATTACTACAATTCTGACTCGATGTCTTTACATAAGCTTCAAGTAGCTTTTAATGACGCTGTTAGATAATATCTACGCAATACCTATATCTGAGTAGTATTCTAACTTTTTGCAAAATTGTTAATAAATTTCAATTTGATTGTTCCCAATGATTTCTAATTAAGGTTTGTCGAGCTTGTCAACGTATAGCTCGACGAATAAATCTTATGTACGGAGGCTGGATTGAAGTGTATCATTTTCAAGATGCACTAGAATTTCTAATACTTTTATTTTATTTAAAAGCGCAAACGATAGAAGTTGTAAACAGTTTTAAAATATATTTTTATTGCTCGATATGACCACCTTTAACCTTGATAATTTCATCGCATCTGTCAAAAACGGACTCGTACAGGCGCTTTAACTCCTTCGCTCTCTCCAGTCACACTTTTATTTGTTCTGCTTTGAGGTCGTGGACTTTTTGAATCTTATACGCCTTAAGTAGGAGTTAATTTTTCAGTATGTATCATAGTGAAGCGTGATGCATTCGTTTCCATCGCCAATTGATTGTAGCTTGGCTTTGGATTACGTTGAAGTCGTTTTTGGACCACCATCAGTGTAAACTGTCATGATACCTTTATTGTCTCATACACAAAAGTTTTATTCACTTTAAATTGTTCGACCTGTCTAGCGACCTCTATGTATAACAAAATATAGAGCTATTAGAGAATTACGCTTAAAGACCATCGTTGATAATTGTTTTTTTTTTTTACGAACGCAGTAGACATTAATGCTTCCACGAGCTTTCAAACAATACAATGTACTGTCACTGTGTCAAATTTGATTGCGATAACGCTAACTCTTTGACAGCTCGAGTGAGTTGAAGTTGGTTACAGTTCAATTCGTCTACTCTGTATAGTAGTTATATAGAGAATTATTTAAGATAGAGAAATATTTCACAGCTAAAATATTGTCGCGTCATCTCACTATTTTTAGTCTCATGAAAGGTGAACCTATAACATACTTATAACTACCACAGCGACCCGAGATGTAGTACCGGGCTATCTGTCAACCTTGATTACTTTATGGAGTTCTGTTATCTGCATCTCAACCTACGACAAGAGGGTGGGGTCCTCTGGTGCACACAAATGATTGAATTGTTGCATACCGTTGATAGGAAATTTAATTCGTTTTTGAATCAAAGGTACCTACTTCATGTAAGGAGTTTAATCAGTTGAGGGGATGGACCCCTCCTTCTATACAATTTTTTTTCTTATTGTGGTATGGTCTACACTTCCCAGGGTTTGATCGTCTGAAGTAGAATCACCCAGTAGATATAGTACATCGATGCCACTATGCATACCGAAGACAAAACTATCTCAAGACTCTTTGAACCGTCCAGGGTAAACCTGTTTTTGTCTGTATTGGTCTAAAAATAAAAGTTTAGAACTCCCATATATACTCATAGCTCTCCTTCTTAAGATATATCAATTTTCGGTATACGATCTCTCTAATGCGATGTGCCTTGGTTGAGGCAACCCTGCTACATTCCAAGGACACAAAACCATAGAAGCTTGCATCTAATACAGTCATAATCTGAAGGCGTTAGTAAAATAAAGAAAGGTCCCACCCGTCAATAACTAGAATAAGCAACAAAAATCCGACAATTTTGTAAAATTGCATACTTTTCCAGAAATTCTTGGCAAACATTTTGTAAAGTTAAACTGAACTGTATTGGATTGCCTCAATCAGAGACAAATCATAGAGAGACAAACGACCCTGCCCTGCCCTCGAAAACCCGCAAAAAATAAATGACAGCTCTCACTTCGGCTCGTGTCCATGAATACATGTGAACCCCTCTGAAAGAAGTCATCAATGTCAAAATCAACAACAATCTGGAAAGCGACATCCCCTCTTAAAAAGTAAACAAAAAATAGAGCTGCATTCCCTTCAAAAAATAAATAAAAATAAATGACGGATGAAAAACTGACTTTTCTAGTTGCACTGAAAACTAAATATAAATTGTACTGAATTGGATTGAATTGTAAAGACCGCTATTATTAGCACTTTTGACTTCAAACAGTAACAATTAAGTCTTTTACAACTAAGTGTTTGTTTTTTTTTTCAAATGGGTAACATATGTATTTTTGATATTTTCTGTATTTAACTTCCGCATTTTGTTAATTATTTTTAACATTTCCAAAAAAATAAAATTGTGAGAAAAAGAAATTCAATTGTATGATTGGCACTCGGAGAAGCATTATAAATTAATTTATAAATTATTGGCCGCGTTCCAAGCGCACGCTTTCCGCTAGCCACTAGACAGCAGCAAGATCATTGAACGGCCTTTTGGCATTACAACAGCTGATAGGTGAAAACTCTTTAGATTTTCTAGAGCTGGATAATTATCGGTAGTCGTCACTTTCGATAATTATCGATAGCAATCGATTGTTTTAATGTAACCTTTTAATAAAATCTAGTTAAACTAACATAAAACAGTCTTAACATTTTAAGTGGGCACTGGTCAAAATGCGTCATTCCAATTAAACCTGATATTAATTTTTTGCAAATTCACTGGCATAAGCTTACACGGACATGGTAAACTCTGGTAAAGTCGGGGAAAAATATAAGAAAACATTAATATTCCTCATTTTATAAAAAAGGATGTTTGAACGCAGCGGAGAACTACCGGGGATTTTATTTTACCAAACAGGTTTCAGAAAAGGTTACTCAACTGCCGACAATATTTACAATTGGATTAGTATCGCACAGCTGAAGCTGCATGAAAATAATAAAGTATATGCCTTCTTTGTAGATTTCAAGACCACCTTTGATTCCACACCACGCAAATCTTTGTTCTATAAGCTGTCATGTATTGGAATATTGACTAAATACTTAAAACTACTAACATAATTATACACAAACACCAAAGCAGCCGCTTCGGATGGAAGGAAATGTCTGATTGTTTTGACACTAATATGGCAGTCAAACAAGGTGGCCTTTTCAGCCCGTTGCTGTTTGCATTATTTTTGAATGACTTGCACGATTTCATTCGAGGTGGATAAAATATTGGTAATATCCATGTACGGCTACTGATGTTCGCCGATGACATAGTAATATTAGCCGATGATGTAGGAACACTGCAAAGGATGGTCGACAGATTAGAGCAGTACTGTAACTTATGGAATCTAGAGGTTAATTCAGAAAGTCCCGAAGATTATTATTAAAGGAAATTGAAATTGGCAAGTTATTCAAATATCTAGGAACACAATATGGAACATTTTCATGTCCAACAAAAGGATTAAGCTATCGTCGAAGTACAGCTTATTTAATGCTGCTATAAGATCAGTCTTTTGTTACGCAGTTGAAATATACGCTTTTGGATAAAACGCATGTTCAATCTTTCGTAATTTAAGCCAAACTATGGGATATTTTCCGAAACCGGGCTTATTAAAACACATCTACAATATATACACTCATGCTGCTTATGAAGTATATAGACTTCACCGACAGCTAACTAGGAAAATAAAGAATCTCCTGGTTTCAGTACTGGACCGAACATTTTAACGGCTCAAATATCGATTGGACTTCAAAGAAAACTGCAGAAAAACCACAGAAAGTACACGGGGCCTTTACAAGTTATTGAATCACAAAATCGGATATAAAGTCATCCATGATGACAATCGCAAAGATAAAATGATGAGGATCTTCAAAACACGAGCTGGATTAATATTACTCAACAACTGTCGGTAGCGTGAACCTGAAAGAAGATTGTGTTCACTCTGTAATCTATTACAGAATGAAGACGTTGAACACTATCTGGGAAGATGTCCAGCATTTGCGGAATTTCGTCGAAGATACTTTGGCAAGGACCTTGAGCATAAGGAAGTAATCAACATTCTCAATGCCGAAAATGATCAAGATTGGAAAAAACTGTTACACAAAGAACACTTTTTGGTATCGTAAAGAATTAATAGTTTCTTTTAATTACAGAATCGAATGATTTTAATATAACAAACTAAAGTTTTGATAGAGCTATATTATACGCTTAGGATTAAAATTCAGTTAAGTAATGGAAAAAATTAACTAGTTCTGCAGTCAATTCGAGGTCTCTCTACTAATCAGCGACAACTAAATACGAGGGCAAGACTGCGATTTTCAGTTAAAAAATGATTTTATTTTTCTACATAATCTCCCTTGACTTCAACACACTTGGTCCAGCATTTCTCCAACATCAGTATTCCTTCTCGGAAGTGAGAGTCTGGAAGGCTGCGAAAATATTCATCTACGGCCCTCTCAACTTCTGCATTGGATGCGAATCGCTTCCCTGAAACAAATTTCTTCAAGTTTGGGAACAGATGAAAGTCTGAGGGTACCAAATCAGGTGAATAGGGGGGATGGCCGAGCAAGATTTTTTTCTTATCCAAGCCAGGCCTCTTCTCGAGAATTTTGGCATCCAGCTGGTCAAGAAGGTTGGAGTAATATTCGCCTGTAATTATTCTGCCTTTCTCAAGGTAATCAATTACCAGGACCATTTCGCATCCCAAAACACCCTGGCCATGACCTTTCCGGCAGATGCGATCGACTTCGCTTTCTTTGGCGTTGAACCACCGGCTTCCACCCACTGCTTCGACTACTGTTTCGTTTCTGGCGTGTAGTGGTGGACCCATGTCTCATCCATGGTGACAAATCGCCGCACGAAATCGGTCGGATGCCTATTGAATCGGTCCAAAGATTGCCGTGAAAATCGTTTGCGCATTTGCTTTTGATCGGCATTCAGCAAATGCGGCACCCATCTTGCGCAGAGCTTTCGCATCCCTAAATTTTTGTGCAAGATGTTTTGCACCCTCTCTTCCGATATACACACAGCCTCAGCTATCTCACTCACCTTCACTCGCCTATCGTCCAACACGATATCATGCACTTTTTCGATGGTTTCGGGTGTGGTTGCGGTTTCTGGCCGTCCTTCATGTGGGTCATCTTCGAGGGACGTGCGACCACGTTTAAATTCAGCTGCCCACTTTTTAACAATTGACATGGAAGGAGCAGAGTCCCCATAAACTTTTGTCAACTTTGGATGAATTTCCTTAAGGGTTAACCCATCCAAAACGAAGAATTTTATCACCGCACGATATTCAAGTTTATCCATTTTAACGAAAAACACGCAAGACGTCTACTTCGTGTAAAGAAACTACTTGAGAGAACAAGTTGAAACTTGACATACGAACTAATGAGAAGTACACCCAGGCAGGAAATATAAATTTTTGCTGATTGGAACGCCATCTCTGCGTCAGGCCGAGAACTTTTCACCTTGCCCTCGTAGTTAGTGTCTTGAATATTTTGCGTGTACAATGTCAAGAAGAGCTATTTGTTTTAATTAATTTAATAATGGAAAGATTCTATGGATAACACTTTTCGATTTTTCATTCAATCGATAACATTGCAAGTCAAGGAAGCAGCCTAAAATCGGATGTAATCAAATTCTATTGATATCTGCAATAGACTTAGTATAATTGGTAGACTAAGCCCAGAAGATTTTAAATGAAAAACAAACAATCTCGAGCATTTATTGTGTGTATTCATAATTATCGATAGTAAGCGATATATTTTATTTATATATCGATTGTTTACGACTTTTATTTGAAGACCTAGCCGCTAATGAATTGTATTGACAGATGACCTTTTTCACTTGTTCTTATCTAGCTAAAGGTATGTTCCTGTATCTAACCAAATAGCGAAATTCTACGAAATTTTATGAAAATTTGTCAGATCCTGCTGCTTACAATAGAGCAACGAATTTCCGTATCTGCAAATTTTAGTCCAAGAAATTTCCTTGAACAAATTTATGAAACTGTCAAACCACTCATACTTATATAAATTCCAAATTTGCATTTTTTTTTTGTTTATTCGGTGGTAAATAGATTGAAATAAGCCGGAAAAAAAACACAAATGAACGTAACATGCTATTCGAAGACATTCCAGAGTATGCATATTGGTAGTTCCTCACATACATATGTATAATCCTGACGTTTCTCTTAATACATTTTTTGTTGTTAAACACGTTCCCTAACCTTTCACCTTTTCCCCCTCCTTGAAAACAAAAATAAAAATTTATGATTGCACGAATTTTAATGCAAAAAGTAAACGAACAGACCTTAAGTGTTCTAGCGAAAAATTTCTTCCACATTTCCCCTCTAGCGCTAGTAGCGGAAAGTTTTGCCGGCTCTGTCATCCACAAAAAAAATCGTTTTGCTAGATTCTAACAGCGTGCTTGGAATCTCAACGTTCAGAAGTTTATCATTTAATGTAAGTAGCTACCTGCCTAATACCGGCTTTTAGATATTTTTTTGACGTTTCCGATCCATGGACTCTGCTAAACTTAATAATATTTCCAAAAGCTTAAAAAATTCTCACATCTACCAAAAAAACAAGGAGCAAGTTTGTGTTAAAAACTCAATCTAAAAGAACACAAAACAGCAAAGGTTTTGACAGCCCCATGCAATCAACGATCACATTAAAGCGCTACGGGGTAATCCTATATATACATACATGTACATATGTATGTTATATACCAACATTAGGACTAGATACAAAAAAAAGATACAGGTGCCATTCCATGTATTTCGAAATATACATCCCAAGGGGGAAAAAAAAACACAGTGTACGAGTATCTCTACTGAGCAACAGTGTTGATTCTTTTATGATCGTACTCAGAAAATTGGAATTTTTTTTTATAGGGAAAACAATTATCTCGAGAACGACGAAAAACACAGGTAGGTAGGAAAAACACGGTTTTTGTTTGTGTCTATGGCTATAGGGGTAAACAACCAGGTAAAGCCGGAGGAAGTGGTACAAGAATGAAAAGGGATAGCTAGCCTTAAATTTAGAGAAAAAATAAAGACCACCAACCAAAGTCAGATAAAAAAAAAACTAAGAATTTCCAAAAAAAAAAAATTCTAATTGTCTGGAAAACAAAAATACGATAACAAAATAAATAAAAGCAGCAACAAGAAATGACGTAATCCAGTAAATAGTCAAAAACGAAATTTCTTTTGTATCTAGATAGGGACGGAAAAAAATGTTGTGGTAGTACAAAAAAAAAAAAAAAAAAGAATGCGAAACAATAAAAGATAAGTATGGCAAAGTATACAAAATGATTGCAGTGTAATTTGCATATGTATACATGCATACAAACGTTACATATTAGGTGCAATAGTATATAAACGAAAAAAAAAAAAAATGGGTAGATACTTTTTTTTCCAAATGAATGATAGTAAAACAAAAAATGGTAGAAATAGATACTTACAGGTAAGTAACTTAGAATCGAAATAATCCACAAAATGATAAAATGTTAACGGAGTAGATAAGTTTCCCACGGAAAACCGCTTAGAATTCACAATTTAAATAAAAAAAAAACACACACTTTGTATCTACTATGAGATACTTTTATCAATTTTCTTTTGTATAAGAGGCACTTATTTGAATTTTCCACCAGAACACTAGGTAATAGGTAATACAAATCAAAACAAATAACTGAAGAAAATTTGCGCGCTTTTTTCTCCTCCTGTTACAGTTGCGCCACTTGAAGGGGGTTGCACCGCGAAGAAATAAGCTCCGGAGAACGCTTGACGGATATACACGAAATGAGTGAACAGAGATGAACGGATGCTGGTAATTCCTTGAATTTGCTTAACACTCACGTGGTAGAAATGTTGTATCTTGAATGACGTATACCGTCCGGATGCTCGAGATGCGTTGATCAAAACACGCCCGCGATCGAAAATCAATTCACGGATAAAAGGGATCTTCCAACAACGATCTCCCAATAGATGTGTAGAAAATAAAGAAAACAATGGGAAACTAAACAAAAAAAAAATAAAACTATTCAAACTCAATTTTCATTTATATTCCGCGAATGTCGACGGAGAAAGAGATTTTTGATTTTTCACCACGGATAGAACTCCAAAAAGAAAAAAAAAAAAAAAAAAAAAGTCAAAAACAAACGAAACAGAAACTCGAAAGCAAAGCTAAACAAAATTTCAAATCGACAAGAATTTTTATTGTGACAGCAAAAACGTTTGTGACTTCGGTGCTGAGACTGAAAACTGAGAAACTGTAAAAAGTGTTTTTGGATATCATCAGCGGTAAGTCGCATACATCTATAAAGCCAGAGAGACGCCTTTTGTTGTTGTTTTGTGTACCTAAAAATTTTGATCGTAAACGATCGCACACAGAACACAAAGCAAGGGAAACATTAAACTGAAAACAGACCAGACCCGTTTACGATGTTCGTGTTGGTTGCGCGAGGGGTCGATCGTGCGCCGTGTTGAATGGCAGTCGCACTGACAAGAGCACATTTGTTTATGGATTCGAGTAAGAACTGTCAGAGAGCGAGGGTACATGCTTGTGTGAGTAGGAGATCTTTTATTCGATCAACATCTCGTTTACGATATGCGGTTGGATAACAATAGTTTTTTTTTTTTTTTTCTATTTCATTTCCCATTCTGCAAAATTGGGAATGTGTTGGTGAGATCGGTGGAATGAAATGATTTGGAAGCGGAACATTTCTAAACGTGAGTGATTCTTCAGGCTTGCGCACAGGTATGCGCCGATTAAAAACCTCTTGATTGGAGTTGTGTGTGTATGTGCAATAAAAATACCGGGAAGGGGTATCTAATGGAGTGTTGCTGTGGTATCGGGTTTTTGGTAGTTTATAAATAGTCGCAGTAATACTCGTAGTTGGGTAATAGTTCTTGATGACAAATTATTTAAAACTAAAACTATTATTAACAATTTAATACACAACTAAATTTGTCCGTCGTATTTCTTACAATGACGCTAAAGCAATTTGTAGCAAAATGACATTATAAGCAGCTATGTGTATGTAGTAATAGTAAAAAATAGTTCACCTGCAAGTATGCATTGATTTGGGGGATTTTGAAATAAAGAAAGAAAAGGAAAGAAAAAATCGTCTTGCTCCGTTCGTGGTCAGGACTTAAATCTCCAGTATTACATTTTAAAGCACTCACAGCCAACTGTCCTTAAGTGAAAACTTGGTAATATGGAAGGAGATATTTAAAAATGCATCCTTGTATTTTTATGGAGATAATAATTCAAAATGTACATATGTACGTCCGTCCGTCGGACCATCTGTCCATCCATATTTCACCATGTTTTTGGCTTTAAATTTTGTGCTACAAACATGAAACTTGGTATGTAAGCTTTCTAGAAACCGAAACAATACAACTGTTGAAATCCTCCCACAGATATGCCCACTTTTAAAAAAAAATCCCTTTTATAAATATTTTTACCATAAACTAAAAAATATCGTCTTAACGAAAAGTATAAGTGTTCGCATTCTCTACAATTCGTCCATTCGTATTTTTCATTATCATTATTAGGTACTTTATTGTGAAATAATGGTTACAAATGAATCATTCAAAGTATTGCCCATCGCTAGCTATAACTTTTTCCCATCTTTCTGACAGAGCTCGAATACCGTTACGGTAAAAGTGTTCATCTTTTGAGGCTATCCATGAATCAAGCCATTTTTTATGTCTTCATATGAGCGGAACTGCTGAGCAGCCAGACCATATTCAATCGGATGGCGCAATATTTGGGGAATATGGCGGGGTGGGTAGGACTTCCCATTTGAGCGTTTCCAGGTAGATTTTAACGGGGTTGGCAATGTGAGGTCGAGCATTGTCATGCTGTAGAATCACTTTTTCGTGCCTCTGCTCGTATTGTGGCCGTTTTTCGCGAAGTGCTCGGCTCAATCGCATCAATTTAAGTCGATACCGTTCCCCAGTGATGGTTTCGTTGGGTTTCAACAGTTCATAATAAATGACACCGACCTGGTCGCACCAAATACACAGCATAATCTTCGCAGCGTAAATATTCGGCCGAGCCGACGACGTAGAAGCATGACTGAATCATTCCAAACACATGCAATCGCTTGGAAATGGCTTGACGGATAACTCCTAATGCTGAAGCAAGCTGTTCTTGCATTTGCCACGGATCCTCATCGAGCAATGCCTCCAATTCAGCGTCTTCGAAGGATTTTGGCCTTCCTTCACGCGGACGGTCGTCAACATCGAAATCACCGTCTAAACTTTTTGGAACTCTCGATGCGCTTCAGCCGTCGTTTTCTTCGAATGAAAGAAGAAAATCAACACTTCCCGCAAATGACGATTATTTGGCACAAAATCAGACATTTTCACACAACCAAAAGTATATGACGACAAAACAAAATCTCTAATGTGTCAAAATAGTTTGTTTACCATATGCCTAACCTCGGTTTATGACGTTTTGGATATGTCAAAATCGACCAGCACTTACTGCTGGAGCCATCTATTGACAAACAGCGAGAACTTATTAGGGATGGGTTAGAAGTTGAGAGATATGTAGGTTATCATACAATCCGCTCCAGGCGGATTCTAACTTTACTAGAAACTGAAAAATATTCTCTAGGTAAAGGATGCAGACGTTGTCTGTCTCCACATTTTATCCATACATTATACAAGGCCACGCCCACTTTTGGGGTGCGTTTTCTTAAAAACCAAAACATGTATTGCTTTTAAAAACTGTTTGCGGTAATGGTTAGTCTTACTGTGAATATCACATGAGAATCCGTGAACTTCGGTTACAAATTTGGTAAGAAAAAGTTGTGACAACAGTTTTTCTTTAAAATCGCCGAAATATCATCTGAACAGAAAAATATCATTGCATTTGTTTAAAATTTCGCACCGCTCATTTTTTTAGGGTTGAGTTAGAAGACGGGGTATTATACTATCCGTTCGTGCTCCTTTTTATACAATTTCACCTTTAAAAGAACATAGACTTCAATTGTTTGCGATATTGAAATGGGAAGCAGAGCCCTCACTTGCAGCAAGCTCTGAAATCTATGAAAAATCTTTATCGGTATTTCGTAAACGACTGCCTGACTACTTTTGCCACGAATGCAGTTTAACTCTCAACCGATTTTTTTTAAATTGTTGTAGTTCTGCTTTGATGGGGCATTTTATTAAGCAGACACTTCTTGTTCATGAGTTATCACCGCTTGAAGTTGTCATTTAAATGAAAAATATATGGCGTAAAACAACTTGGTACAAGTATTTGACAATGGAGCGAGTGCAGCGAGCAACTTGCCCGATAACAACACTCTTCGGAGCACTATACTACATTTACACGAGTATGTCATTTTTTAATGGCACTACGATTTACACAATGTAACATAATGACGTGCTGAGAGTTTTGCCACTGCATGTCATTATTTTATTACACATCTTATTTATATAATGACAAGAGCAGACAAATGCTCATTTACACAAATGATAGATAATGATTAAATTTTAGAATGACAGATAATGACACAGAACAGCCATTCTCAAAAGTATTAAGGTGTCTGTCTAGTGACACTAATTTTAGAAAACGAAAGCGAACAAAAAAGTAGCTGTCGTTTTCTTATGCTGTTGTTTTAATGCTTGAGGAGTAGGAGGAGGAAAGTGTAATATACCGCATGCGCTAAACGACCAAGAGAGCAACAATGCCAATTCAGTAAGAACTGGTAGAACTTACTCATTTCAAATGAAATTTTCACCAAAACAACAGTTCATTAAATAGTGACAATATGTCATTAAAGAATGAACGCGTTCATTATTTGTTCGTTGCTTGTCATGCAACTTGGCATAGCATTTACACGGCATTTACACGATGGCATTATAATTTTAATGACGATTGCCTTTGCTAATTTTTAATGCCTAAAATAATCACAAAAATAAGAACGTTTACACGAGAATGACATAATTAATGACGAATATGTCATGTGCCAAGTGAAAAAATAGATAATAACAATAATACAAATTTAATAATGTGAAGTTGTCGTGACATATATTTTGCACTGAAATAACATTAAAATCGCTGCGACTTTTAAACGGGAATATTCTTTAAAGCCCAGACTAGACCTGAAAATAGTGTTAGTTAAAAAAATTTCTGGGAATTGGAACTTTACGCGAAATAATGGAGATTGATGCTAGGATATATATATATATTCTAAAAGTCCCCCACTTACCTCCTACTATGAGGGTTATTTTCTTAATATTTGTTACTTGTTAAACTTTCGATTTGTGCGTGACGTCAAATTTTGACATATGCATCTTGAAAAAGATCGATTTTGTAATTTTTAGTGTTCCGAACCAGAATGGTATGAAAATAAACACTGTCCCGTGTGGATGGAAGAATACTTGTAGTAGGTGGTGATTCAAAAATTAAAAACAAAACAAATTATTAAAAATTTTTTTTTTTTTTTGTACCGCCATACAATTAAAAATGAAGTACTAAGAAATTGGATTAATTAAAAAATATATTTTTTATTTTGATAAAGTTTATTACACAAAAGATACACCTATCTCCGAAACTGGTACGTGAAGTTATGAGGAGGTAAAGGGAAAAGCATAACAGATCGTCTGGCAGCAGGTTTTGAAAAAAATTTGGAAGACGTAAAGTTAGAAAGTACCCCACCATATCATCCCCGGCTTTATCCGATTCTGATAGTTTTCAAACGAACGTATCTACATACAAGTCTGACTAAATCCAAAATCTGAGTTTCGAAGAATTTTAAATCTCCTCTCCATATCTTATCACCACTTTATCCGATTTCGATTATTTTCCAATAGGATTGTTAACCTGTCAGTCTAAACTCGCAAGCCGAATATCATCAACGTCCAGACGTCCTTATTAAGCGTCTAATTAAAATGTTTTCTTCATATTTCTTCATTCTTCTTCTTTTACAATTCTTCATCTTCTTCATTCCTTTTTACTATTTATGGGACTGCTAACCTGTCAGTCTAAGCTCGCAAGCCGAATTTCATCAACGTCTAGACGTCTTAGTGTTAAGTGTCTAATTAAAATGTTTTCTCCGGATTAACGAGGAAACAAATACTGAAAGGATATTTCCATTATTTTTATAGTAATTATCAGAAAAACTATTTTAACGAGTTTTGCTAAATAATAGAGGGCTTGGCCATCAGCATTTGTAACTAAAATTCATGAATTTTGAGGATATGTTCAAAATAAAATTTATATATTGAAGTAAATACGAGAACTTTGGTAAAGTAAAATAAGTTTTATTTTTAAGAAAACACTTCCAAAAAGTGGGCGTTTCCTTATACAGGGTCATCCAACAAGAAGTGTCATTTTAAATCAATAGAAAAATGCAGCATTTTTATTTTAATCTAAAGTACAATATCTGCCAAATGTCCGCCTCGGCTCTGCCTACAAATAGTCATTCTTTTGATGAAATTTTTCATCACGTTTTCGCATAATTGCGGCTGTATTTCGTGAATAACAGCTCTGATATTTTCTTTTGGTGCATGAATTGGCGTAGATTTTATCTTTAACATAGCCTTAAAAGAAAAAGTCTAATGGTGTTAAATCGCACGATCTCGGCGGCCAAATGAAGTCTTCATTTCAAAAAATCACACGTCCAGGAAATTTGTCACGCAAATAGTTATTGTTTCACCAGCTGTGTGGCATGTGGTACCGTCCTGCTGAAATTCCACGTCCACGTCCATAGCATCAATTTCAGACAAAAAAATAGTCAGTCAACATCATTCGGTAACGCAATCTATTCACGGTCGCACCGGCATCATTTTCGAAAAAAATATGGCTCAGTGACACCAGCCCAGCCCAAAAACCGTACCAAACTCGTTGTGGATGGAGAGGTTGTTTCACTATTTCTTTTGGGTTTTCGGAGCCCCAGATGCGACAGTTTTGTTTGTTTTCGTACGCAGATAAATGGAAATGAGCCTCATCACTCAGAATAATTTTGTGTGAAAAATCATGATCTTGTTCATTCATTTCCAGCACCCAATCAGCGAAAGTGCGGCGTTGTACGTGGTCTGCTGGGTTCAATTCTTGTGTCAAATGGACCTTATAAGCATGTAAGCCAAGATCTTTATGCAAAATGGGGTGCAAAGTGGTTGCAGGCCCAATTTCTGTGATCGTCTCGAAATGGACACACCTGGGTTTTCAGTCACACTTTCACCTGACCTTGCCGGACGAACACGAGTTGGAGTTTTCATCACTATCCTGTCCGAGACGTTCAAATTTATCGATTAAATTCACTATATGTAGCTGTGCGAGAAGGCGCTTGATGATGACTAAAAGCAGTGCGAACTTGACGAAACGTTTCCGCGATATTTCCACCGTTTTTGTAATGATTTTTCACTACTTCAGCACGTTGTGCGAGTGTGTATCAATCCATATTTAATAACCTCCTAACTTTTACTTATCAAAAGTCATCGCAGTGATAGTTGAATGTTGACAGTTCAACAATGGCGGGAAATTTAAAATGCATTTTTACACTTGGACTACTTTGGAGAAACTTACGAAATGTTCGGGCTAATAACCTACTCCAGTGCTATAAATGATTCAAAGCCAACAGACGAGCCTCTTCGTTGATGGTTCAACACGACGACGACCCGATTTGAAAAGGAAAACGAGATTTGGAACCTGGAACATAAGAACTGTTGTAGGAAAAGAGGTACTCGAAAAGCTGGTGAAGGAGATGAAAGACCAAATATTGTGACCAGATATTGTTGGACTAAGTGAAGTGAAGAAGAAGGGCATTGGTGCCTTAGGTCTATAGAATGGATATATGTTTAGATATGATATGGGTGTAGAAAGATACCAAAGGGCAATGGAAGGAGTAGGCATAGTTGCAAGCCCAGAACTAGAAACCAAAGTAAACGAATGGGAACCTGTCGATTCTAGGATAATAGTGTTATGTGGGAGACACACTGCTGGTATTGATACCATGGTATAGCAATACTACGTTCTATACCACATGTCTGTCACTGCAATACTACGTAAAAAGCTAGTATACCATGAAACATACTTGGTATTGAGATTCTCAAATTTTTGCTGGTATACCACCATCTTACTGATTGCAGCGCCAATTTCTCTCTATTGGCTAGTCTTCGTAGCTTCTTTGACAATTCTTAGGTATGCACTTTCGCTTTAAAGTATTTGAATTTTCTTTATATTCATCATTTGGCACAAAAGTAAATCATTTTGTCTTGAATTTTCAATTTTTATTTGTTATGACAGACAACATAACGGTAAAAAAAACAGTAGACAAGGAAACAGCGGTAGGAAGAACGGCAATTGTTGCAGAGGATCTACAAGTAAATGTTAGAACTGGGAGAGAGTGGCTCACGGAACATTGGGAAACCACGGAGGAGAGACAACGACAAATGACAATGACAATGACAAACAGCCCCCTGGTGTTCAACGTATTTTTGGATGAAAAACCGTTAGAATCAGAATTGGAATGTGGAAACTTCGCCCTGTCTATATACAGATGACATAGTTATCATTGCAAATAGCACAGTAAATTTACAACAAACAATGGGTGAATGGTTCAATGGTTTGAAAATTACCGTGATTGCAAATAAAAGTAAAGTGATGTGGGTTTCCAAAGAGAACAAGTTGAAAGAAAGCCTCAGTATAACACGCGATGGAAAAGAACTGGAGAGAGTCGAAAATTACAATAATCAGCAGTAGTGGGAAAATAGCAGTATAGGCTTATTATCAGATAAGTAACACACTAGTTGCTATGCGGAAGATAAGCACAAAAACGAAACTGAAGCTACACAATACGGTAATAACACCAATAGCAATATACTGTATAGAGAGCCTGCCACTATTGGACAAACATCTGAGTAAATTCCAAGCCACGGAAATGCAGTATGTTCGAAGATACGCAGGAAAAAACAGTAGGAATAGAATGAGAAATGGAATACTACGGTTTAGGTCAAAAGAAGCCCATTATAGCAGAAATGAAGACCGGTAGCTAAAATGGTTTGGTCACATACAACGTACGGCTAAGCATGAATCTGAAATGAAATTGAAAGGCATTGAAGGAGCACCAAGGTATGGTGAATTACTTGGGAAAACCGTATGCAGAAAGTGGGGTTAAAAAGGGACAAAACTTTCATAGAGTTGAGATGAGAATGCCGGGACCGAGTTCAATTGAAGAGATGGATATCCCGAGGGTACCCCGACGCCTAGAAGCAAATGAGGAACAAAAAAAAAAAAGAAGAAAAACTGTTGACACACAGACTGACTGACGGACGGACATGTCTGAATCATCATATGTGACTTTCGATGCTGATAACAAATTAATACTCATTATTTCTCCATGTTACAAAGTACAATACGAGTACATACCAAATTAAGAATACCCTTTGGAATAGGGTGACAAAATACATTTGATCCACTTAATTCCTAAAATACTTTTAATGGCACAAATAATCTGTTGGACTTTTATGTTCATTTTGTGACTTTGTTAACAAACACAAAAAAAAGATTAACTTTTTGATCTGTTCATATGTAGTTTACATAAGTTATGATTTTATTATTACCTGTAAAAAATGTTTTTCTAAAAAATAAGTTAATTACATAGCTAAGGCAAATGAAGGGCAAATAAGCTTCACTTTCCGAAGCGAGCAACTGCTTATAAACATATCAAGCATAAACAGAATCCCTTTTTTTTTGGGCGCCTCCCTTTTTCAGGGTTCCGTAAATAGACGACGCAACACTATTGCTCTCTTCGAAGGGTATTCACAAGCAATGAGTACATTTCTTTTGCGTAAATTTACACATACTCGTATGTACCAATACGCCCGAACTATGAGCATTTTAAACCAAAGTGGACGGCTGGGTCGCAGATACATGGTGGGCCAAATAAGACCTACCAATGTTAAACACGTATAACTCTTGTAATAATCATTTATTTTAATTAATTTGTTTAATATATGAAATACATTTTATGGAAATTAAGTATGAAATATGACATCAGACAAATGTCCACCATTGTGCTCTATACAGACATTGGCTCTTTTTAGCGCGTTTTCCATTACACCACGTAATGTTTCTGGTTGCACACTCCGTATTTCATTTCGAATATTCTGCTTTAGCTGTCTAATAGTCTTTGGTTTATTAACATACACTTTGCCTTTTAAATATCCCCATAAAAAAAAGTTGGGCGCAGTTAAATCTGGTGAACGAGGTGGCCAAGGGAAATCTGAATTTCTTGAAATCAAACGTTCGCCAAAAATTTCACGCAGCAGGTCCATAGTTTGCCTAGCATTGCTCTTGATACTCATTTTCACCACAAAATTTTGTTCAGCGATGAGGCTCATTTTTGGTTGAATGGTTACGTCAAAGAAGAAAATCCACAAGCCTTTATTGAGACGCCGTTACATCTACAAAAAGTCACTGTTTGGTGTGCTTTATGGGCTGGTGGGATCATCGGTCCATATTTCTTAACAAAATTCAGTTTATGCTTTATTCGAGCCAGCCGCGTCCTTATACCCGAAACTATATTTAAATACTAATATAATTATCTTTCCAATAAAGTCAATACAATAGCCATTACCACTATTTTTATGTGTGTTGTATTTCATTTTAAAGTTCTATACCTCTAAAAAGCACCCTATATATAAATAAGTGAGAATTCAATTCCGTAAAGGTTATCTATCAACTGGACGGTATCTGGCATAATTTCTTTATCACTGTTGAATACTATAGATATTTGCTTAGTTTGTAACTGAGCTGTGTACGCAAAAGGACTATTTGAAAACCCCTGGAGACCCAACTGAAAGAGATTTTACTGGCGACTAAGAAATTCCGTTGGAGGTACAGTCATGACCATCATTGCCATCGACTTGAACAAATTTTTTTTTCGATGCCAAAGTTATGTCATGTGATTGAATTCTTCAGACGAATTGGAAAAAAAAAAAAACAAAAAGACTGCAAATCTGTCTCTCATCGGAAATCATCAAAATGATAAGAGAAATGACCACTCATCGATTGTCCTAGTGATGTTGTTGTTGCAAAATCATATCCGTTCACCAACAGCTTCGAAACAATTTTCCCCGCAAGAGAATGTTGGACGAACGGAAGGACGACAAGAAACTCCAACGGGTCATCGGTATATACAGACGGCTCTAAAATACCGTTACGTCGAAAGACATAGTTTTAAGTATTAGGTTTAACTTAGAGCGCCCGCATAGGGCCAGTAAGTTAGAATAAGAATAGTTAAGTTAGTTAAGCTAGTTTTAAGCGTTTTTTGTCTAGCATGTAAGTTATAATGAATTAATTAATAAAAAAATGCATTAAAAATGAAAAAAAAAATGAAAAACGGCTCTAAAATATCAGGGAAATCAGGGGTTGGCATCTTCTGTGCTAACCCACCGATTGAACTTGCTATTCACCTAGAACCATTTGTTACCGTGTTCCAAGCAGAAGTCCTTACAATTATGAAAGCAACAGAAATACTCGCAGAAGACACCAGCGAAGAGAGGCAAATAGACATCTGCTCGGACAGCAAAGCAGCAATTAGTGCGATCACAAACCCTGTACAAAATTAAATTGAACCTACTTGCCAGGCATAATAAAATCCGCCGTTAAGACTTAGGGGTCTCTCTGACAACTATTAAAATGATAATCAATGAGAAGATTAGACAGAAGTTCAATAACTACTGGACGAATCTAGATACGTGTAAAATGGCCAGACCAGTGGTAACAGAACCGAGTAGCAACACAAAGAGCTTTCAACTCAAGCAGAACACAGTTAAGATCAATGGTGGGACTTTTAACAGGGCACATCAATCCCCAAGGATACCGGATCTAACACACCTCAGCAAGAAAGGAATCGATGATATATTGGAGTTCGCTAGACGAACAAGAGACTTACCCGATCACTATATGACATAATCTCTTCCTTGATACTCCCAAGATCGCAATACCTACATCCTCTCTCATCACTTAATTCCCATTACATTACTTTTCCTACAGCTCGACAGACGAGGGGAACACAACGGGTCCAGTGGAGGCCTAAGTGAAGAGCATAAGCTCACCATCTTAGACCAACCAACCAACCATACCTCCGTCTTTATTTATTTAAAAAAAAGACGTCATGTTATGTTATGTCACACTGACATAATTTGCTTCGGATTTTGCTTGCCAATATGCAGTTGGAACAAAATCAGATATAAAAATGTTACTTCTGATAAAATCTACAGCATTCTCAATCAATTAATCAAATTAAGAAAATTTGTTGAAATTTATGAGACAGAAACTTAAATTAAAACAGGAAACAGGAAAGGATTATTTGACAAATAGAAGTCTCCAGACGAGTTTGTAGAAAGTTATTTTGCCTGCGTATTGCAAATAATATTGAAACCGGAATAAATGTTTTTTTTTTTCAAAGAACGTAACCACAAAGTTGAAATTTCAAAATATAATGTTTACTGATGTCTTTCAGAGGCTTTTTTAATTGGAATTTTTTCCTTGCAGTTTTGTCCAAACATAATAGTATGCCACAAATTCTGATTTTAAAATTATGTTACCATCAAAATAATTATGTCACCAGGCATATAATTTATGTTACAATGACAACACTGGTCACGACGGCTTAAATTAGAGCGTTCACTCGCTCATTGACGGGACTCTGCCCGGCCAGTGGTTTCGGCGGAAGAAACGGTCAAACAGGAGGAAAGCAAGCTAACTTCTTTTGCTGTACAATTAAATAAGTATCGCGGATATAGACAAATTCAGTACAATATTCGACATAGGCATGGAACCTTCACTTCGATACCAAATATTTCTGGCATAGATACTTGACCCAGACACTTACGCAGACATATATTCTATTGATAGTCATATATGTATGCTATTTTTTTGTACTAGAGAAATGTACAGAAATTTATCGCACAGATTTATTTTTATTTCTTTCTTAACCGCAATTATATTCGACAACAAAATAGATAGGGAAATAATAATGTAAATTATAGGAAATTGTATTTTAAAGTACTTCGAACAGTTTTTTTTAAATAGCTGTTATGGCTATTTTTTTGAGCAAAAGAATACAAAAAGAATACACGACCATCAAGGAGTTGACGCAGTGCCTTAACCAACAGGGCTATACGGTGTTACTCTGGCGGGGTGTAAAGAGTTCGTGGAGTGTTTATATTTTTCATACGAATCGAAACCCACAAGTTTATTGCCAGTCCCAAATATGATGTGAAACTTAAGCATGATAGTTTCACTCTCGAAGACTTGTTTAACTTTAGGAAGAGGTGAAAAACTGTGAATAAATTTTCGGTTTTTTTTTTTGAATTATGAGCTCCCAGCTGGGTAGCCCAAAGCTCTAACCAATGGGCCACGGTGCTACCATACTATTGGTCAATAAACAATAGATAATTGAAATTTCAGATGAAATTTGATTTTTTATTTTTTATTTATTTTTTTCTTTTCAGGTTTTGCTAATCCCTCCGTATCCCTGCATTCAAATCATATTCACAAGTATGTTATGCCTCACGAGTAACTGTTGCAGTTTATTGTTTTCCAATAGCTTTCAATCCTTGACTTATATTTACAAATTAATCTAAAGACAGCATGTAATGTAATCACTATATCTGTTTAACTTTCTTTGTGTAGTTTTTTATATAAAATTTTCCAAATAGATATAAGAAAGAAAGCATGTACAGGATGTTCGTTACATCAACCCATTGAGCATGATTACAGCCCTTGTTCAACGAATTTATTGACCAATATAACGAAATACCGAATTGCACCTAAAATGTTAAACAAAATTTAATATGAATCACTTAGATTGTGGTCGTTAATTGTTACCAATTGCAATGAAGTTAAATACTTTTTCCACCATAAATACTTTCGAACTTTTGGCCCCATTGCACTAAGCCCGTAATATAAGTACATTACCATATGTACAATACAATTAAGTATTGGAAGACGAGCGGCTGAAAATAAAATGTACTCGTCAAATAGGTATGTAGACCTGTCGATGGGATACTTACATGCTCCACTAGGATACCATTTAATCATTTGCCAACAAAAGAAATATATGGTACTATGGTGATAAACATGTAATATGCTCAGTTGATCTGTTTTCTTTCGTAAAATGAAGAATAGTGTATCGAGGAACTCCAGACATTTCGAGATATAGAACCACCAAATTGCATTTAAAATCTAAAACTAAAAATCTTTAAACCTATACTCCTTACGAGTGAATTATTCTCGAAATATACCCTCATCTCCTCGGGATTAAAGTCCACTTTACTTTGATAGCAGAAGTATGCATAATGAAGTCGTGAGGCACCCAAGAAGATATCCTTCGCAATTAGTGCATTCAGCAGTACCATCGAAAAGTTATACACAATCAGAAAGCCTTTGATTTTAAATGGTTTTCTCCTAAGTGCCAGGAAAGTATTATTAATAGTTATAAATGGTATTTACTCGTAAAATAAAAACCGCTTAACTTTTCCATTAACTTTGGACCGCACCAGACCATAAACCAGTAAAAAAGAATGAGAAATGCCACCGGAATTGGTGAGTCCACCAGAAACCATCCTCTCGTTCGTTTATCCGATATTTTGTCATATCTAATCCAAAAGAACTCATCTATTGTATTCACTTCCGTAGTCATTTCGATTTTCTGTAACTGATACGCACTTCTACCCGAACTAAGCGAGATTAACCAAATTCAATGTAAGGTATATCATATTTAATACAGAAATCCAAAACGTGTACTCGTGTTAATGCAGGTCAATGGTTAATCTATTTTCGGGTACTTAGCCATTGTTTAATGCTAAATCATCAAACCATCTGAGTTCATTCTTTGTTGGGTGAACATAAGACATCGATTTGATGGCACATGGCTCAGAATCGTTAAAAGATTGCTTTAGTAGGTGTCTAGCTTTGTTTTCGTACGTATGTTGGAAAGGTCGGAAAATAAGACAAATTTTCAGACTAATGGCATACGAGTATGCTATTGATTCACCTCCATTTAGAGAGGGATGTCAAGCAATGTTATCCTATCATTGGATGTCATGCATATACATGCCACGGAGCGGTGGCAAAAACCACTGAATTCTATAATATTCCTTCTTCTATACTAAAATATCTTCTGCATAAATTTTCTTGTGAGCCACTTTTTTTTGTAAATATTCTGCGCAGTGATGCGCAGAGAAAAGAAGGGTATAGAGGGTATAGAGGTCAATTAAAGATGAGAGAGGCAAAAATAGATTCTGTCAGATTGAAAACTCTGTTCTAGCCCTGAGCGTTGGCGAGTTCATAATTTCAGCCGCTCATACTCTGCAGAAACAGACGCTGTTCACAGCCTCTCATTTTGGGTCAGACGTTGTGGAGGGGATCATTATTTGATGAAGGTGACATGTGCTCGCCTTGTTGATATTGGACAAAATGTGATTTTTCTTAGAGAATCGCAGAGGCAAATTGCAAATTCCTCCATACCAATCCAACATCCGCTGCTTGTTCTAGGTTGTTTTTTTGTATATAAATACTTATTTGCAGATAACCTAAAGACCGTTCCAGCATCCAAAACTCATGGCCCTGTCGCAGATTTTGTGATCCTGTTTTCACTTGTAGATTGAGCTTTACATGTGCCTGCACGAATAAAATAAATTGTAGATTGATGATGGAACTGCGTTGGATTCTATACTAAATCAAGTTTATCAACTTCTTAGTCGTCGCGTTTATCTGTCATTATTTAGACGCCGATTCTGCAACGTTTGTAGAAGTTGAATATAAAGTACCTAGAACATGCACACGTTGGAACTATTTAAGTAGCCCCAGCTGGAATGCAATTTTTTTGAAATTACCTTATTGCCAATACCGAGTCGAATTCAACATCGATTCCAACAAAATCGTCGAAATCATATCCGAGAAATAAATTACTCGCATTTTCAAAAAATCATTAACAAGAAAAGTATCTACATACGTCTTACAGCTTTTATCCAAGAACTTGGTACATATGCTATCTAGTAACATATGTACATAATGACAATTTTTTAAGTTCGCGGAATGGGAGACGGATATATATAAATTTTATGCATTTCTTAGATCTACAGATTCATTTTTCTAATCCTTCATAAAAATAATTTTCTGGCTACTTGTAACCGTAAAATGCTTTCCATGCAAGTCTTTCTTCAAATATGAGAACAGGTAATAAACACTAGGTGCCAGGTGAGGACTGTAAGGTGGACCAGCTATCAAATTCCTGGAATCCACATGACATCATAGCAGAAATTGCAATTTGAGCCTTGTGAACCGGTGTGTTTTCATGAAGTAAGAGCACACCTTTTGTTAATCAACGCCTCTTTTTTACTTTAATAGATTCTCTTAAGCGTCTTAGTAGCAATTTCCTACGATACTATATATTACAAGGATTCCTTGTAAGTCAAAAAACACTGTTGTCATGATCTACCCAGTCGATGGTACCTTAAATTTCTTGGGGCTAGATCACTCCCTTCACGCCACTACTTGGACTCATGCTTTGACTTAGAGTCATAATAATGAATGCAAGTTTCATCTCCAGTAACAATTTTATTCATAACTTCTGTTGGGGATTATCGCCCTGCACGGTTTTTTTTAATGCAGCGTAAGCATTCTAGGCACTGATTTTCACATCACAAGATGATCTTGTAGAAACTCGTTGTCGAAATGTAAAGAAATTCAACGCCCACATATTTTATTATGACAATATTTTTCATTTTCCAGCAGAAATATTGAAACGAGAATATTTTCAGAAAAATAGGCGTGTTTACGGATTTCAAACTTGTTTACACTTGTACTGCTTCGGATTGTACAAAGTTTTTATATGAAGTACAGATAGACGGACGGACGGACATGTTTAGAACGACATAACTTTCAATGCTGATCACAAATGTATACTTATATGTATGTGTCTACCATAAAATCATTATAAAGCACATACTTATCCTAGATAAGCAAAAGATACAAAGAAAAATTGAAGCAGCCGCCGTACTTGAAATTTATCTCTTTTTCTATTTGATAAAAACTTGAGATGAGATCAAGGGTTTCAGAAACAATTGTGAAAAACCCGAGGTAAGCACTCAGATTATCTGACTCCTTGAGGAAGGCAACTACATATGTACAACAATTTAGTTGAAAAACAAATGAACTATTAATTTTATCGCCGATGAATGCTAATGAAAGTTTTTCCAAAGGATTTCAACATGCCTAATTTAATAAGGAACATAAATTTCACCAAAGACTGTACATACCTTACGTATCTCTCTCTCTCTTTCTATATCTCTTTTTTTTATTTCTCTTTCTCTCTCTTTCTATGTTGGCTTCTATCTCAAATATTGTATAGAAATGCAAGTACTATCGTGGTCAGCGTTATATAAAATTATAGGCCATTGCTGCCTCGTGTGAACTCTTGCAAATAAAGACTAATTCCAGTGGTTTTTGGGAATCCATTAAATGTCGTGGATTTTCAAACTTAAAAATCAAATTTCATTGAAATCCGTTCGGTGGTTCTTGAATAAAGCATTTAATAAAAATATTTGAATAAGTCTTTTTGATTTCAATGATTTTCAGATCGGACCATCTACATGCATACTAGACCAAAAAAAAAAAAAAAATAAATATTATCCTCATCCATTGTGGAAACCTTGAGATACTTACTATCTCAAGAAATAGAGACTATTTTTAAAATTCCTTTTAAACTTCAATTCCATATTTTACCAACAGTATCCGGTCAATTGAACGAAAATAATTCATTGAACGAACAATTGGTCGAATGGACAATTAGTCGAATGGATCGAAAGAACAATTGATAGAAAAATAATTGGTCGGTAATTTGAGTACAAATGTATCTACCCTCTAGCATCAAAGCTACACACTACCAGCGGCCTTAGATTCCTAATTTCCCCCAACTATACGTAGATGTGCAAGCCACCTGTCTAGGAGAATTATGAACAAAATATTGTGTACACATTTTACTTTACAGAACTATGATAGATAAACCCAATAAAGTGGGTCTCCAATTTTATCTGTCTGACTGCAGCCTAAACGGCTGGACGGATTTCCTTCAAATTTCATATCTGAGGTCTATTGGATCTACATATATTTTTCGAGGGGAAATCGGAATTTTAATTCAAACCCCGAAATGGCCTATTTTGGTTCCTAAAAATTGTCTATTTCTTGGCAATGGCTTCATCGATTTTGTTCGAAATTAATATCTAAACATGGTATATTTCGGAAAATTGCAATTTTTTTCTAATTTTAACGGATTGTAAACAATTTATTTTAATTTGAATGAGTTTTTACGGATAAATGACATAAAGATGCAAGTACCTGTGATACAGTCGTGCAGTATTTTTCTTAAACGAATAGTCACATCGTAAGTCAGTTACTATTATCACGATTATAAATTACACTTTTGTGATTCTCACACGGCAACACTTAGAGATTAAAGTTACATCCATGTAAACTGTGATGAGAGTAATGAAAGTGATGTAATCTTCCTCTAACGTCAATATGAAAAGCGAAAATTAACAACAAACGCAAACAAATAGGAATGAAAAGCAAATGAAAAACGAAAGGCTTATATGGTAGACAGTAGAGGGCAAAGAAGTTCAACTCAAAACTTGTTTTATGTGCTCGTTATTCTAGAGATGCTCCGGATGTAGTATTGCCAGAATTAATCAATCAAAAGTAATATTTTGCTTCCCTTTGTTTGTTAAATAACACTAGGTTTACGGGACGCGTCATTTTGACACATTTCCAATTTTATAAAGAAAATTACGAATCCATTCGCATTTATATATTGAAGTCTATTTTCTTCAAAAGTGTTGAAACATTGATGTATTCGTTAAAGCGTCAAATTAACGCGTGTTCGTAGAGATAGGTAAATAAGAAATGTCCGTAAACCTAGTATTATGCTTCAGGTTCAAATCCGAGTAAAAAACCAGCAACGTTTTTCGCGATGCCTCTTTCCGCGAATGTCTTGCAAATCCCCGAGTCAAAAATTCTAATGAGAAGCTTCTCAATCTCGCAGTTCGGATCCGGAAATAGAACAGAGTCCCTTCCAAAAACACGAATGGGTGCAAGAAGCTTGTCCGCAAACACTTTTTTTTTTTTCTTAAGTACATTAATTGTAGAGGCGGTATTTCTACTTATCTTACTTATCACTTTGTACTTAAAATTTGACTTGAGTTACTGGTGCCATCATGGATTGTATTATTGAGGCAACTACGTATGTCCACCGAAACACTTTTCGAAAGAGGTATTATTTAATTGACTTTAATGGCAACACTGACAAAGCTGTTGCTCACTAGATTTCCCACATTTAAATAATGTTTCTCTTCTCTGAAGTAAGCCTACAGCCGAGCCTGAGTTGCTCTCACCAATTAAACCGGTTTCTATAGGTTCTCCTTGTTGTGTTGTCTCATTTATTGTGGTTACACTTTGCAGCCGGCTATTTCTTCCCTTTCTATCTTTCTTCGTATTATCGTTGCCATACAGGTAAACCATGCGCGTTTCCATAGTTTTATACGAATTTGTTCAATGAAAAATATTGTACTGTCCTCAATGTGGTCGTCATCGCATGTTTTCGATCGAGGCGATTGACTCATGTATAGGGTTGCCATATTACCAATATTTATCGCACATCTTACTCGTAGTTAGAGATATGCGAGACTGCCTTTATTTTTCTATAAACATCTTTCTTTAAACTATCAATATTTGAAATTTGAAAGTATTAAATTTAAAGTATTGATATCGGTATCGCATCGAAAGAAAACTATCGATACTTTCGAATATCGATAGAAAAATAAAAACAGTAGATATTTAGTAGGATAAAAAGTGAAAACGAATTTTGTTACATTTATAAAGGGTCTTTCATTAAGTGCTTCCTATCTTTAAATTTAAATAAAACAAAGTGTGTAGGAAAGGCCTATCGATGCCATTATGTATGGAATATAACATCGTTCAAATATCCACCGCGGCTTCTCTGGGTGGCACGCATCTGAAATGTCCAATTTTCCATGATTCTGGCGCATAAGGCAGGCTGAATTTGACCGATGGCATGGGTTATGTTGGCTTTGAGGGCCGCTATGGCTTGTGGCTTATTCGCATAGACCTGTGACTTCAGTAAACCCCACAAGAAAAAGTCTAACGGGGTCAAATCGCACGATCTCGGTGGCCAGTTCACCTCACCTCCACGTGAGATGACCATGCCCTCGAATCGCTCGTGCAGAATCTCCAATGTGGCGTGAGTTGTGTGGCATGTAGCGCCGTCCTGTTGCAATCATATGTCGTTGGGGTGCATATGATCCAATTAAGGGTAAAAGAAGTTGGTAATCATCGACCTATACCAATCGCCGTTGACGGTGATGGCCTAGCCAACGGCGTTCTCAAAGAAATATGGACCGATGACGCCGCCAGCCCAAAATCCACACCAAACAGTGACTTTTTCGGGATGCATTGGACGCTCTTACATGTCATGTGGATTGGTATTGTCCCAAATTCGACAATTTTGTTTGTTGACATACCCATTCATCCAGAATAGGGCCTCATCGCTGAAGATGATTTTTCGATGAAAATTAGGGTCAGTTTCCAATTGCTCCAGAGCCCATTCAGCGAACACACGTCGTTGTCTATGGCCGTTTACCTTCAACTCCTGGGTCAGTTGAATTTTGTACGGGTGCAGACCCAAGTCACGAAGCAAAATTCGCCAAGATGTGGTCTGAACCAGTGGACTCAAATTGATCCACCACACTGCGAATAGTCCTCTCGGAAGGACGATTATGGCGACCGCAAAATGGTCGAAGAGCGTGGAACGTTGCCCGAACAAAATGTCCATTTTGATAAAACAATTTTATTATTTGCACGTGTTGTTGAACGCTATGTCCGTCCATGGTGATTTGGCAAAACAGACTGAATAAATGACAGCTAATTTGACAGATGTACGAGTAGCTTCAACAATATGGCCGCTATCAACTGTCAAAGTCGGAAGTCCCTATTGTAAGACCCTGTATTTTATACGCAAAGAATTTATAAACTATTTTTTTAAAAAGGCATGGGCTGTTTTTTTTTTTTCGGTGTTGGTGTGGTACCTACAGAATTGTATAGCTAGAGTAATTTGTTTTTTTCATCGGTTCTTAATTATTCAGATTAATACAAGCTAAAAACTAAGATTAAAAACTAACATGGATGGAGGAGATCGAGTTTTAGGCGGGGATTGCTGCGGTTGAAATCGAAAACTGTAAGGTTTGAGTTAACAGCATACGGGAGATTGGTTCATTGGAGCAATAAGAGATGCGGTGGGTCGGTAAATAGAAGGGACGAGCACATCGTAAACTACGAGGGTTAGTGTTGAAGAAAATAGAGTATAAGAAAATAGAGTATAAGGACTTGCAATCGACAGAACCTGAGGGCAGTCGATGAATGAATTGAATATCTGTTACGTCTCTGCATTCTTCAAGGGTATTCAAGTTAATGAGGTTCCAGGGTTGGCTTCGGAGAGCAGATCGAAGAAATCGAGGTTGAATATTCTCGATTCTGGTTATATACATATGTATATGAACTCGCTGGTGTACCTGAGGACGGAGCAAACAAAGGTAATGTAAAGGAATCTGCTTACTTAAGTAAGGGTTGGAGAATTTGTTGGACCACCGTTTGACAAAACCAAGTGATGAGTTCGCTTTAAGGATTATCTCATTGATATGCGAACGGAAATTTAGCTCCCTAATGTATAATATGCCAAGGTTGTAGTTTTTAGTTAGGATGAAGAGAAGGGGGCCTAGATGGGTGCCTTATGGATTACAAGAGCTGGCCAAGAAGGAACTGTATAAAAAATGTTTTCCAGGTAAGAGATATCCATTTTAACAATATGGATTCAGAGCCGAGGGCAGACAGTTTAAAAAGGATTAGTTGATGAAATACCTTATCAAAAGCTTTATTGAAATTGGTTGCAATAACATCGACTTCGTTGCCATTCTCTAAGGAAGAGATGGCAAAAGAGACGAATTCGACGAGATTTGTAGTAGTTGATCTACCTTTCAGGAAGCCATGTTAACAAGGGGAGTTAAGAGACTTGCACTGAAAGCTTAAGGCTTCGTATGAAATACTTTCGAAGATTTTGGGTATATGAGGATATGAGGAAGTTTAGCAATGAGACGCTAATTAGTTACTTTGTTCTTTGATCTTTTTGTGTATCGGGGTTATGAAAGAGATCTTCCAAAACTGAAGAAATTCTATTTGTGAAAGAGATAGACAAAAATTAAGAAAGGGAGAGGGAAAGGTTAGAAGAGCACTTTTTAAGGAATATGGCGGGAATACCATCTGGGTATGAATTTATTATTAAATTTTTGTGACTTATTTTCGGTATGAATAGTATCATATGTTTGAGAGAGAAAAGGGCCAGTGGATATGTTAACTAGGACATTCTAGTAAGAAACCAGATGTCAGCTCTTCATCTCGACTCGAAGACGCTTCTCTATCGATAAGTATTTTCGGCTTTCCAAAAACTATTTCATACACTGCCACATTTTGGAACTTCTGGGTTTTGAACCGTGAATACAATAAAGTGGCAAATTTTATGGGTGAGCGCACAGTTCGGTGTGTCCAAAACTCTTTAAAACACGCGAACTTCTCATGTTGAACTATATTTGAACTGAGCTATATTTAGCGTTCTTTATCGTAAATTAATATGCAGAAATCTTGCTCTGAATTCTGAACACAGATAAAAAGAATAAATAGTTATGATATTCAATTTATGATGTGATGAACGAGCGGTGGGACACTTTGGACCCATCCTCATTTACATTATTTTCTGTTGTACTGTAAGCAATTTATTGAGATATCAAGCTGCACGGTAGTGCACAGCCAAGTTCCCCAGCAACTTGCGCACTATCACAATATTTATACGAAACAATTCGTCTCGTAGTAACGATAGGAATATACAAATTACACAGCATGTTAGGATAAGCCGCAATAGGATGCCTTCCATCTAAGAATATAAATTAAGCGGCTGATGAGATATAGGCATTTAAAACGCATTCACTCACTGATCATCAAAACCTATATGACACTTCCCGTTAACATACATACATACATACATAGAACCTTGAAAATCCAGTACAGAGGTACATAGTTCTTGTGGTGCAGGCAGAGAAATGAGAACATTTTATTTTTTAACATAGCTACCAGAAAATTGGTGAGGACGTCTGTGTAGTCTAGGGTCATCAAAGTTTGTAAGATACTTTCATTCAACATAGCATTTTGAAATTTGGTACTGGGGCGGTACTTGCTTGTTCATGATGACGAGCTAGGATATGATAGGATACATACGTAAATCCAACACAAAGAACAATTGAATGACGCATATAAATACCTGAAGTCTTACCTGCCCACTACTCCCACTAATAAACAGAAAAACGTGCCTAGTCTCCGGAAAAACTATTTAACGTTATCGTTAAAAAACGGAGCAAGTTCTTTAGTACACAAATCCTCAAAGTGACCCATGAAAAGGAGTGAGATCCAAAAATGTGCCAAGTTCAAACTGTTACATAATTATAATTAGAAACCAGATAATTATTGCATTATATTATAATTTGTCGCTTGACGTAAGTATATTTATGGGCGCAAATAGACTCAAGATAGAGATGTGACAAATTGTTTGAAAAAGCATTGCAACAAGTTGAACTTGAGCCGTTTCTTAAGTTCAAGTTTTTGGTGAGATACATTATATCGAAATGCTAGAATTTCAATTCGAATTACAGGCTCAAATTAAGGAAATGCTGATATTGGTAAACTATCGATACTGGTGTCATATCAGTACTATCGGCACATCCCTAATCTTATCTAAGGCTGGATTTTCACCTTCGATATTGCGCTAGATGTTCTTTGTTCTTTGTTGTTCGTACGCGGTACAACTAATTCATGGCAAAATGGTGCAGTTATAGCACCGAATCAAAATTTACTCGTACGATATCTCGTCTCTTTTTTGAAGGTTCCTTTCTATTTTCCTCGAAATCTGCTGAAATACAAATAACTAAACATTTATTTTGCAATTAACTCATCGCCACCTGTCATTTGATAACCATATAATATTTGTACCGAAACTTATTAGTTTTTCCAATTTTTCAAAATTGTTTCAATACCACTTCTACTATGTCTGCGAGTTAGTAGTGTTGCTCACTATTAAGAGTTCTGTTCTTACTTTGTTTGTTCACTTTGTAAGTACCGGAACCTGAAGACCGAATTTTCGATTTTGAAAACACAAGATGATCCAAGTGTATTTTTTTCCCCTGCAGACCCGTAGAATGATAAGTTTAGTGCTCGCATTGTAGCTATTTTCTTAAGTAGGGAATATACATATACGTAGGGACTAACAAAAGTTCGCTTAGTTGATGTCAATTTAGTAGTTTTTGAAAAAAAAAGATGCATTTCTGTAGCTTATAAACTAACAATATTTGTTATAATTTCAGAGCAATAGGTAAAAATGGAGACGAGAAAGAGACAAATTTATGACGTAAGCTCGGTTGAAGTACCACCGCCAACACAGGAAGAAATTCGTTTTGCCATTCTGTTCGGAATTCAACGTCAACTCACGCCTGTCAAAATTCTGCACGAATGCCAAAATGCATACGGAATAAATGCACCATCTCTTGTTACTATTTCAAAGTGGTTTCGAAGATTCCAGACTGGCTATTTTTCTGTGGAGGACGAATCTCGTGAATGTCGGCCCAAATCCTCGCCCGACTATACAAATGTGGCCCTGGTGAAGGCTAAAATTGACGAAGATGCCAGGATGACACAGGCGATGATAGCGGATGAACTGGGCTTAAATGCCATGGCTGTGTCACGAATTTTAAATTATCACCGGAAATATTAGAAGAAGTCAGCTCGATGGGTTCCAAAAAATTTGAATGGAGAGCAAAAAGAGGCTCGTGTTCGTTTTGCTCAATATTTCCTGGATAAGTTTGAAAATGGAGAGTCAAACTGCTACAATAAGATAGTTATAGGTGATGAATCTTTGTTTTACAAGTACGACCCGGAAACCAAACAGCAGTTCATGGTATTTAGCCCAGAAGTTGCACATCCTCCAGTAAAGGCCAAACAACAAAAGTTATGATGTCGATGTACTTCACCAGGGCGAAAATTGTCGCCGTCATCCCACTTAAAATTGGTCAGACAGTCACTGCTAATTGATATACTGAAACTTGCTTACCACAAGATTTCCAAAATTGACTAGGACACCGACAAAAAGAGGAGCTGCACCGCTACTTTTTGCACCACGACAATGCGCCTGCGCACACTGCTGAAAAAACCAACAACTTTCTTGCGCTCTCGGGCATCAATGAAATTCGCCCAGCACCTTATTCTCCGGATCTAGCGCCGTGTGACCTTTGGCTGTTTCCGAAAATAAAAAAAGATTTGAGGGGAAAAATCTTCACATCTAATGAGGAGATTATTAATCCAGTTAATGTCGAAATCGGAAAGCTCCAAAAAGAGGATTTTGAAAGCTGTTTTGAAAGATGGATCTATCGGCTGAATAAATGTATTGAAATAGAGAGAAATTAATAAAAAGTCAATCAACTAAGCGAACTTTTGTTAGTCCCTACGTACATTTCAGGACCTGGGACAACTGAGTCGATTTATATGATTTTAATCAATCTACGCAGAAAGTTTTATACACACAGCATTTGAAATGATTTGACTAAAGAAAATATACTTATACAAGGGAAGAAATCCCGCCTGGCCCTGTAGACTTCTTACTATCGATATCTTTTAGAATTCGAACTACTGAACGGTTTCGAAAGAATATTGGTCCCGAAGTATATTGAAATTGGGTAGAGAAAACAATATGGAATTTGCTGCTAATCTGCTAGCTGCAGTATTCTCTTTGGATTCAGTGACATTCATATCATTGTAGGTAAGATTCGGGATGGTAAATGAATCCTACTACTCTTTTCACGAAAGACCAAAAGTACTTACTGACTTTAAGACACCGCAGTGTTTTTCGTTTCATTTTTGATCTCACAGGAATTTTGCGTGTTTTAAAATAACGTTACAGTCATTACTTTTCCATTACAAGGAAAGGAGAAAATTGTTTTAAAAACTCATGAATTTGTCGCTGTAAATATTTAATAACAGAAAATTATATAAAGTGCAATTTCGGCAATTCGAAAATTATTTAATAAAATGTATTGTTCCAGACCACCTACTCCGTAGCTCAATGGATTGTAAGAAATATTTAATTCGTGCTGGTTTTAAAAATAAACTTCAGTCTTCCAATTAAACTGAGTTATTTGCAGCGCATAATGTCACCCAAACATGCCAATTTTCAGTAAACTTACTTCGACTAACAATAGCAATGACATGTTGAATAAGGTCCTTAGCCTTCTAATTAATTATACATGCATGACTTAAAGTTTAACTATGTGTATACCGACGAGAACTACCCTGAAGCGAGTGCAGACGACTTAAAAATCCTCCTAACTGAAACTTATGGTTGTGGCGCATTATGCGTCTTTTCATTTCGTTGCTAGAGAAGCGACGGCACGTCGGGTCCTTAAGCTGAGTAGTGGGGTGAGTTAGAAACAATTTAACAACCCTCCTTCGAGAATGATACGAGTGTATCCTAAAAGCATCGCCACTGCAATATGCGGTTTCGGTATGTTGATTGTTTAAATGAGCATGCAGCTACAAAGTACTTTATGCTCGTTGGGCACGTTTAAAGCATCTCTCGTTCAAGTCAAGTGGCAATGTGTATGCATACTTTACCGACATGTAATTTCAACTAAAACTCCATTGCAACAGTGTTTTTGGTAATTCATGTTCAGGCATTTTGTATAAATTTAATGAGTGACAAGCAAATACACGAATTCGTCAAATGCGATGTAATGAATTGAAAACTTTTCAACACACACAATGTGGGATGCATTAGTGGTGTGTTAATTGAAGGAACACAGTAGGATAGATTTTCACAACAAAATTCATCCTTCCTATAGGCTTGTATTACCCAGTATCTATTTCAGGCACTAGATAAAGTATCTAAGCATGACCCACTTGGCAAACTTGGAAAAGTATCATCTTAAAGGCATTCAGAAAACGAATAGGACACCCTACCCTGCATAAGGTCCACAACAAAGACGAAAAGGTGAGAAATTCTTTCTTCTGATTCAAAGTCTGTTTGCCATTAGCCTCACTTACTTTCTTCTATTTTCTAGGCAGATGTTTGGACAACAAGTTTCTCTTAAGTTTGTTTACCACACTTTCAAAGACTCTATTGTCATGGTGAATGGTACATTAGATAGATATCCACTGGGTCATCATGACTCAAGTGGTCTAATATGCCAAATGAAATAATAATTTTATCCATTAGCCTCTTCGTTCCATCTTGCCAAAAGACAGTTTCACAAAGGGGTGGCGATAAGGTGATATCTTAGAATTTCCTGTCACCCACTATTCTGTCACAGACAATTTATTAATGCTTGACATTCTCCTGGCAAAGCTAGAAAATTACAAACGGACACATCTGTTTGCAGTATTTCTGTATTTTATTGATATGCATTTTGTGCAAAACTTAGTATTTTCTCGAATCAATAAACAATCAGAGATGTAAATATTTGCATTTCAGTTGGATGCTGTTTACAGCATCAACTAACATGGGGTTGCGTTTCCGATGATGATGTTTTTGTTGTGTCGATGTATGTGCGCTCGGATGTATGGAATTATTAATACTATTTAAATGTGATTGATAGATAATCTGCACTTGTAAGATTTGCCGAGGGATTTATGAAAATTGGCCTGTTGAAAATGGTTGATTGGGATTACATTTATTAAAAATTCACATGCAAAATATTCTGTCGAATGGATTATGAGGATTATAAGTGAAGATACTTCTCATTAAAAATGTATAGATACGAGTACGGTTTCAGAATATCTGTGCGTGTAGTTTTTGTTGCAAAAAATTAGGACTGTTTTTAAATGGTAACAAAAATACGTTTAGATAGATAGATAGATATTTATTTCGTATTATAATTTACATCAGGTTTGCTACTGCACATTTTACAATACAGAGTTACGACATGTTTATATCTTTCTACTGAAACATTATTTTAACAATTTTGGAAAGCAATCATATTTAAAGATAAAGATTTCTTGAAGGAAATTACGAGAAAAACCTTCAATCAAAAACGTTTAAGTGTAAACATTTTTTTAATTGCCACCCTGTAGCTGACATGAACTGTTACCATTATCACGTCGCTGTGTCTGCCAAACTACGAATGACAGCGCGTTGAAAATTTGACAGTTGTTAATTCATTTCATTGTTGACAAGCGTGTGTAAGGCTTTTTTTTATCACGTGTTTAGTTTTTGTTCTATCGACAATGGAATTCAAACGTAATAGTGTTATTGCTCTTTTTTGGCTGGAAAATCACAACCAGCTATTGAAGTGAGCTGAGACATTTGAAAGTGAACAAAATATTTGTGTATGGCACTATATCGCGTTACAACGAAACAGGCAGCATTGCAAAACGCTATGGAGGTGGTCCGAAAAAGACAGCAACATCGTCAACAATGATTCGGAGTGTGAAGGCCGGAATCGATGGAGATTAACTGCCAGAGAGGTCATACGATAATTTCGACCAAAGAATGACTACCCGGAAGTAAACGCTACCGTTTTTAATGGTTTGGGCCGCAGTGACTGCCGATGGTCGATCTCCGCTCGTATTTTTGGACCGTGGCGTTAAGATAAACGCGATGATTTATCGTGAAACTGTCTTGGATACTCTTTCGGCCAAAGATAGTGGACATTCCAACAGGACTCTGCACCTTCCCACAAAGCCCGAGCAAATCAAGAATGGCTGCGATAAAACGTTCCGCACTTCATTTCATCGACACAATGGCTATCGAATTCGCCCGATGGGAATCCATTAGACTTTTCCGTCTGGGGCATTTTGAAGGCCCCAACGGACCAAACAACGGACGCGCTCAAGTTAGCGCTTCGCTGGGAATGGAAGCGCATTCCACAGACACACTTGCGTGCAACGTGCGATAAATTTATTGACCGTCGCAAAGAAATTGTTCGTGCCAAAGGTGGCCATATCGAAAATATCTATTAAAACCTTTAATTTGAATAAATTTCTAACATTTTTTTTTCTTTGGATTAAATAAAAAATATTCACAATTAAAAAAATGCAGCTTTTTGAATTGGTTACAGTTCATGTGAGCCACCCTGTATTATGTATGGCTCTCTGCCCGCTTTGCAAATGCGTGCTCTTTGAACCATGTTTTGCAAAATATTGTGGCAAATTTCGGGTGTTATTTCACAAAATATCCATATGTCTTGTATGCCCAATCGATCCAATTCAGGCAACAAGAAGTTTTGCAACATGACACGGTAATACCCAGTAATTGTTATAGCATGGGCTCTTACGTCTTCAAATGACACACTATACTCGTACAGTATCTATAAGAGCAATGAGAGTATAAAGGTTGTTGGTGTATCAATTGAGGATTTTTAGTTACTCCGTAGTGGATATTTTGTTTAGTAACAAAGCCAGATAACTCGAATTGGTGTCGTCAATATGAAGCAGCAAAACTTTTTCACTCCACTCTCGCTGGCGTATATATATGGTAATTTTCCATTAGTTGTTGAGTCAATTGCCGGTTTTTGATTATTTTAAACAAACTTGCCAGTGACATTCCAAATTCTACTGGGTCTAACTGAGGTGCCCGGGCTCTTGCATCAATATTGTCACTCACTACAGCAATATTTTGTGTGTTATGTTCGCCATGAACTCGGCCAGACTTCACTTCACATGCCAGTGTATACTGAGTTTCAAAGTTATTCATTATACGCTGAATGGTTGACTTACTAAGTACATGATTCAAACGGAAAAAATTACGCAAATTTCTTAGTGTTTTCACAACCGAAACATTACATGAAATGTTTTAATAACTTCAACACATTGTTGAGGCGTCAAATGCTTCATAATATATTTTATCGACTGCTCTTCACGACCGTCAAATGCGAACTGACAAATGCCAACCAAACCAAAAATGGCGGCCAAACAATATTAGCTGGAACATAAAAAAGAAACACCCAGTATATGGAAGCCAAATGAGATTCGATTTCTGTACTTGAGCAGGTATTGACGAACACCAGATCCTTAATTTTCTGACAGGTCAGAATCTCTCTATTTCTACGAAGGGCTAAGAAGCCATAGAGGAGGAGTAGCCCAAAAACACTTCATCATCCTAATAAAGGGTGGTTAAGTTTTAAGGGCCGATGTTGATTTTGAATAAAACACAAATTATTTAGGAAATTACTGTCATTTCTTTTTATTATGATAATATTGGTATGGTTCAATTATGTATGGAACAAAATATTGGCCAAATAGCCGCCGCGACCTCGGCGGCACACCTCCATCCGATGGTCCAAATTCTCGATGACGCTGAGGCATAATTGAGGTTCTATGCCGTTAATGTGCCGAATTATCTCATCCTTTAGCTCTTGAATTGTTGCTGGCTTATCGACGTACACCTTTTCTTTCAAATAACCCCAAAGAAAGAAGTCCAACGGTCAATTGACATCGCCATTGTTTCGTTAGCTGTGTGGCAAGTGGCACCATCCTGTTAAAACCACATATCGTCCACATCCATATCTTCCAATTCGGGCCATAAAAAGTTCGTTATCATCTCACGATAGCGAACACCATTCACAGTAGGCAGTTACTGTCCGGCCTCATTTTGGAAAAAATACGGCCCGATGATGCCGCCAGCCCATAAACCGCACCAAACAGTCACTCTTTGTGGGTGCATTGGTTTTTCGACAATCACTCTTGGATTATCATTCGCCCAAATGCGGCAATTCTGCTTATTGACGAATGCACTGAGGTGAAAATGTGCCTCATCACTGAAGATGATTTTCTTCGAAAATTGATCATCCACTGTTGCCATTTCTTGCCACCATTGTGACCATTGACGACGCTTGAAATGGTCAAGAGGCTTTAGTTCTTGAGTCAATTGCACCTTGTAAGCGCGTAAATGCAAGTCTTTATGCATAATGTTCATCAACGACGAGCGTGAGAGGTGCAATTGTTGGGCACGACGACGAGTTGAGGTGGACGGCTCTTCAGCCACACTATCGCGAACAGCAGCAATATTTTCTGCAGTACGAGCTGTACGAGCATGCACTGGTGTTTTCACATCTTCTACAGACCTGCTTTGCACAAATTTTTGCACGATTTTTCCGATTGTACGCACATTTGGACGATTAAAGAATCATGAAATGCACGATATGCATTTTGATTTGAACGCCCATTTTCATAATAAGCCTGAATAACTTTAACGCGTTGCTCGATTGTGTATCTTTCCATGTTTCAAATTGAGTTAGTCTGAAATTGAGAAATGCCAAATGAAATGCAGAAAAAAACTTGACGTTTAGGTGTGGTTCACATTCAATATCGGCCCTTAAAATTTAACCACCCTTTAGTTTAGCCACCGACAATGTCACCAAATCACAATTAGGTAAAGTTGCAGTTTGGAGTAGGTGGCCATAATCCAGAGCTGGCAACAATCTCGAAAGTGTGGCTTCGTGAGAATGGGGTCAACTTGGTCTATGAAAATCTGCAAGTATTTTATGTCGTTATAGATTTTTTTTTTTTTACTTCAGCTATTATTTTGCAAAACGCGAGGGAAACACAAACCTGTCCGGTTTCGCCATTGCATCAGGTTGGATACATTCCACTTTACGATTGTTTCCACCACAAAAAACTAGAAAAATATCTGCAAAACTAAGTCGAAGAAGGTAAATATGATCCAAATAGAGAACAACTACTTTCCTTTTGGCCTAAAATCGATGACGAATCGAACGGATGAAAACCTAAGAAGTGGGCGTTCAATGACCCAATGCTTTACTAAAAATGTTGAAGAACTTGGGTACATCAGCTAACATCGGAAAATGACTCCATACCCTTAAGAACGACTGAATTAATTTCGATCCCGTTCGCTTTATTGATTAGTGAACCTCCTAGGGATGGTTTGGGGGTAGTTAAAAATGCCGCACTGCTTTGTATCATCGATTAAGTCTTAATTCTTAAGTATCTCTTAAGTCTTAAGCCAACAGCGGCGCAGCAGTAGATAGGATTGTGTGATTATATGTTCTGAATGTGTATGAGTGTAGTATGCTGGATATTCTTTTTGGCGTATTTCTATTCGCTGCCTGTTCTTTTGGATTGTATACATAACTAGCAGACTTGCTCTGCTTCGCCACCAAACACATTCCCGTGGCCTTTCTGTTAAGAGACTATATCCTGCTTTATATTGTATTATTCCAGAGGTTAATGTAAGCAGAATTGCGTATCCCTTGCGGACTTTTATATAGAACTGCCCAGGGCCTAAAAGTTTGTCATACAATAATTTGATGTATGTCTAATATTTCTTGAGTGTTCAACTTCCCAATGTCAAACAATAATTAAATGTAGCTTCAATCCCTTTCAGAAAAATGTTCAACAGATGAAAGAAAACTGCATTGAAATTGGTCCAGTTATTCTCATATTATATGGTACGAAAGCAATCGCACTGATGATTTTTACCCGACTTCGGGCGAAATTGTCATACAGCCTAGTAGGTGTTCAGAAAATGCTCCAATGCACTGAAGAAAATCGCATCATTGGTCAGGTGGTCCTGAAGACAGAGAGAAAAACAGAGATGTAGAGAGTGTTGGGAATGGGAGACTACAATTTGTTAGTCAAAAAATGTGCAATGAACCGATTTGCGTGAATCTTTTGTTATTTTTAATTAATAATAATACATATGTATAAATGAGTCCAACTATGCATTAAACAAATTAAATTAAGCATTCATACAAAGCCGGGCGGATTCACAATAAAGTTGAGCCGTTACAGTATTCTTTTGGAGGCACTTTTCAAAATTGCCAGTACATCAAAAATATTTCCTGACACCCCCGCCAGTAAGTAGGAAAAATCAATCACACTGCAATGCATCTGCAACTCGTAGATCTTTGAGATTCGTATATCAACAAATCCACAAGGGGAACACAGACAAAATGCAACTAAAACAGATTTTCTTCTGACCCTCACAGCTGAAGGCGTGAGATGAAATATCTTTGTTTTGATAGTGCAAACTGCGAAAAATGCCATAAACACACACACAGGCACAGATATACAACGCACTGTACACTGGCATCAACTAATTGCATAAACAAAGTCAAGTTAATCTGTCAAAATGTTCACTGGATACATTTCCTCACACTCATTCCAATGAAGAAAATCAGAAAATACCAAAGATACTCCGTACGTTCTGAGTACGAAACGTATACATTTGGGATACAAAATATCCGTACATACTTGAATGAAGATCATCGATTGTAAAGCAAAATCTTGTACGGTGTACTTTGTTTAGAGCTGGCTTCCATCTATCTGTGCCGACATACAAAGTCTGTAGAGTTAATAAATTCTTTTATTTTCAAGAATAAAGAAGCAATAAGATGTCTACTCGATCGGAGGATTGTCTTAAAGATGCATTGTGTGCATTATACTTAAGAGAATGGGGGTTAAGAGTGTTGTATTGGAATTTTATTGATGCTTTTCATGGCAGTAGAACAAGGTAAGTAAGCGTTCGTTTTGAGTCATCAGGCAGCACGAATACTATTTGTAAGCTCATTGTCGAACCATCAAGATTCAATGCTTTTAGAAGAATCTAAAATGTGGGAAATGGGGTAAACTGTCTAGTATTGACAAGACTTGCATCTAGGGCATGTACTTATTCGTAGAGTCATGATGATATAGTTCTTGAAAACAAAAGACTGGATATCTGCAATTGCAACTAGGAAATCATAACCAAGTATTAGTAGATTAACTGAGTATACCTTTTACTGAAGCTACTAACTTCGCAACTACATACATGAGGTGATGAACTATCGGAAATGGAATGCTCTTTAATAGAGAGGCGAAGGTAGATGGAAAGTGGTCCTCGATATAGAGCACTGGCAATATTATGAAGTAGACATTTAAATCTCTATCCACTCTTGGATAGGCGCCATGGCTCTGTGATTGAGTGCATGATCACTGAGAGGGAGATCAGGTTCGAGTTCCAGAAAACACCATTAAGTTTTTTCACGGTCCCAAACACCACGGGTCTAACAAACATCCGAATGAAAAGCCTGTCAATTGAGTTTGGTCTTCGGAAGCATATAACACTGTAAGTCCATTTTATTCATATGTCGCATAGCACGAATTGCTGCTGGAAGGTAAACCCTGGGTCCCATATGGGCTGCAAATATTTATTTTGTTTATTTTTTATAATCCAATGCAGTCATTAAATTAGACAGCACAGGTTTTGTCCGTGGTGTAGTGGTAACATCAACGCTTGTCACGCTCTTGGTTCACGGTTCAAATCCTGATCTCAACAATCATTTCGTCTGAAATAAATAAAAAAGTTGATCAATTGCGAAAGCTTAGTCAACTCTACTGTGAAGGCATAACACTGGCAGTAGGGTGGTCATATGGCTTAAATGCAACTTGATCGTGATGATGACATCAGATGGAGGGAAAAAAATACTGTGAATCATGAGCAACGACAAAAACCAAAACCAACAAGCTCCCCAGTTATCTGCACAGCCACCCTTGGAGTTTACTGAAACTTAATACCACCTAACTTTCAAACCCACTTTCTTTCTCTCTCTCTCTCAACTTCTACAAACGCCCGTGCCCTGAAATAATTTAATGGTATTCATATCCCATTTGGCGCGCGCAAATTATAAAAAAAAAAATAGTTCAGTTCAGTTTAGGTGAAGAAATATTCTCCTTGAGTAAGCCTATCTGGTATGGACAAGGGAAGGCCATCGGTCATGTGTAGAGAAACTGGACTATAACTTGCTCTTTCCCATCTATTCAGCTTCTGCAGAAGTCATTGTTTGGCGATGGCGCAGTGTTCGGTGATGGTGTTCGTGTGTTTTCAGATTTCCGGTATATCGCAGTGACCCAGTACGGAATGATACAAAACTGTTCACTATTTAACTATTTCGATAAGAAATGAGCGGCAGTTTTTCACGGTCGTATATTTCACTGAGTTGACCACTAGAGACCTGATATGCGGGTAGCAGGGGGAATATTCACCATAGGGGAGGATTTGCCGCACCCTTTTTTTCGTAAACTATCAAACCATGAAAATGCAAAAAAAAAAATATATAAAAAATTTAAATGCGCTTATATTCTACAGAAAGCTTGACGGCTCTGTAGTAGACGCCATTATGTGCAGACGTTACAAAATGTTTTGTGGTCTTTTATGCAAATATATACCAGATGGACATTTCGCTTGTATCTTATTTAATTCTAATTCTTTTGAATTATTGATGGAGGTAATGTTTTCTTTTTTTACTGTTCTACATCACTTAGGAGTTGAGGGGAAAAGTATAAAGCAAAGTTAAAGATTGGAGAGGTCTCTTTCCTTTTGTGAGGTGATGATACGCTTTAATTTTGGATCTTTACAGATTATAGGTTTTTAGAAATTTTGAGGAATTTTGAGAATTCCGAGACATCTAGCTTAAGATTTGGCAGCATCTGTAGGTCTGAAGATTTGAGCTAATACGCATTGATACGCTATTATATTCCTCAACATCAACTCCGTTCATTTGTAGTTTGGCTACGTTAGTATCCCGCTTCAGAGACAGGAGGTGGCTTTTGACACATTGAACTTCACTTGGTTCTTCGCACCCCCATTGATGATCGCATAAATGTCAGAGGTGAGTTTAGTTAACATTCGCTGCCACTGGGACTCTTCAGCTTAGGGCCCTTGCCGTGGATTCGTATCAGAGTAAGCGACGTCAAGAGTATTGTCATCCGTAAAGGAATGGATTGGATTACGAGTGAGAGAGAAAAGGTAGATTGATAAATATTAAAAACAGAGTTGTAGAGACAACAAAGCTCTGTAGTACTCCAGCTTTGAGTGAGGATAGAAGTACGTCCAACTAAAAAAAACTCACAATCCATTATGAGCAAATGCTACCAACACCGCAGGCTTGAAGCTTGCTTATAAGAGCGCTATGCCACACTCCCCGCCAATGGATTGGTATTGCCACTTGGTAATCCATATTAATATTAAACATAAAAAATAGAAATAATTTAAGTATTTGAAGCTAATGTGTCTCAAATAAAACGTACTGAACTACAGTTTATGATACACACATATAAATTATTTTAGTTAGTCTATTAGGGTTCAATAGTGCTACATCTTACACGCACTCAGAAATATGAGGGTACCACCCCAACTAATAAAAATTCTGGCAGGCTTCTTTAGGTATCGAATACTCCTATAGGTGTAACACCGACCGCGGCCTGAAGGAATACAGCGTGACTGGTGGTGTACCACAGGGATACGTGTTGGGCCCCCTACTGTGGAACATCATTTGTCAATACCCTGATGACATCGCAATTGTGGTTACAGCTAGACTGTTAGAAGAGGTCGAGCAGATTGGCAATGCAACAGTAATGATAGTTCATCACTTCGAAACCGCACATCAAATACCTTGGAGTCATGCTAGATGCAAGACTAACATTCAAAGAACGTCTGTCGAATGTTAGTACATTCGCAACAAATGCGAGCGGTGCTCTAGCGCGTATTATGCCAAACACCAGAGAACCAAGGCACTGCCGTAGGCTAACGTCCATTATTCTGTATGCTACGAGAATTAAGTCATACAACAGTAAAATTTCACAAGCATACCGAGTAGGTGCACTAAGAGCAATAATAACTCAAGACGATATATTAACTGATGAACAGCAACGGCTATACTATCTAAACCATCTGGAAAACCAAAGCAGTACAGGTACTAGCAGAAACAAAATTGAAAGAGCTCGAAGGATAACAAAGTACAACTGCAATACCTCGGAGAAAAGCAAAGGCAGTGGATCGAATGATGACAAGGAGAGTGCGACTACAACATAACCCAGTTCCTGAGGGGACATGGATGTTTCCGCTCATACTTTCACAAATACTAGCACGACAATAACCCATTTCTGTCTCCTATGCACAGACTGTATGGAAAGTGTGGAGCATGCCATTTTCAATTGCCCACGTTTTATAGACGAAAGAGATTCACTCAGGAATTGCTCTCGAATACAACCAACCCCTGAAAATATCGTTGGGAAAATGCTGAAGGATGAACATATGTACATAGAATGTAGTGATTGAAAACATAACCCGCATAATGAAGAAACTGCGTGACATTGAAAGGTATACAAAAGAAGAAAATCGGGCAATCGAGAACAGTCTGAAAATAGCAGCACGTATAGAGAGAACCCAACCGGGACAATACAAAACGATAGGTAAGGAAAGCTTGTGAAAAAATGCTTAAACGGTGGTACCGCAAGGAACAAGGGAGAGCAAGAGGGGTAGTTTCAGCCGGTAGAAATCCAGCATGCTGTTGAACCGATTACTTCTACAGTATCTATCGAAGATTTGCACCTTCTATACAAAAAAAAAGTCTAAAAAGTGGTATTTTAGAGTGTGGATGAATTTGACTTAATATCCCCAAATCGGCTCCAAATAGTTGGAAACAAATTTTAAAATTGACAGCTTTCTATCATAACCATGGGTATGACAAGTCCTTCTTCTTATAGTTGTGTTGAAATAATCGAACTTAGAGATGTTATAGCTTATACTATAATTCTTACGCTTACAGCTAGAGCGGCTCAAGTTTAGAAAAATATAATTTTATCCAACAATTTTGTTTGCAACATAAACCGTACATAATTCAAAAGAAAGACAATTGTATCTAAGGAAGTAATGCATCGTCAAAAAATTTGTAGTGTATCTTTTCCCAAAAAAGGATTTTATAATGCAGAGAAAAATTGTTTAAAAAAAAAAAATCCATCTGGAATAGATCGTATTCTCCCATGAGCATGACGTTGTAGACATTTTTAAAAGATTTTACCAGAAAACTATTATAACGACATTTTTCTTAGCAGGAAGTGGGCAACAAAATTTGTAACTGAAGTTCACGGATTCTGATGAGATATTCACAAAAAGACTTAACCATCACCGTAAATAAAATTGCTTTGAAAAGCAATGTTATGTTTCTTTTGCTCTCAAAAAGTGGGCGTGTCCATATACAATATATGAACAAAATGTACATAAAGTCAACGTCTGCATATTTTATTTAGCCTTTATTTTTTAGGTTCGAGCAAAAATATTGAGAAAGATTATATTTTCTTTAAAAGTGGGCGTGTCTGTGGGCGGATTTCAAAAATTTAAATTTGAATACAAATTTAAAATCAGAAACGCAAAATGGTTAAAGCAAATGACAATCATTACAAGAATCACTGGCATCGTGGTGAAGCAACGCTTGTAAGAAGAAAAATAAATATTGTACAAGCAGGAGGGAGAGTATAAACTTTGGTGACATTATGAAAGAAATTAGTGCAAAACGAGTAAGTTAAATAAAAATTAAGTTAAATACATATGCATACATATTTTCCAATCCCGAGCCCCTATGAGCCATTTCTCCCCTAGACAATTGCCTAGTTTGCTGGTCCGATGGCCAGAACACAAAGGAAAGTTATGTATATATAAGAGGGCGACCGTGGTGTAGTGGTAACATCATTGCTTGTCACGTTGTTGGTTTACGGTTCAAACCCTGATGTCGAGAATCAACTATTTGTTTTGCATTAAAAATAAAACAAATTTGCTGAATGGGGAGGCCATTGGGTAATGCCGCTTATGGAGGTGTCACTACTTTTGCTTGCTTACAACTTAGATATTCAAGTGAACAGAGTTTCTTGTGCTTTTGTTGGCTCTCGGTGAAACATGGAATCATATGCACTCCCATTAGGGGTGAGGGATTCTAATCATCCATCATCGTACCTTCCTGCTCTACCGACATATCTACATTTCCGATTTGCATCAATAAATGCGATAAATGACCTTGGATACAAGCAAGGGTTGATGATATGTTTACTTATCTTATCACAATGACACCATGCATCAAACCTGCCAAAGTCAGACCGCACACCAGTCGGGTTACTAAACCGATTACAGTGAAAACCTTGGGTGTACACCTAATAAAACTTTTTATTAGTGACTTTTAATTAAATTACAATGTTATGATGTTGCAGTCAAAGTACCATGGAAGCCATGTCCTTGCTTGCCCTCAAGGATGACAACAAAGAAACAGAATCGCAGGTCAGTGTTTGTCATTCTCATCATGCGACAACATGTATTTCCAGGAAATATTAGACCGTTGCTTCAGATGGGACGGTTGTTGTGTGTAACAGTTTTAATTATGATTAAAAAAAAAGTCCAAACACTGACGAGGATACACACGACATACAGCTCAAAGCTTGTCATTGTTGTTACCTGGATAGGTCTGCTGTCATTCAAAGATGCTTTGTAGAATGCTACTCATTGTGTAACAAGTTACAAGTTGGATGAATACAAAATTCATGGGAAACAAAAATGATAAGGGATAAACTCAGTTGTTAAACCAATTCCCGTGAAATTGTATTAAGTTAAGTTCTATGCGCGAAGGTTTTATTCTAACCAAGTCCTTATGAGTTCCTTTGCCAACATAAAAAGCTGCAAGAATAATTCTCGTCCCGAAAGTTCCTGAAATACCCAATAAGTATTTATTAACTGAAAGGGGACATTTGTCACTAATTTGCTACTCCAACGGGTGTCCGCGGTGTATTGGTAACATCATCGCTTGGATCGCTGTTTATTTCGCAATAAGTAAATAAAAAAGTCGATCAATTGCGAAAGCTAAGTCAACTCTACTGCGGAAGCATAACACTGGCAGTAGGGTGGTCATATGACTGAAAATGCAACTTGATCGTGATGATGACATCAAGAGGAGAGAAAAAAATACTGTGAATCATAAACAATGACAATAACAGCAAAGCAAAAATGCTCCCCAGTTATCTGGGCGCTACCATTGGAGTTTGCAGAAACTTAATACTACCTGAGTTTCAAACCAAATCTTTCATCCTTTTTATCTCTCTGTCTATCTAGGTATACAACCTGTAATAGCATAATGATATTTATATCCCCTTTGGTGCGCACAAATTATAAAAAAAAAAAATATTAAAGTAAGTTTTTATGAAACCAGTGACATACTCTTAGACTCTATCACTCGCCATTGGCACATTATACAATTGTATGTCCTTAAAACGAAATAAATCTTGGTAAAACTATCCCACTTCTGACACGTCCCTTTTTTTATTGAATATTCAAGAGTTGATCTATATCAGTACATGAAGTGTACTGATTCAACATAGCCGAATTAATTTTATTATTTTATTCGATTTCGTAATTTACTTGGTTATCTACTCCACCTATAGATACCCCTCGTAAGGACGCAATATCATTGTACACAATCCGGGAATCAAAAAGTAAATATGGACATCACCCAAAGAGGAATGATCCCTCCAAAATCGATATATCCACCAACAATATGTGTACCTCGTACACTACATAGGTTTGAATAGAATTTTCTTTTTGTATGCAGCTGACATGACGGCAACCGTGAAAATTATTACCTTTCGTGTATTTGCATTTCGATGGGAATCCAACACGTGTCCTCAATTACGCCCAGAGGCGTTTAAATGCTAATTTCTAGCTCAATGCATTCGCTCTTTTCAAAAATAAATAATTCCAATAAATATATCCACCGACGAAAGGACTACCAATTCTCGTCGTGCAGCAATTTCATTGTGATGGTTATAGGTTGTGGGTGTTTACCACCCAAAAAATGCCAGGATATAACACGGATTTCAATTTTCCTTTGTTGCTCTATACTACTCGCCAGTGCCACTGAATACAAAATTTATTTATATGAATTCATTTATTTCAATTTGAATGCATTTAGATTCTGATGGATCAACAATTGTCGCAATCAGATTTACTACTGAACAGCATGTTGGCATCATACGACCGATGGAGATGAAAACGAAGTCGTAACCTCATTTCTTATTCGCACAAAATGTTCAAAATGACGGAGGAAAAGTGATTCTATTTTTGAATTGATTCAATTTATCCGCAATGAGATTCCACTTTATTCGCGCGCGTATTGTCAAATTGTTTTCATATTACCTACCATGACATCAGCTTGCCTATGATCGTACACGTACACGCACAACTGGTGATTGATGGAGCAGCGATAGCGAATTATTCCTAAATCAATTGGATAAGCATTTGCGGTGTCTGCGAATGAATTGGATAAAGGATTTGTGGAGTCTAAAGGAAGACGGGAGTTTAATAAACTTGAATAACCATTTATAAATGTCTATATTTGTTCGAATACATGTAGGTAGGCACAATGTACATGTATATCAATTCCCTCGCATTCATGGCAAGTTGATGGGTGTCAAATTTGTCTTTATATCAGTCCCATTTGTGGGAACACAATGCTTGTTTTTAACATATTGCATACTTTTACGACTCTTAACTTCCACACAATTATTACGAGTAATTTGCAAATTAATGAATCGGTCTCACATCACATAAATCCAGGTTTCATCCACGGTTACGAAACGGCGCTAAAACTCAGCAGAATTTTTCTGGAACATCGTCAAACACACCTTTGAAGTTCTCAAACGAATGCGTTTGTTGTCGATTGTGAGCAAACGCGGCACCCATCTTGCGGAAAGCCTCTTCAAGCTCGCGCACTTTCACTCGCCGATCGTCCATTATCAAACCATGGATTTTGTCAACCATTTCTGGTGTGGTGACCTCAATTGGGCGACCAGAACGTTCGGCGTCACTTGTGCTTGAACGACCGCACCGAAATTGAGTAAACCAGTGGTGAATGGTTCCAATCGATGGTGAAGAGTCCCCATAATATTTGTCAAGCTTTTGTTTAGTTTGCGTGATAGTTTTTTCTCGCAAAAAATAGTGTTTAATGAGCACTCGAAATTCACTTTTTTTTCCATTTTAACGAAAATGCTAGTAGGCGACTATATAAAATGGCTGCCATAACAAAACTATTTGACAGATCTGTCTGAAAATTTGGGTGCGTTCTTTTGAAAGATGATTCTTGACAAAAAAAAAAATTAAATTTAAAGTGACGACACAATTTGCGTCAATCTTCCTAGAGTCCTAAAACTTTTATCTCTATTTATGCATTGCCCTTGAAAACTTTGACAACAAAATTCCTTGTTATGTTATTATAACCTGGTCTATACTTTACTTTAAAAGACGCTACACTTATGGGTGGACTTGGTCCTCAACCAACTATTCTTTCTGCGTTCTAGTTTTTTCTGCGTTCCAGTTTTTCAATTACAAGCCTCGCTCACCTGGCTTGGAGCTGCTACGACTTATTAAACTATAGCTGTAGACCCATTGTTTTTTTAAGATGTTGAGTTCTGGAATACCCTGTTCACATAGTTCATATGGGGATCTGTTTATCTCCTTCCTTTCAACAAATAGTACATCCTTGATTACACCTAGAAACATTCTATGAAGCTTTTGAAGCGAATTCTTCGTGGGAAAAAGACTGAATCATCAAAAATAAAAACTATGTACAACAAAAGGATTTGAAAGTAACATTTGAAAGTGAAGTACAAAGTTTTTTGAGTTTGTAGGGCAGTAGTTTGTTAAAGGTTAGGTTAGATTAAGTAAATGAGTGCCCCTGTCAACGGCTTACTTAGACCCCTTGGAGTTCATTGTGCCCAATTTGTTTAGAACCCCGGAACCCTAAAGTCTTATTAACCGCTTATTAAACTACCCAGGTAAATGAATGAATCTCAGGAGTTTAATAAACCCTATATTACACAGGTCCTCCAGTTGCTGCCAAGAGCTGTACTTCTTTTAAGGGCTAGTGCCAGACATTTGTATAGTAGAAGGCGAATAGATACTATTTCTTCTCCGAAGTAAGCGCTCTTAAAGTTGAGACCACCGACTCAATAATTTCCAAACGTTGCTCGTTCGTGGACTTCACTACAATAAAAACCTTGATAAACCTTGACTGACGTTTTGACATTGACAGAGGGTTGGGGTCAAAATCCCGAAAACTGAAATCCCGAAAAACCAAAATCCTGAAAACCTAAAATCCTGAAAGGCCAAAATCCCGGAAAAAAATTCTTGTTAAAACCACATATTTCGGAGACGAATCCTAACAACTTCAGGAAAGACAAAAATTGTTGCAACATAGCACGATATCGTCAGTAATATGTAGTAACAGTTTCGCCATCGCCATTTTCGAAAAAAAAATTGTTCCAATTATCCCACCAGCCCACATCACACACCAAACAGTCACTACGCGTATGAAGAGGTCGTTCATGAATTGCTCGTGGGTTTTCCGCTCCCCATATCCGACTATTCTGATTGTTTAGAGTTCCACTTAAGTCAAAATGTGTCTCGTCACTCATTATCAATTTTTGAAGAATTTCAGGGTCATCTCTATTCAATTGGTAAATTTTTGCACTCCAGTCCCATCGTCACTGGTGGTCATTTTCTTGAAGTTCTTGAGTCACTTGAATTTTGTACGGACAGAAATGCAGGTTGCGATGCATAATTTTTCGCATACGTAGACGTTGGAAAAATCCCAATTCGTTGAGGACGACTACGAATCGAAGTTTACGGACTTTCACTCACATTGTCCCTCACTGCATCAATGCTTTCTTGTGTACGCTCTGATCCAAGCTTCGGTAAATCACTTACTGTGTAAAGGTTCTCGAAAATGTGAATAATTTTTTGAATAGTGCTCTTTATAGGCACTCCACGTCGACCAAAAAAAAATCACTTCATTTACGCTGTATTGCAATAATTGATGAACCATTTTGATAAAATGTTTTAATCACTAAAACACGTTGTTGTAGTGCCAATCATCTTCATGATGAAATTACATTGACAGCTGAACACTACCGCCAACTTTCAGATAATAAAACAATCTCTGTGAGAAATGGCGCCAATTTCAAATCGGTCGCAGGCCCAAAAACACCCTGTATTTAAAAACTGGATTGCGTACCAACCTGCGCATTGTTCCCACCAGGACTTAGGGCGTATTCAATCTAGGGCGACGATATGACTAAAATTGCTTAGATGTCAAGTTTCAACAAAATAGTTTGAGTCATATCCGCGATATGCATAAACGATTTTCAAAAATCCTTTAATAAGCGTTATCCGATTTTTTCCAAAAACTATAGTGATGCCGTCCATAAGTTTATTAAGTCTAGTCAAATAAACAAATTAATCGAGCCTAATAAATAGAAAGGCTTGGGTAATAAAATAGAGTTAGACTTCTTTTTCGTCAAAAAATGGACCTTTGCATCACTTGGCCGTCAATCTAGGCATTCTATCGATCAGCTTCTTAATAAATTCCAATGTTATTGATCTCTAGGCTACTTGAAGGATCTGCCAAAGCTAGTCTTTCGATGTTGGACACTGTCTTCGAACCTCTCAGTCAAGTTCATCCCAAAGCAGTTCTGAGGTTGAGGTCGGGTGATTAGGCTGGTTTTCCTTTTTGGACCACGTAACCTCGGCAAATCTTGGAAGAATGTTTTCGATCATTATCTTGCATTAACATGAATCCAAAGCCTATTAATCGTAAACCCGATGGTAAGATGTCTGTATTGTAATATAAGCAAAAAGCCGTCTGATTCCCTATAAAAAATTGATATTTTTCAAAAATGTGTCTCTTTTCCAGTCATTGGGCCTAACAGCAACAAATCATAGGCAACAAATTCAAAGGTAATCCATGTGCTTTCTATAGGCCGGAGAAGTCCTTTCTATCATTTTGGAAACGGAGAATGCCAAAGTAGGTACCAAAAATGATTTCATCTATTATATGAATTCACCTTTTGTGACTTGTGTTACGCACCGTGTAGGCCCTATTTTCTATGAAAAGAGCTTACCACATCAATGGACTGAATTCTACAAAAATCGCTTTTCCATGTGGAAGCTTATTCAGTGACAATTGGAGAATCCTCGATATGGCACTAATTGAAATCTTCTTTCCTCAAAAGGTAAGCTTTTGCCCCTCTAATTGTACAACAAATGCTAACCAATTATGGAAGCGTTTTGGTGTTTTCCCTCTTTGAATCCGATTTACTGTCCTTGTTTAGAAAGGAAGAGCCACTATACAGGTCGATTCAAAATCTAATTCTGTCTGTGATCTTCGATTGGCGGCACACGAATTGCTAATTAATTAGTCGGCATGAAGGACACCCGCTCCTTGGGTTTGGGGTGAATTTAAATTGAAATGAAATTTCTATATGCCATTGAATGGTTTTCGGTTTCAAGGATCATTAAAATTTTCCATCTGCCGCCATACTGCAGTAAATCCCATTCTTAGTCCTTTCAATTTGTAGTCTGTTAATTTTGACTTCGGAAGAGAGAGAGAGAGAGGGTGAGGATAATCATGGCAAAGACGACCATTGGGATACCACAACGGTATGGATTGTTGTCAAGGACAACACTCCTCAAAGGTAAAATTATCCACCATCATCCGGCGGCCTCCTATACAAGGACACATTTTCGTATACTCGTATTGTATGAGCGGTATATACCGCAGCCATGTTCGTACGTAGACAAAGTAAATAGGATTCAATTTTAAGCGATTAGAGAGCATCCCAATTCATTCGCCCAACGAAATGGGATTTTAATCTCAGGACATTACTCGTTTTGCATCGAAATTTGTTTGGTATTCCTTGAAGGATATTTGCATGAGGGATGTGAACAACAGCGCATTTCATTGCTTAGTGTGTCCAAGAATACGAATACACTCACACATCAAGGCGAGGTACCACGGGGAGCAGTCGTCCTTGTCGTCCTTTAATCGGATGACAGATGTAAATGATTGTCATTGATGTTGTATGAAATACGGATTTGCATGCGGTCTCTGTCCTATCAGGTGGAAATGGTGTTTCTGTCAAATTCGACTAAAGCGGCGGCAATGGCCGATGAAGCACGGAGCATGAAGCAAGGCGATCATCTTCAATGTCCTTGTTTGTGGAAAGACATTTGAGAATGTTAAGTGCAATAATTTTGCCATTATTCTTTGCTTGTGTGTGGGATAACGAATTACCTCATCGGGTTGAAATGAAATAATGTCCTTTTATTATCCTTAATAGCGCGTCCATTCGTTCAACTCATGATGCGGGGAAGGATGATTGCAAAAGTACTTAATAATATCGTTGTTCTTAGCAATGAGATGAAGGCTGTTAAAAAATATACTCGCTTTTATTTTTATTCGCATCGATGATGCGATGGTTAGGGCGTGCAGTGGGTGATGGTGGGGGTTGCTCGTTAGAGTGGTGGCGAAAATTCAATTATCCTTAGCAGTTGAGATTAATTGAGCGCTGCGGCATGCTGAGCATAATGGATGGATTGGATTTTGGTATCTTGTGCGTTGGTTGGTACTGGTGGTTTGCTTTTCCTTTTTATTGTATTTTTTTCTTATTTTTTTTTTTTAAGGGATTGTTGCGTACTTCCTTCCGGTGTATGTAGTGAATTATGAGCGGGTAATTTGTGAGAGGCATGTACAATGACCCATGTCGGCGATTTTGGGTGTTCACTCTCGGTGGTGGGCATCCTTTGCATGGACTTAGTGAATTGATGTTATGTAAAATTAATTGGGCAGTTTCATTTTAAGTAGGTCCCGCTAATGGGATCAAAATGGGGATTTTGTTTTTCTTTTTCTGTCGTTACTGCTGTTGTTGGGTGGAAATGATGTTACCGAGGCCATAGAGGATTATTTTTAGTGCGGTTGCTCGTTTATCCTTTATCACTGTTGCAGCTTTCGGGTATCATTTGGATAAGAGTTTCTTTTTTTTTTGTAATAATATACATAATAGGATTACAAATCGATATGGTACTTCGAAATGATACCAGTTTAGAGTTTATTAGATGGAAGGTGGGTAGGCATTGGAAATTCATTCACTTAAGCAATTAATTTAAGTGGAACTTAGACAATGAGGTAATAATCCTCGTTGATATCTAGGTACACGAGATTTGAAGATGGCATTTACATGGCACATTTGTATCCACATAGGCTTTGAAGCTATTAACTGTCAAAATACCTGCAATTTGTGGTAAGAAACGATGACGAAAATAAACCCTATTACCCCTAATCTGGAGAAACTTTTTAGTGGACAAACTCATCAACACCAAGCCACGGCATAAGCGGCAAGTATAGACCTTGCTGGGAACACTACATTAATAGCCAGAGCCTTTGAAGAGATACACTGTGACACTCGTCATCTACGAGGACTTAAAATTACGAGCGAAGGCTTTTGACATTAGATCTGACATTGCCACCAATACCTAGGTCAATCTAACCTATAGCTCACAGAGAAAACTGACCGGGTCTCTCACAGAGATCAGCTCAGCCAACTAATTGTTGGAAAAATCTCTCGTATTGACAACAAGGATAAATTAGAAGTCTTTGCTTACCATGTTAGACACTCTGCCATAAGTGCATACGAAGGCAACTTCTCTCTTAAACTGTAGAAGTTGAAAAGACAAACCCCCTGATCTAGAGTAAGGAAGGTTTTCAATCGAGCAAAACTTTATTTTGACTGGTAGACTTACTCCCAAGCTCTCACCAGATATAATCAAGAAATTAAGAAGGCCAAACAAGAATCGGTTAGCGGCTTCCACGATAACATACATATCTGACACTAGCTTAAGATGCCATCTGCCCACAGTCCTTGCCTCTTACAGGAGCACCTCCTTGGGCTCGCTCACGAAAGAGGATGGAAGTCAGAGAAACTAAGAAAGAGACTCTTGAACTGTCACTTCCGACTTTTCAGGGTCGATCATATATAATGATGTACTCTCAAATAGACCATCACTACAATGAAAGCAATCCAATCAGCCGACCAGGGGAGATTGGAAAACTTCACACCCTCTCATACTCTAGAAGCTCACCCTGTCTTACTTTCCAAGCTATTCAGATACAGCTTACCATTTGGACACTTACCGCATAGCGGTGTGACTCTCAACACAACAGGGTGACACAAATTTAAGCTTCCATCAACAGGAAGCAGATCTGTCTTGTCGCCTTTCTTGACATTGAAGAAGCATTCAATAACATATCATTTGAATGCACTAAACCGTAAGCAAATGGATAGTGTCCATGCTGAATGGTAGGGTGATATACATAAGCATCAGTACGATTGTGAAATTTCTGCGTCAGGGTGTCCCCAAGGTGAAGTTCTTTTGCCCTCTTTATAGGTAATCACTCAACCATTTTCAGATATAAAAACTTTTAATCTGACTCCGGTGACAAAACCATTTTCATTTTCTCTGATAGCCATGCGCTGCATGTTTTGGAGACAGTCAAAATATTTCCACAAACGTCATATAGGTAACGAAGTGGCCAATACCGGTGGTTCAATCCTACATACTGGTCCCGAACTATTTCGTGGAGTAAGCAAGGCAGTTTTTAAAAACCAGATAACAGACCCTGTTCAAATTCAATGCGATCTGGATGGACACTTCAGGACAGAAATGTAGCAAGTCTAAATTTCTTGTAAATATGAGTATGAACCACCTTAGAACTCTTACCGGTGTCATTAGTGGCTACAACTTTCCACCAGACCCTACTTGCAGATCATGCGTAGAGAGCGAAGAAACCTCTCTTCATATCACTACGGAATGCCCCGCAATCATATAAGTGAGCAAGCAGACTCTAGGCAGCGAAATTGTCTGACAGACCACACTCGTTGCGTTACCCCCGGAAAAGTTGATGAACTTCCTGGCAGACTCTGGAGTAAACAATTTTCTCCAGAACTCTATGTGTTAGCACAATAGTTCTTTCCGAAAGACCGCAGTGCTAGAGCGAATCAACTGCTCCAGTAATAATAATAATAATCTCCAGCTATTCAAGAGATGTGTAGGTTCGCTGCAATAAATGAAGCTGAAGGAGTAACTCCGATGGTAATTCAAGTACTTAGGCAAGATAAAGAGAAAATATATACTCATAGAAGGAGCTATACAATCCCACTGAATCATTTTACTCTGTAGAAATGAAGATATTTGGTATTGCCATCAGTACCTGATACTTTACTCACACCTCTTATTTAAGATGGCCTTCTCGCGTCAGACATGGAAGCTGTTGATATTGTGTGAACACTCTTCAGCTCTCGGAATCTCCAAGATGCAACCAAAAACTTGAGGATCCTGTAGAAAAAGTTAGTTAGTAGTGCGCGGATGATCTAAGCTGGAACACTTATACCTCAAAATATTGTAATATGCAAGCTACGGCTCGAGTAGATAAAACGATATTCTGTGAAATTTATTTCTTTATTTTCTAGTCTATAGAACAATTCAAGTTCACACTATACTATTCTTCGCAAATTCTTTTCTTACAAGGTCTCTTTCCTCTCAAATCACTTTATCTCCTTTCAATTACTTAATTCACAAATCCAAACTAATTACTTTTTCTTGTTCACTCTCAACTTTCAATTTATCACCAAATTACAACTTCGCCCATTATCACTTTTCCAATCTCTTCGCCTTAGGTTCTAAACCAACTGTGTTTTTTTTTTGACCGCCATCTGTCCTTATATAGCAGAAGTTTCTGATAGCCAGAAACTTCTAGCAAATTCTTCGACCACTGGAATAAGAGAAATAATTCTTGCAGTTATAATTCCCTTTTATCCCTGATATTATTCGTCTCTTTCGTTGACATGAGCTGTGGAGACTTCGTCCCAGACACGAACCTCGAATGAAAGGACAGTACGAACCAAAATTCTGCCAGAATGAAGTCACTTCGGAATTTGTTGCGTCATATTTTTAGGGGGCGTAGTTATTATTATGCTACACTGCCCCCCTCTTAGACATGTTCGTCCCGAACAAGTGCATCCTCATTTCGGCCATTGTATCGACTCAGTCGGTCCACATGAACCACTTTCATTTTGGCCCTCGGTCCTCGCTGGATGCGGTAGACAACATCGTTGATGCGGGTTATTATTCTGTAGGGACCTTCCCAGTTCCGCTGTAATTTAGGTGATTTCCCCTTTTGGCGATGGGGATTATACAGCCACACCAGATCTCCTTCCTGGAATCCTGACGTTGTTGCCTTGGCATCATACCTGGTCTTCATGCGGTCGCTCGTCATCTTAATCTGGCTTCTGGTCCTTTGGTGTATGTCCCTAAGCCTTTCCCTAAGGTCCGCCACGTACTCTTCTTCATTTCTGGGCTCATTGGTAGGAGATCCAAATTTCACCTCACTGGGTAAACGAGCTATTCCACCAAATAAGATTTCGAACGGCGTATGTCGAGTAGTGCTATGCACGGCACTTCTATAGGCCATCAAAAACAAGGGAATCTGCCGGTCCCAATCCCGTTGGTAGTCACCTACGACCTTCGAGAGATGTTCGTCCAAAGTCCTATTGAAACGCTCCACCATACCGTCCGACTGTGGATGAAGCGGGGTTGTCCTTGTCTTTTTGATTCCGAGTAGTTGACACATCTCTTGGAAGATTCTTGACTCGAAGTTCCGCCCTTGGTCAGAATGCAATTCCAAGGGCACACCGAATCTGCTAACCCAATTGTAGACGATCTGCTCCGCCACGGTTCTGGCTTCCTGGTTAGGGATCGGAACCGCTTCCGGCCACTTACTGAAGTAGTCCATCACTACGAGGATATACCGATTACCATTGTCGGTTTCCGGAAAGGGTCCTGCGATGTCAATGGCGATTCGTTCAAAAGGTGCTCCCACGTTGTATTGGTGCATCTTACCTCGAGTTTTGATTCTCGGACCCTTGCTAGCTGCACACACGTCGCATTTTCTGCACCAGTCCTCTATATCTTCCTTCGCTTTTAACCAATAAAAACGTTCTCGTACCTTTTCTAGCGTCTTATTCACTCCCAGGTGGCCTCCGGTCGCCCCGCCATGCATTTCCTGTAACACCTCCTTGACCCTCGTTCGCGGTACGACAAGCTGCATTACAAACGACTTTCCGTCGGAGGATTCCCATTTTCTTCTCAGAACACCTTCTTGGACATGGAGGGAGTCCCACTGCGCAAAATATGCCTTTAAGGTCGGGCTTCTGTGAGAGATGTCCTGATGATCCGGTTTCTCCATGTTCTCCTTCCAGGCCAGAATCGGCTCGATATCCGGGTCTTCCTTCTGAGCGTTCCGGATCTCATCTACGCTCCAGCCGACGATAGGTTCGGCTCTCATTCTTTGGATTGAAACCAGCTCCCGTTCTTCCTGACGCGCACAATGTTTACAATCCGTTCTGCATGGTCTCCGGGACAGTGCATCCGCATTAGAGTGGAGTTTTCCTTTACGATGCTGTATTTCGTAGTCGTAGATTTGCAGCCTTTCGATCCATCTTGCGACCTGACCCTCAGGACTCTTGAACTGTAATAGCCATTTTAAGGCTGCATGGTCTGTGCGAAGAACGAACTTCCTCCCGTAGAGGTATTTGTGAAAATGCTTCGTAGCCAAGATCAAAGCTAGAAGTTCCCGCCTTGTCACGCAGTAGTTCCTTTCTGGCTTAGAGAGCACCTTGCTGAAGTACGCAACCACCTTCTCTTGGCCGTCATGCACCTGGGAGAGTACGGCTCCTACCCCGACATTACTAGCATCTGCATCCACAACGAACGTTTCCCCGGGAGTGGGGTAAGCCAGTATCGGGGCATCGCATAGCCGTTGTTTAAGTGCCTTGAAGCTCTTCTCGCACTCAATTGACCATTTGAATTGTTTTCCCTTTTCCGTCAACTGGTGCAGGTTCTTTGCGATCCCGGCAAAATCCTTCACGAACCGTCTGTAGTAGGTGGCTAGGCCCAGGAAGCTCCTTAGTTGGTGTTTGTCTTTGGGGACTGGCCAGTTTTTCACCGCTTCGACCTTCTCCGGATCGGTTCTCACTCCTTTCGCTGAAATTATGTGTCCCAGGTACTTGACTTCCGCTCTAAACAGGGCGCACTTCTTGGGGTTGAGCTTCAGGTGGGCACTTCGAAGCCTTTGAAACACATCCCTTAGATTGTCTCGGTGTTGCGCAAACGTTTTTCCTACGACGATGACATCATCCAAGTATACCAAACAGGTTTTCCATGTTAACCCTTGCAGGACACATTCCATCAATCGCTCGAAAGTCGCCGGAGCATTGCACAGCCCGAATGGCATTACCGTGAATTGCCATAGCCCATTTCCTGCGGTGAAGGCGGTTTTCTCCCGGTCTTCTGGATGGATCTGTACCTGCCAGTAGCCACTCTTCAAGTCGAGAGTGGAAAACCATCGGGCTCCTGATAGTGTGTCTAGCGTGTCGTCAATCCGTGGCAGAGGGTAGCTGTCTTTCTTGGTGACGTAATTGAGCTGCCGATAGTCCACGCAGAACCGCGTGCTGCCATCTTTCTTCTTAACCAGTACAACCGGTGATGCCCACGGACTTTTGGAACTTTCAATCAGACCTTCTTTCTCCATTGCCGACACCATCTCTGCAACTTCTGTCTGCTTTGCCAATGGAAGGCGCCTAGCAGGCTGACGAATTGGTCTAGTATCACCAGTGTCTATTCGATGTTGTACCAGGTGTGTTCGGCCGTATTCTCCGTCCTGTGAGGCAAATACATCAGCGTACTCATTGATAAGATTCTCTGCCATAGTTCGCTGCTCCTGATTCAGCTCACTGGACTGGAGAATCGTCTCTCTCGCTTCCGCTGTCCAAGGTGATGGGAGAAGTTTTGGAGCATCACGTTCAGATATTGTTGCGACGGCGGTAATCGGCGTGCATTTTCCAGTCACCTCCCCTCGCCTTAGTTTGACAGTGTGTGGTCTTGCGTTCAAAACCCTCACTGGAACCATGGTGTTCTTTGGTTCGACTAACGTCTTTCCCACGATGTAGTCTTGAGAATTCTTCTCTGGGTCTGGTTCTACTATGTAGAATCGGTGGCTCCCAAGATCACCTTCCAGCTTCGTCCAAATGATTGTCTCTGAAGACGGCGGCAAAACTTCGTCTTTGCTGATGACTGTCCTGAGAGTTACGGCATTCTCATTTCCGTACACCATCGGAATCTCCACATTTCGATACCTCAGTACTTGCATCCCGATGTCCAAGATTACTTCATTTGCTTTCATGAAGTCTACTCCGATGATGCACTCGTCGCATATATCTGCCACCAGAAACGCATGGGAGAACGTCAGTCCTGCCAGAGTAATCGTAAGACGAACTTCTCCAAATACCTTCGCCATTTCCCCTGTTGCAGTCTTCAGGCAGTAGCTGTTGGTGTTGTGCAGCCAGGAGCTTTTGACGATATCTCTTCTTACAATGGAGGCAGTGGCACCTGTGTCGATGGTGGCTACGCACTTCTTCTCGTTGATTAGTGCCTCCACTGTCAGGCTCTTGTTACCCCGTTTGGTTTGCGAAACTTGAATGGTGGTCCTGGGGGCCTCGATTCCAGTAACCAACTTCTGCCCCGCGAAGTTGGTCCTTACGCATCTCCCGACTGCTGGTTTTGGGAAGTCTGACCGACAGGATGCTTCCTCTCTGCTTCTCCTACTTCCGCAATGTGAACAATTTCCTCGTCTAGGTGCACTCCTGCACTGCCGTTGTAGGTGTCCGGTTTGGTTGCAATTCCAGCAACGGATTTGACTTCCGCGAGCTCTGTCTTCATCCATGACGGCTGTTCTCTGGCATGAGCATTCCACGACGGACATTTCCCTGACACGGTGTATTCCCTGGTATGCTTGGTCCGCAGCCTTCATTGACAAAGCGAATGCCAATGCCTCGGGGAGTGTTCGCTTTTCAGCCATCCTTACAGCCATTTGCAGTTGTCTGTCCTCTATGGCCTGAATAAAAGCTTCCACCGCCATTTCGTTGATAAGCTCCTCACCGGCTTTAGGGTATGAAAGATGGGCTAGTCGCTCTATATCCGCTTGCAACTGTTGGAGCGTTTCCCCCCTTTTCTGGACTCGACTACGCAGCTGAACCCTGTACACCTGCTGCATGTGTTCATCCCCAAACCGCATCTCGATAGCCTGAACCAGAGAGTCGTAGTTCTGCTGTTTATCTTCCGGGATGGTCTGCAAGAGCTCCGCAGCTGGACCCCTCAGTGCAAGCGTGAGTGCAATAGACTTCTCTTCATCGTCCCAGCTATTGGTCATTGCGGCCGCTTCGAATTGCCTCTTATAAATTGGCCATGATGTTTGACCATCGAAGATAGGAGGCTGCACCTCCTTTCTTCTCAGACCGTCAGTGGAATATTCCCGTGCTTTCTGTCTCTTCACGTTGCTGAGCTCCTTAGCAAGATTTTCGACTTGCTTTTCTACTTTTTCAAACTGAGTCTCTATCTTCCCGAACTGAGTTTCATGTTTCTCAAAATTTTCATCGAATCTAGTTTCGACTTTTTCGAGTTGCGTCTCGACCTTCTCGATTTTCTCTTCGATCACTTCGAATTTGGATTCCAAGTTCTTGTTTTGCTCATCAAGTTTACTTTCCAGAGCATCTAGAGAATTCTTTTGTTCGTCCATCTTAAGTTCTAGAGAATTCTTTTGTTCGTCCATTGCTTTCTTTTGTTCGTCCAGCTTAAGTTCTAGAGAATTCCTTTGGTCGCCCATTGCTTTCTTTTGTTCGTCCATCGCTTTCTTTTGTTCGTCCAGCTTAAGTTCTAGAGAATTCCTTTGATCTTCTATTGCTTTCTTTTGTTCGTCCATGACTAACTTAAGTTGCAGGAGCAGACTTGTTATACCCGGGTCGGCTGCTGTACTTGCTGGTTCCTCTTCCACGTCAAACTCTACGTCGTGCGGATTTTCACCTTCCTGCGTTACTGCTTCTTCCAGACGAATCAGCAGGGCATCTTTTCCCCCAGTTGTGTCGAGGTTCCGCTTACTGAGTTCTGCCTTTAGTTGAGTTATAGTTAGTTTTCCCAATTTGCGACCCATTTTGCGCAACTAATTAACTCAACACAGAAATCGTTTTTTTTTTTTTTTTTTGCTTGTGCAATTTCACACCACGGAAATAGTTATTCACAGAATAAGTTTTATCCCGCTTCTGACACCAATGTAATATGCAAGCTACGGCTCGAGTAGATAAAACGATATTCTGTGAAATTTATTTCTTTATTTTCTAGTCTATAGAACAATTCAAGTTCACACTATACTATTCTTCGCAAATTCTTTTCTTACAAGGTCTCTTTCCTCTCAAATCACTTTATCTCCTTTCAATTACTTAATTCACAAATCCAAACTAATTACTTTTTCTTGTTCACTCTCAACTTTCAATTTATCACCAAATTACAACTTCGCCCATTATCACTTTTCCAATCTCTTCGCCTTAGGTTCTAAACCAACTGTGTTTTTTTTTTGACCGCCATCTGTCCTTATATAGCAGAAGTTTCTGATAGCCAGAAACTTCTAGCAAATTCTTCGACCACTGGAATAAGAGAAATAATTCTTGCAGTTATAATTCCCTTTTATCCCTGATATTATTCGTCTCTTTCGTTGACATGAGCTGTGGAGACTTCGTCCCAGACACGAACCTCGAATGAAAGGACAGTACGAACCAAAATTCTGCCAGAATGAAGTCACTTCGGAATTTGTTGCGTCATATTTTTAGGGGGCGTAGTTATTATTATGCTACAATATATAAAATGGAACAAAGGAGAGACATCTATCTTTAGATAAAACATTCCATCTCACTGAAATTCGACAGGCCTCGGGTGTCAGGTTCGAAGTCACCTCTACTTACAAGGAAAGGGAAAGCTTTGAGGTGTGACACGAAAACTTGAACCCCATAAGCCAATCAACTTTTCTTCCAGAAACCTTGGAGAGATTGATTAAAATAAATAGATTTGTTGCCACTACCAGTTCTTAAAGGTTCTGATGTAGCTTCTCGCAACAAATTGACTTATTCAGGGAAGGATTGCATACTGACAACGTTAAGAATCGTATGCAAAACACCACTCCAATCTTCTTTAAATTTCCTGAGATAGATATTCTTAGCACGGTACTCGACTTTACACATAAACGGCTCAGGTTCAGCAGAAAGATTGACATTGAAATCCGAAACTGGGAAGTTGGGTTCTGGGAAGACCACCACTAATCCTAAGGGTATATGTTCTGATAGATCAAAGAGGAATACTGGAGTAGATAGATGGATAGACTTTTTATTAACTTCATACTGTAGCATAATAATAACTACGCGCCTATGTCTATGCAGCAAATTCCGAAGTGACTTTCCATTCTGGCAGAATTTTGGTTCAAACTGTCCTTCATTCGAGGTTCGTGTCTGGGACGAAGTCTCCACAGCTCATGTCAACGAAAGAGACAAATAATATTAGGGATAATATTAGGGATAATATTAGGGAATTATAACTGCAAGAATTATTTCTCTTCTTCCAGTGGTCGAAGAATTTGCTAGAAGTTTCTGGCTATCAGAAACTTCTGCTATATAAGGACAGATGGCGATCAAAAAAAAAGACAGTTGGTTTAGAACCGTGGCGAAGAGATTGGAAAAGTGATAATGGGCGAAGTTGTAATTTGGTGATAAATTGAAAGTTGAGAGTGAACAAGAAACAGTAATTAGTTTGGATTTGTGAATTAAGAAATTGAAAGGAGATAAAGTGATTTGAGAGGAAAGAGACATTGTAAGAAAAGAATAAGGCGAAGAATAGTATAGTGTGAACTTGAATTGTTCTATAGAGTAGAAAATAAAGAAATAATTTCTCAGAATAATTGTTTTATCTACTCGAGCCGTAGCTCGCATACTACAATACAATTTACAGACAGAGTATACATAGTCTTTTACGGTATGGCTTAAGCCCGTCCAATCCAGAAAAAAAAGTTAATAAAAAGTCTACCTAAAAAAAAAGAAATGAATACTGGAGTATGTACCAGTATCTTTGAGGCCGTAATCATAAAGTAATTACTGGGAAACTATCCTAGTGTTTTTCAGACTGAGCTCCAAGACATTTAGGTACGCGCCAGTACAAGTTGGGCTCCAGATCACATACTTACGGATAGCCAAACTGCGATTAAAACACTAGACTCCAACTGAATAGACTCTACCTAGGCTCATCGAGTGTTGATTGAATTCCTTGTAGGCAGGGTTGTACGCATGAAATCGGTAAAAGAACTGGTTAGAACGGGATCTATGGTACCGTCCAGAATTTTCAAGTGGAACCCAGATTTATAGTATATGGTCATTGCCGGCTAAGATATAATTTAAATAAGTTAAATTTAATTCAAGTGAATTGCAACTCTGTCGAGAGGGGGACGAAACTGCGAACAACATAATATGTGAGTGGGTGGCTCTGTATAGAACTCGAAGACATATCTTTCGCGGTTGTATCTTTCTGTTGAAGATCTAAAAACTGCTAGGACACCTACGAAAGATCTTTAAGCTTCCAGTGTTCTTTTGTATTTGGGCGTAGTCATACCCATATACTCGTAATAATATAAAAGTTCAGATTGTGGACACACACACAATAGCAACCTGGTCAAACTACTCAAGGATGACTTCTGTCTCACCTGCATTGATACAAAGAGTAGGTACTCGTAATCAATGAATCTTCTTCGATCAATTTACAAATTTATACGTTTTCAGGGTGACGGGTATAACCGACAATGGATGGCCAGGCAATTACAATCACCCACCTACAAGCACAGTAGCGGTTTATGACTAAAAATTTTGTTTTCCCACTTCCGTGCCTAAGACAGACTACTTTAGGGGATGTGTAGTAGTGAATATCCAAATTTTTGGCAAACAAAAAGCCTTAATTAGCCAAAAAACCCATTTACTGCAAAAAGCAAAGACTTCCTATAACTCTCAGTTCAATGTAATCCGAACAATAGATGGAAAATTACTTAACACGTTCTGCTTGTTCATCGACCAAAAAGGATCAAGTTTCCTTTCAATACCCAAGAGTATCTATAAATCTGTAAAAGCAAATCTCCACCTTCCAATCTGAAGCTCTCATATGAGGTAAGAACGGCAAAATAATTTTTAAGCCTTGAAACATCCTTTCAGTCAATACCCTAATCCATCTTCCTAAATGGGGCCCAGATGGTGCCCACTGAAAATTAGACACCTTCACCTGTAGTGGATGTATGATATAATACCAACCGTTGTTGGTCTCCTTTCGAAAATTTTAATCAGGAAACATTCTCTGCTCTGTGTGTCCTGTGAATTTGTTTCGGCTCCAATGGGATTTCCATTTGTTGCATGCATAAGATACTACATCCATGGTAACCCCATGGAGTGAGAGAGAAATCAAAGAATGCCTACGCAGTGAATGTCATGTTTGTGTACCTTGAACAAGAGAATTAAGGCAGAGAAGCCCGGATATGATAACTAGAAATTATTCATTTGCTAATGGAGTACAGGATAACCATCGATAGATAGATAATAGAATATGAGTCTGTTCTTATGACGGGGTGATGACAGCATGCAGTGCAGGAGTACGAGTATAGTAGTTTAGGTGCAGAGATTTTGTTGGATAGAATGTGCTGTGTGTAAGTACTCACCTTCGAACGGTAGATGGAGGTCAAGCTGAAAGAAAAGAGAAAAGTGATAAATTAGTAATGAGTGAGCTACATTGTGTGAAACAAATCAACAAAATGTATTCAAGATACATTTCCCCAGCTAGACAAACTATTCCCAACGCGAACAGAGGTCAAAATGTGTCAACCCAAATCGAATAGCTACGACCGGCATGTGACGAATTTAGCAAGTGTTTTTCTTTTTCCTGCAGTATATGTGCAACAGAGGGAAGAATCTAAGGAATTTTATCCAAGTATTCGAGTGGGAAATAAGTCTTTTGTGTTCATTACTGTTGCTTCGTGTTTGTGGCCGACAAACAGGGCGGCACTAGAGATGTATCTTAACTTGAGTATTTTTTGTTTTTTGTTTGCGCCTTCAGTTGCCAATTGTGGTCGTTGCAGTTCACATTTCTCAGATAAAATTCCTACTTTGTGTACGTTCTTGCAGGTGGTATGTGCACAAAAGGCGATGCGAGTTTGTGGTGTGGATTTGGGAGCAATGGTGTTAACATATTTTGTTGTTTGTTGGAATGGAAAGTGGATTGCATGGTGGCAGAGAAATTCCAGAGTCAAACATGAAATGAAAGGAATTCCTTTGTGGGGACATTCAAGGTGACAAAATAGTCAAGGTGTCATCGTTGTAGCGAATACTGTTTTTGGATTGTAATAGAGAAGCAGTGTTTCCATATTGTTTTCAAGAAAAAAAGATTACAACTTGAAAATATCCTCACAATCCAATCTTATCTGCACTCTATATTGACCATCTACATATCTGTTCATGATAGAGCAAACTTAGAATCCCAATTTTAATCAAATCCATTCAGTATTCCTCGAGTTATTTATTTAACAAAGAAATTTTGAACCTAGAATCATTTATATGGAAATGCAGTTCTCTCTATAATTCTTTCGAAACTTGAGGAGCAAACCAAAATAAATAACGTCACATTTGATTAATTGAGCAAGCTTGAGATAAAATCTGGCAAAAAAAGATCTCCCATATGAATATGAAACAATTGTTTAGAATTTTAACATGGAATGCAAACTACATTCATCTACAAAAATTCGCGGAATGATAACATTGACATTTGCTTGATCTCTGGAATCTCGAGTAAAAATATGAAGATATCGTGCCTATCATGCATACCACCATTCCGCAAGTATGTCTTTGACTTGTATGTCTCTTTGACTCACTCGGACCGAAGTTCATTTTTGGTGGCGATTTCTACGCAAAACACTCCTTGGGGTTCACGATCCAATTTACGAAAAGGTAGACTTTTGTATGAAGCCGACATGCAATTCGGAGTTGATTTCTTTTCGACGGGAAAACCGACATATTGGCCCTCCGACGCAGCAAACACACCTGACCTAATAGACTTCTTCGTAGCAAAAGAAGTATCTACAAATTTTGCAACTATAGAGGGAAGCTTTAAACTTCACGCGTAATTTTGACAATGAATGACCGACTAATGAAAATAGAAGGTGCGCCTAGCGCAACAAATTAAACTTGGACTACTTTAACCCTTAAGCTAAGATATGTTCCTAAAGCATAGCGGGAGGTGCGCGTCGTATTTATTCCCAAAGCGGGGAAAGCGAGCCACACAAACGCAAAAGACCTGAGACCTATCAGTCTGTCGTCTTTTATGCTAAAGACACTGGAACGTTTAATAGATGTATACATAAGAAACGTGATTGGCGATAATTACCTATCTAAATCACAACACGCATACATCTGCGGTAGATCGATAGATACTGCGCTACACAGGGTCGTATCAAGTATAGAAAGATCCCTCCACTTTAAAGAGTTCACTTTCGGGGCTTTCCTAGACATTGAAGGGGCTTTTAACAACGTAAACACTGACGCGATCCTGGACAGCCTACACAGAGCTCATTTAAACATGGGTTTCTGCAATTGAATTGCACAGATGCTTCAATCGAGGGTTATATTTTCAATGCTGGGAGATGTAACCATCCGGAGAAGCGTCTGCAGAGGAACCCCCCAAGGCGGAGTTCTATCTCCTTTATTATGGCTCCTCGTAGTGGATGAGATCTTGGTGATACACAAGGAAAACGGCTTCAACGCGACGGCCTATGCCGATGCTGTGATCATCCTGGTTTCGGGAAAATTCCCTCCAGTCCTAAGCGAAAGACTAAATTTTGCACTACAACTAGTGAATGATTGGGTCAGCAGCAAAGGGCTGGGAGTGAACCCCTCAAAGACGGACGTAGTTCTTTTCACTAAGAAGACATCAATTCCTACCTTCAGACCCCCAAACATCGGTGGTACTGAACTAAGTATCTCAAGTTCAGCCCGATACCTAGGCGTAATTTTAGATTCCAAACTGAACTGGAAGGATAACACTGTCGAACGCATCAAAAAAGCTAGCGTAGCTTTCTATTCTTGCAAAAAGGCATTCAGCAACACGTGGGGCTTCAAACCAGTTGTGGTGTACTGTATATACACAGCGGTGGTAAGATCCATTCTCACATATGGTTCACTAGTCTGGTGGATGGCTCTTGAGAAGCAATATCAGCTTTCAAACGTCACCAAAATCCAGAGGGCAGCGTGTATCCGAGTCATGGGGTCAATAAGAACAACACCTACAGCGGCAATGGAAACCATGCTCAGTTTCATTCCGCTTGATATATACTGTAGCAGTCTGGCGGCTAAAACCGCTGTAAGACTGAGAGAAGGCCGATTGTGGTCATCGAGCCTTTACGGCCATGCCTCCATTTTATACCGATGGGGAACTACTAGCAGATCGGCGGAAACTGATTTCATGACCCCTACGCTAGCATTTGAAAGGAGATACAACATAAGAATTCCTGACAGAACGCACTGGAGGAACCTGAAAACCACGAAGAAAAAGGAACTGGCGCTCTATACCGACGGTTCTAAGATGGACGTTGGCACGGGAGCCGGAGTTTATTGTGAGGCCTTTAGAATTAGCGACGAGTGCAGCGTCTTTCAGGCCGAAATCACAGCCATTATACAGGCTGCGGAAATTATACGCGAGAGTAATATCGTTGGTAAAACGATAACTGTCTATATAGACAGCTAGGCAGCCATTATGGCTCTGGACTCTGTTGTAATTAGATCAAGGCTTGTGAGAACCTGCAAGTCGGTCTTAAATGGAATATCCAGAGCCAATGCGGTGACCACCCTCTGCTGGGTTCCAGGGCATATGGATATCGAAGGAAATGAAAGGGCTGATGAGCTTGCTAGGAAAGGGTCGGAGCTGCACTTATCGCGGGCCCTCCCTTTTGTATTAACCCCAATCAGTTCCCTACGAAAGAAAATAGAAGACGAAACCATCGATAGAGCAAACAGCCGATGGATTCATCTGGAAACTTGCGCAACGGCCAGGGCGCTATGGCCGGCCTTTAGCAAGAAGAGATCAACCTCTCTGGTGAAACTTAGTCGTTATAATACACGGGTCGTTTCTGGAATAATTACTGGTCATTGTGCCATTGGAGTTCACGCGTAGCGACACGGTGTGCTACATAACGACTACTGTAGAAGCTGTAGGGACGAAGAATAAATTGAATCAGTTCGTCACCTGCTGTGTAATTGTCCTGCCCTATCCTTTACAAGAATGAGGACTCTCGGAAGTTACTTCTTCTCGGAATTGGAGGACTTAGGTAATATAGAGAGCTTTATATCCGTCTACCTAACCTAACCCTAACCGATTCGCCCCTACTGGGACAATACGTCCCAGCACAAAACACTTTGTCTTATTTTCATTATTGGGACGTAAACACCTTAAAATATTATTGGGATTATATGTCCCAAGATAACGAAAAGGACTACGTTATCTTAATACACACCAAACATTTTCTTTGCAATTAAAAAACAAAACAAAAACAAAAGTTGCTATAATTGTTTCTGGTTCTTAAATAAAAACTCAGGCGCGAAGGGGTTAATTATGATTGCGAAGAAAATATTGTTATAAATGTGTTGCTTAAAACACCATTCGAAATAAAAGATGAATTCGGCAAATTTATTGCATCCATTTAGAGCGCCGCCGCTTGGAAAAGTACTTCTTTAAGGTGAAAAGATGCTATCATACAAACTGCGAAGCTAATTATCCGCTGAATATTATATATTCGTAAAAAAAAGAGAGCATGCAAAATAAAAATATGGCAACAACCCTGTGCTTCCTAACATAAAATATATTCGAACCACCTATGCAATAAGCTTAACAAAGCTATCCAAGATCTAAGAAACCGGGAGACTTCTGCTTATCGTGAAGGCTTAATCGACGAAAAAGCTCTGGAATCACCACCAATCAGAAAAAAACAATGGTGAATGGGCAAAAGACGACGAAGAAAAGGAGGATCTATTTGATGGACAAGCAATGATAGACGATCTTAGCGGTACGACAACGACATCTGACAAATTTAGAATAAAAAGTCCAAATGACAAAAAATCGTACAGACCGATACCACTACTACCAATAATATAGAAGGTATTCGAAAAACTCGTATTGAAACGCATACAACCGGTCATTGAAGAAAGACGCTTAATAGCTGGCCACACCCATTCGGGTTCAAAATCAAGCATCAAGCCAGGTTGATTGAATAATCGCTGGAGGGGAAAAGATTTGCTCTAGTGCTTTTCTTGACGTCTCTCAAGCCTTCGACAAGGTTTAGGTCTAAGCTACGACGAGCTCATCTACATAAGATCTTAAAATCTCAATTTAAAAGCAGACTTTTTCATGTTAAACACGGAACCGAATATTGCGAGTTTAAGGAAATCTTTGCCAGAGTTCCGCGTACAAGTATCCTCGGTCTTTGTTATTGCTGTACACTTCGGGAATACCTCCAATTGAAGGCACGGTTGTAGCTACGTTCGCGGACTATACGGCAATTTTGGCAGCGGAAAATTCAATCGAGTCAGCAACTGCAACGAACTTTGTATTAAATCTGAGAGTGGACAAAATTTGGCGCATTGTTCTTAACGAAACCAAATCGAATTCACTTACAAGAAAATAATCAACCTACCCGTTTTCATTAACTCGGTACAAATCCGTATGCAAATGAGAATGACACTGAACGCGAAACTTAAGTGGAAGCCGCACGTTAAAAGGAAAAGCGACGAGCTCGAAAATCGACTTAGAGAAATGTATTGGCTAATTTGAAGATATTCCAAACTCAGTATATATTTGTAACAAATTGCTTTTATATAAGTAAGTGCTTAAACCGGCTTAGGACAAAAGTTATTGACTTTAAGCCGATAAGTGATCGCCTAGCTGTGATCCGCATCAAAGCTACTTTCCAAAACATAAGCCTAATATGTGCACACGCCCCTACCGACGAGGCTGGGTCTTCATTAAGGAGGAGTTTTATGACCTCCTGGATGGAGCCTACGGAGCCTGTCCGGAGTATGATGTCAAAATGTGCTCGGGGGTTAGTTGGTAAACACAGAATCCACGAATCGACCACAGACAACGGGTACCGACTAACTGACTTTGCGGCAGCTCGTAATACGGTGATAAGTAGCACTAGGTTTCCAAGGCTAAGGATCCACACAGCAACCTGGCGCTCTCCAGACGGTTGAACCGCCAACCAAATCGACCATGTGCTAATAGATGCGAGGCACGCATCCAACATCCTCAACGTGCACACATTCCGAGGGGCAAACGTCGACTCTGATCATTTTCTTGTTGCGGATATCGACCATCCAACGAGAAGAAGCTGCGAACCACCCAGAAGAAAAAAATCGACGTTGGACGCCTTCGCATACCTGGAGTAGCCAGAGTCTACAGAGAGCGCCTGAGTGAGAAACCCTCCGCAGTGCATCCACCTACCACAGACGCCAACATCCAGTGATCCCAGTATCGCGACATCATCAAAGAGGTAGCCGAAACCACTTTAGGGTACCAGCCACCCCAGAGAAAGAGCCCGTGGTATGATGATGAATGCGTACGCCGGAAAAAGGTGACAGAAGATGCACATATGAAGACGCTGCGGCGCAAAACAAGGGCAGCGAGGGAAGAGTATCGAGCCAGGAGGAGGGAGGAGAAGAAAATACTGCGTAGAAAGAAGAGGGTCTACGCAGTCTCCCAGCTCAAGGAGTTCGAAGAGTCTCGTGATCGAAGCAACATCCGGAAGTTCTACAAGAAAGCCAAGCAACTGGCTGCTGGCTTCAAGGCCGGAACACAGGCTCTTAGAAACAGCGAAGGAAATCTAGTCACCGAAGCGCAGGGAATAGTAGATATGTTTAAGCAACACTTCCAGCAGCTGCTAAATGGGCATTATGTAGAGAGAGTGATAGGGCAAGTAGAGAACCCACGTCCAGTCAATGAAGAATCAGTTCCAGCACCCAGTATAGAAGAAGTCGGCTTAGCAATAAAAAAGCTTAAGAACAACAAGGCCCCCGGCTCTGATGGTTTACCAGCGGAGCTTTTCAAATACGGTGGTGATATTTTGGTAGGGCGCATGCACCAAATCATCAACCAAGTATGGGTGGAAGAAAGCATGCCCGATGACTGGACTCTCAGCTCGATATGCCCCATATACAAAAAATGCGATCCTATGTCTTGCAAGAATTATCGAGGCATATCCCTGCTTAATGTCGCATACAAGATCCTATCCAACGTACTGTGTGATCGTCTCAAACCATTCTGCAACACACTAATCGGCACGTACCAGTGTGGCTTCTGGCCCGGCAGATCGACTATAGACCAAATTTTCACACTGAGGCAAATCCTGGAAAAGATCAATGAATTTCAAGTCGAGACTCACCACCTATTCATCGACTTCAAGGCCGCATATGATAGCATACATCGTCAGGAGCTTTATGTGGCGATGGCCGAATTCGGGATCCCAGCAAAACTGATCCAGCTTTGAAGCGTGACGCTAGAAAACACGCGCTGCAACGTGCAATTTGGAAGTAGTTCCTCCGAACTATTCCAAACATGCACCGGATTTCGGCAAGGAGACGCACTATCATGTGGCTTCTTTAATCTCGTGTTAGAGCAGATAGTGCGCAGGGCAGGTGTCAACATGGAAGGCACTATCTTCAACAGATCCGTCCAGCTACTGGGGTATGCAGACGATATCGACCTCATCGGTCGCTCCCAGCGTGCCGTGATAGAGGCTTTTACGGCGATTGAAGAACAGGCGAAATTTGTTGGCCTTGTAGTAAATGAGGATAAGACTAAGTACATGCTATCAACAAACAAACAAGCATCTGTCCACCACCTAGGAAATAACGTCACTATTGATAGCAACAATTTCGAGGTAGTTAAGGAGTTTATCTACCTCGGAGTAAACATGAACTCCACAAATGACACCCTAGTGGAGATCCGGCGAAAAATTACCCTAGGAAACCGCTGCTACTTCGGTTTGGCAAAACAATTGGGTTCAAAACTCCTAACTCGAAGGACAAATTGTATGCTCTACAGAACCCTTATCCTGCCAGTTCTGGTTTATGGCGCCGAGTGCTGGACGATAAGCAGGAAGGGATTGCTGATACTGGGCTCCTTCGAAAGAAAAATTCTTCGGCGGGTTTTTGGTTCTGTGTGCGAGGAGGGCGAATGGAGGAGAAGATACAACCGCGAACTCTATGAGCTGTACCAAGATGTGGTTGTAGTCCAAAAGGCCAAAATACGTCGACTACATTGGCTCGGCCACATCGAGCGAATGGACAATAATGCTCCAGCTAAGAGGATCTTCGAATCCCAGCCGCCAGGTTCGAGACGACAAGGAAGACCGAACCTCCGTTTCAAAGACCAAGCCATCGCGGATGCCAGAGCGCTCGGTCTGGATAACTGGAAGCAACGTGCCCGAGATCGCAGAGGATGGAAGGCTACAGTGTCTCAGGCAGAGACTCTTCACGGGTCGGGAGCCCGTTAAGTAAGTAAGTAAGTAAGTGCTTAAACCTGTGTGGACGCACGATATACAACTCTGGGGCTGTTCCAAACAAAGCAATATAAATTGTGTACAATAGTTCCAAAATAAAGTTGTGAGAGCAATCATGAATGATCCCTGGTATATTAGAAACAATTATATCCACTGAGATCTAGGATTAGCCACAATGAAAGATGAGATAACAAAATATGCTCGCAAGTTACGTATTCTTCTTCATGGTCATTGCAACCATGCCATACTCCAAACTTTGGGCGTTACAAACCGTGTCCGTCGACTTCAAAGGACAAAACTGTTCGATTTAGCGCAATAAGAAGTAGCCACATGTAATGATGGTATCAGCAGGTGGATTTCCAGCAAAAGCATCTTGCTTGAAGCTTGAACTACTTAATAAGGTACATGACTTAGTTGCAGTAAACAAAACGAAGGGAAAGGTATTTTAGTCAGTAGAAATCTGACACTACTATGAGTACACGGTGTCTCATTGAGTCTAAGAAGATTTCCTCCTACAAAAAAAAAAAAAAAAAAATCATCAAAATGTTTTAACCGATAAAACACGCTGATCTACAACCGAGTCCTGTCCAATCGATTTGTTGTACTTGTCCTTCCATTTGTGGACGTGCTGAACCGTTAAATAGTAGTAGTTTTGTTTTTCAGCCTTTAACTTCTCTTGAAATCTTGAAAGTTATTGGTACTTTACCTAATTCGACTTCATGCGGAACTGATGGTATTTCAAATTGTGTACTTAAAAAAATTGCATGTTTCATAGTGGATGTCTTGGCAATTGTTTTTAATTGTTGCGTGTTTGAAGGTGTCTTTCCTGAAGGTCTTAAATGTGCAGATGTCATTCCCTTACTCAAAAAAGGTTCCACTTCAGTAATCAGTAACTACAGGCCTATCTCACTTCTTTCTGTTTTTAGTAAAATTTTTGAAAATCTAATGAAGAATAGAATAGTGAGTTTTTTAGAGAAAACTAAGTTTTTCAATCCAGTTCAATTTGGTTTTCAAAGAGGCAAATCAACGGAAGATGCGCTCTTACAGTTTTGCTCCCAAATAATGTCACACCTTGATGGGAAAAAATTTACGGCTGGTTTATTTATTGACATTACCAAAGCATTCGACATGGTCAACCATAATTTCTTATTGAGGAAACTGGAAAAAGCTGGATTTCGTGGTTTCATGCTCCACTGGTTTAGGTCGTATCTTGAAAATAGGTCGCAAAGAGTGAAGATAGATAATATAAGGAGCGATATAATGTTCTTTAACCTCGGCGTTCCTCAAGGTTCCGTTTTAGGTCCAATTCTGTTTTTGGTCTATATCAATTCACTCTTGGCTCTTAGTTTTAAGGGTTCGCCAACAGCTTTTGCTGATGACATTGGTTTCACTTATGGCTTAAACAGTCCTTTAGACCTAGTTTCTGATGTTAATTGGGATCTAAGTTTATTGAGACACTGGTTTGCTGAACATAATTTAGTAATAAGCTCAAAAACTAAGATAATGTTCTTCGACTTATCTTCTGCATACAACTTGGAAGCAAATGTGTACTTCCACGCACCTGAATGTCTTAAATATAAACTGTCTAATTGCTATTGTTCGTCTGGTTTTTCCTCTCCCTCTTTTTGTCATAATCTAACCTGTAGTGATAAGTGTTTCCAAGTAGAGAGTGTTGACGAATTTAACTATTTGGGGCTTACCCTCGATTCTAGGATGAGTTTTGCGAATCACGCTGATACTTTGAAAAAGTATTTCCGATGCACCCTTCGACATTTTTATTATCTGCGTAACTTATGCTCAACCAAGCTTTTAAGGATAATTTACTATGGAATTTTCCATTCCAAGTTGCAATATGGAATTGCTTGTTGGGGGGGTGTGTATCGAAATAAAATACAACCACTGTTAATTTTGCAGAAATATGTCCTAAGAAAAATTTGTCGAAAATCTGGTAGACATTCTAGCTTTCCTTTGTTCTGGGCCCTGAAAATTCTTCCTGTTCGTCATTTGTATTGTTTTAAGGTATTAAAAATTGTCTTTATGAAGTCTGGCAATCTTAATTTTCGTTTATTTTCTTGTTATAATCTTCGTAGAAACCTTTCAAACTTTTTATCTGTACCCTATTTCCGAACCACTGCATATCGAAATTTTTTTTCAATTTTGTTTTATCGGTTATTTAATGAACTCCCTGAGTCAATCAGGACAATAACAATACCTGGAATGTTTTTAAAAAGCGTAAAATTGTGGCTCTTCAGCTTTGATTATGTTGCATTAGAATCTCGTATTTCTGATGTTTTGGTCTAATCTTCGTCTTCATTATTTCCATTCTCATTTTGCATTTTTTACAATTACTATAATTTTTATTTTTTTTTCTTTTTGTTCGAATTAAATTACTTTATTTATTTATTATGTTTCTTGAAATGTTTAAAGTTTATTTTTTATTTTCTTTTTACTTTGAATTTTTAAAGGGTCACCCCACCCACAAATGTTGTTTGTATTACTTTAACTAATTGAAGTGGCATTCAACTCTATTTTTTACTTGTATATAAATACCGAATGTCACCAACCTTTCTTATATTTTGTTCCTACTTGAACTGTTTTACATTGATTAAATTATTTGCTTGTTTAATGAATTTACATATAAGAAATAAATACATCATACATATAGTTCCATTGTAAACTTTCTGGCGAAAGTGAATAGTGTATTGGTAATGCGGAACAAAAAAGTAAGTAAGTAAGGCCTATTTTTTCATGAACTTAGAAAAATCTTTAAATTTAGTAAAAGTTGGTAGCAAAGTAGCAAATGGGTTTATGGTTTTAACAATTGTAGCAAATTTGCTATGATGCTGCAAAGTGGTAGGGCTAGTCTAAATTTGTGTTAGATCCTCGAAACGTTCGGATATTCAAAATTCAAGAGAAGTGTCTTGCGTCAATTTCAATTAAATAGTCTGGTTCATGGTTTGTTGAACGGGAGATTCATCGAACGTTTTGCTTTTTCTTTTATTTATGCCTGACAAATGAAAGAACATCTTTTTGTTCTACATTTGAAAGCGCTATCTAAAAATACGCAAATAACATTTCACATCAGAAAATATCATACATTGTGTGTGTGCGATGAGGAATGGCTTTGTCAACTATAAATTCCGATGGTAGCCACACCTCTAAGATTTCAAATCATTGCGTTGCGCTGTGCCGCGCCGAATGCGTATTCAACAAATGCGAAATACAAAACCAGGTCACGTTTGGGGGTACATATTCATCTGGCAAATGAATTATATGAGATACTTTCATATTTATGTCCCACTTTCTGTTTAATTCCAATTTCTAGCAAAACCCTCACGCCCCGTCTCGCACCATAGACAAAAATCCAATTTAATCATCCTTTGTAGCACATGACATTGAAATAGAAAACATCACAAGGTAAACAGAAGAACCGTTTCCTAGGAAATCTCTCCCACATAACCAATTTAGGTTGCCCATAATCCGTCATTACAACCGTACGTCGCCGCCTCCACTCCCAAGTGAAGCAACACATGCCAATTTAAATTGAGCAGTGGGAGGGTGGTGTATTAACATTCCAAAGATACATTCCACACTCGTCTAATTGCCATTTAATTTCAAATAAGCGCTAACTAAACATTTTTGACAAAAAGGTCAAAAGCTGAAAAATTGGGCATTTCCTTCTCCGGTTTGGCAGGCTAGAGTGGATTTGAATGAATGACATGATGGGGAGCCCGGATAGGGAGAAAAAGTTATATCCCTCACGATTACCGGGATTGAATCGAAGGAGAAGACGAACGAACACAAACACTCGATTCTTTCTATCTGCTCGATTCGAAGTGAAATTCAAATATTTGCCCATCATCTCCGCAAAGGGTTTCCATTTGCACCAGCAGCCGCCACCACTACAGTGTGCCATAGTAATGAGGTATTCTCGGGCAAGCAGTCCCAGACAGACAGACAAAGACACGTTACCGCACACACAGAGCAGCACTTATTAGGAGCAGGAAACGGTTCCACGGACGATGACGGAAATCTCCTCAGCATCCACTCGGTAGGTGGTAAATTGACATAAATCGTTGTTGCCGCTACAATGATGCGCCGCTGCTTCTCCTGTTGATCCTGAGGGATACGATTAAATACGTTGGGATACGCTTTGTGTGTGACAAGGATGGGTTGCGGTTGAGAGGGAGGCAAAAGGCAAAAGAGGTCGTTTATCATTTTCAGAACTCAAGGTAAATCGTACGTACGCAAAAAGTACTTAATCCTATTCAAACATGGCGCATAATACTAATGGGATTCTATTCCAACATTCATCTTGTGTCTATTTCCATCCCTTCGATTGCGGTGTGGCATTGAAGGTCGTCTTTATTTAGTTTTTTTTTTCGTTGGATTCATTGCGGGATACGGTATTTATGTTCAATCTTATGGAACCGTTAGGTCGTAAGGGAGGCCTTTTCCGAAAAGAGGCAGAGAAGTAAGTCTATTGAGAAATGGCTGTTGACGAAATGGGAACAGAAAGGATCCAAGAGAGACAAATCGGACAAACAAATGGAAACACATTGAATTTGGCCTCATTAGGACGAAGTAGGCGCGTATCTGTTTCTATCCCCTAAAAATATATTTCTATAGTCTCATGCTTGTTGACAAACTAAAAGATTTCTGAAGGGTGTGCAGTTACTCACAGATTTGTGGGTAGGGATTGAAAACATGTTCGGGAATATGGGACAAATAAAATAATTAATTTTCAACAAAATGTAAGTTGTAATTGGATAAGGCTTAGGTAGAATTAAAAGTTGTCTGTTGTTTGTTTTTTCGCATCTTTTTCTTGGTCTAACATACAACAGTTTAAACAGGAGCTGTCATTGAGGTATGAATGGGGATTTACATTTCCGACTCCACCAAAAAATCAACTTTTAACAATTTTGGTTCAACACAAATTATGATATATATTACACTGATAAGAGTAAAGCCTATGGACTATGGTGTTCCCGTCTAACAAAGCAAACAAGATCTGGCTATATCAGCATCCGAAATACATGCAAATTACGGGCGATTTTACCAACAGGCTTCTGAATGTCTCAGTGGTTCGCTGCTTTTCTGGTCAATGATAATCAACAATCTTCGGTCACTCCTCATTCCCACCTCTAATAAAAGAGGACGGATAACTAGCCGCAACTCCCAAATAAAAAGCCGATCTCTTTGCAAACATATTCCCACGCAATTCGATTCTACATACTCGTAGATCCGGTACTTCAACGATACTTCATAGACCTCGTTTAATCCGATACATCCTTAATAATTTGGATTGCAAAAAGCATCTGGTCCCGAAGAAATACCACCTATTGTACTTAAAAGCTGTGCACCAAAACTAGCATCGATCTTTTCTGGACCTTTTTCAACATCATACGCCCAGAAAATGTTTCCTTCATGTTGAAAAACTGCCCGTATTCAACCGATTTCCCAGAAAGGGAAAGAAATGGTTGTCCCAAAACTACCGTCCATAATATTGTGGTTTATAATAATGAAATTTGTGGAGCTACTAAGCAACCGGCAGTATTCACCGCCTTTTCCAAAAGGAACATAACTACCATACCAGAGGTTCAAATGAAAGAAAAAAACCGTTCAATCCAAGGAAACATTGCATCCTGTTGGTGTTACAGCCAACACTGGTGTAACATTGTTCGACCACATATCCAATATTGCAAAAGAGCAAAGAGATACTTTACACCGACACAGCTCCTTTTTCTGTACAAAGGACAAGTTAGACATGTATGGAACTCGGCCCCTGAACATTCTCTCCACCAACTTGGAAACATACAGAGACAAGCAGTTAGCTTAATTGATGACCTCATACTAACATCCAATCTCTAATCGTTGGATCACCGAAGACTGGTAGCAGACCTATGCCTGTTCTTTAGATACTACTACGCAGATGTTCCGAAAACCTAAATGGAATGATGCCTAGTAATGCGACAATTGAGCTTTCTATTGGGTAAGCCGCCAGTATCCATCATCGGTATGCCTACCTGGCCATGGGTTCATATTGTTCTATGGTTCCATCTGAGATTGCTTACATGTAACATCCAACATTTCGGTGGTATTCGAACGAGAGAATTTGATTGCAAATAGACTGATCACCGATTAATCTACGTGTTTGTCGCTGAAGACGATCGACTAAACTCAAGCATGTGGTGGCAGCTTCTGCCCAAATATGCGAGTTATATTCGAGTCTCGTAGGAATGCAATCTCTAGTAGAGAAAAGTCGTTAACATCTTTTGAGAATTCCAAGGCATCTAGACATTCATTTGTAGTTTGGCTTTGTTAGTATCCCACTTAAGAGATGGGAGACAGCACTGGGTTAAACTGCACTCGATTTTTCGCACCCCAGTTGATGATTGGATCAATGTCAGAGTTGAGTTCGGTTAACATTCGTTGCCGGTGGGACTTCTCAGCTAGGGGCACTTGCCTTGGAGTCGTTAAAAAATAAGCGAAATCTATTCTATTGTCATCCGCGATGGAAAGGATTGGGTTCCTACTGAGAGAGAAAAAGTTCATTGATTATAAATAGGGTCAAACGAGAAGACAGAGGCCTGGAGTACACCAGTATTGGTTGAGAAGGGGGAACATCCATCTAATGCACCTTATACTGATCGACTACTTGAAAAACCCGCAATCCATTTTGAGAACATGCTACCGACACCGCAGGCTTGAACTTTGTTCATTAGGGCACTATGCCACTCTGCATCGAATTCTTTGGAGATTTCAATGACAACTTCTCTACATTCACCACGTTGACAAATACTTCAGTTACATTTTGCAGATAGGTACACCATTTGATCTCCCGTGGAACGGTGTTGCCGGAAACCATCATTAAGGAGATGATATCTTTTATCCTGAATCGGCTGAACATGAGCAAGTTTCCATCTATTCAGAAGTGTACCTATGAAGTATGATAAGTGAAAGAGCTTACTTAGAGGTTTGGTCAGGGTAGAAGATCAGCTTTTCAAAACAAGGGATGGGTGGCCGTGGTGTAGTGGTAACATCATCGCTTGTCACGCTAAAAGTTCACGGTTCGAATCCTGATGTCAATAATCATCTATTTATTTCGCATGAAATAAATAAAAAGTCGATCAATTGCGAAAAGGTTATGTCAACTCTACTGCGAAGGCATAACACTGGCAGTAGGGCGGTCATATGGCTGAAATACAACTTGATCGTGATAATGACATCAGGAGGACGGAAAAAAATACTGTGAATCATGAGCAGCAACAAAAGCAAGAACAAACAAGCTCCCCAGTTATCTGAACAGCCACCCTTGGAGTTCACTGAAACTTAATACCAGCTAAGTTTCAAACCAACTACACCAATCTGTCTTTCTCTCTGTCTCTTCCTCTTTCCTTAAAACGCCCGTGTCCTAAAAATTAGTATAAGGGTATTCATAACCTCTTTCACACGTGGAAATTATAAAAAAAAAGGGATTAGATCCCATTTGAAATCCCAATTGAAATCTTTAAGAACTCAAACTACTGAACGGGTTCGGAAATATACTTGTCCTAAAAAAGAGAAGTTTTTTCTTTGGAGTCCGTGATATTCTCATCATTGTGGACAAGCGCTGCTCAAGATAGTCGACAGGGCAGGGACTTTAATTCATTTAACGAAAGACCAAAAGATTTACTATCCTAAGACATTGCAGTACTTTATTCCATACTTGTTTTTCTCGTGAAAATTTAGAACGTCCTAGAGTGACCGTTGTATGGACAACAAGCACCTTGGTCTATTGTACTTCGATTGTAAACCGCCTCATTTGCCAGGATTCAATAATATAACCCAGAATAGAGGTCCGTTGCCTTTGAGCAACTATTTGATATCGACAAAGTTTGAGCTAGATCAATTCCTCTTCCCCCAGGCTGAAATTGACTGATGTGAGCTTTCAGATTCTGGGGAAATATGGGAACTCACCTAATGATTTGGGGTTCTGGGTTCAATGGCTGTCAGACGCTCGATACAGGTTTGAAGCCCATGGCATACGAGTACAAAAATGATTCTCAAGCCATTTATATTAATTTCGACTTTTAATTAATTAATTAATTAATTTCGAGTTTTAGTTTCTCTATCACCTTGGTATGCCAATTTGAGCTAAGCTCATGCTAGTAGCCGTAGTATTGTAGCCACAACAATCAATTCATTTTATGATTATTCGATGCATTCAGGAGGTAATAGTAACGGTTGACAGGGCTACCCATACACTTTTTGTTTATATAATCTTCTTTCAGGAAAAGCAAACCTATAACCCCCGAGATACCGGTAGGGGCTGCTTGTTAATTCTGCTCGTGAATAGATGGATATTAAATTTCCTAAAATACTCGTATGCTTCCTCAGAGTGAATTCCATAGTTTACTTGTTCTGTAGCTGAAGGACCAATATTTGCGCGGTTGCCGTAAAGGATAAAGTATCTTGCCTAGGTCGAATTGTACATATCTGGGAATCATTCCATGATTTTTACGGAATATCTGCCGTAGTAGTATCTATAGAATAGAAATACGAGTAGGCCTGTTGTAAACCTACCTAGTCGAATTGAACGTTCAACTTGACTTTCTTTATTAGCCCAATTGTATGATAGATACAGCATTCATTGGAAAGAAAGCAATCCAGCTACTGCTGACCAATTCTTTAGCTTCTTTATGAACGGATGTTGGAAAGGTTAGGTTAGGAGGGATGTTTGCAGCATGTGCAATTCCACGCGGAAGTCAGTTGGCCCATTGTGATTGCTACTAGAGCACATGGAAGACGTGTGACTAATAAAACCATTTGGATGTGTTAATAAAGTTCATAAGGTCAGTTAGAGATAACTTTGCCAGGTCGTCCAGGGTATCGAAGAATCTTGCGCCTAAGCATTTTAGACGACATTCCTGGAGAGCCTGGCAGTGGCATAGGAAGTGTCCCACTGATTCAATCTCTTCTTCGTCCCTACAGCTTCTACAGAAGTCATTAGTAAAGATACCTAGTCTTCTGGCCATGTTTCCAATGATACAGTGTCCGGTTATTACGTAGACAAGTATCCGGATTTGGCTTCTGCAGAGAAACAATATGGATTTTGATCTTTTTGCGTCGCGGATTATCGCACAGTGTCGGGTAAACAGCCCGAGCTCTTATTGAAGTCATACTGGAGTTTCTCGTAATTTGTGTAGGGCATAATTCCTGCTTGATTACAGATGTCCAGAATTCGTGGGTGTCCGAATGCACTCCGATTCTTGTTTTCTCTCAGTCTGAGACTCTCTTTGGCTGCAACGTTCTTTGTGTAAAACTCTACAGGTTGGAAGTGCGGTAGTGTTTCCGGACCGGATTTTTGTGTGGATTTTAGTGCACCTGTTATGCCTAGGCAGGTTATTCGTTGCGCCTTATTTCGATTTTTTAGGTATGACTTTGTATAGGTTATAATGGGTCATACAATCGCTGTGTATGCCTAGTGCACGATGTGTAGTTGCAGGCCTCATTTCTTTCCGAAGGCTTTCCTGCATGCGTAAAATGCACTGAGACCTTTTTTCATCCTTTCTCCCATATTCTGTTTCCAGTTTAGATTGGAGTCGAAAACTATCCCCGAGTACTTGACCTCGTTGGAGAGGCATAGTAGAGTGCCTTTCAGCTTTGGGGTATTCCATTTCGGTACTTCATATCTTCTTGGGGACAGGACTAGTTAAATCTTCTCTGAGTTTACGGTAAGACCATTGGTCTCTGCCCATTGTGATGATAGTTTGAAGAATATCCATCGCAGCCTTAATTTGTATTTGGCTTGGCTAGATGGTACTAAGTGGATGCCCAGGAATAGTGGTCACCTCGTTTGAGGCAGCTTTCTTCTTGTTATGAATAGCACCAACTAAGTCCTTGGATGATTAGCCAACAACGTCTGCTTATGACACCAACTTCCGACAAAGCTTAGGCAAAATTACATTCGCTCACAAAGTGCCAGTAAGTTGCTCCTGTTGACGACAATACATTAGTCATCAGAGTAACCAATGGCATGGTATCCTTACTCATTAAGCCTGTCCAACAAGCTCTGGAAAAAACTCCCAAAACTAGTGTGAACGATCTTGCACCAGTTTAAATTGATACCGACTTATTTTTTATTTAAGCTTTCTCATGTTGTAAACTCAAAGATCATCTCAGGAAGATATACCTAGATAGCGACAGTATACGTAGATTCCGTAATTAAGCGGAAGAGAGTTCTGAGTCCGAGTCACATCCTATGGAACTGTGGAAAACTAACCCGCAGCGGAGTAAGCTCCTTGGGAACCTATTACATATAAAGAGAGAGCGAGACCTTCCGCCTCTTAATCTGACCAAAATTTTAAAATTTTTAAGGGTAACTAGGCTGGATAAAACCATTAGTCATCAACTAAAACCAGGAGAGGGTACATTAGATCTTTTAGGTCGCAGTGCATCTAATATACCCGTTATTCATTCATTCATACATGAGAGCTCTCCTTCTTTAGTAAAGAGGCTCTTCATATTTTAGAAATAAATTTCTTTTGTGTTACAAAAATAAATTGTAAATCGTTTTCTTATCGAAGCAGAATATTTTGTTGTCAGAACGTTGAGAGATTCTCAACTGACCGAAATGTTTTACAAATCTCTGGACAAGGTGGCGTGTCAAAGATAGGTGCAAGTCTACAAAAATTACCTATTTGTAAATCGTAAAGTAGTCTCCTTAAAACCGACCTCTATTTCAATAGTTTCTGACGTAGGTAATGCACAGCGGGACCTCCCTTCCTACACTGCCCTTCGTTAGAAAAAATTTAATTTCGCAATCTGACCACCTGTTGGCGTTGATATCCTGCTGAATGGAAACAGCACGATATAACGAACAACCCATAGTTTCATGCCAGATACTAAACAATCAACAGTCAATTTTGTCCTTTCCGCTTTCTTATTCAACATCTACGTCAAAGCAAATCGATTGCTGATGGCAATTTAAAAAGCCTATAACGAGCTTAAATTCAACGATTTTTCTTTCAGATTCACTGAATCAGACTTTTAATGTCCTTTTGCAAACATTATTTTATTGGCAGCCCATGTCCTCATTCCAATGCCAAGCAACAGGTTTTAATATTTGACGGAAATTTAATAAAAAATTCGTAGTACAGGATCAAGTAAAATGAAATCCCATTTCATCCGGAAAATCCCCTGAAGTAAGCTCCCCAGCGTTTGGAAATGCAATAAATCAAGCCCGGGAAAATTTGAAAAGTTCGCCTAAATCAAAGGATTCCCCAGATCAGATTTTACATTGTAAACTGGATACAATACAGCCAACCATCCCCCATCTATCCATCCATCCATTCACCCATCGGGATTGGACTAATTTAACACTGCCTTAAGTCTATCTTAACGAAAATCTAATATTACTAAAAGGAAATGTGTCATCGCACCCGAAGGATAATTATCTTTTCTTCGTTTCGTTTTTTTTTTTTTCTCTTCACTCTCACTTAGTACAGCCGCATTACCGAAATTAAAAATATCCTTCCATATAAACCGGGAAGGCAGTAAAAGTCCTTTTTCATCTCTTCGACGATGCGAAGGCGGATGTAAGCGACGCGGCATAAGCTATAACGAGAAGTCAAATAATTTAATAGCATTTTGATGCCAGTACTCGTATGTGTGTGTGGTTTATAAGAGTCTGTTTTTTTTTTTTTTTTTACCATCATCGCTAGGATTTTATGTAAACAGATGATGGAGTGCGAGTGGCGGGTGGCTTAAAGTAAAAAGCTCGGAATTATTAATGCGTCATTATGTTGTATGCCTAGGAAATCAAAAAAAAAAAAGAAAAAAATTCGGGTCGATGAGGCAATCAAAAGGAGTTCATCATTAAAATCATTACCAAGAGCAGGATCCTATCCAAGTGCGAGAATGTATGAACGAACGTATCTTGGGAGATGATGTTTTTTTTTTGTTTTATTTTTAATAAAAAGTGGGGTAAATCCAGCCGAAAGGTGTTTCACTTTGAGTATAATTCAATCATTTTCGCATGTTAGGATTCCAAGGGGAGCCTTTGTAGATATTTAGCAGAGCACGCACAGTGAGTTGTAGTGGGGCTGGGAAAGATAAATAATTTTTTAGTCTTTTGTTTATTTTGCAAAATAGAGTATCTAGGTGGTCACGGTGTAGTGGGCAGTGTGCTTGCTTGTGACCCGAGATGTGTAGGTTGAAACACAAATGAGGAACAGCAACCAGCAGCCACCGCGAATGAAAGAGAAGCGAACAAAATCTAATTTTCTCCAACCACTACACTAAAAAGGGGTTTCTGTCTGGTAGGTATCCTTTTTAACAACAACAAAATAAAGACAAATCTTGGTTAGAGAAACAATGGTAGAAGCGAGTCGAAGGGCATTAACCGACGGATTTACTTTAAACTTCACATTTGCTATCTGCAATCTGAGGCTCAAGAAAAAGATTTTATTCGTGATATGCCGACTGAAAATTTTAGTCCAAACATCAACATCGTTTCATCTAAATAATTAAGAAAGACGATGGAAGCTGGAGTGATCAGCTCAATGAGATGCTATACATTTTGACACTTACTGAGTACACTTTCTTGACTGGACAGAGTTATCCTCCTGATGGTCAGTCTATCATGGATTCTGCATAAGCCTGAATGTGTATTGAAGGAATGACCCACTCGCCATCTTACATATTCCTAATCACTTGCTTGCTCATCATATTTATACCTTATGCCATAGGATATATTAATTTTGACTCATAATTTGTAATACAGAGAAATAATACCGGACGTCTGTTCGTCCATCCATCTGTCTGTATTTCACCACTTTTTGGTCCTTAAATTGAGCTAGGAATGTGAAACTTCATATATAAGCTTTGTACAAACTGCGACAATACAAACGGATGACCTTGGTGTAGTAGTAACATCATCGCTTGTCACGCTGGGGGTTCACGGTTCAAATACTGATATTAAGAATCATCTATTTATTTTCACATGAAATAAAACAAAAAAAAAGTCGATCAATTGCGAAACCTAAGTTAACTCCACACTGGCAGTAGAGTGGCCATATGACTGAAAATTCAACTTGATCGTAATGATGACACCAGGAGGACGGAAAAAAAATACTGTGAATCATAAGCAATGACAATAACAGCAAACCAAAAATGCTTACTGAAACTTGATACCACCCGAGTTTCAAACACCTACACCAATCTTTCTATCATTCTCTCTCTCTCTGTTTATCTGCAAAACGCCAGTGTCCAGCAATAATAAAAAAAATGTAAATATTTTTGAAATCCGCGCACTTTAAAAAAGATTTTATTCTTTTATTTTTTTTTAGAAAATATGAAGCCGTTGGCCTTTTCTTCATTCCTTCTTCCGTACATTGAACTTAGCCACGCCCACTTGTTGGGACGATTAAAAAAAAAAAAAAAAAACATATTTTGCCTTTTAAAAGCCTTTGCCTTTTTTATGTCTTATTGTGAATATTTAATCAGCATCCGTGAATTTCGGTTAAAAAAAGTAACAGCCACTCCCACTTTCTTCTAAGAAAATGTTGCGAAACGACTTTTTTTTTTTAAATCTCTTAAAAATGTCGAAAATATTCTCGGAGTGGAAAGATATCATTACATTTAGGATAGGGTACCATAAGACCCATTACAGACGGATTGTAGCTTTCCTGTATATTTTTTTTTTTAATTTTTTAACTCCAATACATTAATGCGCGAATATCGATAATTTAAATTTACTATCATACTACGCCTATTACATTTTACGAAAATATAAAGTAAAGTATTGTGAAACAAAATGACGTACCGTAAAATAAAATCACGTAAAGCCTCTGCCAAATAATGGCACAGTGCTTCCTCGGGCTCGTTTTTGGAACCCAAATTACAAGTATTATCTACACTTCATGTTGATACGTAAGAACAAACTTATCAATTTAATTTTATAAAAACCCGTTCAGTATTGCTCGAGTTAGGCATTTAAAAAAGATTTTTAAAATCTCGCCTCTCACAGCTTATTCCTACTCTTTTTAGTAATTTTCGTATGAAACTATCTACACACCACTCCAAAGTAACAATTTAAATATCTGATTTTGATGATTTTCAAAAAGGACCAACGAACCAAATTATATAGAAATCAATTAAGTGGTACATGAGTTAGCTGCGTCAAAATTCATTGAGTGGCTCTTGAGCTAGGCGAAAGAATTAATGGACAATCAAAACATTTGATGACTTTTAGCACTCAAAACCCTCCTCATTACCCCCCCACTTAGTACGATTTAAATGGTTTTTAAGTGGGACTATCTGCATACAACAGGACGAAAGGTACCGACAATATGTGGCGTGTGTTTCTGTAATATTTATTTATCTAAAATTCTGTTCAGTTTCTAGTAAAATGATTGAAAATATGACATATTTTTTGAAAAATGGGCGTGTTTGCGGGCGGATTTCAAAAATGTTTATATTCGAACTAAACTTAAGGTCCATACGGATATCTATCCGTCTATCTGTCTATCTAGACAGACGAACGAACATGGCTAGATCGACATAACTTTTGATACTGATCACAAATACTTCTCGGGATCTATCGTTACTATTTCAATATGCTACAAACTACGCATCCAAATTAATATATCCCATATAGGGTACAAAAATATGCAGGGTGTTTCAAGTTCTGCCCATCAAAATGACAGGGTTTGTAAGGTAGGGTGAAAAAAAAAAAAAAAAAATTTTTCGGAGAGGGTCCATTAAATTATTAGCTTTGAATACTTAGTTTACAAAAATGTATAAACGGCGAAGAGCACATAGCATTTACGTTGAACCAGAGATTATAATGGTTCCGAAACTGGGAAAATCTTCAAACGACAAAAAAAAAAAAAATCGTGCAGACCAATTCGGGTTTAGCATCGACAAGGTTTGGCATGAGAAGTATAGGCTAAGACGGGTTCTTCCGGAGCACCTAAATAAGATCTTAGAATCTTACCTCAAAAACAGACTCTTTCATGTCAAACACGGAACCGAATATTACGAGTTTAAGAAAATCGCCGCAAGGAAGGGTCCTTGGTCCTATCTTATTCTTGCTGTACACTCGGGACATACCTCAAATAGAAGACACTGTCGTAGCTATGTTCGTGGACGATACGGCTATTCTGGCAACGGAAAGTTCAATCGAGTAACCAACTGAAAAACTCCAACGAGCCTTGGATAAAATCTGTGAGTGAACATAAATATTGCGCATTGTTCTTAACGAGGCCAAATCGATGCACGTTGTCTTCACTTACTCGTACAAGAAAACGATCAACCTAATCGTACCTGTTTTCATTAACTCAGTACAAATACCATATACAAACGATGCTAAATATCTGCGCGTTAAAAACAAACGCGACGAGCTCAAAAATCGACTTAGGCAAATGTGTTGGCAGTCAACTAATGGGAAAAGTTAATGTAAGTACCGAAACTATAGTAGACAGTCTGCGCAGGGCGCAAATACACTCGGGTATATGCAGGTGGATTGAACTAATGCTTAGTACCCGCATAATCAACTCCACACTAGGGGACATAAGAGGAAGAAAGCGAGTCATGCGGGGCACCCCACAAGGCGGAGTCCTTTCACCACTCCTATGGCTTCTAGTACCGGACGAGATGTTAGATATACTTGAAAGGAATGGTTTCAACGTAGTGGCCTATGCCGACGATGTTGCCATCTTGGTATCCGGAAAGTTCCTCCCGGTACTCAGCGAGCGACTCAATTATGTCAAGGGCGGGGGTCTGGAAGTGAATCCGGCGAAAACCGAGTTAGTGCTATTCACGAGGAGAAGATCGATACCAGAATACAACTAACCTCCTATGAATGGTGTCGAGCTGATACCTCAAGTAACTGCAAAATATCTCGGCGTAATATTGGATTCCAAATTAAACTGGAAAGCTAACATTGATAATCGAATCAAGAAGGCATATGTTGCACTATATGCATGCAGGAGAGCCTTCGGGAAATCTTGGGGTTTTAAGCCTAAAGTGGTACACTGGCTTTACACTGCGGTTGTAAGACCCATTTTGACCTATGGTTCTATTGTCTGGTCGAAAGCGCTCGAGAAGAAATACCAACAAAGATTCAACGGGCAGGCTGTCTGGGGGTGACGGGATCGATGAGATCAACACCGAGAGCAGCTCTGGAAACAATACTGAATCTTCTTCCACTTAACATATATTGCGGGAACACGGCAGCCAAAACTGCACTAAGACTAAGGGAAGCTGGACTGTGGATATCTAAACCCTACGGTCATTCCTCAATTCTAAACCGATGGAAGGTATTGAGACTCCGGACGAAAGTTCTCTATTAGAATTCCTAGCAGGAAGGAATGGGATGAGGGAAGAGTCTGTTTCGAAAACGAGCTGGTCATCTTTACTGACGGATCCAAAATGACTGCCGGTACTGGTGCCGGCGTCTACGGTGAGTCTCGAAACATACATCGCTCGTTTAGACTTAAGGATAGTTGCAGTGTCTTCCAAGCTGAAATTGCTGCAATAAAACAAGTTGTGGAAGATATTTCAGGGCAAATAATCAGCATCTATGTTGATGCCAAGCTCATAAAAATTTGTAAAAAAACGACTGGATGTTATCTCAGCGGCCAACACGGTGACCCTGTGCTGGGTGCTGGGCTACATGGATACCTTCGGTAATGAAAAAGAGGACGAACTAGCCAGAGTTGGTTCACTTGTAAGCTCTTCGCGGGCCCTTTCCGAGGCTAGTGTACCGCTTAGCACCCTATATGGGCAGATAGACATCGAGTCTTATGAGGAAGCTAATGAACGCTGGTGTCGATTAGTGCGCTACAGCCAAATCATTATGGCCAGTCTACGACAAAAAGAGATCTATCAATCTTATAGAACTTAGTCGAAGGAATATCCGCATAGGTGTTGGTGTCGTGACAGGACACTGTGTGATAGGCAATCACGCAGCACGGCTAGGGTTACCTCATAACGACTAATGTAGAAGCTGAAGGGACGTAGAGGAAAAAGAATCCGTGTGTGACTGTCCAGCTCTGGCCAACAAAAGAAGCCTTGCATTTGGCAGATACTATTGTTCTTAGCGATACTGGGTGGTTTAGCCCAGCGGTCGAAGATCGTAATTTTTAGGTTCCCAGGGTTTTAAATATTGGGCACAATGGACTTATAGTGGTCTAAGTGAGCTGTTGAAAACCCTGTCAACAAGGGCACCCAGTTACCTAACCTAACCTAATGGGAAAAGTTAACTACTTTTGCAGTCGATTCGAGGTCTCTGTAAGAATCAGCGATGATTAAATAGTAAGTGTTTAGAACAATATACTTTTGCAATGTTATTCGATTAGTTACCAACAATTCAGAACATTCTATCAATAACACTTTACGGCCATCGATTTTCGATTTTTCATTCTACCGAAGGCATTCGAATATAGAGGAGCAGTCTAAAATGAAATTTAATCAAATTCTATTGCTTTATAATGGAAAGCTTAGACTAATCCTAGAAGATAAGCATTAATTATAATTATCGATAGTACACGATCGTTTGTTTTTTTTTTTTTTTTTAACATCAATTGTTTTCGACTTTCATTCGAAGACCCCATCGCTAAAAGGTTGTATTGACAGATGACATTTTTGTCTTGTTCTTATATAGCTAAGTCTTGCAGTCTTGAATTTCTTTGTCATATCTCCTCCACATTTCCCCGCTAGCGTTAGTAGCGGAAAGTTGTGAAGGCCCCGTCATCCTGGTACAAAAAGTCGTTTTGCAGAGTGCTTGGAAAGCGCCGAATGACTTCACGTCAGAAGGAAGCAAATTTGTGCAACAACCCAAGTTCTGGTGTCATTGCGTCAGACGGCATGTTCATAAGATAGGAGTCGTAGAACAAGTGTCGCGCAAGGTCATCAAAACTCCGGTGTGAGTTGTACCTAAAGCCCCCTCACCTAAGAGGATAAATTGCTTTGATAGTACTGCCCATGATATAAGTATCAAGAGGAGGTAAATTGAGCAGTCCATCTAGAGCAGAGCCAGATATACTCGGAAAAGCTCCCGTGTATCCGAGACAAGCTGTTCGTTGGAGTTTAGTGCAAAAGGCAGTCACATATTTACAGGAAATCCCCGTCCACCAAACAACCGGCACATATGCTAGGAAAGGTCTATCATAGTCGTATAAATCCAGAGAACCTTTTTCGGTGATAAGTCCCATGTCTTGCCGAAAGCACCCTTACAGTGCCAAAAAACTGAGAGCGTCTTGGCTGTCTTCGACTCGAAAAGTTTTGACCAAAGGCAAAGGAGATGTTTGTCAAGGATTACTCCTAAATTTTTAGCACTGGCTGAGTCAGACCGTTCAAAATCTTCCTTTTCGTAAAAAGAACAACCTAGGTTTTGAAAGGATTTATCGAAATTCAATTCCTAGTGCACCATTCATCGATCATATCCAGAGGTATTTCTAGTTAGCACAAATAGTCTCTAACTATTGAGAGTGTTCAACAGAGAGTCGACCACCATGCACCATAGCAGTGGAGACAGAACGCAGCCTTGCGGACAGCCCCGGCCACAATCCACATCCACGGGCAAAGTTCTGTTCATTTGCATTACTTTAATCCACAACACTAATGTTTCGTCTACCCCGTGTTGTCTAGCAGAGATATACGGTCAATGGTCGCATTTGTCGAAAGCTCCCTCGATGTCAATGAAGATGTCCATCACGTATTTTTTCCTATCGAGCGCGCATTTAATCCTAGCAACCAGACTTTGCAGCGCAGTCTCGAAGAATTTTCCGCGCTGATAGGCATGCTGCATCTCCGATAGAGGATGCAGCCCCAAAGGAACTTTGCCCACGTGAATCTCAACTAGTATTTCCATGCCTTTCAGCAAGAAGGAAATCAGACTCATGGTTAAAGCCACTCTTACTGTTCGCCAGGGTGTAGGAATATATGCCAGAAGTGAAAACTATTTACAGATTAGATAGCAGCTGGTTTATACCCTGTTGCAGCATGGCTGAATATATTCCACCGGCACCCGGTGACTTGAAGCCATCAAGCATAACTGTGTCGAGTTTGCTGACTTAGATCTAGCTCAGTCTGGGTGAGAGGGTCGAGCTATGACATAGTTGTTATCTGATTTCCCGGGAAATGAGATTTTTGCTCAAGCATTTCTCGCATAATTTGCATACAGAGTTTCGAGTTAAAGGTTTGCCAAAATTTCTTTGTGCTTCTTGTGACCTCTATTGGACCTTAAAGGAGCTGGAGGTGAACGAGTTTCACTCATGTGTTTGATAAATCGAAACTGTACTGAAATTTGTAAATACAAAGGAAATGTACTTACAATTGACTGCAATTTTATCAGCTAGTATGGATGGTAGAGTAGGTGCTACTAACTATCATGTAGTTCACACGTATTCCCTTTTCAAAGGTCAGCACTCTAATTACATTCACTTTTCTGATCTTGGCCGAGGATGATTCTGAGGTCAAGCTTCAAGCACTCCTTGCAGGTGTCATTAAGTAGACCACAGAATTTATTTTCCATTTCGCTGTCGTTATCTTCTGGTAGAGTATACTCATAAAGCAGATTCAGTTCAAGAACCAAGCTCTGACGCAATTGACGTAAAATGTTCAACAACTGGTTGGAAGGCTACATCTTGTTCCCATATCCACACCTGAATTCATATCGCTCTGTATTGGTCTGCAAGCCGTTGCTTTTCTTGATGGTAAGAGTACTTATACCATATCTGTAACAAACGTCATCGGCGTAGCTCTTTAGAACCGGAACAATGACCAAAAACTAAGACTATTCCCGGACGGATGGTCAACCCATAGATATATCACTTCTGGCACCATAGGTTAAAGTATTTCATTGAAATACGCCCTACTCCAAACCTTCTAAAAAAAATTCTTCTTTTCTCATCATTAATGTTCCTTTTTACTAATCTTTCTACATGCTGTCACGGTTTAATGAGGATTTGTCCAAAACTAATTAACAATTTCGGTAAAATCTCCGTTAATTACATTGGTTTCTTTCATCCCCCCCTTCCACAAGGATAATTTGCACCGAACAACAACTCCCATCTCAACCCGTTGCTCAATGGTGAGAAAGTAATTAGCATCCCGCGCAACAGTTTACATTGCTATCCTAGCAAATCCACAGATGGCGTCGGCAAATTCATTGCTGTGAAAATGAACAATGATAGCTCTTTCACACTGCCAGCTCTATTGGCAGGTCCTAGTCGTAACCTAAAATGATTCCATTTATTGCTTTAGTAGAATTTTTGCTCCGGCAATTGCTCCATTCCACGACTACTAAATAGACAACTTGGCATGTTGCCTATTTTATGTGCTGTTCCAGCCTTCATTCACTCACTCAGCGAGATGCTCATCCATTTTCAAACCAGCAGAAGGCAACAGGTTATAAAGGACCTTCTCCCAATTGGCTGGGAATGCCTTGCCAAGGATATATGTAGCAGCTTAACGCTGCTGCTGATCCTGTTGCTGATGGTGCCTATGCTTGCCTCTGGGGGTAAAGTGTGTGCACAGCTTTTTGGCGATAAATCTCCCAGCAAATCTTCTCATCTCTCACTTCAGAGGGTATCATCCCTCTCCACTATAATTCGAAGAGGGGGGGTTTGTGTGTATATCTATGTGTGTGTCTAATACTGCAATTTTTTTGTACTTAACCACTTTAGTGCGCTCGTATATGTACATAAATTGACAGGACGTGTGCATGTATGTTTCTGCGTCACTTGTTTCAACGTCTTACTTCAATCCCCCTTTAGCACGATGGGGTGTTTTTTTTTTTTTTTTCCAGCACCAAGGGAAACTGTCGAAAGCTAGGAGAAAAAAAAATGCACTCGTGTAGCACAAGGATCTGTTTTGAGAGGATGGATTTCAGAGTATTTAGCTAGGCATTTACCTGGAACAGAATTCTCTGTGTAGCCGATTTTATTGAAGCATCATAAATAAAGTATGTGCTTCAATTTGAGTGAGCGACTTAAACGGCTGTAAAATGGGGAATTTAGAGGGGATGAATTGATGTCGCTTCCAGGGTGGAGGTATGGCCAAAGATAAACGAGACGCGTACTTGTACAAATGGATGGGGATTTCATGGAATATATCTTGTAGGCGATTACAATTCAACGTTTCAATGGAAACCAGTAAATATGGTTGGCATTAACGGATGAGGTTATCTCATAAAGTGCGGTTTAAAAGAGGAGTTCAAAATTCAAGAAAATATTTAAAAATAATTAAATGACTAAACATTGAATTCTTTGAATGCCACAATACTTGTGGAAGTGGGTATCCATTTGATTTTTTTTTATTCCCAAATTTCTTTTATTTTTTAAAAAAAGACCTCCGCGGAAATAGATTTAACGACCATGAATTTTTTTTAATAAACAAAATAGTTGAACGATGTAATCAATGTTTTAGTGTGAAGAGAGATTATATTGGAAAAGTGGCCTTGAAGGGACCTAGGGCAACATAACAGGTCTCCAGTAGAACGGTGGCTACAAAAACCGTTCTGGTTCACTTATTAGTCCATGTCGCTCCAAATATTTGAATATTTCAGCATTACTTTGGATGGCATTGAAGGCCAGAGAATTTGCTGCAAGAGAATTTTGCTGCAAGATCTTATTTGCTTTTCAGAGCTTCTTATACAGAAACCCTACTACTCTCGCTAGCGATTTTGTCCTTTCGTCCGTCTGTTAACTTATATATGTTAACTTATATATGCACGGTTTCATACAAGTCATGCAAAATAATAATCCAAACACAATGCCGGTGTCATTTATAACAAAAAAAAAACATATTTTTTGAATCCAAAATTTAAAATTTCAGCTCATAGTGAAGGCCAGCTCGATCTTGTGCTAGCCGTTTCCAGTTTTGCACACGAATTCGGTTAAGGTCCCTTTCCACTTGTGTGCGCCATCTTGCATTACCGCGTCGTCCCTCCTGGATGGATTCGAAGACTTTCTGGGCCAGAGCGTTGATGTTCATTCTCTACACCCATTTCAGGCGATAGATTCGAACCCTTCTGACTAGTTCGATGTTGATGTACAACCGGTATAGTTCGTTGTTGTATCTTCTTCTCCATACCCTGTCGATACAAATGGGAATGGGTGACCTCATCCATCCATGCTTCTGCGTCATAAAGCAGGACTGGGATGATGAGGATTTTATGTAAAGTCACCTTAGTTGTCCGTGACCGGGCTTCGCTACTCAATTGCCTTTTTAGCCTAAAGAAACAGAGCTTGGCGAGAGTGATTCTTTGCTTGATCTCTCCGCTGGTGTCATTGTATGAATTTGCAGTAGATCCTAGGTAGACAAATTCCTTAACTACCTCAAAATTTTAGCTGTCCATTGTGAAGTTCTGTCCAAGTTGCCGATGTTGACTGTCCTCTTTCGATGACAGCATGTAAACGCTAAACCCATTTTTGCCGCTTCTGTTTTAATTTGTCAATCTCGTCGGCGTACGCAAGTATTTGTTCAGACTTTTGAAAGATTGTATCCCTGATATTTCAATCATTTTCAATGTCTAACAAGCGGGATTCTCCTGCATAGACCTCATAAACACCTTGCGGATCGTTATAGAGCAATGCATCTGGTATAGGTCCCAGCTTTACTTGTTGTTTGTCGACTTTCAGAAAGCTTTAGATAGCGTAAACCATGGTTCCATCGGGTGTGCCTTATGCAGGAGGAGTATTCCTTAGAAACTTATATCTGTTATTAAGGCTACCAATTAGGATCCATAGTCTTAATTGCCAAAAACATCTTATCTTAAACATCTGGACTAAGTTGACGACATCTGTTTGTTTTCACACAAAATAATGAACTTGAACCAAATGGTGCACAGTCTAGAAGTCGAAGCAAGTAAGATGGGGCTGAGAATTAATATGGCCAAGACAAAAGCCCTCAGTCTTCCCAAATCCGCAGTTCATTTAAATATTGATGGACAACAGGTCGAAAAAGTTGAAACTTTACTTAGGAAGTACTGTCTAGGCTGACGGTGGCACCTAGCTTGATGTTAGCAGAAGGATAGAGTAGGCCAAAGCTGTGTTAGGAATGCTTTCCAAAATCTGGAAAAGTAATATTTAATAATGTCATTCGAAAGCTGAAATCTTTCGTTAATAGATAGCTATATAGGCATCATCCTTAGGATTTTCTGGCCTAACCGCATCTCGACTGAACAGTTATATACGAGAAAGGGTCAGCAACCGATTGACATCACAATTCAATAGATGAAGTGGCAGTGGATTAAGCACAACTTACGGCGCGAAGAAAGTTCCGTTGCCAAACATCCAATGAAATCCACTCACCCAATCTGGCAGAAAAGTGGATTGCCCCGTGAAAATGTGGCGAAGAACAGTAGAGGTGGAGAGAGCCAAAGCACGTTGCAGAAATCCGCTTACGATGAAGGGCAGGCATTGTTAACGTCTTATGCCCAATGAGGATGGTGAGGATCTAAACACACTATCATTCGGTTTGAATAAATTCTACCTGACAGCGAAGTTTTGCTCTTCACTCACGTTTAACAGTCTGAAGAAGCGATGTTGTAGATGTCGTAAGCTCCTCTAGTCACCCTGTTGCACAGGATCATTTTGTAATCCTCTAACCAACAAGGAAAAGAATTCAACCGTTTATCGGTTAAATAATTTGGACGTCATTAGCTCGACACATTTTTTAGGAATCGTTTTCTGCAGATATGCTTAATAGTTTTTGAGGACAGTTGCTGATATTCCATCAGGTCCTGCTGCCAGTTTGCAATCTAAATGATTAAGGCTGCGCCTGATTACACGACTTCGAAATTTCACATTTGCTGTTCAAATCCGTATCTAAAAGTATTATATTTATTTTTTTTTTATGAAATTTTCACATTTGGCAGGTATGGTTAAATATTAAACGCAAGAAATTCCAGAACATCCGGCACCAGCTGTTGCACGGAACTTTGTCTAGCCTCAAGCCTGTTTTGTTTATGTTACATCGTAGCTATTGTGGCCATCTTATGTGTGGTGCAGTAGAGTCGTGGTTTCTGTTTGTGGTATTGGGATGTTTTGGTTACTTTATTTTTAATTTGTTTCATACTCCAAATTTTTCCATTGAGATTTCATGGCACCGCTGGCTGTGCCAAAAAGTAGTGGAAACGGTTCTCCACTATGCAAATGCTAATTGAAATATTGCCATCTAACTCCTTCGAGTAAGCACACTCAACGCAAAGTTCGATGTATCATAATTTGGTTCAACTTTGTATTCTAGGAAACCAAAAAGTATTGTGAATCTACCGTCTTTTTGTTTTTCACTGGCAAGGTGTCCAAAATAATCATAATGAAGAGTTTATAAATCTAGCTATCTCTGGCGGAGGAAAATGTATCTCCCAGTTTAAAGGTTGTTTGAAAAATTGTCAAATCGATGGATGGTAAGGTAATGAATCGGCCAACAATGGATGATCATTCTGATGGTGGCACCCCTTATATAATATAATAGTAGTAATATTCAGCGAAAATGTTCAAAAACCAATGCTAAAACGCATCGAAAGTATCTGATTAAAAAATAAATAAAACACTGTGAATGTATACAACACTTACTCGCTTTAGACCGCACTTTATTGCCAAGCTTGGCGTATTCGTATTATCTTCTATCGTGCACATAACAGAACTAATTTTTACAGAGTTCGACCCCTAGATAAACATCAAAATGCCATCCATACCCATTTGCAATGGCACATAACTTTGCGAATGAATTATCGATTTCTAAGGCAACAATCAAAATGCAAACAGACGAAATGTCAGACATCCAATTCCCTTTTGTCGTGACAGGAAAATCTACTACAACGCATCTAGAGATCTACTATTGATGGTGCTTGTGGAAATGAGAACAACTAACCTATCTGCTTGGGACTTTGTTTCGAACTCTCGAATCAAAATACGGAACAAAAGTCCGGCATCACGAACGATGAAATTTATTTTAAAGTTTTCTACCGCCGGATATCATGCTATTCACGCTCCACCTCCCGCATATCTCGTTCCAAGCTCCAGTGGCCTTTTCAGTTTCCTCCTAGTTCATGTCGTTTTTTATTTTTTTTTCTTCCGTACTTGCTTCCTTCCTCTGTTGTGTTGAGGCGTTCCCAAAAGAATCGAACGAATAAAGCACCTGACATCTGCAGAGCGAGGATACACACAATAACATCAAACTGCATAATATGGGCCACCGACGACCGGGCGCGGAGGATATCAGAAACCATCAACTAAGGATTTTATACAATTACCAGTTAGTTATTGGAGCACAGGTGGATGTGAGTTAAGGTAAGACTAACCAGGGTAAAAATTGCAACAATATTTAGTACCCCAAGCGGATGGATGTACGGACGAAGACGCATACTGACGGAAGGAACAAACGTTCGCTGGAACTATACCACGAGAAGTTTTTGAAGCATTACTTGAGTAAAAAAAAAAAAAAAAACAAGTACAAGAGATCTAGAGTATATGGATGTGTGGGAGCTTACTTACCCTAAAATTCATCTGTCTTTCAAGAAGTCCATAGAGTTCAATGCACATTTAAAGACCCCTTCATTAGTTTTTTTTTTCACTGTTCTGATCTCATAGCCAGCGTTAGGCGCCAACTGTTGTTGTTCCATTGTTACTTGCATCAAGTGCAACAATAAGGGAGCTAAAGAAACCGAAAAGCATCCAAAAGGAGCAAAAAGGAGCTAGAAGGAGCCAAATTACTTAAAGTTTATGATCCTTGAATTAGATTTTGTTTTTTTTTTTTCTTCTGTTTCTTCGGTTATTCTATTTGTTTGCATTTTTTGTTTTCTTTTATTTATTGTTGTGTACGGTTAAGTGCGCTCTTAGAATGGTCTTTGCATTTCGTGACTGGGACGGTGCAAGAGGCACCAGGGTATTTCTTAGAATTGTATGAGTGCTTTAGGAAATGTGTTGCATTCTAGAATCGATGAATTTTTCATTTGGCAAGGATAAAAATGTAACTAAGATTAATTCTTTTGGTGAAGTAGATGGCATTTAAGGGGTGACGAAACAGGGGAATGAGTTTAAAGTGTATTTAAATATTTAAAGCGTAATGGTGAGTTAAAAGATTGAGTCTTACTATTTTTTGTTGACTTAACTTGAAACTGAAGTCGTTAATCTGAAATTAATTGCTTAGACCCCACACCCTTTACGACTTCAGTTCATGACATTTTTGTGAGAATTATTGATAAAATTAAAAAAAAAATACTTTTAACATAATCCGGCATCATCTTGTCCACATGTTCGTCTGTTGTATGTACGCTCGACGAGGAGAAACCGAAACCTTCATTCTAACCCAAAAATTAGATCTAACTATACCAACCCACTTTACGGACCAAATTTAAAAAAAAAAAAAGAAAAACCTCAGATCGTTTCCAACGATTTTATTCAATTCTCATACTTGATTCAGGTTAAATACTAGTATAAAACACTCGAGTAAAACATAAAATGTCGACTTTTACCTGCTTTGTTCACTGTGGTGTTGAAAGGGTGGAGATATATCGTTTTTACTTGTACTCGTAAGCAGATACAACATTTTTTCGACGTGGATGCAAATTTTGTGGCTTTTTGTTCCTTAATTTTACACCCATTCGATAGTAAACGTGTTCAATGAGTGAATTTATACCCAATTCTTCTTTGTAACTTTGAACCTAAAAAAAGAATTGGATGAAATCGATTAAAAACCATCATAAAGATTGATAAAATTATTAAAATGTGGAAAGTTCATGGTTTACTTAGGGTCTTAGCACAATGGCAAGCTACGGAATCATTCTGAAACACAACAGCCGTGTAATACTAGTATAGCATTTATGGATCCACCCACTATCAAAAGAGTGCCAACTCCACCGGCAGTTATGATTCCCCAAACTTAAGGTCCATTAACAGCTTAGCGACCGGGAATAAACCATGTTTAGTACATTTAAATGCACATAATTTACAACTTTACTATTCCGAAAGAACAGAGCTTAATTTATCTATCGATTAATAGGAAAAAAGTTAAATTTTAATTAGTTTCTGCGAAGAAATTAACAATTCGCTTATTTTTCCGCGAATAGCCGAATACTTCTTGCGAACTGTCAAATTGTATTCATATTCCACAGATGTGGAACGCAATCCACATTCGCGAGAGTTTAGCCTCACAATTCTTCCGTTTTTTTTTTTATTGGTGGTAACGAATGACAAGTGAAATTCGCAGATTGCTGCGACTGGAAAAAAAAATTGTTGTGAATAAAATGTCAAAATTAGCGAATATTCTCTCCTTTGCATTCGCCGAGCTGTGAATGGGCCTTTAGATACCTTTGGACCTTTTCGGACGAGCTGCTACACATTCTTCCTTCAACAGTTTTCCAGGTCGACGTCGAACTGTGTGTAATCTTTTGGTCTGAAAATTCCAGGCTGATCTCAGAATATGACCTTTTGCCAGTCATCTTGGGTCCAATTCTACCTTTCACGTGCCCATTCTAGACTAGGTTTTTTTATCCTACGCGTAAGAAGAGTTAATTTTTTTGCCGCCCGGTAGACAAACAAACCTGCTTCATTAAGCCGTCTATGAATTGTTTTCACAGAGATGTCTATTCCGGTGGTTTCCACAATATCTCTTCTTACATGTGGTGCAGTAACGAACCGGTTCCTTAACATTGTCCTCTTCATATGGTGGTCGATTCTAAGGGTAGTGTATCTTCTACGACCGCTTCCACTTTTTCGATCCAAAACACTACTTTCTTGGCAATTTTTTTTAAACTTCTTATGGTCGACTTGTTGAATCCTAATAATTTCTCTCATTTTACCTTCCTCCTTAAAAGCCAGGATTTGACATTTCTCAGATTGTGTTAATTACCTCCTGCTCATTGTGCACTTTTTACTCCACAGTCAAAAAACTATTAAAAAACCCAGACCACTTCAAAAACAAAGAAACCTCGGACAAGAAGTACTATTAAGAATCCTAATAACTCGATAATAAAAGGGTTTTTCCCGCTCAAAAAAAAAAAAATACCGAAACACAGCACGTCAAAATCAAAATTTCTTATTTTACTCGAGTGCGAGGTATATGTTTATACATATATCCCTCAGATGGCGCACCATGTGCGGCAGTACATTACACCGGTCCAACAAATTCTCAAAATTAGAATTACCTTATTGCGCATCGGTTTTCAGAAACTCAATTACAAGAAACTAAGATGATGCCTTAAGACTTCACAAAAACTTGTTTTTAAACCAGCTTACAGCTCATTTTAGGGGTTTCAAACACTTAAACTACTGAAATCGCTATTACTTTAGCATTAAGAGAAATTGTTTGAAGTTTTAAATGCAGATTGAAAAGTAGTTAATTTCCATCCAATTTTTGTTGATATTTGTTCACAGCGTCTCAACTATGAAATTTTATTAACCACTTTATCACTTCTACTGGTCGATGTTTCTTCAAAATTATTCCACTTAGTTTTCAATTAAATTTTTATATTTTTATACGTAGCATTACGTATGAAATGATATCATACACACTAGTATCTATGGAAACTTTAATTATAGAAACTTAATTTAAGTTAGGAGATATCTGAATTGACAAATTTATTTTAATTTTGTTCATTGCCATCCATTTGTCAGTCTGCATTACGTGGAGTGTTGTTATACCATCGTATTTATCGTATTTTCTATCATTTTTAGAGGTAAATACGTTCATCCGATATTTTTCCCTGACATGCCTAAATCTTTCTATGACCACAATTCCGCGTCCAAATGAACATTGCTTCTGCTCTTTTTCAATTCCCTGACAAAGTCTTGACCTCCTAATATGTCGAAGTAGTTTGTAAAGGGTGACCCAAAATTCACGCAAGATTTGAATTTTGCGCTATTTATGCGGTAAAGTGTTGTCAACGAAAAGAAAAGACAGCGTGACAGCTGACAGTTCAGGGTTTTTAAAAATGTAGTGCTACACGAAAGACCAACGCGTTTTCATTGTTGAGCAACATTTTGATGAAGGTTAGGCAGCTACAGTTCGCAATTGGTCAGAATAGTGATTTAGCTTCATCGACTGTGAAGAGATTAATTCAAAAATTCAGGGAGACTGGATCAATTAGTGATCTTATACACTCTGACCGTCCTTCAACAAGTCGTTTAACACAAAACATCGAAGCAGTTCGTGAGAGTGTTGTTGAGAGTCCAAGAACATCAATTCGGCACCGTGGTCAAGAATTTGACATTTCGAAAAGCTCTCTACAGCGTATTCTCAATAAAGATTTGCATCTTCATGCTTACAAAGTGTAATTGACTCAAGAACTGAAGCCTCCTGATCACGCGCAGCGAAGAGAGTTCATTGAATGGATTACTGATGACTTTGTCAATCGTCAAAATTGTCGAATTTGGGGTTCAGAAAATCCACGAGTAATTGTTGAGAAACAAATGCATCCACAATGTGTCACTGTTTGGTGCAGATTTTGGGCTGGAGGCATCATCGGACCATTCTTCTTTGAAACATGATAATCGCGACATGATAATCCAGTTTTTGTGCCTAAATTGCAAGATATGCATGTGGACGACATGTGGTTTCAACAAGACGGTGTCACATGCCATACATCCCGAAAAACATTTCAATTACTGCATGAGTCATTTCCTGGTCGGGCAATTTCGCATTTTGGTGATCAGAATTGGCCACTCAGGCAATTTATGCAGCGTATTTTAGTGAAAGACTTGAAGATCTTTCCGTATAAAACCCATATCAGTAGCTGCCCGCAGACCACGTCTATTTGTCTGGAATACAGCCATTTTCCTTCAACATTAATCATGAGTGACAACAAGCAGAATACTCGTTTTTGGGGCACTGAAACCCCGCACTTTATTCAAGCGTGCGGCGTCTGTGCTGAAGACGATAACTGTCAGTGGGGAGCGCTACAGTACTATTACGCAACTTTTTAATACCCGAATTGGATGGATTGGGGTTAGAGCACATGTGGTTCTGAAAAAAAAAAAAAAAAGTTATAGCAACACTGATTACATGTGAATTCTGAACCAACAATTTGGAAAACACCTACGGCAATTCATTGTAAAAGGGAAGCGAATGTAGTATGTGTAAAAACTGTTAGAAATTTGGAATCCCTTATTGTTTATTCGATGCCGGATATTTGCGAAATGGGCCTAAGAGCGTTCACATTATCTGGTCATCAGCAGGAAGATGTTTGGTTCTGGATTATTTTATTAGGTATATTATGTTTTAAAAACTGGTCAGATGGTAACTGCTAGTTGCTAACTGGCACTTGTCCATCACATGTTTTCAAAATATAGTTGGGAAACTGGAAAAAGGGTAACTTCGTCGCTACTTTTAATACAACTTTCTGGTGCTCTCAGGCATCTACAAAATTCACCCAACACCTTATTCCCAGTACCAAGCGCCGTGTGATTTCAAGTTGTTCCCAAAAAAAAAAAAAAAATTTGGGAAAGAGTTTTCAGTTCCAGTGAAGTGCAGTCAATGTTGATATTTAAAGATTATTTAAGTTGAACTTTGTACCCTAAAATTTGTAGAAAAAGAGAATAATCTCCGGTGCAAAATCACTCTTGCTCTGACAGCTATCATCCCAAATTCCTAATATCATTACCTAGCATATGGAAAGTCGCTGAGGTAATTATGATACCAAAACCAGGGAAACCGTCCAGTGAAGTCACCCCCTACCTCCCCATATCGATTCTCCCTATGTTGTAAAAATTATTTGAAAAGACATTTATTAAACGTCTGCATAAAATAATCGAAGAAAAATAGCTAATCCCAAACCAACAATTTGGTTTTTGAAATAAGCACTTCATGATTAATCAGGTGCATAGAATAACTGATAAAATCGAAAAAGCATTTGAAGAAAAAAAGATATGCTCTACTATATTTCTGGATATAGCTCAAGCTTTCGATAAAGTATTGCACAAAGGACTGATACATAAATTGCAAAAGCATCCTCCAAAGCAATACTCAGAAATCCTAGAGTCTTATATATTACAGTGATTTATTAGAATCAAACAAGGAGATGACTACTCCACATTGAGAAAAATAGAAGCTGGTGTACCACAAGGAAGTGTGCTAGGCCCTGTATTATATCTCTTATTTACCAGCGACTTGCCATTTAGTGATAAAACAACTGTGGTAACATTTGCAGACGATACTGCTTTCCTTGCTGTGGGGGAAACTGTCAAAGTAGCGACGAAAAAGCTACAGAAGGCAGTGAATAATATTTCAAAATGGACCAAAAAATGGCAGATTAAATTAAATGCCCTAAAGTCGGTCCATATCAACTTTGCAAATAAAAATGTTCCGCGCGTCCCAGTAATAATAAATGATAATGAAGTAGAATACATAAACACAGCCAAATATCTAGGCATGACACTAGATGCAAAACTGCGCTGGAAAGCGCATGTAAAGAAAAAAAGAGAAGAACTGAACATGCGCTACGGTAAAATGTATTGGCTTATAGGGAAATACTCTTGTTTGAAATGTGTCATTGTGCGAAATTTTGGGTTCTCGTTTTCCTTGACTCTAGTTGAAACTCTTTGGAACTTGAAACATGGTTTAAGGTGAACTAAGCATTTTGGTGAACAGAAGTGGTTCAGGCACGTAATATAGAGTCTGGTACATCGATAGTAAACAATTTTTCGACCAAGGGCCAAATTTACTAGCTCATCAGCTGTTTATGTATGTACGGTAAAAATGAACATATTCCTATTCCCTGTTGAACATCAGTTTGTTCGTCATGTCTAATGATATGCATCACTTAGCATAGAATTTACACTTTATATTGGCCCCAAAAGTGCCCAAAGTTTCATAAAAAGTCATCTACTTCATCATTTAATTTATTTTAACATAACATGAAACCCAAAAGAGAACGAAAAAAAAGGAAAAGAAAAATGTTCTGAGTACACAGCACCATCATGCACAGCCATCCACTGGTGCACCGCTGTTGGCCTTAGATTGAAAATAAATGTATTAAGAAATAACATCTATTGAGCTTATTAATAAGCTTTAAAATAAAGTGGAGTCGAATATTAGTAGATTAATATGCCTAACGTCAAAAGAACTTCATTCAAATTGGATACGGCTTTGACGACACAAATTTTGCGTTATAAATTCGTTATTTTTGCACATCTTTCGCAAAATTGAGTTTAATGTGTGGTCGTGCTGAGTTATAATGCTTAAAATAAAAGAAAAAACATGAATATTAGGACCTACGTGTTCGTTAATTTGTTCCTTGGTCCGTCTATTGCCTATTGGTAGGCTTTTCCTTAATCTTACAGTGGGTTTATTAGTGACTGTGGTGTATGTCACTTTCTTAGTTAACTTCTCAGTCTGTACCACTTTTCCCTCGTCTTTTTCCCACATCTTTTGCAAAATTGAGTCTAATGTGTGGTCGTGCTGACTTATAATGCTTAAAATAAAAGAAAAACATGAACATTAGGACCCACGTGTTCGTTAATTTGTTCCTTGGTCCGTCTATTGCCTATTTATGGCTTTTATCTAATCTGACAGTGGGTTTCTTAGTGACTTTCTTAGTTGATTTCTCAGTCTGTACCACTTTTCCCTCTATTAAAATACATCATAAAACGTTTTTATATATTTTTCTGGTCTCAAAACAAACCAATGGTTAGCTAAATTATATCTGAGTATCTTGTGTATGAACTTGCGCATAAAATCTAGAACAATTGCACTTCAAGAATGGATGTACGAGTACAACAAGGTGTTTGGTAATACAAAAACTTTCCTCTTTTATTGTACATAAGAATAACTAAAATATGTTTAAATGTATCTCTAGCTTTACATTTCAATGATAGATTCAATTTTAAAAATCTGCAAAAGTTCTCCGTTGATGCACATTCCATTTGAATGATTTTCTTCATCCAGGAAAGTGCATAGATTTATACTGGTACTTATTTAATTGTTTAATCTCTTTCTGGCACTGCTACCTCATCATCCTTAAAACAATTGAGATTAAAAACTTTTCCCGAAACTATTGCTTAACTTTGTCCATCATCATTTTCGTATTTTAACTTTAAGTTTTCATTGCTTCCATTCATACACCCCGAATGCGTATTATACTCGTAGTACCAAATTGTATCCGCCATAAAGCTGAATGCAAAATAATTATTTTTAAATCGTTTCCCTCCTCCCCCATCCTGTATTGTGAAATAGATCTGCCAGGTCTCCCTTTTGCTAATCTAATTTACTCTTGAAAATCCTCTTTCAGGCTACGACTGTCATTAATGCGATTACAGCAATCGACTCAATTAAGTGAACAAATCACCGAACAATTAGAAACATTCAATCCAGGTAATTAGATAAATTTTCGAGATAGAAAATTTAGTTTCCTTCTCCTTCATTTGGTGTAGTGTGAAAGAGGAATCCTATTTTAAACTTTTCGTTCGTTTCTCATCAACCATCTCAAGTCACATTGTCATAGAATCGACGGCTGGCGGGAGGTGAGTGTTTGATAGATAAATGGGCGGTAGTGTAACAGATTGCGGCGCGCTAATTTAAATCAATTTAATTGATTATACTCAAATGATTTGCACTCCTCTTAAGTTAATCTTCGTAACACTCCCTGACGAAAGGCGAAGTGACGACGACGATGCGGCACACCTTTCTTCCGGAGAAGAAGGCCTGGTGTACGTGATGTATGAATGTTATTCTTGGTGGAGAATTGGTCATAATTATCCGGTGAGATCTTATTTCAGGATAATAAAGTTAAAATTTTTTCTGGGTGGGGACACGAATAAACAAAAATCATTTACATATAATCAATGCCACGTTTCTTTGGCCAGGAAGACAACAATGCTAGTTATGCGGTGATAGCGTGACGCAGATAGTTCTCAGTTGTAGTGGTGAATGACTCTCTTCGAAATACTCTCAGCAGCTCTAACGTCGATGCTCAAGTATACGAGGATAATGGGTCCTTTCTTTCTGTCGGATCATGCCTAGAGACTGTTTGAAGAAAGGCACCCTAGACGTGATAGTTGAATGGCGAACTAGGAATGTGGTCCTCTAATAATTCTCTCAAAAGTGAGGTTGTTCTCTTTACCAGAAAGAGGAAGTTTTCTGACTCAGTCAGTACTTTAAGGCGTCACTATCCAAATCTCAAATGAAGTTAAGTATTTAGGAGAAATCCTGGATAGTAAACTTTTTTGGTCAAAACATGTTGAGTCGAAGACTCTATTTTCTGGCAATGCAAGGGTGGTTTCGGCAAGAACTAGAATGCAATGATGCGTTGATTGTTTGGTGGAAAAAACCTACGCGAAAATATTCACTACTTCTCTCACTAAACTCCAAAGAACAGTTTGTCTCAGCTATACGGGGCCTTCCATAGCACGCCTGGCTATGTTCCTTGTTCAACACTTATCTTTCAACTCTTGTCTTGTGCAATGACATCAAACCTCCAACTATTTCGTCGATTTAAAGTCGACTTTCCTCACGCTGAGGACTGTTTTTTCCAGAATCTGAGCCAGGAAGGTATTCTAGTCGATTTTGTTGGAATGTCTCTAAAACAAATCAAGGGTATGGTGCTGGGATCTTCGTGGAAGACGACAACATTAGACTTCTCGTTAGGTAAACATAAGTCTGCCTTTCAAGAGGAGACATATGCAATCCTAATGGCTATGAGCTATATTTTAAGGAATGAGTATAGGGGATGGAGTATCTACATCAGGCCTTACTCAGCCCTTCCAAAATAGTTCGTGTATACAAGAGCTCTCTAAAATCGGTCGCGAGGCTAAACTCACTGAGTCTAGTTTGGGTCACAGGTCGCAAAATGATTACTGGAAATGGGATTTTCAATGAACTTGCTAAAAAAGGTTCGAAGGAGAATTTATAAGGCCCTGAACCTGCGTTAAGTCTTCCTGTGTTGCTTCCATTGACGGTTGAGTTTCCTATGAACATAATCGTGGATGGCATGACTCTCCAGGATATTGACAAACTAAACGAATGCTCCCGAACCTACATATGTAGAAAATCTGCGGCATTCTCGCTGTTACGGGCCATTTCACTTTTGCCAGGCATCTTAATGTGTTCGGCTTAAGCGACACTACTATCAGCGACGCCCGTGGAGAGGGCGCCGATACTGCGGATCACTTTCTCTGCAATTGGCCTGCCTATAGTGGCAGGCTTTTGGAGCCGATGAGGTGAGTGCCGATTCTAAAAGCTCCTCATCACTGAAGCTCTTACTTCTCTTTCTATGAAAGATGCAAAAGTTTCATTAACAGGGGGTTGCTTCCTGGAAGTACGATGGACAATTATTGATTCTGAGTGCTGCAGTCCAGTTTTACCTATCCCGACAAAAAAAAAAGAGCAGTGGATTGATCATAAACTATTGGATGATAACTACATTACCTGCTGTACCATGTAATGGACCTCACTTACCCAAGAGCGAAGGAGACCGGGTTGTTCAGGAAAAACGTGTACTATGATAGTCGAAAAGGATGCCCTTAAGGTGGATCGTAGCCTATTGCTATTCCATCACAAATTGTATTGCTAAACCATCTGATCTTTCTAAATAAAGGAATTGGATGCACTTTAGTGGCCAACAAAAAAACATTTACTGCAATACGCTCAACCAGACTAAACACAGCTTAACAAAAGTAAGGACACTTTTTAATCCGAGCATCGAACTGAAAATATTACTAACCGGTCAAGAACAGTAATCAACTTTAAACCTCGCGACACACGACAAACGTCCTCAAACGTAATACAAACTTATCAAACCTCAAAACTGGGTCAAACGAAACCTCCAACAAGTTTGCTTTCAAAGACAATAGACAAATCAATATCACAAGAATGGCCTTCAAATCTATGCATCTATCTTCATCCAACAACCAACAGCACACTCATCATCTAAGAAAGTTCAAAATCAATCTGCACTCTTCCAACTAATCTGTACGTTTCAATTTCTACGGCATTCAACAATTCATCCAGCATCCATCCGTATACGAGAAGTTGATCTCTTCTTTATTTTCCTTCATGGCAAGGACACTTTAACGCCCCAACAGTCCCCAAACTACATACATATGTACATCGGCATGTGTGCCTAGTCTGTCTTTTTTTTATGGGCCACCCATAAAAATATCAAATAGTGACACAAAGATCGAATATAAAACCAAATAAAGGAATAAAATAGGACAACAACAACGACACGATGGCAAACGAATAAAATACATTTTAACAATAGTGTCCTTACCATACGGTACAAAAGCCAACACATGCAAACGATACGACTTTACATGCCCGGGTGATTCGTGACATTGATTCAATCGGAAATACTCTGGAAATTATCCTGTTGAATTTTCCTCTTATGTATATGTACGACGAGTATATGTATCTGTCGCTTCCCCTTTCCTTTGTTAGAATTTCAAATCAACAGGACTTTGTGTAATGTCATCGAAAATTGTTCACAGAAACCCAATTAAAAGTCGAAAATAGTAATTATCAGCAAAAAAAAAAAAAATATATATAATTATTTACTGTCTTCTTAACCGGGATTTTAGGGATGGACACACGCGAAGGGTGAGTTTTATTTCCAATTTTAATGGAAGACATTTTTCTCCAATTGACTTTCCTTTTACCCATTTACGCTCTCTAAATAACTAAATGATGAGTGGTTTCGGTTTTGCCATTAACCATTTCACACAGTTCAAACTGAATGTGCCATCGATGGCATTGATGGTGTGGGCGGGTACGGCAAGGGATGAAAATAATTAATTATGAAATTACTGCCAATGTGCCTGTTAATTTATTAACGAAATTGATTTATTCGATTTGGTCGATCGAGGTAGAGAATGGCATTGGGGATATGGTGGTTGGATGGAAATGCTAGTGGTGTTGATGTTTGCTATTCGAAGCTATAAGTAGGCCGGTCTGCGGGGGGCTGTAAAACAATCCCTTTTATGCCAGAGGGGATGGAAAGATTTCAGTTTCTATTCAGAAAATTTCCAAAATTACTAAAGGTGCAATTTTGCCTAATAATGCTGTAGGCATAATAGAGGTTATAGTGTTAAGGGTTGCTATACTTCAGCCAAGGGCGAGCGTTGCGTGTTTAGCCAGTGAGTGGCCGTAGTGTAGCATTTATATAATGAACCCATTAGCTTGCTTGATAATGGTCAATTCAGGTTGTAATCCGGCTGATTGGGTCTTGTCGGCGGAATATAAGCAATTTAACCATCGTGTAGTTGCCCCTCTCTGTCGCTGATTTGTATATTTGGAGGAATTTAATTACGTTTGGTCATTAAATCATCAGCAGTGGGCATGAAACGTGTGTTAGCGGACCATGCATATGGTGGGGATTTTAATGAACTCTAAAAGAGATTCGGGTTGGAAATTTTGTTACAGGATGTAGAGGATACTGCAACGTCAGATGTGGGTAAAAGTCGTTTAATCAGCCGATAATGATGACGGTGTGGAAATATGACGTCCATTTATTCAAATTCAAATTTTCCACGTGTGTGCGCCACAGTTAGAAAAAATTCCTTTTCTATTAGAAAATTGTATAGCATTGTTTATATAATCCTGGTCTGAGTCTATGGGATCAGGAAATACCATTTAAATGTATCAGTTGCTGGATTCCGTAGAAGTTTATTGCTTTACAGGGTATAGGCATGCCACGGCTAACTGGTTACGCGCGCGTCGACTGTTGTAAAAATTGTATAAATACGAGTAATGTATGCCGGTAAAGGAAATATTTTACCAAAGTTGCGATTCCAATCGAGTCTGCAGTTTTAAGTTTATTTCAACAATAAAGTGGACATGGCGTTACAGCCTGGGGGAATACATGGCCTCAACCAACAAGCGTCTCCAGTCAGCTCGATCTTGTGCTACCCGCCTCCAGTTTTGGACACGAGGTCCCTTTCCTCTTCTGTGCACCACCTTAGATGAAGACTTCCTTTACTGCGTCGCCCCTTCAAGATGAATGCGAAGAATTTCCGGGCCAGAACGTTGATGTCAATTCTCCCTACATGTCCTTGTCGTCTCAGGTAATAAATTTTGATGCGATGTTGTATCATATCTTCTCCTCCATTCACCGTCGATACAAATGGCAAAATTCTCCACAGATGGCGACAGTATTGTGAAAGACTTCTGAATGAACAGTTTCCCCGGGTATACTGTCCAAGAGCAGCTCCTAACCACGACGAAGTACCCGACATTACTGTCGAAGAAGTTAGAAATGCCGTCAAATACTCGAAAAAAAGAAAAGCGGTTGAGCCAGATGAGATACCAATTGAGTTGGGAGACATCGGGTCCAGATGGCTCATGATTCTTATCTTGAAATTTATGAGCGGTGATCCAATGCCTAGTCAGTGGAGGGAAAGTTTTGTTCTTACTTTTGCACAAAGGGAAGGGCGATACGCGAAACTGCGATAACTACCGTTCTCTCAAGCTGATGTCACACACCATGAAGATCGTTGAGTGGGTATTAGATGGCAGTCCTTGATTATCTGCTTGAAGGGAAAGTGACGGACCCCAAAGTGCATCAGTTATTTTTTTGCTGACGATGGAGCTATCATAAATGAATATAAAATGTCCCTGCAACGAGCACTTGATATATGGGTGGATGTTTTGGTGGGAAATGGGTACCGTATTAGTTTAAAAAAAAATTAGGGAAGCAACTTGTGATGATGACATCAATCACAGCGTAAGCGTAGGGTGGATGAAGTGGCGTACTTCCTGAGGTCAAACCAGCAAACCCCACAGGCGGACCAGTAGGGGTGCAGTAAAGTGATAGGGTTGTGATCCTTCTACTCCGGATCACCTAAGGAAAAGAAGAATTTAAAAGCGTTTACTGAACTACACACCGGGATGCGCACCCTGAGCACCTGCATGTGAGGCTGAAGGCCATCTGGTGTATGAGCCAAAGAGATGTCCATAGTTTTTATTTGCGCCACCCAAGTACTGTTTGATTCACATCGAATTTTAATTTATTAAGCAAGAAAAACAATGGTAAGTGGCCAAATTGGCCTTATTTCACCTGCATAAAGTGTTTCTAAGCGGCTGCTGAGTTGTTTTGGTTTTATGTGCTGGAGCAGAGTCTTGTTAGAAAACCCAGTTGCTCCATGAAAAAGCCTTCTAGGACAACTTCTTGGTACACCTTTGTCCAAGTTTTGACACCTTTTTTCACAAAAATAGAGAGCAGTAACTCCTTGATGAGATACCCCCACCAAGCTATTACTGAAGCAGAATGATGGACTTGCTAACTGTATTTTTTGCTTCTTTGGTGTCCTTGCATAAATTTTATCGTTTTGTTATTAAATCTTCATCGGCAATTAAAATCTTTTCGTCCATAAAAGGGTTGCTTGCATCTTTCCAGCCTAATTTACTTTAAATTAGGCGTCAATAGATGTCCAATTGACCGACGAAAGGCTTTCATGTTGAGATCATCCCGAATGAGCCTTGACATAGATCTGGGGGATATAACCAGCTCCCCCGACTTAATTTTCCATTTTCGAAGGGGGATCGATTTATAGCACTGTACACAAACATTTTTGACATCTCAAGCGGTTTCAGTAAATCAAAAATTTGGTTAGGATTTTGGTCCGCACGTGTGCAATGCTATGACAGTAATACGATTTTCTTTCATGACCCACTTCATGATAACCAATCAGTAGCTGGATAATATTTAATGCGTTTTGTAGTGTGTGTTCTTAAAAAAAAGTTAACGCTACTATTCCTAATTTTATCTTCATACAGTTTGCGCTGGAAGTTTTGTAATAGAATTTATGGCAGGACTGGGTACAGTTTACAATTAGTTAGGTTAAATTCGCGTCCTCTTTGGACATAAATTCTTGGGCATTTCCTATTTTTCCCTTGTATCTTTTTCCCTTTATCTCTTTTGCAACTTTTTTTAAAGTATGTCTGTTATATTTTTAGATGAGCGTGACACAAGACGAGCTGAGTGGAGCAATGGCTAGCTTGTCGCCATCTTCCTTACCTGCACCGAAGCTGACAAATAGCATACATACTCGTATCTTGGAGTTAAAAACCCTGCCGCGAGCGAAACAAGCCTCGAAAATGAAAATGATAAGGAAACTTTAAATGGCTATAACTTGAAAACCCGTAGCGACCACCAGTAATCAACATCGAAAAACACGGCAGGTCTGGTGCTAATTTTTCTACCTCGGTAATCCGGAGAATAAGTGAAGAGATATGATTGCATTTGAAAAGGTCAGGTCAAACAAACAGTTATAGGTATGTATGTTTGTTTTCACTCTACTCGTTTGAGAAAAATCGGATAAAGTATCCGCAGGATGTGGAGGAAGCTGTTTAATTTCGGTTCACCACATACTACTAGCATATTTGTGGAAAATTTAAGCCCTCTATTCCTAACCATTCAAAAGCTACCAGGGTTAGATAGAGAATGAGAAGAATTTCACCATTTTCAGGATTCGTTCCGGGGCGTCCCATGAACACATATTCTCCACGATTTGGCTTTCTATTTTCAATATCTGGCGTAGTATTTAAGTGCGAAGATGTTTAGCAAAATTAATAAAATGTATCTTTGCACCGAATTTACTTGTCTGTCCTAGAATCAGTGTATAAGGAGATATTTGCAGTTTACATTGACTTAAACAGCAGCATCTAACCATCTAAGGCACTTATGAATACCGATTTTATGTTACCCTACGTACTGCAAACTGACGACCTTCTACTTGCAAAGTTAATATTTTTTATTTCAACTCACTCGTGCTAAACTCAATTATGGGCTGTCTACTAAACTCGTTCTCTCGTGAATTCAAATTTCCCACAACTTAGGCACGTAATGTCTTCGATTTAATTGCACTAACACATGTCTAATATTTGTCTTCCTTTCTACCACCACCTTCTCAATTAACTGTTGATTTTTCTTTCTAGCACAAGCACCCCTATATAACGGAATGAGCAACTAAATTTTTCGTTTTACAACCCTCAGTGGCAGACCAAGGCATTCGCCACATCATAATACGCGCACGGAATTTCAAATCCCAATTAATTTCCCATAACACACACTCAAATGCACACAGATACGTTAATACATGTACATATGTATGTAGGAATGTATGTACAGTATCCGGGATTGGGTGGGCAAATGGGCGAAATTAATTTTTAATCTCTCCACCAAAAACACATAATGACGTGGCAGGAAAATAAAACCAAATCTCTAGGAGGGTTAGGAAAGAGTAAATAACTATAGGAAAAGGTTTATGTTCTACTCGAACGTATGATTTTTTTTTTCGTTTTAAATCAAGGATATGCATACTTATGATGACTGTCAAGGTGCATGGTACCGCCAAGTTCTCCAAAAACTTGTGCACGTACATATAGGGTAAAAAAAAACGCCGAGACAAACGCGCAACGAAAAGTGGAATTACGAAGGGAATATCAGATAACTGACAGGAGAATGAGGTTGGACGGTCTTGCGGAAAACGTTGCAAGATGGGAGAATCAGAGAACTATACAGAAGTTGTAGGCCAAAAAATCAACACCAACCATCCTGTACTGGATGTGGATGGCATTCTATTGGTATCAATTGAAGATCAGCTATGCAGATGTAAAGAATATTTTTGTGCCCTGGTTAATGACATTTTAGGCGAGTAAAGTGTAACAATGACCTCCCAGTTGCTCGACATGCGCAGATCTTACAGGGGTACTGATACCGTACCTCCAACAATTGCAAAATCCAAACTGCGATCAATCTCCTGAAAGCCAACAAAGCAGCTGGACTTGATGACATGCCAGCTGAGTTCCTGAAAGCAGATACCACTACAATGGCTAGTATTCTACTTCCATTAATACAGGCGATTTGGGAAAATTAAACCTATTCCAGGGATTGGAAGAACGGTGTTATTTTTAAGATACACAAAAAGACGATCTTAAGAACTGCAACAACTGGTGTGGTAGTACCGTTTTAACGATTTCTCCGAAACTATTGGCAACTATCTTCCGCGAGTGGATAAAGGTTAGGTAGGTAGGTAGGTAGGTGTGGTTGTGACAGCATGCTATGCTGAAACATAATTAGCGCAGAGGCGCCGTTTTAATACTACAACTCAAGTGACCTAAATTGTTGTAGAAACTGACGTTGGACTTGTGGGAAAGGAGAGAAAAGATTATTTAAAACCACCCCGTGGCATTGAGGAAACTGATGATGTCCCCGATGCTTGTCTCCGCTAACTCACTAATATTATCAAAAAGGTGTCTGCCAAGTATACGGTGTCTGACACTACTAAGGGCCGAACACTTACAAAGGAAGTGAAGGATTGTTTCAGGCTCGTTGGCAATATTGCAGCTATGACAATATGTATTAAAAGTAATGCCCAGTCTGGCTGCGTGGACCCCTATGGGCCAATGGCCAGTGCTAATTGCCAGAACTCTAGCAATATCTGCCCGGTTTCTGTTTAATAGCTCTTGTGTTCTGCGCCAGTTATACTTGGGCTACATCTGCCTGGATATGACACAGTTCTGCAACCCTCGCCATCTATTACCAGCATCTGCAAGGAAATGAGCAAAGATTCTACCTAGTCAGGGAGCAGTCAAGGGCAGATTCCTGCCTCGCCAATTCATCAGTCCTTTCGTTTCCGTCAATATTACTATGACCAGGCACCCAGATCAGGCTGACCCTCCTTGCATTGTTCAACAAGTTTGGAGGAGGAAGCTGCAGATACGATGGCTTTGATAGCGGCCTGGCTATCAATGAAAATGGCTATGGTGTTAAGTTGTATCGATGTATGTTTGAGGAGACGGCACCCCTCTCGTACAGCAAGAACTTCCGCCTGGAATACGCTGCATGAATTGGGAAGACGGAATGAACTAGAGATATTGATGGATTCAGAAAAGATTCCCGCCCTTACCCCGCAGTCCATTTTCGACCCGTCAGTGAAAATGGTTGTATTGAACTCGTTAGTCACCGTGCCACATTTCCATTCCGCCCTGGAAGGGAATCCCACCGTGACATCATTTCGAAAGTTCACCCTGGGAATTATGTAGTCGGTCGGATTTGCCGCCAACTCCCGAGGTAGCAGATTAAGGATGCTGTTGTGGCCGTAGAGACTATCGCACCAGCTACCTGTTTCTCTTAATCTGACCGCACTACATGCTGATATGTACTTTATATGAAGGTCGAGTGGTATAAGGTGAAGGATTACGTTCAAGGCTTCAGTTGGGCATGTTCTCATCGCCCCTGTAGTACCTAGAGCCGCAGTGCTTTGTACTTTGTTGATGAGTTTAGTAATATTTGCTTTCCTAACCGCCGGCCACCAAACTAGCGATCCATAGGAAAGTATAGGGCGCACCACCGCAGTATACATCCAAATGAACATCTTCGGACGGAGTCCACATTTCTTACCGAATGTTTTGCTACAAGCATAAAAAGCCAAACAGGCTTTCTGTACCCGCTGTTCAATGTTAAGCTTCCAAATTAATTTAGGTTAGGTTATTTAGGTTAATTTCAAGGCACCTTCCATAATCTCACTGATCACAGAAGGAAACATCCCCGATACCAACACTACCACATCATCCACATACGCGACAACCTTGACTCTGTCTCGGTCAAGCCTACACAGAATTTTGTTGATTACCATAAGCCAAAGAAGAGGAGAGATAACCCCACCCTGAGGAGTTCCCCTTACAACGGATATGGTGGGAACACTATTACCGAGTGTCGATTGAATGATTCTGGTTTTTAGCATAGTCACTATCCATTTGCTAATAAACTCCCCTACACCTAGTTGGGACAGAGCTTCCTGAATCGATTCAGCACTAACGTTATTGAAAGCACCTTCAACATCTAAAATTAGAGTAAATTGTTTGTAGTGTATTGTCTTTTCTATCGTACGCACAACTTCATGGAGCGCCGTCTCAGTCGATCGCGCCTTAGTGTACGCATGCTGAGATTTTGATAGAAGGGATGTATCTATTGTATTACGGATGTGCGTGTCTAATATACGTTCCAACGTCTTAAGGAGGAAAGATGACAAGCTGATGGGTCTGAAATCCTTTGCAGATTCATGCTCCCGCTTCCCCACTTTCGGAATAAACACAACACGAACACGCCTCCAACTCAGGGGGACGTGGTTTAGAAGAATACAGCTTCTATAGATCGGAACTAGCCAAGGGACCACCTGATCCAGTGTTTTTTGCAGCATTACCGGGAGTATGCCGTCAAGTCCAGCCGATTTATAGGGAGAGAAGCTGGAAATGGCCCAAGAGGTATTAACCTCTGTAATTGTTGTCTTAATGTCATTCCAAGATGAGGATTGCACATCTTGAGGACAATTTGAGTGAGTAAACTCATTTTTGCACCCTGGAAAGTGAGGTTCCTCTGCCTTGATGACTGCCCAGTCATCCATCGGAACCGCCGGGTTATGTAGTTTAGGATAAAGGTTAGAATTGAGACTACACTCAAAAGGCGTCAAGCGGGCTTTCGCAGAGGTCCATCGTGCGTCCATAACATCAACTGAGTTCAAGTCACCACTTTACCTCTTTTTCGAGGAGGCCTTTGACCGGGTAAATCTTGAATTCATATGGAGATCTCTTTTTAGTAGAGGAATCCACCCAAAAATAGTTGCTATTATAAAGGAGTCCAAGAATAACGCAAGGTGTATCGTTATGCACAATATACAGCTTTCCAACATTTTCGAAGTGCAACTGAGAGTGGGACAATAGAATACTCTGTCCCCAATCCTCTTTCTACTGGCTATAGACGATGTACTGACTGCCACTGAAGGTACATCTGAGAGACATGACGGCCAGGAGATCGTTTGAAAGGCTAAGTCATTTGGTCTATACCGATGATATCTGTTTCCTAGCAAGTACCATCAGCGGGCTAGACAAGATGTGTCAACACTGTAGATGAATGGGGAGTCGGTCGGTCTAAGGATCAACGCCAAAAAGACAAAAATAATGCCCACAGGCCGCTCTACACATCAGCATATTATTCTGAAGCACACACCAATTGAGGAAGTCGAACAGTTTAACTACCTGCGAAGTTTTGTAGTTTCCAGATCCTTTTTTTTATTTCAATTAGATACACAGGACAATAGTTATTATTAAAAAGCCTTCTTGTAATGCAGATACTTTTGATACTAACAATGTCTCAAAAATGATGTTTTACCTGGAGATTGCTTATCCATGGTTTATTTTTGTTGCTAAATTATTATATTACGTACGATGTATAAGCAGGGTACTCCGCTGAAGAGATATAAAAAAATGAGACAGAAAAAGAATAAAGAATTGTTTGAGTGATTGATTCCCGATAGGGTGTAAGACTTTATTTTTATTTCACTTTTACTCAAATGGTAGAAATGTAGTTTGGAAAAAGGCGGGGAAAAGAAACACCTCGTATCTTTGACTGTTCGTCATGAAAAGCTGTAAAAGGCACCAAAAGGCCCAAGGTTCCCGCGCCGCCTATTAAATTAAATCACAATGAATGGGCAAGGGAAGATAAAGAAAAAGCGGACGTTTTTGCGGCCCACCTGGAAGACACCTTTAAACCGTACGATGGTCAAGTGTCTTACGACAATATCAATAGGCCGGACTTACTATCTGACGATTTAGCACTTACAAGTGCAACGCTAAGGGAACTCAAACATGAGATCGGGAATCTAAAACCTAAGAAAGCTCCTGGTTATGATTTCATCACCAGAGAAATTCTCAAAGCCTTACCTAGAAAAGCATTGATTAAGCTTCTTCATATTGTAAATGCTGCGCTTAGATTAAAACACGTGCCTAACCAATGGAAAGTTGCGGAAGTTATAATGGTTTTAAAACCAGGAAAGCCGCCAAATGAGGTAGAATCTTATAGACCAATTTCGCAACTTCCAGTTATATCCAAAATTTTCGAGAGGATATTACTAAGGCATATCCAACCGGTTATAGAAGGAAATAATCTTTCCCTGACCACCAGTTTGGATTCAGAAGTAAGCATTCGACGATTGACCAGGTGCATAGAATTACTGACGTAATCGAGAAAGCACTTGAAGAGAAAAAGATATACTCAAACGTATTTCTTGACGTCTCGCAAGCCTTTGATAAGGTGTGGCATGATGGCTTGAATTGCAAATTACGACAAGTTCTCCCTGTATGCCTATACGACATTCTAGAATCATACCTCTGGAACAGACTCTTCCGTGTTAGACATGGAAATTAATACTCGGAGCTCAAAGAAATTTCGGCCGGTGTACCACAAGGAAGCGTTCTTGGACTCGAGATATACCGAAAGAAGATGGCACTATCCTGGCTACGTTTGCCGATGACACCGCTATCCTAGGCGTAGGTAAAACAATCGAAGAAACGACTGCAAAACTGCAAAACGCACTGAATGAAGTAAATGAATGGACGAGGGACTGGCGGATCGCTCTCAACGAATCTAAATCTGTTCACGTGAATTTCATTTATAAGAAAACTAATGTCTTGCCAATTTTTCTAAACTTGGCCCGAATAACTTTTGCAAACGAGGCCAAATACCTTTGGAATGACACTCGATGCAAAACTGAAATCTAATTCGCATGTGAAAATGAAACGTAAAGAACTCGAAATCAAATATTGAGAAATGAACTGGTTGCTCGGAAAACACTCCCAGCTCAGTACTGAGAACAAACTGCTTTTATACAAGCAAGTGCTAAAGCCGGTGTGGACTTACGGTATAGAACTTTGGGGCTGTACCAAGAAAACAAACGCCAATATTTTACAAACTTTTCAAAATAAAGTGCTAAGAGAAATTGTCCACGCACCGTGGTATACTAGAAACGATGATATCCACAGGGATCTCGGAATTCCGACAAAATTCTTTGAATTCCATAGGGATCTCGGAGTTCCGAAATTAGAAGCTTCGCGAGAAAGCATAGAAACCGACTAATCGGACATGTTAACAATACAATCCTACAAATTCTGGATGAAAGCAATTTATTGCGCCGACTACAAAGGACGAAACCTTTCGACTTGGCGATATAGGAATCAACCGCGCCTAGATTGCGGAACATGCAGGATCTTTCAGCGGAAAGTAACTTGCCAAACGAGTATGGGACGACTGGACGGCGGATTCTGTTGGATCTCCTTACTTCGCGATCCTGGTCCACAGGTTTTGCGATGTCCCTGGAAGAATCAGCTAGATTTGCCATCATGCTGGAACCAGCTCCTGCTCCTGTCGAAACTGCTTCTAACTCAACTGTCGTATTAGGAGCATCATTCATGGTCTCGATACCTATTACTTTATCCTCAGTTTTAACTGCATTCTCCGAAGATAGATTTATGTTTTCTGGGATTTTTCCATTCGCGCCTTTGTTCCTCATCAGTTGTTGGCTATCTGTAGGAAGAAATGTTGAAATTAAATCAGAAGTATTACTCTCAACATTAGTGTGTCTTATTTGATCTGTATGCCTCCGGTACGGAACACCATCGACATCAACGATATAATGTAAATAACCATCTCTTTTTAACACCTTCCCGAATTTCCATTTGCATTCTTTGTTTTGGTAATACCGAATCTGAACCCTATCTCCCAAATCAAAATTTCTTTTGCAATGGTCTACGTCCGTTGTTTGATCAGTGTTATATTCTCGCATTAAGTCCAACCTTGTACGAAGATTAAATTTAAGCATCATCTCTGCTGGGATTTTCCCTGTCGTTGAGCTTTGCGTTTTTCGATATTGCATTAGCCTGTGTAGTTTTGTATGCATATCTCCCGAATTATTTACAGCTGAGCGTAACCCATTTTTGAGCATCTGGATGAAACGCTCTGCTTGTCTGTTTGTAGATGGATCCGCAACAGATGAAAGTTTATGTCGAATCTTGTTACTTTCTAGAAATTGTTCGAACTCTCTAGATGTAAATTTGGTTCCATTGTCCGAAACGATCGTTAGAGGAATGCCAAATCTAGCAAATAACTCCCTCATTGCCCGAATAGTATTGAAACTAGTTATTCGATTCTTGACAACAACCCCAAGCCATTTTGTTTTCGCGTCCACAACTACGAAAAAATATTTTTCCATGAATGGCCCGGCAAAATCAATGTGAAATCGCTGCCAGGGCTGCGCAGGTACCTCCCATGGGTGGGTTGTCATCTTTGCTGGCTCCTTCAACACATTTGCGCAATCTCTGCAGCCTTTCATAAGATATTCAATGTCCCTGTCGATTCCGGGCCAATAGCAATAGCTCCTTGCCAAAGATTGATTTAGTTATTCCTACGTGAGCCGTATGTAGCTAAGTTAGTACCCGCGATCGTAGGGAGCATGGAATTATTAATCTAATACCACGATAAATGCATTTTTCGTTTAACATGAGCTCATTTTAGATATTTTTGTATGGTGTACCCTTCATGCTAGCTCCCGCTTGTAAAATAACCCATAGCGAAGTCAAGTCCTTGTCCCGCTTAGTTTCTCTGACCACCTCTTCATTTGTAATGGGTAATACTTCGTCCCAGAGTTGATGTACTTTGTAGTCTCCCTGTCCATTACTAACTTGCTCAATATTTGTATTGCTTTTGGACGTCGACAGCTTTCACTATTTCACTGTTTCAGTGTTTTTTTTTTTTTTTTTTTAAAGGTGGGATCTCAACCCTTAGTAGATTCGAACCGCATTGCATTGAATATTTGAACAATTTCTCTTCACAGTGAAATCAATAAGCTCGTGTGGCTTAGTTCTTCGAAATCTGCGAACTTTATTGGGTACATCTAGGATGACTTCTATCCCAAGTTTGATGTGTATCTGCAATCTTTGATTGTGTCGTATTGCATTCTTTTTAATAACATCTGTCACCGGGTCGATATTCAAGTCATGATGTAAGTCATCGTTTCTTACGTACCATAGGTTGTTGACTATTCCACGAATTATTTTCTTTTGAAATGTTTGTATTATTTTAATATCTGGACGTGTTCCTTCCACTTTAGTTTGGCATCATTCCTAGGTAGTTTGATGTTTTAGTATCAGGAACTATTTGGTTGTTGATAAGAACGTAAAGTTAACGTGGATAGACTTTGTCTCATTAAGTTTAATGCTTCATTGTTGCGTCCAATCTGTTACTTTATTGATTGCATTCTGCAGCTTAACAGTAGCTTTGTCTGCGCATTTGTCAACATCAAGTATTATGGTGTCATAATAATGGCTACAATAACGTTGTTGTCTATTGGTATATCCCTAAATACGATGAATCATAACTAACGACAATAACAGCAAAACAAAAATGTTCCCCAGTTATTTGGACGCCACCCTTGGAGTTTACTGAAACTTGATACCACCTGAGTTTCAAATCACTACATCAATCTTTCTTCCTCTCACGGCCGTGTCCTGAAATATTCATATCCCCTTTCACTAACAAATTATAAAACAAAAGAAGTTGGTCCGAGAATACTGCCTGGTGGGACACCTGCCGTTTTTCCTTCAATTCTGAGCACTTTTCACTGTATCGTATTCCAAGAAATTTGTCTGCTACATAAGATGTCAGTATCTCATAGTATTGTCTAGGTAGGGCAATATGCAGTTTGAACTTCAAGCTTTTATACCACACCTTGTCAAAATCCTGCACTACGTCCAGGAATAATACAGACCATACATGAGTGCTTTCTCTACCACGTCGGTAATAGGATGCACTAAACCCAAAATGATGGTTCACGAAGAATCATTTTTCAATAATAATTTTGTCTAGTCTTTTAAGCAGTAGGTTTTCAAAAATGTTTGTTAATATCGGGGGGAGAAACGATAGGAAGTAACTGCAGATGGCTTACCTTGTCTTGATATTACGACAACTTCAGTGATCTTCAGTGATGTCTTAGCTTAAAACAGGCATTCATTTTTCGTAGTGTATAGATAGTATTGCTACCATTCTTCGAAAATATGTTTGGTGTGAATAAGAGGTAATATATACATATATCTACATATTTAAGGACTTTCACATTGTAATCGAAGTGTAGTTGAGGGTATAAATAGAAAAGATGGCAGACTTGTTTGGAGTATTAAAATGCAATTATGTAGGTGTTGTTGAGGGTAGTGGAATATCCTAATAGAAGTATTGAAGTTCTTCATATGACCTGTATTGCCAAGATTAACAGCTATAACACATTATGGAGTGCAAGATCATTTCATGTTTGGAGCAAGAAGTATTCCCTGATATTTGTAGGCTTTAACTATTCCAATATTTTTACTAAGCTTCGCTTGTTTTTATTTGCGGACCAGCTGCATTGTTAAAGTTGAACAGTATAACAACAAGCTGTGATCTATTTTCAAAAAAAAAAAAAAATATATAATAGTTGAACTGAAGTTTATAATAGCCGATACAAATCAGTCAGCGTTCTTGGTAAATCCTTCATTCATCCAAAAATAGAAGCGAAGCAAAATAAAGAAAGGCATTCCCCACAGATTTAGATATAAAAAAAAGTGTGTATTCAACCGCCTTCTTTGGTTTTCTCTATTATTTACACTTCGTATTTATTTTGAATCAACGCTAGGCCAACATGTTGATTGGGAGCAACAATTTTTACCAGAATTCTTAATGAATAATCCGCTCACCCCTAGGACAATTGTAATTTTTGACCCTTTTTTCCCCCCACGCTTTCTTTCTCAGGGCGAATTAATGAAGGTGAATATTCTGCCGACTCACTTTTTCAACCCTTTCCAATCAACACCAAACAATAGCAAGTTAATAATTTCGCCCCCCACAAAATTGTCTGCGTAATGTTTCTGACAGAAGGATTAACAAACAGAATCGAATGGAAAAAAAAAATAGCCGAAAAAATAAATGAAATTCTGTAAAAGGTTGGAAAGGAATAACAAACAATGGTGGACAAGAGGGAACCCCACTTCAGAACACATCTTAAGCGGCCCACCATATTTTTTGAGATTGGCGCAGTGGTACTACTTCGACAAGTGCCAAAATTTCCAATTAAAAATTCTCCTATTGATAGGAAATTGCGTTGTTGTAGCGCGTGGAAAATAGAAAAATAAACTTCTTAACCATTTACCCTTTTAATAAGTTTGCGCAGGCACACCATTCAAATGAGTTCACTTGAAGCCTGCAGAAGATACGAAGAAAATTAAATGAAAACAGTTTTTCTGACTACAAAAAATCAAAAAAAAATTTCATGAAAGTCATTTTAGTCGGTAGCTAATTGAAGTCTTAAATACTAAAAACGGTACATACAACAGAATCCATCCATATCCGTATTTTTACATAATGCAGCAAAATAAAATATCCGCATCTGCTTTGCTTCCTTATCTTTTGTTACGGATATTACGTTAATAAAAAATGTACAGAAAAGTTACAATCTATCTGGAACGAATCGTATGATACCCTTCCCTTATCTTCAAATCCATCCCTAATAAATTTGGTGTGGCATTGTGAACCTTTTAATCCAAATGCAATAATATTCATCTATTCATAGGGTATTTCCGCGATTTTTAAGAGATTTTATCACAGAACCTATTGCTACGATTTTTTCTTGGAAGAAAGTGGATGTGCCGGTCACCATTTGTAACCAAAGTTTATAGATTCTGATGAGATATTCACAATAAGTCTTAACCATCACCGTAAATAGATTTGTGCAAGCCAAATGTGTTAATTTTTTTTACACGCCCGCAAAAAGTGGGCGTGCCTATGTAATGTATGGACGAGTTGTGAAGAAAGTCAAAAATTATTTTGATTAAACAATGTTTTTAGTTTCTAGTAAAAATATTGAAAAAAAACATATTTTATGGAAAGTGAGCATGTCTATGGCGGATTTTAAATCTATTTACACTTATACTGCTTCGGCTTCTAAAAGGCTTATACAGGATGATTATTATTAAAAGGTTAATTCGTTTTATTAGGACACGGTTAGAGATATTAAAAAAATACTTACTTATGAACGGAGTTGTAGAGGGCTGAAGGGACTTTGTCTGGTGACATTGAATATGCTTGCTTTTGAGGATGGGAATCAAACTTTAAGAATACGAACCAAACCTTAATTGTTTTCTATGTATGAAAGAAGGTACTTTAATACTGAAAGTTTATAGAAGAACAAAAATCCATTATCTTTTGAAAGCGTAAATTTTTTCGAAAACCCAACCATGTACGAGTGGTGGGTCAATAAGTCCCTGAAATTGTGTCGTCACCTTAAATTTAATTTTTTTTTTGTCAAGAACCATCTTTTAAAAGAACGCATCTAAATTTTCAGACAAATCTGTCAAATAGTTTTGTTGTGGCAGCCATTTTATATAGAAGCCTACTAGCATTATCGTTAAAATGGAAAAAAAGTGAATTTCCAGTGCTCATTAAACATTATTTTTGCGAGAAAAAACTATCACGCAAACCAAACAAAAGCTTGACAAATATTGTGGGGACTCTTCACCATCGATTGGAACCATTCACCACTGAGTAAACCTCAATTTCGGTGCGGTCGTTCAAGCACAAGTGACGCCTAATGTTCTGGTCGCCCAATTGAGGTCACCACACCAGAAATGGTAGACAAAATCCATGGTTTGATAATGGACGATCAGCGAGTGAAAGTGCGCGAGCTTGAAGAGGCCATAGGCTTATCACATGACTCAGTGATTTCGATTTTACATAAATATTTGGACATGAAAAGCTTTCCACAAGATGGGTTCCGCGTTTGCTCACAATCGACAACAAACGCATTCTTTTGACAACTTCAAAGGTGTGTTTCGGCTTTCGTGGATGAAACCTGGATTCACCAGAAACCAAGGAACAATGAAAACAATGGACTTCTCCTGGTGAATCGAAGCCAAAGAAGGCCAAGGCGGGTTTATCAGCAAACAAGGTCATGGCGACAGTTTTTTGGGATGCGCGCGGTGTTATTCACATCGATTCACTTGAAAAGGGTAAAACGATCACCGGCGCATATTACGCAGAGCTGCTGGATCGATTCCAAGCCGATTTGAAGCAAAAACGGCCGCATTTGGCGAAGCAAAAAGTTCTTTTTCACCAGGACAACGCACCGGCGCACAAGTCCGCAGTCGCAATAGCAAAATTGCATGAGTTAGGCTACGAACTCCTCCCTCATCCAGCATATTACCCAGATTTAGCCCCCTGCGACTATTTCTTGTTTCGAAACATGAAACAATGGCTCAGAGGTAAGAGATTTGGGTCGAATAAAGAGGTCATCGCTGAAGCAAACGTTTATTTTGAGGGGCTCGGGAAATCGTATTATTTGGAGGCCATCAACAAATTGGAGAAACGTTGAATGAAGTGTATAGAGCTAAAAGGAGACCATGTTGAAAGTAAAATGTTTTTATACCGAAAAGAGTGTTCCTTATTTCATTTTTCAGCGACTTATTGACTCACCCTCGTATGTTCAAAATGACAGCCATACTGATTAAAATATTCTTGCATTCTTGAGAAAAATTCTTTAAGACACTTAAAATGGCCGCCATTTCAATAGATTAGATTAAATGTGAATTTATTGTATTTTTATAAATTTTACAATAGATTGGCTATAGCCGTCAGCCAGAAAGAGAATTTTATAAAAACTTTAACTAATATACAATTAAACATAACAGAACAAATTCTTAAATTTTTAAAACTTTAGATAGTTTCGTACTTTAAGAAATTTTATTTAAAAAGCTTCATTCACGATATGTTGCCTATGTTTTAAAGCTGATTTTATGTAGCTAATTAGTGCTGTCCAATTTTGATGACCATTTCGTCGTGCAATGACTTAATTTACCTGTAGAATGTTTTTCCCCAAATGCTGTTTTCTTATCTCCGTTAGTACAGAACAGATTTCTATAAAGTTTCTCCCGTAGGTTGTATAGCGAGCATTCCACATTGCGCTCTATTCTATGGGGCATGTAGTTAAGATGTAGGAGCTCTTCTCTCGTGTTAAATAGTAGAGACTATTAAGATGACTAAAATAATTCATTTCCTGGTTTCACTTTGTTGTGATTATTCTATAAATTTGTTACGAATGGAACCATCGATCTTAACCAACAAAGCCTGAAAAGCACTCTTCCAGCGTGAAGTGTTCTCTTCCAATATTGGGACATCATGCTCGCCACTTAACCTCACCCATTCATTAAAAAATTGCAGTTTTCGAGAAGAGAAAATGCGTTACAATGATTTTGGGAAGCCGATAATTTATTGATTATTATACATTGCAAATGTAACTGAACGTAAACATGTATAGCGGAGGTAAGCCAGTTTCGAGATGCAACTTGTTTATTGGTGTGTTTACCGGTAGACAAAATATTTTCTTTATGAAGTATCACAACAACTTCTTAACTTTCTCGTACTGCGAAACTACCCAGACCTGAGCCGCATAACATATAATAGATTTCATTAACACTTCAAACAGTTTACATTTCACACTAGGAGCGATGTTCTTTTTTCCTAGAATGCCTTTTCGGATAGAATTGATTGTTTTTTTCGTCTGTTTTAACTTTTCTTGCAGATGTTAACTAAACGATAGTCATGGTGTGATGATAACCTTCTCAAGATCTATATTTTCCCATTCAGAATTTATCATTCAAGGTCACCAAACGACATCCCCATCTGTGCTCTACAACTTTGCTCGTAAGTGATTTTCTCTTATCTCTTTTCGAATAAAACGAAGTAAACTTTTCAGAAAACTCACTTTGCATGCTTATTAATGCTTTACATACACCGAATCTGGCTGCAGTCCAGTCAAGCTCTTATTGTGAACAAAACAGTCAATAATATCAACGGAAATGCCGCGGAAATTATCTTCTATGCTTTTCAAAGCAATTCAAAGTGTTTCGTTTGTAGAATTCCTATGCTTTATTGAAAAGAGTACACTTTCCGATTGTTTATGGCAAATAATTTCATTTAAATGGCTGCCGCGACTGGCTTGGCGGTAGCCCATCCTGCCAACCCAATTTTTCAGTATATTTTCGATGATTAAGTGCTTAAGTGTCTGAATCGTTTCTAGATTGTAAGCATAGTATCGACCTTTAACGACAACTCACAAAAAAAAAGTCGGACGGTGTCAAATCGCAGCTCCGAGGAAGCCAAGCAACATCACCAAAATGTCTGGTGACACAATTATTGATCGCTACACAGTGCGCAAAAGATCTATTGTTGGACAGTTTGTATGATGTTGACCGTATTTTGACAAACGCGCACTTTGGCAAAAGTAGTAATATGGCTGAGCGCACAGAAGGAACACGAGGATAACTTGTGTTATCAATCAGCATGCCAACCTCATGAATTTTCTTCACAAACTTGCGTTCAGCAGGTACGGTTTGTGCATTATTTCGACCGAAATTTCTTTTTAAAATTTGCACTGTTTCGGCAACACAGCACTCGTTTTGGACATATGTTTCCAATATTTTCCAACGTTGTTCAAGCGTAAATCGATTCATTTAGTACTACGGAGATATGATACTGTATTTCTGTCAATTTTTGAGCGCGAAAGAGCTGTCAGTGTCACAATAACATGTAATTTGAAAACCAGCAGATGGCCCACCTTTAACTGATCGTGTACCGGTGAAACCGTGAGGTTGTGCTGATATTAAATCGATTTTTTATTCCACTTTATATTCCATTTTATTTTGTATTCCGTTTCAAAATTGTTATTAATTAATATGGTGGGCGCCGTGGCTCAGTGGTTAAGTGCACGCTCACTGAGCGAGAGGTTCAAGGTTTGAATCCAAGAAAACATAAAAACAAAAAAAAAAAATAAAAAAGTTTTCACACGGTCCCACCTCTTGCGAACGACTGACAATCATCCGAGAGTAAAACTGTCAGGAAAAGCTTCTCTCAGTCGAAGAAATTGCCCTTCAGAAACGGCATAAAACTGTAGGTTTTTTTTTTATAATTTTTATAATTTGAGCGCGCCAAAGAGGATATGAATACTCTTATACTATTACAGGACACGGGCGTGGGAAGAAGAGAGAGAGAGAGAAAGAAAGATTTTTAAAGTAGTGGTTTGAAACTCAGGTGGTATTAAGTTTCTGTAAACTCCAAGGGTAGCGTCCAGATAACTGAGGAGCTTGTTTGTTTTGCTTTTGTCGTTGCTCATGATTCACAGTATTTTTTTCCGTTCTCCTGATGTCATCATCACGATCAAGTTACATTTTCAGCCATATGACCACGCTACTGCCAGTGTTATACCTTCGCTTTTTACCGAGTTCAATGACGATAACATGGCAAATAATGTCATCGCCGATGAAAGGGTACATCCCCCGTACATATAGAAGGTGGAGCTCCAAGCGATCTTCGACTCATTAAGGAGGAAGAAATTTGTGGGAATCGATGGAGTATCGAACATTGTGCTTCGACATCTCCCTCTAGAAGCGGTGGACATTTACACCACTCTGTTTAACAATGCACTGAATAATGCACATTATCCAGCGCATTGGAAAACAGCAGTGATACAACCCATCCCCAAAAGGGGTAAGGACACTTCCAATCCGGCAAATCTCCGGTCGATAAGTCTCCTTCCGAACATCAACAAGGTACTCGAGAAAGTGATCAATAGAGCCCTGCTTAAGTGGACTGAGAACAATAATATAATTCCGGATACCCAATTCGGTTTTAAGGCGGGGCATGATACAATACATGCCGCGTCTAAACTGGTATCGGATATCCAATGGAACAAAAGCAAGAAACAGTACACGGCTGCCTGCCTGATTGACTTGGAGAAGGCCTTCGACACCGTATGGTTAGAGGGACTCTTCTACAAGTTAAGCAGGCTGGACATAAGCAAACCACTGCTGTACATACTTCATAACATGCTCACCAGTAGACAGTTCATTGTCAAAAATGGCAATGTGACTTCTGCTGGAACATTTCTAATTAAAAACGGTCTGCAACAAGGTGCGATTAATTCACCGATCCTTTTCAACATTTACACGAGCTGTCTCATAGGATCACTTCACCATGCCATAGCGTACGCAGACGACTTGATCGCGTACAGATCAGGACCAAAAATCGAGGTCATTGCAATTCTCTTGCAACGTGACTTTGATAAGATTTAGCGATATTGCGATGACTGGAAGTTGAAGATCAACTTCCAGAAATCGGAAACCATTCTTTTTAGGACGCCGTTGTCTGGTGCCTCTAGGGATACCAGAAATAATTGGCGAAAGTTCTCTCTGGTTAGAAAATTAAATTTTATACCTTCGCAGCTAAGTCAACTCAGCTTTCGCAATTGATCGACTTTTATATTTATTTCATGTGAAATAAATAGATGATTCTTGACATCAGGATTTGAACCGTGAACCAACAGCGTGACAAGCGATGATGTTACCACTACACCACGGCCACCCTACACTACACCAGGTCCCAACTATTCGTAAGGCGCACAGCACGAGTGGCTGCGAGAAGCTAGACCAGGCCCTGCATTAAGCTATTAGAGCCAAAATGTTTCGTTTATTAATTTTTAATTAACATTACTAGGCTCAAGTAAGTTCTGAATTGCAATTACGATCCCATTTTTAATATTTCACGCTGTATGTCCATCTGTCTGTCACAGGCTTGTAACTTTTGAACCGTTTGACGCAAAGAACTTAAATTCTCTGCAAATACATAAGTATAATGTGGCGAAGTAATAATTTGTTAGAGGTCCAATTTTGGGGGTATAATACACCCCAATTAGTAAAGAAAACAAATTCTGTGTCTGGTGCAAAAAAAGCACAGAACTACAACAAAAGCAATGGCTTCCTATGCCAATATCTTCTCAGGGATTCTTAAGTAAGGCGGCTGACAAAAAGAATTTTATGATTTTTAGAAATCCGTACTGAACATCTTACTTGCTCTCTATTCAATTTTAAAAGAAAATATCTACGCATCAAACCAAACCCAGGGACCAAAATCACGGGACCCTGAGTGTCAGTTTTGACTTGGGGCCTATAGCATCAACAACTTTTCAATCCCCACTTTGAAAATTATTATTTTTTCATTGAAAGATAGCATTGCACAAACAAAACATACGGAAGCGATAATAGCTTTTCCTGAATCTCCAAGTTAAGAACCAAACAAAAGTAGAAATAAGTTAAAAGCGCTATACAGACAGAACCAAACCATCTAATAAACTTCGGTCCATTATAGCCCAACTACAAGCTTCAACAATTAAATTTTTTGAGAGTATTCCGTGATGACAAGAGCTCTCGTCGATAGAAGATGTATGAAAGAAAATAGTCTGTGCAAGATCCTATTTCCAAATTCAATAATTCGGCTGTGTTATGTTCTTCGGTATAACTCGTGCTATAAAATTGCTTTGTTTCACTTTTTTTATCGAAGAACTTCATGAGGGCTGCGGTAAAACACATATAAAAATTATATGTTAATCAGAAGAAAAACAAAACTAAATCAAAACGAAAACATACAGGAATGTTATTATCCATCTAGAATGGATCGTATGATACCCTATGCCCCATCTTTTAACTCAACCCTAATAAAGTGAGCGTCAATTTCTAAAAATGATATCTTCTTATACAAATGATACTTCCTCTATTTGTAAGAAATTTTACAAAAAAACTGTTGTTATAACTTTTTCTTAGCAGAAAGTGGGCGTGGCTCCCAAAATTTGTAGCCAAAGTTCACGGATTCTGATGACATATTCACAATAAGCTTTGAATAAACTTTATCACCGTAAATAGTTTTGAAAAATCAATGTCAACGCCCCAAAAAATTGGGCGTGGCTGTGTATAATGCATGAAAGAAATGTAGAGAAAGCTAGCGTCTACATATTTTACTTAGGTAATATTTTTCAGTTTCTAACAAAAATATTGAGAAAAGTGAAATTTTCTGTGTCTGCCTGTGAGAGGGTTTTAACAATTTTCACATTTGTGCTGCTTCGGATTCTAGGAAGTTAAATATACCAAATTTCATTTTCCTAGCTCAAAACGGACAGACATACATAGCTAGGTCGACATAAATTTGATGCCGATCACAAATATATACTCTTGGGGGTCTATCGTTATTATTTCTTTATGTTACAAACTATGTATCAAACTAAACTGGCTAGGGTATACATAAATACATTCTGCAACACCCTATACTCCGAATATAAAAAATGTTACTACATTATGTTCATTCGCGTCACCAGTACTTTAAGTCTGCAAAGTTTCAGTTTTCCTGGTAGTCCGTGGGTTAAAAAAAGAAACCCACCGTTATATTAATTCCTGCCTAATCAATCAAAGAAACAAAGTCGCCATAAAATAAGCAAATTAACAATATCTGACGTGACATACAGTACATCTAAAATGACAGATAGATCAATTACATTGTTTAGATACTAGAAAACGACGCACGGACAGGAAAACATTTTCATATTGCCACTTTTCCAACTGCACGCAACTGTAATCCACTTTTCCTCTTCGTCCAGTGTCACAACTGTCACTGTCATTCATCGATGATGAAACGGTATCATGAGGTTTCGAATATGTCAGAAGAACAAAAAAAAAAAAAAAAAATTTTCTGAAACCATAACTTTTTATGACTTTCGCAGAACTCTTAAGTGCTTCAATATTAACACCTCACAAATTAATTGCTCGACGGTTCATAAACCACTCCGATTTCGTTTGGCGTAGAGTGTCAATTAAGTCATAGCATGGCCTTATATTTACATAATTATTTCAATCATAAACCGAAAATACAAGAAGAGAGTAAAAGTCAGTCAACAAGTGGTATGTGCACTCATAAAGAGGGCACCAAATAGTCCTGACGCAACTGATTTCTGTTCGAAAAAATAGAAGTAGAACGTCCTTTTCCAGTTTTATTTGAGGGTAGACGCACCCATTCGTTTTATTTGATTTCCTTAAGTTCCAATATTTTATTGATGTCTATTTTTGTGTATTTAATATTTATTGAGAGGATTTAGTGGCATGACATTAGCCGATTACGGTGAACGTAGGCATTGTAATTTCATATTTCTTGAAATTAGCAAACCCAAAGATGAACAACCACCCACGGCGACGGTAACACTGCCGCAGGTGGTTGTGCGTGCCACTTGGTAGTTCCGGATGTCAGTGAAGCGCAAACATGACAGTAAACTATCCTCACTTCTATTCAGGGTAATGATGATGATATGAGGGGAGGCGATGATTTCGTGCTGCAATGTGTCTTTTCTTTTCTTTTTTGTTTGTGGTTAATCGAAATGGTAAACAAATGTTGCGTGTGCTCGACAATGTGGCCCAATCCACAGATCCAACAGGGAAGTGGGCAATTTTTCTCTTCGATGGCCGCATAAATTGCTGTCGATTGTCATGATACCTGCGGTAATGTCACTATTAGCACTATATTACCATTGTAAACGACTACGGGTTGAAACATATGTGTGCGTGGGCCATTAGATATGCACACAAAGTCCTGTGTAACCCCAGGAAAGTGCTGGTAATTTCAGTTTGAACACTTGACCAAGTCCGGTGGATAATTTTTCTGTGGCTACCTTTGAATAAACATTGATGTGTGTTTTTGTTGACATGGTTATTATTTCATCAACCAATAGTAAGGAGGACAACAACTGTAGTGTTTGATGAAGGTCTTGAAGGAATATACTGATTTTTAACCCTTTCGACCCGGAATGCAGTCAGTGCACTTACATCAATAATTTTGTGTTGATCTGTTCAAATGACTTACCTTTAGCACATTTCTAGCAAAAAACATTTTTAGCACTAAATTTGAAAATAATCTATTTAAAATGGTTAAAATACGAGGTGGGACGTAAATCACCCACTTTGGATGCAAATTTTCGATGTTAGGGCTATGCGAACATTGAGTGGGACATATGTGTACAACAGGTGCAAAAGGGTTAATTACACCCACAAGTATAAGGCCATTTCATTGGTTTCATGAAAATTTCAACTCGGGATTTTAATCAAACTTGACATTGCTACAAGGTGGAGCAAAAGTAATGACACAATTTCATTTAGCTATGAATTTTTTTTTTATTAAGTACTGCAGATGATATCGTTAAAATGTTGGCCATCACTTTTCTCAGTACTTCCGCTGGTATATTCTCCATTTCTTGTCTAATGTTATCTTTCAGGGCTGCGAGAGTCTGGGTTGTGCACACAGACTAATGACTTCAAATAATTCCAAAAGAGGAATGGAATGGTTAGATCGGGTAATCTTGCGGGCCAATGCCAAATCGGGAGATAAAACGTCTTGGGAAAGTGTCCATTGAGGCGTCCACTACGTGTGAAATGGCACCATCTTGTTGAAACCACATCTGCTCCAACCTCAATTCATTTAAATTGGGTATCAAAAAGACACGTAACATGGCTCTGTAGCTATCGCCTGTGACAGTTATCCCCTTGTCATCGGTGTCTTCGAAAAATTAGGGCCTAATCACCCTTTCAGCACAGACATCGCACCATACAGTAACTTTCAGTGAATGTAAAGGCGACTCTTGAGTAAAACGCGGGTTGTTAGTGCCCCAAAGCGAGTATTTTGTTTGTTGACATGTCCGGAGAGATAGAAATGTGCTGCGTCACTCTACGATTAATTTTGACGGAAAATGGTTTTCTTCATGGTTGAAGCTTATGATGCGCTTGGAGGTCTGTGGGCAGTAGCTGATGCACTATCTAAGTTTTATATGTTCAAGTCTTTCCCCAAATGCCCAATTGCGTGGCCCGTCGTGTCGTTGATGTTTCTGAACACTCTTCAACATCCTCGCGCACAGCATCAATACTGTCGGCCGATCGACCTGTTTTTGGTCTGCCAGCCCTTGCCCTATCTCGTGTCTCTTCGAGGCGTGCGAATTGTGCGTCCACCGAACGGTGGAGAAATCTTCGACGTAATTCACGTTGCGCTCTCATCACTGATGAATTATTCCGCAAACAAATCGCCTCAATTATTCTGCGCTCTTAAGGATTATTGCGTTCGATTGTTCATTGTCATGTCTTTTGCATCTGTTTACTAGACCACTGTCAATAGCACAGGATTTGCAAAAATCATTGTCAATTCATTAGTCATTACTCTTGCGTCACCTTGTAAAGGGTGCCCCAAAATACACGCAAGAAGTAATTTTGATAGAAAACACAGGTTTTTAATAAAAAATTGTAAATGTTTCATTGATTCATAAAGTATACAGTATAGGGTTATGTATGGAATAGCATATCGGATAAATGGCCTCCACGGCTTTGGTGGCACATACACACTCTTTTGTCAAATTTTTCCATGACCGTTTTGCATAAATGTGTCTGAATTTCGTTGATGCACCGCTCAAATTGATGCTTCGTATTGGTCGTAGGCTTGTTGGGATAAACCTTATACTTCAGAAAACCCTCAAAAAAAAAAAATTCCAACGGCGTTAAATTGCATGAACTGGGCGGTCAATTCTGATTACCAAAACAGGAAATTACACGATCAGGAAATGACGCATGCAATAATTGTATTCGGTCTGTATGGCATGTGGCACCGTCTTGTTGACACCACATGTCGTCCACATCCAAATCTTGCAATTTATTTAAAAAAAATTGGATTATCATGTCGCGATAGCGAGCACCACTAACTATTATTGCCTGACCAGGCGAATTTTCAATGAAGAATGGTCCGATGATGTCTCCAGCCAAATTCCGCACCAAACAGTGGTGGTACTCGTGGATTTTCTGAACCACAAATTAGACAATTTTGACGATCGGCAAAGCCATCAAGATAAAAATGAGGCTCATCGCTGAAGATGATTTTGTTTGAAAAATCAGCATCCACATGTTGTTGTTCCATAATCCATTCAACGAACTCTCTTCGCTGTGCGTGGTCAGTTCTTGAGTCAATTGCACTTTGTAAGCATGAAGATGCAAACCTTTCTTGAGAATACGCTGTAGAGAGCTTTTCGAAATATTCAATTCTTGACCACGGTGCCGAATTGATGTTCTTGGACTCTCAACAGCACTCTCACGAACTGCTTCGATGTTTTGTGTTAAAGGACGGACGGTGAGAGTGTCTAAGATCAGTAATTGATCCGGTCTCCCTGAAGTTTTGAATTAATCCTTCACAGTTGATGAAGCTAAATCAGTATTCCGAACATATTTTGTACGAAAATTGCGAACTGTAGCTGCCAAACCTTCATTATTTTCAAAATATTGCTCAACAATGAAAATGCATTGTTCTTTCGTGTAGCTCTCTATTTTTAATAAACCTGAACTGTCAGCTGTCACGCAGTCTTTTCTTTTCGTTGGCAACACTTTACCGCATAAATAGAGCAAAATTCAAATCTTGCATGAATTCTCCGACACCCTTTATAGTAGAGAATTTAAAAAAAAAAATTGAGTCTCTCAATTCGATCAGTCCGTAGTGCGTATGGTCGACCACAGACTAAACGGCTGGACGTACCTTTCCAACTTCATACCTGGAATGAGTGAGCAGCTATAGTAAAATTTACACCTGAATTACTCGTATGTACCGCAAAAATGTGTCCAATGAAGCACTTTACTGCGGATAAAAACCTCAGTAAACAGATGGGAGATTGGACTAAATAATGCTACGTCAGGTTTACTATGCATTGTTTTAAAATAAAATTCTTTTTAAATAAAACATTCTCTTTGACTTACAATCGCTTACCTTTTTTATTGAACAGACTCTACTCGTATTTATATATCTAACCGAATTGTTAAAAGCAACTTGGAGTTTGTCCGGTAATAAAGAGTCCAAATTACTGTACTTCAGCATATAATTGTAAAACTCACAGTCAGACAAAGCTTACTAAGGCAACCATAATAATAATATGTTGCCTATTGGCCGAGATAAGTATAATGTAACGTCATCAGCATAAAAACGGTAGGTATTTAGAAATAGAAGGTTGATCATTAGTAAAAGTGGAATAATATGGGACCAAGAACTGAACCTTGGGGTACGCCATGCTTAACAAATTTAAATGCCGAAGAGTTATTAGCTATTAAATACGATACCACACGATCATCCATGCCCATGTCATAGCTGTAGAACAATTATGGCCCGCTTTAAAACCGAACTGAAGAGGATAGAGTAAAGAGTGTTGATTAAGATGACTTATATAAACTCGCTTCGTTATTACCTTCTCGAATACTTTTGACAGGCAAGGTGATATGCCTATCACTCTATAATCAGTAGCAGAGGTAGACCTAACTATTAGCAATAGGTATTACCCTTGCTAGTTTCCAACTTTGAGGAAAAGTTGAGGTCATTAAACAACAATTGATGATGTCAGTTAAGTTCCATCTTCACCAATTGCATTCGATTTGACGGCAAAATTATTTGAAGAATATCTAAATTAGTTGCTCAATCGAAGAAAAATTCATGAGGTTAGTTACTTCGACTCCGGCATTCGAGAGAAAGTTGTCGTTTAAATTATCAGGATCAATAATACTCTTAGCATTAACACCTATTTGGAGAAGGTAACGACGTAGTGTCTTAGGTGGAAGCGATGTGTTTAATTTAGAGTTGTAATTGTTTCTTTTAGAATTAGATGCTAATAGCATGCTTCCACCTGCTATTTCTGCACTTAATTGTGTTTATCACGTCCACCGTAAACCAGGGACAGTTTATGTTATGGATTCTAACAGTTTTCATTGGAAGAGAATTATGAAACAAATTGGAAATTAGCGACTTTCTAAAGAAACTCATTCGCGCGGATTTGTAGACTTTCCCTATGACGCACTTTTGCTGGACGATCAACTGCTGTAGTTTATTTCAGTAAGCAGTAAGCAGTTATACCAACAAAAAAAACCCGCGCAAGATCTTATGTCATCCAATCATTGCTGTATAAAGGACCAGAAATTCAAAAGAGCATCGACAGTGGAAAGGCCAGTTCTAAACCCAAACTGCATTGGGCTAAAAAGAAAATTTTTCCCAAGATATTCCAAAGCCCTGTTCTTAACCGAATTTTCAAAAAATTTCGCAAGTGAAGACAATAGTGAAATCGTCGTGTAGTTATTTTTTTCTTTTTCTATACCCATGTTCCCATGGAACTGAATCAATAGTAGTTTGAAGAAGGCATAAGTTTTTAGATAACTAATACCATAGGTGATGAAAAAAATCGTGGCTAGATATGCTATCAGGAGATAATTGGTCTAAAAGCAAGATAGAGGACGTTTCAGCGACAATTAAGAGGCTAGAAGCAAAAATTGGAAAGAATTACTATATGTCGGACTAAAGGTAGCAGTAGACAGCCCAGACGAAGAACGGAGATCAGACAGCATGAGAATGGTTTTTATACAAATTCGAGTTAAAAACACCACAAACTATAATGTGCTCAAATAATAAAGAAAACTAGTTCAAGGGTGCCTCGATTAGGACAATATACACAGGAAAAGATCTATTTATTACAAACTACCAGCAACAAAGAGGTGGAACAAAAAGTGTTTGTTTTGATCAGACCCTTTAAATATGATCACAGATACTCCTAATATAATATAAGATAATGTGTATCTGTAAGCATTGGAATAAATAAATAAGCAATAATATTGTGTTTTGATAGTTATTGTTGCTACGTAAGCTTCCTGGGGACCAGAATCTTATAATTTTGACATACACCTTTGCCATCTCTCCCGATATAGGAACCAGACACCACAGATGGTACCTTATTCTAATATTTTAAAGATCAAGCTGAATTTCCTTAGCGTTTATGAACTATAAAATGTTTGACTTGATGGGGTCCTTGAAAATTTCTCGCGTCTCAGGCAGTACATTTGCGATAACAGCTAAGTCTCTTTATAAGAATACGGTTGTTTATGATTGAAATCGATGCACTACTTTTTTCGTCATTTGGTGATCCACTGTCACCTTGAAGAGTTTGGGGAAAATTACTCCGTAACCCGTGATAGAAAGTCAATATCTGTGTTTTTCCGAGGCCACAAGTGTCTTGAGAATCAGCCCGACGGGGGTATATCCAGATTCTGAATAAATGCCTAGACAGTGTAACAACTACTGACACTGTGCCCTACCTGGACTTTAAAAGACCATTCTCCTGTTAATTTTTAAATCGAGAAGAATGGGTAAGTGGCATACTGATGGCTCTAAGATCAATATTGGCGTAGGTGCAGCCATTTTTTTTTACAAACTGAGCCTATTTATTTACAGTCAGGAGGTCCTAGAAGTGACAATTCCTGCCCGTAAACAGCTCGGCAGCAATAAAAACCATTTTTGTTATACAAGTGAAATTGAGGCTTGTGAAGTGCTATCGCGAAGAGCTTAGAGTTCTTGGCACATGGCATGCAGTAAAACTATGGGTCCCTCGACATGCTTTGTCTCCACCTGTATTTGATAGCGTCAGATTTTCCATGGGACTAGTCCACTTTCGCACTCGTACAGTTGCAGGAGTACTCAAAGGTCTTAGCATACACAAATCCGCTGGTCCAGATGGTATCCCCACCCTAGTTTTGAAGAGGTGTTCTTCTACGCTGGCAAAATCTCTGCGTAAGCTTTTCTGTCTACCCTACTTTTCAGGGCTCTTTCCGAGTAGATGGATAACAGCATTTGTCCAGCCCGTCCCTAAAAATGTGAATCTTCCTCCCCGTCCAAGTACCGACCCATTGCACTTACGTCCCTTCTTTCCAAGGTCATGGAAACGTTGATAAATCGTCAGCTTATGAAATATCTCGATTCACGACAACTCCTTAATGACCGGCAGTATGGTTTTCGTATCAACAGGTCCACTGGTGATTTGATGGCATATCTCACCGAGAAGTGGAACCAATCTCTCCATCACTTCGGCGAAACCAAGATGGTTGCCCTTGATATTTCAAAGGCATTTGACAGAGTTTGGCATCAGGCTCTTTTATCAAAAATGCGTGCATATGGCGTCGATGAGTCTCTTCTTCAATGGATTTGAAATTACCCTTTGGGGCGTTCAATACGAGTTATTTTGGACAGCTTCAAGTCTGCAATTCACCAAATAAATGCTGGTGTTCCCCAAGGCTCTGTTTTGTCTCCGACTCTATTTCTTATTTTTATAAATGATCTCTTGTCTCCAATCCATTCCTTCGCTGATGACAGTACCCTCAGTTTTTCATATTCGTTCCCTAACTCACGTCCTTGCTCTTCGGCCGTAGAAGGGAAACGGCAACGTATGTTAAACACATTAAATTCCGACCTGGTCAGCATAATTAAACAGAGTGGAATTTAATGCTTCCAAAACACAATGCTGTCTTCTGTCTCTCAAGCGAACCCAAAACTCTCAAACATTTTCCATAGATGGTACTTGCATCATTGAAACCGAAAGACTTGCCATTCTCGGTATGTGTATTAATAACCATCTTCGATGGAACGATCACATATTCGAGGTCGCCAAAAATGCTGCAAAATGTCTAGGATTCCTTAAACGGTGCAAGAAATATTTTACCCCGTCTGATCTGGCCTCAATTTATAAGGCATTCATTCGCCCTAAGCTGGAATATAACGCCCATATCTGGTCCGGTGCACCCAAGACCGTTCTGCACATTCTTGATAGGGGACAAAATCGAGCGTTAAAACTTATAGGTGATAGAGACATTGTGAATTCCATTCATTCACTAGAACATCGGAGAAATGTCTCCTGTCTCTCCCTGTTTTATCGTTTTTTTAATAAAAAATGCTCCAGCGAAATAGCCAGCTGCATTCTTCAATACTTCACCCGCAATACGCAACATGCTTCGAATGCACATCAGTTCACCCTAAAGCCTAACTTCGGTCGTACTGTTAAATATAGGGATTCGTTTATAAGCCGAACGACACGAATGTGGAATGATCTACCAAGCTTTGTATTTCCCCATCACTACAACCTTCAAACATTCAAAGCCAACGTGCATAGGCTCCCCCTCTGTTCCTCTTCCCCCTTTTTCCTGACGCCCGTGCCTTGAAACAGTTTAAGGGTATTCATATCCACTTCGGCGCGCGCATATTATAAAAAAAAAAAATTAGAGTACCTATATACTAGACAAAGAGCTTTCTCTTGCTGAACTGTAAAGAAATGGATCTGCGCAATACCTTGAGCAAGCTGATCACTCAGTAAAAGTTCTGCCGTGTAAGCTTAAACATGGAGCAAGGAATATGTCTCTCGCGAAAGCGAACAGCAGATGAAGCTTCCTGAGCGCCTGTAAAATAATGAGAAAACTATGGCCAGAAATAATATAGTTGGACAGGACAATCCTTTCACCCTTGTAGGAGTGATTACAGATCACAATACTCCACTATACTATATGATAAACTAGGGGGTCGAGTGTGGCGCAGATGGTTCTTCTACCCCCGCTAACGCTTCTAACCTAAACAAAGAAATCTTCGAATTTACAATAGAAGTAGAAAGAAAATAATATCTGTGTGTTTTTCAAAACATTATGTATATTGTATTATGAAATGCATTGGGATATGGAAAATTAAACCAACAATTTGCTGCATAGGTAGCACACATGCAAACAAGGGAGATACTTACATTCTTTTGGCAATAAAACTAGGAATTACAGGTACGAATAGTATAACATATAATACGAGTACATAACTGTGTCGTTTTACATCTCCACTCCCATTTATTATTAAAAAAAAAAATTCTACTTGGTTGCTAAAAGTAACAAATATTACTTAATGAATTGCTTTCCCAAGCTAAACGTTGCCTATAATCCTAGTTTTTCCCAAATCCACATTGCTTTCCTGAAAATTCTGTAAACATCGTTCACTTAAAATATCTACACTACTCGTAGATTCTTTGTACATTTTTCTCCAAAACAATGGAATCTGAATTGATATTGCAATGACTTCCGCATTCGCAAATACACAGATCATTAATGTACGCTTCGATTTCACGTAAGTGGCCACTACCCATTTCATATTACTAGCCAATGCAAGACTCAAAGCGAATTGCAGTTGAAATTCCACACCAACTATCGGAGTCAATTCTAATTAACAGCGCACATGATCCACCGAATGATATCCATTCACATCACACCCGGAATCTGTATGCAACGCCAGTTTAATTGTTCACCGTCATTGTAATCGCAGATTGCCATTTGCAACCATACTTCCTTGGTCAAAGAATGTTGGCCGTTCTCTCCCCCAGAATAGTATACAGAGCTTGGCACACTACTCCCCAACTCGACTATAGGGTAATTAATCGTTTAGTGCACTATGGCGCAATGACAATTGTTGTGAAATTGCTATTCACCGCACCATCCTCTACCAACTGTGATTCTCGCTAATTTGGACAACCATATCTGCCAAACATCGTCGTTAGACCGCCATTCAAGTGGATGACTCAGAGAATACACGTCATTGTAACACTTTGCCATTAACCATATGCTAGCATGTATGCCCGTGGTGGCAAGGGTGCTGGGATCAAGTGATCCGTAAAATTCATCGATTAACTCGATAACACCTCAAAACACACGGGAAATAATCGATGTTGGGGTCCGTCTGATAAAATCTGCACTGCATCTTCCCATTCTCCGGCGAAACCCACCGCTCCGGTTAGAAGCAATTTAATGGGTCGGATATAATTGAATTAAGAAGTCTGCTTTTGACAGCTTCCATCGGTTGTCAATGATTTTCCATCGCGCAGGGACGTTGTAAAACAAAAATCCTAGAACCACCACCGTCGTCGTCGTCGTCGTCGTCTTCTCGGGAACTAATCCATTTCGTTTCAACACCACTGAAGGTTTCGCTTTAATTCTTCAAGGACCATCTCGGCCAGTAGTCGTGTCGAGACGAGACGAGACGACTGCCGGTCGAGAAAGAGGATAAGGGTGCGATAGGATATCCGCTATAGAAGTGCGATTGATTTCCTATTTCCAGTTTCATGCTTCACTGATTGGTACATTGGTTGGTGTTGGTATTGGTGGCCAACGATAGTGGGTGGTGGGCGAATAGAGAAGGACCAACTGGACGAAATCCGAGGATACAAACGAAATGGTTGGTTGATTTGTGATTTAGGTAGCCCCAGGGAGTTGTTTGAATTATTTATCGAATCGATGCGACCGGCGACATTAAGTGGGACAATGTGGTGTCGGTCGTTCTGTCGGTCAAGTCAGTCAATCAGTTACAGATGAGAACGCTGCGTGCCGTCTGCAGCAGGACATCTATTCTTCTATTTGGATGGACTTTCAGATAAGAATTGATGAAGGTTCTGGGTGATGGCTTAAAAGGGGGGACAGCAGCCCGAGAGAAGTGTTCTATGTACTCGTACGTGTATATGCCGTATGTTATGGGTGAACTATTCATTCAACACTCACGCCTTCCGAAAACGAAGCAAAGTAATTGGCAATTGTTGCTCAAAGTGTCAGTTAATGGGAGGAGTGATTGCAGTTTGAGGAAGTTAATACATATCCGGACGTAGGTATATAGTGTACGTGTGAGGAATCACTAAGAGACAGTTCTTCTCTTGGGTGGTGTTGGGAACAAGACGGTCATCTGAAAGACAACGAAGTGCTGCCTATACAAGAGAAATGGTATTTTCACCGAGTTGCTGATCATTGGGTCAAATTAGAGAGTTTTTTTCGCCTCCTCGGAATGAAAACTTTCCGTGACGACGTCTACATCTCAGGAATAGGACAACCTTTTGGAATAACATTAAATCAAAGAAAGTCTTAAACTTCGTATTACGCTAAAATAAAATTTGTCCTTGCTACTACATTATTTGAGTTGTTGGGAAGAAGAAGAGTATTGTAATTTTTGCGACGAGTCTTTGGAACAACCAGAGAAAAGAGAAGGGAACAAGTTTCGAAGCCTAGACGTTTGACAAAATTCTTCTATTTAGCTATGAGAAAGCTTCCCCTATTTACGTTGACTATTATCTGCAGAGGCTCTGCATAGACGATTTGGCTGCGTATGTTTGAAACTGTCTAACGAACTATCTCTAGAATAGAGCACTCCAAAATGGCTGATTTTAACAAAGAATCCTGGACCATCATGGCAAAGAAACTCAATAGGGCTGAACAGTGAGTGGAGTGAAAGTGCATGTAGTGAAATGAGTTCACAGATGACTTGACCTCTAACCGCAATGCAAACGCATATTGAGACTTATCCCCCTCATCGCTGAATCTCCATATCGTGTTTTTTCTAGGTCGAACTTCCTAAAGAATTTTTAGAGCTTATAGCGTCTGGTGAGGATGCTAGTGCAGCCGTTAGCCTTTTTCCTGTCTCCTTGTCAACGTTTCTGGCAGTGTAAGGATGCTTCGGCAAGACATGGGCCTTATCACTGATAAAGGTTCTGGATCTACTCGTATACAGTCATAATAAGACCTTTCCTAGCATGTGCGTCGGTTGCTTGATGGAAGGTACTTTCGCGTAAATACGAGTACATGACTGCCTTTTGCACTGAACTCCAAAGAAAAGCTTGTCTCGGCTACACGGGAGTTTTTCCGAGTACGTCTGGCTCTGCTCCAGATGAACTGCTCAATCTACTTCCTCTTGATACTTATATCAAAGGTAGTACTATTAAAGCAATCTATCGTCTATCTTACTCCCACTGGAGCTTTGATGGCCTTGCGCGACACTTATGTCCTACGACCCCTGTATTATGGATATGCTGTCTGAGGCAATGACACTAGAACATCCGATGTTCTGCAAACTTAAAGTCGAATCTGAACCAGGAAGGAATTATAGCCGAACGTTCATGGATGGCTCCAAAACCAGTTAGGGGTCCGTTGCTGGTGTCTTCTTGGAGGACGACAATATCAGGCTGCATTTTCCGTTAGGCAAATATGCGCCTGTTTTCCAAACGGAGACTTATACAATCTTAATGACCATGAACTACGTTGTAAGGGTCGGCATATTTGCGTCTGTAGTAACAGTTAGGCTACGCTTGCTCAACCCTTTAACCCCATATCCATGGTAGTTCCAGAATGCAAGAACTCTCTGAATTCGGTCGCAAGGTTGAACTCTGTGATTCTTGTCTGGATCCCATGCCACACTGGATCATGGGGAATGGTCGAGGTTCAGAGGAGATTTTCTCAGGATCCGAAATTGGGTTGGGTCTTCCTGCATCCTCGGTCAGAGCCTCCATTGATGATTGAGCTTCTTATGAACATAATTGTGTGTGATATGGTTCTACAGTATGCGGGTAGCCTGAACGAATACTCCCGGACATCTGCAAGGAATCCGCGGCATTCTTGCTCTCCCTTAACAGAAAATACCGCAGAAAATTTATCAGCGTTCTTACAGGCCACTTTGCTTTTGTTAAATACATCAGTGTGGTAGGCTTAAGTAATATAGCAGTCTGCGACGCTTGTGAAGAGGGTGACGACTTTGCGGAACTCTTCCTCTGTGATTGTCCTAGTTTGGCAGATTTTTGGAGCTGATGTGGTGAGTGCTGATACCGTAAGCTTCTTATGACTGAAGTGTTTACTCGACTTTCTCCGAAAAATGAGGAAATTCTATTAATATGGGTAAAATCGGGTTTAATTCTTGGTAGTACAATGGACCAATTTCGTCTGAGTGGTCCAGTTCAGCATTTCCCGACCCGAAAAGAATATTTAAAAAAAAGATGCTGCTACGAGAGCAAGGTAAAAAGTTCTCAGGGAAGCACTTTGCATCCAATGCAGAAGTTGAGAGGGCCGTAGAATATTTTCACAGCCTTCCAGACTCATAACTTCCGAGAAGGAATACTAGTGTTGGAGAAACGCTGGACCAACTATGTTGAAGTCAAGGGAGATTACATACAGGGTCTTCCAATAGGCACTTCCGAAATTTGACAGTTGATAGCGGTCATATTGTTGAAGCTACATCTGTCAAATTGGCTGTCATTTATTCAGTCTGTTTTGCCAAATCACCATGGATGGATATAGCGTTCAACAACACGTGCAAATAATAAAATTGTTTTATCAAAATGGGTGTTCTGTTCGGGTAACGTTCCGTGCGCTTCGCCCATTTTACGGTCGCCATAATAGTCCTTCCGAGAGGACTATTCACAGTGTGATGGATAAATTTGAGTCCACTGGTTCAGTAAATGATCAACCAACACCCGTACGTCGACGAAACGCAAGATCTGCCGAAAACATCGCCGCTACCCGTGAGAGTGTACAGGAGAATCCGAGGCAGTCGATTTCGCGTCGCTCACAAGAACTCGGCCTTTCGCACACCACAACTTGGCGAATTTTACGTCGTGACTTGGGCTTGCATCCGTACAAAACTCAACTGACCCAGGAGCTGAAGGTAAACGACCATAGACAACGACGTGTGTTCGCTGAATGGGCTCTGGAGCAGTTGGAAACTGATACTAATTTTCATCGAAAAATCATCTTCAGCGATGAGGCCCATTTCTGGATGAATGGGTACGTCAACAAATAAAATTGTCGAATTTGGGACGATACCAATCCACATGAGATCCAAGAGCGTCCCGAAAAATTCACTGATTGGTGTGGATTTTGGGCTGGCGGCTTCATCGGTCTATATTTCTTTGAGAACGACGTTGGCCAGGCCATCACCGTCAACGGCTAGCGCTCTAGGTCAATGATTATCAACTTCTTTTGGCCTGATTTGGATCATATGGACACTAACGACATGTGGTTTCAACAGGACGGCGCTACGTGCCACACAGCTCACGATTCGAGGGCATGGTCATCTCTCGTGGAGGTGATGTGAACTGGCCCCGCTAGACTTTTTCTTGTGGGGTCTGAAGTGGGGTTTCTGAAGTCGCAGGTCTATGCGAATAAGCCGCAAACCACAGCGGCTCTCAAAACTAACATAACCCATGCCATCGGTCAAATTTAGCCTGATTTATGGGCCAGAGTCATGGTAAATTGGACATTTCGCATGCGTGCCACCCACAGAAACTGCGGCGGACATTATAAAATTTGTTATATTTCATACATAATGGCATCGATAGACCTTTCAAACGAATAGAAAATTTCGATGATATCTCACACACACTTTGTTTTATTTAAATTTAAAGATAGGAAGCGCTTAATGAAAGACATTTTAGAAAAATAAAATTATTTTTTAACTGAAATTCGCAGCCTTTCATTGTCAGGCCGATAACTTTTCACCTTGAATCGTATGTCCACTGGATGAATGGGAATTTGGTAATATGCTCTCAGCAAATCGATAGAGATAAATAGTGTTCTACCATACAACTGATGCGTAAAATCTTGAATGTGTGGGATTGGATGCCTATCCGGCTGAGATACTCTACCAACCTTTCGGTAGTTCCACATGAGCTCCAATCGTAATTTTTCTTTCGACAAGTACCTATATAAGAAATCCAATTTAACTTTGGCTAATTTTTGGCTCTTCTCCTGATAACCGATGTGGCTTGCTTGGCGCAAATTGTTTACTACAACTTGATGCGTGTATGTGCAATAGGTTGAACGTACGTATATTAATTGGACACAATGTTAAAACCTTTGATTATTTGGTAAACAACGGCACCGACTATATTTTTCGACAACATGTCCACTAGTCATTTAATTACGGCACTCCCGACGGAATGCATTACGATGTGTGTAGATCAACCAGTCCTTGGTTATAAATATTGCACAGCAAACCAAAATTTCCAATAAGGCCGCTGCTAGCTTCCTTCTCTCCAATTTTAAATGCAAAACTGAAATACCAGCCCCATATAAATTCACTTTGTTAACTTATCATAGCTGAATAAACGGTCTTTTACAAACCACCTCGAAAGTTGGGATTACAAGCTTTTCGCCACCCTATTGCAACTAATACGAAAAACAATATTGGCACCTTTCATAAAGGCAGGTCTAATCTGGATTTGAAGCTAACAAAAAGTTTTATAATTGGCGTCTGTACGAGGCATGTTTCAAAAAACCAACTGCCACGCGCTTTACTTATTTTCCGCTTTTTCTCATCGTCAATCACATCTCCCGTAATCCAGTAGATACCAGCATTTATCTTCTATTTATAGTATCTACAAATAAATACGACCAACTTTGAAAGTATCAATAGTTGAACCTACCAACACCAATGTCCTCTGCAAGGCTACGGATAGGATATTTTTCCAAGAAATGCGCCGTGAACTCTATCAATCACTACAGCAGCGCAGAGATCTAACGTGACGTGTCCTTATAGCGTAACCATTGTACGTATGTATCTCGAAATGAAAACATCCACATTTGAGGTTATCGAACAACTATCACGGTTATCCAGGTGAAATTCGACCTCTTGTGAACGTGTGAAACAATGCTCGACATCAAGGACATTTCTGTTCACCTTATTTTTGCAACAATTCTTTGCGCTCTTTTTCTTTCTCTCTCTCGAGTAGTTCAGCTTCTTCAACTACGAGGATACGCACGTATACATGTGTAATATCACAAAAAAAAAAGGAAAACCTCACCTATTCCCCCCTTAAATGTTATACATCTTGACAAACCAAAAAAAGAAAACTAGGAACACACGAACACCCATGTATTGTAGATACTTGTATCCTCGTATCATTGTTACACAATGAATAATATAAAAGTTTGTCCTTTCTTTTGGCATGACTGTACGACAGTGTGTGGGAGAAAAGCAATGGAAAACACTTGCACATTGACCATATATATTCCCCATGGTCGAATGGTTTCTTTTTATCTTCACGTACCGTCCTAGGATCAAATTCGACGCCAATTCAAGTAGGGTAGAGGGGGGAGGCCATTGGGTAATGCCGCGCATAGAGGTGTCACTACTTTTGCTTGCTTATGACTTAGATATTCAATTGAACATAATTTCTTGTTAATTTGTTGGTTTTTGGCGTCACATGGAATCGTATGCACTCCCATTATGGGTAAGGGATTCTAATCATCCATCATCTAGCTGCTCTACCGATTTGAATCAATAAATGCGATGAATACGAGCATAGTTGTCCTTGGATATAAGATATGTTTAACATATCACAATGACACCATGCATCAAACCTGCCAAAGTCAGACCGCACACCAGTCGGGTTACTAAACCGATTACAGTGAAAACTTTGGTTGTACACCTAATAACACTTTTTATTAGGGACTTTTAATTAATTTACAATGTGATGATATTGCAGTCAAAGTACCATGGAAGCCATGTCCTTGCTTGCCCTCAAGGATGACAACAAAGAAACAGAATCTCAGGTCAGTGTTTGTCATTCTCATCATGCGACAACATGTATTTCCAGGAAATCCTAGACCGTTGCTTCAGATGGGACGGTTGTTGTGTGTAACAGTTTTAATTATGATTAAAAAAAAAAAGTCCAAACACTGACGAGGATACACACGACATACAGCTCAAAGCTTGTCATTGTTGTTACCTGGATAGGTCTGCTGTCATTCAAAGATGCTTTGTAGAATGCTACTCATTGTGTAACAAGTTACAAGTTGGATGAATAAAAAATTCATGGGAAACAAAAATGATAAGGGATGAACTCAGCTGTTAAACCAATTCCCGTGAAATTGTATTAAGTTAAGTTCTATGCGCGAAGGTTTTATTCTAACGAGTTCCCGCCAAGTCCTTATGATTTAATAATGAAATAAATTATATCAGTTCCTTTGCCAACATTAAAAGCCGGAAGAATCATGCCTGAGATACGCAATAAGTATTTATAAACTGAAAGGGGACATTTGTAACCAATTTGCTACTCCAATATAAAGAAAAGAAGAATATTCGAGCCTCAGAAAGCTTGATTTATAATACTCTTCAAGTCAAACTTTATGACCATGATATCAAATATTCTTGGTTTTCAAGTGGCAATAAAACCCATTTACACAGAGCTTAAAAATGATAGAAAATATCCTGCAGAACCTAAGATCCCAGGAATTTTAGGGTTTCATCCCAGATTTTTGCGAATACGCGTAGTTAAATATACTGAGCATTATTGGTGACCAGATAGCAATGATAGTTTTTACAATTGTTATGTTTCAGTAGCTGTCAAAGCTACCAATGACATCCAGCTTTCAAAATATTCAGTAAGATTTCCCATTTCATCGTGCATCGTTTGTATCGAAATTCTGGCTCAGTTGTAAATACGCAACGTGAATTTCCTCGTGAGGTCGGTCGTCATCATGGCTTCAGTGCGCAAACAATTCGTCGCATTGTGGAAAAGTTTGAGCGTGAGTACACTCTTATGGACCTTAAGCCACCAACCTGACGCAAGAATTGAAGCCGGGCGACCATAGACAATCCCGTGAGTTCGCTAATTGGGCGCTGGAAATGTTGACACCCCTCGATTATTTTCTCTGGGGTTAAGTCAAGCCCTTGGTCTACGCTAACAAGCCAACCACTGTGGACGAGCTCGAGGCCAACATTCGAGACGCTATTGCCGGAATAACGCCGCACATATTGGACCGAGTCATCAAAAATTGGACCGACCGCTTGAAGCATTGCCAGCGAGGCCGAGGCTGCCATTTAAATGATGTGCTATTCCATACTGACATGAATGTAGCTTCAAAATAAAGCCAGAATATATATAATTGATATCTCACACCGTTGTTGTTTTATTTAAATTTCTTTTCCTATCGTTCTTATCTGGTCACTCTATAGAATATGTGTCCGTTGGTAGTAAAAAAAAAAACTGGCTACACAGCATTCTATGCTATGATTCATTCTATGAGTATGCAAAATTTCAGCTTCCTAGGACATCAAAGGACCCTTAAGGAAATTTAAAAATCTGGCTTCATTAAGTTCTTTCTAAGATCCAATCTATCAGTGTCTGGAGTTTCAGGCTTTGAAGCTTCGCGAGGAGTGCTAAAATCTACACTCACATTGAAAAATTGTGTGCATGTAAACACTCTGAATTTCTAAAATCATCGTAGGAAAACACACTATACTTCGAAAGTCAAAAATTGAGTTAAACTGTATTCTTACTCGTCATCTGCGCTATCAGTTCGCTAGCTTTTCTGAGTTATGCTAGAACTTTTATAGGGTTGAACAAAGTGCTTAATATTTTGTACAAATCCAGAAAAAATGTTCTGTTCAACACCCTGTAGTCCAGTCATTTTAAATTTCTTTCGCATTATCATCATCCAAGTTTGCAAAGTTTCAGTTTTTTATGTGTAGGGTAGAGAACTTCTAGACAGATGTAGGGAAACTGAGGATCTGGATTGCGATTGGTCGGGAACCTACAGATCGGTCTAAACATGGTTTGGGCCAGTAGCGCAACAACCAAGTGCGTGATCAAGTGCCTACTTTACCTTCACTGGATGGTCCCTGGTAACTACTACAATTCTAGACTAGGTAACTTGTCCCAGCATTCTACGTTACAGCTTATTTCGAAAGAGTAACATTGTCTCGTATAAGGACTGATGAAACGTTGACGACCTTTGGCTATCTTACCCGGACAAAGATTGGTTCTGGAACGTGAAGACCCTTCTGGACTCTGCCCAAGAAGGTCATTGCAATGACCTACAATTGGAAAGTGAGTTTGAGCTCGAAGTCTTGGGATTAAGTGAGATAAGGTGGTTTGATACAGGAGAGATCCAATCTCCAACAGGTAACACTGTCTCACTCTATTCATGAAAACCGTCCGAATGTGAATGTGAACTTGGAGTCGGGTTATTTTTAACTTCAAATGCACGCAAAGGCCTCATATCTCAGAAACCTTTCAGCGAAAGAATACTGATGGCCAGATTCAGTTACGTTCTCACGAACTTAGCGCCTGAGGAAGGCAAAGAGAATTTCTACAGCAGCCCGTCCATACAAGCGATAACACCGCTCTTCGAGCAACCAGGTATGATACCGACAGATTAAGGGATCCCGTAGACTATCGTGCCGCCGGACATTAATGAGCACTGGAATGCTATGAAAAATGCACTCGTTACCGGAGTCTTGTCGGAAGACCACGGTGACTTGGTTATCTGCTGATACCTGGAGACAGACTGAAGAGCGGAAACAACTTAAAGTTCATATTGTAGCCACCACTGCAGAGGGTAGAAGCGAGCTCGGAAATCCTCATGAAAATGAAAGAAGCCTAGCGGAGCGTGCACCGTGACAAAATGAAAATTACCGAAGAAGGTTTGGAACAGCGAAATCTTCCCTGAAGAATGGAGGAAAGGAATGCTTGTCAAGCTTCCAAAGAAAGGCAATTTAACGGGGTGTGAAAACTGAAGAGGTATGATATTTACGTGCCTCCTGCAGATACAAACAAAAATAGCCAACAAAATGTTCGAGCGCATTAAAGAACATCTAGAAAGTATTCTCGACAGTGAAGAGGCAAGTTTCCGTTCTGGATCCTTCTGCGTTGACCACATTAACACCTTAAGGAACATTGTCGAACAATGCTTCGAGTATAGATCTCCGCTACACTTGCTGTTTATTGATTTTGAAAAAAACGTTCGACAATGTAAATAGTGAGTTTATATGCCGTGTCTTATGCAGGAGAAGCATTCGAAATAATTTGGTAGATATTATAAAAGCAAGTTATGGAGGTGCGAAGTGTCACGTGCTGTATAGGTTGTCGGAAAAGATTGATATCTGAAGCGGTGATCCCCGAGGTTGCATACTATCACCACTACTCTTTTTGGTGGTGATCAGTAATGTTTTATGGAGTGCTCTGTCGACAAGAATTGGCGGGAATCCAATGAAGCCTAACAACATATCTCAAACACCTCGACTGTGCTGAATATGTTTGTCTACTATCGCACAGAATTATGGACTGGTTTGGTAGCAGGGGCAAACTTAGTAGGACTGAGGATCAAATCTGGCAAAACAAAAATTCGAAGTCTTCCTTCGAACTCATCAACAACTTATATAAAATGTGGAGAAGCAGTGCAATCAGCTTAAACACCAAGCAGAACAGTCCGCTCTAATGTGGAATCGGTACTTTTGTATGGTTGCAGTACCTAGAAAGTGGCCGTCAATGTCACAAAAAAGCTGCAAATTTGTGTTAATCGCTGTCTAAGAAACATTTCACGAGTTCTGATCAAAACGTATCTCAAACGAAGAGCTTTATGAGAGAACGGGTCAGGAACTTATAGATGGCATTATACAAAAGCGGATTGATCACACCCTACGTAAGGACGAAAATTGTATTACAATGGAACTCACTAACACCACAAGCACGACAATCGAAAAGGGTTCTTGGCAACTGGGAAAGAGGCGGTTGGAGTTGAAACATATCGCCAGGAACCGAACACGATAGCGCGTAGTTGTGATTGATGCCCTGAGACGCATAATTTAACACAGGATCTAAGAAGAAAAAGAATGTACTTATACACATCCCTGAAGATAAATATTGTGTCTAACACACTGTACTTGAAACATTTTAAATTCGGTTCTATTTTATTCTTCTTCTCTGTGGTTTTTGCTATAAGTGCAAAATTCAGCTTTCTAGGCTTCTGCCTGAACTTCAGCTCATGTCTCACTACTTCAACTGATTTATATGGGTTTAGTTGTTTTGTAAACAAATCAAAATCCGTTCAATGGTTCTTGAGTTAAGGGCATCAAAAGTGAAAGTTCCGAAACTGTTTGTTCGATATTCAGAAATCATCTTCATTCCTTCAGATAAACCATAAAGCAATGTATTTGTTAGTTTAACAGCGCAGCATGTTGAGCCTAAAAAATATATTATTTAGCCATAATTGACCCCCACTGTGAGGCCATTTTCAGAAAAGATGTGATCTACGCCAAAAAAGCCATGACCCGCATATAAAAAATTAGGACACATTTAGTAAGTTAATCAGTATACATTACTTCGATATTTCCAGTCTTACCCCATCCCAAAAGGTATATTAATTTTTGACACATATAGTATATAGTTCGTAACTTAGAGGAATAATTACAATTGACCCCAAAAGTATATATACTTGCCCGTATGTCAACATGGGCTTTAAATTTTGATGAAACGCCCGCTTTTTGGCTGCGTTCTTTTCAAAAACTCATATTTTGTTTTCACAAAGCTCTTTACGTTTATGGTTTAATATTATTGTGAATATCTCTTCAGAATACGTGAACTTCGGTTACAAATGGTGACCGCCAAACCCACTTTATTCTCAGAAAAGGTTGTAACAACAGGTTTCAAGTTCATAGCGCCACACCCACTACAGTATAGGTGGGCTAAAAAATAAGGGTCAGCAGCACCCTCTAAAATCCAAAATCTGAGAATGAGAACAGACATTCGATGTGTTAACTCAGCGTAATAAGTTCTTATTCAGTGAGAGCAGTTTGTAAAAAAAATGGTAGAGTAGGCCATTGAAATCAACTGAGTTGGCTTTTAAGCTCCACGATTTTCGTTTAATGAGTGCATTTTGCTGCATTCACGATGAGGTTTGTCGATTCGAGTAGGATTTGTCGATTTGAGTAGGTAGTCGCAGTAAGTCATTCATCATATACAATATAAATGAGTTGAAAGTATAAATATCCGTACGCCGGACACTTCAGTAGGAAAGGTATCACACACATCATGACCTCAACTAGAACTGATCTGTCATAAAGAAAATTTGTCATCCAAAACGAGAATCGTTGTTGCAGTTCGTAAGAGGATAGCTTTTTTAAATATTTTGCAATGATGGAGACGGAAGGATCTACATGCTGATCATTGAACACGGTCGAGTAAACTCAAGCATGCTGTGTAAGCTTCGACCCCAGCATGCTAGTTATATTTTAGTTTCGGAACTAAAGGCAGTAGTGGAAGTGCAGTCTTTTACATCTTTTGAGGAATCCGAGACATCTGGCTCCAGCTTTAGCAGCATCTGCAATCGGCTGATTCCAGCGAGGGCCTGAGGTATATGCATGCCAAGCATTGATAGGCCATTAAACTTAGCAACAGCAACTCCGTTAATTTGGCGTTTGTCTACGTTAGTATCCCATTTCAGAGATATCAATTGATTTTGACGCGTTGAACTCAACTCGGTGTTGCACAGTCCAATTGATAGCTATTACACATTCTCAACAACTTGGAGCCTTGGATGTGAGGTCTATAAAGAATAAATGAAGTTAAAACTGCTGTTATCTGCTAAAACTGCTGTTATCCGCGAAGAAAAAGAAGTTCGTTGATGAATAGTAGAAACAGAATCAGAGAGAGTACTGAACCCTGGGGTATAGCAGTGTTAGTTCAGAAGGGAGAAGAGGTATATATATCTAATAAAAGTTGTATTGCTTGACCACTTAAAAAGCTTGCAATTTATTTTTAGAAGATGCTACCAACACCATAAGACTACGGCTTATTTATGAGAGCGATATGCACTACTCTATCAAACGCTCTGGATATATCAAGGCCAATTACTTTACATTCACCATGCTGTTGAATGCATTGGTTCCATTTTTCAGACAGGTATACTATTTAAAGCCAAGGCAACAAATTGCCACACTCATTGATAGCCAAGCTGCCATCAAAGCCATCGCCTCGGTCAATACATCCTCTAAACAAGTGTTAGAATGCCGAAATGAGCTAGCCTCGCTAGATGGACAATTCAAAGTAACCCTGACGTGGGTTCCAGGGCATAGCAACGTTTGTGGAAACGAACTTGCTGATGAACTGGCCAGGCGAGACTCAGCCATCCACCGCTCACTTGCGGAATCCAAGTTCATGTTTCGCTTGGAGCGGTCAAGGCAGAAATCTCCTCAATCTCAGATAGACTATGCTAACAAACTGTATCATATGCAGAAGGATGTGGCCAGGCTACAACAAAACTAAAACAACCGACTTCCTAAACAGAACGCCTAAAAACGTCGCCAGATTAAATAGCGATCACTCGCGGTCACTGGCCGCAGAGACCACTCAGTCAAACTAGGTATACCACACAACATACACTGTAACAGTTGCAATATCGCAACTGAAAGAGAAGCCCTTATCCACTATTTATGTACCTGTCTAGCACTAGCTAGAGCCGGACAATGAGCATTAGGAAAACCCTTCTTTAATTCCCTAGAGGAAGTCTGGGAGAAAAACATCAAAGAACTTATTACTTTTTTGAATTCCACAGGTTGGATCTAGAGACTCCTAACACCCAGGTTACATGAGTTGTGGTAACAAAACGGCACCTAGTCTTAATTGGGTTCTTCGTACAGAACCGCCTCTCTTACCTACCTACCTATACCATTAGGTCCTCTGTGGAACGCTGATGCTGGAAACCATATAGAATGTTATTAAGAAGGTGGTTTGGTATCTGCACGACCTTGGGCAGCACTGGTCTTATTGCCCTTTCTGCGAATTGGATGGACGTGTACAATTTTCCACTTATCCGGGAAAATGTCTATGGAGTACGATGGATTGAAGAGCTTACGTAGACGTTCCGTGAGGTTAGAGGACCCTGGAGATTTGTTCCAATTAATATCTTAAAGGATTCTAGTTCGAAAACATGTTTGCACCAGATTCAGCATAATTGGATAGAGAGAGAGTAATCAGATAAAGGTGGAATTTGATGTGTGTTGGCAGGTTGCCTTTCTCCTTGGAGCCCATTATAAACAAGCGCTTACGAATCGAAATCACTGAGCCATGTGATAAACCTGTGGCCTCTTCAAGCTCGCGCACTTTCACTTGCCGATCGTCCATTATCAAACCATGGATTTTGTCGACCATTTCTGGTGTGGTGACCTCAATTGGGCGACCAGAACGTTCGGCGTCACTTGTGCTTGAACGAACGCACCGAAATTGAGTAAATCAGTGGTGAATGGTTCCAATCGATGGTGAAGAGTCCCCATAATATTTGTCAAGCTTTTGTTTGGTTTGCGTAATAGTTTTTTCTCGCAAAAAATAATGTTTAATGATCACACGACATTCACTTTTTTCCATTTGAACGAAAATGCTAGTAGGCGTCTATATAAAATGGCTGCCACAACAAAACTATTTGACAGATCTGTCTGGAAATTTGGGTGCGTTCTTTTGAAAGATGATTCTTGACAAAAAAAAAATTAAATTTAAGGTGACGACACAATTTATGTTAATGTAGCAGCGCCTTTAATTCTTTTGCAGTATTTTCATGAATTCAGTTATTTCGAGTCTGTTTAATGGAGTTTGCCATCATAACTCATAAGCTTATTCCTTCCTCAGGATATCAGCTTTAAAAGTTGGATTGCACTGACTTACTTGGAATAAAAGACTGCATTCCAAGTAATCTGTAATCATGTCATCTGCTACATCCACGTCTCTATCGGGGAAGTATAGAGACCAATTGAAAGACTTTAAGAGGGAATTTAGACCACTCCAATCGGCATTCTTGTATTACCATATTTTTCTTCTATGGTATTTCTTCCTCGCTGTATGCAGAAATGTGTATGAAAATTTAGCTGATACCAGATAATAAGACCTACCAAGTGCAGCAGAATCTTTTACAGAATATTTATCCAAAAGATAAGTTAAAGATAGGTCTAGCGTGATATCGTCGTGGAGGCATGTGTGTCATTCTGTTTACTAGCTAAGTGAGGTTGTTGAGCTAAACGAAGATCTCTGTGTAACGGCCTTCAACTATTGTTGGTCCAGAGTGGCGAAGCCAACTAGTATTGTGATCATTGAAATCTCCCGCGACGAAGAAATAATACAAAGCACTAGTTTATAATCCGCTATGCCCAATCCAACAATACGTTATTCACCAACAATGGTATAGGGTCAAGACTTAGGCTAGGAACACTCTTCAAAAAAGAGTAAAATCTGTAAAATGCCTTAAAAGAAAATTTGACAATAAGGCTCTAATAGATCTACTTATACATATTTTTTACTATCAAATAAAATAAAATAAAAATAAATAAATATTTGGCGCAACAGCTCTTTAAGTGCCAGGGCCTTAGCTTCTCGCAACCACTCGTGTTGTGTGTGTTATATTTTTCACACGAATGGAAGGGACCTACAGTTTAGTGCCGTATCCGAACGGCAACTTGTTTTGAGAAGCTTTCTCGTGACAACAATACTCTCGGAAGTTTGTCAGACGTTCGCGAGAGGTGGGATCGTGAAGAAACTTTTTGGTGTTTTCTGGGATTCGAACTTGGAACCTCTTGTGTAGTGATCCGACACACTAACCACTACGCCACGACGCCCATTTTTTACTAGCGTATTACTTAAAGGTTTAGTTTGCTAGAATACTATAAAGCGGATTATTGAGGGCAAACTAATTACTGTGTTATATTTGGCACAAACATAAGTAAGTTAATATTTTTTTAAATGCAGTCACTAAAAACCAACATGACGGTCATACTCTAGAAATATTTATATTCATAGATTTATTAAAAGATACAACTTACCCAATCATAATACAATAGCTCAGTGAATTCTCCAAATCGTTTAAACAATCAAACTCCTGTTAAGATTAACCTTACAGATGTTTTTATTAGTATTTTATTTCACACAAAACACTTTCCAATGGTGTACACACCAAAATAATACTATACCCACTTCTGTCTTCTATGTATCTGCGACGCAACACGTTTTCGCAATGACTGTACTGACAAACAAATAACAATAAAAAAAAAAAGTACACAGTACACGACGATACAACAACGACGACAAAAGCCAAAGTAAACACTTGTCCTACACAACTTGTTGTTTTGTTTTTGTTTTTCGCTATCTATACTCCTGTCAGCAGATACTTTAATATACTTCGACTTTTATATTCGATTGTTTTTGGGCAGAAAACTAAACACACGAAATAAACCGTAAAGCGTCATACGAAACAAATCTGATCATCGCACCCGCCCACATTCTAAAGGCGGTATGTACAAATCTAATAGATACTCGACTGATATGTGTATTCTGAAACCGTTTCTGGGGTGATGGTGCACACACTAGTCAACCGTCGACCGCAATTGTATACTGAAATTAATTTTTGAACAAATCATTACTTCAGGATTCAAATGAATGACCTACAATTTTTTTTCTACAAAAAATAAAATAAAAAATAAGCAGGGAAAAGGAATTAAAGACTCATACATATATAATCTATGCCATATGATAGGGTTTTGGCTGGTTGCCCACATTTGTGGAGCGACAACGACGAGTTTGCAATGAAGGAACTTCATTGAGTCCGGCGGGCTGTAATGGAGAACAACAACAGCTATAAAAGTACACAGGATGAAGGAAAAAAGCAGAAAATATGACCTACAATCGGTTTGCACACAGAAAGTAGTTGATGATGGATGCTTTCCATGCGATATATTTGAACCAGTTAAAGATTTCCTTCTCGAACAGAAGGGATTTAAACGAGAGCGAAATCGATCCTTTTTTTTTTTGAGGGACAACTGCAGAGAAGATTGTCGACAAGAATATTATTCAATTGCAATCGGGTGGGTGTGTTGAAAAGATTCCCAATATTCGAAGAAAAAAAGAACGTGCTTGTTGCTTCATTGACAACGAAATGGTAGTAGAAAAGTTGGGTGACATTCAGCAGGGCTTCCTATGGGGAAATATTTTTATTTCACTCAACCCTCCCTTTTCCATAGAAATATTTTCTATCAATCGGTAGTGAGTTGGTTTCCTTTGCAACCTCATTCCGTTCGTGTCAAAAATGTACAATAGATAGTGTCCACACACAGCCAACGCTGCACAGAGTCGAGAACGAGGTATAATGAAATACAAAAGGACATCCAACTGGGTTCGGCAGGATATTGAAAGTGTCAATGCGAATGCAGCGGTGAGAGATAGTAATGGAGGAAACTACCCCTAGAATGGATTCATAAAAAAAAACAAATATACATATATATGTATGTAGTATATTTAAAACGTGAGAATGTCACCCACTTACTACTCCCGCTTATCATCCCCACCCACACCATATCTGTTATCGCCCGACCACAGCGCGCAATTACAGCAGAAATTGAACACCACGAGGACTGAATTACATTCATTTGCTATTGCCATTGCCGTTACCGTCTGGTGCTGGCTGCTGCGCATGTATTGGTTGTTTTTCTCTAACAAGTGGTCGCCTTTTAACTTCAACCTAGGTGAGGTGAGACTCATACTTGCACACAAACCTACACACAATTTCAGGATGAAGTAACAACGACGAAGGACGAAAGCGAAAAAATAAAAAAAATAAAATAAAATAAAACGAAAACGAAAACAGCTTTCGAAGCAAAGAGAGGAAAACTACAATGGCACGGTATATGGTGGAGATGGTAAATGCAAATTGTACCGCACTAGCGAATATCCTCGAAACAATATGGCGATGAACAATTTGAAAATTTGTGGATATTTCCTTTTCTCTGATTGATGTATTAAATCTCTAACATTCTACAGGATGTTATCGGGCACACCAACACTGACAGGTATTACAGGAACAAAAAAAAAAAAAAAAAGGACGAACCATCAGTAAAGCAGAATACCGAACAACACTCTGTTGAGGCGCAGCAACACGAAACAAAAGCCAAAAGGATACGCAAGGATAATACCACAATTTTCACACAAAAATGTTTAGTTTTTTAACTTATTTACCGTTCGGGCAATCAATCAAACAAGTTTAAGGACCTTTTCAAAAGGATTTCAAACGAAACTTAATAGAAATTCCATCACAAATCACGCGCACGAAGTTAACACGGTATAGAGCAAAAACAAAGCCGAAAATTTTGACAGTCCATGGGGCACACAGAAGAAGTTGAGAACAGCGAGCGAAAAAAAAAAAACACACAACATCGAGTCAGCAGCAGTTAAATTCACACTCATACCGTTTATATGTACATGTGTGTGTGGGAGTATGCAAGGGCTGCCAGTTCGCAGTTACAAGTTCAAAGCGAAGGTGCACACATGTGTGTAGGAAGTTAAGTTAAGGGGTGGTAGTTCACTCTCGCTGAATTTGTTGAGAGAATTCTCGAGTTTTAATGCGCAGATGTGGGATTTCTGTACTCAAAAGGACATGTTTGCGTTAGAATATTGTTAACTATTCAAATAAATTCATAAAACTACAACAAAATCATTTGCATTCAAATTATATGAACAAATTAATTTAGATCGGCAAGGCGTATACGTAACTTTTTTTTTTTCTTACTAAAGATACATTTAGCATTTTCTCATTTGGAAACGTTTCTCGCTAGGATGCCGGAACATGTAGGTGTGTATAGCTGATATTATTCAGATAATGAGAGGGTGGATGATGGATATGTGTGCGTGACGGTAGAGCTCATAGTTAAGTAAAAACTGTTGCACGATTAAAATCCCGCTGGAGAGCGTAGATACGAGTACAGTTGAGAGAGTGTTCTCAGTTGTTTTGTTTGTTTTTCTCGGTCGAATGTGCAGCCATCTGGTGCAAAGTAGGAGCAAGTAAAATAGGATTTATTTTAGAGTGTTGTGATTTTGAAAATCACCGATTTGTACATCATGAAAATCTGAAAAATTGAATTAGTGAAGGATGATGGTAAAAGTATTGCGTTCGAATTTGAAGGCGGATTTTGAATATTTTGAGAGAGAAAATAAAGTAAAGTGTATATTGCTCCTTTGGGAAATAGGAAACATTGGGTGATTGCACTTAAAGTTAAAGTTGAACAAAGTCGCTGAATTTGGGGTATCCTAAGAGTCGCGAGTAGGAACCTTGGAAGTATGAAAGGTCGCAGCTACGAGCTTGAAGAAATGATGATTAGAAGGCGAGTGGCCATCTTGTGTGTACAAGAAACGAAATGGCGAAACACTGGGAATCGGGCGCGTTTCTTGGACGTTAAGACAAAAGCTTACAAGATGTTCTACTATGGATCGGAACAAGGTAAAAACGGAATTGCTATCATCCTCGCGGCAGAGCTACTTAGCAAAATCTTGACCATTTCAAAATCCAGTGACCGTTTGATGTCTCTCAAATTGGTGATACAGGGTGAGCTGTGGAATATTGTAACCGCATATGCTCCCCAAGTCGGATGCGAACAGAGAGAAAAAGATGCATTCTGGCTGGATTTTCACAACTTCATCAAAAACATCCCAAATGAAGAGCTTTTGTTTGTTGGCGGAGATTTGAACGGACATGTCGGGAAAACAAATGAAGACTATGAAGACTGGCATGGGGGGCTGGGGTACGGCATCAGGAATTCTCCAGGTGAAGACATCCTAAGCATGTGCAAGTCATACGGTCTTATCGTGCTAAATACCATGTTCGTCAAACAAAGCCGGCACCTGATCGGTGGAAATGAAACACAGATTGACTACCATTTGGTAGCCAGTTTCATTAAGCCCCGGGTTAAAGATTGCAAAGTTCGGCCAGCAACACCGTCTCCTAATGACAGAAATTTTTATGGAGACGGGGAAGAAAGCAAATAAGCAAACAAAGGTGGCTGAGAAAATCAATTGGTACAAGCTGGAAAAAGGGAAAGGCGAAGTTTTTATTACCAACATGACAAATTACCTCTTTACCATCATCGATGAGGTCGGTGATGAGGAGTGCAGAGCACAAGATATGTGGGATTCCCTACAGCGATCTTGCTTGGAGAGAGCCAAATCACTGCTTGGAACGTCGAAAGGCCCCTGCCAACACGCCAAAGAAACATGGTGGTGGACAGATGAAGCTAAAGCAGTGATACGGGAAAAGAAAACGGCTTTCAAGGCTTGGTCAAAGTACTCTTCTACTAATAGAGATGAAAAAGCTCGCCTTGAAGTGATATATAGATGTTGCAAAGGTCTCGCGAAGAAGAAGTGCGCCCAATTTCAAGCAAAAAAGTATGGAAGGCCTCTATCGGGAGTTGGAGGAAATATCGCATTCAGCGTCTGATAGTAACCAGGCTAACCAGGAGCTTCGACAAAACAACTTGAATAAGGGAGTAACTATCTTCAAAATAGCCGCCCAGAGAAGAAGAAATGCCCGGGAGATTCGTTCCCCAAAGTTCATTAAAAATGCTCAAGGCCAGCTTCTTGTGGAAGACGACAAAATTCTATACAGATGGCGACAGTATTGTGAAAGACTTCTGAACGAACAGTTTCCCCGGGTACAATTTCCAAGAGCCGCTCCTAACTATGACGAAGTATCCGACATTACTGTCGAAGAAGTTAGGAATGCCGTCAAATACTCCAAAAAAAGAAAAGCGGTTGAGCCAGATGAGATACCAATTGATTTCTGGAAAAAGATGGGAGACATCGGGTCCAGATGGCTCATGATTCTTATCTCAAAATTTTTGAGCGGTGATCCAATGCCTAATCAGTGGAGGGAAAATTATCTTCTTCCTTTGCACAAATGAAGGGCGATACGCGAAACTGCGATAACTACCGTTCTCTCAAGCTGATGTCACACACCATGAAGATCGTTGAGCGGGTATTAGATGGCCGACTGCGGAAAATAATAAGGCTATCTGATGAATCCAAAGTATAAGGATCAGAATGGAAAAACATCGTGGTTGCTTAAAGGACTTGCATATGGTGTTGGTTGATTTTGAAAAAGCCTTTGATAGACAACCAAGAGATCTCTTATGGGTGACGCTAAAACAACGAGGAGTTCCAGAAACCTACGTGCGCATGATCATGGACATGTATGAGGAAGCAAGGACAAGAGTAAGATGTCCCGCAGGAGTCACCGAAGAGTTCCCAATCAAAATCGGTGTACACCAGGGAAGCGTCCTTAGTCCTTTGCTATTTATTGCAGTCCTTGATTATCTGCTTGAAGGAAAAGTGATGTACCCCAAAGTACATCAGTTATTTTTTGCTGACGATGGAGCTATCATAAGCGAAAATCAAATAGCCTTGCAACGAGCACTTAATGTATGGGTGGATGTTTTGGAGGGAAATGGGTACCGTATTAGTTCGAAAAAGACAGAGTATTTGTGCTGCCCGTTCTCTGATCCACACCGGCCTATTCCAGACAATTACTTGAATGGAAAAGTTCAAATATCTGCGATCTATGATCAATAGCGAAGCAACTTGTGATTATGACATCAATCATCGCGTAAGCGTAGTTTGGATGAAGTGGCGGGAAAACTCCGCTATCTTCTGTGATCGAAAAATGCCCCCTAAGCTTAAAGGAAGACCCTACACCGCAGTTGTACGTCCGGCGCTCACATACGGTTCACAATGCTGGACAATGTACAAAAAGTATGAGGGCAAATTAACGGCAGCTGAGATGAAGATGTTTCGCATGACAGCAGATTTAACGAAGATTGATAGAATAAGAAGTCCAAAGATTCGAGGAAGCCTTCATGTAAAAGAACCCATCACAAGCAAGATAGAGTACGACCGGCTCAGTTGGTATTGTCATATTCAAAGGAGAGATCCTTCGAACCCCGTCAAAAAGGCAATATCAATCAACGTTCCTACGCAATCGCGTAAAAAAGGCGGACCAAAAAACAACTGGATCACACAAATGCAAAAACACCAACACACCATTCGATTGGCCTCAGTGACGAAGTGATCCGAAACCGGGAAGCCTGCCGGTACTTTCTGAGGTCAAACCGGCAAACCCCACAGGCGGACCAGTAGGGATACTGTAAAGTGGGAGGGTTGTGATCCTTCTACTCCGGATCATAACTTCGCCGTAAGAAGAAGAAGAAGAAAGTCAAATAAGCCCTTTATATTTTATCACGATCAAAATTACTGTGTTTAGTTCGACTTTTGTTGCAATGTCAATAGAAAACTGAGAACAAGTTGACGAAGCCGCTAATACGCATGCCGAAACCTAATTGGATAATTAGCTCCGTTATAATGCCACAACTCACGTGACCTATCGGGTTTTGTTCGGATGATAAACTATAGAGATGAGAGGGTCAGCGTAAACCTTCTTTAAATCTACCCTGTGACATTAAGAAAGCTGATAAATACCCCAATGCTTTAGTTTATCAAAGAAATGCTTGCCTAGTATGCGCTGTCTTGCCTTACCTAGCGTAAATTTTGCAGTCATTATTGCAGCTGCGACAATGTGCATTGGATGTAATGCCTACTCTGCCTGCGTGAACCCCAATGGACCAGTGACCTGTACTAATCGACACAATTCTAGCAATAACTGCCCGGTTTCTGTTTTGTAGATCTTGTGTTCTCCGCCGGTTACAGTTGGGCCACACCTGCCTAGATATCGATGCTGATTAAGAACCTGAACAAAATATTTCGCGGTTTTGAAACAATTTCAAGCCTTTAAAATTTGTATTAAAAGATATAAAAGAACACAATTGAAGCCGTCGTTTTCTATTTGATCCCGGCATGCGTTACAAACTCTCCACTTACGGGCAGATGAGCAAAAAAAATAAAAAAATCCGACTCTAATGAATCGCAGATACCCTGTCCTCCATTCTCTAACCTAACCTATCTCTAATAATATGGGTATCCTCTACTCTGAGGATATTTTCACAATTTTTAAGAGATTTACTTTTTTCTTACCACCTAGTCAGACATACTTGCACCTTTATATTTTTTATCTGCAACATTTTTTTTAAATCCTTTAAAATTTAAAAAAAAATGTTTTAACAATTTTCCTATTGGTCCATACGTAAGAAATAATCAATTTTTTGTAAAAAATTGGGTAAGCCATCTAATGACATACATATGTAGGCCGTAACTCAAATATCAAATTTGATCCAAATCGCAACAACTGATCTAAGATATCAAGTTTGAAGTAAATCCGTCCAGCCATTTATAATATAGTCATGCATACAGACAGACAGACAGAGAGACAGACAGAATTGAAAGACCCAATATATTGAGTTTCTCTATCATAGTAATGTCAAGTTTGTCCAAAATCTCGTGGTAGACATTTTGAAGAAACCATGTCATCATTTGTTAATGGATTCTGAATACTATCACCAATAGGTTTGAAATAGCGAAGTATAGTTTTTGGAACAAGAAGCCCCCAAAAAGTGGGCGTTGCTGAGTATAATGACAGTTGTTCGGCGTTACCTACCCCAGTAAAAAACCGTGAGTTAGGCTCGGCTTGAGCACAGTCCATGTTCTGTGCCCTTACGAAAGTGTAACGGAGGTGAAAAATCTTGAAAGAAACTTGGTAGTTCATGGTTGCCAAGTAGTATGGGACTCTAACGCCACTAAAAAGAAAAAAAGAAAGAATCAGGACCGATCTATGTAAGATCGACAAATGATTTTTCTTTCTTATATTTAAAATCACGTTGAGGAAAGCTTAAAATTTTAAGTACTTTCCATAGCTTTTAGACCAATTAGCTCATGAGGCTTGGTTCTTCTCAATCTCCGGATATTGTCTCGTACATTCGGAGTTGATTTGATTTTGCAGTCGCTGATTGTGGGACACAGCGTGCTTTCTAACCACTTCCGTCACCATATCTACTTGTAGGTCACGGTGCAAATTTCTTATATACCAAGGGGCATTTATTATTCCACGAAGAACTTTGTTTTGGAATGTCTGTATAGTTTGAATATTTATTTTCTTTGTGCAGCCCCATAATTGGATGCCGTACGTCCAGATAGGCTTCAATACTCGCTTATATAGCAAGATTTTTTTCTGGATAGACATATCTGAGTTTCTTTCTAGTAACCAGTACATTTTTCTATATTTAAAGTTAAATTCTTCTCTTTTCTTTTTAATGTGCTCTTTCCATTTTAGCATTACGTCCAAAGTCATTCCAAGGTACTTTTCTGTATTGGCATAGAGTACAATTTTATTGCTAATGAATATCGGAAGATTATTTATTTTTTTATTTGTGAAGTTTATGTGAGTTGACTTTGTCTGATTGAGTTTGATACGTTGCGTCCAATCACTTACTCTATTGACTTCTCTGTCGCCTTCATAGTGCATTTATCACGTGCTAATATTGCAGTGTCATCTGCAAAAGTAGCCGTCATGGCATTATTGTCCACAGGAATATCCCTGGTATACAACAGATATAGGGTTTGTCCTAAGACCAGCTTCAATTTTGTTTAGTTCTGAATATTCTTGTTCGTATCGGATTCGAAAGAGTCGATCTGAAATATAGGATTTCAGTATTTCGTAATACTGCCTAGGTAAATCCCGATGCAGTTTATACTCAAGGCCCTCATTACATATTTTATGAAGACCATATTATTCAGTTTCGTCTGTGAACGAATCTCAAAAATGTATATTTATGTGACAATTCACCTTCCTAGCACAAAATTTTGTGACATGCGGACAGACGAACATGGCTAGATCTACATAGCTTTCGATACTGATCGAAATTTAGTATATAAGCTTTCTAGAACCCGAAGTAGTACTCGTGTAAAGATTTTTAAAAGCCTCTCACAGACAGAAATTAGTCTTTTTGCAATAGTTTTACTAAAACTAGAAAATATAGCCTTAACATATATTTTTTTTGAAGAACTTTTAATTCAAATGCAACATCTTCCTATTCAAAGGACCTTCCGCTTATTTTCAATCTCTTTTATCCGAATTTGTAACTGAAGTTCACAGATTTACTATAAGATAACCATAACCTCTTGTTATCCAAACCACTTATAAGTACAGGGTGTTCAAGGAGAAAGCATATTACCGTACCGGAATGGTATGAAATGGAAAGCTAATTGATTCAACACCGTGTTTGTCTGCCTGTCTGTCTGTGCGTCAGTATGTCACACGTTTGTAACTTTTGAACAATTAGACCTAGAGAGCTGAAATTTTGTACAGAAATATTATGAAGTAAAATAATAAAGAAGAAAATATATTTTAATGGGGACTTTTGGGGGAATATACGTAATATAGGAAAAAAAATTGTTCCACTACAAAGATAGACCCCCGCTCCATCTCCGAAAGTATTAACATGAAAAACTGAAACAGAAAGTTTGTATAGTGATGAGAAGATTAAGTAGAAATTATAAAAAGAATTTATAAAAAGTTGGAAGACTTTGGTCCACCATGTCTTACGTCTGCTTTATGTGATTTAAATCAAATGAGTCCGACTGTAGTTCTTATGTTAAATGTATGAGGACGAGGATTCAAAGATTTTTAAAAACTCCTCACCATTTCTTCCCCTCACTTCATCCGGCTTCAATTTTTTTAGGTGAGACAACTACCTTGTCAGTCCTAGCTTAGGAGTCGAATTTCATCAAAATCTGTTCAGTCATTCTTGTAGGAACTATGATTCAAATATTTATATCCAGCTCCCTACATCTTACCCCAGGTAGTTAGGTATGTGTGGCGGTTTCGTTAGGAAGAACCCAATTAGCACTAGGTGCCGTTTTGTTACCACAACTCATGTAACCTGGGTGTTACGGTGTGTTGGGAGTAGTCTCTAGATCCAACCTATGGAATTTAAGAAGTACTTAGTTCTCTGAGATTTCCTGTAGGGAATTGAAGAAGGGCTTTCCTAATGTTCTTTGTCTGGCGCTAGCTAGTGCCATACAAACGCATAAATAGTGGATAAGGGTTTCTCTTTCAGTTGCGACATTACAACTGCGACAGTGTGTGTTGTGTAGGATACCTAGTTCGACTAAGTGGTCTCCTATTGGAGACGAGTTCTATTTATTTAGTCAGTTGTTTTAATTATGTTATAGTTTGGCCAAATCCTTCTGGATATGACACAATTTGTTAGCCGTGTCCATCTGAGATTGACTTTTATGAGGAATATCGAGGAGATTTCTGCCTTGACTGCTCCAAGCGGAACGTAGACTGATTCTGCAAGTGAACGGTGGAAGCCGGAGCCTTCTGTAATCTGTTGAGGGCGATAAAAGTTCTCTCGGTATAGAATCTAGTATGCCCGTAGAGTTTCGCAGTCCAGCACCCAGACTCTCTGAGTCTAATCGCGCTATATGCTGCAATGCTTGTTATGTGTAGGTCTAGATGTAAAAGTTGCAGAAGGACTGTTAGAGCATCTGTTCTTTGTACCTTGTTAGGTTTATTTATATTATAGGCCTTTCTTAGAGCCGGCCCATCATATGATTGACCCAGATGTGAGAATGGGTCGTATCACGGCTGTGTGCATCCATAGGATTAATTTTGGTTGTAGGCCCCATTTTTTTTCCGAATGTTTTGTTACATGCGTAGAGGACTATACATGACTACTTTACAAGTTGTTCTGTGTTCAGCTTCCAGTTGAGTTTAGGATCTAATATAACGCTTAAATACCTAACACTAGATAATAGGGAAAGTGATTGAAAGTTTAGCTGACGAAGTGCGAAGTCCGGTATTTTGGTTTTAATGGTGAAGAGAATCAGTTCAATTTTGTTCGAATTAATACCAAGACCAAACTTTTTGTCCCAGGTGCTTACCTTACTCAGAACATTTTCCATGATTTCACTTATCTTACCCCAACTCCACCAGATGTTGGCAATTTTTGAAGAAAGTAGAACGAATCTGTCATACATATCAGGACAAATATGCTAATTAAATTTCATCAGAATTTCTCTATCAATTCTCGAGCCAGCCCTAGAAGAACAAACAGACACATAGACATGGAACAATAAAGATCATGATTGGGTCGCACACACTCGCTCCATGTATGCTGTTCATTTGTAAATTGTGTTGAAAATTTTTTAAGGGAAAACTGGGTATGCATCAGACATCAGATATCAATTTTTCTCGAAAACTTTGGAGTTATCAAAATTGGCCCAAAATATCATTAATTTTGAGGCTAAAATGAAAATTCTAATTTCGTACCGAAATTACCCTAGTAAAGGGCGGCCGTAGTATAGTGGTAATGTCATCGCTTCTCACTCTAAAGGTTCATATCCTGATGTCAAGTATAGTATATTGTTCCGTATAAAATAAATAAAAAAGTTGATCAACTGCGAAAGCTTATATAACTCTATTGCAAAGGTATAACACTGGCAGTAGGGTTGCCATATGGCTGAATATGCAAGTTGATTGTGATGATGACATTAGGAGGACATAAAGCAATCACAATAACAAAAACAAAATGCTCCTCAGTTATCTGGACCCCACTCTCGTAGTTTCCTGAAACTTAATAAACACCTGAGCTTTAAACACTACATGAGTCTTTTTCTCTCTCTACTCGTATATATATATCTGTCCTTCCAGGGTACGTCGTGCATTACTAACAAAATTGGTTGCTTTCAAGGGATTCCTTAAATTGACAAAGTAAATGCACTGCTGCATTGGCTGAATGCGATTTAGCACCGTACTGTTGAAATCAGATATTGAGAAAGCCCAAAGCATCCATTTTAGATGCTTTTAGACTTTTTCAGAGTTTCTTTATGAAAATTCGTACAAAATTGACAAACTGATTTCAATAAAATGTTTTAACTACTAAATTTACCACGTCTACCCTGCACCAATGCCAAATAAAAACTGTCAAATCGATCCTACACCAAAATGGTGGCCTGTCAAAGTAGTGTACCTTTCCATATATCACCCTGTATTTTGTAAGTTTACGTGACTAGACCGCAAGAAAAGCCTATAAAATAGAAATCAATTAAAGAGCCTTATGAATTAGATCGAAAGAATAAAAAATGCTGTGGAAAAAATTGATCAGCTGAAAAATAAATTATCCTTTAGAAAACGAAGCAAAAAGTAATTTTTAACCAGCAGAAAGTAATCTTTTGATTTGCAAGAAATAAAAAGCAGAAAATAATTATTTAGTCAGTGGAATGTAATTTGTTTGAAGAACAGAAGCAGTAGAAGATGAGCTAATGTGTTACTACGAAGGTAATCAAAACAAATGTACATATTGTACATATTGTAACATAATGTAGCATAATAACTACGCTCCAAAAGTAGGCAACACATTCCGAAGTGTCTTTTCATTCGAGGTTCGTGTCCACGGTAAGAGACGGATTATGTCTAAGACGACGTCGCGGAATTAAGAGAGAATTATAACCGCAAGAGAATTATAACCGCAAGAGATTATTGGCTGCAGCTGTCATCTTGGAATTATTACATCAGAATTTTCTTGTTCCAGTGGTCGAAGAATTTGCTAGAAGTTTCTGGCTATCAGAAATGCGACTATATAAGAACAGATGGCGATCGAAGCAGGGCAGGTGGGTTTCGAACCGCACGAAGAGATTGGAAAAGTGATAATAGGCAAAGTTGAAATTTTGTGATAAATTGAAAGTTGAGAGTTAACAAGAAGAAGAAATTAGTTAGGATTTGTGAATTAAGTAATTTAAATGAGATAAAGTGATTTGAGAAGAAAGAGACCTTGTAAGGAAAGAATTTGCGAAGAACAGTATAGTGTGAGCTTGAATTGTTCTATAGACTAGAAAATAAAGAAATAATCTCACAGAATAACGTTTTATATACTCGAGCCGTAGCTCGCACATTACAATATGTATCTCGAATATGTGTGTTGCAGTACTTTCCGCTCCCTCCAGAGGCCTGTGGACGACTAAAACAAAGTACTTTTATATACTTATAGTTGTAACTATGGAAAAATTTAGAAGGAAAATAATTTTTGAATTACTATATACAGGCTGTTACAAGGTGTTAAGCGCATGAGAGAAGTACATTTTCGGTTGCGCTTTCCAATAAGCTAATATCCAAAACAATCGAAGTTTGTGTTTTTTACTGTAAAATTGTGTAAAAAAAAAAGTACGAAAGTAAAAGTTATTTGTTAAGGAAACTATTAACAATTTTATAAACAATTAAACTTATCCATCGCACCAGTGAAATTAACACATTTTTGAAGGTACAAACATAGATGAGTTGCTGTTTTTCTTTATTTTCTGCTTAATTACATTTTTTTATGTTAAAATAGTTTAAAAATAAGAAAATAACAGTACAATAAACAATTTGTAGCAAAATGACATTATGAGCACCTATCTGTATACAGTAATAGTGAACCAATTGATAAGCACCCGCAAGTATGCCCTGATTTATGAAATTTTCAAATGAAAGAAGAACAAAATAAGAGAAAATCATCAAAATATAGTTTTAAGGGTTGGGTGGGTTATGAACAAGTCTTAAGACTACAGTATTAGATTTTGGAGTACTCACAGCAACTGCCCTTAAGTGAAAAGTATGTAATATGCACGAGATTAGGTAAGGTTAGCCACGCGAACCTAACTTAACCTAACCACCTCCATATTACAAAGTTTTTACTTATGTGCAGTTAATATTAGTGCCCACAAATGCTGCTCTTAGACTAAAGTATGTTTCAAGTCCACGGAAAATTATGGAGGTTATAATGGCTCCAAAACCCGGTACCCCGCCGTATAGACCGATCTCGATTCTTCCGATTATATCCCAAGTCATCGAAAGGATATTACTCAGCCGTTTGCAGCCGGTTATGGAAGAAAATCATCTTATTCCTGATCATCAGTTCGGATTTAGATGCAAGCATTCTACTATTGATGAAGTACTCGTATATAGAATAACCGATGTGTGTATCATAATTGAAAAAGCTTTTGAATAAAAGAAGGTTTGCTCAAGCGTATTTTTAGAAGTTTCTCAAGCCGTTGATAAGGTGTGGCACGAAGGCTTGAAGTTCAAATTATGACAAGTTTTGCCAAGACATTTATATGACATTTTTTAGTCATATCTCGCGAATAAGTGTTTCGGTGTCAAACACAGCATTGATTATTAAGAATTTAAAGAAATAGCGGCTGGAGTACCGCAAGGAAGTGTTCTGGGTCCGCTCTTGTATCTGTTGTACACTCGTGATATACCGCAAGAAGAAATCATTTGCTGATGATAGGAAAAATCATCAAAGAAACCACTATAAAGTTGCAAAAAGCATTTAACAGGGTAAATGATTGGACACAGACTTGGCGAATTGCACTCAACGAAACCAAATCTGTTCATGTAAATTTTACCCATAAAAAATTATAGGGTGACCAGACAAGAACGATAAGAAAATAAATTTAAATAAAACAACAACGGTGTGAGATATCGAATTGATTTCATCTTTATTTTAAAGCTACATTCATGCCATTACTGAGTACTGGATCATTTAGTGGTTGGCTTGTTAGCGTAGACTAAGGACTTGACGTGCCCCCAGAGGAAATAATCGAGGGGTGCCAAGTCGCATGATCGCGGCGGCCAATTGATGAACGCTCACCGTGAGATGACCCAGTCGCGAGCGTTGCGTCGCTTGTATGGCATGTAGCGCAGTCTTGTTGGAACCACATTTCGGATATATCGGGGGTGGCCGTGGTGTAGTGGTAACATCATCGCTTGTCACGCTGTTGATTCACGGTTCGAATCCTGAAGTCAAGAATCATCTATTTATTTCGCATGAAATAAATAAAAAAAAAGTCGATCACTTGCTAAAGCTAAGTCAACTCTACTGTGAAGGCATAACACTGGCAGTAGGGTGGTCATATGGCTGAAATGCAACTTGGTCGTGATGATGACATCAGGAGGATGGACAAAAATACTGTGAATCATAAGCAACGACAATAACAGCGAAAACAAACAAAATACTCCCCAGTTATCTGGACAGCCACCCTTGGAGTTTACAGAAACTTAATACCACCTGAGTTTCAAACTACACCACTCTGTCTTTCTCTCTGTCTCTTCCCCTTTCCACAAAACGCACGTGTTCTAAAAAAATGAGTATAAGGGTATTCATATCCCCTTTAACACGTGCAAATTATAAAAAAAAAAAAAAAAAAAAATCGATGGCTTAGAGCTCTGGCCACAGAAAGTCGGTTAACATCGCTCTTTACCGAGGACCATTGACGGTAACGGTGTCTCCTTCCGTATTTCGGAAGAAATAAGGCCCGATGATGCTGCCGTGCCATAAACCGCACCAAACAGTCAATCTTTTAAGATGCATTGATGCTTGGTCGAACACTTGTGGATTGTGTTCGCTCCAATAATGACAATTTTGCTTGTTTGACTCAGCGGCTATCGCTGAGCCAAAAAAGTGCCTCGTACGAGATGAATTTTTGGCCAAAATCCGGATCTCCGGCCAACATTTCCAACGCCCAATTAGTGAATTCACGGCATTGTCTATGCTCATCTGGCTTCAATTGTTGGGTCAGCACAATCTTATACGGATGTAGGCGCAAATCCAACCGCAAAATAAGCCTGGTTGAATCTGAAATCGACATTTCTGGGTCTGCTTCGATACTGGCCGCTTCGGCGGCTATGTTTTCTTCACTTTGAACTCACGCTCAAACTTTTCCACGGTGCGACGAATTGCCTACGCACAGAAGCCATGATGACGACCGACCTCACGACGAAATTCACGTTTCGTATTTACAACTGAGCCGGAATTTCGATAATATTTTTTAATAATTTTCACACGTTAGGGAAGTGTTAAATGATGCATGATGATATGGCAAACTTTATTAAATATTTTGACTGCTGGATGTCATTGGTGGCTTTGACAGCTGCTGAAACATAACAACTGGAAAAACTATCATTGCTATCTGGTCAATAAAGTTTACCTATTTTCGTCAATTCCGTTCGAATTCCTCTTTCAAACGAAGCTAAATACCTCAGGATGACGGTTCACGCAAAATTGTTGAAGTGGAAGCCGCACGTGAAAAAGAAGCGCAAAGAACTCCAAAATAGTTACAACAAGAATATACTTGCTTTTATAAAAGCAAGTGCTTAAACTGGTATGGACATATGGTATACAACTTTGGGATTGTACAAAAAAAAACAATTTCAAAATTTTACAAACTTTTGAAAATAAAGTGCTGTGGTGCATAAGAAACAACGATATCCATAGAGATCTCAGAATTGCCACTGTGGAAGACGAAATTAAAAATTTTGCGCAAGAATACAAAAAGCAATTATAAGGACACGTGAACAATGCAGAACGAAACCATTCGACTTAACTGGATAAAGTACACCCGCGTTAAAATTGCGGAACAAGCAAGAACTTGCCAAACATTTTAATTTTGGTGTTAAAAAAACTGCTTGTTAAGGCAATACTTAGTTGCAGTAAGAAAGACAAATTTTGAAGGGAGGTTTTTTAGTGCGTAAAAATCCCACACTACAATGAACTCACGTTTTACGGTCTTCATAGTATCTTTTTGAACATCTTTCACTTACCCTCGGAATGTCGGGGTCTTGACGTATTGGAAAGTGGCCAAAAAATTGTATTTCCTGTGTTTAAAAATCATTAATTTCTAGAGTAGTTTTTCAATTGATAGTATTTAATTTAGAAAAACGTTTACCTTTGTTTTTTTCCCCCCCTAAGTGTGAAGGAAAATGAGTCATCGATGAAAATATTACACCCCCTTAAAAGGGTGTGTACTTGTATCATGGTCCTTCAAATAGGGGCTTTTAGTATTTAATATATGTTTCTTGACACCACTCAATACATTTTCATGAAGTTTCCGAGTTCCACAAATTCTTTCCAGTAAAAAAAAAAAAATTTCTCCAGTCTGCTCGGTCTTGTACTAGCCGCCTCCACTTTTGCACACTAAGTTGGTTGCGTCCCCTTTTCACTTGTGTGCGCTATCTTAGGTGATGTCTTTCTTTACCGCATTGTCCCTCCGGATTGTATTCGTATTATTTAATTATTAAATGTATTCGTATCTCCATGATGTTTTTGATAGTCCCCATTTTCAAGATATACTGCGGACACATCTCCCAAAAGTGTCAGCCCTCCCATGAAAACTAAAATTCTCAAATAATAGAAAAGTGAAAAAAAATCGTTCATTTGTAAACAATTTAATAGTAGGTTGCTATCAATATTAATTTACAATAGTATTAATTCGCAATGGTGGTGTCTACTCATTTTGTTCGTATCGTAGCAAAATATCGCTTCCCTTGCTTCTTTTGCAACGACATAACCCCTAAAGCTACGAAAAGTAAATGCCCCTACTTACCTTTTATTCTCACTAAATAATGTGATACTCGTACACAATGTTTGTATATCTGTATATTTTCTACGCAATCCTTCTGATGCTACGTATGTACTTAACCACAAGTAAAGGGCCTTTCATTAAGCGCTTCCTATCTTTAAATTTAAATAAAACAAAGTGTGTGTGAGATATCATCGAAACTTTTTATTCGTTTGAAAGGCCTATCGATACCATTACTCGTATGTATGGAATATAACATCGTTCAAATGTCCACCGCGGCTTCTCTGGGTGGCGCGCATCCGAAATGTCCAATTTCCCAAGACTCTGGCGTATAAATCAGTCTGAATTTGACCGATGGCATGGGTTATGTTGGCTTTGAGGGCCGCTGTTGTTTGTGGTTTATTCGCATACGAGTAGACCTGCGACTTCAGAAAACCCCACAAGAAAAAGTCTAACGGGGTCAAATCGCACGATCTCGGTGGCCAGTTCACATTACCTCCACGTGAGATAACCATGCCCTCGAATCGCTCGTGCAGAATTTCCAAGGTGGCGTGAGCTGTGTGGCACGTAGCGCCGTCCTGTTGAAACCACATGTCGTTAGTGTCCATATGATCCAATTCAGGCCAAATGAAGTTGGTAATCATCGACCGATAGCGCTCGCCGTTGACGGTGATGGTCTGTTCAACGTCGTTCTTAAAGAAATATAGACCGATGACGCCGCCAGCCCAAAATCCACACCAAACAGTGACTTTTTCGGGATGCATTGGACGCTCTTGGAACTCATGTGGATTGGTATAGTCCCAAATTCGACAATTTTCTTTGTTGACGTACCCATTCATCCAGAAATGGGCCTCATCGCTGAAGATGATTTTTCGATGAAAATTAGTGTCAGTTTCCAACTGCTCGTCGTATGGTCGTTTACCTTCAGCTCCTGGGTCAGTTGAATTTTGTACAGGTACAGGCCCAAGTCACGACGCAAAATTCGCCAAGTTGTGGTGTGCGAAAGGCCGAATTCTTGTGAGCGACGCGAAATCGACTGCCTCGGATTCTCGGCAGATCTTGCGTTACGTAGACGTACTGGTGTTGGTTAAACATTTACTGAACCAGTGGACTCAAATTTATCCACCACACTGCAAATAGTCCTCTCGGAAGGACGATTATGGCGACCATAAAATGGGCGAAACGCGCGGTACGTTCCCCGAACAGAACACAAATTTTGATAAAACAATTTTTTTATTTGCACGTGTTGTTGAACGCTATGTCCATCCATGGTGATTTGGCAAAACAGACTGAATAAATGACAGCCAATTTGACAGATGTAGCTTCAACAATGTGGCCGCTATCAACTGTGAAAGTTCGGAAGTCCCTTTTGGAAGACCCTGTATATACGGATATATAGTATAAGCCCTTTTTACATAAACAAAATATTTGTGGAGAAATTTGAAAAAATAGGGTATCGTCATTTTTGTGAAAACTTCTGCATAAATAATTGCGGCACTGGGTTGGTGTGGTACCGTGGCTGCTTACTGGGTTTGAACATCGCACGGTCCATGGTTGGAATCCGACATGTGCCAACCTAATGTACAGTTTTTTTGTTTTTTTTTTTTCTCAAATGAATACCATTTACAATATTGTATCAATGGGTGCTTTACTGATCTTGATAACTTGCAATCAACTAGTGTAAAGTAAAAAAAAAAATCTACTTACCATGAGATTTTTTTCTAAAATAAAAAAAAAAAATGCAAAATTGTTCAACAAAATTTTAAAAATTAAAAAAAAGAAACTGTTCATCAAATGATCTGGATAAATTGTAATAGAATTGAAACTGATACAGATTTAGTGCAAGTAACGGATTTCAGCAACAAAAATGGAAGGAGCCCAAGGACCCAGGTAGTTGTGTAATTGAAATTATTGCAATCGAAGACTTAAAACAAGGTTTACATCCAGGCACGTGCCTCAAACCATTGAAAATTAAAATGCTTATATTTGTAGTCATTCGGTAGTTATTCGATATGTATATTTCCATCTTAATGAGAACATCAAGCATTGCAGCATGAATTTCTTTCAGAATTAATGGATTCGGAATGTGTACATTGCAGCAAGTATTATTTTCATTCCAAAATTTCTTTCACGTTAGAGTTAGGCTATACATCCAATTAAACATCAGTTGCGGCTGCCAAAAGAAAAGGCATGCACATCGGACAAATTGAATTTTAAGAACCAAAACAGCAACCAATTGCTTTACCGCACCAGAACCAGAAGATGTAATCCTTATTAATGCAAACCTCTGCGTAACCCAGTCTCTAAATATTTATTCAACTTGCAAACCACAAAAAGACCTGATCCATGCCGTAGGGCATTTTCGACAATTAAAATGTACTCTCCGACCGACATGGTACCCTTAAAATAGCATACATGTGCCCCCATACTGAGGATTTAGATTTCGAACAGTCCTTGGTTAAGGGTCTAATCATTGATTTCGTTTATTTGATATTCATCGAACAACGAGCAAGGGTGCATGCCACAAAAAAGGATGGGTGAAGGTTAGTCTTCATTTTCGGGTTGCTACCCACATCGGTTGCCAACGCCCACACATGCAGACCTTCTGTTTATTTCCATTTTGTAGTTTATTGGTTACTTAGCTTGAGGGCGCATCTAAACAAGGATCCCATCCAGCTTCCTGAGCACCTTTCTATGCACCAATTGCTTTGCATTTCAGTTCGTTGCATTTCAATGTGTGAATTTTGAATGTTGAGTGTTGCAAGAGCAATACCACCAAAAGTATACGAACCCGGTACTCTCTGGTGTCCTTAAGGCAACTGCTGCGGTTGAATGCACAAATCATAAGCGCAGCTGACGTAGGTATGAGTAGCTAGCTTGTAGTTTCAGTGAATCCTGCAAATGACTTATTAAATTGAATTTTCACGTGAAAAATCGAATAACGGAGAGTGATGCTTGAATGAAAGATCCCCCATCTCAAACGCACTACCGCAGCAAACTTCCGATAAGAGCAACAAATCCTTTTTGCTTTCATCACGAGTCCTTGCCTTTCAAGGAAGATGCACTCGCTCTGGGTAATACTATGTCGTCTTTTGCTCTTGTCATAAGGATTCTTTCACGGTAAGTATAGCGAGTTAATAATGCATACGGCTAAGGAGCAAAATTGTTTGTTTCCCCATCACACAAGGGCTTATAGTGCACTTACTATACTCAAGCTCAAAGTACCTCTTGGATAGATGGAATTTTAATGCACATATAGTTGGCTAATCGGAATTTTACATAAGGACTACATTCACTATTAAATCGGATATCGAATATCGTATTCTATTCAATTATATGCATCTAAACTACAGGTCCCACTCAACAGGCAACAAGGACATCATCACAATCATCATCATTCGCATGGCAAAAAAAAATGGTTGCCAAATAAAATGACAATAAATTTCATTTATGTAATGGGTAATCCTTCTTTATTATCCTTGCCTTTATTCGATTCGGTCGTAATGGAACAGCGTTGAGAAGGGAGAGAATAATTTGCATAGACACCGCCTGACGACAACACAAGCACACTCAACAAGGAGACGCCTTACTGAACGTCCTGAACGTTCATCATCATGGGCGAGGATAAGCAACAAGCGAACTGTTGCTCCATTTACGAGGAGTTTTTTGTAGTCGTCGTATATGTATCCTGGAAGAGGGGCGCTTTCGAAATTTATTGCTTAATGGGTTCATGTTAAATCGATGATAATTTGTGAAGAGGTTATGTCCTTCCGTGTTCCTCGATGGTGTTGAGAGATAGTAAGGTTGTAGTTCTTCAGTTGTTGGAGGGCTATTAATATTTAAAGGCTTATTTCGATGGGAATACCAGGGTAATGGGGATAAGCGGTTGATTTCAATCAAAGTCCTTCTAGTCCTTCTAGACCAATAGGTTACAGGTTACTTCAAAAGACTAAATTAAGTGCGCTATCACTGGGCGGGAGAGTCAAGGTTCGAGTCCCAGAAAACCCAAAAATAAAGTTTATGAAGGAAAAGCTGCCGTTTGTCGGATTTCAGAACTTTTGTTGGAAAGTATTTATTTTTTGAGATACTGTTTCGTAGTATCTTAGGTTAGGTTAGGTTGAGGTGGCTGTCAGCAAAAAGCCAACACACTTAGACCAGTAATAGGTCCATTGTGATACCATATGGGTTTGGAATCCGGCCTCTAGCCTACTCATCGAACCATTTGGAGCTTCTGATGAAGCGTAAAAGGTCCCTAACGTCTATTTTATTCAGATCATTTAGGTAGTTGAAACAGAAGACTCCTAAGTGGAGTTTGGGCAGGTACAAAGAAGGTGAAGAATAGTCTCTTCCTCCTCCTCGTCCATACAGCTTCTGCAGAAATCATTTGAGAAGACGCCAAGCCTTGTTGCATGCTTGCCTATTAGACAGTGTCCAGTAATGGCACGCTGGTATGCATTCTATTGAGAAAAATCAAATTCTTAAGAGCGTTTTAGAGCGTTTTAAAGCGTTTTAGATCCAGCTTAGGCCAAATCTGTTTTTTCGCTAGACAAGTTGTACCACTTGTCCACCTAGAATTTGTCCTTTCAATAGCATCCAGCTTTAATTTAAGTTTGCATGTAGTGATAGGCATACCCAGTGAACTTTTGCCTGGAAAGATGGGTATTGTTGTTCCATGTTTGGTAAATTCGTCAGCCTTACAATTTCCTGGAATAACCCTATGACCCGGCACCCAAATTAGGTGAATATTAGCCTGCTTCGCAATCTCTATAAGGGACAATCGGCAGTCTAGAGCTGTTAAAGAATTTATTGAGGATCATTCCAAGGATTTGATTGCTGCTTGGCTGTCTGAAAAGATGCGGATATCAATAGCCGATATCACGTTTTTCTTTAGCCCTTATTACCATTTTCTCCGCCTGGATTACGCTACAGTGGTTTGGGAGACGAAAGGACATGTTTAATTTAAGCCTATCAGAGAATGCACCACCACCCATCCCCGTCGTTAGTTTTTGAACTGTCGGTATAAAATTGTATCGACTTATCTTCCGTAAAATCACCTTTTCACAGAATGCACTGGAAGGGATGGTAACTTGGAAGTTTTTGTCAAAATTTTATTTGGGTATGGTGTAGTCAATGTCTTAAAGGAAGATATTAAACTTGCTTAAGATGGAGGAGTGACCATATACTTTTTTGGACCGCTTTAGGGCGAATACCCCGTACATAAGGATCGGTCTGATAACCGGGATATAGAGCCAGTGAGTTAATCTGAGTTGTAAGCCCTATTTGCTCCCAATGGCTTTTTTGCAAGAGAAGAATGCGACAGTGACTTTCTTAACTCTTTCTTGTATATTAGGTTTCCAGCTTAGTTTCCTATCCAAAATAAGACCCAGATATTTTGCTTCGTTGGGGAAAGCTAAGCTTGTTCCATTTAAGGTCAATAGTTGGGATTTTATATTTCCTTGAGAAGAGGACTAGTTCGGTTTTGTGAGGATTCACTCCTAGACTACATCAAGCTGTAAACCTATATAGCTTATTCAAAGCGTTTTAGGTAATGAGGTGTTTACCAGAGACTGCTATAGCAACGTCGTCCGCATAGGCAATAACATTACAACCCTCAGCCTCCAGGATTATCAATAGTTCATTGACCACCAGATTCAAAAGAAGTGGGGATAGGTGCTGACATATCTTCTAACAGATGTCCCTCCCAGCTTTGAGTTGATAATCCGACTATTAAGCAGCAAATTAATCAGCTCGCCCAGTGAGCTATCTATCTTCAAATTTGACAGTGCTTTCGTTATCGCAGATAAGTAGACGTTGTTAAAAGCACCTTCAATATCTAGGAAAGCTACCATAGTGTACTCCTTATGATACATAGAGTATTCGATCTTATTGACTAACGAATGCAATGCTGTTTCTACCGACTTTTCCTTACAGTATGCATGTTGAGCCGTGGACAGTAATGGTGTGTCAATACTGTCACGTAAATGGATATCAATCAGTCGTTCTAGTGTTTTAGAAGGAATGATGATAGACTAATAGGTCTGAGGTCTTTTGGACTAGCGTGTGAATATTTACCAGCTTTGGGTATGAAACCACATTGACTTCTCTCCATATATGCGGAATATGGACCAGATCCAGACAGCTCTGAAATATATTTTTGAGAACTGGCAGGATAATGTCAGATGACATTTGTAGTTCAGCAGGTGTTATTCCATCTGGTCCAGGGGATTTCCTGCGTAGTATCTTATTTTTTTAAAGGTTTTAAAAGGTTTTGATTTTTGTAAAAATTTTTGTCAATTACTGGATTCAGAACTTGCTTATATAGCAATAGCTTATTGTAGTTAGACAGTGATGGGTATCTCCCAATAAACCAATGGAATTGTCTGTAGCGCATATTCATCTCTCTTTTTCTTTACATGTGATTTCCAGTGCAGATATTTAGAGTCATGAGTAGATATTTGGCTGTATTTGAATATTCCACTATATTCTTATTTGTGTATACTGGAATGTGTGGTAGGTACTTTAGGTCATTTAATCTAATCTGCCATTTCGTAGTCCATTCTGAGATATAATTTACTGCCTTTTGAAGCTTTTTTGTTGGTACTTTAACAGTTCGATAGTAAATAATGAGTATAGTACTGGACCTAGTATACTGCCTTGTGGTACATCAGCTTTTATTTCTCCTAATATTGACTACTCTGTTTCCTGTTTAATTCTGAAGAATCATTGTAATATATAAGATTCAAGAATTTTCGAATACTGCTTCGGCAGTTGTTTTTGTAATTTATGGATCAGTCCTTTGTGCCATACTCCATCGAAAGCTTATGCTCTATCAAAAAATATAGTAGAACGTATATTTTTCTCTTCAAATGCTCTTTCGATTTCATCTGTGGTTCTATGCACCTGATCAATCGTAGAGTTCTTATTTCTAAAACCAAATAGATGGTTTGGGTCCATTGATACGCATAAATTAAGACATCCTGTATATTTCATAGCAAACATCATTTTGTCAAAGAATTTTTTACTGTAAAAGATTAGTAAGCATCGATGCTACTTTTCATCTTAAAAAAAAGCGGCTCCCATCATTGGTATATTTGCATTGTAGTTGTAACAAGTTGGGTTTGCACTAACACATATTAAGTTTTAGATGAGAATGGGATTTCTGACACCAAATTGAGGTCACAAATAGAGGTGAGGTAATATTCAGTCAATTTAGAATTGAAAATAAAAAGGTTGATGGCTATTCCTAAAGCGCTCCATTAAAAAGCTCAAATACACTTCATATTATACGCTATTTTTATTGCTCATTTTTATCCTTAGCCATGGCTGCGTTTATGAATATTCGTGCTCGAGAACATTACGAGCGTCATAAAATAACTCAATGAGTTGCTGAAGATTATCGCCAATTATATAGTGAAAGCAATGTGAAATGGTTAGGAAATAATTGTTTGAGAGACGGTACTCAAAACACTGGAGCAGCTTTAAAGTTTAAAAAGACAGATGGAATTAGTTCGGGAATATTGTCGGATGAACCGGCCATCGAACGGCCTCTAGAGAACTGTCTACACTAACACCCCTGTGAAGGAAAATCGACATTTACGTAGGGAGCCAAGCAGCGATTAAGTGGAGAGCCAAGCAGCGATTAAAGCCATCAAAGGATCGGTTTCTTTGTCCATAAGACTCAAAGTTTAATTGTGTGGTTCTTTTAAACAAATTCACCAAAAGGCTCCTATGAGACTCCTTTTCAGAGATAACATAAATCTCAGAGCTACAAGGTGGCGCAAAAGTCATCACTCTATTAGAAGATGCTGTCATTTTTGCAAATGACATCTCATGTCATCTCGACTTTGACATTTGTGAAGTAAACAGAAGCAGAATATATGGACAGCTATACTCTTCAAAAACGTAGAATAATTGTGTCAATGTTTTTGACAAATAATCGGTCGGTGGTTTTGGCTGAACATGAACTTTGTCATCGACTCCCTGGTCGTGTGGCACCAAATGAGGAAACACTGCGGCGTTTACCCGTTCGCGTCGATCAGACTGACGGGGCAGTATCAGACGTGGACGGCCCGGGAGCATGCGTTCGATCAAAAATATCACTGCTGTGTCTGCAGATGTCCAAGAGACATTCCTTCGAACATGAATCAGACAACGGGCCACGCAATTGGGTATCAATAGATGGTCTTTGTACCGAATTTTGATAACAGACTTGAAGATGTACACAGTGCAAAAATTGCATAAGCTGTTACTGTGATTGGTAGCGCTACACATTTATGATCAATCACTTCTTGCTGCCGCAAATTAACGAATTGGGTTTGGAGAATATGTGGTTCCAAAAGGTGCAACCGCACACTTTGTACTAGTGACAGTGGACATTCTGCAGCAAGCATTTACCGGTCGCTTAATCACTGGTTTTGACAATTTTCACAGGCCCGCAAGATCACTCGATTTGACCGTTCCAGATTTTTTTCTTTTGGTGAAGTTAAGAGTCTATACGAACAAGCCACAGACCTTGACGGTCCTAAAGGGAGACATCCGACAAAAAGTGGAGAATTTATCGCAAGGAGTTCTGAGAAAAGTCCTGAAAAATGCTGTTGAATGAGCCTAATGTGCATCAACTCTAGCTTTTTACTAATTTTAATTCATTTATTCTTACATGCTAGACAAAAACCATATGCAAGCATGGGCCGTGTAGCAGATTACCTTTACCCTTGCATCGAATTGCTTGCTATATAAAAGTCTCTTTGTAAGGGCGAAGGTAGCTCGGGCTATGACCAGAGCAGCATCTACATATTTGTTAAAATAAAGATGTTGGTCTAACCAAAATCCAAGATTTCTGACCTCATTTTGACACGCAAGTGAACGCCCGTGCTGTCTAATGGTAGACAACTTTCGCCAATTCTTTCTGGTATCCCAGTCGTCGCAATATCGCTGAATCTTATCGAAGTCACGCTGCAATAGTATTGCAATGTTGTCGATCTTAGGTCGATCGAACGTCCCAGCAGAAGTCACATTGCCATTTTGCACAATGAACTTTCTACTGGTGAGCATATTAAGTAACATTTGCTTAGCCCAACCTGTTCAACTTGTAAAAAGGCCCTTCCAACCCCACGGTATCGAGGGCCATCACCAAGTCAATCAGACAGGAACCCGTGCATTGTTTCTTGCTTTTGTTCCATTGGATACCTGACACCAGTTTCGACGCGGCATGTATTGTATCATGCCCCGCCTTGAAATCGAATTGGTTATCCGGAACTATGTTATTGTCCTCAACCCACTTAATCAAGGTTCTATTGATCACTTTTTCGGAAGAAGACTTTTCGACCGGAGATTTGCCGGATTGGATGTGTCCTTACCCCTTTTGGGGACCGGCTGTACCACAGCTGTTTTCCAATGCTCCGGGTAATGGGCATTATTCTTAGACTCTTAGAGGAAGATGTCGAAGCACAATGTTCGACATTCCATCGATTCCCACTGTTTTTTTCTTTCTCAATGATTCGAAGATCGTTTGGAGTTCTACATTCGATACGTACGGGGGGTGAACTCTTTCATTAGCGATTGCATTGTTTGCCAAGTTTTCATCGTTGAATCTGGTAAAACCAGTATTCGCTGATCGCCAGTGCTCTATATCATTTCGAAAGTAGAAGTTGTGCACAAGGACCCTATTCTCCAGGTCGTGGTTCGGGTGAATGCTAGCATTCACCTTGTACACATCCTCGAAAATAGCTCCAATAGCTTCCACCTTCTCCTGCGGATCTTCGATCACAAAAAAGTCGTCATCATCGACAGGATCTTGGAGGATCTATTCCTGTTTCTGTAAGTAAGCGTTCATTGTTCGTTGATATCGTTCCTCCGAAATATTTTATTAATCCGGGGGAACTTACTCGTGTTATCAGACTTAATAGTCATAAACTTGTTGCTCCAGTGCAAATTAGCAGACCGCCTATAATTTACTCCAATTAGTTTTTGGAGATTCTTTATCAACGATTACAGCGTCCTAACCTCCGAGTTTTGTCTGCTAGTAAACTGCCTTTGACCGATATTATCTTCGCGACTCCCTTAGGAAATCGAGTCAGCACTTTTTCGTCACCTTGAAATATAAAGGGTGGTTAAGTTTTAAGGGCCGATGTTGATTTTGAATAAAACACAAATTATTTAGGAAATTACTGTCATTTCTTACAGTCACCATTGTGACCATTGACGACGCTTGAAATGGTCAAGAGGCTTTAGTTCTTGAGTCAATTGCACCTTGTAAGCGCGTAAATGCAAGTCTTTATGCATAATGTTCATCAACGACGAGCGTGAGAGGTGCAATTGTTGGGCACGACGACGAGTTGAGGTGGACGGCTCTTCAGCCACACTATCGCGAACAGCAGCAATATTTTCTGCAGTACGAGCTGTACGAGCATGCACTGGTGTTTTCACATCTCCTACAGACCCGGTTTGCACAAATTTTTGCACGATTTTTCCGATTGTACGCACATTTGGACGATTAAAGAATCACGAAATGCACGATATGCATTTTGATTTGAACGCCCATTTTCATAATAAGCCTGAATAACTTTAACGCGTTGCTCGATTGTGTATCTTTCCATGTTTCAAATTGAGTTAGTCTGAAATTGAGAAATGTCAAATGAAATGCAGAAAAAAACTTGACGTTTAGATGTGGTTCACATTCAACATCGGCCCTTAAAATTTAACCACCCTTTATATCTATTTTAAAATTTACTCTGTCTTATTCGTAACTAACACAGATTTCAAATGGCTGCCAACAAATCGAATTTGACAACAGAAACCTTCCGAAAAATACTCACGGAATAGATCATCTGCGATCTATCAAATATAAGTTTGCATCTCAGCAAAGACTAAAATTCTCCGAAAACTTTGAACGAAAGGTTATTCACATTTTTCCAAGCAAGAGCTATTACCTTAAGTTGAAACTACATAGCTAAAGCTAAACCAATACGAGTACTACATTTTTATTCACACCACCCAATACTCTAGATACCAGCTAGGAAACTTCCTTAAAGGCAATCTGTATCTTCTCCTCACAGTAACTAAAGAAAAGAAGCCATAGACAAACCTTTCATTCATGATTAATCGACTTTTGAGTTCATCTCCCGTTTTCTATATATTCCCATGGTAGATACCAGCAAAGCCCTAGAAGTCAATTGCGTCTTCAATCCTTAATTAGCATGGTCCCAAGTAATCTCACAAACTATGATAGTATTATCTTGATAATTTAATCAAATTATTGCACAACTCATCAGTCGTCCCGCAGAGATGTAATTGCTGTGAATAACTTCAATGGTCAAATCGAATTTGCTAATTCGATTAGGTTGATTAAATTAGGAATTCTGGTCCTGGCTTGGTCCAATACGTAAGATATTGCCAGTAATCATGTGTACTGTCCATGTGCCAAATGGAAGATACATTGACTGTACGAAACATTCCACTGCAATTATTGGCACAAATTAGAAGCGTTACAATGATCAAATAATTGTGTTTGGTGTCTACAGGACCATAGTCTGTGAAGGACTCGAAGTCAATATTGACCGTTCGGTATATTAATTTGAATGTTGAGTTTATATTGATGCTGTATAACTATAGCTATGGCTGTTGAACGTTCAATTTGTAGTTTGATTTAGAAAAACATAAGGAAACCGCGAATTTGTATAGAGAAAGCCTAGTATTGGTAGATTGGAATTTCAGTGGGTAATATGAGGACATGGGTTGAGATTTTAAATAACGAAAGGGACTTTTTAATAGAAGAGGAAATATAAGAATATAATTTTAATTCGGTTCCCTTGATTCCCGGATATGCAGGTCTGTACATAGATATGATCACTGTGCGTTATTGGAAAGATATTTTAGCTTTCCACCTGAGCCGCGGACATGAATAATTTCACTGTTTTTACCCAGCAAACAAAATAAGGACACGTACAACCGAAAAACTAGCGGGGACAATCGACTGTTATAATGCAGATATGTCTGCCATCCAGAAAGTTCGATGGGATGGACCGGGCATAAGGAAGACGAAAAACTCCGACATTTACTGCGGCAAATACAGCAAAGAACAGAGACAGCTGTTATAGGTTGTGGTTTTGTAGTCAAAGGAAGACTTATGAAAGTGAGCGAGAGTCTGATAATATCCTCATTAAAGCCGAAGTCAAGAACATCATGCTGATATGTACTCATAACATCACAGCGGAGATAAATGATGGTACCAAAGAATCTTCTACGAGCTGTTAAACAGAATACGTATGAAATACAACGTCAAAATCATGATTGGCTATTAATTCATTTTCCGTAGTATAGTCGGGAAGAACAGCCTGCAGGACAATACTTTCGGAAACGGACTTAGGCTGATCGAAATATTAACATTAGGGAGAAACATCATCACAGCCAGCAATCGTTTGACGTACCTTAACGTAAATACACAAAATGACTGGGCGGTCCCTTAATCAATAAACCGTCAATCCCGGATATAATGGATGTCTGAACTTTTCGAGCAGATAACATTGAGTCGAAACACTTTTCTGGTTATAGCGAAAGAACGAATGCAGATATCCAGCACGCCACAACATCAGCAGTATTCTTGGAGAGATTCAACATCGACCGATCTACTAGCAAAGGAGAAGGGAGGAACACCGATTTCTTCGAAAGGAGATGGAGAGTGTTACTCCAGAGGCGATGTTTGAAAATTGTACCCAAAAGTTTAAAAAGCACGCCAATGCCATTAGGCCCGAACAGAAGCTTGCATAGACGAACATGGAAACCTCACAGTAGAGCCGCAGTCGGTGTGTAAATCTGGAAAGAATATATCTGAAGACTATTAAACGGCTTTGACGACCAGCAGTCTGACAGAATGAACCATTCAATTTTAATGATGACAGCCAACACTTCCATCCATCTGACCACATGAGGTGAAGATAGCAATATCTAAGTTCAAATCAAACAAGTCTGCTGGAACTGATGGACTATCAGCCGAAGCTACCAGAATCTGGTCAGGTAAAAGTATGCCCGATGATACTCTGAACTGCGCAAATTATAGAGGCATTACTCTCCTAAACATCGCCTACAATCTCCTGTCTGCTATGTGAATGCTTAAAGTGCGGATTTAGGCCTGCAAAGTCTACCATTAATCAAATATCCAGACTAGGGCTGATCTTGGAGACAACCCAGGAATTTCAGATCAATATCCACAATTTTTTTTATCGAATTTAATGTTGCCTATTATAGCGTATACAGAGTCAGAGCTATGTCCAATTAAGGCATCCTTAATAATCTTGTCCATCTATGTAAGATGACGATGGATGCTATTTAGTCAAAGTCTTCGTCAAAGAGCTTCGTATCGAACCTCGTAGTTGAGCCACAGTTGGTGCTGAGAATTTGGAAAGAATATTTCTGCAAACTGTTAAACGTCGTTGATGACCAACAGTCCGCTGTCGGGAAAAATGAACGATGACGACCAACAAGACGTGTGGATAGCAAAGCAATTTCTAAAGTCAAATCAAACAAGGCTTTTGGAGCTGATGGTCTACCAAAGGAGCATCAAACTCATTTGTAAAATCATGTCATATGAATTCCGATAAATGGAATCTCAGCATCGTATGCCCGATCCACAAAAAATGAGATACTCTGACCTGCGCAAATTAGAGTGGCATTAGTCTTCTACAAAATCTTGTCTGCTGTGTTGTGTGAACGTCTAAAGCCTTTTGTCAACTAGTTTTAACTCTGGGTCGACTATCGTTGACCAAATATTCACAGTACGGCTACGTAAAATGACGATGGAGAATGCACGCTACTTCGTCAAAGTCTGTAAAAATTTATCCGAACCGTTTGATATCAGAAAAAGTAAAAAAAAACTCATGGATTTCCAATCGATACCCACCATCTCTTTATCGACTTTAAAGTCTAAGCATTCCTACTAAGGTCGTCCATCTACGCGCTGCTCCATTAAAGTCAGTACAAAATTATCCAAACGATTTAATGTCAGAAACGGTCTAAAGCGAGCCTGCGACTTCTTCAACATCTTACGTGAAGGGATTATACCAAACTCATAATCAGCATGAGGAGTATAATTTTTCAAGTCTATTCAACTGCTTGCAAACGCCGACGATATTGCATTATTGGAAGAAACAGCAAGGATCTTGCTGTGAACGCAAACAAAACGAAGTTTATGCTGTCAACAAGAAAGGACACACAACATCGGCTTAAAAGGCAACACGTCACCATAGACAGCTATAACTTTGAGGTGGTTAAGGATTTTGTCTACCTAGGTTCCATTGTAAACTCTGAAAACGACACCAGTGCTGAGATCATGATGAAGAATTGCTCTTACCAACCGCTGTTTCTTTTCTATATCGCGTAGAAGCATGGACGTTAACAACTACTTTTCATTCTCAGATTCCTAAGAGAAATTCGATTAGAGAGGGTATTCTAGGGTGAACTATCCTTGCTAAGGCAAAGAAAGAGTGTTTGACCCTCGATAACAATTCTGAAACAATAATACTGTGAGGAAAACTATAATGAGGGAATAAACCTCTCCTAGGTATTAGCAGGGGGCACAATAGACCACTAGGTCGCAGTGCAAGTTAACCCTACACAAATAATAATAATAATAATAATGGACGTTAACAAAATCAGATGAAAGTTGTCTTGGATGTTTCGAAATGAAAATCCTTCGTGTCATGCACGGTCCAGTTGATATTGACAGTGTATGTGGTGGAGGTGAAGGAGCAGATTCAACGAAGAGCTCTGTAGGCTTTACAGCGACCTGGTCAAAAGGGTAAGAATCCAGTGCCTAAGATGGCTAGGACACGTGGAACGTATGAACACCAAAGTACCGGCCCGTAAAGCCTTTCAGTCTACCCTCGTTTGACAACGCAGCAGAGGAAGACCCAGAGCGCACAGTTGGAAACCCACTTCGAGTGCGAAACTGAGGCCATCTTGCGAAAGATCGAACCCACTGGAAAGGTTTGTTGGCTGAGGCTCTGGTCCACCGCGAACTGCAGCGCCATTAAAAGAAAAAGTAAAGTAAGCATCCTAAAGGAATCACGTATACGGATGGATTCTGGAGCTGGTAGTGGTGTCCATTGGACTAATTACGAAGTCACGAAACCACTTGGAAAATGTGACACTGTTTTCTAGACTGAAAAATGCGCTTGTATCAACCCGAATACAAAAAGGTGCCAATTACTCACGGGCAGTGAAATGGCACTTAAAACACTAGGTATCCACTTGATGGACTCAAAATAAGTTGCGTGCTGTTTCAACAATCTCCAAGACTTATCTACTTAAAACAATCACTGCTCTGGTGGGTTTGTTATGATAGTGTTTTCGTCGTAGACTGACGTACGCTCGCCGGCTCCAAAGGTACCAAAGAAAAACACCTAAAGCTTTGGGAGAGGTTTATTTTGGTGGTTTACTTCGGTGCTATTTCTAAATATTTAACACTTTTTATTTAACAATTTTTTAATAACAGCACTCAATCTTACGATGCCGTAAAAGGGTCAACCGCAAAGGTAGCTTGCACGATGTCTTGGGATAAAGTACAGCGCTCGCTTTCACGATGCCATAAAGGGTCAACCGCAATGCTCCCTCTCACGATGCCATTAAAAAGGTCAACCACAGCACTCGCTTTCACGATGTCTTCGGATAAAAGTACTACAGAGGAGAACCGGAGGAATGCCCCACTACGCTGGTTAATTCTCCAAAACGCAAATCGAGTCTCCTGCCTGCCACCACGAGCTTGGGTATAGCTAAAGTTATAGTACAAGGACATGTGAGCGCTGCCATTGACCCATTTAGAGTTCATGCGCCACTATCCCTTTCTTCAAAAATAATGGATGGGGCTTGAAAATTTCGAAAATTTTTCACCAAATAGTTCAACCTAGCTGGAACTATTTAGGCCACCTTTGCTTCGTTTTAGTAAAGACACTCTTTTCCCTTCTCCCTAGTTTGCTGCCACCAAACCCAATTTCTTGCCGAGGTAATAAAAAAATGGGGTTCACCTTATGGGGTGAGAGTAGAAAATAAGAAGAAGTGAATAAAGTATCGCCACTTGTGTGCACTTAGATTATTCATCCTTAAAAAGTCTTGTTCTGCAGCAGGAAAGGACAATTTTCCTTTCAATTCCTTCCAATGAAGAAGAATCACAAATCAAGTCGAATGTTCGCAGGAATTGATTTTAAATTCTCCACTTGTCATTATGACTAAGGTTTGATAACGCAGTCCTTATGAACGTTTTTCATTATGCGAAGGAATCCAAGGAATTCTCTTTCACCTCAAATAGATTTCAAGGATGCACTTCGAATCTATACAACAATAATTGGCTCCTAGCTAACAATTTCAAGAGATACAATTTTCCAATCACAAAAGAAACTCACCCTTAGTGCCATCATCATAGTTCCATTAAGAGGCCACTTTTGATTATGGTAAAACTGGAAAATCCATATGCCAGGTGGCTGGTGCTCTAGATAGAATGGGAGCACACCTACAACCACAATGAAGACGAAGAACTGGCCAGCACAATGATGCTTATCATTTAAATTGTAACCATAATGTCCCCATTTATTATGTTGGAGTACCATACAGAGCACGCATTCATCCCGAACATAAATGGATTTTCATCCATCCTTGTTCACCTTTTGAGCTGTTAATACAGTTGAATAGGCCCTATCGTACATGCACACACACAGCTCCGCGCAATTTGAATAAAACAGAATACCGCACTTGAGTGCAGGATACGTGAATGGAAGAGCATCCCCTGGAATTAACAACAAGTGGCTCTTCCTGAGCATTCATCCAACAAGTGATTTGGGCTCTCTGACTCTGGGGCCAGGAGGACGACAGGGCATACTTTTTAACATGACCGAAATTTTGTTGCCAGCGGTATCATCTAATTATGTGGATAGGTGGACGAGGTGGCATCGGATGGGGTTCATTGTTGCTGGAAACGTGCATTGTATTTTGAGTGGAGAAAACTGGTGTGCTCTTCGCTTCAGTGGATAGAAGAGGGATTATCCCCATTGTCGTTGAATATGGGACACTTCTTATGATCGCAGCCCTATTGTCATCATCGTTGTCATCGTCGTTCGTTCTTGGCTAAAAGAGCAACAGTCCTCTCGATTTATAATTCTCGTTAAAAAGGAATGAGGGCGAGACGCCTGTGAAGGAGGCCTTTTAGTTGAATAACGCTTCTTAAGGACACAACAAGGAGGTAGAATTTAATATCTTTCAAGAGAGCTACTGCTGTGGCTTTTGTGGTCTACATCAATGGAAAACTAGTTCGGGATAATCCATTCATTTCAAGGGTGTTGGATAGATTTTTGGTTTTCAATTTAAATTATCGTCCTTTTGACTTGTGCCTCGTCGTCGTATTCTTAAGGTGATAATCTCGACGTTGCGGTTGGTGTTACCTGTGGCTCTGCACACCATTGAGTGGTAGTGGTTTGCGTAATTATCTGTATCAACTTCAGAAGATTCTAAGGTTAGATATGTATGCTGTGTGCTTGTTTGTGGATTTCTGATGAAGTTCGGTTTTGAATTATACTGTTAATGAAGGGCAATTGTTAGAAATTTTGAATAAGTTGCAGGCTAGTAACTGGTGGCGAAATCAGGTGGGTTTTCTGGGAGGGGGAATCTTATTCATAACTTCTGAACTTGTGGAAGATATTATGTTGCGGTTGTGTTATTCTCTTATCTATGGAGGGCAGATGAATATTTTGCTTGTTTAAGCTAAAGTTAATTTAAAGTTTCTATTGTTACGTCGTTTATAAGATTTTAGATATAGTCAAGGAATAGTCAATCAAACTCGCTTTAACAGAATCGTTATCAGAGTAGGTATAGTACGTCATCTCAGCTATCATAGAGCGATAGACAGATTCTAGGACGACGTCAATTTTTTCTGCTAACGAACACGCAGTATATTCTAAGGGTAAACATACTCGTAAGCAATCGAGGAAAACTAAAGCGCCATCACATTATTCACTGTCTGTTATATCCTGTTCTTCTTAAATCTCCGGGTGCTTAGAATCTCGACAAAAGATTGAGTTTGGGTGTTGACTCTGAAATTAATTGATTGCAGTTTTAAGAACATTAATGAAATGGTTTACGTTGAGATTAAGGCAAATTACTAAAATTTTAGCCTCATACCAAACTTCTGGTAGGCAACTTGTACAATATGAAACTGTCCAGTATTTTGCATATTAGTGACTTTAGTGCAAGAACTGGTATCTTCGACATTAATGTCATTCAATTGGGTATTGAAAAAGTCAGCAGTCATGGCTCTACAGCGCTCTCCATTGATTGTAACGTTCTGGCCGGCATCGCTTTTGAAGAAATATGGACCAATGATTCCACCAGCACATAAAGTACACCAAACAGTCATTTTTGTGGATATAACGGCGTCTCAATAATGGCTAGTAGATTTTATTTTTTATTATTTAGGTCCTTTAACCCCTCGGGGGGCATAGAGCGTCAACCACTCCTGCGCGCCGTCTTGTTCGTACTACTGCAACGCATTTGAGCTGCCTCCAACTCATTCTTTTAGAGCTCGATTCCTCCTCAACTGTTCTGCGCCATGTTTGCCTAGGGCGTCCCGCTATTCTGCCTGCTTGTGTGAGCGGATTCCACTGCATGGCGTATTTCGCAATGGAGTTGTCTTCGCCCCATAGGGTGTGTCCAATCCACTGCCACTTTCTCCTTCGCGTAGTAATGTTTATAGGTTCTTGGCCCATTCCCATATAATGCTGTTCGTTGGAAATCCGGTTCGACCAAAAAATCCTCAAGATGATTCTTAAACATTTATTTATGAAGACTTGCAGCCTGCGTGTGTTAATGGTGCCCACTTTCCAGGTACTGCACCCACACAGCAGTACGGATTTTACGTTAGAGCGGAACAGTCGGTGGATAGCATACCGAACGCAGCTTTAGCCTTCCCGATTCTACTGCATACGTCCAATTGGGTGCCATCGCGGTTAGCTGAGACCGCACTTACCAAATATAGAAAGTTGTCAACTTTTTCGACTTCTTGTCCTGCAATGTTAAGTTGAGCGTTAGTGTTGGAATTGCTGAGGGCTTTTGTTTTGGTCGTGTTTATTTTGAGCCCTACTTTGTTTGCCTCAGTTTCTAGATTATGGGCCATTAGATGAAGGTCCATTACCCGATGTGAAAGTAGACAAACATCGTCAGCGTAGTCTAGGTGTTTAAGGTAAGATGTCATAGTCCAACGAATTCCATTGTTTCCTTCCGTCAATGCTGCACGGAGTACATCGCTGATAACCACCAAGAACAATAGTGGTGACAGAATGCATCCTTGACGTACTCCACTTTGGACACCAAATTCCTCTGACACCTTACTGTTGTGTAAGACGTGACACTTACCGCCCTCGTATGTAGCCTTGATAATAGCAATACGTTTTTCCGGGATGCCTCTCCTGCGCAAGGCCAGCCAAATAGCATCTCGATTCAAGCTGTCGAAGTCGATAAACAACAGATGTAGTGGAGACCTGTACTCAACGCATTGTTCGATTATGATCTGTGAGGTGTTTATGTGGTCGATGCAGGAGGATCCAGCGCGAAAGCCTGCCTGTTCGACATCGAGAGTAGAATCTAAATGCTCTTTAATTCGGTCCAGAATTATTTTTGCTATTATTTTGGCTACAGCTGGAAGAACACATATACCTCTCCAGTTTCCGCATTCCATGAAGTTTCCCTTTTTCGGAAGCTTAATGATCATCCCCCTTTTTCACTCCTATGGAAATTGTTCGCTATCCCAAGCTCTCTGTATTAGCGGATGCAGCAGATCTGCTGATGTGTTTGTCGCTGCTTGAAACAATTCGGCAGGGATGCCATCAATACCCACCGCTTTTTTTTTTTTCTTGAGGGACTTGTTTGCTGCCATAATTTCTGTTTTGCTGGGACGTGCCGTGCGTATTCGGGAATTTGTTGCTTAGGAATACTTATTCGAATTTGAGATCATATCGCCATCATCTAAGTGAATAGTACTGAAGCAAAATGTTCTCTACATCTATTGAGCTGATCCTCATCCGAAATCAGGAGGTCCAGACTCTTCACCGGGTGTTGTTTGGAGTTTCGACCACCAATGAGCTCCTTGGTGATGCTGTTAACAGTCGTACTATCGCACCTGCTCGCTGCCTCTTCAGCCCTAGAAGCCAGTGTGTCGATATATTGACGTTTTTCACGTCTCACACTACGCTTCACTTCTTTTTTCTTCGTACGGTACTGGGTTTCTAACTCGGTTTTTTCTACTGCTGAGGCCACTGCAATCCGAGCCTTTATTGTTGTATGCTCATCGATCCGTCTCCAGGTGTCTGCCGAAAGCCGTGTGCGATGGTGTGCCTACTGTTTCGCGAACTGAACCACGATTTTCGAAATAAATTTGCACAATTTGCGAGCTATTCATAGTGAAATGGCAAACCAAACTGAACACAAATCAGCTGTCAGCTGTCAAATTGGTTGTCGATGGAAAAGTATTGCCAATTGGATAAACATACCTCTAAAAATAAAACACTATTTAGAAACTCACTTGTACCAAACATCTGTAACGGTAGTTTTATTGGAGATATGGAGGAAGACTTGACATTTATTGGTCATTGGGGAAGTTCCAGACGAATGGAACGTCAGCATCGCTTGCCAGATCCTCAAGAAAGGGGACCTTATGAACTGCTCGAAGCACAAACGTATCAGTTTCCTCAACATTTCATATAAGACCCTATGTGCCTTATTGTGTGAACGCCTTAAACTGGTTGGTCTGTACCAGTGTCGTCTTAGGCCTGAAAAGTCCATCATAGATCAGATCTTGGAACAGCCCAGGAGCTCTTAATCGATACTCACCACCTTTTTTTCGATTTTAAAGTTACCTATGATACCCTCTATATAGACGAGCTATACAAAGCCATCCCTGTCAAACTCGTCCATCTGTGCAAGAATGCACACTGCTCTATCAGCTCAACAACATCACTAAGGCTTTTAATGTCAGAAAAGGACTTCGATAAGGTGGACAGCGCGTCACTTTATGTGATTTCTTTAACATGATACTTGAAAGGATTATACAAAATTCTCAAGCTAATATCAGGGATATGACCTTTCAAAAGTCTGCACAACTACTCACGTACGCCGATGAAGTTGGCAGAATTAGAAGGGACAGTCAACATCGGCGACTCGGACATAATGTCACAGTAGACAGCTACAGTCTTTAGATAGTTAAGAACTTTGTCTAGGCTCCGCTGTAAATTCGAACAATGTCACCGGAGCAGAGATCAAGCAAAAATCAATTCTTCAAATGCATCCCGGAAGTACGACGCGATAAAGGAAAACCACACCTGCCGCATTCAATTAGAAAGGGACCTCAACCGGCTAGGGGCTAGGAGCTGACGCAAGATCGATCTGACTGGAGATGCTTGTTGGTTAAGGTCCAGGTCAACCTCGGTCTGTAACGCCACCTAAACTAAAGTGAAGTGAGTTTGCGCGTCGCACAAAAAAGAGTCGCAGTGAATTTGTCAAAAGTAGAAAGGAACGCAAAGCTATTCACTTAATTTGCAAACAGTATGACGAACTCTTCACCAATCAGTGCTGTAAGTAAGACTTTCTTGTTTACTTTGATGTCATTAGGCTTTTATTTAAAACTAATGTTCTTGGCCCGTACTCAACTCATTTCATATTTCACAAATAAGATAGAAATAGAAATGAAGCCATCAAATTGAAAGTTTCAATTATTCACTGTCAAGCCGGATGCTTAGATCCCCTCGAGAGAATGGATCCGTTTTTTATTTTCCTTCGACATCAAAATGTAATTTCTTTCAAAAAATTTGCATACATTTGCGCTTTTTTCATCATCCCAGCTGAAGACGGATCATAAAGAGAATTGAAAATGTGACACTGATAATCCGATTAATCTTGCATGAAATTCAGAAAAATAAAAGGATATCCCCGAGGAATTGTCTTCTGTTACACGAATTGCGATAACGAAAACGAATCATATTTGTTCGTTCTTTTTTGTGACAGGTACACACGATGAATTGTTTGATTTTTATCGTTAGCGTGTACTATATCAGACTCACGCAAAGCAACAGATACCCATTTAGGATTTATTCAGGGGAATTAACTTTTGATTTGCATCCTCAGGGGAGGGTCCTTATAGTCCTTAATTCGCCATAGTGCCATGTGACAATTGGTAAAAGAATTGATAGATGTCGTGAATTTAATTGTTAAATTCCCAACACGCGATAGCCATCAATCTGCATCTGCTACTTAACGCAACGGAAATCAATTGAAATTGCTTTTGGAAGTAATTGGGAATGATGCCTTGTTCGAGTACATCCATGAGATGGAAATGATTAGTATTAAGATATCCTGGCAACATCCAGATTGATAGCAATAATTAACTCCTCCACCTGGTTTGGCTTAGGTGTAAGGGATATGCAAATTAATTTCTAAGATTTGCGTTTTGAGTGAACGCTGTTTGGGTGTTTGGGTGCACAGCGAATAAGGAAAGTGATACAAGTCCTTAATTAATGTGAATTTGATATCTGCTGTACATGTGCGTATGAATTGAGAGTTTTGTCAATTTAACGAAATGAAGGTTTGTTGTATTGAATTTCAAAATGGGGATTTCACGAAATGGGTAAATGGAAGTAGCAGAGAGTAAATATAGCTAATGGTTTACTGCTTTCAGTCAGCAAGGATAATGGAAATTTAAGCAATTTTCAGTAGGTATAAAAGCTAGGAAAAAAGTGTTCGCGTGGAAGTCACGGGTAGTTTGCGATTCTATTTTAAGAAGTTGTGCGTGGGAATCTATTTTGAATTTTCCATTAATGTTCCAAGTCACACGAAATACTACGCACTGTCACGAACATAAATCTTATTATCTTACTTACGAGAGATACTAGCAAACCATAAAGTAGACCGTAGATAAGTCTCTGACTCCGTAGCTCCTTCAATTGCTATTACTTCCGCTAGACTGTGGTGAATACTTCTTACAAAGGCTATCATTTAATTGATCAGTTGTAAAGGATTTTTGACCAGTTGACAATTTAATAACTTTTTTTATAAAAATTAAAATCAACAGCAAAAGTAACTTATTAAAAAGAAGAATAAAAAATGAGTTGAAAAAATATTTCCTCAGAAAAAATGAATTATTTGATCAGCAGAGCCTACTTCATTTGACCAGCAGAAAATAAAATTTCAGCAGAAAAGTAATTTTTAAAATTCGCAATCAGTCAATCTTTCTTTTTGTTGACCTTTTATTGAAGCGCTGTTTCTTTCTGCTGATCAGATAATTAATTATTGCTTAGTAAATATTTCCTGAGCTCATATCTTGCTAATCGTATACTTTTTCTGCTGGTTTTTTATTTTTTTATTTTCTGCAGATGAAGAAATTACTTTCTGCTGGTCAAAAAATTACTTTTCGCTGATTGAAAAATGATTTGCTTGCGGATGATTCATTTTTCTGCTGGTTAATTTTTTTTAATAGCATGTTTTGCTGGTCGATTAATTATTTAGCTGATTTGTTTTTTTTTTTTTTTACTGATGAAATTACTGACGACTAAAATTCCTTAATGGTGTTTAGAAATAACAATTTTGAGGATGTGGAAACTATTATCGATAGTGTAAATCAAAGCATGGATATTTATTATTATTATCATTATTATGTTACTACATCTCGGCTTTTATGCTGGAGATCACATATCCCGGGTATATCCAACAAAAGGGAGTATGCTCTTATGGAGCTTAGTCCAAATTCTAGGCCCTTTTGTGGCTATTTGAGTTTTGGTTATAGTTGGAGGAATTTTCGGACGATATTACAAGTGTCTAAAACCAATGCTTTTTGAATCTCAGCTTTCAGTGATTCTAATTTGTATTTTTTGAGGTTTGTAGTGAGGTGTTTCGGTACCAATCCGGTTGCTGAGAGTACAATCGGTATGATTTCTACCCTTTCAACACGGTACATCGTTCCCATTTCAACTGCCAATGCTGCGTATTTTGAAATATTTGTGGAGTACGTATTTTGTAGGTTTCGATTCAAAGTTACTACTACATCAAAGATTTAAATTTTTCTACCGGCCTTGTGAAATAGGATTGTATCTGGCCTATTTGCTGGTATATGCTGATCGGTAGTAACAGCTCTATCCCAGTATAGTCTTGTGGAGGCATTTTCAAGCACAGGTAGTGGGTGGTACAGTGCCATTTGTTGGTGGATTAACTTGGCGACGTTGTTGTGTCTGAACATATAGTCATGCGAGGCAAGTGCACTGCATGCTGATGTGATGTGTTCGATTGTTTCACCAGATTCTCTACTTCGTCGGCATCTGTTTTCCACTATTTCCTTTAAAATGAACTTGCAATAGTTTTTTGTTGCAATAATTTTATCCTGAATAGCCATTACAAAGCGTTCAGTTTCGGAGAACAACTTTCCCCCATGAGCCATAGGTTTGATGCAACTTGATCAATATGATCCATGTGGAGCTCATACGGATGTGCTCCGTGTATGGCTTTCGCCTTCCACGCTGTAATTAGTTCATCTGGTCTTGACATTTTCAGGGCAAGGAAAAGTTTCTGAGTTAAGATGTAGAGGGGTGTAGCCATTATCTACGAGTGCTATAGCTTTCAGAATTGGCGATGAGCTAGTCTGAAAATACCTTCGTAGGTTAAGGCTCTGTTGGTGATGAAGTTGGCTAATGCTTAATATCCCCCTTCCACCTAAAACCAAACTGTTCATTGGTATAAATTTTATTAACTTCAACGAACTTTAGGATTTGCTCCTTTAGTACTTTTTCGTATATCTTACTAACGTTGCTTAGTAGGCTGACAGGTCTATAACTTTTCAGCCTTTCTGGGGGATTTCCTGCTTTTAATATTGGTACCACTTTTGCAAGTTTCCATATATCAGGAAAGTATTGCATTTTCAGACATGCGTTTACAATAAATGCTACGAATTTTATACCAGTCCTGGGTAATTGCTTAAAGTAAATGTTTCTTAACATATCAAGACCTCCTGATTTCATAGGACGTAGGTTTTTTATTATGAAGTCTATATCTTCTTCGGTAACAAAAATGGTAGAAGAGGAATGATTTGTTCCTTCTGCTAGAAAGGCTTGAATGGTGTTGTTCACGAGTTTGTTGGTGTGTGCATCGCCTAAATTTTGTGCAACAATATGGTTATTAGTAAAATTTACGGCAAGTACATTAGCTTTTTCGACATCCGTAAAGTATGTGCCCGACAAGTTTTTTAGAAAAGGTAACTGTCTGCTTTTATTTTTTACCAGTTTAACTATGTTCCAGGAGTGTTTTCCGTTTTTGTCCAGTACATTGAGTTTTTTGTTTCACTCTTTACTACGGTGCTCTAAAATTTGTTTTCTTATTTGTTTATTCAGGTAATTCATTTGGTGGAGAAATATGGGTTGGCGATACCTTTGCCAATTTCGTCTATAAATATTTATTTGTTTAATTAAAAGCAATATATGGGAAGGTAACTTTAAAGAGTAGTATAACCGAGATTCAACAGCCAAGGTTTTTTAAATAAATAGTTTGTTAAACATCATAGGAGCTACTATTGTAAGGGATTTTCTAAAGTGATTTTTATTATAAGTGGGGATATTGACATATATATATATACATTGGAGGCAAACCCCACAGGCGGACCAGTAGGGATACAGTAAAGTGGGAGGGTTGTGATCCTTCTACTCCGGATCATAACTTTGCCGTAAGAAGAAGACATTGGAGTTAATACGTAAATTAGTAACATCATTATTTCTAACATTAAGATAACCACTCTTAATGAAAAAAAAAAAAAACTTTTAGAACCTTATAAGAGTAGAGAAGTCTTAACGGAAGGACTTTTAGTTCCTGAAACAAAACAAAACTCTTACAGAGACCATTTTTCTTACAAATAATATGGATTACATGTTTTTTCCGCAACTAGCAGCGGGTTTAGTTTATTAAGATACGTCCCTCTCCAACAAGTTATACCATACTGAACTTTAGAATGAGCTATACCATAATACTCGTAGATCATAAGTAACAATTTCTTTGAGCAGTACAAACTAAGATTATAAAATTGTCTTGAGCAACTTAGTGTATTAGTAGGATCGAATCAGTTCAATTTACTATCTATGATTACTCCTAGATACTTAAAACAATATGGAAACAATGATTAGGGCAAGTTACACTGGAGGAAAATGTACTAGTGCATTTAGAAGAATCATCGTAGCTGTATTTTAACATGAATTTCTAATACTCTGCAGAGTGATAAACAATATTGTAGGCAAATAAAATAAACCAGTTAGACTGTAGTACACCAGTTTCGATTTATTGCTCAAAATCATTTTATGAACAGCAAACTAACGTTTTTAAAATATCCAAATCTCTATTAATGTCAGCAATGAAATTGAGAGGAGATTTGCTAGTATAGAAGCAGGCAACGTCATCCGCAATAGCCGTAAGAGCCTACAAAATTCTGTTCAAAAATGGAATTACTAAAAATAAAAAAAATATAGGGCCTAAGACCGAGCCTTGAGGTACACCAATATTTATATTACAGAGCTTACTGTACTATAACTGTCATTAATTTTATCTTTTCGCTTTCTGTTCGATAAGTAGGAAGCTAACCATTTATAATTAAGCCACTCATTCTTGCGTTAAAGAATTTGCTTAGTAGAATATTGTGATCCACTAGATCAAATGCTTTGGTTAAATGAAAAATTTAAAATGACATCTTGTGTAGATTATCCAAAAAGGAAACCATATTGCAGTCACTAAAGGAATTATTTTTAATCAAAAAACTAAAAATTCAAGTTGTCGTCGTCTTCTCAAAAATTTTAGAACATGAAGGTGAAATTAATATCAGCCTAATACAGAGAAGAACTCCAGTATAAAGGATTCTATTAAAAATATGGGCAAGCACATCTATTACATTAACCCACAGGTCGGTTTCTTGAGCCGCAAGTACGAGTAGCTACTAACAAATATACACAAGTTTTTGGTTTAAACTTTGTAGATTATGACCGCTTCTTCATTTCTTCAAGAACTGGGTTTTAAAAAGCTTGGCCCAGGTTTACGTAACCGCGTGAGCGATGGAGCTGTGAAAAAAGTTGTTGGTATTTCTAGGAATCCTAACCTTGAGTCTCCCACAAGTCTCAATTGGCTTTGAACTTTCCTTTTATCTAACTTCTTCTTCTTCTTCTCCTTACGGGTTATGATCCGGAGTGAAAGGATCACAACCCTCCCACTTCACTGCATCCCTACTGGTTGTCTATCAAAGGCTTTTGATATCCTCCTTTGTATCTAACTGAAGTTACGAAAATAAACGCAGTTCAACTACTGGAACTCAAGACAAAAGAGACCCAACATGGTCTCTTCGAAGGTGAATACGGGTGCAAGGATACTGGTAGAAACAAAACAGTGTGGTTACACTTTTTACATAAATTCGACAGATTTTCGACGAAATAGCTAAAAGTTTACAAAAGGTTCGTGTAAAGAGTCCAGACGTCGCTTACACTGTTATGTCTAAATTTTGAAAACATGCATGGATATAGGTATACTCGTAATGTGTCGATCATGTTGTCGAGAGCATTTGGATAAATAAAACCCTGATGGTCATCAACATCTACAACAACTGTTTATATGGACATAAAGTACTTAACAACCTATTAATTCAGCATACGTATGGACTCATCGGCGGGGATTTCAACGCCAGACGTCAAATGTGGGCAGACAACATCTCAAACAATTAAGGCAAGACGATGGTTGGATGAAAACAGCAACCGACATTGATTAAATGCACATTAAAAGAAATTGCGCGATTATATTAATAACGAGTCCAGTCTCCGTTATTATCGATTATTTCCTGGCATCTTTTAGTGCAATTTTCACTAAATTTTTGCGCATATTCTTAAAAGTACTTAGCTCTCTCCAAATCTCCTTCAACCTGTTGTAGATATTTTTATTCCTCTAACCTTCTGCTGTATTAGAACTCTGCGCCGGCCATCTAACCTTGTTATACCATTTTCCTGTTTCCAATGCGTGCAAAGGCGACTGCTATGTTTTGAATTATTATCCTCTTACAAGAACCAGGTGCTATTGTCTAGCCCATTCAGGGATTCGACAGACTTTAGCAAACCCGTTTGGAATATAGTTTTCCTGTTGAACACTATTAGCCTTCCGAATATTTTGGTCGAGAATAACCTATAAACAAATTTTTGCTGGAGGATGTTTCACAGAGCGTTGTAGCCATTTTTGTGCACGTTTTCTTCTAACAATTATTGATCAAAAAGATTCATCCGTAAATATAATGTTACTCCAATCACGGTTCAAGTTCTGTTTTGCGCAACTTAACCTTTTTTCGATATATTTTACGGTCAGTAGAGGTTAATGGTTCTTGATACCAGATTTTGCCAAGAAGTATCTTATTGTATTGATAGACAGTTTAGTTCCTATTCTAAATATTTGTTTTCTTGCTTTCCTCAGACTTATTGCTGAGTTTTCCAGAATGTTTCAAAAATCACTTTATTGTCGTAGCTGCCTCTCTGTCTGCACATTTATGTGCGTCTGTCGGCCAGTTTGGGACATACGCGCAGGATGCATGGAGGTATGTTATGTCTGTTTGTGTTCGTATGTCATTGTATGCCTATGTTGCGTATGTAGGCGAGTTTGTGTAGGACTATGTGTTGCTTCTATATGTTCCAGAGTTGCTGGAGTCTATAGGCTCCTTGTTTCTCGCTGCTCGTTCCTCCAGGCGTAATTGCTGCATCATGCTTGTGATGACTTCGTTTATTTTACCAAGCTTCGCTCGTCGTCAGCATGAACACTAGTAGTTTTTTGGAGTAATTTTGCGCCAATTTTTCTTTCTAGAAAGTTCCTGGACGTCGCATTTCATCAAGGTATATTGTGCATTCTGGACTTTGCCTTCACAGTGCGGGCAGTACGGGTTATCCATGCACCGATAAGAACTGTGCCAGGTGAAAGTTTACTTTCCCATATTTCCTACTGTTCCACTCCACTATTTTGGGGATCAGCGCATGTGTTCATCTTTCTTTGGGTGTAGTGTTGCATCTGTGTTGCCATTCTGCTTGTAAAACATCAGTGGTGGGTCTCCTGCCTTCTGGCTGGATCTCGCTTAGAGCCATAGACTTTTTAAATTTCAGATCGATGGGCGTTCGGCCAAAGATTACGCTGATCGCTTCCACTGACACAGTTCTGAAGGCGCTAGAAAGATGCGATTCTGTGCGACGAGTGCATCCGTCTCATGCACGTTTGCTGATCCATCGCTGGTGCCCATACGTGATCGACTTGCTTACAGTTGCCAACAGATTTCTAATTGTTTACCTGGCTCCTCCGACGTTTGGCATTAGTCTCGCCAATGCCGATACTGCCCGAGAAGCTCCCTCGCCTGCGTACTTCAGATGATCTTTGAAGATGAGCCTGAGATCCAACAGCACTCCTAGGCACATACTCAAGTTTCTGATGGCTTGACTGTATTTATAGAGCTTTTGGTTTTGCTACAACGATGACTGCAATGTCATCAGCATAGCCGATGATGTCCACTCCACTCGGCCTTGGCATTCTCAGTATTCCACCATACATGACATTCCATAATACTGGACCTAGTACTGAGCCTTGGGGAAAACCTCCCATGATTTTGTACTTCTTAGGTCCCTCTTCCGTGTCACAGTGAGGGTTATCTCATGGAAGTAGCTGCCGATTATTCTCAGCAGGTAGTAAGATATGTTAGTGCTCTCACTATGCAGCTCCAGCTATCTGAATTGAATGCGTTTATGATGACAAGTGTTACAACGGCGCAGTACTATTTTCTCCCTCCTAACTATCTTTGTCCCGCGATTCTAGCGCAATGTTGCACACTACCCTTATCGCCTCTATGGTGCTTCGGTTCTTTCTGAAGCCGAACTGCCGGTTGGAGAGCCCCGAGTGCACTTCCGTGTATAGTTCTAGCCTTGTGCGTATTATTTTTTTGAGCACTTTTCTCATTGTGTCAAGCATACCCAGTGGCCTGTACGACGACGGTAACTCAGGTGGCTTATTACGCTTTGGGTTGAGCACTAATCGCTGCCTTTTCCACTGCAGCGGGAAGTTGCCTTCCATCAGGCATGTCGTGTAGAGGAGTGCGAAGATCTCTGGTCTAGCGTTGATGGCTCCTTTTAGCACGAAGTTCGGGATCTTGTCAATTCCTAGCGTCTTGCTGCTCTTTATTGTTTTCGTGGCTTTTAGGACTTCCTCAGTTGGAGCAGATGATATTGTCTCTACTACTACAGCTGCTTTTGGTGGCAGGTCCATTGGGGGATTTTTAGCTGAAATTATTTTTTTTTTTTTAGCTAGTAAACATCGACACGCTCCATTATATAATCCAATATATTCATTAGTTTTGTTAAAAAATAAATGACCACCAGGACAAGGAAGAAGACGAAGGCCTTCTCAAGGATTGTAATTGTGAAATGAAAAGATAATTGAAATGAGAAACGCCAACAGGTAGTCTCGCGAACACATAAACCGACAAATCGAAATTATTATTTTATCATTCAAAAAGAACCAAGCCAATGTGGTATCCTTGTGCTACCTATACGTATAACTTTGTACTCCATTGGAGCTGGAGTGTAGCCACAGTGAAGAAGAAAAACTCCAAGATAACAAAGGAGAAAGTTAATTATCTAACCAGTTGCGTTCACTTAAACAATAGAAATTTATATCCCACGAAAGAAGGACGACGACGATGTAGAACTACCGCAGCCAAAGTCGCAGTTATCCTTTTTACTTAGCTAAACTGTTTGTCTAAGACGGAGATGAAAGATTCATTCAATGATGCTCTGAAAAAAAAGAGAAGGGCACCGCCTTCAGGCAAAGCGAATTCCTCACCGCCCGCACCACACAGCTAAAGTGGTTAGCAAATGTCCTTTCTTATTATTTTATTATTAGTGCCGTTTCTTTTAAGTTTTCCTCTTTTTTTTTGCTGAAACTTGCTGCTACTGCTGCTTACCTTTTTATGATGAGAGACCTAAGCGAAGCCGACGACGATAGTCCCAGGGCGTACGGTTAGTTTGCCTTTTCATTGGGAAGCCCATTCAATTTCTCACTCACTGTCAGCGAATGAAGTTGGAATGGTGTGTTGGGCTGAAGGATATTTAATTATGGACCTGCAATCTGGGAAAACTCTTGTTCCCAATGGAGGAGGACATAGGTAAGAATGGTGCTACAGATGAAAAGTAAACCCGTAAACTGTTGTGATAGTCTCGCTCTTACTGTGTGCTGGTGGTGCTTCATAGCCATCCGTTCTTTTCTCCAGCAAATGAGTAGGTTAAACTTTTAATTAAAAGCGAATAACAAATCTCTGTTGCTGTAAGAGTTTTCTTAAGATGCGAGAAGAAAAATGACGAATGCAAGGTGAGCCTGGTTGGTGTATCCTGTTGGATGATTTCTCTTTTCATTTATCATTTTGAATTATCTTGTTTTTTATTTGTTATTTTTCGTGTGATTCATTAAGTTTTTGTTTACCTTTTTGCAACTTCTTGTGAAATATTCCTTCGTAATGATGTGCATTTGATTGTGCCACGTGGCGGGGTGTGTGCGAGATTTGTATAGTTTCGCGATTGTGATGACAATTTTTGTTTACAGGTACTAGGCACTGGTACTAGTACTTCATACCCAGGTTTCACGTTCATGAAAAATAGACAAGTGCCAGTACTTGGAAGTACATATCGACTCGTCCAACGAAGATGGTAGTAACTCAAATTTTTACCTTTATGAATTACCTGCACCAAAATGGTATCTCATAGGAAGTGTTCAGCCTAACAGGGTCCTTAAGGTGCTTAACAAAAGGCACAGTCTTATACACTGAGAGACAGTAATAATGCCGCGAATTTGTTAACGTATATACACTACAACGTATAGTCTTTTTACATCCTGTCGTAGTTCTTTTCTTATATCATAAGCCTGAGTGATGTTGTTACCGAACTTGACAGAGCAGCAAGTTCGGCAGGGATGTCAAAACCAGACATGGCTCTGTATACCTCATCTCCATAGTCGCTATCGTAGGTGACTTTAAAATCGATGTGAATATATGATATGGTTTCACATAATATGGCAGATACCTCTGTAACTGACCCAGTTCAGAGAATTTCGAGCAAATGATTCTGACATTCCATTCATCGGACATACTTTCATCCCCAGCTGCTGTATATAGCTCGGCAGTTTGGCAGGTCGGCTCCAGCAGAATTATTTGATTTAAGTTTAGATATTGCTATCTTCACCACACTTTGGTCAGGTGGACGGAATTGTTGATCGTCGTCGTCTGGGTTGAATGGAGCATTCTGCATGACAGCAACGTTTTGGTCGTCATCACCGTTTAACAGTCTGCAGAAGTGATCTTCCCAAATTCTCAGCACCAACTGTGACTTTACTACTAGATTTCCTTCTTCATCCCTAAAGGTTTCTAAAACTTTAGATCATCATTCCTGCTATAACATCTCTCCATTGATTCGATGTCGCGCTTAATATTCTTTCTTCTTCTTTCTTAGCAGCTAGTGTTCTTCCCTTCTCTTCTCCTTGTAGATGTAGTAAGCTCAGCTGGTCACTCAGAGCCTCTTGCTTTGCTGTATGCGCTTGACCAATCCAGGAGTTTCTTTGTAGTGGATGCGAGAAACCAAGCCCATCAGTGGCGTCATTCTTACGAGAAATGGCTGCTCATCTGCCCCTAACTTTGGAGGGAGTGATCGTCTTGAGAGGTTCAGGGACATTCGATCGTCAAAGGCTCTGCCAGTCTCTTGCGATTAGAGTCTTTGTATGTTAAATTTTCTCACTGTACTTCTTTGGCCTCATGGTGTTTGGAATATCCCCATGCGTACCTTGGTAGTGATCCGAACTGGTCAGAAGGTGCGAACTTCCAAAGTTCAAAATACAATCAGAACGTGATCAATTTGGTTGACAGAGAGTGCCACGTGCCATTATTAATATTGAGGTGCGGGAATCGTATACACGAGGTTTCACACCGCGCGCCGCAAAGCCGATTAGCCTGAGACAGTTTCCGGGATTGTTCTCGTGTAAGCTGTATTTTCCGACAATTTTTCCGAAGATACTCTTCTTTACTTTTTGAGTTAAAATCTCCAGGTTCGATTGACATTGGTCATAAGTCCTGTCGAGAACTTCTGTCACATCGTCCTTATTCTCTGTGAGTCGTGAGTGCATATAAGGCTGATGTCTTTGAATTTTGCCTTAATGCGGATTGTCATCAGGCGTTCGCTCTTTGTAGCAGGCACAGTTTTTCACCCGCTTGTTGCTCTGCCCATCCCACAGCACTTCTTGGATGGCAGTGATATATGCTTTATATCAAGGGGCCTGTTACGGATCCGAACATTTCACATGTCGAAGTAGCCCATGTAAATATGCACTACCTTAACACTGATGAAAAACTCAACTATCAATAGAAGCTCGAACAGGGCAGAGAGGTAGACTCAACGCGTGTTCAAGTCCAGACAAATTTGCATCTTAACTTTGTTAGCCTATCGGGTAACTACATAGTTCCTCGTGATCTCATTGTGACTTGGCTCAGTAAATTTAGTATTCCATCCGAATTTAAGTGAGCTTCTTGAACTACCTTAGAAAATGTGAGGAGAAATTCAGATTACTACAGACAGCGCAAATCTCCGTCCTCTAAGTCTCCGTTTGGAAAACAGAAACAGAGTTGCTTAAGGGTAATTGAAGCCTATTCACCATAAAGACACTAGTACCGGACCTTGACCAGACTTCGAACTATCTGAGAAAATTCGGCTGTACATCTAGGCTGTGCTGAAGACTATACTTGAGCATAAGGAAAGACGATTCAGAATCATGTAATAGTCGCAGTTCTGATGACATTGGGGCAGACAATTAAAAAAATATATGCCCCGCAAGACCCGCAAAACTCCGATCAGCAATGTATCTAGATCAGAGTCAGACGTTCTGTCACATTGCTGCTTGAAAACTGATTCCACCAAACCACCAACGCCAAAAGAGATCAAAAAAGGTCTTATCATTTCGGTGCCAATAGCTGAAAGTGATCCGGCAATTTTAGACTCGACAAGGTTGGTTTTAGGAATTCTACTATTTACGGTATTAGTTGGCTGATGACGTCCTTATGTATTGTAAATACAAGTAGAGTCAGTCCAGTCAACTGCCTCTTTCCAGTGAAGAGAAAAACTTTAGTTCTATGAGCGTTAATTAGATTCACCTGGGCATTAGAAAAATGGCGACATTATCCCTTTAAGTCTGAGCAGGAATATTTATACCATTTAGAGTTTTGACGAACAAGAACCACAGTAGAGGAGGTAGAACGCCACCCTGCGTGTAGCTGCTATTAATGATATCAAAAGCGCCCTCAATGTCCACGAAAATGCCCAGTGCGTTCTCTTTCCTGTCAAGTGCGCATTCAATCTGCCCACGGGGCTTTGAAGCGCAACCTTGCTAATTTTTTCACAAAAAAAAAAAAAAAAAAAAGTCAGACTGACTAGTTTGAAGATCTTAGCTAGTGAGACGTCATCCCTACCTATTTATGAAATTTCATTCTGAGATGTTGCCAGAGTGTAAGAATGTATAGGTATACCAGAACTAAGCTAGCAGTGAAGATTGTCTTCAGAGTTGGTATCAAATTGTCTCTATCAAGTTATAAGAATAGATGCCACGTTACTTGAAGCCATCAGAAGAATCAACGGCTTATTTGACAGCCTTATCCATTACCGTGGCTCCCGTGATTGGAGCTGGTTTCGATTATTAGGTATCTGAAAAGTTTGTCTCTCAAAGAAGACTGAAAGTTTCTTGACCTATCTCTGTAAAGGTATAATCAGATTTCCTAAATGTTTCCGGTGTACCAGTAGCTGGTTTGACTTTTTTTGAGAAACTTGGTGATATTTTTGATATGGTTTTACCTAGCGGTTTCATCCTTTTCAAAGTTTTTCGTCAGAGCCCAGTCCTCCTCCAAAACAACGACGATGTTTGAAATGAGTCTGCTGCAAAACTAAAGATCTTGTTGTTTGTTGGCTCCAGTAGGTCGTTGATATGAAGTAGAAACAGAGTAGGTGGAAGTATAGATCCCTGTGGCACTCCAGAACAGCAAAGGAAGACACACCATCGGTCACAACTTGAACTGATCTGTCTTATGGGAATGTCCCACCCAGCCACAGAGCTACTTTGGTAGTCCGTAGGATGCTAGTTTACCTTATAGAGCTCTATGCCAAACACGATCGAATGCTTTTCAGATACCCAAGGCAACTCAGTGGCTGAGGTTCATAAATTTGTTTTATACATAGCTCAGAAGGTTTCCGGTGAAACGGTGGCTGCGAAAGCCATACTGCTGCTCGTGTCCTTCCAGATATTTGATTATGTCGGTATTGATGATTGATTCCATCACTTTTGGATGGACAACAACGCTATGAGACGATAGTTTTGGGGCAAGCATTGCTTTCCCTTTTTGGGAATCGGTTGAATGCGGGCAATTTTCTAGCATGAAGAAAGCGTTTTATGCGCGTATGACATAGAATAAAGTCTTGAAAGTATGTGCAATGATCGTATTCAGTTGGGACTAGATTCTTTTTTGCAATACAAGTTATTAAGGATGCGTCGGATTAGAGGAGGTTGAAACTTCTTCCTGGTGAGGTGGTGGCTCCAAGTGTGTCGGATCTACAATATAGTCGAATTGCATGATTTTTTTTTTTTGTGTTGCGTCTAGTGATCCAGTTTGAAGTGAGTGACTGAAGTTGTTGGTTATCATTGACCAGAAAGGTTGCGAGCCACTGTTCTTCTATTTTAGAAACCTGCCTATGATTCACTCATTGTAGTTCTTCTGCGTGGAATCGACCGCGAGTTTATGAGGCTATCTTGCTTAATCTTGTTTGCTAAATCGATAGACTGTATGCACCATTGTCTCTAAGCTCTGTTACATTGTCTATAAGCTCTGTCCTTGCTCATAATTCCTGTTGAAAAGGCTTGTGGGGTGTTGATTTTTTGGATGTAAATCTCCATTCCTAGGTGAATTACATATCTCGGAAAAAAAAACTTCTGCAACATCAGCGTTTCTAAAACACATATCAGTCCAAAGAAAAGAAACGATAAAATCCCGCAGTTAGACAATTTGTAATTCCAAATTAGGCGGTGATAATTCTGTTCTCCTAGCATTATTATTGCTTCAATTGCTGATATTAGGACATGGTCTAAATTTCCCAAACAGGCAGACAGCCAAGGCTGCTGATGCATCATCATTAATATTTGAGTATCAGAGCCAATTGAAGTTGTGGATGTCTAAGATACCAAGAACAATAACTTTGTCTGTCGGGTGATGAATTTGAATCAAGTCGACCTTGTCAGATAGATGTTGAAATAGTCTGACCAGTTGGTCGTCATTTGGTGAGCGGTAAAGGCTGCACAAAAAATTTGGTGGAACCATGTATGACTAGCTTCAGCCACTATCCTCTTATCGATTTCAAAGCCGCATATGATGGTCACACGGTTATAGATAGTGTTTATCTGTAGATCATTAAATCGACCAAGTTGTTTATTTTTATTAAAATAAAGAAAAAAAATACAAATATTTTGGCATTACGAGGGTGGGTCAATAAATCCCTGAAAATTAACACAAATTGTGTCGTCACCATAAATTTAATTTTTTTTTGTCAAGAATCATCTTTCGAAAGAACGCACCCAAATTTTCAGACAGATCTGTCAAATAGTTTTGCTGTGGCAGCCATTTTATATAGACGCCTACTAACATTTTTGTTAAAATGGAAAAAAGTGAATCTTGAGTGCTCATTAAACACTATTTTTTGCGAGAAAAAACTATCACGCAAACCAAACAAAAGCTTGACAAATATTATGGGAACTCTTCACCATCGATTGGAACCGTTCACCATTTCTGTGCGGTCGTTCAAGCACAAGTGACGCCAAACGTTCTGGTCGCCCAATTGAGGCCACCACATCAGAAATGGTCGACAAAATCCATGGTTTGATAATGGACGATCGGCGACTGAAAGTGCGCGAGCTTGAAGAGGCCACAGGCTTATCACATGACTTCACTGAGTGAAGTCATGTGAAGAAACCAAAGAACAGTCAAAACAATGGACTTCTCCTGGTGAATCGAAGCCGAAGAAGGCCAAAGCGGGTTTATCAGCAAATAAGGTCATGGCGCCAGTTTTTTGGGATGCGCGGTGTTATTCAAATCGATTACCTTGAAAAGGGTAAAACAATCACCAGCGCATATTACGCAAGCTGCTGGATCGATTCCAAGCCGATTTGAAGCAAAAACGGCCTCATTTGGCGTTCTTTTTCACCAGGACAACGCATCGGCGCACAAGTCCGCAGCCGCAATGGCAAAATTGCATGAGTTAGGCTACGAACTCCTCCCTCATCCAGCACATTTCCCAGATTTAGCCCCCTGCGACTATTTCTCGTTTCCAAACATGAAGAAATGGCTCGGAGGTAAGGGATTTGGGTCGAATGAAGAGGTCATCGCTGAAACAAACGCTTATTTTGAGGGGATCGAGTAATCGTATTATTTGGAGGGCATCACAAAATTGGAGAAACGTTGGTTGAAGTGTATAGAGCTAAAAGGAGACTATCTTGAAAAATGAAATGTTTTTGTACCGAAAAGAGTGTTCCTTATTTCATTTTTCAGGGACGTATTGACTCACCCTCGCCCATACCCAGGTCTAGCTTCTCACAGTCACACGTGCTGCGCACCGCACGAATGGTTGGGACCTACAATTTTATCCCGTTTCCGAAATCCAATTTCTTTTTCGATTGATAGAAGGACAATTTTACTCTTGGATGTTTGTCAGAAATTCGCGAGAGGTGGGACCATGAAAAAAATTGTCTTTTTTATGTTTCCTGAGGTTTGAACTTTGAATCTCCCGCTCAGTCATCGCTCACTTAACAATTGAGCCTACAGTTTTTTTTTAAAAATAAAATAAACTAAAAGCTGAATTAAATATAAATTTCATTACTCATCTTCCTATTTGGCATTATAAATCTCACCCACAGTATTTTTGTTCGATAGCAAAAGGAACTTTCCAATATTAATAAATCCATCATTCAAAGAGCACTATTGTAGGTCCCCCGAACAAAGGACAAAATTAATACCAATTTATATTGAATCTATCTACAAAGACATATTTGAATGCAAAACTAGCTAAAGGATTCCCTGGTATTAATTTTTATGGATTTTTTTTTTTTTATGGAAAATATCTCATGGAGCATAGAATATTGCATTTTCCTAGATCTTTTTGATTGTTGTCGATGAACAAACTGATATCAGTATGGGACCCTTCTCAAAAGAGAACGTTGCAGGACAACAATTGTTTGTGATTTCCATTGTGAATTCAATTAAGAACACTATTGACTGAAGCGTTCAACTAATGAAATTCCTCTCCACAGGACATGCTATTAAAAATTAAAAAAATGAGCAATTTTTTAGAAAAAAAAAATTTATTTATATTGACTTCAAACTGCCCGAAGGTGTGTACTTAGTTGGAATGAAATTACGCAGTTGGTACTTTGGAAAACCGAAGCAAACAGTCCAAATGTCGCATCCGGATATTTCAATTTACATTTGAAAAATAAAATTTGTATTTATTATCATGTACAGAGATTTGTATCGATGTGATAGGGGCAACAACAAAATGTTGGTCCTGCCTAAGGATATTTATTTGCAAAACAGAAACGCAAAATGGAACAATAATACGAGCTGTGCTACCTACCTGTACTTAGGATTGGTGGGGCGAAATTTACAATCTAACGATATACTTACTTAATCCCTAAGGGATGAAAATATGATGGGTGGTGGGAGGGTGATACAACTGGAGGATTCAGCGGCGTGCACCCTTATTCTCAGCCATTAAAAAAAATATGAAAATTGAAATTCTTTCTTTCACTGTGTAGCCCTTTGCAGATTTTTGTTGTAATTTTATTAAGGAAGGGGGTTGAGTGTCATTGCTTCTGCCCCTCAGATATATTCGCATGCATAAGGCATAATATTTTTTTCTCATCCCAATCGTTGTATTCAAATTTCGATTGTGTGTATGATGTAATTGAGTTTCTTTTCTTTTTCTTTTTTTTTTTTTCGTTTTCAGAATCACGCTCTCAACTTGAGTAAGGAATCTCATTGTGGTGGCTCATCGCCGAGGGTTGTGTATAAAAAAAATAAAAAATTAAAATGAAGAATAAAATTTTCGCAAATTGTATTTCTCAATCAGTTTAGTTAATTTTAATGGAAATGCATGCCGCCAGGGATTTTCAGTATAAACATGTCATGTAACGAAATTTTCTTTTGTGGTTTATTTTGTTGGATATGAATGTGTCACTTGCAGTCACGTGTGGTACATATTTCCGGTCGCTATGTAATGAAATTCGAAAATGTTTGCATAAAGTTCTTAACTTTTGTAGTATAGCATACTTTTGACCTTGGTGGAGGAATCATAGTGCTAGTTAATTACTTACTTTACTTGTAGGATGGCGCTACAGTCTGAAGTGGAGCAGGGACTCATCCAACAAACCTTTCCAGTCAGGTCGATCTTTCGTGCACGTATTTTTTCAGTGCCCACTTTTTTGTATATATCGCAGAGAACTAGAGGAAAAAGAATTGGAGAAACACAAACTCCCGAGAATATTGTAAACCTTAAGGCCTCGACCCAAAGAATCCGTCGACATCATTTCGTTGAAGGTTGACAGTGACGTTCACGTATTGTCGGAAAGAACAGTCCCATACAATCTGTCGCATACCTTGGTTGACAGATTGAAATGTCAACCGATTATCAACAGCGATGACAGTTTCTCTTCTCTCTCAATACTTCCACCAATGAAAGTGCTTACACTCAATTTGATGACTACCAACGGATCAACAGACTAAAAAAATAGAAAGTAAACCGTAGAAGTTCATACATGCGACGGTTATGGGCCACCTTCCATAAGAATACGTGTATTCTATCTATGTGTCAGTTAAAAATGACGCAGCAACGAATCAATGGATTCATCGAGTGCAATTTGTGATGCGGTCATGGAAAGAATAAGGGAGAGCAGCAGTGAAAATCAAGCTCTGAAGACATCTGTCATAGAACAAGGAATAGCAAACGCGGAACCCAGTGTTGAACCAGCAAACGGGGAAATAAGAGCATAAATGGCTCACCAGCCCCGCGAATTAATACCTAACAGTAACCTGGTCCTGCGGTGTAGTTGAAGTGTGTAAGGTGTGGGTTAGTACGTAGGCGAATTCCTGATTTCCTGACATCGAGTATTCAGGTTCTTGAATCGTGCATGCCAATAGCCGGGTTTCTCTAGCATATTACACATCTTTTGGCGCAACCAAAAAAAAAGCTCGACCTTTCGCTCGCTGCTTCCCAGTTTCGCAAGCCAAGTTAACTGAGATCCTTTTCCAACTATGTGCTCCACCTAAGGTGGTATCTTACTATGCTGCGTTGTTCCACCAGGGTGGACTGGTAGACTCGGTCCCTTTAGTTATTCTAAATAGGCTTTACTTTTCAGTTGCCTTCTTCCCTTAAAGAAACAGAGCTTGGTAAGAATAATTCTTCATTTGATCCCTGCATTGGTGTCGATTTCAGAGTTTACCGCGGAGCCTAGGTAGACAAAATCTTTTCGAAGTTATACCTGACTTTGGTGACGATTTACCCTATTCGCCTATGTTGTGTGTCCTTTCTTATTGACAGCATATACTCGTACTTCGTTTTGTTTTCGTTCACAGCCAAACCCATCTTTGCTGCTGCTATTTCAAAGCTTATAAACACCTCACTGACAGGCCACTGCATTCTTCCAATAATGTCAATGGCGCCAGGGTACTCACATGCAAGCAGTTGAACAGACTTTCAAACTGGTGTTAGCTTCAGAGTTTCTTATAATCCTTTCAAGTAAAATATAGAAGAACCTCAGAATCCTTATGACCGTTTCTGATTCTGAGAAATTTTTGCATTCTTGAATATTTAGTCGATGGTAGACTTTTATGGCATAAATCCGCAGACAAGATCTTGTAGGTGATGTTTAGAAGACTAATGCACAGTTGAGAGTATCATCGGGCATACTTGAATCTGACCAGATTTGAGCATGCTTCTCACTTAATCATCGTCCGCTGTTTTAAGTAGCTCGGCTGGTAGGCCATCAGCTCCAGCAGCATTGTTTGATAGCTTATTGCTATCCTCACCTTATGTGGTCACCTTATGTGGTCACCTTATGTGGTCACCACGGCCACCTACGTGGTGTAGTGGTAACATCAACGCTTGTCACACTCTTGGTTCACTGTTCAAATCCTGATCTCAACAATCATCTATTTATTTCGTCCGAAATAAATAAAAACGTCGATCAATTGCGAAAGCTTAGTCAACTCTACTGCGAAGGCATAACACTGGCAGTAGGTTGGTCATATGGCTTAAATGCAACTTGATCGTGATGATGACATCAGGTGGACGGAAAAAAATACTGTGAATCATGAGCAACGACAAAAAGCAAAACAAACAAGCTCCCCAGTTATCTGGACGCCACCCTTGGAGTTTACTGAAACTTAATACCACCTAAGTTTCAAACCCACTACACCAATCTTTCTTTCTCTCTCTTTCAATTTCTACAAACGCCCGTGCCCTGAAATAATTTAATGGTATTCATATCCCATTTGGCGCGCGTAAATTATAAAAAAAAAGATGGATGGATATGTTGGCTGTTATCTTAAAAAATTTAATGGTCCGTTCTACCAACGAGCGGACTGCTGGTGGTCAACGCCGTTTAAGAGTCTGCAGAAATGTTCTTTACAGATACTCAGCTCTGTTGATCTACTACGAGTTTTCCGTGGTCATCTCTGCAGGCTTCTGTTCAGGCCTTATATTATTTATTATTATTTCTGATGTCTTGTTGATTGTGTTGCCACTTATCTTCTGCACTTGGTGCTGACGGCAAAGGATTTGTCAAAAGGTTAAGAGAAACTCGGTCCACGAAATTGTTGACAGTCGCCTGCGATAATAGCCGTTCGATATTGCATCTTCTTGCAGTATCTGTTGATGTTGTGGCGTATGCTTAATATCCGCATCCATACGTTGGGTAAAACCAAATAGTGGTCCAAGTGAATCGCTGCTCGAAAAGGTCGGACATCCAATGTGAACAATATGATTGACAGTTTGTTGATTGGGGACCGCCAAGTCCATTTGTGAATGTTATGGTGGGGGGAAACGAGTGCTGACTGTGATGATGTTGGTGCTTTCTGACCATATAACCAAAGATGCCCTCCATTTCGGCTTTAGCGCTAAAATCGCCAAACATCATCTTTTTTTTTAAGCGGATTGAGAACCTTCCAAAGGTTTCAAATAAACCTTGATCCAGGTTGCACAGTAGTATGGGATTCTTACTCACTAAACCTAACTTCCACTAGCTCAGATGCTCACCTAGTGGAACCATCCTTAAGGGCGGGTTTTCCGTTTCTAAATAGCTGTCCTCGTCTGTGTTCTAAGCACTTTTCTCTCGTTTTCAGCCCATCTGCCCACGACTTGAATTCAGGTTAATAATGTCCTTATCGCATCCCAGTTACTCTTCGACTTCAGTTTGTCTTCGACTATGATTCGGGGACTTAGTGAAATATTTATTTCTCATCCCAGTCTTCATTTCTCTTCAAAGGACCATGGGCAGTTAAACATCACGTGCTCCGGGTTCTCTTCGCATCCAGGACATAACGGAAAGTCGTCATGTCCAAAGAGGTGGAGGTATTGACGATAACCACCATGGCCCATCAGGAATTGTGTCAATTGATAATTCTATTCTCCATGTTCTCTGCTTATCCAAGCTCTTCTATATTCGGAATCAACCTATAGGTCCATATACCTTTATGTACAGCATTTCAATGTTGAAGACAACCCCTAAGCGACGCAAATCTATCTTGCCTTCTCACCTCCTTGGTTTCAATGTTTTGGTCGTTGCTATCGTGAATTCGTTTGGCTTCATTGGCTAGATCAGGTATCATGCCGGCGATGAAGGTCCCGACTATATGGTATATAGCATCTGTTTTATTTTTTTCTTCCAATATCACAACGCAGCACAAGACGTTCCACACAAGTATAGAGCTCTGGGAATGAATTGGAGAGAGCTGCAATATTTTTCAGTTCTCCCAATACTTGACTTGCCTATGTTTAAGGTATATCTTAGGATGTATTCTAAGAACTAGATAAATAGGTATTGGGCATACATTGCATGATCATACGAAAGAAGGGCTGAAACAGAGACTGCATTACCTTGTTATATTTTTAGTCGTATTTTGACCTAAAATTTGAACGCTTTCTCATTCAGTTCTGCAAACTTTATTGCACTTTCCGGCAAAATAAAAGTCCTTACCCAATCTAATTCATTACCATTAACGCTTTGCCTTAAATCTCTCCTGAAAGAAGAAAAAAATAAATGAAACGAACCCATTCGTGTTCATAAAATTAACCTCTGTGCGCCTTTTAATAGGGCAATTCTTCCTTTTTACAACACCTCTCTACCAGATACAATTGCCCGCCATTTAACCTTTTCATGTGAAAATTTGCATACCTACGAGTACCTATATACCTTCCAACTAACGACAGAAGAATATTATACGAGCAGCACTGGCTACAAAAAAAAAAAAATTTAAATTCCCCGCAAATCTGTGCTGAAAATTTCGCACACATGACCGCGTCCGAGCAATTTTCCACCACCACGGATAGAACCTGTACATTCGCCTATCAAGCTCAACGCTCAGCACTAAACCCGACGATGAAAAAGGGTTAAACCACTTCACCCACCACCCTTCAATTCGACTTGCGATGAAATTTATTTATCAGAAAGCAATGCTCTCGCAAGGACGACGTTTTAGTCGTTTTTGCGAAACTACCAAACCAGTGCGACGAGGAGAGTAGTGTATTTGTGTGTGACACGAGTTATGGATAAAGGGGACAACATGATGAACAAATTGTATCTGACTGACTTTTTCATTTGTTGGAATAATTTAGGACCACACAGTATTCAGTTTCACAGGAAACCATCCGCGAGTTAATTACGCGAATAAACGTGAAGGATGCTTCTGATGTTCTATCGCCCGAAGGATGAGCAAAACGAAAAATCTGATACAGATTGTTGGAATTTCAATTTTTTACGTCCCGCATACATATTCTACACGTATGCATAGTCGGGTATTTTTTGTTCAAACTTTCAGGGCGGCGATTTCGTCCTGTGGCCTAGGGTGGCGCATGGGCGGTGAAATATAATTGCCGCAATTATTTGGTCTGTCGTGGACCATTCTGAAGGAAAAAAGCGGGACAGTGGTCGGTCAGTTAATGGGCATTTTAGCCATTCATGGACGTAATCTGTGGTTCATTGCATTTCATTTCGGTTTTAATGCTTTTTTGCTTGACGGTTTCTCCCTCCGTACACGTGAAAGGTTGCTGGTGTTGGTCTGTGAATTAATGTCTGATGAATATTAAATTAGACAGAGATTGCACAGTGGTCAGGTGGTCATCGTTATGCCGTGTAATTCGAGTGAATCGTGTTAGCGATTATTCATTGGATTCACTTTAGCGTTCTGTGTGGTGAAAAATTACGGTGACCGTTAGGGTTTGATAATAGTCCGCAATCCACATATAAACGGGCCACAGGTGTGAAATGGCATTGCATTTGATGATGATGGGGTTGCTTCAATTCTTTTCTGTTATTAGAGTTGTAAAAGAAAGAGGTTATGTGAATCATGGTGATTTATGACACAAGGGAGCCATGTAATAGGCTCAGATGGAAGTTAAAGACTACTGGCAACAAAAATACATTATTTGGTCAAATTATTATTACAAATCATTCAGGTGGATTCCTAGAACCTACGATTTTCTCAAAAGCTTTCTCAAACTTTATTTTTCTTAACAATTTGTATAAATTTCCACGAAGCCTTAATGGCTTTTCTACAGAAGGTTGAAACTCAAAAAGTTTGTGAAGGTTGACCAGATAGTAATGATGGTTTTTCCAATTGCTATGTTTCAGCAACTGTCGAAGCTATCAATGATATCCAGCTGTCAGAATATTCACTTAGGTTTGCCATTTCATCGTGCATCGTTTGACGTTTCCCGAACATGTGGAAATTATTAAAAAATATTATTGAAATTCCTGCTCAGCTGTAAATACGATACGTGAATTTCATCGTGAAGTCGGTCGTCATCATGGCTTCAGTGCGGAGGCAATTCGTCGCACCGTGGAAAAGTTTGGGCGTGAGTGCAAAGTGAAGAAAACATAGCCCCCGTAGCGGCCAGTATCGAAAAAGACTCAAAAACGCCGATTCGAAGGCGATCAGCTGAATTGGGTATCGCCTAAGAGTCAACCAGGCTTATTTTGCGGTTGGATTGTGGTGCTGACGCAAGAATTGAAACCGGACGACCATAGGCAGCGTCGTGAGTTCGCTAATTGAGCGCTGGAAATGTTGGCCGGAGATCCGGATTTTGGTCAAAAAATTATCTTCTCGGACGAGGCCCATTTTTAGCTCAGTAGCTATGTCAACAAGCAAAATTGCTATTATTGGGGCGACCACAATCCACAAGTGTTCGACCAAGCATCAATGCATCCACAAAGATTGACTGTTTGTTGCGGTTTATGGCACGGCGGCATCATCGGACCTTATTTCTTTCGAAATGATGAAGGAAACACCGTTACTGTCAATGGTCCTCAGTATAAAGCGATGTTAACCGATTTTCTATGGCCAGAGCTCGACAACATCGATGTATCCGAGCTGTGGTTCCAACAAAACGGCGCTACATTCCATACAAGCGGCGCAACGCTAGAAGTGGTGAAGGAGAAATTTGGTCATCTCACGGCGAGCGTTCATCAATTGGCCTTCGATTATTTTCTCTGGGGTTACGTCAAGTCCTTAGTCTACGCTAGCAAGCCAACCACTTTGGATGAGCTAGAAGCCAACATTCGAGACGCTATTGCCGCAATAACCCCGCACATATTGGACCGAGTCATCAAAAATTAGAATGGCGTGAATGTAGCTTCAAAATAAAGTTAGAATTAATTTGATACCTCACACCCTTGTTGTTTTATTTATTTTTCTTTTCCTATCGTTTTTATTTGGTCACTCCGTGTTAGGTTAAGCAAGCTTAGTTTTGTGTAAATAATTCACGGTTGTCGTCATAACCAAGCTCATCTTGAAGATTTTTGTGCCTGAAGTACCTTAAAGCTTTCTTCGTCCAGAACAACGTAGAATTTGATAATTGTTGTAGCTTGTGAGTTTTTGAGGCGTTTCCCCGGGCTCGTATTTCATACCTTAATTTAAATTCAATCAGGGTGTAGTATACTTGCTTTAAAATGTGTGGTATGGCATGATGTCTTAGATGTGCCAATGCAAATGAAGCCTTCCATAGATCTGAGCGCATCTTGTCAAATTGCTTGAAGTGGCTATCAATCATGACTCCTAGCTTTCTACGCCGTCAAGTAACTGTTTGAATTAGGACAGGCACCATTTCAAAAATACACTCACTCCTGCATAGCTGTATGATGTGGGCTTCGAATGTGCATCATCTTTGTTTTTGCCGCGTTGATCACCATGCCGTTGTCCTTGCCGTTCCCAGAGACATGTTGCACATGACGTCGGGCACTTTATTTTCAAAGTGGGTTAAGTTAAAGATCCTAGCTCTGATTCCAGTCGTTTTTCAGTTGGTTCATTTCTTGGATGGTGGTTATATCATATTTGCACATATTCTACTCCTCATTTTCAAAAACCGCAATTGAATACCGGATATATCTTCGCATGAGTACTGGGCAATAGTTTCGCAAATCAAAAACGGATGTGGTACGATCACTTCCAAATTTAAAAAGTAATTATTAGAACAATTAGGCAGGGACGCAGTTAGACCAAAACGTAGGTCAATTGTGATACCACGAAGAGTACCGGATTACCATCACTAGGATCTGTATATGATATGTTTTACCCTAAGGAAGTTAATTCAGGTAACCGTAACGGTGTTAACTTTTCCTGTTCTCCATTTATATACTTACAAACTATATATATGTGCAATACCGTGGAGAGCACTTAATAGTGCAAATATTGAGCCTGACTAAGTCACCGAGATCTTCATAGAAGTACTCCGCGAGGGTTTTCTTTCTTAACAGTGTCCTCGTCTCTACAACTTCTACAGAAATCTTTGGAGGGGACACTCAGCAAATTAGCACGCCTACGTGTCAAGCAGTGCAGTGCTCTTATTATAGAGCTTAGGCATTTCCTATTTATGGACAGAAGTCTTTTCGTTCTCTTCGGATTTAGGTTAGGCCAGATCTGTTTCGACGAAAGACAAGTGCTGATATTGTTCCACGTTTTCTGAGATTCGAACTTGGAACCTCTTGCGTAGTGATCCGACACACTAACCACTACACCACGACGCCCTTTTAACTAGCTACTGAAGGTTTTGTTCTGCACCCGAAAGTACATTGCCAGGTTTTTCTCAAAGTATTCCGGCAACATTAAGCTACGGATAGATAGATACGAAACAGCAACATTGCTGCTGAATTTTATTAAAATAAAATCTGTTCTTCACCCACTTTGTGAACGTCCCGCCCTGGCAAACAGGAGGATGAGGACTCTACTTGAGTACTTGAGTCAAAATTTATTGCATTCCCATTTAAAAGGCATCCAGATCAAACATCTATTCTAACTTTTATAGTTAAAGCTCAATGTTCTATCTATAGGAAAGAGATAACAACAGATTGTTTTCCAAACACTCATGGGTGATTGGCTCTGATTATCACTTTCCATTAGGCGTCTTCTTCAACAAACTACGTGTAACAATATAATCACCGTACTCGAAGATACAATTCCGTAATCTACTTTGTCCCGTTCGGTACTCGTACAACATCGTTCAATAAATTTTCGTCCACCTACGTTTGTTTCCGACTTACGACCATTATTGTGCTTCAGTGTGATCCATAAATAGAAATCGTGTCGGTGTGATGCAACAGATGCACAAATCCTCTGGGTACGAGTACTTTCCGTACAATTCACTGACTGACTGGTAATGTGATAGCGATTGAAGCATCTATATTCTGTTTTGTATTGGCGATGTAGTATTCTTTTTTTTTTTAATCCTTTCCCCAAACCATTGCGAGTGTGACAAAGAAGGATTCGCCTGAGGGAACACAGAACAAATGTGAATTACACACAAGTGGAAATGCACTCTGGTGAATAAGTAAAAAAAAAAAACAATTAATTGGCTGGTGAGGTCCTGAACTAGGATACTATTTCAGAAGCATATTTCAGCAAATAGTCGCATTAAAGTCAATAAATCATTATAGTGGAAGAGAACTGCTTCATAGAATTAAACATATACTTAAATGGCATAACAGTTTCTTTACGATACACAAAGATCCTGTAAGGAATTAATTATTGTAGCCGAACTTGTGCATAATCTCTTTTTGAGCACTCATATATCCTGAAGAATCCTACACTTCTTCCTGATTATTGTTGCTCAATCAAATTTAATTTGATTTAAGAAAGCAATTTTGAGAATATCCTCGAAAGTCGTAGCACATTTTCCTTTGGTCAGAAATGGATATCAGAACCGACATAACCATCACTATCGATTGAAAGGTATTTCAGACTGAATGCATCTATCCCATGTGAGTTTTTTCAATTGATCACCTGTTACGATTGTAGTATGCATGCTTGACTCCTCCTCATCATAGCCGGCGTTCATCGACAGGGGCAACATCAGCAGTAATGTCCTTTCGATTTTTTACTTGCTCTTATAGGGCAAGTATTGTTTTCGTGAAAATTTTTCACCTAGAGATTTGAACAGTCGTGGTATTACTATGAAAGGGGAACTCGAAAAGTATGTTTCGCAATTCTGCCTGTCTGTCTGTACATCGGTTTGCAGCATAAATAGCTGAATGGATTATCTCCCAACTTCATCTGGGTATGTGGGCAAACGCCCAGAGGGGACAACGGAATTTTCATTCTAACCCCAAAATATACTGGGAGGCTGCCTTGCTACTCGATTATGCCTCAAACAAACGAGCAGCACATATGGAGCAAGTAGGTGCGACCCGGTCGTTCCCCTAGTTTTTTTCTGTCGACGGTCGTCGGTCGACTGTTGTTTTGTATACTCTTTGTCAGTTTGTCCTTTTGCAATTCACATTTATTTAGCCATTCTGTTCGATAAATTCAGACGTCCGGCAAGCAGTAACAACATTGCTAGGTGCACAGGATAATCCAGTATGCGGGCTGGTATTTATTGGGGTGGTGGTTTGTTATTGTAGCGTTTAATGCGCAACACTGGACATGGAAAATGTTTTAATAATTATGCCCAGGACATCAATGTAAATTGGTGTAGGTAGGTACATGCTTTGTTTTAATTTTTTTTTTTTTTTTTGTTCGCTATTATCCTGCCCCGCCATTGTTGATCCATTCGATTGAATGAGTCGTTAAATTTATTGTGAAAAAATTTATTTTGTTGCCAAAGCACCACTAGTGACGATTTTTATTTCGAATAATTAAATTCAATAAATTATAAGCCGATTAAAATATGCCATAAAATGTGTTTGTATTTATATGCTATGCAATGGCAATGTGCTTCCATCAAAGTTTTGTCAAGAGGCTTACTCGAAAATGCACAATGTAAGGGTGATAATGAATTTTTTTTTGTGCGAAATTAATTTCGGTATGTCTATTTTAGTAGACAAAATAAAACCACTAGCTTCAAAGAGACTAAGTTTGTAGTTAATTTTACTTCACTTTTTTAATTAGACCCTCTTCAGGTAAGTGCTGTTTTACTCTGTTTATAGATAGCAGAAGTTTAAGTAACCACCCTGGCCAAACCTCTTCCACTTATCCCTATTCCACAGACATTTTTCCAGGTAGATGGAAACTTGCACATATACAGTCAATTCCGAAAATGAGAGATAAAACCTTCTCTTCTAACTACCGACCAATAGCTTTGACGGCAGTGCTGTCCCAGGTCAGAGAGAGCATTGTTAACCAGCACGTTATGAGTTATCTTGAAACAAACCATCTCCTTAAAAACCGCCAGAATATTTTTCCAGCAGCAGCGTTCCACAGGGGACTAAATGACATACATGTCTGGAAAATGGATCCAGTAGAGAGCTGTAGCCCTAGGTATCTCCAAGGGTTTAGAAAGAGAGTGGCATAGTGTCCTCGTTATCAAGCTTGGAACTTATGGCGTCGATAGCATTTTCGTAAAGTGGACCACGAGTGTTTTAAGTAGTCGACCATTCCAGGTTGTAAATGTATATACTTCTGCACCATTGTAAGTAAAAATCGGTGTTCCCCTGGGTTCAGTACTCTCTCCATCCCTTTTTCTAATTTACAACAATTATCTCCTTTCTATAATCTTGTAATCAGATTTATTCCTTCGCGGATGGCAGCACTCTTGACTAACGTTGAGTCTCAGCGGCAGCGAATATCTACCGAGCTCAACTCTGATATTAATGTGCATACAACAGAGTTGTGTTCAAAGCATCAAAAACTCAAAGCTGTCTCTTGTCTACGAAGCGGGATACGAATGTTGTCTAACTCAAAATGGGAGGAGTAAAGTTAAGAAATTGATTTGCTTGCAATGCTTGGCATACACCTATATGTTAGCCCAGTCCTTCCACGAAACCAGCAGAAAAATAGTGCTAGATACCTAGTATTTCTCAAAACGCTTAAATAACTCGCATTTTTGGACGAGAACTTCTGTCACACGCTTGAGTTTCCTTGATAATGTTCAGCGACAAGCTTGTAGACTGATAGGTGACCAGTCTATAAGCAGCCAAATCACTTCTCTCGAACATCACCAGAATGTTGGTTGCTTAGCGCTTTTGTGCCGGTGTTTGCACCACAAATATTCCAACGAAATGTATAGTTGTATACCACCTGTCGGTGGCCACGGTGTAGTGGATAGTGTGTTTGCTTGTGACCCGAACTGTGCAGGTTCGAGGCCGGACGGGGGACAGCAATCACAGCCACCCGAACATAAAAGAAAAACGAATAAAATCTAAGTTTCTCCAACCACTACACCAAAAAGGAGTTTCTGCCTGGTAGTACAATGGACACAGCAAAATGGAGTCTGAGTGCTCCGGGATTTGGAAATTTCCTTTTTTTTGAAAAAAAAAAAAAAAAAAAAAAAAATACCACCTGTCAATCAATTTAATTGTAATGCATGTGCCCATTCTGCACATGCATATACTTTACAGCTTCTTCAGTATTGACAGAAATTGTTACATCGTTAGCTTACTCTTTCTGCTTAATTTATTCACTCTTTAACTCCTCCCTATACCTTTTTCCTTTCACTCCATCATTAGGTTTTACAAACTTCAAAAAATACCGTTCTAAGCAGTGGAGAACATTTACAATAAATTTGAAAATTTTTTTTAAAAAATACACGAAATATAAAAATTGATATTTTGAAAATTTTCCAAAACTTAATATGCTATAATCTTGTACATATTAAATATTGTTCAAAAATGAATTCCGAACAAAATCGATCCAGTCATAGCCGAGAAATAGTACTTTTTTTTTTAATAAAAAGGTAAAAAGTAAAGTACCGTTTTATGCTTCTCTTGGCAAAAACCTGGTACTCGATCTATTAGCATATGTCGACTGTAACTCAAATATTAAAAACAATAAAAGCCGTCTTCGAGAAAATTGTTTTTTTAAACAGGCCATTAGTAAAGACCCGTTAATTTAGAATTTACAATGAAAATTCCGATTTCGCCTCGCATTGTGAACCCACCGATCCCAGATATGAAGCTTTAAGAAAATCTATCCAACAGTTTAAGCTGCAGTCGGACTTACAGACAGACCGGCAGGCGGATTTGAGAGATCTACTTATTCCAGTTTCTCTATTTTACGAGTAGTATTGTCAAGTTTGATCAAAATTTTGAGATCGAAAATATTCAGGAAACCCATACTTGCAAGTAAAACGAGAGATTGCCTTGAAAAATACAAACCTCAAAGTGTGTGCCTGATGGTAAATAATGACAGATTTGGAATATGCACAACTTTTGCAATGCCGAACTATAGAAACAAAAGAAAGCTTGCAACTAGCCTTAACCAATAAAACCAGTCACCGATAGACATAACTTTAAGCAATTACTAGGTTACTTTTGGAATAAGGGCCTATTTTCCAATATTTTTACTAGAAACTGAAAATATTGTTTTTATAAAATATATACACGTCCATACATTACACAGGGCCACAAACACTTTTTGAGGGGGGTTTCTTAAAAAAACACACATTTTGCTTTCTCAAAGCTATATACAGTGATGACCAAGTCTTATTGTGAATATCACATCAGAATTTGTGACCTTCGGCTACAAATGGTAACAGCTACGCCTACTTTCCGCTGAGAAAAAGTCGTAACAGTTTTGCTGAGAAAACGTTTTAAAAATTGAGACGGGTTACAAGATGAGTGATAGGGTTTCATACGCTCCAGTCAGTCTGTCTTTCCGTCAGTATGTGATTTGATGGCATATCTCACCGAGAAGTGGAACCAATCTCTCCATCACTTCGGCGAAACCAAGATGGTTGGGCTTGATATTTCTAAGGCATTTGATAGAGTTTGGCATGCATATGTCATCGATGAGTCTCTTCTTCACTGGATCAGAAATTAGCTTTCGGGGCGTTCAATACAAGTTGTCTTGGACGGCTTCAAGTCTGCAATTCACCAAATAAATGCTGGTGTTCCCCAAGGCTCTGTTTTGTCTCCGACTTATAAATGATCTCTTGTCTGCAACTTCTAATCCAATCCATTCCTTCGCTGATGACAGTACCCTCAGTTTTTCATATTCGTACCCTAACTCACGTCCTTGTTCTTCGGCCGTAGAAGGGGAACGGCAACGTATGTTAAACACATTAAATTCCGACCTGGACAGCATAATTAAATCGGGTTCAAGCAACAGAGTGGAATTTAATGCTTCCAAAATACAATGCTGTCTTCTGTCTCTCAAGCGAAATCAAAACCCTCAACCATTGTCCATGGATGGTACTTGCATCATTGAAACCGAAAGACTTGCCATTCTCGGTATGTGTATTAATCTTCGATGGAACGATCACATAATCGAGGTCGCCAAAAATGTTGCAAAATGTATGGGATTCCTTAGAATATAACGCCCATATTTGGTCCGGTGCGCCCAAAATCGTTCTGCACATTCTTGATAGGGTACAGAATCGTGCGTTAAAACTTATAAGCGATGGAGACATTATGAATTCCATTCATTCACTAGAACATCGGAGAAATGTCTCCTGTCTCTTCCTGTTTTATCGTTTTTTTTTTATAAAAAATGTTCCAGCGAAATAGCCAGTTGCATTCCTCCCCTTCAAAATTTCACCCGCAATAAGCGAAATGCTTCGAATGCACATCAGTTTACCCTAAAGCCAAACTTCGGTCGTACTGTCAAATATAGGGATTCATTTATAAGCTGAACAACACGAATGAGGAATGATCTACCAAGCTCTGTATTTCCCCATCACTACAACCTTCAAACATTCAAAGCCAACGTGCATAGGCTCCTCCTCTGCTCCTCTTCCCCCTTTTCCCTGACGCTCGTGCCCTGAAACAGTTTAAGGGTATTCATAACCCCTTCGGCGCGAGCAGATTATAAAAAAAAAAAAAAAATGGCCAGCTGAAATTTTGCAGAAATATAGTATGTGATAAACTGAAGATAATCAGATAAAGAAATTGTAAAAAAAATATGGGGCGCAAGAAAAATTGCCACTAGTGCGCTAGTCTAATTCATGGGCCAAATTTTATCAAAATCTGTTCAGACGTTCTCGAGTTAAGTGGACAATAAAAATGATTTACATATTTTCGAAACCCCACCCTCATACTACATCCAATTGTACAGTTAAAATGAACATACAAAACATTACTTACGAGTAACTGTGCCGACCAAGTCTCGCACTTGACGATTTTTTTACTTACACCTACCTAAAAGCCAAATATTGGTTTCGTGTAAATTTTCAATCTCTAGATTTTGGTCAATTTTGATATTACTATGATGTAATAGAAAAACTCGAAAAAGTTGGTCCCTCAGTTCTGACTGTCGGTCTGCCTGTATTTTTGCATGCACGACTGCAGCCTAAACGGTTGGATGGATTTTCTTCTTACTTCATATCTGGAGTTTGTCAAGGAACTTTGATTCTAACCCCAAAATAAGCGGTACTTTACAAGTGTCCGTTTTTGAAAAAGTAAATTTTTACGAAAACGCCTTTAACGTTGATGGGAAAAATTCGTGTAACTGTACTTTTTTTGTTTGAAAATCGGTATCTAAGGATATAGCATTTGATTTGGAGAATTGTCAAAAAGTTTTTTACTTTTTAAAGAATTTTTCAGAAAAATTTTCATTTTAAAATTTTCAATATTGGATAAGACCTTGAAGCGGTAGAAGAGAATCCAAGTGAGACAATAGCAAGGCTAACATTTTTTAATTTTTAACATTTTATTTTGAATGGATGTCCCACAGCTCACGAGGAAGTTGATTACAGGTCGTCGGTACTATGAATGATTGCTGCTGTCGCTTATTTTTATGGGAGTTCTAAAGATGTGTGGAGGTCTAATATGCATACGGCATACGTTTTTTTTCTTTGGAATTGACTCATGACACCAACGAAGTCTTTCATCTAAAACTGATTACATTGTTTGCTATTTTTTAATACTGATAGCATATCATTGACTTCTTCTTTTCCTTTCGGCGTGGTTATGATCCAGAGTAAAAATATAACAATTCTCCCACTTTACAGTATCCCTACTGGTCCGACTGTGGGGTTTGCCAGTTCGACCTCAGGAAGTACCGGCAGGCTTCCCGGTTTCAGATCACTTCGTCACTGAGACCTATCAAATGCTGGTGTTTTTGCATTTGTGTGATCCAGTTGTTTTTTGTCTGCCTTTTTTGCGCGATTGTGTAGGAACGTTGATTGATATTGCCTTTTTGACGAGGTTCGAAAGATCTCTCCTTTGAACACGACATCACCAACTGATCCGGTCGTACTCTATCTTGCTTGTGATGGGTTCTTTTACATGAAGGCTTCCTCGAATCTTTGGACTTCTTATTCTATCAATCTTCGTTAAATCTGCTGTCATGCGAAGCATCTTCATCTCAGCTGCCGTTAATTTGCCCTCATGCTTTTTATACATAGTCCAGCATTGTGAACCGTACGTGAGCGCCGGACGTACAACTGCGGTGTAGAGCCTTCCTTTCAGCAAACGGAACATTTTTCGGTCACAGGAGATAGCGGAGTTTTCCCGCCAATTCATCCACCCTACGCTTACGCGATGATTAATGTCATCATCACAAATTGCTTCGCTATTGATCATAAATCCCAGATATTTGAACTTTTCGCACTTGGGAAGCACTTTTCCATTCAAGTAAATATCTGAAATAAACCGGTGTCGATCAGTGAACGGGCAGCACAGATACTCTGTCTGTTCTGCCTAATACGGTACCCATTATGATAGCAAAGGATAACTGATGCACTTTGGTGTCCGTCACTTTTCCTTCAAGCAGATAATAAAGGACTGCAATAAACAGCAAAGGACTAAGAACGCCTCTCTAGTGTACACCGACTTTGATTGGGAACTCTTCGGTGACTCCTGTGGGACACCTTTATCTTGTCCTTGCTCCCTCATACATGTCCATGATCATACGCACGTAGGTGTCCAGAGCTCTTCCTTGTCTTAGCGCCACCCATAAGAGATCTCTTGGGTGTCTATCAAAGGCCTTTTCAAAATCAACCAACACCATATGCAAGTCCTTTAAGGAATCGCGATGTTTTTCCATTATGAACCTTATACTTTGGATTGCATTTGTTGTTGATTTACATGAGACAAACCCGCACTGATCATCAAACTGAGTCTTTAACAATACTGTCGCCATCTGTGAAGAATTTTGTTGTCTTCCACAAAAAGCTGGCCTTGAGCATTGTTAATGAACTTTGGGGAACGAATCTCCTGAGCATTTCTTTTTCTCTGGGCGGCTATTTTGAAGATAGTTGTTCCCTTACACAAGATGTTTTGTCGAAGCTCCTGGATAGCCTGGTTCCTACCAGATGCCGAAGACGATATTTCCTCCAACTCCCGATAGAGGCCTTCCATACTTTTGCTTAAAATTGGGCGCACTTCTTCGCGAGACCTTTGCAACATCTATATAACATAAATGATAAAAAGAACTGGTCTTAGAATATAACCTTGGTGTACTCCGAACGAGGCGTCTTGAAGTTGGCTTACGCTTTTCGGAATTTTGACTTTAAAACCTCTAGAAGAAGTTGGTTGGTATATCTATTTTTCAAAAATCCAAATTGATTTTCATTTACTATTTCGCATTTTGCTAGGTAGTCTTGTAATAAGCTGTCCATTATTGGACAATAGTTGAGTTCATTCGATTTCTCTCCTGCCTTATAAATTGGACTAACTATGGCTACTTTAAGTGTGTTTGAAAAACAACTTTGTTCAAATGATATTGTAACATAATGTAGCATAATAACTACGCTCCAAAAGTATGCAACACATTCCGAAGTGTCTTTTCATTCGAGGTTCGTGTACGGATTATGTCTAAGACGACGACGCGGAATTAAGAGAGATTATAACCGCAAAAGATTATTGGCTGCAGCTGTCATCTTGGAATTATTACATCAGAATTTTCTTGTTCCAGTGGTCGAAGAATTTGCTAGAAGTTTCTGGCTATCAGAAATGCGACTATATAAGGACAGATGGCGATCGAGGCAAGGCAGTTGGTTTTCGAACCGCACGAAGAGATTGGAAAAGTGATAATGAGCGAAGTTGTAATTTTGTGATAAATTGAAAGTTAAGAGTTGACAAGAAGAAGTAATTAGTTTGGATTTGTGAATTAAGTAATTGAAATGAGATAAAGTCATTTGAGAAGAAAGAGACCTTGTAAGGAAAGAATTTGAAAGAAGAATAGTATAGTGTGAACTTGAATTGTTCTATAGACTAAAAAATAAAGAATTAATCTCACAGAATAACGTTTTATCTACTCGAGCCGTAGCTCGCATATTACAATATATTAACAAATATAGGACATTCAGTTAATACACAAAAATTGTATCTCTAGCTCTTATATTATCAGTCCCTGATGATTTATTTATTCTTAATTTGTTTACAATTTTCTTTATTTCAGTCTCAGTGCTCAGTGCAATCAATATTCTTTGGAAGTGTACCAAAGAATATTGATTGCACTGAGCTTCTTTCTATACCGTGATATGTTTCCACGTCGTAGGTATGAATAATAGATTTTTTTTTTTTGTGAATTAAGTGGTAAATTTATTAGCTATGCTTTGTGGATTTACAACCGATGAAAAGTTGCTCCGAATTATGTCATCTAAGTTGTTTGTTCTTTTGCTCAGAATATTATTTATCAATCTCCATTTATTTTTTTGAATCTTTCCGGTACTCGTCAAATTTGTTCCTATAATAATCTGACTGTTGCTTTGCTTTTTATTATACAGGGTGCTGCAAAAGTAACTATATTTGGTTTTTAAATAAATATTAAATGGAATGAAAAAAACAAAAAGTTAAAATTTTAAAGAAAAATAATATCAGTTAAATGGGAACCATTTCCCGAATGCACAAATCTGCTCTTTTTATGCCATTTTCCGTAACTTTGTGGAGTTTTCCTTGCGATATAAGACCACTTTCTTAATGAATATTTTGCATTTGTTGCTGAAAAGTTTGGAGGTTATTCAAATACACTTTTTCCTTGAAATAGCCCTGGAAGAAAAAAATCTGGGGCAGTCAAATCAGGCGGCCGAAGTGCTCAACTCAAATCGCCGTATTTGGAAATTATCCGATTTGGAAATAGTTGCCTCAATAACTGCATTGTTGCACGTGATGTATGGGCATTTGGTGGCAATTGTGGATATAAAAAATGTTGGAGCATTCCCCTATATCGTTCACCATTTATTGTTAGGCTTTCACCTCGATCATAATCGGAAAAAAATGGCCCGCAAATCTTTTCGACGGTATTGCCATACCAAACAGTACCACGAATTGAGTGTAATTGTCTTTGATGCAGATTTTGGGGATTTTCGGATTTTGTTTGTTTAAAACCGCTCAAATGAGCTTCGTCGGTCATCATTAAGTTTGCCAAAAAGTGTTCATCATGCTCAACGAGACTTAAAACTGTTTTTCCGTATTCCAAACGCAATGTGAGGTCCCCAGGATTTAGTTTTTGGATTCTGTACGGGAAGAGGTTCAAATTCTCTTTAAAGACCGCAGTAGAGTGCGGTCAGAAAGCTGCAACTGGACGGATGGTCTTCTCGTTGATGTTTCCGCGTTTTATGTAATACTATGTCTCACAACATCAATTTTTTGACCGATCTGCCAGGTCGAAGTCTACCTGTATGTCTTGCATATCCAACATTTCCGAATTCAGTAAAATAATCCACCAGCGAACGAATGCTTGGATCCGTTGGAGTCTCCTGTATGCACGTTAAATATTAATTATTAAACGATTATTTACAAGGAATAGAAAAACAATCACAGTTCTTTGCGTAATTGTGTAGCGTTCCATTTTGTATAGCTCCCAAGTTTAATCTGTGAAATAGAAAAAAAATAAGATCAAATATTCGCAAACAATGGAGTTAAAAATGGTTTATATCATATGGTTACTTTTGGGGCACCCTGTATAACTTATGTCTTTGGTAACATACATATTTTTACAATTTTCCTTGTTACCCACAGATGACTTTCTTCACGCCTCTTGACTTCTATTTCTACAGTTGATTTTTCATAGTATTCGTTGAATATTTTAACAAGTTTGTTATAAAAATCGTTTACATTTGTTAGACTATTAATGTCACTCCAGTTTATGTGTAATAGATGTTCCGACAGTGTAATCTTCTCAGATTGTTCAGATACGTGAAGTACGGTCAAATTATCTGCTTCATTTGTTTCTATTATAGCTGCAAGTATTTTCATTTTATTTATTGGAATAAGACCGTCTGTCCAGCTGTCAGTCCGCCTATATATCATCAGACACATAAGCCTTAAATTTTGAGCTTCGATGATGAAATTTGTTATATAAGCTTTTTAGCCCACACTAGAAACTGAAATACAAAATATATAGACGTTCATATTTCCGACAATTCATCCATGCATTGTATAATGCCACGCCTACTTTTGGAGTCATTTTCTTGAAAAAATCTGTTACTGTTTTTTAAGGCTGCTTTCGGTGATCGATAAACCTATTCGGTAACAAATAGTTACAATCAGTCTTTTCTAGAACCTCTTAAAAGTCGCGGAATTAAACTCTGAATAAAAAGATACGAGTATCATTGAATTTGAGTTGAAAATTTCAAAACGTCACACCTACTTTTTTAGGAATGGATTGGAAGATGAAGGATAGGGTATCATACGATCTGTTCCAGATGGTTTGTAACTTTCCTGTATGTTTTTATTATTTCCAAATTTAGTTGCCTCCAGCTTCTGTAGTTAAGCTTCATTTTACTGTCCTGATATACAACGCTGCACTAAAAGATATTCGATTTAATTTGTACATTTGAGACCCATGATACTGGAGCTCAAGATAGGACAGAGATTTCCTTAGCAATAGGGGAAGTCGAATCTGCACATTTCAATGTTTCAGGATCAACATGAATTAATTTTGAAGTTTTAGCCTGTTGCTTTTTGTTGAATGGTTAACTTCACACATGACATGCCACATACATATGTACATGAAGAGTGGTTCCCAATCGTTTTTATCATAAGGATAATCTAAATGAGGAAGGAAGTCCGTAAGCTGATCAAAAGTCGAAAGTGGAAATAGTCAATGTTGTTCATTTTACCAGAAACAAAAATCAATTATTGAGATCGAAAAGACTCCCACTGATATAATACATCATCTTCCATTTCCCAATTGCCTCAAATCAAGCATTAACCGTATTCAGTAAGTCCTTCCGTCCATTATTCAATCCATTCGAAATTAATTCAAATCCAAATTCGAAAGGCAATCCTTTTGCTTCGATAACTACTATCTTCTGACATGTGAATCCTTTTCATCTTTTTACCGATTAAAAGGAAGTAATCTTTAGTCCCTCATATCGGATCATTTGTATTGTTATTGTTCGACTTGAATAAGCTTTTCATTTCCGTTTCCGATGGGTGAAAAAATAAAAACGGAAATGAGTAACTTTTTCGCTTCACTTGCCAGTAGAAATATTTGGCCAAAACACCTTTTGCCCTTTCGAAGCAAAGCTATTAGATATGAGATGAAAGAGACTCCCAGATGATGATGATGTCTATACTCGAAGAGCATGGTAAAACAATCTGAAAGTTCAAATTTATTGTAAATTCACCTAAATGGACTTCCAACAAACAACTTTCAACTTCCAGCTAAATTTTCATCTCAATTATGACAAAGAGTAGGCACAGATGCGAAGAAACAGCCAACTTGTAGACAAATTGCGTAGGTACCCATACACCGCCTACATCCAATGATAAATAGCCACAGTTTTGAGTTTTATCCTGTGAAAACAAAGCAAGGACTCTACTCGATCCCGGGTTTCCCTTTGTGGGTTTTTAATTTCACAGAAAATTTTTCATTTCGCTCTTTTAGGAACAAGTGCACCTTAAAGTAAGCACACACCTGGGCTATTAGCCCGGTAGTAAGCCTTTCCTTTTTAACTTTGCGGGTGGATGCATTGCATAGGATATGGAAAACTTTTCCACTAAATCAACCACAAGAGTTCCATCCACAAAAAGTAGAAACATTTGCGTTTCCATACCGGCTCTGGGTTTCGGTGCTCAACTCAAGGAAGACCGACAAAAAACACACAATCATAGAGGAACTGGAAAGGCATTTACCATTTTCGCAAAACTAATTGAAGTATATGGCCTAAGGCGTCTCCTAGTGACGACCACCACCAAGCAAGGTTGATGACGTTAGAAGGTGGCGCTGTCAATATTTTTTTTTTTTTTTGCTTCTTTGGTGGCCTCAAAGAGTTTTCATTTCGAAAAATCATTTATGTGGCTGTCTACCGTGGGTTACCCAAGGACTGATGTTATCACTCAATTCATTTGCGTCAAGGGCTGTGCTGTCGCCGCATACCTTCCTTTCTCACTCACATCGTCCTTTTCAATTTCAAACCTTATTTTATGTTCTGCAATTAATAATCCTCCCCTCTCGGGTGTCGTAAGTCGAGTTCCTTATGAATGATTTTTCAGTGGGAAAATATCCTTTGAGAGCGCACTTGGTACTCTGCCAGAATGGCCAGATTGGGCGAAGATACGGATAGGTCGGGGTAGTAGTTGGAATTTATTTAGGTGTGCAAATTAACTCAACGGCCTCAGGTGATTCGGTGGAACGTTTCTATATCTGGAAAGTTTCTAATTGAAATTGAAGAGTTTCGTTTAAAGTTAATCAAAACATTTCGGATGATTGGTGAAAGGAGAGTGTGTTTTCGTTTTTGTTTCATTTCTATTTTGGAAAGAGAAGTGAGTTCAGTTGGAAGAAGTTTTAGATGGGATGCATAGAGTGGTCATGATGGGGGTAATTGTATTTATTTTAGGATGGAATCTGGTTAGGAAGAGACTAGAAGGCATTGGGTAAGGTATGCCCTAAACACCGTATCAACTCACGGACTAAACTTTTTAAATTATATTTAGTATGTCTTATCCGCACCAATTACAATGCTATAAGCGTCACGGCTGTTTTGAATGAAAAATTGTTCGAGTGATCCTATTTGTATCGACGTGAAATGGGGGACAACAACGATCTGTACTAGGTGTACAGTGAAATCGACGTAGTCAGTAGGGTTCGAATTCTTTGCCTGAGATGGCTGGTATTTGTAGGGCGAATGTACGTCAACGCTCCTGTCCGGTAAGTCTTCGAACACAAGTGGAAAGGGACCTCAACGAACTTGTTTGTGAGTGGATTTCAAACATGTTTAAGCTTATAGGTACTTCTTCTAAAAAGCTTATCTATAGAATTATATGTTCCTAGTTCAAAATTTAAGGCCTAGCAACTGGTGACATACAGACGGACGGACGCACATGACTAGATCGATTGGGGGTCTATCGTTATTATTTCTTTATAATACAAACTATCATATATAGGTATCACAATTAATGAATCCTAGGGGATAATATATAAAAAGTTTAAAAATAAGGCTTTGAATTGATAGTGATAGGACTCCATCTTGGGAAGTACCCCGGTTGACTCTCTTTCTGATATTCGCATCTCCTAGAGACAAGTTGATTATGCGAGTACGTCCGCATTTATTTGGGTTCTATTCAGACTACTTACAATTGCCTCATTACTCACATTCTAAAGAGCCCTTCAATGTCAAAAAATGCACCCAGCGTGAATTTGTTCACCTGAAGAGTTTTTCTATCATATTTACCACTTTGTGGAAGGCAATATATACTGATTTACTTTTCATGTACTTTTCTCCAATCTCATCTCTTATTGCATATCTAATAACCGTTCCAGTGTATTCAGTAACAAAGAGGAGACACTATTTGGCTTGACATTACTTTGAATTTGTTTACCCTATTTTTGTATAAGGACCAATCTAACTTCTTGCCAGGACTCTAGACCATAACCCAGTTTGATACACCTTTAGTATATTCACTTGAGCCTTGGAATAATAGATTCCCCCGATTCGTATGACATTATAAGATGTATCTCGTCAATTCCGGGCGCTTTATAACGAGCAAACGATTTGATTGCCCACGATATTTCCTAATCGTCAATGGTTCTATCTCCATTCTTCCTGGTAGGCCAGATTTGATATCCCGGCCCCTGCATAACCAGAGAAGTGATATTTTAGAAGAGCACTTTCATCGTGCTCAAGTATCAACATCAACAAAGGCGAACACTGATAATTCGGAAAACCCTGTATCTCACGTCTTTTCCATTATCCTTGCGAGGCTTGAGGAGCAAACAAAAACAAACATTGGAGAAGCTTAAATATAAGCTTAACAACAGGACCATTTCAAAACGAACATGACGAAACTTCTTAAAATTGTTGCATGGAACGCCAACGGTCTCATACAAAGACTAGAAGAGCTAAAAATATTTCTACGGGAAAATGATATTGACATATGTTTGATCTGTGAAACTCACCTGACGAAACTATCACGTGTAAATATTACAGGATACAGTACCTATCACGCTTATCACCCGTCGGAAAGGGCCAGAGGCGGATCGTTTTTAATCATAAAAGATTGCATCGAACACTCTGAAGAGATTATGATAGAGCTTGAAACAATGCAAGTGAGCACTGTACGTATGAAAAATGGACATTACTCTTTCAATGTCTCGTCTATTTATTGTCCACTGCGTTGCAGGCTTGAAAAAATGGTTTTGCAAATATTTTCAGCTCTCTTGGACCGAATTTTATTATTGGCGGTGATTTCAATGCAAAACACACCTTCTGGGGATCAAGATGTATCTCATAAAAAGCAGAGCATTGTACAATGCTTGCATGCAACACAGTTGCGACTTTCACTTGACTGGTAAACCAACATATTGGCCGACTGATAGCAACAAATACCCGATCTGATCGAATTCTTTGTTGTAAAAGGAATACCAGACAACTGTATTAAAATTGATGAAAGTTTTGATCTCTCTTCCGATCATTCCACTATCATTCTAACGATGAGCGAACGCCTAATTAAAAAAGATGTACCTGTTAGACTAACAAGCGGAAAAACTGATTGGGAAGGCTTTAAAAAAGACTTTGAAGAACATATCGAACTGCGAGTATCACTTAGGACATCTTCTGAACTCGAAATCGAAGCTGATCGTTTTGTTGAGTTCTGCAGCGCGCCGCGTGGAAAAATACACCCTATCAAAGGAAATCGTCGATCAATCATGCCCAAAAATATCCACCGGAAATAAAAGAAATGGTAAGGGAGAAGAGAAAAGTGCGTAAAAAATGGCAACATAAATCGCATTTAAATCGCTTGTGTAACTTGCTAAAAAAAGGCCATTATTGATTTTAAAAATCGGACAATACAAACCAGCATTGAAAGCTTAACAGCGGAAAAAGATTCCAATTATTCGCTCTGGAAAGCTATAAAAGGCATTAAAAAACCGAAAATACAAGCGGCCCCAATCAAGAAAAATGACAACGAATGGGCCAAGAATGACAAAGACAAAGCAGAAGTCTTTGCCGCTCATTTAGAAGAAACATTTAAACCATTTGATGGACAAGCGCTTATTGAAACTGATAATGCGTCGGATATAGCACTTCATAATTAGACAGTAATAAATGCAAGGCTGACAGAACTTCAACAAGAAATAAAGAAACTGAAACCGAATAAAGCTCCTGGATACGACCTAATCACAGGAGAGCTTCTTAAATCGTTACCTAGAAAAGCGTTAGTTAAGTTCCTCTACATTATAAACGCAGCGATAAAACCAGAATATGTTCCGAGTCAATGGAAAGTCGCGGAAGTAATAATGATTCTGAAGCCAGGAAAACCGCCGAATGATAAAAAATCGTATAGACCTATTTCGTTGCTGCCGATTATGTCTAAAGTTTTCGAAAAAATAGTACTTAAGCGATTACAGCCGGTTATAGAAGAAAGATCTCTTATTCCCAATCACCAGTTTGGGTTTAGAACCAAGCACTCAACAATAGACCAAGTGCATAGAATAACTGATTTAATTGGGAAAGTTTACGAAGAAAAAAAGATTTGCTCCAGCGTATTCCTTGATGTTTCTCAAGCTTTTGACAAGGTCTGGCATGAAGAATTGAAATATAAATTACGACAAGTTCTGCCGGAACACTTATATAATATTCTGGAAAAATACTTGACGAATCAACTTTTCCGAGTCAAACACGGAAATGAATATTCAGAATTTAAAGAAATAAGCGCTGGGGTACCGCAGGGAAGTGTCCTTGGACTGCTTTTGTACCGTATTAGCTACATTTGCCAACGACACTGCCATCCTGGCAATGGGTAAAACGATCGAAGAAACAACTGAAAAATTGCAAGAAGCATTGAATAAAGTAAATGAATGGACAAAGATTTGGCGACTAGCTTTAAACGAAAACAAATCTGTTCATGTCAATTTTACTTATAAAAAAATAAATAATTTGCCGATCTTTTCAAACTCGGTTCAAATTCCGTTTGCAAACGACGCTAAGTATCTTTGAATGACACTTGATGCTAAGCTGAAGTGGAAATCGCACGTGAAGAAAAAACGTAAAGAACTAGAAACCAAATACAGAGAAATGTACTGGTTACTTGGAAAACATTCCAAGCTTAATATAGAGAACAAACTGCTTCTATACAAGCAAGCGCTAAAGCCGGTATGGACATATGGAATACAACTCTGGAGTTGTACCAAAATAGGTAATGTCCATATTTTACAAACTTTTGAAAATAAAGTGCTAAGATCAATAGTTAATGCACCGTGGTTTATTAGAAATAGCGATATCCATAGAGATTTAGGAACTGCAACAGTCGAACATTAAATCAAAAACTTCGCGCGTAGCATAAAGACAGATTACAAGGACACGTTAACAATGAAGTCCTTCGAATTCTAGATGAGAGGAAACTACTGCGTCGTCTACAAAGGACTAAACCTTTCGACTTAACGCGATAGCAAGAAACCGCGTCTAATTTGCGGAACAAGCAGGAACTTTCAATGGAAAACGGACCTGCAAAACGATCTCAATACGTGAAAGAAAAACTGCTGGATAAGTAAAAACTTGGTTGTAGTAATCAAAGAAATTTATCACGAAGGGAGGTTTTTTTAGTGAGTAAAAATCTCACACTACTATGAGCACGCGCTATCGAACCTCATAGTGTCTTCATGAAGATTTTTTACCTACCCTCGGAAAAAAAAAAAAAAAATTCATTAGAGTCTGTCCAGCTTCCATCACAGTTCTTAATAGAAGACATCTGTAAAGAAGCCTTGGCAATGACCTTTCTCAAACGAGCCGCTTTGTAGTAGATTATATAGAGCCACAAAAGCTTCTCAGGAGTTCTTTTGGGCGAACATTATTTATTTGTTAAACAGTTTAACGCTTTCTCAGCAGATGAACTAACTGAAAAGGGATCAGCATTCATATTCAACATACTCGGATACCAGTAGAAGGTCCAATAGGTGAACTAAAAACGAAAATAGACTTAAAAGCAAGAGAACTGATTAACTCCGCATTGTCCGGCAGAAGCGACTGTGTCATATCTAGTAGCTTATGGCCGACAGTGGATGAAAACAGAACGAAATGCCTATTGGCGATGAATAAAAAAGAATTTCAAATCTTGATAGGCACACTAACAGGACACTGCGCGATAGGGGAATTGGCTGCCAGACTAGGCATCAACACACCCGACCACTGCAGGAGTTGTCAAGATATAGAGGAGACAGAAACCATTAAACATTTGTTATGTGATTGCCCAAATCATCAAAACCACCACTTCCGTCATATGGGGAACAGGCTTTTTGACGAACTAGGGAATATCGTTCAAGTTCCACTTAGGAACATGATAGGCATCATAAAGACCGCAGACTGGTTTACAACAGAACCGACCGCAAGACAAACGTTTTAAATAAAGGTTTTATCATCGCTTGTCACGCTGTTGGTTCACGGTTCAAATCCTGATGTCAACAATCATCTATTTATTTCGCATGAAATAAATAAAATAGTCGATCAATTGTGAAAGCTAAGTCAACCCTACTGCGAAGGCATAACACTGGCAGTAGAGTTATGATAACATCAGGTGGACGAAAAAAAATACTGTGAATCATGAGCAACGACAAATGCAAAAGAAACAAGCTCACCAGTTATCTGAACGCTACCCTTGGAGGTTACACAAACTTAATACTATCTGAGTTTCAAACCACTACACTAAATCTTTCTTTCTCTCTATCTGCGGTGAAGTTGGGAGCTTCACTTGGAGAAGATCTCAGAGACTTTCCCAACTCTTCGTTGAATCTTCAATCTTATTTTCTTCTACAATAGTTTTAACGAAACAACCCAAACGTCTATAGTTTCTCTGTGCATCTTTTTCCTAAAGTAGTAAAGTAATTTCCTTGTCAAGGGCTCTACAACTTCAAAACTAATCATTTTCCGAAAGTCCTCTTTAGTGGTTCGAGTTAAAAAAAAAGGTGATAAATATAGACTTTACGAAGTGCAATGCCAATTAAGTTGAAAATGTTTTTTTTTTTAGAAAGAAATGTGCAAACAATGACACCCATTTAGCCCATGTAAAAGAGCTCATTTAAAATTACAAACTATAGCCGGCGCGTTAATTTAACGAATCAACACTTTGCGCTAAGGACTTCTGGTAGGTTACTTTGTCAAGTGACGGCGATTCGTATGAACGACTGCAAGAAGTCGTCGTGGATGTAACTTTTTCAATTCGGCGTGAGGGAGGTGAATAAAAATCAGAGCACGTCCTCGGTGACTTTGGTCATTTTATTTGCATACTTCAGGGATAGAGATTTTCCATTTTCCATTTTCCATTTTCCATTTTTAATGGGAAAACTCCATTTAATCGAATTAACTCAATTACTGTTAAATACGAAGGATTCGAAATGGAAAAAGGACTTTTTTTTACCTCTGCTGGTTGTCATTTCTTATCTGGGCTTTAATCTGTTGACACAATGACTTTTTTAATGGTGGAGGGTGGCGAACTAGACTTGAAGTTTCGAGCTTATTTCATTTCCCATATCCTCATACATACACACTCGGTTTATTAATTTTCTTTTGAAAAATCCCGACCATAATAACTCTTTTCCTAATCCCAAGTCTATTCAAGTATAATCAAATTTCTCGGAACATCCTTACAATACGATCCTTCTTGAATCCCATCTAAAGCTCTCATATTTCCATTTCCTTACAATGAAAGGACACCATCTTCCATGCACACACACATGTACCGCAAATTTCGAATTCCCTTTCTGGATCCACTATGAAAGCATTTTATTAACTGAAAATTGATAAAATAAAATTTAATGTTATTACTCCGACACATTATAAAGAAATTACCTAGAATTCCATGGCATGGAATTGAAATGAATTTTTATAAAACCCGAGACCGCCACCACCCGGGACTACAATTTAACAAACCGCCCCATGTGTCGTGCACACATCATTCAGAATCGCTCAATCAATCGGTGAAAGTGTTAAGGACAAGTGGTACCAAAGAAAAGGATGCTTCTTATTGCTATTAACCTTAAGTGCTAAACTCCCACCCTGCCATCAACGCCTCCTATTTCAGAGTAACTCGTGCAAAAACCTGCAACGCGAATATACACACTGCACCCATTCTGGAGGACATTCCGAAATAAATTTAATCGAATTCCGTACATGATGGTCCTTTTGTTAAACAGACTCATTCAAAAGGAGGAGCAAAAAAAATAAAAAATAAATTTTGGAGGACCTCTTGCGGAAAATATTGAATTGACAATGTTTCGCAAAAAAAAAGGATAAAAAAAGACTTTCAGAAAAGGAAGCTTGAAAGGGAAACCTATTATAAACATGAGCGGTGCCGGGTTGCATGAGGGTAAAGTGCGCCGGGAGCAAAATTATTGTAAGTGCCTTCGTTATTATGGTGGCGGCATGATGCGGTGACGGTACGGCAATGGCTTTGTATTGTGGCTAATTCGACTCATATGGGCGATGCCATTTAGCTTTGTGTACCTACCTGTCTTTGTTGTTGTTCGCTTATATAGATAAAAGACAACTTCAATATAATACCGCACGCAGACCCTAGCTTTAGGCCGGTGGATTTTTTTTTTTTTTTTTTTTTTTGTCATCTTTTTTTCCTGTGAACCGTAATTGTTTTCAATCTATTATGTAACCGTGTACTGGATGAGGGTAGGGTTATCTGCAGATAAAATTTGTTCAAACGTATATTATTCAATTACTTGCAATCAGTTTTTTATGACAACATTAAGCTTTGTAACAGGAGGGTAGAATCGATAGCAAAGTATCGCAATAAAAGCTTTTCAAAGGCTACATGTATTCTTCGTTTGTTGGCAGAAATTAAAGCCCGTTTTGTTCAGCCCGAGACGTAACTCTTTACTTTGGTTCTGTTTTAATAAATTGTACTATATTTATCCGTTATGATATTAAATTTTGTTACACCGAGCTGAATATTGCAAAAGTATTTTTTTTTTTTTTTTTTTTTTGAGACAGTCGTCAATTTATCAAGAGTGTAGAATCCAAAAGATACACAAAACACAACCCCAGTCTTATAACTTGACTGCAGATTGGGTGTTGGCACGAGAAATATATCCCTCCAGTCAGATGAGATGTTCTGCCTCACAACATCAATATTTTCGATCGATCTATCCGATGTCTGTCCTTTCGTTCTAAATCTCCAACATTTTCGAATTCAGCAAAATTATCCACCAGCGAACGAATGGTTGGACCCGTTGGAGCAGATTTTTCACCATAAAATGCACATTGAATATTAATTATTGAACGATATTTTCAAGGAATAGAAAATCAGTCATAGTTCTTTGTGCAATCGTGTAGCGTTCCATTTTTTATATCTCTCACGTTTATACTGTAAAATAGAAAAAAAAAATGCAGTATTCGCAAACAAAGTTAAAAATTGTTTACATCAAATATTGTAGTTCCTTTTGTTGCACCCTGTATATGCCAAATTCATGGATTCAAATTGAATCAGGAAAGCTGAGCAAACCATTTACCAAAGATATTCTTACCTGCTTAAAAGCAAAAACTTTTTTTTTTAAACGCTCCCAAAAAGTGGGCGTTTATATAAACATTGCATGGGAGAATTGTAGAACATGTCTCGTTAAGATTTTTTTTTCAAACAAATTGAGAATAAGTAATTTTAAGTTTCCATCCCATAGTAGGCGTGGCCGTAAATCTAAATAATCAATATTTGTGCATGTTAAAGATTTTTACATAAAAATGCTAAATGAATATCCTGAAGCTAGTTAAGCTTGCTGAAAAGTGTCTTTAAAAATTTACATTCTATGCGTTTAAGGCCGTCTGGCAAACCGTCGGACCTAACCACAATGTTTGGCAAATTGGCAAATTGCTCAAATTTTATTGAACATCTGTTTGTTTTATATTCTTTTCGTTTTTTTGAAGCTTCGTTCACTTCTGCTGATCAAATAATTAATTTTTGTTAATAATTTAGTTTTTCAACTGATTTTGTTTTTTTTTTTGTTATTCTCTGTGGACCAAAAAGTAATTTTCTGCTGGTCAAAAAATGTATGTTTGCTGATAAGGAAATGATTTTTTCTAATCGTCACAGATCAAAATTTATCACGACTAACTCCCGATCCCTGACGCACCAGAACAGGATGAGCTTTACGAGTGAGTCAATAAGTCCCTGAAAAATTAAATAAGGAACACTCTTTTCAGTATAAAAATATTTTATTTTTCAACATAGTCTCCTTTTAGCTCGACATCACTTCACTCACACTTCATCCAACGTTTCTCCAATTTTTTGATACCCTCCAAATAATACGATTTCTCGAGCCCCTCATTCGATCCAAATCTCTTAACTCTGAGCCATTTTATCATGTTTGGAAACAAGAAATAGTCGAAGGGGGCTAAATCTAGGGAATATGCTGGATGAGGGAGGAGTTCGTAGCCTAACTCATGCAATTTTGCCATTGCAACTACGGACTTGTGGGCCGGTGCGTTGTCATGGTGAAAAAGAACTTTTTTTCTTCGCCAAATGCGGCCATTTTTGCTTCAAATCAGCTTGGAATCGATCCAGCAGCTCTGCGTAATATGCGCCGGTGATCGTTTTACCCTTTTCAAGGTAATCGATGTGAATAACACCGCGCGCATCCCAAAAAAACTGTCGCCATGACCTTGTTTGCTGAGAAACCCGCTTTGGCCTTCTTCGGCTTCGATTCACCAGGAGAAGTCCATTGTTTTGACTGTTCCTTGGTTTCTGATGTGTTGTGGTGAATCCAGGTTTCATCCACGGTTACGAAACGGCGCAAAAACTCAGCCGAATTTTTCTGCAACATCGCCAAACACACCTTTGAAATTGTCAAACGAATGCGTTTGTTGTCGATTGTGAGCAAACGCGGGACCCATCTTGCGGAAAGCTTTTTCATGTCCAAATATTTATGTAAAATCGAAATCACTGAGCCATGTGATAAGCCTGTGGCCTCTTCAAGCTCGCGCACTTTCATTTGCCGATCGTCCATTATCATACCATGGATTTTGTCAACCATTTCTGGTGTGTATTTGTCAAGCAATTGGGCGACCAGAACGTTCGGCGTCACTTGTGCTTGAACGACCGCACCGAATTTGAGTAAACCAGTGGGGAATGGTTCCAATCGATGGTGACTAGTCCCCATAATATTTGTCAAGCTTTTGTTTGGTTTGCGTGATAGTTTTTTCTCGCAAAAAATAGTGTTTAATGAGCACTCGAAATTCACTTTTTTCCATTTTAACGAAAATGCTAGTTGGAGTCTATATAAAATGGCTGCCACAACAAAACTATTTGACAGATCTGTCTGAAAATTTGGGTGCGTTCTGTTGAAAGGTAATTCTTGACAAAAAAAAATGTAAGGTGACGGCACAATTTGTGTTAATTTTCAGGGACTTATTAACCCACCCTCGTATATCCACACATACCATTTTTAATTATTTTGAACAAATATACGCTTTGAATTCTATCGGTAAATATCCACATTCAACAACGGACTCATTGATAGATAAATTTTCTGAAATAGATCTATTTCTAGGTGAACAATGAAAATGAAAGAATAATCGAAGTTATTTGTTACTTGTTCACTATTAAAGAAAAGTATTTAACAAAATTGCAGAGAAGGATCATTAGTTATTAAATAAGTATTTAGTCGCGAATTGGAGAGTGTCTGATAAAGTATCAGTTTCTAAGCAGCGCTGGATGGACTTTGATTTAAGTCTCTATAAGCCTGACAGTAAGATCTTTCGAAACCCGAGGAGAACAAACTGGAAATGATTCAACGAGAAGTTGGGGAAGTCTCTGAGATCTTCTCCAAGTGAAGCTCCAAGCTTCTTAGTGATTTAATTTGTTTTAGATTAGTGTGGTTGACTTGTTTTTTTTTTTGTTTTTTTTGCTCAAAATACTTTACCACAATCTGAAGCGTACATTCTGGGGCACGTGGTAAAGCGCGTCTTTTTTGTTACCACAGGTACTGGACACTGGTTGGACGGTTTTATGCATGATTAAGCTCTTGAGTTGGGTTATAAATGATTATTGATTTCGGGGTTGGGATTTTACATCCCTGCCATGTGGCATCTGTCAAATCCATCTGTCATCCATAGTGACAGGTAGTTAGTTAGTTATTACCTAACCGTTTTTCAATATGGATCGTTTAACCGCTCTACGCATTAAAATGGTTACATTTTAATACAAAAATTACAGTTCTGTTGTATCTGCGTTACGCAATTTAAGGACCGATTGTGGTCATTATAATCGCTCAACTGAGCAAACAATTCCGCGCTCATCAATTAGTCATTTCCTACAGCTTCGTTTGGTGTATTTTGCGTTTGCATTTGCATCTTCAACCCTGTAAAGTCCAGGTTATACAACAATTAAAGCCTGCTGACCATAGAATGCTCAGAACAGATATGTTGATGGGCCATTTCATCCACTACGGGTGACAGATTGGTGCGCACTGTGGACCAGCGGCGTGATCCGGTCGTATTTTTTTGAAAACGATGAAGGCGCCATTGTTACGGTAAATTCTCTACGCTATAGTCAAATAATAACCAACTTTTGTTGGCCTGAGATTGAAGGCATTGATGTGAGAGGCATGTGGTTACAACACGACGGGGCTACGAGCCACACAACAATGGCAAATTTTATTCATTTATTTTCGAGACTTGGCGACATCAATTGGTCACCAAGATCGTGTAATCTGACCCCGTTGGATTTCTTTTGGAGGAGTTATGCTTAAGATCATGTCTATGTCCCCAAACTTTGAAGCATTTGAAAACCAACATCCACGTAGATATACCATTATGAGGCTGGTAAACATGTTTGCCGAATCTGGAAGCATCGCACGAAGACCGTACTATCGAGATCCTTATGTTCGGGTTCAAGACACAATCGCGTCTGTAGCATCGTCAATTCAGGCAAATACAAGCGTTTCAACTCGAAACTTATCGGCGCAAATTGGAGTTAGCAGACGGTCATTACAACGGATAATTCATGATGACTTAAACTTGTTTCCGTACAAAGTCCAAATTACAAGCAAGTTAAGCCCTCTGGATTTGCCTATTCCCCTGGAATTTTACCAAAAAATGCTTGAAATGGCCGAAGAAGACAACAGCTTGATAAATTGCTTGTTTATTTCTGATGAGGCCCATTTTGATCTAAACAGCAATGTAAACAAGCAAAATTGCCGTATATGGAGTGAATCTAATCCAGAAATACTCTATGAGACGGAACTGCACCCAGAACGAGTCACTGTGTGGTGCGCAGTTTCATCAAGGTGCATCGTGGGGCCGTACTTCTTTGAAGAAAACGGTGTAACAGTTACTGTCAATGGGGACCGTTATTTAAAGATGTTGAAGGAGTTTTTTTTACCCAGAACTACGCCGAAGAAGTATCCATTTCAACAACATTTAGTTCCAGCAAGATGGAGCAACTGCACACATAGCCAGACCTGTTATGGTGGAACTCCAACAAATTAATATCCAGAAACTCCACTTTCCGCTGGCCCCCAAGGTGACAAAACCTGACTGCACCAGACTTTTTTTTATGGAGTTATGTCAAGCAAGAGGTGTACAAAACGAAACCAAGGAATTTGACTGAATTGAAGCAGTCCATTAAAACAATAATGGAGGCGATCCCGACTTCAACCCTTCAGGCCGCAATGAATAATTTTCTGGTCAGGTGTCGCATATGCGTGGAGATCATTTACGGTCTATCATCTTCAAAAACAATTAGTTATATAAAATAAAATTTTTTCTATGCATTAAAAAAATAAAAAATTAAATAAATTGATTTAAAAAAAAAGTTATTTGAATTTTTTATTGTAGCACAATTGGTGCGCCACCCTGTATATGCAGTTTGATATTTTTCAAGTCGACTGTACGTTTACAACTTAATAAAAGTGTTTGGAACACAGGATCATACGCCATCATAAATATGAATTTCTGTGAAAGTGTTTGAGGGATAAACAAAACAGGGACTCATTTGCAATTCTCTTTCTACACAAGATACGGAATACATTAGAGTGCTAATTTTGACTCGCAACATTTTATTTAAATTTTAACACTTTGCTGTAATTATAGGTATATGTATGTATGTACTGTGCTAAGTGGATGACGCCAACCCCATCCCATAATACGCAATACTCTTCATAAATTCACAAAAGGAAAAATTAATATCGTAGAACTGAAAAGATCCCTGCTCAACATGCTGTACGGATGGGCCACGCGTCGGAAATAGTGTTTTATTTTTTTCGCCAGTAAAACACACCTTCATTCACATCTCAATTAGAAGATTAGATTCCTTTGCAATAATAATCAACCAAAATACTTTGAAAGCTTTCAATGAGATGAACAATCGGGCACAACTCGCCTTTCGAAACGTGGCTATGGATATCCACTGCATCTTTTCTCCATTTATTTGCATGGCGCACACAAACGAGAGTGTTGGAATTTTTGATTAGCCAAAGGGTTGTCATGTGTGAAATTTGAAACCCAACTTGTATTGTACCGTTTTTTGTTAAGCTGTTGTGATGTAAGTCTTCTTCGACCTCGATTTTGTTTCGTTTTGTCAGATGAAAGCAACATTGTCAGCGAATAGGTTTATCCACTGTTTTATCCTGGCGGGAGAAACAAACAGGAAGGGTGGCGGACAAAAAAAAAAAAAAAAAAACCCAATGATGGATAAGGGGAAGTTAAAACGGAAAAGAACCGATGTACATGTAAACGAATCCTTTTGTAAATTGAAACATCTGGTATCCAGGTGAGTGATTACAATGAAATTGAGTTGATCCTGTTTCTCCTTTTTTTTAGTGGGCTGCTTGATGCTGACAACGCCGGAGGGTTGAGCAGTACAAAAAATGGAAACGGAAATTTCATTTAGTAATCTATTTGAAGAATGAGACTTGGGCTTACTTCTTTGGAGCGCAACTGAGGCAAAGGATTAGCGCGGGGTTCGGTAATTAATTACTTTATTATTTATTTGAATTTTCTGTTAAAGGGAACCTCTACAGGTTGCAGGTTACTTCAAGACTACAAATTGAATCGTACCGCTTACCATGTCTTTAGACTGACTGATTAATCAGGGTAACGTTGTAAATGTGAGAGTTCATTATTCTTTGCTTTTTTGTTGAGTGTAGGTGGGCTTGCCTGCTACTTAATTTAAGTGGTGGTTCAAGTGGTTAAAGTACCGACGATATTCTTATTAATGCTACTGTTTTTCAATTCGAAGAATCTTCCTAGCGTTGGTACCTGTCAGGTTAGCCTTTAATCGGTTCAGAGTTTAGATATCCGCTCTTTTTTCAACCTTGCATAATTTTATATATACATATACTCGTACATACATATATGTAAATATATCTTCTTTTTTTTTGTTCTTTCAAGTTTGTAAAAACCAGTGATGGAATGAAAGGAAAATGCCAGGCTTTCATACGAGGGCAAGGTGAAAAGTTCTCGGCCTGACGCAGAGATGGCGTTCCAATCAGCACAAATTTCTGTTTCCTGCCTGGGTGCACTTCTCATTAGTTCGTATGACAAGTTTCAACTTGTTATCTCAAGTAGCTTCTTTACACGAATTTTTGCAGACGTCTTGCTGTGTTTTTCGTTAAAATGGATAAACTTGAATATCGTGCGGTGATAAAATTCTTCGTTTTGGATGAGTTAACCCCTAAGGAAATTCATCCAAAATTGATAAAAGTTTACGGGGACTCTGCTCCTTCCATGTCAACCGTTAAAAAGTGGGCAGCTGAATTTAAACGTGGTCGCACGTCCCTCGAAGATGACCCACGTGAAGGATGGCCAAAAACCGCAACCACACCCGAAACCATCGAAAAAGTGCATGATATCGTGTTGAACGATAGGCGAGTGAAGGTGAGTGAGAAGCTGAGGCTGTGTGTATATCGGAAGAGAGGGTGCGAAACATATTGCACAAAAACAAAAAAGGGATGCGAAAACTCTGCGCAAGATGGGTGCCGCATTTGCTGAATGCCGATCAAAAGCAAATGTGCAAACGATTTTCGCGGCAATCTTTGGACCGATTCAATAGGGATCCGACCAATTTTGTGTGTCGATTTGTCACCATGGATGAGACATGGGTCCACCACTACACGCCAGAAAAGAAACAGCAGTCGAAGCAGTGGGTGGAAGCCGGTGGTTCATCGATCACATCTGCCGGAAAGGTCATGGCCACCAAACCTAAAGTTTACAGAAAAAAACCAAACAAATTCAAGATGTAAGACAAAACATGGCATTGAAAAGATGTTTAAATTTCTAGGACAAACTACAAGTCGTAGAGGCAAAAAGTTTGAAGTAACTTGTTGATCAAGTTGAATAAATTCCTAGAAATATCTGAGACTATTAAAAAAAAATCTATGACGCCGAATACAATAAGAAGGTCCAAACATTTCGTTAAAGTTACTTAGTGTACAAGGTGGCGCAAAAGTCCTCATTCGATTTAATAAGGCAAAGTTTGTGTCGTAAATAAAAAGAATTAGTTCTGTGTGTTGATTATGTTTATTTAGACGATATTTTCTTCCATTAAGTAGCGAAGTAAATATCGGTCATGTGGCTCGGGCTCGTTCCACAGCATTTTCCATGAATTTTCTCAAAAGTTCTGGTTTCTGAATTCTCTACTTCTTATCGGATTTTCTCCTTTAGGGCCACCGAGGTCTGTGACTTATTCGTACAGACCCGTGACTTCGAAATAAGCCACAGAAAGAAGTTTAAAACGGTCAAATCGGGTGATCTTGCGGGCCAATGCAAATCACCAAAACGAGAGATTAAGCGGCCGGGAAACGATTGCTCGTGCTATGTGTGTGGTTGCACAGTCCTGTTGGAACCACATATTTTCCGAACCTAATTCGTTAATTTGCGGCAGCAAGAAGTTGATCATGGTTCTGTAGTGCCCAATTGCGATGGTGTTTGAGGGCCCTCTTGAACATCTGTAGCCACAGCAGCGATACTGTCCACAGTCACGTTTTATACAGTTCTCTGTTGAGCCAGTCTCCTCGAGGTGAACGGCTAAATGCCGCAGTATTTAACCAGTTGGTTTCTCAAGACCAGGGAATCGACGACGTAATCTACGTTGAGCCAAAACCACCAACCGACTATTTGTCAAAAACATTGACACAATTATTCCGCATTCTTGATTAGTATAGCAATCTATGGTTTATCTACGTATATACTGCTTCTGTTTACTTCACGCCAGATAGAGTAATGACTTTTGCACCACCTTGATGTTTTGAATGTTGGTGGTAAGTTACAAACACAAGCAAGTTGAGAGCATTATAGAGAAGTTCTGAAATCACAGAAATTCAAGATGGCAGGCGTAATATTGTGGATCAAATTGTTTAAGAAATTCATTCATTATTTATTGAAATACGCATAACAATAACATCCATAACAAAATTTAAAAAAAAAAAAATAAACATGCGGTTTTGTACAGTTTAGTAATTCCATAGTAACGCATGTTACATTTTACTTCGAAACTAGAAATAAATCTCTACCTAACAGTCCTATATATTACAAAGCAAATTATGAAAATATGGCTATACATTATTTTATACATAAGGGTACTAATTTAGTAAAAGAAACAAAACCATGTTTACTTATTTCATGCATAATGCTTAAAAAGTATCTGGTAACCCATGTTACATCAGGCGACATCGTACTCTCAATCTAAATGATTAAGTTTCAAATTTAGCTCAGATGAACAAAATTATAAAACAAGATGGTTGAATATAATAGTTATTAACATTCAATCCACTTCTTTACGGTCGGCACAATACATTGCGACAAGGTGGTTTGTTTTCGTCGAACGAAAACCTTTTTCTTTATTCGAAACAGTTCGAATTTGAATTCATCAGTCCAAAGAACCCATTTTTCAGTCCTCAATGTTCCAATTATGTGGCGCTCTAGCCCTCTCTAGTCGTTTCTTCTTATTTTGCACCCGAAGTAATACGTCCTAACAAATTTGCCTCCAATACACGCCTTTTGATTGATGTAACGCAGACTGGGATTTCTCTGTTCCTGTTGATCTCTCCGCAAATTCCTTATTCCGTAAGTCTTCAGTTATGCTTGCTAGTAATAACATTCAAATTACTTTCCTGCTTAGTGATTTTTCTTGGACGTCCACTGCTTAGGTTAGGATCACTGCTTCCGGCTTCACGTAATTACTTGATGGTGTAATGGACTCCAGATTAAGAAATATTTAATTCCCGGGAGATACAAGTATGTATCTCTTTCGGATTTACCCACTTTATGAGGACAAATAATTTGACTTTGCATTTCAATGGATATTTGCTTCGAGTGACCCATGGAAAATGTCACAAACCTTCAACTTTTAGGGAAAGTACAACGATCCACAAGCATTTGCATCAGTGGTGCACTAAAAACCACTCCCTCCGCAGCATTAGGTGTAATGTTTCATTTGTTGCCCTTTGACATTTTTGGCAAACGGAGTAGGAGCTATTTTTTCCGTCTCCCAAATCTATGTAGTACATTTCAGGTGGAAATAATCGCGATAAAGTCCTGTACTAGCTGAAGTGTAATGTAGTATCTGTCACGGAAATGATAGAGCTATTCAATATTAACCTATGCTGTGTGCCGGGTAACTACAATGCTGACGAGTTCGCTAAAAAAAAGGCAAAACCCTAAGAATTATGCCGGAAAGTCAAAATTTAGATATATATCTCGCTACTTGTATCCATGCTGGATGCAATCAATAAAGCCAATCATAGATGGGAGACTCTTACTACTTGCAGAGTCTCTAGACAAATCTGGCCCAAGCTAGATAAAATATGCTCTAATAGATTGGTATTGCTAAAACCATCGCAGATCAGCACCGTCATCACCGGACACCATCGGTGTCCTCACGGGGCACTATCCTATCGGTCTAAACGCTAAAAGGGTTGGCCTCTTTTCAAATGATTACCACAGAAGCTGCAGGGATGACGAGGAATAGGAAACAATCCTCCATTTCCTTTGTACCTATTCAAAAGGAAACGGCTCCATCTAGGGGCTCCATTTTTCGACTACCTCGCGACATGGCGAATATTGACGGCAAAAGTATTCTCCGCTTCATAAGAAGCTCCGACTGGTTCATTTAGCCCTTACAATAGAGAGAAACGAGAGACACGAGACATTTCGACGATGTTCAAGTGAATGTAAGGAGTTCATGATGTCTCTATCATCTATAAGTTTTAACGCGCGATTCTGTATCCTATCTAGAATATGCAGAACGGTCTTGGGTGTACCAGACCAGATGTGAACGTTGTATTCCAGCTTTGGGCTGATGAATGCCTTATAAATTGAGGCCAGATTAGATGTAGTAAAATATATCTTGAACCGTTTAAGGAATCCTAGACATTTGGTAAGTCTTTCGGTTTTAACGATGCAAGTACCATCCATGGATAATGGTTGAGAGTTTTGGTTTCGCTTGACAGAAGACAGCATTGTGTTTTGGAAGCATTAAATTCCACATTGTTGGTTGAACCCCATTTGATTATGCTGTCTAGGTCGGAATTTACTATGTTTACCATACCCTGCCCTACCTCTTCTACGGCCGAAGAGCAAGGACGTGAGTTAGGGAACGAATATGATAAACTGAAGGTACTGTCATCAGCGAAGGAATGGATTGGATTAGAAGTTGCAGACAAGAGATTGTTAATAAAAATAAGACAGAGAGTTGGGGACAAAGCAGAGCCTTGGGGAACACCAGCAATTATGTGGTGAATTGCAAGGTTGAAGCCGTTCAAGACAATTTGTATTGAATCCATTGGAGAAGAGAATCATCGACACTGTATGTATATTATAAACAATTTGATCTTCTTACAAACTCCTTTCTGTTTCTTATTTACTACAACCTACAATTTCTATAAATGATGATTTTGTTGATTTTGTGGGAGAAAGACGATTTTTGATATTTTATCTCGCATCACTGGACAGCTGGCAAAGTTACTGGGAACACTTCCTGTAGCAGACTTCCACATTATGTTACGACTGCTTAGTATATGTTGGCAGACGAATATTTTAGTTGAAATTAAGAAAATGTGAGTTTAAGATCATTCTCGCAATCGGACTCGTCACGGGCTTTTCTCCTTTAAGTGAGCATGCCCCGAGAAATATGAAAAGACTGGGAACTTCAAACGTGAGTTTCATCATACAACTGATGGAGCCTAACCTAGCCGATATCGCTCAAAACACGGGCAGGATTCAATTCCAGGCTGAATCACAAAATTACCAGGGAATGGACAATTTTCAATCCGATTTCAGAAATGATGTCGGTATCAAAATCACAATAATACCGTGTACCTCCTCTATATGAAAGTGAATGCAAAAGGATGTAATGTATGGTTCCCTCAAAGCTAAGTAGTTTTTGTCAGTCCGCATCTGACAACAAAACTGCATACAACTCGGTTTTAATTGAGAGGCTCTTAAAGACAAACCAAGTTAAAATATTTTGGCGCTTAAGGTGCTTGAGCTGTAAATTCCCACGTAGTCACCAGTGGCAGTTATCAAATAATCCACGTCCGTTTCAAATTAGCCAAAAAATACAGTGGAAATGCAGCCACAGGTTCGCATAAAAAATTGAGTAAAAAAGATTCGCCACCCCTAATTGCAGCCGTTATTTGCAAGTGCAGCTAATGTCCACCATCTCGTCCTCTCTCCATTCCAATAACCATAACTATTACCCTTGGCTTAGATTGCTATAGCTATACATAGATCCAGGATCAAAAGCCCTCCCACGTAACGCTCAATGCACATATGGAGTGGATTTGCCACTCTAATTGCCGGCCATTTGAATTACAATACAGACCGGGATTGTGGTCAAGCGCTAATGTTCGGTTAGTTTAACCTTTTGCGGTTGCTGCAACCACAGCACGACTTGAATGAGGACATTTGCCCAAACAGCCGGAAAATAAAGAGCCCATTTTCGTCATTAAAAGGTGATGCAGAAACCCATGAATGGGCATTAAAACAACGATAGATACAACAACAAAGAAGTACGAGAATTTGTACGCTTCCATTAAGGAATTGCGCAATAAAATGTTTGTCAAATAGTTTAAAATTTAATTAAGCTAAGCAACAAGGAGCCACATCGAGACAAACTGAAACAATAAAGGAACAAGAACAAATAAAGGAAACTCTGGCAAATTACTTAAGTCTAATTGAGATGGTGGAACAGAGCGCGAGAGTGCAAATTCATTAATTTTTCAAAATGTCATCCCACGAGGACATGCTTTTGAAAAAAAAAAAAAAAACTGTAATCACAATACAAAAATACAAGTGAACATAATTTGATTGTTTTCCTTCGCTTGGATGAGGTTATTCTTTATTTTTTCACCGTGGATTTCATTTAAATTAAAAATAACAACAGCGAGAGAGATTGTTTCGATTCTTTTCTGTTTTTTGATTGAAAACAGTTTGCCTTGCGCTGGAGGCGATTTCCTTTCCTTTTTTTTTTTTCTTTATCCTCCGCCAAAGAAGTGCTGGGTTTTACCATTACTTTGTTTCTAGAGAGAGAACTTCATTTGAACCAAAATGCAAATATTGGGAATTGAATTAGCCAAGAGTCTGTTGGTGAATTAGTTCTTATTAAATTATTTATTTAATAACTTTGAATTGCTTTCGGATTTGACAGGATTCATGAAACCACTTCCATCCATGATATGCAGTGAATATGTGCCTTTTTTTAAAGCTACTCAAGAGCGCGTCTAAAAGAGTTCCTCAAAATCCAGCAGAATTTAACCCTGCAACCATATTAAGTTTTAATGGGGATCACTCTAGTAGCTGGCACATCATCATGAAATATTTTTGGTTTTACGTGAAAAGTATAAAAGGTTCTGGTTCATCCACCAACCCGACTCTTGTCTACAATGATCAAAATGTCACAGATTCTAAAAAGAAAGCTAATCTGTTAGCTGCAGTGTTTGCAAAAAATTCAATATGTGTCCCTCTTTTCAACTATGTGTTATGTCCTGTATCCCCTTGTGGGTCCTAGGGCCTCTAAAATGCCTACGCACCATCGTGTGCGATTTCTGGAAATTGCCTCAGCTCTCCCCAACTCTTTCCCAGTTGTCGTGCTTCCTTCTCAACTTTTCTGCGCCACGTACTCCTAGCACCGCCGCGTATCCTGCCATCCTGGGTAAGCGGGTTCCATTGCATCGCTTGGTTAGCTATGGACCTGTCACCCTTTCGGAGAGTGTGACCGATCCACTGCCACTTTCGTCGTCGTATCGTTGTGCCTATAGGTTCATGGCCCGTTCTCTGATAAAGCTGTTCGTTAGAGATACGGTTTGGCCAGAATATCCTTAAGATGTAGCGTAGACACCTATTGATAAACGTTTGCAGCTTCCTCGTGATAGTGACGGTCACTCTCCAGGTACCACATCCATATAGCAGCATGGATTCAAAGTTGGAACGGAACAGTCGTAGCTTGGTGTTTAAGCATTACTTCGCCAAACTATGGATAGCATCCCAAACGCAGATTTTGCTTTACCTATTCGGCTGGCTATATCCAGTTCGGTTCCGCCACCGGTTGAGACAATACTCCCAAGGTATTGGAAACTCTCTACTCTCTCAACCGTTTGTCCAGTAATGCATATATAAGTTGATGAGTTTGGTCCTAGGCTGATCATTTTTGTTTTTGCAGAGTTAATTTTTAGTCCAACGACGTCTGCTTCCCTTTTCACATTTGCTGTCATTTGGTGAAGGTCCATTATTCTGTGAGACTGTAGGCATACATCGTCGGCGTAGTCGAGGTGTTTGAGTTCAGATGTGAGAGCCATCGAATTCCTCCAATTCCTGTTGATAAGGCCGCATTCAGCACATCGCTAATAACAAATAAAAACAGTATTGGTGAAAGTATGCAGCCTTGCCGAACCCCACTTTGGACTTCGAATTCCTCAGACAGCCTTCCTCTGTGCAAAACGTGACATGTGGACCCATCATATGTAGCTTTGATAATTGCTATTAATTTATCCGGAATGCCTCTCCTGCGCAAGGCACGCCAAATAAATTTCCGATTGACACTATCAAACGCCTTTTCAAAATCGATGAACAACAGGTGAAGTGGTGATCGATATTCAACACATTGCTCGATAATGAACCGCACGGTGTTGATGTGGTCGACACAGGAGGATCCAGAGCGGAAACCTGCTTGTTCGGCGTCGAGTGTGTCTTCAAGGTGTTCTTTGATTCGCTCCAGGATGATTCTAGCTATTATCTTGGCCACAGCAGGCAGCACGCAGATACCTCTCCAGTTTTCGCACTGCATTAGGTTGCCTTTTTAGGGAGCTTGACAATCATTCCCTTTTTCCACTCATCCAGAAAACTCTTGGCTTCCCATGTTCTCCCGACAAGTGGGAACAGTAGCTCTGCCGATGTTGTTGGCGCAGCTTGAAAAAGCTCCGCGGGTATGCCATCAAGTCCTACCGCCTTATTAGTTTTCAGTGCTTTGATGCACCTATGCTAAATTCGGTTTTTTTTCGAAATCGTTCAGTAACTCGAGTCCTAAAAGATCTCAATAGTAACATGTCTTCATTTATCGTATTCCACAAGCATTTTTCCAGACTGATAGAAACGTGCGAATGTACAGTCAATTTCGAAAAAGGACGATACAAGCTCCCCTTCTAACTACCGACTAATAGCTTTGACGGCAATGCTGTCAAGTATAATAGAAAGCTTTACTAACCTCCACCACAGGGGACTTAATTCATGATCATTGCGAATGTATGTAGAGTTACAGCCCTTGATATCTTCAAGGCTTTTAACAAGCCTGAAGCTCATGACGTGAGTAACATTTTCGTGAAGTGAACCGCGAATTTTTTACGTGGTAAATCATTGCATTTTGTACTAGATGAATGTACTTTTACAACATTCTCGACAAATGCAGGTGTTCCCCACGGCTCAGTACTCCCTCCGTCCCTTTTGCTGATTTACATCAATGACCTCCTTTCTGTTATTCGTAAATCGTCTTGACTTCACTTATTTGCTAAAGTTGAGTCTCAGCGACAGCGAATGTCTACCGAACTCAACTCCGATATTAATGCAATTGAGTTACAAAAAACCAAGTTGAGTTCGACGCGTCAAAAATCCAGAGCTGTCTCTTTTTTATAGAACAGGATACGAACATTGTCTATCTGCAGGAATCTAATAGCATGTCAATTCTTGAAATATAACCCAGACTTTCGATGTAAGTTACAGACGCTACAAAAGGTGTTGCTAGATGCCTAAGATTCCTCAAAAAGTGTAAACGGTTTTTCACTACTACGGAAAAAAGAAAGTTATTAAGAAGTAAATTTTAGGCTTTGAAATTTTCTACAAAAAACAGTGCTGAATCTATAAACCTGTTTCTATCTGATATTCTACAATGATATCATAAAAGGTTTTGCTAAGGCTTTTGATAGAGGTTTTGTTCATAAGCAGACGCGCCTAGAGTTCCACTCTTCTTTTTTTTAAATTGGGTGGAAAAGTACTTTTTTTTTAAAGGAAGGTGGAAAGCATTGAAAGCAAGGCCATAAAGTTTTAAGGGGGGTTTTCAGCCGCGGATTGCATAGTGTGAGAAAACATCGGAAACAAAAAACACCTCCTATTGTTACAACTGAGAAGAAGTTTCATCCAGTAACTTTTCTCTAATATATATATATTTTTTCTTAATAATTTGCACGCGCCAACTGGGATATGAATATCATTAAATTATTTCAGGTCACGGGCGTTTGTAGAAATTGAGAGAGAGAGAGAGAAAGAAAGATTGGTATAGTGGGTTTGAAACTTAGGTGGTATTAAGTTTCAGTAAACTCCAAGGGTGGTGTCCATATAACTGGGGAGCTTGTTTGTTTTTCCTTTTTGTCGTTGCTCATAATTCACAGTATTTTTTTTCTCTCCACCTGATGTCATCATCACGATCAAGTTGCATTTAAGCCGTATGACCACTCTACTGCCAGTGTTATGCCTTCGAAGTAGAGTTGACTAAGCTTTCGCAATTGATCGACTTTTTTATTTATTTCAGACGAAATAAATAAATAGATGATTGTTGAGATCAGGATTTGAACCGTGAACCAAGAGCGTGACAAGCCTTTATGTTACCACTACACCACGCCCACCCACGTTCTGGGGGGGTGACCCCGAAATTAATTCTGTGACTAAGTGTACTTAAAATTGTATTTACAGATTATAGATGCAACTGTGTATGTATATATAATAAGGCTATGCTTTTATATTTATATTTAAATTTTCGTCAAGAAATTAAGTCATACTCGTACGGCCTAAATTTTTTAAGCCGCCTAATGGTATTTCCACCATGTATTGTATTTGAGGATTTACATGGTCTTGGAGCTGTTGGTAGTACCCAAATGCATATTTTTTAACGATTTCACTAACATTCTCTACTTGTAAATCCATGTGTAGGTTGTCATTTCTTATACTCGTATACCAAGGTGCATTAAAGATGCCTCTTAGTACTTTGTTTTGGAATGTTTGTATTAGGTGTGCAACTAAGTTGTCTGTCAATCGGTGGCTCCAGCAATAAGTGCTGGTCGATTTTGACATATCCAAAACGTCATTAACCGAGCTTAGATAAACTGTTTTGACACATTAGTGATTTTGTTTTGGCGTCATATGCTTTTGGTTGTGTGAAAATGTCTGATTTTGTGCCAAATAATCGTCATTTGCGGGAAGTGTTGATTTTCTTCTTTCATTCGAAGAAAACGGCGGCTGAAGCGCACCGAGAGCTTCAAAAAGTTTACGGAGATGCTGCTCTAAGTGAAACAACGTGCCGTGATTAGTTCCGTCGCTTCAAAGACGGTGATTTCGATGTTGACGACCGTCTGCGTGAAGGAAGGCCAAAATCCTTCGAAGACGCTGAATTGGATGAGGATCCGTGCCAAACGCAAGAACAGCTTGCTTCAGCATTAGGAGTTACCCGTCAAGCCATTTCCAAGCGATTGCATGTGTTTGGAATGATTCAAAAATAAGGAACTTAGGTTCCTTATGATTTGAAGCCAAGGGACGTTGAGCGTCGTTTTTTCGCCTGTGAAGAACTGCTCCAGCGGCAAAAAAGGAAGGGTTTTCTTCATTGCATCGTGACGGGTGATGAAAAATGGATTCATTACAGCAACCCAAAGAAAAGAAAGTCATGGGGACTGCCCGGTCATGTTTCTACGTCGTCGGCTCGGCCGAATATTAACGCTGCGAAGATTATGCTGTGTATTTGGTGGGACTAGGTCGGTGTAATTTATTATGAACTGTTGAAACCCAACGAAACCATCACTGGGGAACGGTATCGACTTCAATTGATGTGATTGAGCCAAGCACTGCGCGAAAAACTGCCACAATACGAGCAGAGGTACGAAAAAGTGATTCTACATCATGGCAACCCTCGGCCTCACGTTGCCAAACCCGTTAAAACCTACGTGGAAACGCTCAAATGGGAAGTCCTACCCCACCCGCTATATTCCCCAGATATTGCGCCATCCGATTATTACTTGTTCCATTCGATGGCACATGGTCTGGCTGATCAGCAGTTCCGCTCATATGAAGACATCAAAAACTGGCTTGATTCGTGGATAGCCTCAAAAGATGAACACTTTTACCGTAACGGTTTTCGAGCTCTGCCAGAAAGGTGCGAAAACGTTGTAGCTACCGATGAATACTTTGAATGATTCATTTGTAACCATTTTTTCACAATAAAGTTGCATTTGCATTAGAGAACTTAGTTGCGCACCTAATATCATTCTTAGATTTGTCTTTTGGGTACAGCCTCAAAGCTGTATCTCATACGTCCATACAGGTCTCAGAACTTGCTTGTATAATAGCAGTTTGTTGTCAATTGATAGCTGGGAATTCCTTCCCATTAACCAATGCATTTGTCTGAGTCTAATCTTCAGCTCCTCTTTTTTTTCTTTTTGACATGCTCCTTCCATCTAAGCTTGGCGTCAAGTATACCCAAATATTTACCAATATTTGCGTATGGAACTTCTTTTCCATTAATATTAACTCTTACAGTATTTATTTTTCTGTTGGTAAAGTTAATATGGTTAGATCAAGTTTCATGAAGCTTAATTCTCCATTTTTTTGTCCAATCACTTACAGATTTAATGGCCTTTTGTAATTTGTTCGCTGCTTCATCAGCATTGTTGCCAATAGTCATAATTGCGGTGTCGTCAGCGAAAGGAGATAAAGAATTGGTCCCAAGACACTTCCCTGTGGAACTCCTGCAGATATTTCCTTTAAATTAGAGTCTTACTCGAAAGTAACGATCTATGATATAAGATTTAAGAATCAAGTAGAACTCTTCGGGGAGATATCTTTGCAGTTTAAATTCTAATCCTCGATGCCAGATGCTTGTGCTACGTCTAAAAAGATGGTGACTTTTGTTCTCAAGTGGTTTTTCTACTGTACTCGCGATTCTATACACTACAGTAGAGTGTTTCTCTCTAAACCCAAATTGGGGGGAAGGTACAAGATTTCTTTCTTCTATTATTGGCTTGAGTTTTTTCAAAAGGAGTTCTTCAAATATCTTAGATACTACGGGTAGGAACGAAATCGGTCTATATGATGTTTTTTTATAGGACGACTTGTCTGGTTTCAGAATCATGATTCCTTCTGCCACCTTCCATTGCATCGGAGCACACTTTAGCATGTGTGCTGCATTAATTATATATAATAGTTTACGTTTAGCTTTATCCAAGAGCTCCTTAAGTATTTATCCAGTTATCAAATTATAGCCCGGTGCTTTTTTGCATTTACTTATGTTACTTTTAATTTCACATTTCAGTTCTTGTATTGTTACATGCTGTATGTTCCTGTGATCATTTCTAGGCTGCAGAAATAGGTTTTTGTCTGCTGTTTGCCTAGGAAATGGTTGGAAGGTTTCCTTCAGGTGATCTGCGAAGAGGTTAACCTTTTTTTGGCATTTTTTTTTGCCTAAGACCCGTTTTCTTGTTTAATGGACGGTGCTTGTTTTGCTGTTTTTTTTTAAGGATTTGACAGCTTTCCATAGCGAATATTCTGTATCCTTATGAGCTGATAGATTATTTAAGTATCTGCCAACTGATTTATTCTTTATAGTTTTTAGAAGCCTCTTGAGATCATTTCACAATGCGTTAAGAATCTTTTTATTTTCAGGTGTTCGGATTCTTTGCCGAGTTTTACGAGCTTTTTATATTTATTTTATATGCTGATGTCCTTAAGCTACTTATATAGAGAAATTAGTTCTGAAAGTGACTGTCAAAAGAAACAATAAGACTTGAATCGGTTAACCCTTGGATGAAATAGAAATTGCTTGAATTTAAATGTTATAAAATTTGAAAGTTGTTCACGCTGCAGGGATCTTAATCCAATTTGTTTCAGTTATTTTATTGAAAATAGTCTGAAAAGAGGTCTGTAGTTATATTGGATTCGCTGAACTTTACAGATCAGTTTGATTATTAAAGCTAACTCAATGCATGGATTTGTAAAACGGAATGCAAAATATTTATCTGCTAATTACACTTTGAGAACCCTTTTCATGTCCCTAGTTAGACCAATTTTAGAATTCTACTCAAAAGTTTAGACTCCCTTTAACGTTGTTCACTCCATCAGATTTGAGAGAGTTCAGAGGAATTTTACAAGGTTTGTAATCTACAATATAAACTTAACTGGCGTATTGAGAGACCTTCTTATGTAAACAAGGTACAACTTGATAGGAATTCAATCTTTTGAATGTCCTAGAAGATATTTTTCAGTCTTGTTATCCTTTTTAAGTTTGCTATCATCGATGTAAATAAGGCCTGAATTAACCAGTTGTTCGTTGTACTAGAGCAACTAACTCTGTAACCTCTTGAATAGACTTTTACTCAAATTGCGACAGAAATTACTTTAAATAATTGTTGGAGCTAAAGCTATCTAACAATTCACGTTTGTTATTTCTTGTACATTTTATCTTTTTTTTTACATCATACCTTTGTAATTACTTCCATCTTATTCCTAAGTTATCGTAGTCTGAAATGAGATTTTCGTTTTTATAAAAGTTCTCTGCATAAAAGTTCTATGCCCCTATCGTTATACATAACACCACAAGAGCGTATTAGATATGCAGGAGGACCATCGGGAAGGCATGTGGTTTGAAACCGAAACAGGTCCATTGGATATATGAATGCGTAATAAAACATAACATCTTCTACGAAGTAGTTGTATGGTGGCCAGTGACAAACAAAAAGTATGCAAGAGACTTGCGAACAAAGGTGCAACGTATAGTCTGCTTGGGTATCACAGGAACAGAATCCTTAACACCAACCGCGGCCATGGAAGCGATCTTAACTCTTTCAGCCACAGTTTTATACGGACGACTTTATAAAGAAAACAATTGCATTTTAGGTTTTATTACCGTTTTATCACCGTTTTATTATTTGGAAAAAAAAAATAGTGTACAAAAATTCTTCATAAGGCTTTTGAGAAATAAGGTGATTATTTAACTAACCACCGTGGCGATCGGCCATATAAATACTTATATATAAATAAGAATGAAAAAGAAAATGTTATTTACATGAAAAATATACGAATAACTTATTTCTTATGGAAATCTGAAAAACAATTTTTGTCTTTGCGAATACAAAGAGGTACTTTACAGGTTCTGCATTGCCATACAGTACGTGCTGGATTTTGTTTAGTGCTGCATTTCGCGCATCTTCGTGAAGTAGATCGCTCCGGCTGATGCAAATTGCTTTCCGGGCGTAATTCTATCGGAACTGATGGCTTGTGGCGTTTTATTTGGACTAGTAATGGAGAAGAAGATCCAGAGCTACTGAGAGAATGTCTAGAATTAGATTTGTAGTTTTTTGCCTTTGCTGGTGCTAGGATCCCTTGGTAAACACTTCTGTGGAAGTCTTTTGTGTCCAGTTGATCCAATTCTGGATAATGTTCTTTCCGTAGTTCTTTATATAGTAAAAAGGCGTTTATGACAGCGCAGTCTAAAAAGTGGAAACAAATTCGATGCCACCATTTGTGAGACTTCCTGTCGATGGCATAAGTGCTTTTTAGTTGATCAAATTTGTCAACATAGTTCATACAGCTATTATACTGCATCACAGCATCTGGACAAGTTACTTCAGTCCTGTCTCCATTGCGTTCCCTACGAGTCACAACACCTGTTTTCATCGGATCTGAATAATTGCTAAGAATAAAAACCGATCTTTTGTCTTTCCACTTTATAATTGCCACATTTGTATCACTGACCCTGTAGTCAAACTGGCCCCGTGTTAAATTTGTATCTTCTTTTAGTTTTGGTAGATGTATCCGATTTGAATTCACAGTGCCGCATGCCAATATATTATCTTTTCTTTTCAAGGAATACTCTATGGTTTTTAGATTTTAAGTTTGCGCAAAATTGTCGAACCACCTTTCAACCGAGATCTGTCTGTACGATGTTTCCTTCTTTTCCAGTGTATATCTCAAAATCTAAACAATATCCGGATTCAGCAGACTTCATCCAGACCTTATATCCACTCTTAATTGGCTTTTTTGGCATATGCTGCTTCAGATAGTTGCTCCCTTTGAATTTTATCATGCTTTCATCAATAGCAATGTGTTTTGACGTATAATAGTTTTTATCAAAATTTCTTTTCAGGATATCTAACAGCGGTCTGACTTTATAAAGCTTGTCATAATTAGCATCGGTTCTATTAGGCATAATGCTGTTATCATTAAAATGCAAATTATTGAGAAACCAGCCAAAATGGTTGAGTGGCATAAAAGATGGATATGTAAGAGTCATGCAAATCAGGAGCAGAAGACCAGTAGTTTTTATAACTAGGCATTTTTTTTATTCCCATCACCAAATTCAGAGCAAGAAATACTACTATTTCTTCAGGTGTGGCAGGTGCATAAGCAATTCCTTTTTGTGTTGCGTATAAATTTGTTTGAAAACAAATTATTTCTACAAGATCCCCTGACCAAAACAAGCGAAAAAACTCCGCTTCCCGTAAACTCACTCGGTTCTTCCATTCTGAAGTTTTTCTTCCACTTTGGTTCCACCACATTAGATGAGTCTATAACACTTGAAGGTTCATGACAAGTTGAAGTGCTGGCTAAATTCGACAATGGTTCATCATCATCCGAGGAAAAATCATCAAGCTCTGGCTGTAGCCCGGAGTGTCTTCTAGAAGAACGTCTGTAATATCACCTTGATTCAGAACACCTGGCATTCTGAAAATGTAACATGCAATTACGACGACGACATGAATTAATTAAAACCTTCTATAGTCACAGTGGTTAGTTAACTAACCACCATATTACTTTCATTATTTATAAAACATTCATTATTGAAAATATTTATTTTTATTATAAAACAACCAACTTAATACTAAATTACAAATAAACACTAAAATCGTAACACAATAAGCACTCTTACGTTTTTTATAGATTTTCAAAGTTTTACGTTGAAAAAATTGTTTTGTAAAAATTCTTATAACCCGACTCACGCGTTTCAATTCCAAAAATTGCACAAAACAGTACTAAAAATTATTAAAACAGACATATAAATAAGAATGTCACCGATAGGTGACGTGGAAATATATTTTAAACAACCGCGAACTAGTGGTTAGAATACTAACCATCAAACCTGAGAGAGTTAAGCATCCTACCAGTCCACCTCGAAGCGAAGAAGATTGCCGGTCTTTCAGCCTCAAACCTTAGAACTATAGGTCATTTGAACGAATTACCAAAATGATAAGATAAATGACTCATCGTCGAAAGAACGACAAGAAACTCCAATGGGTTATCGGTATATACAGATGTCTCTAACATATCATAGAGTTCGCCTTATATGAGTACCGGGGCATGAAGGTGTACCGGGAAACGAAAAGGCAGACGAACTGGCAAGGAAAGGAGCGAGTAACATAGAACTGAATCCTGAAAAGACAATAGGGGTCCCTCTGACAACTATTAAAAAGATAATCAATGAGAAGATACGAAAGGAGTTCAATAACTACTGGACGATTCTAGACACGTATAAAGTGGCCAGATCTGTTGCAATAGAACTGAGTACCAACGCAGCAAAAATAACTTTCAACTCAAGCAAAACACTGTTGAGATGGGACTTTTAACAGGGCACATCTCAACAAACACTCGTTCAGACTCGGGCTAGCTGACACAACAATCTGTGCAAACTGTGAGGAGGAGGAGGAAGATATAGAACACTTCCCCTGCCACTGCCCTGCAACAGCGAGGTTAAGACTGAAGATACTGGGATCTTCAAGGATACTGGATCTAACACACGCCAGTAAGAAAGGAATCGGTGATGTATTGGAGTTCGCTAGATGAACAAGACGATTCCTCGATTTCTATACGACATAGTTTCCTTTTGATACTCCCCATGATCCCAATCTCAACGCATAATTCCCACAGCACAGTACTATTCCTTACAGTTCGACAGATGAGGGGAACACAACGTGCCCAATGAAGGTCTAAGTGAAGAGCAAAAGCTTTCCCTCGAAGTTAGGGACCTAAAAGTACTCAAGGTTGTTTCGTGTAAATACTCAGAAGTTGGTAGTGCATAAGTTGCTGGAGAACTTAGCAGTGCAAAATTGCTTTTAAAAACTATGTATCAGTGCAACACGTTGCTTCATATTTCGTAAGCCAAATTATGTACTTGTATTTTATTTCAATAATTACCTATTACGAGTACACCATTATGAAGAAACCCATACACGCAGGTATGCTTTGTACAAATCAAATCACTTCAGATGTGTGTTATGCGGCCTAATTGAATTTTATACTCCGTACTTGGCATAGAGCCAACATTCCACTCGATGGTCACTTAAAAGCTTTTGTGCCAGCGGAAGTCCTTTTTTTTGCAGCCGGGAAGCCGCAATACTTAATAGAAACGCATCGGCCAGGGTGCACGATGTTCAACACAAAGGTATGCAAATAAGTAAATATTACCATTTCGGCCAATTACCATGCCCTGATGAGGCCAACGAGTCAACATTTATTTTTCCGAACTACGGATATATTCAAAAGGACTCAACAAGTCCTTGAGCGTAATGGAAGAGTATTCCAACAACAACATGACGCATTTTCATATTCACCCAGCCACTCACATTGAAGGATGTGCGTGTTGGTGGTGGACCGTATGTACTAGTATAGTTTTGTCCTGTCTATGGAAAAAATCAGCACAACTACTGCAGTGAATGCGTGGACGATGAAGTCTACATGCATTGCCATGACGCACTATTATTTGTGTGTAATGCACCTGACCTGGTTCGTTCCGGTTTGTACTTATGGGTTAATTTAATTAATTATGGTGCAAGCTTATCATACCTCAAATAAACAGCTAAAGTGGTGAATCGCTTTTTGTTATGGTAACCAGTTGGAAGAGGATTTAAGTAAATTTTTCTCTTTTTTTTTTTCTCCCTCTCTGTATTTTGAATTTGCATCTCGATTTTTCATCTGTGTATCCGGCTGGGAATGTATGATCCAAATTGGGTTTCCATTAAACGGATTATAAATAAATGAGTGCAAATTGGATTGTGTTTCCTGTTTTAGTTTCCATATGCCAAAAGGATTTGCTGTTATATTAAGTGAACTCTAGTCCATATATTGATCGGTTTTTATTCTTTTTTTGCAAATCCAAATGCTTACATGAAACTATCTCATAAATTACTTCATTAGATACTTTTTTCTCATTAATTTTATTTATTTTGCTTGTTTTACGGCAATGCAATCTGATCTACATGGGGTTGCTTGTTAATTAAAAGTTAAATCTCAGAACATGAACGGAGAAGAAACGAAACAGTTTGATCAACCTACACACATATATTTTGTGTAATGATGTGTAGCACACAGAATGCTTGAGGTATTAACATAATGAATCCTTAAATTACAAATAAGACTTTTCGCCTCATGTAGGTTTGTTGTACTGGCTTTATTTTTAAGGATTATGTACTCTAAAGAGGAGAACATTTTGAGAAGAGTTTTGGGATTATTCAATGTGGTCCCACAGGGAAGATGTTCTCCTTTTCAAAAACATTTTTCAAATGCATTGTGCATTTGTAGTAGGGGATGATTAAACGCACCATAACTTTTAGATTTTAGATTATTAGATTAAAAGTTGTGTTTTGTATACATTAGTTTTGTGCTTTGCAAAATAATTCGTTGACATTTGCCGTCAGCCGAAATAGAGAGATATTTATTGTAGTTAGATACGAGTGCATATGTATGTAGATAGGTACTAAGCTGCATGCTTCCCAGAAGCGAACATGAAGGTTATCCAACTAAACCTTAACCATTGCGAGGCACCTACTTACAGAGTCGGTCCGAGATTACGATGCGGATATCGCTATACTCAGCGAGCCCTACAAGCAGCTGAATGAGGGAATATGGACTGCGGACACTTCAGGCAAAGCCGCGATATGGATACGCGGCCAATGAGCCTTCGAAGTGAAGATGATGATACACCAGGCAGGCTTCGTGTGGGCCAAAGTTAGTGGCATTTAGTTCTTTAGCTGCTACGCCCCTCCCAGCATAACACATGAAGATTTCGAAAGAATAGTTGACAACATCGTAACCACTGCAAGAGGAAGAAGCCGCGTCGTCATAGTAGGTGACTTCAACGCGTGGGCGGTTGAATGGGGCTCACGTACCACAAACACCAGAGGAAGAACATCCCTAGAGGCATTTGCGTCGTCGGGCTTAGTTCTCCTAAACTCAGGAAACGAGCTGACCTTCAGCAAAAACGGAAGAGGGTCAATAGTGGACATCACCTTTGTGAGTACGTGTTTGGCAAGAGTAAGCAAAACATACACGCACACCGATCACCAGGCAATTATGTTCAATCTACGACCCAGTCATACAGGAAATAGAGGAGAGCAGAGGAGACAAAAGCAGAATAAGTGGTGGAAACCTCACACCCTAGACGTCGAAGTACTCCAGCTGATGACGGAGGACATATCCCTCCACGAACTTGCTGCCGATAAAGCGAAGCAGCTTTCGAGAGTAGTGACAAGAGGTTGTTACGCTTCCATGGAGCAATAAACAGCAAACTTGCGTCAGCCCTCAGTATACTGGTGGAATGATAAAATCGACAGACTGTGCGCAGATTACCACAGGGCACGCCGATTGCACGCAGCAGCCACGGAGAACTCCACGAGAGATTTATAATTGCCCGAAGAAACTTAAAAGCTGCAATTGAAAACAGTAAAAAGAGAAGCTTCGAAGAACTGTGCAACGAAGCCAATCAAAACCCATGGGGAAAAGCCTACTAAGTGGTTATGATAAAGTTGAAGGGTGGCAGAAAATCCTCGCCCACGTCCTCAGTATTTCTCGAAAACGTGGTCTCTGTGCTTTTTCCACAACAAACGGGAATAGAGAAACAAACGGAGAGAAGAACCACAACGGGGGAGTTACCAATACCTCTCGTAACAGCAGCAGGAGTCCTACAAGTCTGCAAAAACACCAATGATCAAAAAGCACCTAGTGTTGATGGAATCCCAAACATCGCATTAAAAGCAGCAATTAATTGGCCCCCCACATCTTTGCAGACGTATATAATGCCTGCCTCAAGGAAGGAGTATCCCCACATCAGGGGAAGAAGCAAAGACTTACCAAAAGGTAATAAACCACCCCAGAATCCCTCACCGTATAACACTCTATGTACGCTGGACACAATGGGCAAAATACTGGAGCACGTAATAAGTGACAGATTGGAAAGCGCGATCGATGAAGCGGGAGGCCTCGCAGACCGCCTGTATGGCTTCCGTAAGGCACGCTCTACGATTGATGGCATCGACGTAATCGTAAATACAGCGAAAAAAAGCCATCGAAGGAAGTCGATGGAAGGGCGGAAGTAAAGAGTACTGCGCAATCATAACGCTGGATGTTAAAAACGCCTTTAACACCGCCAAGAGAGTACTGGACTACCTGCAAAACAATAATGACTATTTTAGAAATAGAATACTGTACTATTGTACCGACATCGGAATGAGGTAGTTTATCTTCACAGACGGTGTCCGAGGTCCTCGAAAATAATTGGCTTCGCCGACGACATGATGATCGTTGTAGTGACCAAAGTTGGAGCATGACTGTAGTGAAGCTATCGGGATGGTACAGGACTGGCTAGTAACCATGGACCTAAAACTAGCAGAGAAAAAGACCGAAGTAGTGCCCATCAGCAGCAGACGAGTTATGGAGACTATAAAAGACGTTGAAGTTTCCAAACCAGAACTGAAGTACCATGGCATTACTATAGATGCAAGGTTGACTTTTAAGCAACACCTGCAAAACACAGTTGAGATGGCAGCAAGAACAATGCCTGCTCTGGATCATGCCAAATATTGGAGGATCTAAACAGAAGAAGAGACTGCTCTTAACAAGAGTTGCAACGTCGATGATGCTTTACGGCTCCTAAATATGGGTAAGGGCCATGAAGACGAAATCGTACAGAAGGAAGACGGAGGCGGTCTACAGAACCAACGCCTTGAGAGTATGCAGCGCCTTTCGAACAACCTCTTACGACGAGGCATGCGTAGTTGCTGGAATGATGCCAATAGGCCTCCTCGTTAAAGAAGCCGAACGGAAATATCGTGCTAACAGGACAGTGGTGTCAACAGCTACGAGTCGAAGTGACACCAAAGTATCGCCAAGAACAATCCTCCAAGAATGGCAAGAGAGATGGAACTTTTCTGAGAAAGGACGCAGAGATTGATCCCCAGTATAGACCCTCCGATCAATAGGAAGCATGGAGAGCTGAACTTCTATCTTACACAAATGCTTACTGGTCATGGATGTTTCAAAGCCTACCTCCATAGATTTGGACACGAAGACAACCCTTATTGCCCAACGTGCACGGAAGCAGTCGAGGATGCAGAAAACATCATGTTCCATTGTGCACGATATCAGGAAAAACGTAACACCAGAGAACACCACCAGAGAGATGACGAGCACGAAAGAAGCTTGGGAAGCAGTAAGCGAAACTGTGGTTACCATCATGAAAGAACAACGAAGACAGGAGCGACAGCGAAATGTGGCGCAGACTGCTGCCAACACGAACGAGCCGAGTATGTAAGTCTGAAGCCCCCCTCTCGATGAGATGCTTGACGGCAGTTCCGCGACGACCAGAGGTAGGAGGGGGGGTGCGTTTAGTTGGTGGAAATCACACACTACTGTTATTGGGTATGGGCTCAGTTTAGTCTTTGAAAGATTACCACTCCCAACGTAAAAAAAAGGTACTAAGGATTTCCAGAAATTAAAAAAATGTAAAAAATTGGGCTAAATTCATTTCGCATATTGATAAAGAGTGTTATCAGAAGGCTTCCTTATTTATTTGCTGTCGGTAGTTTCAGACGGTATATTCCATATACATACATGGACATTCCGATCTTTACCATTCAAGATTAGGATGATTTCATTTTTCAAGAGTGTATGCATTCCCCAGTGAACTTGTCTAATTGTCTTTAAAATTAGACAGATTCCGATGTAGTAAATTATATCTTCTTACATAGAGTGCACTCTGTATTCTCCACAACTTTATGCGGCATAAAATTTAGTTCACCTCTTGCCTAGAAAATCTTTAAAGTACATACAAGTATATCTGAGGATGACGTATTAATATATCTCTTTCGCCTAATTGGCTTAATGGAAGATGGTGTCGTCAGATTAAATGAAGATTTAGTAAATACACACCTATAGTCTATCTTGAACAGATTAACAAAAACAAACTTAGTGTTCAAGATTACAAAGTTAGAACTCAAGATTACTCTGCTCTTGATCGAAATGGTTATGTTATTCCTTACCTTGAACAAATTAAGTATCTACACACAATGCACAATGAGTTGTCGGGTACATTAAAGTTTAATCTAGTCTACGTAGCCTAAGATCTTCATCACACCTACTTCTATCAAGGATGTGGAAGCGATTAGTAAAAAGTCTTCTATTGCTATATTTTACTTTCAATCGTTCTGTATATCCTCGTTTGGATTGAGTGAAAGCATTAAATTAATGTACCTTTCAATGACGGCATACTATTCATATACCTATTTCGTGATATTTTCATGTATAGTCGGGAGTTTTTGTAAACTTCAATTCTTTTGAGGGAATTCAATAACTTTTCGACACATTTCTTTTGTGTTCTGATATTGGTTTTGAAGTGCTTCAAAGTTTGGCGATTGTCTGTATAGGCACGATCTTTAGCATACCCCCACAAAAAAAAAAAAAAAAAATACAACGGGGTCAGTTCACATGTTCTTGGTGACCAATTAATGTGGCCAAATCTCGAAATTAAATGGCCGTGCAATAGAGTCAAATTGTCTGTATTATGTTACATGTACCCCCGTCCTGTTGGAACCTAATGTCGCTCATATCAATGTCTTCAATCTCAGGTCAAAAAGATTTGGTTATCATTTGACCATAACGCAGAGAATTTACCGTAACAGTGGCGCCTTCTTTGTTCTTGGCGGTCCACATCGCGCACAAAACTGTCACCCCTGGTGAATGTAATGGCCTCTCAACGACCACATTTGGATTCTCAGAACCCCAAATTCTGCAATTTTATTTATTTACGTAGCCACGGAGCGACAAATGGCCGAAGATTTTGTTCAAAAAATCGCCGTCAACTTACGTACTCGTATACAGGTACACAGATATTATAGAATTGTTTTTTTGTACTAAGTTGCAACAATTTTAATGCGTGGAACCGTGGTTAAACGATCCATATTGTAAAATGGCAAGGGTAGAACTGACTAACTGTCACTATGGATGACAGATGGATTTGACAGATGCCATATGGCATCAATAAATACTCGTAACTTTTTATTGTGTGAAAATTGTTTTTAAATTTAATTAGTGAAATGAAATGAAAAAAATTAACATATGTACAAACCTAGAATTTGGCGCTTGTTTTAGATAATGAAGCAAGTGTAAAATATGCTTTGATTCAAAACACGACCTGGACCAATGTAGTTCTTAAAAATTTGTTGTACGAGTGTTTTTGCAAACTCGTTCAACCTATAATCCATTCCAAACGAATACGCACAGTATTTATTAATTTTTACTTACCTGCAGCTTCAACCCTTAAAACCTTAAAAAGAATGAACGGAATATTTTGTTTAAATAAACAAACAATTGTTTGCTTTTGCAGCGCCCCATAACAATAAGCAGCACGGCTCTCAGGTATTCGCCGAACACTTTATTAAGTTTTCATAGTCCTTGGCTGGTTGGTTGGTACAACGCGACCACATTGAAAGAATATGCCTGAGGAGCATCCCATTATAATGGAGAGCCAACTTTCGAGTGCGCACAAATCGCCTCCCTTGGTTTCACATGCGTTCGGGAAATTCCATTAAAGTTACCGAAAACAGCTGGGGGCGTTCGTTTAATTTGTTCCGTAAACAAAAGTTTTTCGCTATGAAACAAACGCAAGCGATTCTTTCTTTTTCGTTCCACCCTCGCTGTATCTTTTGTTCGCGTATCCGTTGGTCTGCTTTTTGTTTCTATTTGCGCAGCCTTAAATTCAATCTATTGAATCTTTCAGACCATTTAAGTGGATACGTGAACCGGGTTTCAACTATTTACATGCATGGCGGTTTTTATTAGTTTGACTTTGAAGTTTTGTTCGAAATTTTTGATTTTAACCCCAAGGCGTGGGATTTTTTTTATTTTTTCGTTGCAAGCATAACATACTGAACAAGGATGCAATTAAAAATTTCAATTAGATTTGTTAAGAGTTTCCTAGAAAAGGATCTTCCCTCCGATCCATTGTTCGATGAATGAAATTGTATCTCTAATTAAAATTTCAATGAATATTTTGTTAGTGAAATATTTCCTGTTAACGAGCTGCGGTTAATTCTGTAAGGATGGTTCTACGTTTGCATATACAACAGACTATTGAAAGTTAGAAAATAGTTACCTCTATTCCATTCATCAGCTCCTTTAGAACGGTCAGGTCAATACATACATTTATGTGGCTTATACATCCGTTGCTTATCGGCTCAATTGCGAATATGGTTTCCGAGAGAACGTGTATCTGTTAAACAAGAGATGGAAAGGACCTTGCACGAGGTATCTTTTCATATTAATTAATGATTATCGCGAGGATTAGGTTGAGTTTCTGTGTACTTTTGCGTGGCAATTAAATGCGTCCTTTTTCGCATGTGGGGAACGCAAAACCTGAAACAGAAGTCAAAAGGGTATAATTATGATTAAATAACGGTGCTATGATCAAATATTAACCGCTCCGCATCCGGTGCCAAAAGGATAATGTGTACCTATATGCTGTTCTGTACGTCTGATGAGCTTTTCGTAGATACACACGTATGTATGTATGTATGTATGCGAAATGTTATTTTATTTTCACGAAAAATTAACACGGTAAATAATTAAATTGCATCTTACTTTAGATTCAGGGATTTGGTTGAGGATAGAATTTTATAGCAATGATTCTCTATGGCGGTTGGATAGTCATATAGTGCCGAGTATGTTTTTAGTGTTAATTAATTTTTTTGTTTTAACAATAATACTTGAATTTTTCTGCAGGTGTTTTAAAATTCATCTGAGGGTGTATATTTACATATTTGACAAACAAATATGTTTTATATAGGCGCATTCTCTGTGTATCCCATTTCGAATTATCGCCAAAAGTGTGTTTTTTTTTCTCTTAACCAAATCAAATTAGATACTATTACTTCTAAGCTATATCACCTACCTAGTTTTTTTTTTTTTTTTTTTTTTTATAATCTGCACGCGCCAAAGGGAGTATTAATACCCTTTAATTTTTTCAGGGCACGGGCGTCAGGGAAAAGGGGGTAGAGGAACAGAGGAGGTACCTATGCACGTTGGCTTTGAATGTTTGAAGGTTGTAGTGATGGGGAAATATAGAGCCTGGTAGATCGTTCCACATTCGTGTTGTTCGGCTTATAAATGAATCCCTATATTTGATAGTACGACCGAAGTTTGGCTTTAGGGTAAACTGATGTTCATTCAAAGCATGTCACGTATTGCGGGTGAAATTTTGAAGGGGAGGAATGCAACTGGCTATTTCGCTGGAGCATTTTTTGTGGAAAAAACGATAAAACAGGTAGAGACAGGAGACATTTCTTCGATGTTCTAGTGAATGAATGAAATTCACAATGTTTCCATCGCCTAGTTTTAACGCACGATTCTGTACCCTATCAAGAATGTGCAGAACGGTCTTGGGTGCACCGGACCAGATATGGGCGTTATATTCTAAGGAATCCTAGACATTTTGCAGCATTTTTGGCGACCTCGAATATGTGATCGTTCCATCGAAGATCGTTATTAATACACATACCGAGAATGGCAAGTCTTTCGGGACAATGGTTGGGGATTTTGGTTTCGCTTGAGAGACAGAAGACAGCATTGTGTTTTGGAAGCATTAAATTCCACTCTGTTGGTTGAACCCCATTTAATTATGCTGTCCAGGTCGGAATTTAATGCGTTTAACAAACGTTGCCGTTCCCCTTCTACGGCCGAAGAGAAAGGACGTGAGTTAGGGAACGAGTATGAAACAATGAAGGCACTGTCATCAGCGAAGGAATGGATTGGAGACAAGAGATCATTTATAAAAATAAGAAATAGAGTCGGAGACAAAACAGAGCCTTGGGGAACACCAGCATTTATTTGGTGAATTGCAGACTTGAAGCCGTCCAAAAGAACTTGTATTGAACGCCCCGAAAGGTAATTTCTAATCCATTGAAGAAGAGACTCATCGACGCCATATGCATGCATTTTTGACAAAAGAGCCTGATGCCAAACTCTGTCAAATGCCTTAGAAATATTAAGCGCAACCATCTTGGTCTCGCCGAAGTGATGAAGAGATTGGTTCCACTTCTCGGTGAGATATGCCATCAAATCACCAGTGGACCTGTTGCTACGAAAACCATACTGCCGGTCATTAAGGAGTTTTCGTGAATCGAGATATTTCATAAGCTGACGTTTTATCAGCGTTTCCATGACCTTGGAAAGAAGGGACGTAAGTGCAATAGGTAGGTAATTGGACGGGAAGGAAGATTCGCCTTTTTTGGGGACGGGCTGGACAAATGCTGTTTTCCATCTACTCGGAAAGAGCCCTGAAAAGTAGGATAGACAGAAAAGCTTACGCAGAGGTTTTGCCATCGTAGAAGAACACCTCTTCAGAACTATGGGGGGGATACCATCTGGACCAGCGGATTTGTGTATGTTAAGACCTTTGAGTACTCCTGCAACTGTACGAGTGCGAAAGTGGACTTGTCCCATGGAAAATTTGACGCTCTCAAATACAGATGGAGACGAAGCATTATCTGGCAGCGTGGAGTTCGCTGCAAAGTGAGCAGCAAGCAGATTAGCTTTGTCTAAGGAGCTGACAGCTGGAATGTCATTGTAAATGAGCGTGGGGATGGCAGACGAGGCAGAATTTTTAATATTTTTGAAGAATGACCAAAAATTTTTACTACCTTTGTAGGATTTTTTGCCTCAATTTTTTGTTTAAACTTCTTTCGGTTTTCCTCAGATTTGTTGGCTTTATAAGACCGAAAACTTACTTCTTTCAACCTGATAGCCTCTTTACAGCTCTGGTCAAACCACGAGTTTGCATTACGTTTAATGCTCTTTATTCTGTTAGGAATAAAGTCATTCATACCTAAGAGTATGGTGTTAGTGATCATATCAGCAGCGGCACCCACGTCGCTATCGAGGAAGCATAGCGACCAGTTAAAACTCCTAAATCAGCTATTGAGGCCGCTCCAGTTGGCTTTCTCGTATTGCCATACTTTTCTTTTAGGAGTTTTTTCTTTAACTGAGTGGTCGGAGTACAAAAATTGAGCTGATACGATATTATGGTCAGACCGACCTAGAGGCGCTAGAACATCAATGGTGTACTTATTAGGGTGCGAAGTAGGAAACAAGTCCATGGTGTTGGCGGAATGACTTTCAATGTCCGGTATACGTGTAGGCTCATTTACAAGCTGAGTCAAATTGTTTACCTCAGCGAAAAGTTCAACATACCTTCCTACGGGTGTTGTCTGGCCAGAATGTTGAAGCCAATCCGAATTGTGTATATTGAAATCGCCCGCAATGACGTTTTCAGTATGAGGGTACAAGGAGACAATTCGAGTGATGGAATCGGACAGCGCATCAAATTCGTCAAAAGTTGAGTTGCTGTCCGCACTAAGGCTTCTGTAAATAAAGCAGTAGTGAATTATTTGCTTACGGACGGTGAATTTTAGCCATTTGAAATTAATTTCCGGGTTGGAACAGTGGCCATACTGTGGTGGCACTTGGTAAGCAATATCACTACGGACGTAAATGGCGAGGCCACGATGGGGAAAGATTAGTGACACTAAGTTATATCCAGGCAGTTTCAAATCGGAAGATTCTTCAACTACCTGTGTTTCACTTAGTGGCAAAACAGCTGGTTTATGGGAATAGGCGTGGGCGTACACATCAAAGAAATTCATTCGAAGACCACGAATGTTGGTAAGATCAACCCTAAATTCCCTCATCACTAGTTTTAATATTTTAAATATTTTTCAAATCAGCCAGTGCCAAATTAACCTCTAGGCTGACTGGGCAATTGCCTAGGGGCAAAACTGTTCAGGGGGAGCTCGGGCTCAATAAATATCTACGAGTGTAGGTAAAAATCTTCATGAGATACTATGAGGACCGGCAGCGTGTACTCATAGCAGAGTGAGATTCTTACACACTAGAAAAACCGTTTTGTTTACCGGCTGTAGTCGTTTAAGTAACAAAATTATTGAACACCTTTGAAATGTCGGTATTAGCAAAATTGGTCTATGAGACTTTTTGTAGTTCTAGGCTTTTTCTGGTTTCAGTACCTTAATAACTTTTGCGACTTTTCAATGCCTTGGTACGTATTGTAATCTAAAAGCATTAAAGCAGCCTTTATAAGGTAGAGAAGCCTAACTAATGCTTTCACGGACAATTCATTAAGAACCTGCCCTGTTATTAAGTCGTAGTTGTTGAATTTACTATTGCTAATTTCTTGTTTAAGTTCCACCGGCTTTGCGATTTGATTCTACAATTTTCACTTGCAATATTTGTGGCACAGCTAATATTTGCGTAAGGATGACTGTCAAATGGTTTGAAAGTTTCTTCTAAATGCATGGCAAATATTTCAGTCTTTTCTCTGTCATACTTTACGCATTCTCCGTTTGCTTTGTTTATTGGCGGTCCTTGTTTTTGTGGTTGTTAACGCCCTCCATAATAAATGAAACAAATTTTATTGGGATGAGGGCGTGCCAGAAACTTTTTCCCTAGGGGGAGAAGGTGCTTAATTCGGCCCTGAGTTTCTCTAACCCAGGCAATTCATATCTAGTCTTTTTTTCAGTATTCCGTACGAGAATAGTATAAAATGGAAAACAAATGGATTCAATACTATGTGTGTCTGCCCGTCCGTCAGTATGACACACGCTGTAACATTTGGACCATCAGACCTAAGGAGCTGTTGCACAAAAGTAATATGAAATAGACCAAAAATAATTAAATAGACAAATTGTAAAAAAATTAGTTTGTAGAGGAATGATGTACCCCAGTAAAAAAAAAATATTTTGTTTGCCAAAGATTTGGAATATTTTTTGTTGGATTCAAATTTCGCAAAAAAAAAAAAAACCTCCAATAACCTGGCATTTGAAGTCGATTAAGTTTTCTTTTCACTTCAAGATTTCCGGCAGGTCTTCGCTTAATGAGTTTATCTAGTCGCATCTCGGACGATGTGATGTACATATTTGCACTCTTGGGTATGCTCTTAAAGCAAGATGAAATTGCCAAAACTTGTTTGTTTTTGACTCTAGAAGTCGTTGATATGAGGTAGAAAGAGAGTTGTTGAAAGCATAGAACCCTGAGGCACTCCAACATTTCCAGTTAAGCTGTTGGAAGTTAAGCCATCGACCACAACTTGAATTGATCTGTCATGAAGAACATTTTCCATCCAACGGCAGAACTGTTATAGTCCATAGGGGATTAGCTTGTTTACCAAGGCACTATGCTAAATCCGATCAAACGCTTTGATTTTCCGTGTTGTTCAATGGCTACGGTCAATATGTGAGTTATATAACTTACCTGATCGATTAAATGCCAGCTTTATTATTATATTCTTCTTAGCAGAGCTACATTTGATGCATAACCCTGCAGTAATTGATATATATTTATGCAAAGACAATACCTAGCTGTTCAAATAAAATACAAACAAGCGGATCACCTAAATCAACAGGGACCTCGTTATTAACTCGCAGCTATTTATCTTTCTATTAACACAATAAATAATGTCAAATAATTGCACCATCGTTGCCTTACAACCAAATATTTACTCATTAACTTGCGCCACAGTAGTGTGGAAAAAAGAAAAACTATCTATGTAAAACCGTTTCCTGCACGCGACGTATTTGCATTAGTTCCTACGAGTAACCCACCCGCCACCCTCCTACCAATAACAATTAAGTCATAAATTTAATGCACAAAATATTGATTATCCTGCACTTAGTCAATCCTACACCCGGATTAGTAGCGACTACAGGAAGGACACTCGCCACCGCCGCACACATATTTCGCTGAACTATCTGCAGTTTTTTAAAGGATTCGCCGCGGCTTGTCAAGCCATGCATTCTAATGAGATTAAATTATTCAGGACAAAGTTTGCCAATTATTGTTGCGCGCAACCAATATGGCAAAACTAATCCTTATTATGTGAATATTTAGTTACGGTTAATTAAAATAGTAAATACCTCATCCGAAATGCACAATAAACCGGGAATCCTTTCAGCTGTGTAGCTGCAACTCGGCAAATCCCTCCAATTCGGCCTGCTGTATCAGCTGAGGAATTCCCGGGGTTTGGGACAAAAATATCAGAGTGAGTCCTTATCCGCCAACAACGCCCACTCAGTAGTATGTAAATCAAATATTAATAATTTGAATTTACTTTGGGTGAGTGGATGCAGTGGGTTTGAAGTTTCCGTTTTGCGGAGTTACCACCCAAACGCACGGAGAGAATCCTTTTATTCTACCAGCCGGCGGTGACCAAACCAAATGTAACAATACCCTTATTGTGGTTGCCACTTTATTGTCCTGCATCATTAGATTGGTGAATTTGTATTCGCGGTGTATGATGGAAGTGGATGTAGAGTTTAACTGTTGAATGGTGAAGCCTGAATACTTTTTCGAAAACAGATGAAAGGAATGGATTGCCATCAGCCAATGTTCACCGGAAATGATTTGATGGTGGTCGTCAGTTGTTTTTATGGCTGCCGCGAATGCATTTAGATCATGGTGAATCCTTTTGTGGAATGCAATATCCGGCAAATAAAATGTTCTGACATTTTAATTAGATGTGTGCAACTTACTTACTTGGTTGTGCGGAAAAATGATGGTCTCCAGTACATACAGTGTACTTTGTTTGCATTTACGGCTTGGGGATCTGATTTTATGCAGCAGTTTACCAACGGATATGAGTTTTAGACTCCCTATTAGATAAAAAATATATAATCAATTCAAGCGGATATATGTTTATTTAGCGCTGTAAAGGGAATATAATAATCGTAAATTTGAAAATTGATACTTTCAGGCATAAATGATATTTAAATTGACGGCCTCTGACTTTGATATTGTGCTGTCAAATTAAGTTATGCTTTGGAGAAAGTGGTCATTTAAAGTTATGTGCTGAATGGGTTATCTGCAATAATATTGAAAGCACCTTGCTACACGTACAGAACCGGAACCTAAAGGTATAATAAACTGTGTGGAAATTTACATAAAATATAAGTACCTATATAAATTCAGAACGGTTGAGAATGTAATCTGTCATTCAAAAGACTGAATTTATGACTGTAAATGGTGATATCATTTTCGTTTTGAAGACATATACTTGAGCCAATCAAATACAGTGAAATGATTTGCCGCATCAAAAGCTATTTTTTTCTTGAAAGTATCTGCTATATTTTAGCCAAAATATGGAGTGGAATATTATAGTCGTATGTGCAATATAAATTGTACGCAGAGAAGGATACCGCCCGTAACCATAACTGTCACCACTTGTAAAATAACTTGAACAGCTTTTATAAGTAGCTGTTCAAACTATTATTTATAGGAGAATTAGCAATGAAAAATAGCCATTATTATTACTCCTGCATATAAATATATCTTTTTATCTCTTTTATTTATTTACATCTGTCCAAATTGAACACCAAGTAGTTTTTGTTACATAAAAAGATACAAACTTTTAAGGTCAGTGCCTTAAAATTCCTTGATCTTACAGATTGTAAGATTTTTCGCTCGAAAGCGAAGAGCCATAGGGTTGTTCTCAATGAGAACGCAAACTTTATAAGCACACAAACTACATTTTTAGCAAAAGAAATTTCCTAGACCGACTGATGACCAGAAATTAAATCTGGTCACATAACAGAGAACTGCTCATAAATCAGAAGTGATAGAAGATAAATACTAAAAGTGACCAATTCTTGTCAAAGATGAAAGGGATATGAATATAATGTTTCCGACGCAATAGTTATAGGAAGGCCCAACTGTTTTTGGCGTTTGTTTCTTCCTTAGTTCCCTTTTGACAGATTACTTCAAAAGAACGAGTAAGTGAATGTACAGAGTTCAGTTAGGTTTTAATTTTAAATCATATTTCAGAAAGATAATGTCATATATGGTACGAGTATCATAAACTTAATTTATTTAACTCTCGACTGCTGTCACTCCTATGTCAAAACCTTATACAGCCCTATCTGCTGAATCCACATTTGGTATAAGTAACATCTATGTTTATCTTCACAATATATTTTTTTTTTGTCGGTTAAGAAAAACTCCACTGGACCACTCAGACTCCATACCTGTTCATTGTACTACCAGGCAACCCCTTGTTAATGAAATTTCGTAGAAAGGCGAATAAGAACTTCAGTGATGAGAAGCTTATGGTATCAGCACACACCATGTCGGATCTAGACCCTGACGTGAGCAAAGACAGGACAATCGCAGAGAAACTGTTCCGCAGTACTGTCGGCCTCCCAACAGGTGTCGCTTAAGCTTAGATTAAGATGTTTGGCAAAAGTGAAATTGAAGAACTCCAGTAAGCAATCTCATGGTGATTACATGGGACGTAAGTAAGACCCACTGAGTTCAGCCTTGCGACCGAATTCAGAGAGCCCTTGCATTCTCGAACTATTTTGGAAGTGATCAAAGGGCTGAGCAAGGCCTTGACTTTCGTTACAGATGCCGATACTACTCCACCTTAAAATATACCCATATAGTTCATAGCCATTAGGATAGCATACTCGTAAGACCCCGCTTGAAAGACAGACGCATGTTTACCTAATGAGAAGTGAAGCCAAATGTTGTCATCCTCCACGAAGACTTTAGCCATCCATGAAAATTCGACAATTCCTTCCTGGTTTAAATTCCGGGAAAATCCAGCCCTGAGCGTGAGGAAACTCGACTTTAAATTAACGAAACAGTTAGAGTTCTGGAGAAAAAAGTTGAAAGATAAGTGTTGCGAAAGTGTGTTTATACCAAAAGCCACCTCGTTTAAGACGGAAGGTAGCTTTTATTGAGCTACCCATGATATAAATATCAGAAAGAGGGAAGTTCAACAATGCATCTGGAGACGACCCCCGTGCTGCCGACACAAACTGTTCTTTGGAGTTTAGTTAGAGAAGCAGTGACATATTTTCGCGAAACCTTTTTCCATTAAACAATTGACGCATATGCATAAGAAAGGTCTTATTACTGCCGTGTAGATCAATAAGACTTTTTTGGTGATAAGCCAAAAGTAGTGGTTGAGGCAGACCGATCAACTTCCTCCTCTAGTAATGAGAACAACATTGGTTTTGAAAGGATTAACGGAAAGCCCATTCCTCGTGCACTATTCATCGATTACGCCTTGCTGCAAACAGTCTCTAGGCATGATCCGACAGAAAGTAAGGCAGCATCATCCGCATATGCCTGAGCATAGACGTTAGAGCTGTTGAGATTGTTTAGTAGAGAGTGCACCACCATGCACCATAAAAGCGGAGAAAGTACTCCAACTTGCGGGAAGTCCCTGTTAACGCCTGCCATTTCATATCGGCCACAATCCGCATCCACAACTCTATTCATTGGCATTGCTTTAATCCACGACACTAATGGTTCATCCACGCCATTTTGTCTGGCATAATCGCACATATTGTCAAAAGTCTCTACCGATTTTAGGTAAAAAAGCCACTCTAACTGTTCGCCAGGGTATTGGTATGAACACCACTCCAGAGTTGGCAGTAACTGCCTTACAAAGGGTTATTCATTTTGTGCTTTAGGGTTTTAATTTTAAATAAAATAAAGAAGTATTAAAGATCTGTTTTCTAACTGTTAGACTATGCCATTATGTATGGAATACGAGTACAACATCGGTTAAATGGACGTCATGGGAGTTTTTTCAAAACATTGATTCTTGTGAGGCAATTTTCGATGACATTTCGGCATATTTCTGGCTGTATTGCGGCCATAACTTCATGGATGTTGGTCTTACGTGCTTCAAAGTTTGGGGATTGTCTGCATAGACACGATCTTTAGCATAGCCCCATAACAAAGAAAATCGAACCAGGTCAGATCACACGATCTTGGTAGCCAGTTGATGTTGCCAAATCCCGAAATTAAACGGTCGGGAAACTTTGCGTGCAATGGAGCCAAATTTGCGCCTTTGTCGATTTAAAAAAAAAAAATACGGGGCTACGTTTCACAGCGCGCACCAAACAGTCACCCGTGGTGGATGCAAATTCTGCAATTTTATTTGCTTACTTAGCCGCCGAGCGATATTTTGTTCGAAAAATTGGCGTCAACTTTTTGATTTTCCCGCATCCAATCGGCGTTTGTTCTGCGCATTCTACGGTAAGATGCAACAATTTTAATGCGATTAGCGGTGGTTAAACGATCCTTATTGTAAAATTGCAAGGCAGTCTGTTAGTCTAAAGCATTTTAATCTTCTCCTTCGGGTTTTTTCTTGTAGCGAGATAGAGTTAATTTCGCCGGATTCTGTGGTTTATGCTAGTCTTTTGTATTTCTTGTACCATTATCAGTATTTTAAGATCTTCGTGAATGTCATCATTGGAAACATACCATGGTGCGTCGACTACGTCCATATTGATTTTATAATTGTCTTATATATTAGCAGCTTGTTGTCCATAGATAATACCTACATACATTTCTTAAGTATACGTTGTTTCCAAGTTTATTTTTGGTCTATCTGTATTCTCAAGTATGATACTTAGCTGGCTTGGCTAAAATAAATGTTTTGTAGTTGAGCTTTATGGTTGGTGGGCTTGTTGTTTTTTTGTTCGTTTTGTATATGACTAATTCTGTTCTATCTTCGATTACTTGTATGCATTATTTTTCGAACCAGTTCGACAATTCGTCTAAGTGATTTTCAAGTTCGGTAATCGCCTGTCCTAAAATTGTTTACGAAGTAAGTAAAGGTTGACCAGATAAGAACGATAGGAAAAGAAATTTAAATAAAACAACAATGATGTAAGACATCAAATTGATTTTGGCTTTATTTTGAAGCTACATTCATTTCATTATGTATGGAGTAGCACATCATTTAAATGGCAGCCTCGGCTTCGCTGGCAATGCTTCAAGCGGTCGATCCAATTTTAGATGACTCGGTCCAATATGTACGGCGTTATTCCAGCAATAGCATCTCGAATGTTTACCTCGAGATCGTCCAAAGTGGTTGGCTTGTTAACGTAGACTAAGGACTTGACGTAGCCCCAGAGAAAATAATCGGGGGGTGTCAAGTCGCATGGTCGTGGCGGCCAATTGATGAACGCTCGCCGTGAGATGACCCAGTCGCCAAATTTCTCCTTCACCACTTCGAGCGTTGCGGCGCTTGTATGGGATGTAGCGCCGTCTTGTTGGAACCACAACTCGGATATATCGATGTTGTCGAGCTCTGGCTACAGAAAGTCGGATAAAACCGCTCTATACCGAGGACCATTGCCGATAACGGTGTCTCTATCCTCATTTCGAAAGAAATAAGGTCCGGTGATGCTGCCGTGCCTTAAACCGCACCAATCAGTCAATCTTTGTGGATGCATTGATGCTTGATCGAACACTTGTGGATTGTGGTTGCTCCAGTAATGGCAATTTTGCTTGTTGACATAGCCGCTGAGCCAAAAATAGATCTCGTCCGAGAAGATGATTTTTTAGCCAAAATCCGTATGGCCAACATTTCCGCCCATAGACAACGCCGTGAGTTCGCTAATTGGGCGTCCGGCATCAATTCCTGCGTCAGCACAATCTTATACGGATGTTGGCCCAAGTCCAACCGCAAAATATGCCTGGGTGACTCTCTGGCGATGCCCAATTCAGCTGATAGGCGCCGAATCGACATTTCTGGCCGCTACGACGGCTATGTTTTCTTCACTTCGCACCAATCTCTGTCTGGCTGGTTCATTGGCTTAAGGTACAAAAGAGTGTACTTAGGCTCAAACTTTTCCATGGTGCGACAAATTGCCTGCGCACTGAAGCCATGATGACGACCGACCTCACGACGAAATTCACGTTGCGTATTTACAATTGAGCCGGAATTTCGATACAAATGATGCACGATGAATTGGGAAACCTTAGAACATATCTTATATCACTGTGAGTGTATAACCAGTAAACGTCATCGTTAAATTCTACCTTGAAGCACAATACATATTTGCTGGCATCTTGAATGAGTTTTAAGAATAGAGAAAATCACAATATCAACCAACAATCTACAAACAATTAAATATTGTTACCTGGGACCTCCAAGAGGAGTTAGAGCAAGCACCTGTCTACAAACGTAATGACCCAAACCATGTTTTGGATTATACTTGTAAGTAGTTTTCCCCCAAATCGCCACCTAGATTTCAAGGTGATGTAATAAAATTTTTGAGCAAAAGTTTGTGTATTAAAGTGATGTCTACCTCGGTCACCTTTAAGCCACCTGAATAAAAAGTACACCAATCGTATTCGGAAATATTAAGCAAAAAATCTCCATCTGTATTCTATTTATGTCAAAAAAGATCCAAATTCTTTATCAAAGTTAACTCTTAGGACCCATTTAATCTTTACGTCCTCCTTTCAAAATTACTACCCATGAAAAAGGACACTTTTATTAGAATCATTCTTTTCTTCACCATTCATTCAGGTCAAAAGATGAACCTAAAAAGATTGAATAGAGCCAATGTCCACCTATGGGAAAAACCTTAAAAAAAAAAAACATACCCTTAAAATTAACTCACCCTTCGCCAATATTCAACTAAAGAAAATGAAAGAAAAAAAAACAGGACAAACCTATTTTGAAATATATCCTCACGAAGGTACCACCCAAACATTGAAAGGAAACACATTTTCAGGCTTCATAGCATCAACAGACCCATTGGAATCTCTATTCATTGTTGCCACCCTCTCAACGGTATACACACATATTAAAAATTGAAAATGATGCACACAGTCGAATCACCCTCTTGTGGAATTTATCAACTTCGTCCCAAACCTCCCTCGGCACATCATTAAGTCATTCTTGAAATTTGTTCTGATTTTCACGCATGATTTATTAACCTGGCCAGACTATCGGATTGGAAACAATCTTTCTCCAGATCGTAGAGAAGACTCTTTTCCTATTGGGACCGATTGGTCATTTAGGGTGAAATGGGCTAGCATATGGCGTAACCTATGCTGCTACATCAAAGGGGTAACACACGCGCACATATATTCATAAATAATCCGAGGACCTGCATTATTCATGTGACAGGAATAAAACCATAAAAGTTTATCGTGTGTTCATGTTTTTTTGTTCTGGGTTTCCCTTTGACTTTTTTTTTAGAAATTTTCACAAATGATTTAACGATAAGTATTTTATTATTTTATAGTTGAATTAATTTTGCAAAGCTTTTTAGTTAATTCCATGTGTGGAACGTGGTTGGAAATAATTTATGTACCTATACTCGTATGAATTACATTTTGTTGATATTATACCATTACAGGATTTTACATATTCCTTTTAGGATATGACCTGACCACGGGTGGGCATGACTTACTAACTCAGTGCCATTGGGAAAATTTGTCTCGAAACTTTTGTATTTAACTTGAGGACAAACAGTTCCTACACCTGAGGACAATTAAGATGTTCTGTATCTTGAGCTGTAAGTTTTGCTTGCAGAGAATCCTTATTTATTGAGAAGAAGAAGTTGTTTGAAACTCAAATAAAGAAGAAGAATGAGTTGGGTGTTTAAGTGTTTTCATGTTTATCCTGCTAACAAGTAACACCTGGAACAGCTGGAAAGAAGAAAATATTGAACGCATTTGTGGTAGTTTAAGGCAAGGGTATTGAATTTATAGTGGAGACTGTTTCGTAGTAGGTACGATATTTAAAAAAAAAAATTAAAATTGTCAAGAGCAAGTCGGACCTCGCGCGGTTAGTATTCCGTGCCATTATTTTAAGTGTATGTCTGTCCTCAAATGGGTTAGTCAAGAACCACTAAAGACATTTTGATGAAATTTAGTTTGTATGTCCGTTTTATCTAAAAACTGTCAAAATCGTATCAAGTGTGAGTGGTATGTGGGGGTCGGTGTATCAAAAATCTTTAACCATTTTATAAGGCAGTGGAAATATATTTGTCACATTATAGGTAGTTCTAGCCCCAAACATCTAACTCAAGAACTTCTAAACGGATTTCGATGAAATTTATCTTGTAGGCTTAAACTGACCTGAACTTTAGTAAAATCACACAAAATGGACCGAAATCGAATGGACTAGGAGTAAAATATTTGAAGGTGTTTAAGACATTTTCGACTTACATTTCTCATACACCTAATTCAAGAACCACCAAACTGGTATTGAGGTATGTCGGATATGTTGATATACTTGTCTGAAAATCATGAAAATTTTTTGAAAAAAGGGTGAGATATGATGATTTTTCGGTCCACGAATTCCGATGAGGCTATCCACGAATCAAGCCATTTTTTATATCTTCATATGAGCGGAACTGCTGAGCAGCCAGACCATGTGCCATCGAATGGAACAAGTAATAATCGGATGGCGCAATATCTGGGGAATACGGCGAGTGGAGTAGGACTTCCCATTTGAGCGTTTCCAAGTATGTTTTAACGGGTTTGGCAACGTGAGGCCGACCGTCGTCATGCTGTAGAATCACTTTTCGTACCTCTTCTCGTATTGTGGCCGTTTTCCGCGCAGTGCTTGATTGAAGTCGATACCATTCCCCAGTGATGGTTTCGTTGGGTTTCAACAGTTCATAATAAATGACACCGATCTGGTCCCACCAAATACACAGCATGATCTTCGCAGCGTGAATATTCGGCCGAGCCGACGACGTATAAGCATGACCGGGCAGTCCCCATGACTTTCTATTCTTTGGGTTGCTGTAATGAATCCATTTTTCATCACCCGTCACGATGCAATGAAAAAAACCCTTCCTTTTTTGCCGCTGGAGCAGTTGTTCATAGACGAAAAAACTACGCTCAACGTCCCTTGGCTTCAAATCATAAGGAACCTAAGTTCCTTGTTTTTGAATCATTTCAAACGCATGCAATCGCTTGGAAATGGCTTGACGGGTAACTCCTAATGCTGAAGCAAGCTGTTCTTGCATTTGGCACGGATCCTCATGTAGCAATGCCTCCAATTCAGCGTCTTCGAAGGATTTTGGCTTTCCTTCACGCGGACGGTCGTCAACATCGAAATCACCGTCTTTGAAGCGACGGAACTTTTTGGAGCTCTCGATGCGCTTTAGCCACCGTTTTCTTCGAATGAAAGAAGAAAATCAACACTTCCCGCAAATGATGATTATTTGGCACAAAATCAGACATTTTCACACAACCAAAAGTATATGACTCCGAAACAAAATCACTAATGTGTCAAAACAGTTTGTTTACCATATGTGTGAGCTCGGTTCCTGACGTTTTGAATATGTCAAAATCGACCAGCACTTACTGCTGGAGAACTTAGTTGCGCACCTAATAATTTCATAGTCAGGCCGCGCTTAACATGCTGCAATCAAACACTATGTCAGCTGCACAATGCTTAAGGTATTATGCGTTCAGAATGATGTCAAACTGTATGAGACTATACTGGGTGCATAGTAACCGCCACACGGATATCTCCGGTAACGAAAAAGCGAACGAACTAGCCAGAGAAGGTTCACTTATAAGCCCTTCGTGGGCCCTTTCCGCTAATGTACCGTTAGCACCATATATGGGGAAATAGACATCGAGTCTAATGAAGAAGATAATGAACGCTGATGTCGATTAGATATATCCGCTACAGCCAAATCATTATGACCAGTCTAGTGCTAGGTTTTTCAAAGTTGGATTTTTTTTTTTTTAACGTGGAACGTTACAGGGACATCGGGTCTTATAATAGAAGCCATGAACAAGGCAGGAAAGATCCACAACCTTAAGAGACAACAGATTTGTGGTAAGCGAGATACTGAGGAACAGGTCTGCAGCGGCATTTAAGGTGAGGAATAGACTTCCATAAGCTCTAAAACGGTAAGAAGAAGAATTAGGGAGTCTTGCTTATCGTACGCCATAGAGTAGCGAATGCTGCATTTTCTCGAAATCACCAGGATTCATCTGAGAAACACTGATAGCGAGAGCTCTTTACAGATTTTGCCTCAAGCGAGATGATTGATGAAGAAAGTTTTATATATTATCTTGTGAATGATATGCACAGTGCCATGTCGTTCCTAGGGTGTGTTATTTTGGGAAGGTCAGACATGTTTTTTGGGGTAGCATATGTTTAGGAACACGTACGGAGCTGCACATAGTAGAAGGGGACTCTTTAACAGCAGGACTATATGTACCACTTGAGGCCACAATTTTCTTCTAATTCAAGATGCTCGTCCCCATACTCCAAGTGTGCAGTGCCTCAATATCTCCGAGAGGTTCAACTGTTGAAACAGAGAAATTCAGCTCCTTTTAGCTTGGAAGAACTTAAAATAAAATTGCTCGAAAAGTGGAGCCGAATTCCACAGGACTCCATCGACAACCTTATCAGGAGTATGCCAAGGAGGTTTGAATTAATGATTGGAGCAAGAGGGGGTAATACTAAGTTATTCAGTTCTCAAAAGTATTTTCCAAATTTAATTTCTCAATTTTTATTTGCGTTTCTCGAAATTAGTCCAACAGTGAATATTAAATTAAGTGGTATGTTGCAGAGTTTTATCCGATGTACGCGTATAACTCAAGAATGGTTGAATCGATTTCGATGCCGTTTGCTTTGTTGATTAGGTATTTTTATTCAAAATATTTATAAACTACTAAACATTACATTCCGCTCTACAAAAGTTGAGCAACTGTAACACATTTACGCCGCGTGCACAAATTTCAAATTTACAATGTCAAAATGCCCACAATGACTTATCCGATTTGAATGTAATTCTTTTATCGATTTAGTTATTAATTAGTGAATCTTTTAAGCTATTAATTGTTTTCCTATGCTATACTAAAGGTGAGATACGAGTATACCTTTAAGCAAAATAAAGACTGCATTCGCCATGAAAGCAACATCAATTTTTAACCAATACCACTCTAACAAATTGATGGCTTTTGTTCTCTTTTATTTTGTATGGGTTTATTTTGGGTTATATGATCTGTATGCGCCTATTGGAGAGGACAATTTATCGCAATGAAGTGAAACGTAAACGATAGTGATTTTTTTTATTTGAAGAACGGGAAGGGTTGTAGTGTGTATACATATGGTCCACAAGCGTATGGTCAATGACGCTCAGGCATAAAATGTGAATCTGCAATCCTCAGGCTGGGAATACATAATGCTCATTTGTGCAGGGCGGAAAAAGCAACAAATTTAATAAAACACTCGGGCAAAGCACTAGGGCGGTCACCTAACAAATTTTATAATCATTTTATAAAATGATTTTAAAAGTTGTCTCAGTGCTTTCCTGCCTTGTCAGAAAGTAGCAGGAGGGCAATTCGATTGCTGAAAATTAATCTGTTTCTTTGTCAACATTTTATTTTTGTTTGTTTTTATTTTGTTGTCGATTCTCACTTTCCCCAACACCATTGACACCGTACTGAGGACCGAATAAGAATACCGAATCCTAGTTTGTGATGTGCTTGATGAACAGGCTCAAGTTCCACAGCCTATTTTTATTTCGGCCAGCGAAAATGCGAGGTGTTGTTCACACCTCATACTATGAATGATAAAATAAAATGAGTTACTTTTTCAGCCTCATGTAAACCATTCGGCAGTGTTAACAATCGCCAGTGGCGTTTCATCAAGGCCTAAATTTTACGTATTTTAATTTGTATGTAATGCGAGGATTATAAACTTCATTGCAACAGTTCTCAAAATGAATATAACGGTCAAATTTGAGAGCTTAACTAATTAATAGTATTCCTATTTATAAATAAATTATATGCCAGAGGCATCGAACCAGCTGTAATCGGAATCCTACAACAAAATAAAAATAATGATGGAACAAAAGGCGGTAGACAATTTCATAGAAATAATTAATGCGGGAATCAAGTTAATGTAAAAACGTTCAAATCGACACTGCATTATACATGTACATACAACCGTCATCAGAAAGGCCATCAGTTCCAGTCGAAATAATGGTCTGTCCACTGATTATGGATCAACAATCGATAATCATCGGTGAGACCGCTGATGGGTTTTACAAATGTAATTATTACTGTTCTATGGAATATTTGATACCGCAAGGCTAATGGGTATTAATATTGAATGTTTGGCAGATTGTGTGGTTAGATGCCTAACCTTTGATGAGAGGCAAGTAGACGAGGTATGTGAAGTTGTGCTTATATGATATGTATCTGTTGGGTTTGTAAACAATTTGTAGCAAGGACTTAATCACGCTTTAGGCATTACCTGTTAACAGCAAATGTGCATATAACGTGCTTAATTCAGGCACTATATTGCTGGTTGATGCAACTTCTACGAGAGCTTTGTTTTCGATCTTCATTTAGCCAGAGTAAGAAATTCGCAAATCAGGTCACAACCAGATTTTGATTAATGCAATATGTACTCGTACGTATGTATGTCTTTGACGTAATTGAGTTGTGAAAACAATATCTATGATCGGACTTTGTTACTGCCATTGTTATTACCACCATGGCTCAGTGGTTAGTGCTTTGGACTAATAAACGGGAGGTTCATATTTTGAATTTAATAAAAATAACAACAAGTTTTTCAAGGTTTTCACCTCTCGCCTGTCTGACAGGCCTCCGATAGTAAAAACGTCCTTACAAAGCTTCTTAATCATGACGTTCGTACACAGCAATACAAAGTTTAAATCCATGAAAAAAATATGTAACTCATAGCATTGCACACGAATGCATCACTGACACAGTCTGGTGTACCCAAGACCGTTCTAAACATTCTTGATAGGGTACAGAATCGCGCGTTAAAACTTGTAGGGGATAGAGACATTGTGAATTCCATTCATTCACTAGAACATAGGAGAAATGTCTCCTGTCTCTGCCTGTTTTATCGTTTTTTTTTTATAAAAAATGCTCCAGCGAAATAGCCACTTGCATTCCTCCCCTTCAAAATTTCACCCGCAATACGTGACATGCTTCGAATACACATCAGTTTACCCTAAAGCCAAACTTCGGTCGTACTGTCAAATATAGGGATTCATTTATAAGCCGAACAACACGAATGTGGAATGATCTACAAGGCTCTGTATTTCCCCATCACTACAACCTTCAAACATTCAAAGCCAACGTGCATAGGCTCCTCCTCTGTTCCTCTTCCCTCTTTTCCCTAACGTCCGTGCCCTGAAACAGTTTAAGGATATTCATACCCGCCGTGACGGCGGGGGAGTGGCAATGTTATTTCGCGACTGTATAAATGTTGAGTTTGTCACTAAATCTGAAGCTACCTCTTTAATTGACTACTACTTTGTGGAGATAACTAATGATGAGCCAAACAAAATTCTGTTTGGAGTAGCTTACCGCTATGTTAAGAGTGTGGACCTATCCGAATTTTACTCAGTCCTAGAAGACTTGTCATCCCTTTACACCGACATCATTCTGTGCGGAGACTTTAACTGCGATTTGCTTGAAAATACTTCGCAGTCATTTACTAACAAAATCAGTACTCTTGGCCTAGGGTCTATCAACACTATTAGTACAAAGCATTTCACAAGTACTTCATCAACCCTGCTAGACCTTTTTCTTACAAGTAACTCCGAAAACACACTTCAATACACTCAGTTGTCAGCGTCCGCGTTCTCAAAACACGACTTCATCTTTGCGACTTTCAAACACCCTCTGTGTATAGGTATAGGGATTTTAGGGGAATCAACTTAAATCAGTTGGAAGAGGACGTTCTTCAGGTGAATTGGCAAGATGTTTATTTTATGACTTCTGCTGGTGATCAAATTGATTTCTTGCAAAATGCCATACGTCATCTCTACAGTACACATGTTCCGATAAAAACAAAACATCTTCGAACAAATACTATCACATGGTTTACACCTGAAATACAAGAAGCCATATAACAACGAAACCTGGCTTACAAACGGTGGAAACGCTTTAAACTCCCTGAGTTCCATGGACTTTTCCGGGCTTTAAGAAACAGTGTTTCTATGAAAATAAGGGAAGCTAAGAAGAGGGTGTATGCAAAGCGACTTAATAAAAACCTATCTGTGAAAACTTTGTGGAAAAATATCCGAGAGCTTGGTGTGGGTCGACAAAAGATGATTATCCCTGAAAATATAAACCCTGAATTCTGAATTTGCCAAAATTCAAAGCACTTTACTAGACATTGGCGAGCCCTGTATGGTTGATTCTCACGTTAACCTTAAAAGTAATGATTGCTTCCAGTTCCCCAGAGTAGATGAAAACGATGTTTTGAGCGCCCTACTACAAATTAAGTCTAAAGCTATGGGCCTTGATGGAATACATCCACACTTTATTAAAATGATTTTGCCCCACATTCTTCCTACCCTTCTTACACACATTTTTAACACAATCATAATTACATCGTCTTTTCCTCCTTCTTGGAAGGTTGCTAAGGTTATACCGATAGTAAAAAAGCCTGCTACCCGTTTGTCACCACCCAAGTTTCGACCTATTTCTATCCTCCCGTTTTTATCCAAAGTCTTCGAGAAACTTCTTCATAAGCAAATGACAATTTTTGTTAAAACTAATAAACTATTGAATGTCCAACAGTCAGGTTTCAGGGAAAACCATAGTTGTGTCTCTGCTATTTTAAAAATAGTAGATGATCTGAGAAGTGCGATGGATAACGACTTAATATCCTTTCTTGGGCTCCTAGACTTCTCAAAGGCATTTGACACTGTCAATCACAGAATACTTTTCTTAAAACTGAAGCGGAATTTCCATTTTAGTAATTCCGCAGTTAACTTGATTCTTTCATATTTAAGTGACAGAAGACAAGCCGTATCGGTTGGTGAAAACACCTCCCTGTACTTACAGTTAATAGTCAGGAGTACCACATGGATCAATTCTCGGGCCACTGCTTTTTCATGTTTATCAATGATCTCCCGCAAGTCGTCCAACACTCATCAATACATTTATATTCTGAGGATGTGCAGATTCGGTTGAGCTGCAAGCTGGGAATGTTAGAAGATGGAGTAGATAAACTTAATCACAATCTCAAGCAAACCTCGCACTGGTCCGCAAAAAATCTCCTACAACTAAATCCAACGAAATCAAAATGAATTGTTAGCCTAGTTATTTTATTGGTGATTATATTGCGGCTGTTACTTTAAAAATTCAAGTCTGTGGTATAAATTCTTGCATTTTTTACCAAATTACAATACATTTCGGCTATTTATATAGCAGAGAAAAATAGCTTGTAGTGCTGCAAATTTGTTCAGTGTGAATCCTTCGTTGTAAGTTCATCCACTATTTCCCTTACCAGAATATCTATGCCTTGCTGCCATTATTTTAGATATCATTTGCAAAGTTTAACGAACCTTAAGTTAACTGCACAGTTGGCTATTGGCTTTAAATAACCTGCATTACCAAGAATTGATTCGTAGAACTTAAAAAAAGACATAAACTAATGCACCGTCTATCCAGGACCTATCATTGTAGAAAATCAAGGCTCTGAATAGAGGAATAGATCCAGAGTATTTCCGAAAACTCTTTGATAAGCTGGGTGAGATTACAACTGATGGCAAAGGCTTCAGCTTGTCTGCTGCATTATCAGTTGTATTAGAGTATCGTAGCTAGATTGAGTTGTGTACGTTAAAGTTGCAGAGGACATTCATTTTGGCTGTCGATAAATGAATTTGAATCTGGTCAACCGTTATTTGGTGAGCGGAATAACTTCATGAAACCATGAAGAACGAGTTTCAATCATATAATTTCGAGTATATTGGACTCCGTAGACTCTTCCCTCTAACAAGCCAAGTCGTAACCTTGGCAAGAAGTGTAAGTTTCAGTTAAGACTAGGATGTGCGTGTTTTTTCTATCTCTCTCACTCTCTTCTAGATGTTGATGGACACAGTTTACATTCAAATTGTTAAATCCCACGCCTCTTATATTGAAAAATGCAATTACGAGCTTGATTCCACAACAATTGAGCATGTAGATGTGTGTTTCATATGTGGTTGGTTGCCCAAAAGTTATTATTTGCCTGCTGTACCACCAGAGAGAGTCCCCCTCGGAGATGGGAATGGGATTCGAGTTTACCTCTGGAATATTTTGTCTCAGGAAGTACCATCATGACTGGTTGCAACGGTCTATCTGCCAAGATCCGAAATATAATCACAACTCGTTCACGGGGCCTATAACATAATTTGGGGTGGACACTCACCGGGCAACAAGGAGGTAGGTCTCAAGTAGTTTATTTCAAGGGACAACCTAGTAAATTATGTTGTAGTCCTGAATATTGACTAGATTAGGTTAGATTAGATTAGATAGATTTTATTTACACTTAAGTTAGTTACAAAAATTTAAAGCATACAAAAATCAAAGGCATGGCCTATGGCGTCTTACCAATTTTGTCTTTAAGATAGTAAATTTATATACATAATTACTTTTCAACAAAGATATAACTTAATTTAGATTTATCAGAAAATATTCAGTATTCGGTCCCTATATGCTATTGCTGTCTTACATTATGGGTAAAACTTGTGAATATGTAGCTCATTAAGGAGTTCGAACACCCGATCATCTGGTAAAAAATCAACTCCAAGGATATGTCTTCTTATTTCGCGTAGGGTAGGGCACCTGCCAATGAAATGCATTACATCTTCCAATAAAATGAATTACATTGGGAGGTCGTTCCAATGAGATACGTAGTATAAGGAAAGAAGTTCTCCTCGCAGTCTCATCATCATAAATATATCATGCATACTCAGCTCATCTCGAAAGTAATTATTTTTTAGGTTGCAAATTATGATTTAGCCTGCTTTAAATCGATCTGTATAGGGAGGCCGAAGCATTCTCTAGGAATCCGTTTCTGCATGGTTCGTCCACTTTTGCTATTAAATGGTATAAGTTAGCTTTCCAGCTTGCGGTATCAGCTTCCCTGTAGTTTAGAACCAATCCTCATTTTTGCGCTAACTCCAGCCATTCGCCATACCAGCTGCTCCTATTGGATATAGTTTTAAGGCCTGCGATCATTAGAAGAATTCTCATTTTTCATGTTTAGAACTTTGAGAATATAATCAACGTGCAATTTTAAGGTCTTAATAAAGAGTGGGGACAGACCCGATTCCAGCATGATTATGTAGTTAGAAGTATTAGCAAGAAGACGAAATGACCTTTTGATATAATACCGTAAGAGTTTCTCCACATTTTCATATTTTTTATGTCCCCATACTTGCGCAGCATACAGCAAACTAGTTTCGGAGGCAGCTTCGAATACTCTATACTTGCTACTGTGGTTTATATTCTTTTTGAGGAAATATCTTTTCCACGTTGTATTCACTGCGGTTTTGGGTTTGAATAGTTTTTCTCCCAGATGCTTCTCCATGCTTAAATTACTCGTAAAATAAATTCCAAGATATTTATAGCCCTTAACTATTTCAATGATTTCACCATCCACTCTCGTTTAAGTAAATTCTACCTCCTCTTTTCTTGAAAATTATAACTTTCGACTTCTCCAAGACCCCATAAACTGCAGTAATTATATAGCCAATTAATCATCAGCTTCTGGTGAATATGCAAGCATAACTATCATATATCAAAAAGCAACGCCTTGATGAGTATACCTGCAAATTCAATGCCTCCTGGCAGGGAATCCACTAAGTCTTCTATAAATAGTGCAAATAAGAGCGGACTCAATGTGCACCCTTGCCTTACTCCTGATCTTGCTTGAAACCACTCAGATTTTTCCCTTCCGTTCCAAACCGACATCTGTGTATCTTCATAAAAGTTCTGGATGACTCTTCCGAACTTTTGCGACAATCCCATGCCAAACAGCTTGTAAATTAAAGCTGCATCAAAGGCTGCTTTAAAGTCGACATAGAACACGTAGAGTTTTTTATTTCTCGAGATAAAAGATTCTGCAATGCTACGCAAAGCGAAGATGTGGTCTATTGTGGAATATCCTAGTCTGAAACCTGTCTGGAATTCTTTTAACAGCTTTTTTATGCGAATCCATTCCGTAAGTCTGCTTTGCAAGACCGATGTGAAAGTCTTGTACGTTGCATTTAGGAACGAAATGCCACGATAATTTCCCGGATCAGTCGTGTAGCCCTTTTTATGAATAGGGAAAATTAAGGCCTTCTCAAACTGTTGTGGTATAATATCATTACCGATCACATTATTATACAAGCGGATAAGTCTATGGCAAAGCTCATTGGTCCCATACTTATAGAACTCGACCGGTATTCCATCAGATCCTACCGCTTTGTCTTCTTTCAACCTATTTAATGTCGTGATCACTTCCAGATGTGTTATTCTCGAGTCTAATAGTTCATCTTCAAAGTCCAGTGTGGCATATTGAAACACCCTACTTTCTAACCATAGGATTCAACAACTCGTTGAAGGGAGTAAACAGAACAGTAGGACTAAGCTCTTCATTGATTTTAAATTTTTTACCACTGCAGCTATCTCCAGAAGTTTGATGAATTTCGACAATTAGCTAACTTTAAAGCTTCTGCTTCATTGTAGGCTTTCTTCTTCCTTTTACATATGGCTTTGAATTGGCTATAAGCTTCAAGTAGAAGTATAAAGAACCCCTCATTTTCTTCACGGAAAGATTTTAGCCATGCAAACTATAACTCCTTGCCCTTTTACATTCTACATCGAACCATGGTTCCACATATCTTTTTCTACTATTTCTGTTGTTCCTAGGGGAAGGATATGATTCTTTAATAACTTCCATAATTGCATTTTCTTCATTCCACCTCATTTTGGGAAGGAGTATCAACTTCCCAAGCTTCGAGTTTAAGTGTCACGATTAGTGGAAGATGATCCGAATATGGTACTTAGCCCACCTTCCTATGAGACCGTAGTCCCTTTCGACTAAAGACTGAGAGTGAACTGAGTTTTTTCACTTGATATCGGTGCTAAAAGTACACAATTTTATTCTTGCGAAAGCAAAACGTTAAAAAAATCACCGTGTTCCGTCGTGTTGGGTTCCCTGAGAGAAATGTCTGTGATTCTAGAATGAGAACATTATCTGTGCAAGCCATGACGCTAAAGCCTTCTCCTCCTACTATTTTCAGATTCTCAGCATAAGCCCAATCCAATCTCAAATACCGATGTTGAGTTGAGCCCTGCTCAAACTGCTATTTGTTGAAACTTGATTCGATTTCCTATGATTTTTTCTACTGCGGGCGGACACTGCTCTGTGCATAGCATTATCAACCGACCTATGTACTCGTAAGTATCTTTAATGTACATGTGGTCGGAGTAGTTGTCTCCAAAATTTTTGAAAGTTGTACAGAATCTTTGAAAATTCCCTACTTTACCCAAAAACTAATGAAAAATGTGTTTGAGATTATTTGTGCGACAAGAAAAATTATTTGAATATTTGGCTTTGAAGTTCTCTATAAGGTGGATACCAAATAATTTGCAAAAGTTTCCAAAATTTTATAGAATTTTTCAAAATATCCGTTCGAAGTTAATGGAAAAAAAATAATTGTATCCTACGAAACAAATAATAACTATGGAAAATTCAGATTTTGAAATTCAATATAAAGAGATGCCAAATTTTAAAAAATTGTAAGTTGATGGGAATCATTTTTGAGTGCGATTTTGTCAAAAACAACGATTTATACTATTATTAAAATTGCATTTTAGGTTTTAATTTATTTCTTTAATTCTTCTTGAGTATTGAATTAATCAAAATTTTCAAAAAATATGCGTAATCTTTAAGAATGTCAGACTTAGCCTAAAAGTTAATGAAAATCTCTTTGAATGCGAATATCCTTCTTCCAAAATATTTGATCGCCGGAATTTTAAGTTTTGAAATTTTCTACAACGTTTTTTCCGAATTCTTCTAAATTTTTCAAAATTATGGGGAAATTTTCAATTATATTTTTCATTATATATGAAAGAGAACATCATTTAAATGGCCGCCTCGGCTTCGCTGGCAGTGCTTCAAGCGGTCTGTCCAATTTTTGATGACTAGGTCCAATATGTGCGGCGTTATTCTGTCAATAGCGTCTCGAATGTTGACCTCGAGCTCGCCCAAAGTGGTTGGCTTGTTAGCGTAGACTAAGGACGTTACGTAGCCCCAGAGAAAATAATCGAGAGGTGTCAAGTCGCATGATCGCGGCGGCCAATTGATGAACGCTCTCCTTCACTACTTCGAGCGTTCCGTCGCTTGTATGACATGTAGCGCCATCTTGTTGGAACCACACCTCGTATATATCGATGTTGTCGAGCTCTGGCCATAGAAAGTCGGGTAACATCGCTCTATACCGAGGACCATTGACTGTAATGGTGTTTCCTTCATCATTTCGAAAGAAATAAGGTCTGATGATGCCGCCGTGCCATAAACCGCACCAAACAGTCAATCTTTGTGGATGCATTGATGCATGGTCTTGTGGTGGCTCAAATAATGGCAATTTTGCTTGTTGACATAGCCGCTGAGCCACAAATGCGTCTCGTCCGAGAAGATAATTTGATGGCCAAAATCCGGATCTCCATTTCCAGCGCCTAATTAGCGAACTCACAGTGCTGTTTATGGGTGTCCGGCTTCAATTCCTGCATCAGCACAATCCTCTACGGATGTAGGCCCAAGTCCAACCGCAAAATAAGCCCGGTTGACTCTCTGGCGATGACCAATTCAGCTGATCGGCGCCGAATGGACATTTCTGGGTCTTCTTCGATACTGGCCGCTATGACAGCTATGTTTTCTTCACTTCGTACCGATATCTGTCTGTTTGGTGGCTTAAGGTCCACGGTGCGACGTATTGCCTGCGCACTGAAGCCATGATAACGACCGACCTCACGACTAAATTCACGTTGCGTATTTACAACTGAGCCGGAATCTCGATAATATTTTTCAATAATTTTCACATATTCGGGAAGCGTCAAATGATGGATGACGCTTCCCGCCTTACTGAATATTTTTACAGCTGAATGTCATTGGTAACTTTGACAGCTGCTGAAACATAACAATTGGAAAAACTATCATTGCTATATTTGGTATGTATTATCATGAGCAACCACCACCTGCAAAGCAGGATCTCTCTAAAAATTGTTTTAACACGCAGATCAAAGCCTAGACTATGTCGTCAACAGTGTCTACTACCTAAAAGAAATTCGAAATATACTTGTATTTCTGGTGGATATACTCGTAGCAATTACAGGTACTAGCTCAAAAATGCATCTAAAACTGGAATTCAAATTAAATTTTTCCTCTGAAGCAAACACATTTTGCGAATATTTCACTCATAGCTGCTCATATTCATTGGAATTAGAACAAAGCCAATCCAGAACAATAGGCATAAGCTCAATAATAGCAGAGCATAAAACATCAAAAGATTGTTCCTGCGGACCCCCCAGATGGGTACTACATTAGCAAGGCATACAATTATTGCTTGGAAGTATGTGAAGCTACGTCAATGTAGTGTGCCGTCCTCATGAACAAATTTTATATTTCAATTCGAATATTAAATGCTTCCATTAACATCAATTGATTGCGACTGTCCAGCAACAAGCGAAACACCGTCAGAAACAATAATAACGACTCACACCTTTGACTTCATCACCATGGGGCCTGAAACACACACAGTGGTTGGTATAGTCTCAGAATTGCCAATAGACTGGCGGGCTTAGTGGATGGAAGGAGGTGAGAGATTCGGTAGAGTGTCTACCTTTGTTTTTACTAGTGACCATTGCCAGCATTGTGGACGACACTAGACTCGCACACCAAACCACCTTGCACATTGTGCATACTGCTTTGTCCTGGTAAATTTAATCAAGAAATAACTCCTCGGGGAGCTTCCTATTTTGCGTGCTCTGAGAATGACAATAAAACCTGAGGTCGAATCCTTTCGGAATGGCATGTGATGCGGGCAATGCGATGAATTGTTTATCCCGAAAATTCCCCGCTCAAAGGCACAGATGGATACCAAACGAAATGAAATGTGGCATTTTATTTTTTGGGGCTTCTACGAAAGGCTTGCACTGAAAGCAGAATTGTATGAAATGACGTGAGATGTCCAATATGCGATGACAAGTGAACCTCAGGCAATACATGTCTAAATTGAGTCTAATTAATCGCAGATACATATTTAAGCTTGTGTTGCAGTACTGGAGATTTATTGGAGTAGACGCCTTGTAGGTTGTTAATGAAGGCTGTAATTAAGTCTTAGTGGGTGGATTCAGTTAACCAAAGGTTTATGCGAAAGCTGATTTAGGATTGTAATATGCGACTCTATGTGGAATCAATTTCATCTATCATCTAAAGCGTGCATTAAGTGTAAAAGTCTAATTCGCTTGAAGCTGAATTAGATTTTTAAATTTTCAACTTGTTTATCGATAACACACAGTTTCTATACAACCGAATAAATACAGCCAAATATCTATCTACAGATTGATCCAAGGTACTACGCGTTTAACACAAACGTCAACTTTAATCATTTCGTTGCTTTCAAACCGATCAAACCAAATCAACGTGGTCGCCGTGGCTCGGTCGTTAAGTTAAGTGGTTGTTCACCTAATTTATTTTTGTTTATTTTTTCTTTGAAAGAGATACAGTTCTTCCATTGTTGTTGCCTTTGATGGTGATGATGGTTTTCGGAAGGTTCCACACATATTCACAGACTCGAACTCAAGAGATAGAGCTGTCATTGTTTTTAAATGGCTTGCAAGTCGTTTGTCGCTTTATGGGAGCTCTCAGACTAAAACAATCCGCTTTATGAAACCCGACCGCGGATAGACACTTTTCGATACTAGAAACAACAGGCGAAAGTTTTAACTCTGAAAACCTAACAGCAACATCAGATCATATAATTTACTATTGTGAATCGAACACCAATACCCGGTCCTATTTCTCAGCGAGGAAGGCTGGTAGTCAAATAATGTGTTAAGTGGTCATGAAATCGCGTTCCTCATTGATGGCTTCAGAATGGATTCGGGTGCAGGAGCATGTTTAGCACTACATAAAAGGGAATCTTTCAGACTAACAAACGCAAAGTAGAAATCCTTGATATCGAGAACGCGACAAGGTCTTTAACGGATAGCAATCACTCCATATCGAAAGCTACGAGTACTATCTAGGTAGATGGTCTTTCTGCTCTGAAATTTATAGAATCGAAAACAATTAAATCGGAGGCAGTTATGAAATATCATATTCACTAAATGTAACTAAATGTCAAACTGTGCTGGGTCCTCAGATATAGTAATATATGACAGCATCAGTGAGGTAATACTTATCATCCATAGGGAGATTGTGCAAGACGATCTTCAACTTATTGAAAAACTAGACCAACTCTTTGCTACTCTCCTTAGCGACTGCATTACATCTCGTACACTAGTTCAAACGGAACTGCACATTTTCATAGCAACAATGCAAAAGTATCTAGAAGGAGTTTCCCCTGATCCATGGAAGCTTTAACATTTGATATTGGTACCAAAGGGCAACAGGACACCTGGAGAACCATAGTATTGCTCAATATGCCTACTGGATGTAATGGGAAAGATGCGTGAGCAGATTATATTAGACGCCTTTAACTCAAAGGTAGTAACAAACTACTTCATTGACAGGAAGCTGAGGTAGGAAACCAACAAAGGAGAAAATTTCGTCTCTGAGGGTACCATAATATCTTATTGAATATAATACGAGTACATGATGGAGTTCTGCAACTGATGTTGCCACGACGATTTAAAATAATTTGGTTTGCTGATGACATCGCTATTGTTACTGTGGCAAAAATATAATACATTAACGAGGTAGAGTCAGCCACGAATGAAGCAATCGGTCAAAGCAAAGACTGAAAAAGAGTCAAATAATTAGATCTAATGGAGCTATAAAATACCTAGAAGTAATGCCGGACAACAGCCTACAGTTCAAATCACAATGGTTACCATTACATCATCGCGGGCGAGATGCTAAGATCTACAGCTGGAGAACTTCGAGCCAAGACAATTGTAATCAAAGAATAAAATAAGAATATGTGGCAAGCTCCATGGGACAACACTACAAAAGGCAGATGGACCTAAAGGTTGATCCCAGCCATCAAATTTTCTACGAATCGATCATGGCAGCTATCGCAAATACTTGTACCGATTTGGGCACGATAGATCACCTTTCTGTTCAAAATGCCTATACGACGAGGAAGATACGGAATTATTGCAGAAATTTTACAGAATTTAGAATTAACCTGCGAATCCTCTGTTCAAATGGTGCGGTCAGTGAACAGTTGAATAGGAAGTTGCACACTCGTAACAAATGAATGAAATGAAGAATAAGGTGAGCGGAACAGCAAATACGATAAGCTTAGCAGGAAGTTCTAACCAGCTCTGCGAAGTAATACCCAAAGGCAGTCCTGTGAATCGTGCAAGCCAGTGTGGCAGGCTACTGGTATCTTTAGAAGATCTCGCATCCATCGGCGCAATAAAAAAACAAGAAAAAAAACTGGGGTTAGAGCTTGATAATTCGAGTCGAGTTCGAGTAAATGAAGAGTCTTCCGCACAGAATAGACCTTTTTGTATAGTGTTTGAAGAATCTTAGATTTTATTCGATACTCTTTTATCCTCGTGTGGCAGTGGTTGCTGTTCCCCTCTCTGGTTCGAACATGCATAATTTGGGTTACAAGCCAACACACTACCCACTATCCCGTGGTCATGCACCCGCCATACACCCTGCCATCAAACCATACTCCTCAAATGGCAAATTGGGTCCAAAGATATCTGCAGAACGAGGCTCCCTCCCGTTTCTTCAAAAGCTTGGCAGAGCTAGAAAACTAAAAAATATCGGATTTACTGAAAAAAGGTAAGATTCCCAAAATCATGAAGGAATTCACAGTCACACTTCTTCCAAACCTAAAGTAACCGGAGCCCTATAGTTCTATATGATCTCAGTAGCAACAAGCTTTACGAGGAAATTTGCAGAATGTCTGGAACCGAATAAGGCTTCAACAAAATCAATTGCTTTCAACTAAAACCAGTAAAATCCATCCTCATTAACTACATCCAAAGGGATTACCAGCTACATATGACCGACATCTAAAAACAAATTACCCCCTTTCACAGTTCATCAGACTGCCGTTGAACCATGGCAATATCCTTTAATTCCGCTTCGTAGAACACATCAAAACGTTTTGACTTTCAGCTCGTCAGTGAAGTTTTTTTGAAAATGAATTTCAGGGATTAACCCAAAGGACCATAAGCGGAACTCACCGCTCTTCCTCTGTTTAATTTAAATTTTTTTCCGAATCTCATCAAAAATGTAACAAAACCATGCACAAAATTCCCTTATTCCCACATGTGTTGGGAAGGGGTGATTCCGCCTTAGTATAGCCCTTATTGTATTACATGTATGTATGACGTCTCCTCTTCTTTTTTTTGCATTTTTAAATCAAGGACTACGACTTACAATAGAAAATAAAGACGAACCGAAAGATGAAGGACACCATTATAATTTTGCAACCTGAGCAGACAAATCCGGTGACGAGAACGTCCCGTAGGACAAATGAAAAATTAAATGAAGCAAATATTAGAATCGAAGATGTCCTCTCAACCGTAAGGCTAACAAATCCCCAAGCGTAACATTCGTTCGCCCGACCAAGTGCTAAGTCGGTCGTCGTCGTCGCTGTCAATATGAAGTCGACTTGAAGAACAAGAATTTATTTTCCGCTTCAAAGTAACGAGACGATAGAATATTCCTTCATCCACCATGGAGTGGGCATATGAATAGATACAAGATTTGCATTTTGCACTTTACACCTTATAGCTTACACCGAAGTCCTTCATGGGCAAGTAAACACAAACACCTTATGGAAAAAGGACGTGTTATGTGAAAGCTTCAAAATTCCATTTGAATTTTGAATACAGTCTCTCCTCGCTCCCAAGCAGGATAACAACATTTTATCCCTCGAAATAAGGTTAAACTAATGGAGAGTCCTTAGAATTAAGTAAAACTCCATTATTGCTAATTGCAAACATTTTCGTAAAATTAATTCTATTTCCCGAGGAAAAAGGGACACGGAACTCATTTACACGTGTACAAATGGACACGGAATGGTCTTGACATGTTTTTTTCTTTTTTTCTTTTTTTTTGTGTCTCTGGCTTCCTTTGAACCTTATTTACATTCCATTAAGCCACATATCCTGCTGCTCATATGAGGGACGACTGGGAAATTGCCACCCAATTAAAAATCCCCAAGTGGTAGAAGACAACAGTTATCATCCCAGGCAATCAATTTGCAGTAAATTAATTCAAAGTGGAATAAAAATAATGAAGGAGAGTTGATCTAAATCGACGAGAAAGATGAAAGTTTCATTTGCATTTGAAATGGGAACTTCTTTTTTTTTTTTTTTTTTGTTAAAAAATTCAGATGGCAAAGCAGAGGGTGGTCAATTAGGGAGCCATTTTCAAAAGTGATTTACATTTTAGAGTACACATTAACTAGGACGAAAGCATACTGTAAAGGTCACCCTGCTTATAGTTTGCAGTTGAAATTATGTTTTTGTAGCTAATTCGGGTTGCTGATTTATTTTTGGAAATTTTACCGGGCAATGTGTTAAATACGGATTTAAATTTAAAAAAAATTTGCATGCAAAAGGACTTCTTGCTTCGTCATTTCTCCCATTTTCTGTCACATGTGTTCCTTGCTATAAATTGTAGCTGTTTAAGAACATTTGAGATTTAGCCATTTAAAAATATTTTGTACAACTAATTTGACATTACTTGAAAAAAAAAAAATCAATAAAAATGCTTGCTAGTATACTGACCCATCAACAAAAGAAACAAGCATCGGCAAATATTAGAAAAGAGAAGAACACACAGGAGGTGGCAAATAACAAGATATCCCGGTTGTTGTGTTTAATAGACTGAATAACAAACTCAAAAAAAGTATCAGTGAATTTAAAAATAGATCCTTAACTAATTACCTTTGTAACTTAACTGTTGACAAAGCCACAGACTACTCCCTCTGGAAGGCTGCGAATCATTTAAAGAGACCTCAAGCGCAGGAGCCCCCGTTAAAAACATCTGAAGGGATATGGATCGGCGACCCAAAAGAAAAGTTTAAACTTTTTTCGGAGCACCTAACAAATGTGTTTAAATCTTTTCCACCTAGCGTGGCAAATGAAAGGCCGTCGGCTCTGATGGTTTACCAGCGGAGCTTTTCAAATACGGTGGTGATGTTTTGGTAGGGCGCATGCACCAAATCATCAACCAAGTATGGGTGGAAGAAAGCATGCCCGATGACTGGACTATCAGCTCCATATGCCCCATCTACAAAAAAGGCAATCCTATGTCTTGCAAGAATTATCGAGGCATATCCCTGCTTAATGTCGCATTCAAGATCCTATCCAACGTACTGTGTGAACGTCTCAAACCATTCTGCAACACACTAATCGGCACGTACCAGTGTGGCTTCCGGCTCGGCAGATCGACTATAGACCAAATTTTCACACTGAGGCAAATCCTGGAAAAGACCAATGAATTTTAAGTCGAGACTCACCACCTATTCATCGACTTCAAGGCCGCATATGATAGCGTTCATCGTCAGGAGCTTTATGTGGCGATGGCCGAATTCGGGATCCCGGCAAAACTGATCCAGCTTTGTAGCTTTGTTTGGAAGTAGTTCCTCAGAACTATTCCAAACATGCACCGGATTCCGGCAAGGAGACGCACTATCATGTGACTTCTTTAATCTCGTGTTAGAGCAGATAGTGCGCAGGGCAGGTATCAACACGGAAGGCACCATCTTCAACAGATCCGTCCAGCTCCTGGGGTATGCAGACGATATCGACATCATCGGTCGCTCCCACCGTGGCGTGATAGAGGCTTTTACGGCGATTGACGAGCAGGCGAAATTGGTTGGCCTTGTAGTAAATGAGGATAAGACTAAGTACATGCTATCAACAAACAAACAAGCATCTGTCCACCACCTAGGACAGAACGTCACTATTGATAGCAACAATTTCGAGGTAGTTAAGGAGTTTATCTACCTCGGAGTAAACATGAACTCCACAAATGACATCCTAGTGGAGATCCGGCGAAGAATTACCCTAGGAAACCGCTGCTACTTCGGTTTGACAAAACAATTGGGTTCAAAACTCCTAACTCGAAAGACAAAATGTATGCTCTATCCTGCCAGTTCTGTTTTATGGCGCCGAGTGCTGGACGATAAGCAGGAAGGGATTGCTGATACTGGGCTCCTTCGAAAGAAAAATTCTTCGGCGGATTTTTGGTTCTGTGTGCGAGGAGGGCGAATGGAGGAGAAGATATAACCGCGAACTCTATGAGCTGTACCAAGATGTGGATGTAGTCCAAAAGGTCAAAATACGTCGACTACATTGGCTCGGCCACATCGAGCGAATGGACAATAATGCTCCAGCTAAGAGGATCTTCAAATCCCAGCCGCCAGGTTCGAGACGACAAGGAAGACCGAACCTCCGTTTCAAAGACCAAGCCATCGCGGATGCCAGAGCGCTTGGTCTGGATAACTGGAAGCAACGTGCCCGAGATCGCAGAGGATGAAAGGCTACAGTGTCTCAGGCAGAGACTCTTAACGGGTCTGGAGCCCGTTAAGTAAGTAGTGGCAAATGAACTAGAATTCTCTGATAAAATAGATGAACACGTAATCCCTTATGTTTCGCTAAGAGAGATTAGCATATGTATTTCTAAACTATCTAGTAGAAAATCACCAGGTTACGACCTTTTAACTGCCCAAATCCTGAAAGAACTACCCTTCGTAGCATTGTTAAAACTCAAGCTTATAACTAATGCCTGTTTAAACACAAAGATATATCCCCCATCACTGGAAAATAGCAGAAATTATTGTTATACCTAAACAAGGTAAACCCCTATCAGAAGTTACCTCATATAGGCCAATATCGCTTTTACCGATATTATCAAAAATTTTCGAGAAACTGCTTCTTAAAAGACTGGATAGAATCCTAGAGCAAAGAAGGCATATTTCCACACATCAGTTCGGGTTTAGATATAAGCACTAGAAGAAAAACAAGTTTGTTCTACAATACTCCTAGACGTTGCTCAGGCCTTTGATAAAGTTTGGCATAAGGGCTTGGAATATAAACTACATAGGGATCTACCTAGACAATACTATGAGATACTTAAGTCATATATAGCTAATAAATTCTTTAGAGTTCGCTATGGTTCAGCGTATTCTGAACTTAAAGAAATGCAAGCAGGTGTTCCACAGGGAAGTGTTCTAGGCCCTACCCTATAGTAACTATATACTAGTAATATTCCACATGCAAATGATACCATATTAGCCACAATCACAGACGACACTGCTCTTCTAGCAACTGATGGATGCGTGGCCACAGCAACAGAAAAGCTACAAAACTCAGTGAACGAGATATGTGATTGGACGAAACGATGGTGAATGAAACTTAATGAGTCTAAGTCCACCCATATCAACGTTGCTGTGGTTATTAATAATCAAGTAGCCCCTTATTCTAACTCAGCTAAGTATCTGGGTATGAATCTGGATGCTAAACTGAAATCGAAGGAACATGTGAAAAAGAAAGTAGAGGAGTTAAATATTAAATATGGAAAACTCTATTGGTTGTTAGGACATAACTCAGAAGCGTCCATTGAGAACAAAATCTTATTATATAACCAGATATTAAAACCTGTTTGGACATATGGTGTCCAATTATGGAGTTGTACAAAAAAAAACGAATGTACAAATAATACACCCTTTTCAAAATAAAGTTCTTCGGGGAATAGTAAATGCCCCATGATACATTAGAAATATTGACTTGCATCGTGATTTCTAGATTAATCCGGTAACGGAAGAAATAAAAATGAACGCAATTCATCAAAACGTGCATCTGCAGATGCATATAAATCCTTCAATAGAAGACGTCTTAAATATACGAAAAAATATTCGTAGATTAAGAAGAACAAAACCTCATGAACTCATAATCTGACAATTATGGGAGCACGTATTTAAATTATAATACCCTCTCAAACGCAACTAAACGTTGAAAATAAAATCATTTGTCGATCTTCCTTTGATTGGTCATGACCAAGGAGGTGTCTTTAGTGCGGTTAGAGTCCCACACTGCTTTGGGTTTCTAACCCCTCTGCGTCTTTCGAGATTTTCACCTTCATTAACGAAAAAAAAATAAATAAAAATGCTTGCGCCGCAGAGATTCGAACTCACGATCATCGATGGTGATATCAGTTAACGTACATACATACTAGCCACCACTATTAAGGCATCATAACGATAAACATATGCTGAGTCTGACTGTAGCTGTGCAGCTGAACACTCGAACTTGTGCAAGCATAGTTGGTTGAACCTCAGCGCGAATCACATCACTGTCTAGCACACTATTCCCGTAGCTCAATGTACATTAGGGAACCTGCCGCTCTCTGGATCAACTAACTCTCAACCAGATTGATGACGTTGCGATTGAACCAAGGCACTCCTACAGTATTTTTGATGTTCGGACCTTCCGAGCAGCCAACATTGCTTCTTACTACCAATGAACATATGCGCATGTGCCAAACTCCAAAAAACCAACTGTGACAAAATTTAACATTCAATGGCTGCAATCGCAAGAGACTGCCAGAGCCTTTGCCGATCGAGTGTCCCTGAACCTCTCAAGAACCCACCGCTTCCAAAGTTAGGTGCAGATGAGCAGTGGCACCATTGTCAACAAGCCATCAAGAACGACACCTCTGATGAGCTAGGTTTATCGCATCCACCACAAAAAAACTCCACATTTGATGGAGAGTGCCGCTAAACGCAAAGTGCTCTAAGTTGAGTGTGACTTGAGTTCAAAGTCGGGGGAGCACAATAGATCTATAAATGTCGCAGTGCACGTACACACCTTTAACCAATCTACCGGTTGTACAGCGACATCGACCTAGTCTGTAGTCGAATTCATCGCCTGAGATGGCTAGGATATGTAGAGAGCGAATAGACATCAACTCTCCATCTTCGAATCCATCCCAAGGGGACGACGCGGTAAAGCAAGGCCTCACCTAAGGTGACACACACAAGTGGAAAGAGACATCAACCAACTTCGTGTGCAAAACTGAAGGCGGATAGCACAACATCGAGCTAGCTGGAGCCTTGTTAGTTGAAGCTCAGGTACACCTCAGACTGTAGCACCATCGAAAGTAAAATAACACTAATCAACACACTAATTAACACAATCAGTGCGCAAACTCTCCAGGATTTTCTAGGCGGAAATTCACGCTATCGGAAGGTAAGCATAGAAACTATCACAAGCAAAGTATTGTAACAGGCAAGCTGCCATCGAAGCATTTAATTTCTACGAAATCAACTCCAAGATGGTATACTGGGTGCCACGCCACTTTGGAGTGTATACTAGGAGGCTGAGAGGCAACTCCATTCGTGGGACTAGAACTCATCTGACTGATGAGCGGACACATTATTCAAGGAGAACTGCGAAGAGAGGAATAACACAAAATAACTAAACTCTTTAGAGAACTCCCAAAACTAAGGCGAGCAAAAACATTCCAAGGGAAATCCAGCTGGAAAAATATTTAAAACCTACTCAAGTTTAAATAGGATTATGTTAGGGCGGCACACGTAGACCAAAGGAGGTCCACCACGGGATCTATTACTATTCTAACTATCTAAGGGCTAATTGAACCAGCCGGCGCGAAGCAGAGAATGCTTCTGACATCAATATTCGCCAGATCGCCGAGGTCGTCGAAGAATGGAGTCCCTAGATGCGGCAGTCTTCTTTTGAACAGGCTGGAGAGGTACAAAAGAAGTGGAGGATCATTTCCTCCTCCTTCTAGTCCCTGCAGCTCCTGTAGTTCGGCAGGTCGCCGAGGTCATCGAAGAATGGAGTCCCAAAGATGAGGGAGTCTTCTTTTAAACAGGGCTGGACAGGTACAAAGGAAGTGGAGGATCGTTTCCTCCCCCTTCTAGTCCATGCAGGTCCTGCAGTAATCGTTTCAAAAGGGTCCCAGCCTTTTAGCTTGTAGACCGATAGGACAGTGCCCCGTGAGGACACTGATGACAGTGCTGATCTGCGATCGTTTATATTTCAGAGCATTTTTTATCTAGCTTGGGACAGATTTGTCAAGAGATTCTGCAAGTAGTAAGAGTCTCCCATCTATGGTTGTTTTTTTTTTTTTGATTTGCATCCAGCTTGAGTAAATGTTTGCACCTACAGACTACCTCAAAGGACACTTTAAGCTTCGGGAACATTTTAGAAATTTACGTAGGTCTATGCTAATTCTGCAATGAAGCAGAGGTAACTCTAGAGGCTGGACCATATTCTAGAGAACTGTAAGGCACTGACAATAGAAAAAACTGTCTGCAATCCTACCAGATAGACGAGGGTGACCTCACATCTCTACATCCAATCCAGATCCTCGAGACATCAGCGTTTCGTATTTGGTAAAGAAACTTTTCGTAATCCGAAGATGTTAGAAATATCTGACCTTATTCCTTCTAAAACGATGTGCTAACGTGATTCTCCATAAAACTTTTCAAATTTAAATGCAAGACATTTTAACTGCTGTCAAGGAAAATAGTGTATTTTATTCACAAGTCCTGTTTACAATTAACACTGAATAGATTCAAAAATCTCGGTGGCTTGCTGTAACTGATTGATGAATTGTGGTTGAGTTGTGGTTAGAGTTGCAGCATTCAGAAGGGGCGTCATATATCCAGCGATAGCATTACTGATCCCTTCACGATTTTCTTGCACCAATAGAAGAGTAGTTTCTCGTACGTACTTATTGAAAAATCGATTAACAACTGTACTCCACTGAGATTCCAAAACCTCAGAGACCACATCTCCAATATCGACGTAGTATTTGATATTCTTGAAGACCATTCCACCAATAAGATTTCTACCAATTGTCATTTCTCCATTGATGCGGACATCCTTGAAGTGAATATTCAACAGACCCTTTGGTTTGACATTATATTTGAATCCTGCCAGATTTTCATACAGTTTGGTATCGAATTCACCGAGAATATCAATATCCTCGTAGACCATGTCAAAGGTGGTGCGATTACCCTTTGTTGATAGATCAATGATGATAAATTTATCCAGGCCAGCTACCACAAGGTTGGTGATTTCTCCTGTGAAACTAAAAATAGGAAAATTCATTTTGAGAGATTGACCCAAACCAAATCCCTTATAAACTTACGATAGCATCTCCTCATTGACGTTCAATGTAATTTTATCCTGCCTATAAGGAGCCAATGGAGTAAGTCCAAATTGTGGAGCACTGCATGACATTACTTTTTGGTATGCATTGATCGTATCCAACATTGCTTGACCAACAGTTGTTGGTGCTGGACTAATGATAATAGCTGAAAAGATACAAATACAAATTAGTTGTGTAACTTAGTTTAACTTGGTTTTACATACGACTTTGAGCCGAGCTAAGAGCGACGCTCAAGGCTGCGACCAATAAGAAAACTCCAGTTGCTTTCATTTTCGATTTATTCTGATTCAATTCGCTTTGAGTTTCGCCACTTTTATAGCCATTTGTTTGCCAGTATCTTTACGTTAAAATGCAGTATCTAATAATTATCTATAACAAAAATTCATCTATCACTATCAACGTACTCGTAACTTTAGTCAGAAGGAAAAAATGTTGCTCGGTGTGAAATGATCGATGTCTAAAAGATAGTAAGGGGGTCTAAGTTTTGCAATTAATTAAGCGTTTTTAATCGGTGTAAGCCTACAACCCGTATGGCATGGGAAATTCCGTGATATTTCTTGGATACTCAATTATTCCATTTGCGATAAAATAAAAAACAAAAACTTTAATGATAGTCGCATTAGGGTTTTAAGGCATCGGTCAAACTTTGTGACAATTTTGTACAATTATAATTTTCTTGGAAAAAGTGATTCCCAATTGGTGACGATGGAAAGAACTTTTGCTTCAATTTTTTGACTTATGGTGTAGTTCGCCATTTCAAATGACAATCGTATTTTTTTTTTCAAAGTTTTACAATGATCGAACTAATGCATATTCGAAGTATCGGGGAAATTTCAAGGTCTATGTATATACTGTTAAGGCTAACTTGCTGGTCATCTAAAATTTATCTAAAGGCAACTGTGAATAAGATCACGTATTTACAATATGTATCCTGACGCAGAAAACAGAGATATCGGGTTTTCGCATCCCTTTCATATGGCATCTGTCACATCCATCTGTCATCCATAGTGACATGTAGTTAGTTCTTGCCTTGTCACTTTACAATATGGATCGTTTAACAACCGCTCAACGCATTAACATTTCTGCATCTTAGACAGATTTCACACGTTCACTTTTTTTCATTCGCATGTTTTACAAATTCTCTTTTGAACAGTCATCCATAAAGTCTCCTGTGTTCTCACGTTAATTATTTTTCATGACTGCAATTTGACATTTGTTTTAAGTCATTTTCTTTTACTATTGTTTTGGTGTCAGAAAGAATAAAATTTACCAAATAAAATCAAAAGTTATTGATAAATTATTTGACTGTACTTCAGTGGCTATCGAAAATATGGTTTTCGATTGGATTTGTGTAAAGATCCATTAGGGTTGCATAAAGAAAAGAAAAGAAAAATGTGGGTTAAGACCTGGAGAAAAGCAAGGGTTGATTCTATGTTATTACAAAAGGGCTGTAAATGGATGATAAAGAATCTTTCTTTAATTATTGAAGGATGAACGAGGAAACTTCAATTGCTCCTTTCCTTAATAAGTCACGACTTGGAAAAGAGAGATACCGTAATGAGATCCACAACAAAACCAGCAGAAAAGTTGGCAGCAACTCTAAAATTCCTCGCTACGAGCGAATCCTTCATAAGCACTAACTACCAAGCGCGGCTATCGCTATCTTTTCTTTCGAAACCCGAAATTTACTAATCAATTTAGAATAAGTTGAAAAACAATTATTTAAAGGTAAAATTCAATACATATTTTTTTGCATCTTTTTTTCACATTTAAGTCATCGTCATCATCCTCCGAATTCTTTCCTCCTGGATGTTGTCCAGTTCGAACATCACCTGGTTTTCCAACTAAACGTACCGTGATTTGTTAGCTGCCTTTGCTTGTATTTCCTCTATCATTGTAGCGATTTTCTTGGACAAAGTAATAGAAAAGTAAAAATAAAATTATAATTTGTTTCCTCTCAAAGTAATAAGAAAGTTAGAGCAATGTTTTTTTTTTATAATTTGCACGTGTGAAAGGCAATTAATTTTAGGACACAGGTGTTTTGAGGAAAGGGGAAGAGACAGAGAGAAAGACAGATTGGTGTAGTTGGTTTGAAACTCAGCTGGTATTAATTTTCAGTGAACTCCAAGGGTGGTTGTCCAGATAACTGGGGAGCTTGTTTGTTTTTGCTTTTGTCGTTGCTCATGATTCACAGTATTTTTTTCTGTCCTCCTGATGTCATCATCACGATCAAGTTGCATTTTATCCATATGACCACCCTACTGCCAGTGTTATGCCTTCGCAGTAGAGTTAATTTGTTTCATTTGTTTCCAAATACAGAAGTAGAATGTTGCCAAGGAATTCGATATATGCTGACAATTAACAAACTTCCAAGCTTTCAGGAGTCTTCGAAAAGATGGAGCATACTACCACAAATATAAAGGAACAAATACTCGTAGTATAATATTGCTTGCATTGGCAGATGCAAGTTGCAAGTTCCTCTATGTGGTTATTGGATGTTACGGTTGGACGAACGATGCATTTGGAATGTATCTGAACGTTTCACTCGATTTATATACTCCGACAGCTATGGAAAAATCTGCGAGGAATCGGAATTGTTAAAAATAAAAATAATCTATATATTGATGACAGTTTAGATATAAACCTTCTGAATAAAAGTTTTGTCACACTTCCTTTTCCCGTTCTTAATGTCGTTCCCTCAAATCCGCCTGTGTCTCATGAAATTAGTTTGTCAGTTGGTGCTTTTGAATTCGGTTGCGTCGATCATATGGAATTTGTTGCTTGTTTGTTATCCATCAAATCTAATGCCATCGGTTTTGACGAAGTAAATCTCAAATTTATCAGAATATTTCTCCCTGTCATTCTTCCTTTCCTGGTGCATGTCTTTAAACATGAACAATGGAAAAATGCAAAAATTGTGCCAATCCAAAAAAGGCCAATAGTAAGGAATATCGGCCGATCTCTATCTTACCTTATTTGTCTAAGGTGTTCGAGGGGGTATTGCAAAGGCAAATTAATACACCCATTTGTTCAAATAACCTGCTTTCTTCAATGCAATCCATTTTCAGGAAATACCACAGTTGTATAACGGCGTTAATCAAAGTTGCGGATGATATAAGAGAATCGTTGGATGATGACAAAGTGACCTTTCTAGTGCTTCTGGATTTTTCGAAGGCCTCTAGCACTGTGGATCACAATAATTTGTGCAACAAACTATCAATGTTGTTTGGTTTCTCTAATTCAGCGGTTACCCTTATGTCGTCGTATCTCCAGCATAGAAAACCAGCTGTCTCTGTAGGTCATCATTTGTCCGATTTTCTCTATAACTGTAGAGGGGTTCCACAGGGTGCGATTCTGGGACCTGCTCTTTTCTCGCTTTATGTGAACGAAATTCCCTCAATAGTATCATCGTCCTCATCTATCCATATGTATGTTGACGACGTCCAACTGTATCAAAGTTGTTCTCTTGGTATGATAAAAGAATGGGAGAGCTCGATCAATACTGATCTAGAGAGGATATCCACCTGGTCAGAGGAAAATGGCTCTTTCTAAACCCTATATAAACCAAATGTGTCTTTATTAGCAAAAAGCTATTGAATCTTTCCTACTTTAAAGATACTGTGCTTTATATGTCGACACTGCCAGAAATTTAGGAATGGTTTTTAATAGGACATTGACATGGGAAACCCACCTTAATGCGGCCGTTGGAAAAGTCTATGGGATGTTACGTCAGCTGCGGATGTCACATTATTATACAGCCCTGAAAACACATTTGTTGCTAGCAAAAACACTTATTACTGCCATCCTTACTTATGGTTGCGAAAATTTTTGATAGCAGAAGGAAACTTAATGTCGCACAATACTGCGCACTTTATTGTATGTCACTTTATAGCATGTCACTTGACCACCTACTTCGTTACCGATCTCTTATTCTACTAACCAATCACCCTAGTTATCTTTTTAACAAGCTGCTTTTCGGTACCTCAGACAGATCCCTTCAACTTATAATCCCACGGTTTTCTTCTCTTACGTCTGAGCGACAGTTTTTCGTAAATTTCATCCGCTTATGGAATTCCTTACCGCGGCATGTTCGAAGGTCAGGCGGCACTCAGCGTTTTCGAACCGAGCTTAAGTCCTTTTTCCTTAACAATTCCAACTATTCTTCTTAGCAATATTCACATTCGTTTAATTTTTTTTTTCTGGACATATAATGGAGATGTATGATTAAGTTTTTGATTAAGTTTTAAAAAATGCGTTTATTCTGTAGCTGTATATTAAATATATCAAATGTAATCTTCACTACTTTATAAGACTATTCTGTCTTAAAGTGTAAGCTTTAAAGGAAAATAAATGAATGAATGAATGAATGAATGAATGAATGAATGAAAGGGTGAATGTTGTTAGATCTAACATTAAATCTTTCATTCATTTCAATTCCGTACTCATTATTAGACAGTTGGACGATGTGCACTCTATCGATATAAATGAAAATGAAGCGAACAGAAGTCAACATATGAAACCGAGAACTTACTACAAAAATAAAAGTTCTGTAATATCTGTGTATCGCGATTTAAGGAGTCAGATTTTTCGAACAAAATCTTCTTCAGCGATGAAACCCATTTCAAAATTGCAGAATTTAGGGTTTTAAGAATCTACACTCCGTGCCAAAAAAAAGTCCGCACCATCTTTTCTAAAACGTATTGTATTTTCTTGAAATTTAAATCCTAACACTAACTACCTATTTCCTTTCAAATTTCCCACAAATGCGACAAAAGTGCAAGAGTAAGTAGGCGCTAGCAGAAAACGATATGAAATAGAAATTTATATGGTAATACACATCAATAAAAACAAAATATATTGTATTAGGGTAGTTTTTTACCAATTTTTTTTATCAAAAGAAATTAAGGGAAGGTGGGAGCCGTGGGTCAGTGGTTAAGTGCGCGATCACTAAGCGAAGGGTTTAAGGTTTGAATCCAAGAAAACACAACAAAAAATAAAAAAGTTTTCTCACGGTCCCACCTCTCGCGAAAGAAAAAAAGTTGCTTCTCTCATACGAAGAGAAACGGCAAAAAAACTGTAGGCCCCAACCACTCGTGAGGCGCACAGCACGAGTTTTTGGATTTCCTCTGTAGTTACATCTTTAGTCCGCACTTCTATGACTGCTTTGAGCTCTTCAATTGTTTTAGGTGCTTTGTTGAGTACTTTCTGACCCATGATTGGCCACAATTTCTCTATTATATTAAGGTCAGGGCTATTTCCTGGCCAATTTAGGGATTCAACATGGATTCAAGTTATCTGCTGAAAGAAAATAATATTTAGAAGGACCAACACCATCAGCAATGATTCCTTTGTATTTCGCTGCATTTACGGAACCGTCCAAAAGCAAACTACGGCCAAGACCCAACTTTGTCATTCATCCCAAACCAACATAGCACTCCTTCGCACTGTCTGCTTTCCGTCAGGTCCAATCAAATTAAATTTGGATTCGTCTGAAAATATGACCCTTTCACAATCAATGGCATCAATCTTTTTTTTTTCATTACTGCAGAGAGGAGTGGCTATATGTGTGAGATATTGTATCCGCCATTTTTTTTTATATGATTTTCAGTGAATGTTGCTTGCTGTTCCCCGTTCGGATTTGAACCTAAACAGTTCAGGTCACAAGCAAACTCACTACCCACTGCACTGAGGCCATCCGAATTTGTTATAGTTTGAGATTTTTTCAGAAACATCCTCAACTTGCACTATTCGTATTAGTTTATGAAAAACACTTGTGCTTACGACTTGTAGCAACTTGTAAATGGTTTTTTTCGAAATGTTTGGACCTTCATTTTGTATCCAACACATCGGTAATTACCTCAACTTACGTGTAATTTGTCTTGGAGATTTTTTGCGCATGGATGGACAAACAAATGAGAATTTAGTATGAGCTGACTAATATACAGGGTGTTTCAAATTTTTCCGATGCAAATGACAGTATTGGAATAACACAAACAACAAATTGAATCTCTCCCTTAGGAGTTAGAGGAGATTATGTTGATACTTTATTTTCAACTATCAAATCTATACGATTATATTGTTTAGGAATTAGAGTACATAATTTTTGTTGAAAATTAAAACTTACGGCAACGACAATAAAGAGTCGTCTGTTGGGTAAATTACAATTGATAATGAATTTTACTTATTAGGAATTTGTATTTTGCTTTTCAAAGAATTTTGTAAACAGAGAGAAATTATGGAATAAAAGATGCTACTAATCCTTCTACTAAATAATTTCAGCTATAAGTTGTTTTCTGTAGGATATGACCACAGTAATATAGTTGACTAGTCTGTTCCAATCGTTAATGTTTTCTCCATTGAGTACTGTAATGAGTTCGCTTTCATTCAAAATTGCTTTTCAAAGTATCTCTTTAAATTCGCTTAATACGGGGCATCTGTCTATAAAATGATGGATGTTTTCTTCTTCCCTTATGTTACACATGTTGCATAGAGTTGAACCGTTGCCTCCAAATCTGGTTCCATTAAGAAGGATTAGATCGCATCTAATTTTAATAATCCACGTAAATTCATAAATAAGATAAAGTTGGCCTTTCGAGTAGTCCAGTAACTTTTAAATTCTTGTGGTACTTTCCGTAGCTCTCCGTTCACTTTCTTGGCGACTATCTGCTTTCAGTCGATCTAGAAGCTGCAAATTTGTAATGTTCCAGTTCTGATCCCAGTGTAGACCAACCCTATTTCCGATATTGTTTATCGCATTCACCGAAAAAAGTTGTTTTTCCAAAAGAATTTTGATAAGTTTATGTGGTAGTCTGGTATCACTGTATTCGAACATTGTTTTCGTAACATTTCTTAGATGTAGATCCAATGTATAGAAACGCCCATCTTCCGCTCCGCTCACAATCGCCAAGATGTAGTTTGGAGTGCCTGTTGATAGTTTCTAAATTTTGTTGTAGCTTATCAACTTCTTCAAATATTCCAAAGCCCCAGACTTGAGCACTATAAGTTTGGATAGCTCTGCAGACAGCCAATGATAGTTTCCACTTTGCACTGAGAGTTATATTCTGTTTACTCAAAAAGCAATGCCATGTTGCGTTGATGCTGCTCTTAGCTGCAGTATTTCTTTTCTCTACATGTCTTACAAAACCCATTTTGGAGTGAGAAGTACACCAAGATAGGTATACTGCGAAGCTATTCGAATTGTTTCCCCTTTGAAAAGCCACTTTTCCTGGTTTAATAGCCTGCCATTTCGGAAAATCACGATTTCTGATTTTGGAAAGTTCACTTTTAAACTCCATTTCTCGCAGTATTCTTCAAAGCGGACTATCATTGTTCTATGATTCCAATATCATCAGCTACGATCACCATATTGTCAGCATGCAGAAGTATCCTTATACTTAAAAGCGCGATATTGAGACCTCCTCCTATGCACGGATGTAAATCATTGATGTAGAGTGCGAATAATAACGGCTTCACCCCAAAAAGTGTCTCGAAGAATTCTGATAGCTCCTTTTCCGTCCACACCGCAGATTGAGTATTAGAATATATGCATTCCAGCAGATTAACAAATTTGCTTGAAACTCCCATTTAACGTAACTTAAAGATCAGCAATTTCCTCGAGAATTTATCAAAAGCAGCCTTTAAATCTACGAAGAAGGCATAGACTTTCTTTTTTTCTGCCCACTTGATGTGTACGATAGATACAAAGTTATATATGTTATCTACTGTAGAGTATTTTTTTTCTAAACCCAGCCTGGTACTCAGTTAGAATGTTATTTCTTTCCACCCAAGCATATAACCTATCGTTAAGGACTCCCATCATGATTTTCGCTATGCAATTCAAAAATGAAATGCCTCTCTAGTTGCTTGGAACGTGGACATCACACTTTTTGAATATCGGCCATATTATGGATTTCGTGAAAGCTTTCTCTACCTTACATCATGTAATATTCTGCTATATGCTATGCGATTGCTAGTTCTTCCAGAAAACCATCAGTCACATTTATAATAAACTCGTATGTTATCCTATCTTCACCTGGGTCTTTGTTCAGCTTTACTTTTCTGAGCATGTTTTTAATTTCATGAATAGAATAGATCTGTCCAAATTCGGGTCTTCGACAAAATTTGATATGTACGATATGCTAGGTTAAGGCTCCGTCAAACAGAGAGCGTTTTTAACGCCGCGGTGAGATCATTTTACGCGGCGGTTAGATTATTTTGACGTGGCGTCCTTAACGCCACGGTTAAGAACGTCGAACAGAGAGCAGTCAAAAATAATTAAGTTTTTAATTTCAATAAAATGTCAAGCAGCTCGGATAAAGAATTATTATTATTTGCCGTGCTACGTTCTCGAAAAAAAAAAGAATTTGGGTTCACGACATAAATAAAAAGAGAAATGAAGTCGGAGAATACCACCGGTTGTGCCGAGAACTAGAATCAGACGAAGACCGTTTCTTTTCGTATTTCCGTATGTCTCTCATTTTTCCGTTGTGTTACTGGCTGTTGTTGATCCTTTTTATAAATTTATTGTTGTAGATATTGGTAGATATGGACGCCAAAGTGATAATGGGATATTTGAGAACTCCAAATTTTTTTAAGAATATTTAGACGGCAAGACACTTTTGCCCTCAAAACCACTACCAGGAACCAGTAATCCAGTGCCTCACGTTCTTATAGGTGACGAAGGGTTTGGTTTATAAACCTATGTATTTGATGCGACCTTTTCCCAAAACAATATCCATTATAGACGAGAGAAAGAAAACGTTTAATAAAAGAATCTGTCGGGCACGACGTGTCGTCGAAAATACGTTTGGAATATTGGCACAAAAGTGGAGGATATTTTTCAGACCAATCGAAAGTGAAGTGGAAATAGCAGTACATGTAGTGGAGGCGGCATGTGTTCATCATAATTATATTAAAACAAAACAGGGAACCATTACCATTACCGAAATTGAAAATCAAAATGAGCCTATTCAAGCACTCACAACACAAAGGCCAACAAACCGAAGGCCCACCACAGCTGCATTTCAACTTCGCGAAACATTTGTATCTTATTTTAATAATAATGCTTCATACAAAATTGAATAAAATGCATAATTGAGTCTTTGTAGACATCTACTCTTGTCTTCTCCATATAATGCCAGTTTGAACAGTCTCTATTTGCAAAACTAAAAAAAAAATATGTGCTTACCATTTGCATTCAACTCTTTTTCAAAAATTATGTTTTTGTAATTTTCATCACCCATGTCGCACAAACATGAATATTTTCTGACAAATTCGATTAATTGTTACATTTTTATGACAAAAAACTTCAAAACACCTTTAATACGCCGCGCGTCAACACCGAATGATGAAAATAATCTGTAATTTCACACAACACCGCGTTTCACCGTCGCGTTCCAACGCCGAGTTGAATTTAACATAACGTTCAAAACGCGCTCTGTGTTATAGGGGCTATGTGTTGTAGTATAATACAACGCGACGGTGGAACGCGGCGGTAAAACGCGACGTTAAAACGCTCTCTGTTTGACGGAGCCTTTTGTGCTATTCACAGTAGCTGCAGTGTTTTGCTGAATGCTCAGTTTTATTGGCAGGTGATCCAACCATATTGCCTCTTCTATATTAAACTTTTCGACCCACATCAACATTTCCTGTGACACGGCACATATCATATATAATTCACCGATTCTCCTAAATTGCTAACGTAAATAAGATTACTTTCTTCATCTCCTTTTGTTCTACAATTTAAGATAATCAGTCCGTTGTCATTGCAGAACTCTAAGAATTCCCTCCCTTTTGCATTTACAGTGGTATCTTTTGAACTTTAAGTCCTGCAGTAAATCTTGATTTGTAAATGTCATCTATGAACTGTTGTAGGTTGCCCAATCTGACATTCATGTCACAAATAATTATTAAATTCAGAAAATTATTATATTTTCAGCAAGAAAGGTTTTAACAGAATCTAGATCATTTTGCCAATTCGCCCCTCTAAGATACATTGGAAGAAGTGTCAACACTTTGGCATTAGATATTATGTTTATAATGTCCACACCGTCAAAGTTGATGTCATTATTGTTCAAAATCTTTTTGACTCCATAAACCATACCACATTTGAAAGACTGTTTATAAATTATAGCAGCTTAACCAATGTATAGCCAATCATTTACGAGTATATAACGTCCCCCAACTCCTAACGAAAGGATAAATTTCGGTTTCCAGTTGGCCAGGAATGCACACCTGTAAAACAAATACTTAAGCTTCGAAGCGACAAACAATGACTCCGAAATGAAAAGATGCTTTGTTGGCCAACTTTGCCTATCTAATAAGAACTACGCTTGGATTGTGGACATTGGGAAATAACTAAAATGTCAGATTCTTTCAACCAGACGGAGAGTTCATGCGATATAGTATCGCAAATCCGGCGGGGGATTGCTATTAGTTGCAACTTGTTTTTCAGTTTATGTACATTTTTCAAAAGTACGTTCCGGAAGCGAAATCCATAATAAACTGTACCATGTTTCGAAAGCCGACAGCGAACTAAGGGTTTCTAAAAGAATCCGTATATTCAGATACGGAACACAATGGCGATTGTCCGAATGAAAAAACATGCATAAATATTTCTGTACAAAACAATATGCAGACGGTAGCTCGATTTCGTTCTGAATATTTTGAATATTCACAAAAAACCATACATTCCATGTCATATTTGATCGCCCCATCCACCTACAACCACAATGAACTTCACATTTGCCCTTAAGCACTCTCAGTTGATTAGCTGTAGCTCATAAGTTTCAATATACAACTTTTCAGAATTTTTCCCATTCTATTTGGCATAAAAAACAAATTGTACAACCTTTTCGCTCGAATAAAGCTAATTAAATATACCACGTAATCATGACCATGCAGAGGGTGTACATGGGTCGACATATGGTCGGATACTGAATACGGTTTTGAAAGTCCAAAGTTTAAAAAAAAAAAAAAAAAAAAAAAAAAAAACACATCTCTGTCGAATTCAAAAACAAAAAAATATTTAAAACAGAACTTGTCCTGCGGCAATTACATAAAATGCATGAAAAGTTAGAACAACACAGTATCTGTCGATGGAATATGTACGAGTATGTGTATTTCTGTTGGATGAGGAAGGATACTCCCCCCGCCCAAATGCCAACAAATCAACGCTTTCGATTATTTGAAGGAGATCCGGTGAACTGATTTAACGGCAGATATAATTAATGAATAATTAGACATTAAACCAAACTTGGTATGCTCAACCGCGCTGCCTTGGAACTTGAGGTTAACTTGTTCGTGTTCTCAGTCGTAGTATGTAGTTCGCAGATATTGTAAAGTGCTGTGATTACATGGCGATTATAATTTAACCGCCATAATACATTAACTTTCATGGTACATATGTGACTACAATGCTTGCGGTATCTTAGGAAACTTAGAAAGTACCCACCTACTGTGAGGACTGCGAAAGTCCTTAAAGTCGCTGGTGGTTGTTATTCAACTTGTTACGTGGGTATGAGAGGATTACCTTGTGCACCCTTGGAATCCGAATTAATGACGTGTAAAAGTTTTTAGGGTATAACCGGTGATTACCCTAAATTTGACATGGGTCGCGATTTTGACATCTTATCCCCAGCACTTAAGAAGTCATTGTGCACGTTTCGAGTGGGAGGTATCATTCAAAAGGATTTGATTCTCGGGTAGAACAGGTTATGTCATCTTTAAGGCTGGATGGTGGGAAGAAAAAAAAATGTTGTCAATGAGTTTGAATAAATATTCGATTAATTATGAACATGGGTTAAACAGCAGAATCGAGTTGTAAGGGTTGTTGCTCTTGGTTCTGCTTGGTCAGGCTTTGTCTAATGGAAAGGGTTTGTCATTTCACATTTCGAATAAAACTAATCAATTGAAATGTCTTGGTTTAGTTTAAACTGGACTGATTCAGTAAGCCCTCAATATCAAATACTTTTTACACCTTCAAGATGCTCGGCCACTAAACACATCAAAATCCGCTTTCATACAGATATAGCGACACCTTGTAAAATGATAAGATACAACGCAATATTATCTAACAATTCCTTTCTTCGAACAGCAGCTAATGATCTGTTGGAACTTCTGAACAAATGGGACATGGTGTTTAGATGTACACTTTTGATCAAAATTAATCGATTCTATTTCGAGTTTATCTTCTTATATTACCTGGCATGTATTTCCATAGCGTAACCAAATAAGGTCGACCGAAGGGGATCGCAAACCAAAGAACTGGTTATTATCCCAATGCAAGGTAGGCGTAAAGACCTAAATGGATGAGAGAAGCACAGTCGCGAAAACGGTCACGGAATCGGGCACTCAGCCACAAAACAAAACTTTCTAAAACAATTAGGATGATGGAGTAGAAGGAAAATATTTACTCAAATATCCATCAACAGAAATCGTTGCCCCAGACAAGGGAAACAGTAGGGCAATTGGCATCGACATGGAGAACTACTTCCCGATGAACCTGGTACTCGCTATATTGCTAGCTCAACCAACTTCTCTATGTCGTCAACTAGATCTAAACAAAAAGAATGGCAAACTTCAAGGAATCGTCCTCAGAGGATAAAAATCCACATGCTAGTTATTCGATAAATGCGGTGTCAACAGTAGAAAATTGAGTAAGGAGGTCTCCCAAACTTGTGGCTTGTCGTACTAAATCGGATGTTTTTTTTTTCAATATGGCAACACTCAGACAGCTGATAGTCGATATGACAGCTGACACCATCTTTTATTCAGTATTGCTTAGCAAATCATCACGCAAATACTTACGTTCCAGCAGTGTTTACAAATTGTTGAAATCTATTTCTAAAATCAGTGTTCAATAAAAAATGTTTATAGAGGAATTTAATCGACCAACTGAGTCGACTATTCGCAAAACAATTAAAAAATGTAACACTACATTTACTCTTCTGGACTCCAAGCCACGGACAAGAATACGAAGAGTGCACACAGATGAAAATATCGACCCCGTTGAGGCCAGTGTCGAGGAAGATCCTAAGTCATCGATTCGTCATCGTGCTCAAAAACCTGTGTCCATCGACTTTGTGGAAGATTTTGCACAAGGATCTTGGTTTGCATACTTACAATATTTAATTGGTGTAAGAACTGAGGTCGAACGATTATCGTTTGAGTCGTGAGTTCAGTGATTGGGCGCTTGAACAGTTGGAAGTTGATCCAATTTTTTAACGTCAAATTTTGTTCAGTGATGAAGTTCACTTCTGTCTCAGTGAAGTGTCATCGTCAATTGCGCCCGGTACAGATCCCCGATTTTTTGTTCCCAAAAGTACGTGCCACAACAAGATGGTGCCACATGCCATACTCCCGGCGAAACCATCGAGTTATTGAAGGAAGTGTTCGATGACAACATTATCTCCAGAAATGGACATAGGCCATATGTCCCCAAAGATCGTGTGATTTGACGCCGCTGGACTATTTTTTGTGGGGGTATTTCAAGTCGTTAGTCTATGCGGACAAGTCAACAACAATTCCAGCCTTGGAAGCCAACAACACCATTAGCGAGATATGGGTTCAAATGCTCGAAAAAGTTGTCGAAAATTGGATGCCTGAGACGCACTCGTGGTGACCATAAGCCCGAAATCATTTTTCATCATTAATGCCATAAAATGATGTATGTGTGTATTTTATTTGAATTTCAAAATCTATAGCTCTTTAAAAAAAACACCCTTTATAAAGCATGTGGCAAACAAATCAATGGTTTAGGAACCAACGCCTTCACTACAAGATCAAACAGTTAAATAAGCCAACAGTTCTTTTATCTGGGCAGACTTGGCGAAGAACGTGAAGGTACCACCGCGTGTAGTTAAGTCAACACTCCTCGAGCTAAGCGCATTCGTCAGCCCCACCACTATTAGGCGACCGGAGTCTTTACTTTAGTTGATGGCAGTAAGTAGCAAAACTGGTAACACTAATCAGCGAATCGATTCGTTAACGTCGTTGACATTTGACGCTAAGAATTCGACTGATTAGGCATCTCGCTAAAGAAGAGTCCTTGTCATGCAAATACAAAAAATACTAAATACTGAAGAGAGTACACTTTCCGATTATTTATGGAAAATAATTCAATTTAAATGGTTGCCGCGGCTGGCTTGGCAGCAGCCCTGTCCTATCAACTCAATTTTGCAGTATATTTTTGATGGTTCTATTTCGCGAATAGCTTGATTAATATCGTGCTTAAGAGCCTGAATCGTTCGTGGCTTATATGACACGTAGCGCCATCTTGCTGGAATTTAATTCCTCTTAGGCTAGCGCGGCTAATGTTCAGTTACTGAATTCTAAGAGGAGTTGAGGTTCTCGGATTTAGGCGCACAATTTCGAAAACAGCAGCAATTTTCTCGGCTGAGCGCACAGGACGAATACGAGGATAATTCAATCAATCTCACGAACTTTCTTCACAAACGTGCGTACAGCAGTCACGGTTTCAGTAACACGTTTTTGTACGTATGGCCCGAGTATTACACTCGAATTCACCAAGTCACTTGCAAAACTAGTAACTCTGTCCCCCCATGACCTGAATCTTATGCAAGATCAAATTTTATATCTTTAGGTCGCAGGGTTTGTTGGCCCAATAAGAAACTCGGCTATAATAATAATAAAAAGACTAAATAAAAGACTAATACAGAAAATTGAAAAGTGGGCTCCCTCAAGGATCAGTGCTAACACCACTCCTCTTCAATATACTCGTATGCCTATATAGCCACGATTTCCCAGGAATGATTTCAAGAAAATTCGTGTACGCCGATGACATCGCTATAGCTACTCGTACATAACACCAAACCATGGCCCCTAACCAGGTACGGTGCCCACGAATCCCTCATAGATCTTAGTAGTTAGTGGTTCGACTAAGCTCACGTTTTCGATAATGGATCTCACATAAGTATCTATTCCATAAGCACAATGATAATGAGCGCCGATTATAGAGTAGCCACTGATTTTACCCAGCATCAGAAGGCTAGATTCGTCCGCGCAGTAGATTTATGGGAGAGGAACCACGTCTATTGCATTCTCCATCAGGAGACTGCTCAGATGATCATATTCTGTCTCTGCTGATGCCTTCAATATTCAATTGGTAAATGTATACAGAAGGCCCAAAATCTCTAGTCAAGCAGCTTCGAAAAGTGCCGCTTGTGCGGTTCGGATCTGGATTACTATATTGCTACATAAGTTTGAAGCTGGTTTCCTGTTAGAGTTAGCCAGGAGTTCAAATCACGTTTGAAAGTTCGGCGTCCTGGTGTGCATAGAGTTACCCAAGATGCAGCGCGAGAGGCTGCACCGAGTGCAAATCAAATATTTTTGTTTTGGCATGGTTAAGTTTAACTCCTCGTGAAGTAGCTGAAAAGTTTGAAAAGAATTTGTATAATTCCGGAAGACTGGGAGTACTGATCGGAAGAAGGGCTCTGAAAGGCTAAGGAAGACAATTCCAGTGGAAGAACGATTTTTAATTCTTCAAAGTAGTCGGAACCGTTTTAACACCTCATCGTATATAAGAAACGACCTTGCTTAAGCAACTGGAAAAATGATTTCATCAAGTTTGGCCAGAAAGTGGCTGAGACTAGATTCTGATTTCCCGGCACGAGACAAGCAAAGACGTTTGCTATGGGCTTAGGAATATGTTTCTTGGACACATGAGATGTGGGGTAGTGTCATATTTTTCGACAAATCCAAATTTAAACCGCATTGTTGGAGATGGAAGAATTCTCGTTCGGAGAAGACCTGGAGAAAGACCAAGTATCGAATGCTATAGAAGGGTTCCGTCAAAAGCTGGCGATAAGATAGGGTACAAAAGTAACAACTGTTTTCTTGAAAGTGCTACAAGATGAATTAGAGCCTTTTAGTGCAACCTGCAGACGTCGACACGATAATATTCCATGCTAAACTGCGAAAGATTGCAAACCCATTTCTAAGAAAATGTATTTGAGCACTGATGAATGAATTAAAAAATAATTTTTAATCTTCCCCACAATCGCTCACAAACCATTTAAGTTTGGATAAAATATTCAAACCGCACAGTTTAATTCCATCATTCTAACAAAACTACCTTTCTCAATAAAAGACAATTTAACCAGTCCACAAAAAAAGTCAATGTTTGCTAAACTCGTATCATTCTTCAGTGTTCATCAGGTAAGGCATTCCAATATAACGTCTCGAGTCAAGTGTAATGGGGCTTACTGCAAATCCTCTTAGCCAGACGGAATCATCTCAATTTCATTTCGAGTTTAGCTCTCTCGTGCACTTAATGTGACTCCCATACACGATGATAGAAGAGAATTTCCAAACAGCATCCGACAAAAAATAAAATAAATAATAAATAAACTCTCAGTCAAGAGCCATCCTATCCTTTTCCATTTTCAACGAAGTCCCTCAACCCCCCCGCACATCAACAAAGGTATTCTTCTTCTTTCCAGACGCTATAGTCGTATCTCTCTCTCTCTCGAATTATTGTAAATTCCGTATTTTTCCCCATCTGGGATCAAGAGTCTAACGTATTCGTTCATAATCCTCAAATGAAATGGATAGATTACTTCGGGAGCAGGAATTTTATTAATTCATAAGCTATACACAGTTTATTTAAGGACTACAATCAATGGCGTTGTACAACTCGATGGCATCCACCATACCCTGAACGTAATCACTGGCTGAGATGTTGTAGAAGGCATCATTGACCAATGGGGTTACGTAACCAGAAATCATTTCATTCAACGGTTCCCTGTTAGTTTGTAGGAACAGCAATGATGAATCGCTGAAATATTGATTGACAAAGTTGTTGACAGCCACACTCCATTTGGTGTCGAAGCCGTTGGAGATGATGTTTCCCACATGCACGTAGTAGTCAATGTCGGAGAAGAGCATTCCACCGTTTTCATTGACGCCAATGGTAAGACCACCGGTGACACGGACATCCAATACTTGAAGGTCCATCAAGCCCTTCAGGGTTTGAACGTATCTGTATCCGGCCAGATCAGCATCGACATAGATATCGAATTCACCCAGAATCTGGAAACCTTTGTAGAGAACATCGAATTCGGTGCGATTGCTGGAGGAATTGCTGGTCAATTCGATTATGAGAAAGTCATTGATTCCAGTCATAACCAGGTTATTTATTTCACCCTTTACGCTGTAAAGACAAGGCATCTTGTTAGAAAGTTTTAAATATATTTTTTTTTTTTAAACTTACATTAAAAGCTCTTCACTGATATTGATTGGGACATTTGGGACTCGGAAGGGTGCCATTATTGGAATGCCCAAATTGGCATCACCACAGGGCATGATTCTCTGGAATGCTACTAAAAGTTCCGTCATAGCTTCAGCCATGTTAGGTAAGGATGTTACATTGGATGCGGGTTCATTTTGTTGACTTTGTTCTGCAAATGGAATTATGTCAAATTTTGCAAAAGGGCAGTAGTATTTTTCTTACTTGTTGGTAGAGCTGTACTGACAGCAGTCAAGGCCAAGATGGCAACCAATAACGAAACTAAATACGCGTTCATTTTCACTGCGATTCTGAGGGTACTGCGCTGCTGGTGTCAACTTTTATAACAATTTCCATGTTGTCGTATCTAAGAGATAAAATAAATTTATCGGTGCCCACCTTATCGCAGGGAATTCCTAATAAAACATTACATTATAGTCGAAGAACATGATCGATCTTAATGTTATTAATCAAAACAACATTTTGGTGATCGATTTAGAATGATAAGAGAATGGAACAGCGCCGCCTTCTATAGGGGTTGGCAAGAGAGAGGGGAGCCTTGTTTTACATGATATGTAGAAAGTATCTAGAATGTTAGTGACGCAGTATCCTTTGTTTTGCAGAGATACATACCGTGTATTGCTAGAAGCACGTTGAATTGAGAACTATCAAAAGTTGAGTGCAGACGCTATGATATCTGATGAAATTGGAGCTAGAGTCGAATGGATTCGTCTCGCTCTACGAAGGCGGAAATTCTATTTTAAGATAAGAATGTCGCGTAAATTGTTTGACTCATCAGTGGTAAGGATACTGTATTTACAGGCCAGAGATAGACAGCGGTACATGTGGCATAGAACGCTAACAAATTATTTGAGCCTAACTTAGAGAGAAACAAAAAAGTTTCCAAAAACAACTTCAGTAATGCTGTTGGAGAATGTAAAAATGGTTTTGCATTGAGTATTCTGTATGATTGTACTTCTGTGAACTGTGTCAATCAACATCTAGAAGGAAAGAAACCTCACTTGTAGATCCTAACCGAGACCCAAGTTAATTAATCAACCAACTCCACGTATCTGCGTTGCTAGAACGGACCTGACTTATCAAAGGGAGGATGCAATGGAACCTGATGCGGTCAATATTATACGCTTGAAACTCGCCATTCATGGTTGCACTATGTTTTGAATAGCATTTACCGCTCAACAAATATCGATCAACCGACAGCGAAGTTATTGTTCTCGACGACTTCAATGTCCATAACAAATATTACTGATGAGGCAGGAAGAAAAGTTGCAGCTTTTGCCATCAGCAGCAATCTCACCCAATTATAGAAGAGCTCACACAAGTCCCAGACAATCCTAATAACTTTGCAATCACTCTGGGCCTCTTTCTCTCTTCAGAGCCACACAGTTACATCTTTAAAATGTCTACCCTTTAGAAAATTCGGACCATGTCAGCAATACACCCAATAATTACACCAAAGATAGAACAACAGGATCAGCACCGATTGATTTAGAATTACAAGTTTTCTAAACCTCCACCCTACCAACAATCAACTTCCAGTAAGCCTTGGTTCAAAAGAAATTGTGAGCGAGCCAACATAGCCTATAGATAATGACACTTCAGCCGAATAAAGCAAACAAGACCTAGCTATAGCCTCCAAAAGGCGTCCAATTTAACGGTCGATTCCACTAACTTGCTTCATGAATGTCACAGTGGATCGCGGCCTTTCTGGTCAATGATAAGCAACAATGTACAGTCACTCCTTATTCCCATCTTTAGTAAAAGACGATGGATCACTAGCCGCAACACCCAAAGAAAAAGTCGATCTCTTTGCAAACACCTTCTCACTCAATTCGACTCTAGATCCAAGAACAGTCATCGATGTGAAGTTTCAACCTCGTTTAATCCGACAATAACTTAGTAGATTTCAATGCGGGTAAAATCTAATTCACAGCTTTTGCAGTCTACTGTACCGAACTTCAAATGAACGAACAGGGGATTCAACCCAAGGAAACATTGCATCTTCTTGGCGTTACAGTTAACTCTGGTGTAACATGGCACGATCTCATATCCAAAATCGCAAAATCTGCCTTCATGAAGTTGAGCTATCTGTTTAGGGCAAAGAAATACTTTACAGCGAAATAGCTCATTCTCTCTACAAAGCACAAATTAGACCGCAGCTTGAGTATTGTTCACATGTATGGAGCACGGACCCTTAACAATTCTCTTCACCTACATGACGGCATACACAAATGAGCATTTCGCTTAACATACAATCTCCGGCTGTTGGCTCATCGAAGATTGGTACCAGTCCTATGTATGTTTCAAAGACCCCAATAGAATTATACCTAGAAATGCGATATTTGAGCTTTCTACTAGCCAAGCCGCCAGTGTTTATCACCTATATGTCCACCTGGCAACAACGCGAACATACAATAAACAAGTAAACTTTGGAATTTAGTCACACGAGATATATTTCCAGAACAACAGCATCTACTACAGGCATCTTGAGACGCTGTTCCAGCAAAGAGAAAATTATAAAAATAAAAATAAAGTATCGCTAAATTTGATTTGATACCAATTACTTTTGGCATCCGTTCTTTTCTCCGATACTTCTGGGTATCGACCATTTTTCCTTCGATATCCAGTAAGTATCGGTATCGCATCAAAGGTGTCGAATGAGCACACGGCAGATGGAGTCGATACAGGATTGACTTGACTCAATCGCAAATATTTGTTGACTCAGTTGAAGTTTTTTATGTAAACTCGTATCAAAAGATCGCGTTTGAAAGATACAGAAAGGAGAGATGATTCTCCGTGCACTTTTTGAGTGACTTAGATCAAATAGATCTCTAAATTTTCTAACCGAATTTAGAGATCTCGTTCCCTAAATTCAACAACCGATAGCTACCTTTAAATGACAGTTTTCGTGATGAACAAAAATGTTAGTGTATTCTTGGCACTATCATCTTCATTTCATTCAATTATGTAGTAGTATTAGCAGTGAGTTAGACGAAGACTCCATGCCAATGACCACATTCTTTAAATGAAGCGAAGCGGGTAATATTGGTCATTTGAATCCTCTCTAGACATTGCCTCTTTCGAGAATACATCTTATGTTAAATTCAAATAATAGCTTGTACTAGAGTGAAACGTTTAGATACTTTACTTTATATGGAGCTACAGTCCGGGGTGAACCTGGGTCTTAACCAACAAGCGTCTCCACCCAATTCGGTCTTGTGCTAGCCGCCTCAAGTTTTGCACAAGAAGTTGCTTGAGGTCCCTTAGTGAGGTCTTTCTTTACCGCGTCGTCCCTCCGGGATGGATTCAAAGGCTTTCCAGGTAAGAGGGTTACATATCCTAAACATCTTGGGCGATAAATTCGAACCCTTCTGACTAGGTTCATGCCACTTCTCCCTATCCTCGATATAACGGTATTGGTTTCAAAACAACGGTGTTTTCCTTCGCCTTTGATAAGAACTAGCGGTTGTCAAGAGTGAAGTAGCAAGTTTGAATTTACAGACGAGCCTAGGTAGACAAAGCCCTTACCTACCGCAAAATAGTAGCTGTCTATTGGGACGTTCTGTCAGTCACCGATGTTGACTATGTTTGTTCTGATGGCAGCCCTCGTCAACCGCTAAACCCATTTTATCTGCTTCTGCAGCTCATGGAAGCACCACTGAAGCCCGCTGTAATTTTTTTTTATACAAAGTTGTGTAGTATTTTCAAAGATTGCACCCCTTATGCTGTCTTGAGTATAATCTTTTCAATAATATGTTAAAGAAATCACACGTCAGTGTGTCACATTAACGTATCCAATTTTCTGACAGCAAAACGTCGGTGATGTTGTTCGCGACCTTAATGGAGCAGCGCGCATTCTCCATCCTGCACAGATGAACGATGTTAGCAGGGATGCTAAAACGAGACATGGTTCTGTATAGCTCGTATCTATAAACGCTATCAAAGGCGATACCGCTAAGCTTAAATATTGTTATCTACACCTACATAACTTTGGTTGGGAGGACAGAATAGTTGATCGTCAGCGTCTGGGATGAATGGAGCATTCTGCCTGACAGCGAAGTTTTGGTCGTCACCGCCGTTTACCAGTCTGCAGAAGTGATCTTTCCAAATTATCAGCACCGACTGTGACTCTACTACTAGATTTCCTTCTTCATCCCTACAGAATACAGTTCGGGCTTTGTAGCCTTGACTTAATCTCACGTTTTCCATATCCATTTTTCTTCTTTCTTAGAAGTTTGTGTCCTTCCCTCCTCTTTCGCTTGTGAATTCCGTCAACTCATCTCGTCACTCTATGCAACGTCGCATTATAACTCGATGCCAGTAGTTATTATATTGTGTGAGTCTTATGAGTACTTAGTATCGATACTTTCTTTCAATAATACTCAAATGAGTAGATATCGACACCTTCAAAGCATCGAATCGAAGACAATAGGAGATTTCTCATGAGCTCTATCAAATGGATGGCCCCAATAGGTATAATGTCGATATTCCTTATGCAACCATTTGCACAGAAAGTTTCGCAAACTCTTTTCGAAAAAGAAAAGAAGGCAGTGATTGTCAAGATATCTAAAAAACTCGTCAAGCACTACTCGGTTTGCACATGCAAGATTCTGTTAGAACGAAGATGCTTTAAAACTGTAACTATTTCCATACGAAAAGCAGACTGAGCATTCTGTTGAGCATTTTCCTGTATAACTTCTAAATTATTGAACCGATTTTAGTGAAGATTTTCTTGGGAAGCCTCGAGAAGGAATATTTTTTTTCGGGCACTCCTTCAGGACGCGTTGGGAAATGATGTGAAATAAAAAATCTGTTTTCCAGATGGTAATAGAAATTTTAGTAGTTGGTAACATTAATTGGAAATAAATAGGTATTGAATGATAATGAACTCATTGTCCATTTTCGTCTGAAAAACTATATGTGAATGGATACCTTGTCAGATGAATTCAATGAACTCTTGCATTCTTTTTCAAATCTTCAAGTGCAAATAGAGGAATTGTCTTGCCAATAACTCATCCAACCTAGTAATTATTTCTGGATTGGATAACCCTTAGAGAGAATAAAGAGTTTTCGATATCTACGAAGAATACGTAGCAGGGTTGGCATTTTGGTTCCATAAACAAAATTAAGTGCACTATTGTATCGCACATACTTACACCTATGCGACGATGGACATTAGTTCTGTAATTTTTGAAATGGAGTTGTATAGATAGGTTGTACATGTTCAAGTGCACTGCGACCTTTGTGCTCCCTCGATTTGGAGCTCTTTCGATGAGATACTCGAGCTAAAGAACCTCCTCCAATCCAGCTGCCTTGATAAACTGGAGTATCTGGAGTTGATCCAACGATGGTAAGGCTCCTTCTGATAGCTTGTAGATCCTCAGGTGATACCTTCTTTTGTGTGTTAGTGCACTGGAGTTTCCTCAGAATCCCTACAAAATCAGTCTCCATTTTTCTCAGTTCTCCGTTACTGGTCCAGTTCATCAGCTTTTTCATTACCTCTATAACCACTGTGGCCAGGTACCCAAATGAGATGAACTCTGTTTGTGCTGGTCAATGTTATGAGCAGTTGAAGGCAATCCTATACTAGTTTTGAGGTATGCTTTAATTGCAAGCAACGCGGCTTTGCTATCTGAGAGAATATAAACGTTCTTGTTGGTTATAGATCTGTCCATGCTCTCCCGGATACACAGCTCTATTACATGTATTTCGGCTTGAAATACTGAGCTACTTTTATCCATACTTGCGTACACGCACGAGTATTCGTGCCCCGACTCCTTCATCTGTTTTGAACCCATCTGTGTACCATACATGAGAGTCTCTAGTAAATGTAGGTTTATTCTGTTACCAGTTACTTCTATCTGGAAATGTAACGTTGAAGTTATGGATGAAGTTGAATTTCGGAAGACATTTGTCTGTTATACTTATTTCGAGTGGTTCATTCCTTTTTATTTCTTGAACAAGGTCAGAATGAATAAATATTGTATTCTTTTCATCCTCTTTGATGAGCATATAGGCATTAACCATAGCTTCTTCAACCGCCGCCGTATTCAGTCGCATTTTTCTTTTTGCTCCATAAATTAATTCATTGTTAATTTGTCATTTCTCGCCGCATCAGCAATTTCCCGATTATTTTTTTGACCCACTTCGCGTTTGTACAACTGTTCGCTGACGCGCCCTTTAATTCGTTGTCCTACTTTTTCGTGACCTTGCGCAACCACTTATTTTCTGCCATGTCTTGTGGAATGTCTAATTACCTAATCGATGATAGCAATGCCGATTGGATCGCAAATCTTTCCATGCCATTTGTGTCGGGCTTAACAAAAGAAATACGGTTTTCATTAAAGAAATATCAGCCAACCTCCTTTTCTTCTGTGATGAATGTAAGAACATATCGCTGTCGCACGTGCTCCTCGCGATAAAATGCCTTAGTGACTCTAATGAAAATCACCATAAAAGTCTCATTAAAAAGATAACAGAAAAATTATCCAGCCTTGAAAATAATGTAAAATATGTCGAAGAATTAGGCGTTGCGGTACAGTATACAAACAACGTAATGAAATCCAAACTCGTTGACATCGAGAAACAAATTGCTGGTCTTTTTGAGTTGGGTTTCGCAAGGTCCAGTAACGATGAAACCACCTTGTGTCACCTTAACACTGTGATAAGTGATCTTAAAACAAAATCAGATGCGCAAATTATCGCACACCAAAATACGTGCGAGGTTATTAACACAATGCGTAAAGACTTAGATTTTCATTTCCAAGTCCCCTCGATCAATCAACCATCTCCCAAGCAACCTGATCCCATGCTCGAAGTGATTTTCGATAAAATTAATGATGTTGGCGACGAATTAACCGTGGTACAGTCGACTTTTTGTGATATTGAGGATAGCATTGGAACAATATGCAACAAAATTGATCACGTATCAAACCAGTACAACACGTCAATCATGGCTGAACTATTGGATACCGAAGTGGATCCCCTCTCATCTCAACCCTCCTGTCTCCAACAGATGGTTCAAACGGATAACTCCAACGCAGGCGTTAAAACTCACGAATCTGAAGTCACGGTAACGTCGTCTCCTCCCGCTGTCTCCCCACGTAAACTCATCAAACAGTTTGGTACTACATGGACACCTTCTGAGTGGCAGCGCAGATTGGACAAACTAAGGTTGAAGAACCACCTTTCTCATCAAAGGCGCCCCTCACTACGCTGATGTCCCATGGATTACACAATTTTTCAAAAAGAGATTTGGTATTACCATCAACCAATGCATATTGTATTGTGTGGACCTTTGCTTTTTTGCCACTATACGGATGCTGCGTATGTGGCAATAGGTCTCGCTATGGCTGTATACATCCATAGAGTCATTTTGGGATTTAGTCTAAAGTTCTTCTTCTTCTGCTGTGGTGAAATCCTGGCTTTGTCTATGGCTTTATTAAGATGAGAATTCCATGTGAGTTTTTCATCCAGGGTTACCCCAATATTGTTTCACCAAATAGTGTGGGTTTCCTGAGTCTATCGAGCTTTCTTCTCCTAGTGAAAGCAATTATGGTACTTTTCTTGGGGTAGACATTTAAGCCAACTTTTCTGCACCAGCCGGCAACTAGGTTTAAAGCCCTCTGGAAGCGATCCGAGATTGTTTCTTCGAATTTACCTCTGATTAGGATGTCTGCCTAGTGTGGTTTTTATTTTCCTGTCTTCTAGCATTCCTTTTATCCATTTACATGTAGTATTGCCTACTCCTATGTTTTGGATACAACTGTATATCTGGGCGTGTTTGTAGTTATCAAAGGCACCCTCGATATCGAGAAAGCAACCTTCCGTTATCTCTTTGTCTCCAAGGGATTTATCAATTCTTGATGTGACCTTCTGATTAGCATGGGTAGTTGATTTCCCAGGTTGATAGGCATATTGATTTTTATGATGTGAGTTCATACGATGGGCCCCATCTCTGATGTGTCTATCCAGAATTTTCTCCATCGTCTTGAGGAAGAAGGAGGTGAGGCTTATCGGTCGATATGATTTTGGTATTTGTTGGTCTACGACCTACCTTAAGTATATATTATACGATGACCTCTTTCCATTTATTTGGTATATGACCCCACGCATAACTAGTTCTGAAGATGTTGATGTTATGATAGGGGTGACCTTTTGCAGGAGTGCTGGAAATATACCGTCTTCTCCTTGGGCTTTGAAAGGTTGGAATGAGTATATTGTATATGTAGTATATTTTACCTTCATGAAAAATTTTCTTAGCTCTATTGATCTTTACCTGATGTAGATCGTCTGGAGAGATAGGAATAAGGAAGGATCCTGGAAAGCACTTTTCGGCTAAGAGTTCTAGCTCTCTAATGAACACCTTTACGAGAGAACGGGTCAGGAACCAATAGGCACAACCATCCAACGACGGAAGTGGCAGTGGATTGGTCACACGCTCCGAAAGGGTGACAGCTCTATAGCAAACTATATTATGCAATGGAACACCTTAACTCAGGACGGCAGAAGACCTGGTGGTCCAAAGAGAACATTGCGCAGAACAGTCGGGAAGGAAGCACGGCAGTTGGGGAAAAGTTGGGGAGAGCTGAGACACATTGCCAGAAACCGTACACGATGGCACATAGGCGCAGTCGAGGCCCTAGGACCCACAAGGGGTTGAATATAGGACATAAGTAAGTAAGCAAGAGTTCTAGCGTCTGTAGACCCTTTCCGCATATGTACCATCTGTTTTTTCAATAACCCGATCTGATTAGTGTGCTATTTAGAAAGAATTCTGTGGATACGGGTGCTACTGCGAGTATCAGAGAGGTTCTTTCAGAAGCTATTCCATGATTCTCGCTTAGCTCTTCTAATCTCTAGGTTATATCTGGTTAGGGTTTCCCTATATATTTCCTATTCTCCATTGCGTTTTGCTCTGTTGAAAAGCTTTCTGGTTTCAGCTCTCAATTTGACGAGTTATTTTTTATATTATTCCACCATGGTGTAAGCCGCTTGCCTGATTTGACTTTTTCTGGCCATGTTTGATGGTATGAATTTGTGATTGCAGTATTTAGGTTATCACAAGTTAGTTCTAGACAATCTATATCTCTTGTGTTCCTATTACATCCAGACAAGTTTTCCATGAGTTCTAGACTGTATGAGTCCCATTATGTGGATCTTGGCTATCTATAAGATTCGGAGTATATGTATATGGTCTAGGTCTAAATCAAAAAGGATGTGTCGATGATCAAACATTGACGTTTCTGATGAAACGTGCCAGTCCTTTATGAAATTTTATATAAATAGGGTGCAAAGGTGATATCAAGGACTTCTCCCTAATTCTATTTATAAAAGTGGGTTTATTACCAGTATTTAGAATTTCTAAGTTTTTGTTGTAAATGAAATCTAAAAGAGACTCACCTCTTCGGTTGATGTTAGAACTACCCCAGATCGTATGGTGAGCGTTAGCGTCGCAGCCAATAATTAATTGGTACTTCCTTTGGTGACAGTAGGCGTGTCGTTACCTGGTAGGTAAGATGAGCATGTAACTGCATCTGTCTTACCTCCTTCGTTGGGTAGCTGAATTATTGCCGCTACCAAATCCTTTTTAATGAATTCTGGAATGGGAATAATTCCCATATTATTTTTAAATAAAATGCAGGCTCTAGGTTTTCCTTCCCTTACAGAATTGTAGAGCAACTCACCTGTTAGGCCTTTTATCTGGTCTTTGTATATAAGTATATGGCTCCTGGATAAAAGCCAAGTCCAGGTGATCCGTATTAAATCTATGACTTAAAGCCGCCGAGGCGGCTTTTGCGTGCTGTAGATTTATTTGGATGAACCCATTATACCCATTGATTTAGATTAATCCTGGGGAATGCTAGCAAAGATTGCTAGAGCAACTAAACACTAAGTCACAACAAGCAAACGAAGTAGATGAAAAACAGGACCGACGATAAACCGCTGACCTTGACAACGGTCAAAAGAAGATTAAGACAAGCTGAACTATTTGGGTGAGTTGCTGTTCGAAAATCCCTGCTGCGTCCACAAAACAAGCAGAAAGGTTAGAATGGGCCAAAAAGCATAAAGACTGGACGGAAAAAGCTTTCAACAAACTTTTATTGTGCGGTGAATCCAAGTTCGAGGTATTTGGCACCAAACGGAGAGTTTTCGTTCGACACAGCGCTTAACAAAAGATGCTACTAGACTGTGTGGTTCCTACCGTCAAGCATGGAGGCGGATCTGTTATGGTCTGGGGAGCCTATTGGCAAAATGAATAATACAAAACAATATTGGAAGAAAATGTCTAGACCTCTGGACTAAGATTAATTGGCGAAGGATTCGTATTTCAACAGGACGATGACTCTAAACACACGTCAAGACTTTGTCAAGACTACCTGAAACAGAGTGAAACTGAAGAAATCTTACAAATCATGATATGGCCCCCACAATCACCAGATTTAAAGTATATAGAACTACTGTCGGAGAAACTGGATCCGGGATCAATGTCCATCATCAGAATCTGTATTGTGGAATATACTATTGGATTGCTGGAGCAAAATACCACAGGCAACAATTCAAAAACTGATAGCTAGTATACCAAGAATTGCACAAAAAAAAGTAATCGAATGTACTCGTAAAGGTAGCTTTATCGACGAAAAAGTCATTTATTCTTCTTTTTAATAAATTCCTTTATGTTAAGAACAAAATGAAAATATTTTTCTTCTAATTTTGGTTTCATATATGTTCCATGTACATTCTACTCATATATGATTATTATTCTACTAAAGAGTTTTTTTCTATGTCAGATTTTGTTTTTCCTTCGAGCACTTTTTTTTTAATATTTTTATATTGAAACTGAAGAATATTTACTTTCCAAAATATATAAATGTTGCCATTCTCTACAATTCGTCCCTACATTGTGGAGATCTATGTCCATATTTTGGGGTGTTTACTTTAAAAAATACGCCTTTTCTTTAAAAAAAAAAAACACCTCAAATCTATTTACTGTGGTAGTTAAGTCTTATTGTGAATATTTAGCACAGAATCCGTGACTTTTGGTTGCAAATGGCGTCGGCCACGCCCACTTTCTTCTAAGGAAAAGTCTTAAGCAACAAATTATCTGGTAAAATTCCTTAAATCTTTAATCTGTGAGTAGAAAGATGTCATTGCATTTCAAGGCAGTGAAGACTAACTCCTACGCCAAATATCTAATTTGGCTATGGGCTAGTATAGTATTAGGAAAGGAAATTTACTGCTGAACTTTAATTTTGGCCACAGATTTCGGTTCGAAATGGGAGTAGACATTTTAGATTTATAAACTATTCAAATACAGCATTTACCAACAAGCCATTCATGCCGGCTTAACAAAATAAAGTAAGTTCTTTAAAGTCAGTGGATTTAGTTAAGGATTAAAAAATAAGCTCTGTATAAGCTTTTCCAGTGCTGATATTTTCTGGTGATCTTTAATTTTGCTCACAGATTTTGGTTCGAAATTGGAGTGAAAATGTTAGAGTTGTAAACTATTCTATATTTGGTTTGGTCAAATAAAGCATTTACTTAAAGAATAAAAATTAGCTTTCATATGCTGGTATTTTATGGTGATCTTTCATTTTGGCCCACAGATTTTGGTTCGGTTTGAGAATAGTAAATCATTCTATATTTAGTTTGGTCAAATAAAGCATTTACCAACCAGCCTTTCTCATCGGCTTGGCAAAATTAAAGTAAGTTCTTTAAACTCAGTGGATTTACTTAAAGACTAAGAAATTAGCTCTACATACGAGTATGCTGCTATTTCCGGTGCTGCTATTTTCTGGTAATCTTTCCTTTTGGCCCACAGATTTTGGTTCTGTTTGAGAGTTGTCAACCATTCTGTATTTAGTTTGATCAAATAAAGCATTTACCAACAAGCCTTTCTCATCCACTTTGCAAAATTAAAGTAAATTCTTTAAAGTCAATGGATTTGGTTAAAGATTAAAAAATAAGCACTACATATGCTGCTATTTCCGTAGTCTCCATAATGGAATTTCACTTTTATATTTAAATATCTCTAAAGTGTATTAAATAGTCTTACGTTTAGATGTCGAGGAAAATATAATCAATTACCAGTCTGTTTTTAAATTCAAAGAAAGCGCGCAAAAGATAAGAATTCATATTTTAATGCTGCGAATATGAATCATAATCATAATATTAGGTAAGTAAATGACAATTAGACTAATTGTCAGCGCGAGGCTTTAACAAATTGTTGTTACTAACATGATTCACTGCAAGTAAGTGGGATATCTTTTAAAGAGATAATAATGATGTATAGGTATATTGACCACGCGATGGGCACCTTGTAAGCTAAGAACGTCACAAAAAAGAAACGGACGTAAAGAAAAAGATAGTTTATAAGATAAAATGTTGCCAACAGGCCACTCGGTACAATTGGTAAAAAAAAGTTATTATTTTTTGAAATAATTCATGTATTTAGTTGGTTATAAAACTTTTGTTTTGGATGCACTCCAACTCGGAATCTTCATCTTCTTTTTTTCCTTACGGCGAGGTTATGATCCGGAGTAGAAGGATCACAACCCTCCCACTTTACTGTAACCCTACTAGCCCGCCTGTGGGGTTTGACCTCAGAAAGTACCGGCAGACTTCCCGGTTTCAGATCACTTCGTCACTGAGGCCAATCAAATACTGGTGTTTTTGCATTTATTTATTTTTTTTATTTTTTCATCAATGGATTACAATCTGTTGATTACAAAAAGAAAAATTCTTACTTAAGATGGCTACAGCTTGCTCAACTTAAGAATTAAATAAATTTTGTACAATGTTTTTAAAGGTATCCCTTCTCATTGAAAGGTCCACTTCACTACAAATAAAATTATACAACGATAAAGAACTAGTTAATGGATTATTAAGACCATAATTAGTTCTTTGAGTGGGAACATAGAAAATATCATTTCTGTTTCTAAGATTTCTTTCGGGAACGTAAAAAGAAACTAGCGCGAGTAGCTCCTCAGATTTTATATTATTATTTAAAATATCTTTTATAAAAATAACTTATTAGCTGAATTAAATTCAGTTTTTTTATTAAGATAAAATGAATACTCAAAATGGATTAAGTTCATAAATGTACAAAATTTTAATTACACTGAAATGAATATAAATTACATGGCAGCAAGGCATTTGCTTTATTGAAGTGAATCCAATTATTGCACTACTTTCTGTTAAACTATTTGCTGGATAGGCACTCGGGTCGATTCCCTTCATTGAAGCACCTGCTACGTACAATTGACCGTGAGAGAAACATTCATTTTCTAGATTCAGGCCACAAACACTCAAGGATTGGCCTTGTGATTTGTTGATCGTCATGGCGAATGCAGACGAATGGGAAATTGAATTCGTTTAAACTCGAATGGCATATCGATTGGGATCATCGGAATTCTCTTAATGAAAACTTCCTCACCTTTGAACTTTCCTTTGAGTATAGTCGCGTGAATCACATTGCCCATGAGTTTTCTCACCACCAAACACGTTCCGTTGCATAGTTTTGGTTGGTTCAGATTTCGAAGCATGGTGACTACCGAGCCAACCTTCAGTTGCAAATTGACTCTGCGACTTTCTAGAGTTTTTAAATCTATAAGCGCATATCTTGAAAAATAAGCAGGCATTTCGTCAGACCATCTCAGATGTCTTAATGCGAAACGCGTGAATCTTTTTTGTATTTTTTTCAATTCTGATAATAACATTTTCATAAAATGGAGACCAAATGACACAGCAATATTCTAGGATAGGCATTACCAAGGACAGAAAGATTTTCTTTAATGTATACACGTCCTTAAAAACCCCTGAATTTCGTTTAAGGAAACCTAACAACGAATTTGCTTTCGATATAATAAAATCGATATGCGCCGAAAAAGTTAGTTTGATGTCAAATATAACCCCTGAAAGTGGTAGATTTCCAAACCTATAAAGAAAAGCCACAGGCGACAACGTTCTGTAGGCACTGAAGATTTTACATTTCGAAACGTTTAGTTCGAGATGGTTGTATTCACACCAATTTAAAAACAAATCAATATCGTTTTGAAACAATCGCTATATGAAGATTTTGAGCTAAATAATTTAACATCGTCCGCGAACATCAGACAATCCGAACATTTTAAAACGTCAGGAAAATCATTCACGAACAATATGAACAAAAGTGGTCCCAAGTGACTACCTTGTGAGAGACCAGACTCCACCTCAATGAAAAAAGATTGAAAACCATCAATCTGAACAATTTGTTTCCGGTTAGATAAGTGAGACCTTAGCCATTCCAACAAATTTAAATTTAGTTCTAACTTATGAAGTTTTTGTAATAGGAGGCCATGGTGTACTCTGTCAAAAGCCTTAATAAAATCTGTGTAAAGGACATCGACTTGCATTCTGGTTTCTATAGAATTTAAGCAGAAATGTGAAAAGAGGCACAAATTGGTGGCAGTTGAACGGCCGCTAACAAATCCATATTGTTTTGGGGTTATGGATTCTTTGACTGAGAAATATAGTCTCTGAGTTACTAATTTTTCAAATAGCTTTGGTACTGCAGAGAGTTTCGATATTGGTCTGTAATTTTTAACTAGGTGCTTTAGACAACTTTTATAAATTGGATTCACAAAGGATATTTTCCCATCATCGATAAAATCACCAGTTAATAAAGATTTATTGAAAATGATTTTTAATGCGCTACAAAGTGACGAGGCACACTTCGAAAGTAAGAGCGGGGGAATTTTATTCACTCCAGCCTTTTTAGTTGAATCGAGTTTAATTAGACCCTCATAAACATCTTGGTTCGAAAAGCAATTTAAATTAAAATCTATATTGGGGACTATGTTTGAATACCAATCGTTTATATTAGAAATAACATCTCTGTTATAATTCGATTGAAAGTGCTTTGCAAAGAGATTGCAGGACGATTTGATGTGATTCGATTTTTCACCGTCGAGTTCCATTGCAATTGGAAGTAAAGAACTTTCTAAACGACAGAATTTAAGAACACCCAAACAGATTTGCTGTTCTTACTTATGTGCTGATGATAAAGAAATTTGTTTAAAAAATCAAATTCTCTCGGGAGTTGAAGAAAACGTGTTCGATCCTCTGATTTGCCTGATTTTTTAGATTTTTTCAATGCCTTATTTTTAACGTTTTCTAAATTTGTTCACCTTTTATTAAACCATGGGAGCTTAAAAGAAGATCGTTTGTTAAAAACGGGGACAAACTGATCAACGCCGTTAAAAATTAAATTTTTAAAAGTGGTATACATGTCACTAAGAGGTTTATTTCAAAATCTATGTTCCCAGTCAATTGAAATATAGAAATTTGTTAATGCTATGAAGTCGGCCTCCCTGAAATTAAAGTTAAAACAATTTTCAGTTAAGCATTCAGAACTAAATTCATAAAATTCAAATATTACATAAACTGCTTTATGATGTAGTTGATTATTGACTAAAGGAAAATCAGATTCATATAAATAGTATTTCATATCATTATTACAAAATATAAGATCTACTGTTCGACCTAAACAATATTTAGAATAATTTATTTGAAAAAAACCTAACGAGGCTAGAGAGTCGACAACTTCAGTCTCTATGTCCGTCGTGATATTAAATGGGACAAGAATTTGTTCTTCATTCAAGAAACACCAATCTACGTCACCACATGGAAACTGGTCAATTGTCAAATCTTTCACCACTTCTATTATATTAGAAACAAGTTGAGCATATAAATGAAAACTACTATGCGGTCTAATATAACTCGCAATAAAACAAATTTCATTTTTACTGCACACAGAGTTGATCAAAAAATTAAGAATATGTTGGTAATTCGCACTGCTGACTGGTAAAATTAGACCGTACTGCAATTAACACTCCTCCTCCTCGTTCCATTCCAGATTCTATCATTTGTGTGATCGAGTTGTTTTTTGGACTGCCTATTTTGCGCGATTATGTAGGAAAGATGATTTATATTACCTTTTTGACTGGGTTCGAAGGATCTCTCCTTTGAACATGACAATACCAACTGAGCCAGTCGTGCTCTATTTTGCTTGTTTTAAGTTTCTTTTACATGAAGGTTTTCTCGAATCTTAGAACTTTTTATTCTTTCAAGCTTTGTTACTCCTGCTGTCATTTGTCCTCATGCTTTTTGTACACTGTCCAGCATTGTGAACCAATTGCTTCGCTATTGATCATAGATCCCAGATATTTGAACTTTTCGCACTTGGGAAGCTCTTTTCCATTCAAGTAAATATCAGGAATAGGCCGGTGTGGATTTTTGAACTAATACGGTACCCATTTCCCTCCAAAACATCCAACTATACATCAAGTGCTCGTTGCAGGGACGTTTGATCTTCACTTATGATAGCTCCATCGTCAGCAAAGAATAACTGATGCACTTTGGGCTCCGTCACCTTTTCTTCAAGCAGATAATAAGGGACTGAAATAAATAGCAAAGGACTGAGAACGCTTCCTTGGTGTACACCGACTTTGATTGGGCACTCTTCGGTGACTCCTGCGGGGCATTTTATTCTTCTCTTTGCTCCCTCATACATGTCCATGATCATGCCCACGTAGGCTTCTGGAACTCCTCATTGTCTTAACACCACCCATAAGAGATCTCTTGGTTGTCTATCAAAGACATTTCCAAAAACAACCAACACCATATGCAAGTCTTTTAAGGAATCGCGATGATCTTCCATTATAAACCTTATACTTTGTATTGCATCTGTTGTTGATTTATCCGAGACAAACCCTCACTGGTCATCAGATAGCTGTATTAACGATCTTCATGGTGTGTGACATCAGCTTGACAGAACGGCAGTTATCGCAGTTTCGCGTATCGCCCTTTCCTTTGTGCAAAGGAAGAAGATAACTTTTCCGCTCATAAGTTTGGAGATAGACCCAATCTCTCCCATCTTTTTCCAGAACTTAGAGGCTATCTCGTCTGGCCCAACCGCTTTTCTTTTTTTTGGATTATTTGACTGCGTTCCTAATTTCTTCGACAGTAATGTGGGATACTTCGTCGTGGTTAGAAGTGGCTCTCGGAAGTTGTTCGTTCAGAACAACTTAGAATCTACTCTTTGTATTTTGCCGATCTGTTGACGTAGAAGCTTTATTCTAAAAGGTAACAATAGATTTCATAATGTTTCTTGTAGCTTCTCTCCTCTAGAGTTATGGTCTTGCTTGAAATGTTACGCTTCTTCCTTCATTTGATTGATGTCACAACAATTTAATGACCATTTTTATTTATTTTCTTTTTTCGAACACGCAACGCACAACATTCTTTTGAAGTCGACCAGGACAATAACTCTAGGCCATGAACAGATAAAAACAAACACCGCAGTTTATTATGACCGCCACGAGTATTAATTTCATCATCTTTGGTCATAAATCACTTCCACTACCCGCTAAAAAAGCGTGCGTGCGTATCATACTTCCCCCAATTCGTATCCGAACTAACGATCCGGTACTTACACAGGATCTGCTTTTGAAACAAATAACCGTATTTTCATCAATTTAATTACATTGCCGCCGTGAAAGAATAAAATAAATATCTCCCAGATTTTTTAATATAAAAATGTTCACCTTGAGGGCATTTTTTAATTTACACACTCCAATAATTACTCATATCTGCGGTGCATACCGTAAACGTATTCGAATACTCCAAGCTTACGTAACTCTCAAAAAAAAAAAATCTTTTTTATTTTTTTGAAAATTATCTGCCAATCTTCTTCCAGAGTTTCTCTTGTTCTGCTCTGTTCAAAAATAAATCTGAACGAAACCCATCCATTAAATACGTGAAATGACCTTTAGGAACAATTTAGTACCAGGATAACATACCAAAAACACAGTCTTTTGTACAGGTTCTCCCCCATACCACAATGTAGAGACTGGTGAGGGGAAAAAAAAAAAAAAAAAACTAAATTCAAAATCCGAATTCCAAATGAAAATTGTATTCAATTCATCCTGAAATGACCGGAGGCTTTCAACGGCTGCTCCTGACAGGATGTACCAAAGAAGAACGAAATCTCAGTACCTTAGTCCGCCGGGTGCCGCTTCCCATTTCAACAAATGAGAGAAGGCACGACTGAATGTTTCAAGTGTCACAAACATCCAGAGCAGGATGTACGACCTGAGAGAAGGGGTGGATGGGTGGATGGATGATGATGTCAAGATAAACGGTACGGAATGGCCATTCCACTGGATTTAATGGTACGCAAATTCATGTTTTGTGACTTAAGGGCATTCAACATGTAAATGATGCCCTGTACGAGGGGGTATGTCACGGAGAGCAAATGCAGTGCGTCAGGTGGGGTGGATGATGAAAAGAGAAACCAATTCACTAGTTGACCATTCAAGTGTAAATGGAATATTTATGGGACGCGAAGTACCCTGAGGAGTCAACTATCCTGAAGTGAATTCTTTTCATGGGGTACTCGTACTAGGCGGCAACAGAGAGTTATTCTATTTAAGTATGTTGAGTCTTGAAACTGACACGTTGTCACTTTTCTTTTTCTGAAGGGAAGAATATTCCATATAAGCAGGTGCATGAAAGAAATTTAAATGAAGTGATATAGTGGGGCATTATCCATCTTCCCTGGACACATAGTAAAATTGCTTGAACAGTTGCCGGTACCGTTCAAAGTGCCAACAAATTTAATCCTATCGAGTGAGTGTAAACTAGCTTTAGGTGCACATTGGATAAAGCCTTAGATATCACCACGTCACACCGCTCCTATTGTGCTAGAAATTTAGATTTTTCGAGCTTTCGAATCTGCAAGATTTGACAATTTTGGGTTGGACTCTCGGACGAGACTTTGTTTCCGGTGTACTTCTCATCACATTAATGAATGAGACATAAATCAGACTACAATACATACAGGGAGTTTTTTCGAACGACTGCTTTTCAGTGTTTCGTAAGTATACCACGGAAAAGAGCATCATCACCTCCTCGCGGTGCCTACCGGCTATCTAATAGTGAACTAACGATGACCGTAGGCTGAGTCTGACTGTACTTGTGTAGCTGAATACTCGAACCCATGCAAGCACAACTGGGTGAGCTTGTCAACCTGATTGGCTTAAAGTTGCATCTCAGGAGTCTAACAAGAGTTCCTCAGAAGGAGGATGGAATCAACGGTGACGCTTATAGTCAGTTTAGTGGATACTTTATATGAGTTAGTTCTACAAATTCGGAACTAAGGTCATTAAGGATTTTCCAGATTGAGTCAGAGTGTTGAAAAAGGAATGGTGGCAGATGAAACCTTAATAGACCAACGTCAATGCTCATATCGTCGTATTAGGTTACTAGCATCAGCATATCCGGCCCATTATCCTAGAGGTTTTAACGAAGTATTTGGCCCTCCTTTGATTTTACTTTTGAGGTACCTTACAAACGAAATAAGAACAATGACCTTCGGATCTGCACGTAGAACGTTCAGACCCTTAGCAGACCACCTGCAGTTGAACAATTAGCGGAGGTCCTAGACTACTATTAAGCAGATATAACCGCCATCCAAAAAGTGCGGTGGGTTGGGCCGGGCAGAAGCAGCTTTTATTTGGATGCGGATTTGTCGTCAGAAGCAGACTTTGGCAAGAAGTCTTGAGGTTTAGGCATGCGAGCGAACGCCTGATGCCTAATATGCGCTCACACCTCCACAGAGGGCAAGGACGATATGACCAAAGATTGCTTCTACGAGCTCCTCGACGGGACTTACGACCAATGTCCACGTTATGTCGTTAAAGTCATCCTTGGCGATTTTAAGGCAAAAATTGGAAAGGATGAGCGCACCACCTTACGGAGAATACAGCTTGCACGACAGCACCTCCGGAACAGACTCAGGTTAATCTACTATGTGGCGACGTGAAACGTCACTGTAGCTAGCACATGATTCCCGCACCTCAATATTCTTAACCGTCAACCAAATTAATCACGTCGCGATTAATGCAATACACTTCTCTAGTATTTTTTTTGTATTGTATTGTATTGTTTATTAGAACATAAGTATTATAAAACAGTGCCTTTTCAGGTAATATTTAGTGCAATAGGTTAATTCGTTAAATTTACAATTCAATATATATATAACTTAATAATAAAAAGAAAAGAAAAAGAGAAAAAAAATAAAATAAAATAAGATGTAAATAATAAAAATCTATTTATAACATGATTTAGCCTACGAAGTAACGTTTCAGATTATTTCCAAATTCACCGCTGTTGCTCATCCTCCTCAAATTGGCTGGGAATGAATTCCATAGACCAGCAGCATATACAGAAAATTGTCGCTTAGAAACTTCATATCTAAAGGTAGGAACAATTAGAACTCTGTTTCTTTGCGATGTCGCGGGCAGCAGCTTATCGAAGAGATATTGAGGTGTTTTTGTTTGTCGTAATTTAAATAAAAACAGTAATATTTTAAGGTCTAAGTACTTTTGCAGGGGCATGGAAAAAACCGTGTTTGTGTAGTCGGAGACATAAATCGGACGATATTGTTAAACGCAACGTTAAATTTTCGCTGGCTGACGCTGTCGAGGCAGCAGGAAACAAAGCTACCGTAGAGCAAGATCGGCAGGACGAGTGTTTTTGCTAATATTAGTTTCACCTTTGTTGGCAGGCAGCTTCCAGCTAAGTGGAGAACACGTAAACTCCGTACGTTTTACTCAATGTGAAGGACACGTGATCATTTAATATAATTCATAAGTTCTTCACCTTATCAACATATTTTAGATTGGTGCCACCTAACTCGACTGTTGGAAAACATGAGGTATCCATAGCATTCCTACCCACAACAATAGCTTGACTTTTCCCAGTGTTCAGCCTCAGCTGATTTTGTTTTGACCAGAGAAGAACGCTCGCTAGGTCCTCATTTATTCGGACAGTGGCGTCTTCCACTAAACCAACTGGGTAGCTTAAATAAAGCTGCACATCATCAGCATGCATATGAGATCTACAGTGCTTTAAGACATTAGGGAGGTCGTTGATAAACATGGAAAATAACAGGGGGCCTAAGATTGATCCTTGGGGTACACCAGCATAAGTTGGGAGAAAACCAGATAACTGATTATTAGCCCACACTGCCTGAGCTCTTCCTGTAAGATACTTTTGAATCAAATACAAAGCACTGTGATCAAAAAAGAAATTGTTTTTGAGCTTATTTAGGAGGATGCTATGCGAAACAGAATCGAACGCCTTGGAAAAATCCAAGAGCACCAACGTCGTATAGCATTCTTCATCAATGTTTTGTCTAATATCATTCACAATCTTTATCAGTGCTGTTGAGCAACTATGTTGGGGTCTAAACCCAGATTGCATAGGCGATATAAGGCCTGAGGAATTTAAGTACTCAGAAACCTGTTTTCCAATTAGCTTTTCGAATACTTTCGACAAGAAAGGTAAGATTGATATCAGGCGATATTCCTTTACAGGTCTGGAATTTTTTAATATAGGAATAACTTTGGAAGCTTTCCAGAGGTGAGGATAGCAAGAGGTGGTTAAAATTGTGTTAAAAATGTGAGTAATGTGTGGTGAGATGAACGGAAAGATGATTTTAAAGAATTTGGGACGCAAGTTGTCTAGACCAGTAGCTTCAGATTTAATTTCAAATACCGTTTTGGATACTTGAAACTGATCCACTTTTGAGAAACTGAAACTGATGTCAGAAATACTTCCCAAGGGGGCATCACTGACTGGAAGCATCATACCAATCTGGGGGTTATCAGTTAAAGATGCAGTTAAAAACTGTCTATTTAGGTCATTAACATCACATTCCACATCAGAAGTAATCATTTGTTTTGATAATCCGAGCGACTTAATATTTTTCCACAATTTGTTCGAGGATAGACTACCGAAATTAGAGGCGCACGTTCCGAGCATCTAACATTGACTCGGATCACTACCTTTTTGTAGTCAAGGTACGTATACGGATAACCCAAACACCAACCACAACACCAAATGTAACAATCAACGGGAGACGGGAACAATACCAGCTTCTAAGAAAGAAGAAGAAAGAATATGAAGGACACGAGATCGAGTCAATGGAGAATGATGGAGAGCATGCCAATGCTATAAAGGCCGAGCGGAATCCTTTAGGGATGAAGAAGGAAATCTAGTAGTAGAGTCTCAGTCGGAACTGAAAATCTCGAAAGATCACTTTTGGAGACTGTTAAACAGCAGTGATGACCAAAACTTCGCTGTCAGGCAGAATGCTCCATTCGACCCGGATGATGACGATCAACTATTCCAACCACCCGACGAAAGTGAGGTGACGATTGCAATATCCTAGCTCGAATCCAACCCAACAAAGCTGCTGGATTCGATGGTCTAACTGCTGAGCTATTAAAAGCAGCTGGCTATGATTTGGTACGGAGCATACAACAACTCATCTGCAAAATACTCACACTGTGGCAGATTTTGAAGGAATTACAGATCTATACCTCTTTACCGATTTAAAGTTGCATATAATAGCATATACAGAGACGATCTATCAGAGCTATGTCAAGTTTCCTCACCCCTACTAAAGTCATCCATATCTAAGATGACAATGGAGAATGCACGCTGCTTCGTCAAATTCGGTAAAAATAGGTCCAAGCCGTTTGATGTCAAAAGCAGTCTAAGGCAAAGCGATGGGCCATCCTGCAACTATTTCAACATCTTACTTGAAAGGATTATACAGAACTCGCAAGCTAACACCAGAGGTATGTATATAATTTGTCAACTGCTTGCATACGCCGATGAGACTGACATTATCGGAAGAACGCAAAGCAGCAGAGACGGGTATGCAGAGTTTATACTGTCACCAAGAAAGGACACACAACATCGGCTTAACAGACAAAACATCATCATAGACAACTATACCTTCGAGGTGGTTAATGATTTTTTCTACCTAGGCATTGCGGTTAACTCTGAAAAGGACACTAGTGTTGAGATCAAACGAAGAATAATTCTTACAAACTGTTGTCAGGTAAAGCCTGAGAACGACTTAAGAGACACTATATATTTTTATTTTTTTAATCGACTGGAATGAATCAACTTCTGATGACATATACTACTGATTTTGTTGGTCCCTTGAAGTCTATTATAAGTGGACTGTACTACAATCATTAGACCTACAGAAAAAGGAAGCGCACTCTTCAATGCCCAGCGTTAGTTTGTCCAGTAATTGCGATAGTAGTCTATTTCAAATTGAGTATCTGTTTGTTATCTATTGAAACTCGAATATTTCACTGGAGTTTTGGAATTTGTATCATCGATCAAAGGTCGACTGTTGTTCTTCAAAGACTTTCCCCACCATCTAAACGGAAACTAGATACAATAATTTGAAAAACATTTTCGCCACAATCAGTTCTTGTTATGAGTATCTTCTGCACTGATAACTTGCATTTGTTTCGCACGTTGCCAAATTTATATAAGGTGACCTATATAATTGTCATCAGAGGAGTATATCTATAGCACACATAGAATAACAAATTGAAGTAACCAGTTCTTATGCTCAATTAAAATGTTTTATTAAATACCAGCCTATAAATTGCAAGTCACGGCGTTCAATTCTTCACTAATTTCCGATAATCCTGCCATTAAATCAGCCATAGTCACATTGTACAATATTGCATTAAATGTATCAATGATGTAACCCGAAATGAGTTCATTTAAGAATTCACGATTTGTTTTCAACCAAATCATGGCTGTATCGTGAACATACTTATTGAAGTAATCATTCAAAGCCACACTCCATTGGGTGTCCAAAACGTGTGAGACTACATCCCCGACATCCACGTAGTAATCCACATCAGAGAAGAGAATTCCACCAACTGCATTGGTACCCATAGTGATGCCTCCATTGGCACGTAAGTCCAGAACTTGTAAATTCATCAAGCCTTGAAGATTTACAACGAACTTGTAACCCGCTAAGTCAGCATTCACATACAAGTTGTACTCGCCCAGCAGTTGAACGTCCTTGTAGATAACATCAAATGTTGTCCGATTGCTGGTAACATTGTCAACGGTACTCAACTCGATAATGATAAAATCTTTCAAGCCGCTCAAAACCATATTTGAAATGTTGCCATTTAAACTAGAAAGATAGTAGTTGCATCATATACAATATGTAAAAAGTCTGAGATTTAAGAAGCCTACACCAAGAGTTCCTTATTAATGTCCAATGAAATAATGGGCAACCGGAAAGGTTCCATCACAGGAAGATTCAATGCCGCATCACCACATGGCATGGCGTGCCTGAATGCGGCAACAAAATCGCTTAAAGCCTGAGCCATGTCCGGTGAGGAGCTAGTAGTGGACGCAGCAGCCACGTCTCGCTCTGAAAAGAAAGTGTTGATGATTAATCTTAGTATCGATTAAAGTCTATAAATTTGACTTACTTTGTGGAGCGCAATCGATTGTAGCAATGCCTAAAGCGGCCACCAATAAGAGCACCAATATAGGCTTCATTTTCAATTAGCTTCTGAATGTACCTTCCCATTAGTTTCAACTTATATAGCCAAATGGTTTCTCATATCTCAATGACGAAATGCAGTTATCAACGCCCGAGTTGACGGATCGGAGGGGATTTATAGAAAAAATAATTTAAACTTTTTTGACAGTCTTCCATCAGCGGAATTATCAGTTTTAGCGGAGAGTTTATTTTTGTAGTCAAATGTTTTGATCGTTTTTTAAGCAACTTTTAACTAATATTATCCAGACTTTGAAGAGAAAATTCAAATAAAAACTGAACACATCAATCAAAAAGTAAACGCCTACAAGCAATATAGAGGGACTCCACGCCGATTAGGTTATTGGGCACCGCAAGACGTAGATACTTCCATAATATAGACAGATTAGCTATGAGTCATTTGTTGTTTTGTGTGATCACAAGATTCTTAGAACATTTGATTTGATATTAGTCACTGCTTAATTTTAAGGGACTTCAAACCTTCCCAAGGTGGGGGAACTTGTGACTGCTGCGATAAAATCTAAAGCTGTGCGATCACGAAACTTATTTCTGCAGAAGTGCTAGATTGGTCAAAGTAGAGTAATTAGCCGCAACCAATTACCCTGCAACAAAAACATCCACTTGAAACAGAGATGGTAGCGGAGAAGCTTTTTTTTTATATTTATAATTTGCGCGCGCCAAAATGGGATATGAATACCATTAAATTATTTCAGGACACGGGCGTTTGTAGAAATTGAGAGAGAGAGAGAGAGAAAGAAAGATTGGTGTAGTGGGTTTGAAACTTAGGTGGTATTAAGTTTCAGGAAACTCCAAGGGTGGCGTCCAGATAACTGGGGAGCTTGTTTGTTTTGCTTTTTGTCGTTGCTCATGATTCACAGTATTTTTTTCCCTCCACCTGATGTCATCATCACGATCAAGTTGCATTTAAGCCATATGACCACTCTACTGCCAGTGTTATGCCTTCGCAGTAGAGTTGACTAAGCTTTCGCAATTGATCGACTTTTTTATTTATTTCAGACGAAATAAATAAATAGATGATTGTTTAGATCAGGATTTGAACCGTGAACCAAGAGCGTGACAAGCGTTGATGTTACCACTACACCATGGCCACCCCAGTTGTTTATGAACTTGAAAGAAAAAAAGCTTTATGGATCACGAAATTATTCAGTGTAGTCATGCCCTGGTGTTTTTGTGGAGGATGATACGTGTTTAGAGCTACCTATGCTCCTCATCACTGAAGGGGAGATGAAGAAAAACACCACGTAATCTTACATTAAATTAGATGCATAAAGCCTTATGCCTGCTTTAAAAAGCCAGGAGAGAATCTGATGTTTCCAGAGTCTTAAGGTGTCTAAGAAGCATCATATGCAGGTTATGGCAATGGCAATGTCTATCAGGGAACCCAAACGAGCAACATTCAAATCAAGGTAGACCAACAATTGTTGAGCAATTGCAGTTACGCCTGCCGACTCGTGGAAGCATTTCTGTTAGCGACCTGACATAATACACGAAGCCAACTACCACTATCGGCGCGAGTTAAAGATTATTTAACTCTTAAAAATAAAAAATATCTTCGTTCCACTGATGCGGTTTATTGTCAATTGAAATTAAGACTGCCTGATTATTTTGTCTATTCGTCTATTTATATTAGACGGTAAACAAATTTATGCCAGAGCAAAAGCCGTTACTAGCTGGTGATAGCAAGCTGCCGCTGTTTGTTGTAAGTAGGTCATCTACTAGGCGTTGCATTGGTTGGCCCGTTGTTTGCACTTGGACTTGTTGTTGATGCTGAAAATGTTCGTCCGTTATCATGGTTGTGTTGTCACTGCAGATGTTGGCCCGTTTCTTGCACTAACGCTCGTTCGTCCGTAAGTAGGTCATCTAATAGGTTTTGCATTTGTTGGACCGTTGCTTGCACTTAGATTTGTTGTTGATGGTTACAAATGTGACTCCGTTGTTTGCACTAGATGACTTCTGTTATTGATGTTGCAGGATGGATGGTTATGGGTGGTTACTATGGGTATGTAACTCCTCCCCTCTTAGTATGGACCAACAAATTTGTAAAGGTTTGTGTCCATGATTAGTGTTGCTGCTGCTAAATTGTTATGAACGAGGCTTATCCACATTTAAGGCTTATTAAATCATCAGTGGGTAAGGGATGGGATAAAATATATTTTTGTTTTTTTTTTGAAAAAATGAAAATCAGTTTTTTATGTTAATTTTGGCTAGATATTGAAATTTATAATATAGTGTGTCTAAAGAAGAAAAAAAAAGGCAATTCGAAAACAAAATAGAGTTAGAGTAGTTTGATTATTTTCGCATTTATTTATTTCTAACATTTAATTTCTTTTGTTTTAAACTAAAAAAGAAAAAAATGAATGTGTTTAATCGGTAAATTTGCGTTGTTTCTGTACTTTTTGTTTGTGTACCTTTCTTTTGTTTGTTTCCAAAGTAATTTTATTATTCTTAACTACTATATGGTCGTTAATCTAGGAGCTAATTTGTTACGTCTGTCGTCTGATTCATATATTTTTCTGTTAGCTAAAAATTCAGGTGGGTCTTTGCGGCTATCATTGAGTTTATTAATAATCTTTTCTTTAGTATTAAGATTTCGGTCATAACTTAATTTTGCTAAGGTATTGTAGTCATTAATATGTTTATTAAGGTATTCCTGTTCTGTTTTAGCAGTTTTATTAAGGGAAAATAGATTTCTGTTTGTAATATGGCCATTAAGCAATTCAAAAGGGGTCAGTTTAGTTGCAGAGTGGATTGAATTGTTATAAGTTATCACAGCTTCGTCAACTACTTCGCCTATAGGTTTTTCTTTGTGTTGAGATTTGATAATGCGTATTAACTCCGTCAAGGTAGAATGGAATCTTTCAACAGGTGAATTGCCGTTGGAACTTTTTGCACAGATTGTATGTAGGTTTATACTGTACATATCTAAGAAATTTCTAAACAAGGTAGATATAAATTCACTTCCGTTATCGGTGATAATTTTTTGTGGGATTCCATGATGAGAGAAAAAGTGTTTTAAAGATTTTATTAAATTAATACTATTTCTAGCAGTTAGTAAATAAACACTTGAAAATCTGCTAAATTTATCAATTATCGTTAGAAAATGTTCTTTGTGAATGGAGTATATATCCATATGAAGGATTTCCAAAGGTTTTATTGGTGTTTCAGTGATTTCGTATTTTAAGCGCTCTCTCTTTCTATCATATTTATATTTATGGCATATGTCACAATTATTTATAATTTGTGTAATCAGACGCTTCATATTAGGGAAAAAGTACTCTCTTTTAAGATGTTCTAAGCATTCATTTATACCTCTGTGGATTGACTTTGTATGATAATCCCGAACTAATTTATCCTGCTCATCAGTATCGGTCATGTCTTTTAAAATTATGTTACATCTTACTATTCGTAGGCGGCTATTACTGAAATATTTAGAGTACACTGATTGAATGATTTTGAAAGTTTTATCATCTGTTAGCACCGCTGTTAGTCGCTTAGAGGCCATATATTCTTTAAAAATCTTTATAATAAAGCTTTCTTCTCTAATTAGATTATAAGATATTGTAAATCTTTTCTTTCTTTTGAATAATATTTTAAATTGAACATCCATTCTAGTTTTGGTTTCTACCTGTTTGAGAATGATTTGGTTCGAAAACTCATTTATGGCACGTTCCGATATCGGAATGCCGTCATCGTTGTTTTCCGGTGCTGAATGGATGGTGAATAAATCTTGTTCGGCATCTACATTATTAAAAATGGATAAAAGGTCTAAGTTCTCGTTTTCGTCGGGAGATTTATTTTGATTGATTTCATTTGTATTTATTTCAACACGAGATAAAGCGTCAGCGTTGGAGTTTAGCGTCCCTTTTTTGTATGTAATATCATAATTATATTCCTCTAACTTGAGCCTCCAACGAAGTAATTTTGAATTTGGTTCCTTTAACGAAAACAGCCAGGTTAAGGGTTTATGGTCAGTTATGATATGAAATTTGCGACCAAAGAGGTAAGGACGAAAATATTTGGTACCCCAAACGATAGCTAAGAGTTCCTTTTCAATTGTACTATAGTTTTCCTCGGATTCTGATAAAGTCCGACTTGCATAGCAAATTGGTTTATCAGATCCAATGAGGCCTTGTGAGAGTATAGCACCTATAGCAAAATTACTGGCATCTGTAGTAAGATTGAATGGTTTTGAAAAGTCAGGGTATTGTAAAATGGGTTCGTTACATAACAAGGTTTTACATGTTTCGAAGCAATTGATATATTTGGAATTAAGATTTATGCTTTTTCCTTTTCGAAGGCACTCCGTTAGCGGTTTTGTCAATTTAGCAAAGTCTTTTATGAACTTTCGATAGTAACCGAGAAGTCCCATAAAAGATTTTATTTGTTTTTGGGTTTTTGGTAAAGGGTATTTTTCGATTGCGTTAATTTTTTCAGGATTGGGTTTAACTCCGTTACTAGTTACCAAATGACCCAAAAATGACACCTCTTTCTGTAAAAAAATTGACTTTCTCAACTGAATTTTTAGATTTGCTTCCTTAAGTTTTTCAAAAACTTTATTCAAACTCTCGATATGTTCTTGTAGGGATGTGGAGAACACTATGATGTCGTCCATATATACTAAGCAAATTTGGCCTTGGAGTTCTCGCAAAACATTGTCCATGACACGTTGAAACGTCGATGGAGCATTCTTAAGACCGAAAGGCATACGAAGAAACTCGTAGTGCCCGTTGTCAATAGAGAATGCTGTTTTCGGAATATCTTCGGCTTTGACTTCTATTTGATGGAAGCCAGAAGCTAAATCGAGTGTAGTAAAATATATGGATCTTCCCAACTTATCGAGAATTTCAGTAATGTTAGGTATCGGGTATTTGTCATCTATTGTTTTTTCGTTTAGTTTTCGGTAGTCTATAACCAACCGCCATTTCTCCTTCCCATTAACGTCTTTTTTCTTAGGCACTAACCATATTGGAGAAGACCAAGGTGAAAAGCTCGGACGAATGATATTCTGGTTAAGCATATCATTCACTTGGTTTCGAATTTCGTCTTTATGTACATATGGGTATCGATAAGATTTGGTATAAATTGGAATATTATCTTTACTGTTAATTTCATGTTTAATAGTATTTGAAAATGATAAATTTTGCCCATCTTCAAAGAAAATATCTCTGTACCTTTTGCATAATTTTAGTAAAGCATTTTTCTCGTCGGTATTTAGGGAATCTATTTGAAGTTGTTTAGATATATTGAAATTATCTAGGCTTTCTGTATTATTAATTGAAATGCTGTGAGTTTCAATAAAGGAATGGTGATCAAGAGATTGAGCTTCAATTGGCTGTTCAATTACGAAAGTCTTCATTGAATTCGAAGCATTGATAACCTCCACAAAAGAATACCAATTATGAGCTTTGTAAATTCCTTCAGGTATTATTAAGTTATTTTGTATAGCAGTTGGTTTAATAAATATATTTCCGTATTCGATATCTACTGGTACATAGCATACTATTTTGCATAAACCAGGGGCGGTATATTTTCTAGATATAAGGTTAGGCTTATAACTAATGGGTATTTTGGCATTTTCGGATTCTAATACGGAATTTTTGAGATCTATTTTTATTCCAAGACTTTTCATCATTTCCGTACCAATCAAACCATCAAAGTAATTATGAAATTTGAAAATTAGAAAAGATATTAATTTATTTGTATTGAATTCTCTTAATCCGTTAATATCTATCTTCTTAGTTAACAATTGTTTATTAAAAATTGTTTTAACTTCAACCGGCTTTATTATTTGAATATCTTTTTCTTCAAAGATTCCTGGATTAATAAAAGATTTATTACTCCCAGTATCTATTAGAAACTTAAGGTTTTTGTTATTAATACTTTGAATATTTATATACGGTAATATATATGAATTATGATTATTTATTTCTAAATAACCGATTGTGTTTCCGAGGCTCGTAATTGAAAATTTGCATCGTCAACTTCGCTCTGAAGTTGACTTTGAGGGTCATTTTTATTTATTTTTGGAATATGATTATGCGGCATATAATCATAATGAATAGATGGACCTTGTTGATTGTCTGCCAAATAATTATTGTTAGCTTCGCTATAATTTTGGATATAAGGTTGTCGAACTTTAGCATTTGAACCAAAATTACTATGAGTTTCGTAATAATTTTGATCCTGATATCTGGGAACTTGATTAATAGAACAAATACTTTCCATATGATGACATTGATTCTGTGAGTTACTGTTTTGCCCTTTAAAATTATTGGAATTTCTACTTGTATTTGCACTGATAGTATCCATAGGTTCTGGAGGGTGAAAGCCGTTAAATCTAGGATTTAAATTATTTCTGAGTGGCTGCGAAAAGTTTTGGGGAATATTGTTCATTGGTCTGATTGACCGGTTTTGTGAAATTTGAGGAAAACTATTGTAAGGTCTATTAAATTGCTGATGAGGAAATCTGAATGAAGGTCCTTGTGCAGAATTTGGATTTTGAAATGAGTTTTGATTTTTCCTATAGGATGGTAGGTGTTGTTGGTATTGAGGATTTTGAAAGTAATGGCAGTTTTGTTCCTGGAGGCAGAAATTGAATGCCTCAGCTAATTTGCTGGGCTTCATTGACCTAATTGTGGATCCTAGCGGTTCTTTTAGTCCAGACAAAAATGCATTAAGGCACATTTCCTGGTAAAGCGATTGTTTAGCTATTATAACATTATCATTATTTTCGTGCACTTTTATGTGATTTGTCATAAGAGAAAATATATCTATTATTTTGGAATAGAAATGTTCTACCGTCATTTGGTCCTGTCGAAGATGATGTAAGTCGCGAATGAGGCTGGTCTCATTACGTTTATCGGAATAATGTACAATTAAATTATTTTTTATTTGTTGCCAGTCAATGGGAGTACCATACATGTTAAGTACTTCATTGGCTGGTCCTACTACTTTATTTCTAATTGCTCGAACTATTATTCGCTCATACGTACTACCGACAATCTGTGGCATGAGAATTAATATTTCCTCTACATTACTTACAAAATCAAACAAAGAACGAGGATTTCCTTCAAAATTTGGAAGGTCTTTTACAGCATCAGGAATCCTGAGGCTGTTAAAGACACCTACAGCAAACGCTTCGTGATTCATTTCCTCTTCGTCACTGGACTTGTCTTTAGAAGCACCCTTTGACACTTTACTTAATGAATGCCAACTTTTGTTATTAAGAAAACTGACTTTTATTTTACGGTTTTTTTTTGTTTTGGGTTTTGGGGACATAGGAGAACACTGATAATTTAAGAACCAAAAATATGGACTTACCCCGTTAAACAATTAGCTTGTTAGTTGTTGGCTTCCGTTCCGATGATTCTCAGCTTCTTCTATGTTCCTTTTCTTTCCATTCTTTTTGTGAAGAGAAGAAAAAAAATTCGGGAACAACAGCAAAAAGTTTTATTTTACACTGTTCGTGATTATTAACACGGTTTTTTTTTTATTTTTTTATTATTTTTTTTTAGCACTATTTTGTTCTTATTTATTCTGTTCTTGGCATATATAAGTACCTATATATATTTATATACATATGTATGTTTATATATTTTCTTCTTTGTTTTTTTTTTCTTTGTACTGTTCGTGAACAGGTTTTTTTTTTTTTTTTTGCACTATTCTATTCTTAACACTATTTAACACTATTCTGCTTTGTAAAAAAAAAAATTTTTTTTAGGTTGTAGCGATGTTCCTTAACCAAAGGATTAAAATCCACCACTTCGATTTTCACTCGTAGTGTGTTATTAGTTTAGCGACTTTTGTAGCTACTGAATTTAATTTCACTACCGGATGCTTAACTTTTATCCTACCGACTGCGCCAGTTAAAGATTATTTAACTCTTAAAAATAAAAAATATCTTTGTTCCACTGATGCGGTTTATTGTCAATTGAAATTAAGACTGCCTGATTATTTTGTCTATTCGTCTATTTATATTAGACGGTAAACAAATTTATGCCAGAGCAAAAGCCGTTACTAGCTGGTGATAGCAAGCTGCCGCTGTTCGTTGTAAGTAGGTCATCTACTAGGCGTTGCATTGGTTGGCCCGTTGTTTGCACTTGGACTTGTTGTTGATGCTGAAAATGTTCGTCCGTTATCATGGTTGTGTTGTCACTGCAGATGTTGGCCCGTTTCTTGCACTAACGCTCGTTCGTCCGTAAGTAGGTCATTTAATAGGTTTTGCATTTGTTGGACCGTTGCTTGCACTTAGATTTGTTGTTGATGGTTACAAATGTGACTCCGTTGTTTGCACTAGATGACTTCTGTTATTGATGTTGCAGGATGGATGGTTATGGGTGGTTACTATGGGTATGTAACCCGCGCCGCCCTTTGAGATGTTCACTACTATGACGTGGACCTACGAATTTTTTTTTTTTTATTATTTAAAAAATTCATTAACATTTTACATCAGAATTATAAATAAACTTTTAAATTTAACAAAAAATCAGCAAGCTAAAATGGCAGGAAAGCACTCAAATGCTACAAACTATCTCACAAATTATCAAAATCTTACGGATACATTTAAGCTTGCTAGAAGTGCAAAAACTGTTAAAATCTGCCCATAGCCACGCCCACTTTTCACGGAATGTTCTTTTTCTCAATATTTTTGATAGAAACTGAAAAAAAATATTGTCTAGGCAAAAAAATTTGTAGACGTTGACTTTCTCTACATTTCTTGCGTCATGCTACAATACATTCCTCATTTAAGTACTTATCTAAATGAACCTGAACTTTACTATGTTTTCCAGATAGTAGAGTCCAATAGTGGTTCATACATCATCCTCTGTCGGTTATCCTACTTTAGGCATGATAGAATACAGGTGCACTAGGTATGGAGATACATAAAGGCCTCGGGATGAACTTTTTTTTTTTTTTTTTCCCCGAGGGTTGGTGAAAAATTTTCCATAGACACTATGAGGATAGCAAGCTTGCTTTCTCGCGAAGCTTCTAATTTCAGTTTCGATTGTCGGAATTCCGAGATCCCTGTGGATTTCATCGTTTCTAGTTACCACGTTGCGTGGACAATTTCTCTTAGCACTTTATTTTGAAAAGTTTGTAAAATATTGGCGTTTGTTTTCTTGGTACAGCCCCAAAGTTCTATACCGTAAGTCCATACCGGCTTTAGCACTTGTTTGTATAAAAGCAGTTTGTTCTCAGTACTGAGCTGGGAGTGTTTTCCGAGCAACCAGTTCATTTTTCTATATTTGATTTCGAGTTCTTTGCGTTTCATTTTCACGTGCGAATTCCATTTCAGTTTTACGTCGAGTGTCATATCAAGGTATTTGGCCTCGTTTGCAAAATGTATTCGGGCCAGGTTTAGAAAAATTTGCAAGACATTAGTTTTCTTATAAGTGAAATTCACGTGAACAGATTTAGATTCGTTGAGGGCGTTGAGGGCCAGTCCCTCGTCCATTCATTTACTTTATTCAGTGCGCTTTGCAGTTTCGTAGGCGTTTCTTCGGTTGTTTTACCTACGGCTAGGATAGCGGTGTCATCGGCAAACATAGCCAGGATAGTGCCATCTTCTTTCGGTATATCTCGAGTATATAACAGATAGAGAAGTGGCCCAAGAACGATTCCTTGCGGTACACCGACCGAAATTTCTTTTAGCTCCGAGTATTCATTTCCATATCTAATACGGAAGAGTGTATTCTCGAGATATGATTCTAGAATGTCGTATAGGCATACAGGGAGAACTTGTCGTAAGTTTTAATTCAAGCCATCATGCCACACCTTATCAATACGCTTGTGCATTTCTTTTTCTCTTCAAGTGCTTTCTCGATTACGTCAGTAATTCTATGCACCTGGACTATTTAGCAAAACTATCTCCCAGCTGATCTACACTTATCTGAACATGCTCGAAAATATTTTCTTTCAAATACTTGAATCCTTTCCTAATGTTAAACCATAGGGGGCCGCCATTAGTTAAGATAGATCAAATTAGAGTTAAGTAACCCTTTTAATTTCATAAAGGTCATCATTAAAGTACAAATACTGCTCAAGTTTTACACCTAAAAATATCACTCATGTCGAATTTCTTAACTGCACATTCCCGTTTTCTTAGATCGTTATTGGCTTTACTCAAGTCTGTCCTAAACAGTATAAACTCACATTTGCCAAAAATTAACTTTGATTTTTCAATCAGAACAGTACATTTTTAGCCGTTAAAATTTGGTTGTGGATCATTGATCCATGTGCATCATTGATCCATGGGAATAGAGCACAATATCATTGGCAAATACAATTGTTCCCTCCCTGTCCTTCAAGAAATCACTTAAGAAGATACTAAATAGAACCAGCGAATTCACTGTACAAAGCTGGGGACCATTTTTGACATGAAAAGTTCTAGCTGTCGCTTCAGCGCCATCCCTTACCACAAAATTTCTGTCAGATATCGTGTTTGATACAATTTTTATCAAATATTCTAGGAACTCATATCTGATTAGGGCGGTCAGAAAATGACCGAAGGATTCAATAGATATAGTAAGTGTTTACAGCAAGCTTCTTATTGAATATAAAACTTATGTCTCAGAGAACATTCTCGTTAGAGCCCGTATTAAATAGGGGCAGTTACTTTTCCTCTGGAACATCCGGTAAAATCTGTATATCTTGAACCCATGGTGACGTGATTTAAGTACGGTATCGAGCTCTTGATCCATTTCATTTCCCCGAAACTTATTGTCTTGTTTTTCTAATAGTCATGCTTTTTATTTTATACTGAAATCTAAATAGAAAAAAAAATAAAAAATACAAAATTGACCGACCAACACAAAACAGCAAATCGAACCGCTGATGAGCAATTTTTTTTTATATTTAACTCAAATCTCATATCGGCGATGGCGGTGTTATAGTTGGGGAGGACAATAGCAATACTCATCACATAATTATCATAAATAAAGCACTAGATCAAATGGTTACATGAACAAAATAATAACAATATCAAAGCAATGTATTATCACCGACAAAAAGAAAAGAATTGATGCGTCGACATTTGTTTTCCGATTTGTGAAACACTCAATGCCTCATTCCAAAGACAGCAAGTCGAAAACCCTTTACTCTGCCTTTAGGTATCAACATTCTAAAACTCATTTCAATTGATTTGCGGTTGTTATTCATTGTTGAACAAGTACTTTTCTTCAGGTTTCAGTGAGTTCATTTATTTAATGAGAAATCTTTCACCCGTTAATAGCATTAAATAAATTCGGTACTAAACCAACAAAATTTTAACAATTCCCAGAAAGGTTGGGCGCCAATTGAAAAATCAACAAAACTCTTCAGCACACTCTATAGCTGCGGGGGAAAGCTAACCTTCATTTGGAAAGACAGAATCATTATTTTGTTATCTACTTTAAAAGGAATTTCCATCTCATTTGAGAAGACCGCCTGGAAAATTAATTTTCATCCAGGATGCGCTGAAACGTAAATACTATTTAACCTACCTAACCTATCACTTCCTTTCTCTAACAAAACTATTCCATTTTGCCTCTGTTTGCGGGGGGAGGGGGAGAAAAAGGACGAAATCGGTACGCTGGCTCTTTCAATCTCCAAACTAATCTATTATCCTTAATCCCCGACTTAACAGCTCTATGAGTGAGGAAGAGCACAAAGAACAAGCTCTCTGCCAGTAGTGCCCATTGAAAATGCTAAACCGCTTCCGAGTGTACGTGTGTGTCTGCTGGATGCTGTTTGTTACCCGGTAACCGGAAGTGACAATTAATGTCTCATGACTTATTCAAATGTCAATTTGCGGATAATTGACTGCATTCGGATTCTAATGAATGGCGCAATTCTGCTGGCTGGCTTGGCCTACCCCACCACAACCTATTTTTGGTGTCGAAACACTAAAGCTACCACAAAATCCTTCTTTCGAACATCCGTTTGCATTGGGTTATGTGTTTGTGGTGTTTACTCTTTCATAAAGTGGCAAATGGAAATCCATTTTAAAATATTTACATTTTGGTTTCAGGGCGGCTTATCGGTGGGTGGGCTTTGTGTGTACATTTCAGCTGCCATAGTTTCCAGCTGAAATTGATTTTGAAGGCAAAAGTGATTGAATATTTCAGCGGGTGGGTGGGGTGTTAAACAAAATAAATTATATGTTACCGAAGGGATAATATAACCAAAGGATACAGGGAACTCTTTGTAGAGTTATATAATAAAGGGTTTGTCTCTAGAATACTTTAACAGTTTCATACACCAAGTTAGTTGAGGTCTCTTTTCAAATTCGACTACCTTATGTAGTCTTTCTTTACCCCATTGTTCCTCCGGAATGGAATGAAACCCTCTTTAAAGAGCTCGGCAGTTCACCCTTTTCGCGAATGAGAAGACATCTCTGTCAATTTTTAGTACGAAAGCTACTTTCGCCAGTGCTTTGGTATCTGTACGAGTGGAAAAAATTTGTACAGATAGTAACTGCTTTATACTTTGTTGCAAGATGGCCGGGTATATTTCATCAATACCAGCGACTTAAAGTCATCAAAGGATAACCGATGCAATACGTATACCAGCTATGCCATCAGTTTTGGAGATTTGGCCTGGTTCGAACCAATTGTAATCACATTACTTTGAAAATGAAAACTATCTCTTTCATCTCAGTGAAGGTATTATTAGATTTTGATTTGGCTCGATTGCCAAACCTGCTGGTTTAACCTAATGTTACGATCTTTCCACAAATATCTCAATGAGGTAGATATTCGGATTAATCTCTTCTTTTTTTTGCCTGACTTCGCCCACTGGTCATGCTACACTACGACCTATATAGAGATCTATTGTACCATTAGGTCATTTTAAATTTAGTATTGTTTCCACCTTCCTGATGAAATTGAGGAAAGCTCACATAGAGGCATCTTTTAAATTTTCACAGATGTACGCAGTTTTCTCAAAAAGTTGCCACATTATTTTGCACAGAGGTACACAGTCATATAATATATGTTCTGCGACTTCATCCGCCTCTAGACAGAGTCGGCATTCAGTTTCCTGAAATTCATCTTATTCAGATAATATCTGAGTCAGCAGTGGGAGAAGACAAAACCCATCCTCCTTCTAATATCCTCCCTGCTATATTTCAGCATGTACATATTTAATTTTAACAATTTAGGGTCGAATGTCTCTCTAACCTGTCTGAGTATTTATCATTATAGCAGCAAATAACCATTTTTGAGTTCCTCAGATATGAACCCAACGCCTTAAGCGCTGTTTGACTATCAGAGGAAATATGTATAGATGCGACCCTAACACCAGTATTCAGGTTGATGTGAGCACACACCTCTATGGCGTAGAGTTGGGTCTGAAAAACTCTTGGATGCATTCCTAATGGCTTTGAGATTTTGTAGTTGGGTTCAAAGACAGCACCTGCCCCAGAGTTCATTTTGGAACCATCAGTATACCAAAAAATTGTTTTAAGATCGATTTACCGACGCCCAGTTATAAAAGTTTCACGGTTTGAGATTTAGACTTGGACATAAGGGACAGAGCATATCTATCTCTAGGAGCTCTTTAAGAATGGCCACATGATCTCCTGGATTTTTTTGTCTGAGAAACGCTGCAGACAAAATGCGCTACGCATTGCTGCTTTCTTGATAGAGAGATGGCGGTCTTACTCCCTCGATTAAAACGATTCCAAGGACTTGATTGCTGCTTGGCTGCCTAAAAATATTCGGATATCTATTGCTGCCGTCATATTTCGTTAGCCAGGATAAGACATATGTGCTGCAGAGGGTGTCATGCGGAGGGATCTGCTTATACTCAAATAAGCTGATTATTGGACTTTGCTTAGTTTTTTATGGTTTTTGGCCTTTGCTAAGGCAGTCCACCAGACAACCTCCCAATATGTGAAGATCGGTCCAACGACCGAGATGTAAAGCCAGTGAGATATTCTGAGTTTTAAACCCTATTTGTTCCCAATTGTTTTTTTGCAAGAGAAATGGATTACCATGGCTCTATTTACTCAGTGCCGTTCAAAAAATGTTGGTCAAACTTTTTTTTTTCGAATTTTGTCAAATTTGTTGCAATAACTACACATTTTTTAAAGAGGATTTGTTTTCTTATGCGGTTTCAATCGTTTCATGATACATTTAGAGTGTTAAAATTATTCACACGCGGTCACGGGAGCAAAAAGTTTTTAGACCGAAAAATGGGTTTTTTAGGTACCTGCCTCATTTTTAGGGATTAAAGAAAAATGCTGTATTGGGCAGTGTTTTTGTTTTCTTATTGCTTCTCAGAAACATTCTTTATCTAATTAGTACTTTGTTGGACCTCCTCTTGCTTTTATTACAGTTGCACATCGGCGAGACATTGACTCAGATAGGTTTTCCATGTGGAAGCAGGTATGGTGTTCCAGGTCCGGATAAGTAAATTTTTAGGTTTTCAATTGACTCTGGACACTTCTTCGCAATCTTAAGTTTTATTATTGACCAGATATTCTCAATTGGATTGAGATGTGGACTATAGGGAGACCAACTTAAAACTTCGACATTATTTTCTTCGAAGTACTTTTTAACCTAAGAAATAAAAGAAAATCGAATATTATTTTTAGTCATAAAAGTTCTAGCTTGTTTAAAAGCTTGATATTAGTCTTTCATTTAAAAAAAAAAAAAAAACAAGTTCATACTTACAATTTTGGCTGCATGGCAAGGAGCATTGTCCTGTGGAAAAATGAATCTGCAAGTGTCACCAAAAAGCTCCAGCGCAGAGGGCTCTAATACATTTTCCAGAACCCGTAACTAAACTTCTGCAGTGACTTTCGATTCTAGGAAGACCATTCTACCTTTTTCATCTCCAGAGAAGCATTCCCAGACCATCACACCTTCAGTTTTGGGGGGCATCCGTAAGATGCATTCAGAGCTCAGTCTGCCGACGGCTGTACAGCACCAAAAAACGATCTTACACTGGGGTCGTCCTTTTTAGCCTCCCTGAGCCTTTTTCCCGGTCCCGGTCTCACGATTTTTTTTTAAATTCCATGCCACAGTTTGTTGAGCAACATTTAATCTTCTAGAAATTTCACGTGTTGTAAAATTGAGACGTGACAGACACAAAATATTAGCTTTGCACTCTGAACTGATTTTCCCCATTTTTTTTCACTAAATTACTTCGGTTCGTTTCGGACTGCTATTATGAGCTAAATGCACCTCTTATTTATAATAAGCACTATTTGAACGATATTTTGCTACCTAGTGCAAAAAAAACCCCGTAGCTCTCATAAATTCAAAGAAGAAAGGGTAATAAAATGTTTGACCAACATTTTTTGAACGGCACTGTATATTAGGTTAGGTTAGGTTGACAAGACTCGACTCATCCCGCTTTGGTCCTTGTGGATGCATTGTGATGCCCAATGGGTGTTTGGTCCCAGTTCCTGTACCGGGCTACTACCTTACTACTCTTTGGTGGTTTGAGTAACCATCGTCACGTTTTTAGAAACCTATAAAGATTGTACAGTGGAACATCAGATAGTTCTTATATGTCCTGGAAGGAATGTTTTCCTAATTTATTGTTTCTCAAGTAACATAGGTTGGGCAGTGGCAGAGGAAGTAAGGTGTATCCTCGTGAGCCTCTTCTTCACTGCAACCTCTAACTATATTGTAATCGTTGAGTTTAAGTTTCATTTCCACTTTGCGTCGAGTATCATTTCGAGGTATTTAGCCTCATTTGCGAACGAAATGCCAACAGATTTGGTTTCGTTGAGGGCTATTCGCCAGACATTTGTCCATTCATTTACATTATTCAGAGCGCTTTGCAGTTTTATAGATGTCTCTTCGATTGTTTTACCTATTGCTAGAATAGCAGTGTCACCTGCAAATGTTTTATAGCTAAAACGGTGCCTTCTTTCTGTATCATATATCGCGAGTATATAGAAGATACAGAAGCGGCCCAAGAACGCTGCCTTGCGGTAGGCCAGCTAAAATTACTCCGAATTAGGAGTATTCGTTTCCGTGTCTGACGCTGAAGATCTTATTCCCTAGATATGTTGTCAGTATGTTATATAGGTGTTCAGGCAGTACCGTAATTTGTCGTAATTTGAACTTCAAGCCTTCATGCAACGCCTAGGCGAAAAGAATTTAGCTTATACGACTTCTTGTCACTTGGTGGTTTTCCTGATTTTAGTATCATTATGACTTTCGCAACTTTTCATTGACTCCGGACGTATTCCAATTTAAGCACAGCGTTTAATTAATTAATAATAATAACAAGGCAACATTTTCAGAACTTCTCCGGTTATTAAGCCGTAACCTGAAGCTTTCTTAAGTCTTAATATCTGCACTTGTTATTCTGTAATTGTCAGATGTTACTTTCAAAGCATTAATATTATGAATAAGCCCTTGGCCATCGAACAGCTTAAAAGTCTTTGCTTCCCTTCGCCCATTCGTCATGAACTCTTTTGGCTTTTTGTAATCATTTCTTCGTCCTTCCTTTGAGTAGGTATTCTCTTATTAGTGAACAGAAATGATATGCAATACTTTTCACGTTAACCTTGTAAAATGGGACAATACCATGATCTATAAATTTCTAAAAGGGGCCATAATCTCTTAACAGAAAGGCCACGGGAATGTGCTTGGTGGCTTTTTGGCACGGACTAAGCCGAGCGGATCTTCTAATAATGGCTAAATATGTTTATTCAATTTTTATTCGGTTGGGTATACATAATCCAAAACGGTTTAAAGCCGTTTGCCAAAGACAAGCAACCTAATTTCACATTTAATTCATTTAAAAATTTTAAAAATCCTCCTCCATAATTCTTTTTCGGTAAGCTAAGATTGTTTCGCAATATGATTTAAGAGCTATCATCTTCAGTTAACAAGGTGACTTTTCCAAAGTAATACTTCCTAATATCACACTCTGTGCGATATAAAATTTAACGGTAGTAACTCTCCCCTTGCTTGAAAGAGTTCAGATATCTTTATCTTTCCTCAATATATCGTTACCGAATGCGTGTATCTAAATGCAACAGGAAGTCATAAAGTTAACACTTCCAACAGCTTCGCGTATTTCAATCCAATTCCAAATGATACTCGTAATTCTCCGCCAAGTTTAACATATCTTTACACCAAAGACTTGGTGTATTTATTCTTCTTCCATCCTGTGCTGAGAATATAGTCAATGTTCAGTTTGAGTGTTTGTAGGAACAGAGGGGCCAGACCTGTTTCAATCAAGAGCATGTAGTTAGGTGCCGTTGTAGGCAATCGGAATGATCTTCATAGATAGAATCTCTGTAACTTTTCTTCTGTATCCTAGCACTTATGCTCCCATGCTTGTGTCCCTTAGAAGAATTGGCTTCGAAACTGCTTCGAATATTCGAAAATTTATGACTGGAACACTGCGGTTTTAAAAGCAGTTTCTCCATGTTGAGCTAATTGCACTTCTGGATTGCCGAAGTTTTTCAGCCAAATGCGGTGCCGTATTTAGGCTGCTAAAAATTATAACTCCAAGATATTTGTATTCTTTTACTACTTCAATATGTCCACTTGGATTTGTTCAGGTTTATTTATAAACTCAATAATCGTAAATTCTGTTAATCAACAGTTGCAGGGTCTTTGGTTCTATATCATCAGCATATAGGAGAGCCTTAATAAGGGTGGCCGCATACATAATTCCCCCTGGAAGGTAACCAATGATGTCTTCTACATAAAGGGCAATTAATGTCGGGCTGGCGTTGCCGCCTTGTCCAACCCCTACCCCTGAGCCTGAATAAGAGTGGCCGCATACAGAATTCCCCCTGGAAGGTAACCAATGATATCTTCAAAATAAAGGGCAAATAGTATCGGGCTGGCGTTGCATCCTTGTCCATTCCATTCCTTGACCATTCGGAAAATCTATCTCCATTCCATACTGCTGTTTTTCTACCGTTGTCCAAATTTTCTAGGATCCTTCCAATTTTATGGGACTTTCAGTAGTGATAGAGCTTGTGGAATAATTTGTGTCGGTCTATGGTACGAGGGTGGGTCAATAAGACCCTGAAAATTAACTCAAATTGTGTCGTCACCTTAAATTTAATTTTTTTTTTGTCAAGAATCATCTTTCAAAAGAACGCACCCAAATTTTTAGACAGATCTGTCAAATAGTTTTGTTGTGGCAGCCTACTAGCATTTTCGCTAAAATGGAAAAACGTGAATTTCGAGTGCTCATTAAACACTATTTTTTGCGAGAAAAAACTATCACGCAAACCAAACAAAAGCTTGACAAATATTATAGGGACTCTTCACCATCGATTGGAACCATTCACCACTGGTTTACTCAATTTCGGTGCGGTCGTTGTGACGCCGAACGTTCTGGTCGCCCAATTCAGCTCACCACACCAGAAATGGTCGACAAAATCCATGGTTTGATAATGGACGATCGGCGAGTGAAAGTGCGCGAGCGTGAAAAGGCTACAGGCTTATTACATGGCTCAGTGATTTCGATTTTACATAAATATTTGGACATGAAAAAGCTTTCCGCAAGATGGGTGCCGCGTTTGCTCACAATCGACAACAAACGCATTCGCTTGACAACTTCAAAGGTGTGTTTGGCGATGTTCCAGAAAAATTCGGCTGCGTTTTTACGCCGTTTCGTAACCGTGAATGAAACCTGGATTCACCACAACACACCAGAAACCAAGGAACAGTCAAAACAATGGACTTCTCCTGGTGAATCGAAGCCGAAGAAGGCCAAGGCGGGTTTGTCAGCAAACAAGGTCATGGCGACCATTTTTTGGGATGTGCGCGGTATTATTCACATCGATTCCCTTGAAAAGGGGAAAAGCAAAAACGGCCGCATTTGGTGAAGAAAAAAGTTCTTTTTCACCCGGACAACGCACCAGCGCACAAGTCCGCAGTCGCAATGGCAAAATTGCATGAGTTAGGCTACAAACTCCTCCCTCATCCAGCATATTCCCTAGATTTAGCCCCCTGCGACCATTTCTTGTTTCCAAACATGAAGAAATGGCTCGGAGATAAGAGATTTGGGTCGAATGAGGGGCTCGAGAAATCGTATTATTTGGAGGACATCAACAAATTGGAGAAACGTTGGATGAAGTGTATAGAGCTAAAAGGAGACGGAGGAGAGTTGAAAAATAAAATGATTTTATAGGAAATGATTTTCAGGGACTTATTGACCCACCCTCGTATCAAGGCTGCTCTGATGTCGATAAAAAAAGCACATAGCTTTTGTTTCCGTTCTATGAACTTCTCTGCTATATTACGTAACACAAATATATGGTCTACCGTTGAATATCCAACCCGAAATCCTGCTTGGAATTCTCCTAGATGTGCGTTTCTTGAATGCAGTGCATTAAACGACTTTGTAGAACGCTTGTAAAGATTTTAGCAGAAGCATTCAATAGCGATATTCAACGACAAATTGACAGGATTTGAGGAGTCACATTTCTTAAAAATAACAAATACTATGGCTTGTTTGAAGCTTTCCGGTACGTTACCAGATTCAAATATATTGTTATGAACAAATGTTAAAGTAGCTAAAAATTCATTTGAGCGGGCGCATTATAATCTTTGAATTGAATAGAGGCTTCCTTTACTTCTTCGTTTAAAATTGGAGTATCTAATGTGTCATTGAAATAAAGTGGCTTCGCGTATTGAATAGGTCTTACATTAGTTGAGTTCAGAAGATTTTCAAAGTGGCTTTTTAGGAATTCAACAGTGAACTGGTTGTTGATTTTTAGGGAGATACCATTGAGTTTCCTCGCTGACTTCCAGAAAACTACTGAGTATTACGACTTTTCAGTTTACATAGATGGTTGTAGAGAGAGTTGGCTCTGTGGTATAGCTCTTTGAATAACTCGTCGTTAAATTTCATATTAGCCAAATAGCTCAATAAAGGAACACTAAAAAAAAAAAAAAAAAAAAAGGAAAAAGAGAGACGTTTCATTAAGAAATAACAACTCATACTTTCGAATTGAATCGTCTCTCGAAAACTTGTTCAATCGACATTTCATAGTTGTTTAAAATTTCTCGAATGGTTTGTTCAGCAATTTGCATTTATGATTCAAAACTTTTCTAATCAATCTTTTGTGAGCAATCCTGAAACTGAAATTCATCACATCCATAAAATATAAATTAATTTCTAACAACAGACAGCAATTATTTTTAGCACAACAAACAGAGCAACGAGTCCCAAAAGCCAAACTGCTGTGGTGCACATGGCAGTTTTGAAATAACATTAAGTTATTATACTGCAATTTAATTGTGGAACGCTTCGTTCCATCCAATTTCATTGTCATCGTTCGTTTGTTGTTTCCTCTATTCCTGTTGGGGTTAATCTTTCTCTTTCTCTCCCTGTCAGTTTTTGGGTGGGTCGAAGGACCTTTTAAAACCTCATCTCAGACTTTATCCTAGAATGTGCATGAAATTAAGTCCCCTGAGGAGTCATTTCTTGATTAAATTTACCTTCACAAAGACGTCACGCTTCTCCTCCTATCCGTTTGTCTCCTATCCTCAAACAATGTACTAAAGAACCCTTCTTGACGACCCGTCTCCAACCACCTGAAACATCATTTCCCTAATAGTAAGCAAATAAATTCAATGATACTACTCTGGTTGTTCGGCAAAAAACAAAAAAAAAAAACAGATAAGGATATTTCTTTTTCTGAAATTTCCACCCCCACAGCTTCTTTCTGTCTCCGGAGTAATGGAACAAACAGATAACCCAACTCAGTCAGAAGTAGTCCGCCCAGAAAAGGACTTTTAATTTCTTTGAAGTAAACGTCACATCTCTCGTCGCATCACCACAGGAGGTGTGTTAAGGAATGCAACAAAAAGTGAATCCTTCATTGTGTACACCTTTTGTTGATGTGGCTCTGCAGCAGATCCTTCTCCCATTGCATGTGGGCCCATTTATGTTCCGCAAAAGGATTATTAAATCACATAATCATATGTTGCTTCATTGTTGGGTGGACGCATTGAAAGAGAAATACGAGTAGACACGGGAAAAGTTTTATTAAAGTTTTCCATTTGTATGCGCGCTGAGGAGAAACCTCTCGAGGAACTTTTGTTCCACCAGTTTGGAGCGAGTTGAATGCGTTGCACTTCTTTTCGGTTAACCAAATTAGGGATATGAAGTTTTCGATTCAAAAGTGGTGATGTGTGATGTGATCTTTTGTTATTCCGTTTTGGCATTTTCTCTATTATGAATGGAAAAAGTTACTTCGGAATGTTTTGTTTTGGTTTGTTTTGTTTTAGTTGGGAAAAGTACGAATGAAGTTGTCCTTGTGCTTGTGTCATTGCCTGAACGAAAACAATGAAAGTCTTACGGTAATAAAATTCATAAATGCAACAGATTGTACTTTGCTGTTGCTTTCTGAGAGTTGATGTAATGAAATGCTAAGGGAATGAAGGCAGACACATTAATGATGACCAACAAGGATCTTAGAGAGGAGAATTCATAAAACGTTGATCTTAGAATGCCGAAAAATATGACGAACTGCAGAGGTGAAATGTTGCCTTATGGACCCTGGACACATTAATTTTCGAGGACGCACTAAGACTTTTTTTCAGTTACAGATACTAATTTTTTGTTTAATTAATAAGATAAGTACCCTTAATTTTAAGTTAGAATGAAAATTCAGAATCGTCATCTTGATCCCATATAAGTAAATCCCATTATATTTTTACGCAGCTGTCCGATAGATAAACTTGCGAACTTTGAAGATCGTATGACCATGTATGCCCTGCTCCCTGCAATAATTGCTTTTTACTTACTTATTTACTTATTATTGCGCAACAGTTCGGGGTGAACCAGGGCCTCAACCAGCAAACCTCTCCAGCCAGCACGATCCTTAGCCAGCTGCCTCCAGTTGCGTTCGCCGAGTTAGTTGAGGTTACCCTCCACTTACACACGCCATCCGAGATGAGGTAGTCCCCTTATGCGTAGTCCATCAGGGGTGAAGTAGAATATTATTTGAGCTGAAGCATTGGTGTTCATTCGCTCAACATGACCTAGCTATCTTAATCGTTATACAAGGATCTTTTTGACCAAGTTGGTGTCGCTGTGCAGCTCGTATTCGTGGTTAAATCTTCTCCTGCAGTGGCAGCTCGCTTTGTTCTACCGATGACAACAATGTCGTCTGCGTAACCAAGTGGTTGTGAAAAATAGTGCCTAATCTATTGACCTGGGAATTTGGCACTATTTCCTTCAATATCAGGTTGCATGACAATGCGTCGCCCTATCTCAAACCTCTAGTGGTATTAAGAATCTCGGTGGTATCTTTTCCTACCTTAATGGAGCAGCGAGCGTTTTCCATCGTCGTCCTACAAAAGCGAATGAGTTTTGCAGGTTTACCAAAAGTAAACATAGCCCAAAATAACTCAATCTATTCACACACTCATATGCCTTAGAATCGATAAATAGATGGTGAGTATCAATCCGGAACTCTTGGGTCTTCTCCAGGATCTGGTGTAAAGTGAAGATTTAGTCGATTGTCGACTTTTAAGGCCTAAAACCGCACTGGTAATTCCCAATCAGTTTGCCGACATATGGTTTCAGGCGCTTCAGCACTACACCAGATAAAATTTTATAGGAGACTTATTCCCCTGCAATTGACGCTCGTCGGGCCACATTTTGCAGATGAGTTGGTGCATGTACTCTACCGAGGCATCACCAGCAGCCTTAAATAGTACAGCTGCTAGACTATCTGGTCCTGCGGCATTGTATAATTTAAGCCTAACTAACTGTTCTGCTGTAACATATCTGTATCTCCTCGTTCTCACATTTCTCATGCTCCTTCTGCTCTAATCCTTTTTTACAGCGCCCGCCGCTTTATAAGCATGAATTTTATCTACTTTTGCCTGTGCACATTCAGTATCAAACCAGCGGTTTTTCGCAGGTAGAGGAGTGAAACCTAGCACCACAGTCGCCTCAGTCCTTATGGCATGCTGGCAGTGGTGCCACTGGTCTTCTGTGCTTGCTGTTGGTGCTGGAGAACTTATCGAAAGCTCTAGGGAAACTCGATCGGGAAAACTCTTGCGGTCGGTAGCGATTGCAACCTTTCAACGTTGAACTTCCCCACGGTGGTGATTCTTGTCTTGTCGCATCCGTACTTTTGCTGCAACAAGGTAATGGACCGAGTCGATGTTTACACCTCAGAATAATGTTCGAATATCGCAAGATGATTAATTTGTTTGGCGGTAGTTTGATCAGGTGACTTCCAAGTTGCCTTGTGAATGTTGTCGATGAGCCTGAATCCATTTCCGGAGATCGTGTCGTACAGGCTTCTTCCGGTGGTCCTGCTAATCATGCTCTCCTTTCCAGTCTTGGCGATGGAATCTCTGAAGACGATCTTAACGTCATATCTCGGGCATTGTGTTTATTTTCAAAGAGTTATTTAAATCGCTATTCATTTTTAAACATTGTAGGCGACTTAGAAAGAACTTCCCTGCCGGATTGAAATGGAACGAAAAGTTGTTCACCGTTTCAGTTAAGGATAAGAAAATGAAGAACTCTCTTAGAGAGTTTTCGTTCTCTACCAGATCCGATTAGCAGACCGTAATCCAACAAGCTCTAACCTCTCTTCGTTTCTTTTCCTTTTTGTAAGCCCTTTCCCCATTATGCTGCTCCACGTATGGGGTTGGCTATTGACGCGACCTAACAATTCGACAGCGTCCCGCTCGGTCCTGGATTATATCATAACTTTTTCATTTGTGCCATCCAAGCTACCTTTAAATGCTGCCTCTTCTTTAAATGTTCTTTGGGACTTCAACTGATAATGCCTTTCTTAACAGGCTTGCATGATCACCTTTGTTTGAAGCTTTTCAACGATTTTCTTGCCATTTCATCTATCCCTACGTCGTCGCAGTTTGCTTCTTGGTTTACAGTGAAACCCAAATATTTGAAATTTGAGCAAAGAACTATTCCGTCCAAGAGAATATCTTGTGCAGGCCTTAATGAATTAGAGAACAAACAAGTTAACAGGTCTGTCTATGAATGACTGATTCTGAATCCGTTTTCTTCCAAGACAACATTCAATTTATTGAGCGCATTTCGTCATCCTACCGCGACTCCATAAATAGGTTACGTTACTGACTATGAGTGAAACATTACTAAGAATAGGAGTACCTCCTAGACTACATAAGAAACCGAGCGCAACATCGAATTAAATGTTCCATTTAAAACACCCATTCAATTTGAAAACGAAGTCGATCGATTCATCAAAATTATACAGAGATCCGGGTGGAGTAACACTCACTGTCAAAAGAAAACCATAGCTAACTATAGCTACCCGGCATAGATTCTAGAATTGGTAAAGAGAAAGAAAAAAGAAAACAATCTCGTGCTCCTCAGCTCAAGACATACTTAAACCGTCGCGTCTGTACAAACTCACAGAATCGATAATAGAGTTTCAAAATCAAAAGATATCTAACTACTCGTATCTTAAAGAGTTAACCGCGGAAAAAGATACAAATTATTTGCTCTGGAAAGCCATGAAGGGCGTTAAAAAACCCAAAAAGCAAGCACCGCCAATAAAGAAAGCCAACGGAGAATGGGTAAAATGCAATAGAGAAAAGGCTGACATATTTGTCGCGGATTTAGAAGAAACTCTCAAACCATTCGACGCTCATCCTAACGCGAATATCAAGAATATCAGCTGTGCCACAAACACACAATACGTACCAAGACAATAGAAAGCCGCAAAAGTTATTGTGTTACTAAAACCAAGAAAAGCGCAACGACAAAAAGTCTAATAGACTAATTTTGCTGTTACCGACATTTCAAAGGTGTTCGACAATTTTTTTACTTCAACGACTGTAAATAGAACAAAAATGCCTAATACTGGATCACCAATTCGGTTTTAGAAGCAATCGTTCTACAACTACAATCGATCAAGTACATAGAATAACAGATGTAATTGAGAAGGCCTTGGAAGAAAAAATGGTCTACTCGAGTGTTTTCCTTGATGTCTCCCAATCCTTCCATTGGAACTCAAGATACGGCAGGTCTTTCCCGCAGTGTAATATTCTAAAATCCTATCTTGAAGATACTCGTAGATTCTTCCGGTTTAAGAAACAAATACTCTGACTTTAAATACATCGAAGCTGGGATACCGCAAGGGAGTGTACTTGGTCCGATTCTATACTTGTAATATATGTGACACATACCGCATTTGTAATAATATCTACATTTGCGGACGACACAACCATATTGGCAACAATCAATACGGTCGCGGAAAGAAGCGGGAAAGTTACAAAAAGCTGTAGATAAACTACATAATTAGACACAAATTTTACGCATCGTACTACGGAAGGCACACGTAATAAATAGAGAACAAATACAGAGTAATATACTGGTTGCTCGGTATCTACAACCAGTTGCTTTAGCAAGTGCTACTCGTAAAACTCGTGTGGACAACTATGGGGTTGTATCAAGAAAAATAATAGAAACCTTCTAAAAAAGTTTTCAATAGGGACATAACAATTTTGTATTTTAATACAAACGCACTCTTACATTTCTTTTTATGATCTGTCAATCCTAAAACGGTAGTCAAGGTTTACATTTTTATCATGGTGAAGTTCACGAAAGAGCAACATTTGCAAATTATTAAAAATTACTACCGAGAAATTCTGAGTCGGTGGTAGCAACTTTACGCAACTAGCACTTTCTCCAATTTCGGTTGTAATAATTGTCTTACCAAATAGGCTGTGCGTGCTATAGTGGATAAATTCGAGTCAACATATTCACTATTGAATGTTCTTGTGCCAGTGAGATAAGGCACCGGTCGAAGTACCGAAAATATCGCAGCCGTAAGTGTTTCAGTTAAAAATGAGTCAAATCAGTCGATTCCACGCCGTGCACTGGAATTGAGAATTTCTCAGTCCACATTATGATCTTGGCCAACACCCTTACAGGATGAAATTAACTCAAGAACCTCTTGATCATTTGAAGCGCCGAAACTTCTCCGGTTGGGGTCCGCAAAATTTTGAAGAAAATCCTGAATTTCATCGAAAAATCATCTTCAGCGATGAAGCTCATTTTTGGCTCAATGGCTTTGTCAATAAGCAAAATATGCATGATTGGACAGCAACAAACCCACATGTGTTTCAAGAGACTCCATTGCATCCACAAAAAGTGACCGTGTGGTGTGGATTTCATGCCTGAGGTGTGATTGGACCATATTTTTACGTCGATGAAAATGATCGCCATTTTACGGTAAATGGAGATCGCTATCGAGCCATGTTGGAAGACTATTTTTGGCCTGAATTGGATGGACTTTTATTCAGTGATATGTGGTTCCATTAAGATGGTTCCACATGCTACACAGCTGGTCAAACAATTAATCTATTGAAGGGGAAGTTCGGTAATCGTGTAATCTTGGGGTCCGGTCGAATGGCCAGCTCGCTCATGCGATTTAACGACAATGGATTTATTTTTATGGGGTTAAGTTAAATCGTTGGATTATGCCAACAAGTCAACAACGTTAGAGAATATCAGGAACAACGAAATTGCCAACGTTCCGCCCGATATGTGTGGAAGAGTGGTGGAAAATTAGCTCCAAAGAATCGATAGCTGCAAAAGTGGTCGCGGTGGTCATATGAACAAAGTCGAATTTCGTACTTAAATTTAACATATATACTACACTTAAAATAAATTTCAGTCTGATATATCAATTATTCTATGCTTTATTTAAATACAAAATTGTTATGTCCTTATTGAAAAACCCTGTACAAGCTACTGAAAATAAGATGCTAAGAGGAATTGTGAACACACCTTGGTGTATTCGAAATGTCGATATCTATGATACATAGATTTAAGTATAGCCTCCGTCGAAGATGAAATTCAAAATTTTGCACAAACGCATCAATGTCGACTCTGCGGTCATTGTAACAACTCTGTCCTTCAGATTTTCAAATAGTTCGTCGACTACGAAGGACAAAACCATCCGATTTAGCTCAGTAAACAGCAGTCTTACAAAACTAGCGTTACAGCAGGCATTTACGTTGGAATGTCACATGCAAAACGTGAAAAATAAGAAATGTAAACTATTAAATAAGTCTTACTTAGTTATGGTGCTAATTACGATTGAAGGAGCACTACTTAGGAAGTGTCTCATGGAAGATTTTTACCTTGTTGATATTATTTTTCAAAATGTGATCCAAAACCACTTTAAAGTAAAGCTGAGGACGCTACCATGGTGGATACTATAACTTCTCTAGCGGTAATATTTCCGACCAGGCACACGTCTTTCACCTGCACACCACCATGCAACTTCGTCTACGACTGTTGATCGATGTCCTCTAAAATTCTGTCTTTGAACTTTTCGCAAATGCAAAATGTTAGGTCATGGTGACCAAAGTTAGGTTCATTTTGCCCATAATGGCTTACTTTTGTAGCCTTGAAAGAAAAGCGCTGAGTTAGAACCACCCGGTTAGAGATATGAACCCCAGAAGGTCCCCCAGGTCGTCGAAGGAGCGACTGCAATCCTTTGTTGGCTAAGAAAGGACATTCGCAAAGCAGATGTCCAACAGTTTCTACATATTTCTTCTGCAGGTCCTGCAATAATCATAATAGCTACACTACCTGGAGACGCTTCGCACGAATGCCAATGGCACAGTTCAAAATATAAGTACCAGGGAAAACTCGCGCATCTCTTTGACTGTGTTTATCGGTCCAGCACAAATGAATTTATTCTTTTTATGGCAACATCATCGAGCACTAGCAGCAAAATCATGGCACTAGTGACTTTAAGTTGAAGATAATTTCTTCAAAATTTTTATGGAGAATTGAATCACCCTGTAATGGGTATCAGTAAATTTGGTTGGAAACCATTGTAACTACACGTTCTCTACACAGTTCTATCTGAAAATGATGTTATTCCATCTATTAAGCCTCAAGGCTGCAGTTTATTAACAAAGTTGCAAAATGCCCACAAATATCCAGAACTCTGTGTATTGAATCTGACAGGAAATCACTACCTCGATCTTATAAGACTATCTGGCAGCCTTGAATGGACCAATCCCAAATGAAGGATTAGCTGCAAACGAAACGGTCTTCAACATTGACAGACAGTATCTGGCGGGGATGGATATGATGTACAACAACAAAGCAACTACCCAGTTGAAACAGCAGCAAGAAACAAAATCTCTAGAGGCAAATATAGATGGTAAATGGTTCCGTTGGATGCAAATCACCACTTGTACACATCCCACAATGGAAACAGTAAGCAACAAACACTGACAGATTGAGCAATAGACAATAGCTTCGCTACCAAAACGGATATATCCCGTGAATTCTAATGCAAGACTTGTCCGATTGTCCTTCTAATGCATAAGCGAACAGGTGGACATGTATATGGCGGCTGTTTATCCTTGCTCGGAGCGATCTGCCGTATGACGTCAAATCAAATGGCATGGACAACAGCGAATGGTTGGAGGATACACCAAAGACAATGAAGACCATGGCGATGACGGCCATTGGTAATAATTGTGAGCTATATTGTGGATTCGCATTGCCTTATCTGCACGCAAATACACACGGGCATATTCCAACTGTTAATTTATTGTTCGCCAAACTCAATTAGAATTAGTTGGACAAATGAATTTCGGTGGCAACTGACACATTGTCCGGATTACTGCGACTGTGACAGCGTTTATTGTGTGCTGGGGAATAGCAGCAAGCAGTAGTGGTAGCCGGAAAGTTGAAATTTTGTAATCTTAGGGGTGACAACGAAGGTTGACATGCTGCATGCATGTTCTTCCAATGCGATCCTTTAAGGTATTTCACTATGTAGAACAAAGAGTCTATAGAGATCATTATTTTTGGCCATGTTTCCCTTTCCCTTTGTTCATTACTAGTTCAAATTAGACAACTGTATGGATATAAGCGACTTGGAAAATAGACACGAGGACGAGGAGATGTAGGTAAATCATTTTCCTGCTAATTACTTAAATGATTTTCGAATGGTAGGTACTACCAACATGTGGATGCTGTAATTGAAACGCGAATTTGGGCTTTAAATGTGTTTGTCAGAGACATAATGTATGTATTTGTTGGAGTGCATTTAGCGATTTACTAAACCTACTTGCGACTTTTGGAAAGTGCAGAACGTCTGCGTGGTTGAGTTCCATCAGTCTTACATCCTCTTGGAAGCTGGACACTGACTTATGAACTCTGAAAAGTGGCCACCACCAATCTAATCCACGTTATCAGTTTTTCAGCCTAACTCACAGGTACAATTCCTGTGGGCTGCGACTAAATATGTGCGAGTATCATTAGGTGAGCGCTACTGTTGTATGTTTAAGGAACTACTTCTCCACCATGTCTGTTCCAAAACACCTATGATTCAAGAAACTTGACACCGACCAACGATGTAAAATATGTTTTCTTTATGGTATTTTTGTTCACTCTTTAATTTTCAGCAGTAAAAGGAATAAAAGTAACTTAGTACTCACGGATGCTGCCTTTTAAGTAGTGATGGCTCATCCATAGTAGCACATGAGTACGTGAGCCCTTAACCTCATTTCAAAATATAACACATAAACATTTATTTTCTGGGCACTGGATTTTAAATATTTTTTACATTTGCTTCCAGACTAACATTATTGCATAATAGATATTTTAAGCGAATGTAACAAAATCGCAAAACATCCTTCCACTAATTGTCTGGAATGGCACGTGCTCATCGCATCTTATGATTAACATAGAATGCGTGTGTGTGTGAGCCTGCCAAGATATCTTTCCTTTTATATGGAAATGAATTGCGCACACTAAATTTGTGCCTAAAACAAAATCCTCATAATATACGTATTTCGCTTGAGCAATAGAAAATTCCTTAGTTTTTTAAGTTTGGCTACATACACAGGCATCGTGGCGTAGTGGTTAGTGTGTCGGATCACTACGCAAGAGGTTCCAAGTTCGAATCCCCGAAAACACCAACAAGTTTTTTCACGATCCCACCTCTCGCGAACGTCTGACAAACATCCGAGAGTATTGTTGTCACGAGAAAGCTTCTCAAAACAAATTGCCGGTTCGTAACAATTTCGAAATATTAGGCTTTGAAATTTCTACAAGTTGTAGGCCGAATTTTTCAGAACTGTCGGAAATTGGAGGTAGACAATCTTTCAAAATATCCGACTTTACCCAGAAGTTAATAGTTAAAATGCGAACAAACAAACTTTGGGTTGTACGAACAAAATGATGATGGGTGAAACTTTAGACATTGAAATTCTTCACAAGATGGATGCCCAATATTCCAAAATTTTTGAAAATTTAAGGTACAAAATCTTCCAAAATATCCGGCTTTATTCGAAAGTTAAAGAACAAATCCTTTTGAGGGCGAATATCTCGCAAACGATGAGTCCTGCGAACATAATTGTTACTATCTAAAATTTTAGGTCTTGAAATTTTCGAAACTGTCAAAAATTTAAGGTAGATAATCTTTCCAAATATCCGACTTTACCCGAATATCAAAAAAAAGTGATTCAGTACGAATATGTCGAAAGCGGCACTTCTTATTAGAAATATCATTTCGATCAGAATTGTAGGCTTCGAAATTCTTTACAAGATGCCAGATTTTTCAAAATTTTCGAAAACATTCAAAATATCAGACCCTGAAGTTATTGAATATCGTTTTTTAATGGGAATATCTCGAAAACGGCAAGCGTCCTATGAAAAACAATATTTTAATAATTTTCCAAAATTTAGTATTTCATCACAATTTCGAACAAAATCGATCACGAGGAATAGCCAGTTTTCAAAAACTAGCTAATAAGTAAAGTACCGTTGTACTCATATTTCGACAAAAATGTGGGAAGCCATTTAAAATCGTTGGAGTCATTTTCGAGAAAATATTTTTTTTCCAAATCTGTCATTTGCAAAATTCAATAATCCTCCCACATACGCGACTGATGCGATTGAAAAAAAAAACATTGCGTATGTTAAGACTATCCTAAGTCAATTGGAGCTTATAGGCATCTTCTGTTAAAATACGATGCGTGGAGCTGTAGGAAAGGTTCAATTGCTGGGAACGATGGGACAGGTTGTCACGAACCCTGTCATTAACTGTATTGAAGATACTTCCACGTGACCGACGCACTGGACTTTGTACATTGACCCGGTGCGATTGAATTTTTCCATTAATTTATTAACCGCGCCACGAGATGGACGGTTATGTATACCTACACAATGCGATTCGCGCATTGGTTATATTTTCCCATTTCGGAGACGGGTTTTAACAATTAAAATGCGTTGTTCTCTCGTATACCGCTCTATAATAATTACAAATGACAATGCTAAGTATTCCCAAATGTCAAATGTCAGCTGTTTATCTGTGACAGAGGCACAGTAGTGTCAGATTTAAATTATATCCCCCAATTGAATCACCCTTTATTTTTTAAAGCTCTGCTGCTTTCAGATTGATAGATAAGATATTTTTACACTTAAAATTACGTTATTAAACAAAGTTAATTAAATTATTAAACAAAGTTACTCAGCTATGGCAGCAATTCTCATGCTCAACCTGTTGAGAGCGTAAAGAGTTTTCAATACCTTGGAAGCAATATATCAGGCAAACCGAATCACAAAAGGGAAGTCTGCATTTGGAATATTGTCAAAAATATGGAGAAGCAATCTATCAGTTTAAACATCAAGCTAAGACTGTTTCGCTCCAATGTTAAGTCCGTGCTGTTATATGGGTGCAGCACGTGTAAAGTGGCCGCCATTATCACAAAAAAACTGTAATCGTTTGTGAATCGGTGCCTACGAAACATCCTAAGGATATTCAGGCCAACTGTATCTCTAACGAACAGCTACATCACAGAAAGAGTCAGGAACCTATAGGCACCATAATTCAACGGCATTAATGACTGTGGATCGGTCACGCCCGTCGAAAATGTGACAGTTTCATAGCGAAGAATGCAATGCACTGGAACCCTCTAACCCAAGAAGGTAGAATAGTAGGTCGACCGAGAAGTACATGACGGATCGTACTCGATGGCGCGTAGGCATAGTAAAGGCCCTAAGACCCGCAAGGGGATAAAGGATATAAGTAAGTATGTAACCCACTTAAAAATAATCATTAACTAGTAGTACTGTTAATTTTGGCGTTAGAAATTAAATTCCAATTTATCCTCAAATTGTGACCTTACAAACTCCAAATATGGAATTTTATATAAATCCGTCCAACCGTTTAGGCTGCAGTCGACCAGAAAGACAGAATTGAGAGACCCATTTACTTTAGTTTGATCCAAATCTCGAGATGGAATATTTTCAGGAAACCTGTATTTGAAAGAATATTACGATCCACACTTAAAGTTTTGATTTGTCCTCAAAATAGGATCAGGATTTTGAAAATTTTCGAAAATTCTTTAAAATCGTCCAAAATGTAGTGAGAACCTTTTTTTCGTAATATGAACATCCATACCCATGTGGTGCTGATTTTGGATACAATTTTCTTATGCAATAAATGATTTTTTCCACTCCAAAAGATAAAGATAAAGTTTACCTGGGCAACTTCGTTCTGAAACCTGCACTAATAACTATCCCCACTGTATGCATAAGAAACTCTCAATACTCGCCTTAAAAGATTTTATTTCTCAAAACGAAATTTATTTTCAACAATTAGATTTTGGAAATATATTTCGTTGGGGTTTTTTTATTATCGTTTAAACTCTACTAAGGATAATTGGCCAATTAGTGTCGCTCGTAAATTCTCATTTGCAGCGCTACCCTCGATTTATAAAAACACTTCCTTCCATGCAATGAAAGTCAATTTATATGAAAATAAACAAAATTTCCCTTCGCGCCAATTCAATTTACCACAAATATACACATGAGTATGAGAAAAAATGAAATTTTAAAAAACAACAGCCCAAACAAGCATGGAAAAAAAAAAACTTGAAAAACCAATTTACCCACTTTAACCCGGGCTAACAATCTTTCGAAACAAGGGGAACCCAAAGTCGAAAAAAAAATAAAAAATTATAAAATGAAAACCGATTTTCTTCGAAGAGCGTAACTCAAAGTGGTGGTGATGGGGTTGAAAATTTGCTTATTTGATAGGTGGAACCTAACTTATACCCTCGGGGATAAAATGAAATCAACAAAAATTGGTTATAAAAACATTTTTCTACTTCAGCCCCATCCCCCCGAGTGTGTACGTAAGCTAAATCAGGTAAAGCCGTAAATCCCTAACTCAAGCATATCCCTTTCTACTGTCGTCGATGATGGGTGAGAGTCTGTTATCTTAGGGCGGTTTTGCTAGGCGAAAATCTATTTCAAATATGATCACAGCACCCTTGGAATATGATTATGGATTTGTATTGATTGCGAGTGCAACCTCAGAAACCCTTCGTACCCTTAGTACAGCCATATTGCCGGGGGGTGGGATTGTGGTTGTGTACTAGTATGTGTGTGCATTATGCAAAGCAACTGAACAATTTCGAATTTTCAAATACTTGGGGGTATAAAATAACAATAGGCAATACCGTCCGTCCATTCAGCTCGAAGGAGTCGAACAAAAATTACTTTCTCTCTCTCTCTCTGGTCGGTACTACGTAGGAAATCCTGAAGCTGACACCAGGAAATGCCCCCTGTCCAGGATCAGATACATGTTAGCTCCTTAATTGGGATTTTTCTTGATATTTTTTTTTTTTTTTAATGACCTATTATCTAAGTAAGTATCTACGTAGGATGTAATCTCTATTCTTGTAAGCCACTGTAAGGTGGTGACGGAAGCAAAGGGGATGCTTAATTGGATTGAATTGCGCTTTGGGGGGTAAATAGAGGGCACAGACGCATAACTTGAGTCAATTGACTTGGTATATCCATGATGATAATATCTACAGAAACTGATATCGATGTCCTCATTAAGGACGGTTCCATGTCGACGTCTGTGTGATGTGAGTGTATGTGTGTGTTTGCGACGGAGTTCCTGGTGACTTTTATTGTCAGATGACAATTTAAAGTCAATAAGTGGGAGAGGATTTAAAGGCAGAGATTTTCCTCTACCCTTGAACGTCTTGAATTGTGAAAGTTGTCTATGGAGGAAATTTGGAGATTTTTGAAAAAGATTTACGAGAGTTCTACGAATTTGATGGCGCTTTCTTTTGGGTAGACTGAGAGATGTTTGAAAATGTTAAACTGTTTGATAAAAAAAAAAACCCTCATTCATGTACGTTGGGGTGATCCGTATTTAGGGTATGGACAATTTTTCCTGGACTTCCAAATCGGACTCAAATAATTTAATTTTTTATCAAATAGTTACAAAATATACGAGTATACTTAAAATGAGGTAAAACCTTATATAAAGGGTTCAGTTGGACGTTATAATTTAATTCTGACACTACTGCGGTTCTGTCAAAGACAAACCGCTGATATTTGGCATCTATGAATACTAAGCATTGACACTTGTAATTATGGAGCGGTATACGAGAGAACAACGCATTTTAATTGTTAAAAACCATCTCCGAAATGGGACATATCTAACCAACACGATTCGCGCACTGTGAAATAGTGTCAGTTATGAAAAACACCCATCTCTTGCCCGGTTATCTAATTAATGGAAACATTTAATCGCACCGAATCATGGATGTGCAAAGACCAATGCGTCCTCGTAGTGGCCAGTAGCGCCACTGTGTAACCACTGTGCGTGACAGTATTAGTTACAATCCGTCAAAATCAAGCAATTGAACCTTTCCTACAGCTCCACGCATAGCATTTTAAGAAAAGATCTGCATCTGCATGCCTACATGATTCAACTTACTTTGGTATTAAACCCAGCAGACCATGAAAAATATCGTGACTTCGATTATTGGGTGTTAGAGAACAAAATCATATCAAGCGATGCGGCTCACTTTCAACTGAATAGCTACAGATTTTGGGCCATACTTCTTCGAAAATGTTCGTGGTGCTGCTGTAACTCTCAACAGTGAACGTTATCAGGACATGATAATAAATAATTGTTGGCACCAATTGGATGATATTGATGTGGTCTCAACAGACGGTGGCGCCTGCCACACAGCGCCAGAAACACTGCAGTTATTGCACACAAAGTTTCTAGGCCGCGTCATCGCTCTTTTCGGCGACAAAAATTGGCCACCAAATCGTCCGATATCACGCCGTTGCATTGTATTCTAAGGAGTTATGTGAAGCAGACGATGTATGCCAATAACCCTCGAATAATTCCTAAGCTAAAGGACGAGATTCGACGGGTTATTTATGAGGTAAGTGGGTAGAACTGGTACTTCCAATGTGGCTTTCTGGAACCTAATTAGCGCTTTTGCTCCATTTTGAGAACCACAACTCAAGTGACCTGGATGTTAATGAGTGTGTTTTTGGACTGTGACAGAACTCTGTTGTCACATCCATCCCGTGGAGTACAAGAACCTGATGATATCACCGACTCCCATCTCTGATACCTCACTCAGGTCGTCGAAGAAGGGTTTACCCAGTGTGCAAAATCTGGATCTACCTAGTGCCGGACATCGGAAGAGGAAGTGGAAGAGGGTCTCCTTCTCACCAACGCTCCCACAACTGCGGCAGTGTGCATTAAAAGGAATGATGGGGCTGACCTTTAACCAATGGCCCAGCAGGTCGAGTTGCTCCTTACACTATTCTACCAGTTTGAAGGATGATCTATCTGAATATATGGCTATCAATACAAATGGCGATGTTTCGCTTGGGTGTAGGATAGTTTCTCAGCGTCCGAAAAACCTGGCGTATCGCCAGCGATTCCGTTTGGAATATACTGTACAAGTCCGGGAGGCGGTAAGACCCCGAAATTTGCAGTGGTCCTGAAAAGATTCCGGCAACATCTCCACTTTTCATCTTTAAACCGTTGATGAAAATTGTTGTTTCGAACTTCCACATCGCTTTGCCTCTTTCCCAGTCCGCCCTGGATGGAAAGGCTACCGAGAAGTCTTTCTTGAAGTTCAGTTTAGGTATACTGTAATCAGTAAATGTCTTTGATAGATTCCCTGGTAACAAATCCAGGATTTTATCATGAGCGTAGTGCTTTGCCCACGGTCAAACCCCGACTATCTGAGTCTTACAAGAAGGTCAAGAGGTAGAAGATGCAGAAGTACGTTCATAGCTTCAGTCGGACAGGATCGCATGGAGCCTTATTTCTACAGATATTTTGAACCCTGCTTAATTTTTTAATGTTCTTACTCAAGGCGAGCCACCAAACCAGTGACCCATAAATGAGAATAGAACGTACAACAGTGGTGTACATCCACAAGACTATCTTTGGACGAAGTCCCCACCTCTTACCAAAGGTTTTACTACATGCAGAAAGCTATGGAAGTCTTCCTGACTCGGTGCTCTATATTTGCTTTCTAGCTGAGCTTTGCGTCGAGTAATCACTCCAAAACACCTATCACTGGAGATAAAGAAAGTATTTGGTTGTTTAGCCGTGGAGGTGTAAAGGCCTGTATTTTGGTTTTAGTGGTAAATAGCATCAGTTCAGTTTTGCTTGTATTAACACAAAGTCCACAACTAGCGGCCCAGGTACTAACCTTACCCAAAGCACCGTCCATAATTTCACTCATCACGGAAGGAAACATCCACGACACTAGGAATACCACGTCATCCGCATACGCGACCACTTTGACCCCCGTCTCTGTCAAGTCTTGACAAGATTTTGTTAAACACCATCAGCGATAGGAGAGGGGAGATAACACCTCTCTGAGGTATTCCTCTATCGACTGATTTGGTTAAAAGACTGTTGCCAAGTTTTGACTGAATAATTCTTGTTTTCAGTATGTATATTATTCAATTACCCCTCAACCCCCAACTCGATAATAGATGAGATTCTAGAATGGATTCAGTGTGGACATTGTTAAAAGCATCCTCAGAAGGTAGCTGGTGTACATTGTTTGTAATGAATGAGTTTTTCAATCGTTCGCACTACCTTATGGAGAGCCGTTTCCGTGGATCATTATTTATAAACTATCGCAAGACTTACGAGTATGCTGAAAAATAATGGAAAATTTGATCAAAAGCCCGGAAGTTTGCAAGGCCAGCCATGGCACCTGATATCCTTTTCGTGATTAATGTGAAAACCAATGGCGCAAGATTATAGTCATCTAATTTTAAAGAATGTTAGTAGCCACTAAGTAACAGCCCTTTAACTTTAAACCCAGCACTTAACTTTAAATTGAATTATAAATAATTTTAAACCTTCCTACAACTAATATCGACTTCTGAACTAACTTACAGCAAATTTTAGTCAAACAAACCCAAAAATTTAAAGTTTGAGAATAAAAACACAGTTTAAGGGATAATGTTGTATCAAATTTAAATGAATTTGACAGATCGAACACATTTGTTGACTGTTTACATCCGTTGGTTGACTGAAATTTAAATTTGAAAAAATGACAGATGACAAATTGTTAAAAGCCCACTCTAAAAGTTAAAAGATACTTTTGGTGGTTTTAAAGTTAGCGCGAGCTGATAACTATAAAATGGATTTATGTCGACTATAAATAGGAAAACATTAATCTTGACTTTATTATGTGCTAAAATGTTTTTAAAGTGTACTTTACGCGACTATAATTTTGCGCCATTGTATTTTATTTCAAATTTAAATTATAACCTTCAACTGAATCACCCCTTGCTTGGTATGCAAAAGTTCACCCTCAATGAACATAATGCCTATAGCTTGGAAACCAATTGGGAAACACATTTTTATAAGCGAGTGCCATGACTAGATTAGATACTTTTTGAATCCATATTATTCTAGAACAATGTGACTAACTTTGAATAGGAAATTCCTAGTTTCTAGTTTTTGCATATTTGGAAAACGTTTCATTATGTAGAAATAATCTAGAGATGGAAAGTCTCTCCTCGCCTAAATACGTTTATCTGGGAAACCTTCAGATAACTTATTCTCTGACTTGATTTTTGGTGAAACTTTAACTGCCAACACATCAAAAGATTTTACACTCATTCGAAAATAGTTAAGAAACTTTTCAGAATTTTCTCTTATATTTGTAAATGATGTATAAAATATTCCTTTTGTTAGCCGATGATCAACAAAAGGATGTACCCAATAACGTCGTTTCCTTTTTAAGGACATAGTTTTTATGCACTAGGTACACGAAAATTACGCGTTTCTTTTTATAAACCCCCATTGCTGCAAGCCGAACGCGAACTGCAGATTGAGTCCTGCGAGAAAAACCCGCGTGTGTGCATTGAACTATTGCGGCACCGCGCGTTAAAATATCGCATGTGTGCACCGTCCCTAACCGAATTAGAGGGGGTAAAATTGTTCTGAGTTATTTCGAGTTAATAAGGTGGCAGTTAAGTTGGTGAACACGAACAGGGAAATCGTAAAAATCATAACCTGCGTGTGGTCATTGCCTCCTAAAAAGAATCTTGACAAACTAAACCGGACTCTACCTTTACAATATGTAAAAATAATAAAACCTCATTGTACAGTCTTTCGGAATATCCCTAATTTATTTAACTAAGAAAGTGGATGCCCGACAGTAAGCTTGTTTCTCTGGTAACCTTTGCTGTCACCCATCCAGAAAAGATCATAGGATGGGTGCGCTTGGATTGTTAGACACAGCTAGGGCATTTTGTTTCGGTTGATCGAAATACATCACGTAACGATATATCGACCAAAGAAGGCAAGTGCACTAGCCAGTGTCTAGCAATATGAATGCTCCAAATTGCTGACATCTTCTGCAGTGAGTTTCACCAATGACCCGACATTATAGGCTTCTCTATGAATTTACAGTGCCAGAGCTGATTAAGCAGCTTCCCAACATCAATCCATCTTCATCCATTTTTTGGTTGTTGGATCTAAATATTTCTCAATTTCATCATTCTTCCACAAACCAGGATTTTTAAGGTGGTAGCTGTGTGAAACCTTGCTTACTGACAATGTTAAAATTGGCCTTCCCCACTTGATGTTGGTGGCATTTGAAAAGGGCACTATATCAGGAAATGCTCTGGTGGTCTCATAAGATTTTAGACGTTAAACTTTCTCACAGTACAACTGCAATTGTATGCCTCTCGGGATATCTGCGCTAGTATCTATTACCAGAACTTCTAATGGTCTAGTATTCATTTAAACTAAGTTTACCTTATAACATTCATATTTTCATCCTTCTTATAACCTAACATTCTTACGTCGCGATAGATACATATTTCTTTACTTTAAATAAACGTTACACAACCTCTATAGCTTACCAAGTTAATCTTCTAACATCACTCAACAAGTTATAACACATCCAATACACGTTAACACCCCCATAAAGTCAACCTTTTACTGCATCTTTGGTTGCAAAAAAAAAAAAAAAAAAACTGAAATAGAAAACTTTATCCATCCACAGGGCTTGTAAGCTGCTTACAAAAGGCTTTACCTAAACTTTTAACTCATTTTGTTCGCACAAGAGAAAGTCACTCCATTACTCGCTCACCCGCCTGCTTGGCCCGCATCATCATCATCATTCCGTGCTAAACGCAGGTAGCTACTTCATACAATTTGCAACCCTTCAGTTTGCAGCAATGGGACGTTTTCTGTCGAAAATTAAATAATGCCTAATAATCTTCTGTAAAGTTTGTGTCATGCTAAAAAAAAAAAAAAAATTGAAAATGTGATGGGATTAATGCGATGTAATAAGTTTATAGCGAGTGGTATGGGCAAGGGACGAGATTACCCTGATTATCATCATGAATGGTGGGGGTGGCGGTGAAAATCCTTGGAAGGGTGCCATTCCGATTGTTGTGGTTCCTGCCCTCTTTGGTTGCGGTGAATGATGGTAGTTTTGTGAACTCCTGACTTGAGAGATTAGAACTTCAGAATTGGTAATCACTTTCTTTTTTGTTGAACCAAAGTGTTGTTCTCCTCAAAGGATGACGCAGAGAGAGTACCGGATCAAAGCATCAACGAGCAACATCTATGGGTGGATCACAAAAGAATTTCGAACTTCGTGCGAGTGGGATCCATGTGCGGTTATACGGGTTCCTTTAAGCAGGTAGTTAAGACTTCCTTTTCGAAAACCAAAATAATCGACGTATTTTAAGTGATAGATTGGGTTGGAAGAAATTTAATTGGTAAGGGCAATGGTAACGAATTATACTGAGTATCTTAGGAACTGCGGATGAAAGTTAAATATAAAGGTTAAATGTAGTAGCGTTAATTTTGTGTAACTGTGTGTGCTTTCTTGAGTTATTGTGGGCTTTGAGAGAGGTTATTAATTTATTTGTTGTAATCTAGTGACAATTTCAGATGGTAGAGGTAAATTATTCAAATTTTGTGAAATGGTTGGATTATTATTCCTTGAAATGACACTCAAAATGTGTTTGAATTGAATTCTGAAGAAATTGCAAATTATTTTATAAAACGAAGATTTCGCTGCCAACAAGTGTTTTCACCTCAAAACAATTATATTCTCAGAGAGCGAAAATATTCTACGAAAATTGTCCGATCTCGATAGTGCACTGTCAAGTTCGCCATTTACTTGGTGCAAGTCCAACGATAATGCTGCATCGTTGTCACCAGGCCATGAAGAACGCAGCCTTTGACATACTGGGATTCTCGCAAGCACCACCATGAAACCCCAGGTTTAATGAAAAGTACCGCCAAGAGCACGTAGCAAAACAAGAGGCTTATAAAGTGACGCTGCCTAGAGTGACAAGAGGAGATTACGACATCCACAAGCAGAAGAGTAGGGAAGAACACCAGTTTCTTCCAAAGAAAAAGAAAGAACAGACGCTTGTAGAGATGAAGAAGGAAAACTCATCGAGAGAGGAGACGCTCTGAACTGCGCCAACTACAGATTCACTCCATTCCCCATGTGAGCTGGGATCCAGTGCAGTTTGACCAGGTTTTTATCTGTTACTCGTTGATCCAGTGAGGCATGCACTTTGCAGCATGACTGGCATAAATGATAAAGGTAATTTAGCTACTAGTGTGTGAGTGAAAGATTTCTCGCACACATTGCAAGGATTTCTGCGTTTCCAAGACCAACTATTACGCTCTCGCTGGTAGACCCACCGAATATTGCAGACCCGAAATCCTTTCATCATCACGGAACCGTCACTATACTATCCAAGGTCATATTCCTATAGGCGGAATTTTTAATCATCATAATTAAGTAATTCTGCTTGAAGCATGTGATCACGAGACATGTTAAACCGGCTCTCTTTTAAGATGGAATTGAGCAAACTGAGGTGACCTTCAAATTGTTACCTAGGGGCGATGTTATTTAAATGGAAGGGTCTGTTAAAGCTTCATGTAGCTTCTATATGGATGTACCTGCTTGCGGTAGAGACCCAAAATAAGGCACGTTCTGCCCATCGTCTTATAATGTTTTAAAGAAAAGTGTCAAAAGTTAGATTTATTTCTACCTTGAGTTTAAGCTGTCAAGGGCGTAGATGGCTTACTGAGCTTGAGGATCTCATGGTCTAGTTCTGAATCTGATTCCAATAATAGTGGAGTGGAGTTGCAAATTAGATCTGCGAGTTAGTCCAAACAAAATGAAACCTAAAAATCTTCCCTTTTCACCACCAAAATCAAAGTATCTGACAGACAATTTCTCCCATTATCGTTTAATGGTCGAATCGCCGTACTACCAGTACTTACTGCATTTTCGGATGGTGACTTCAAAAGTGCGTTTTTTTTTAGAGGTTCGTTTTTCGAATTGGCAATACTTTTTTCAACGACAGCCAATTTGACAACTGACAGCTGATTTTTGCTCAGTTTACCATTTCACCATGAATAGACTTACGCCAGAACAACGCTTGCAAATTGTGCAAATTTATTTCGAGAATCGTAGTTCAGTTCACGAAACTTACTGTCAACATAATCGTTCATCCGAACAAATAATTAGAATAACCATTGATCGTTTTCTCACCATGCATACTCTAATTGATAATACACATCCGCAGAGATGTTGTACAGTGCACACTGCAGAATCTGTTGACGCTGTGGAGCGTAGTATTGAGGAGGAACCGCATGAGTCGATTCGTCATCATGCACAGCAATTGGAGCTGTGCCTATCCACTTTATGGAAGATTTTGCGGAAAGATCTTAATTTGCGAGCTTACAAAATCCACCTCGTGCAACAATTGAAGCCGCTTGATCATCGTGTGCATCGTACGTTCGGGGAATGGCCCGAAAACTAGATTGCTCTTGATCCTCATTTTCACCCGAAATTGAGTTCAGCGATGAGGTTCATTTTTGGTTGAATGGCAACAAGCAAAATTGCCACATTCGGAGTGAAGAAAATCCACAAGTCATTATTGACACGCCATTACATCTACAAGACTGAACGAAAAATAACCTCGGAAAAGCCAACGAATCAGGCTGCATCAAAACAACCAAACGAAACGACGGGCCACCCTCTGATCCGTTGAAAGAAATTCTGAACTGCATTAAGCTAAGTTCGAGGAACAATGTGAAACGAACAAACGAATTCTCCAACGACTCAGTAACGTCGAAAGCTTTTGTAGTGCTAACCTTATATCTAAATCTAAGTAGATATGGACTCTTTGCTTAAAATTATAATACGGAATGCAAACGGACTCTTACAAAAATCTAACGAATTAGAAATTTTTCTAATGAGAGAAAATATCGACATATTTTTGATCTCCGAAACACATCTAAATATGGAATTGCAACTAAAGATAAGAGGCTACGCTGGTTATCACGCCTATCATCATTCTGATAGAGCGCGGGGCGGTTCGCCCTTATTCATTAAAGCTAACATCGAACACTCGGTCGATATACGACTAAACATAGAGCAGGAAGAACTTCAGTTGTGCGCGGTAAGTGTTAAAAATGAACACTTGAGCTACAATATAGCGTCATCAAGATGTACATCTTCTAAATGGAAAATTCTCTACGAAGTGGCAAATGAATTCGGTTGTTGTTTTTATTCGACAGGAAAACCCACCTATTGGCCAACCGACGCACAAAAAATTCCGGATCTTATCGATTTTTTCATTTCAAAAGGCATTTACGAGAAGTTTATTACAGTCGAAGAAAGTTTTGATCTCTCTTCTGACCACTCTCCGGTAATTTTATTACTTGGTGAAGCATTGATCAAGAAAGAAGGATCTGCAAGACTTACTAGCTATAGTGCAAACTGGGAGGGCTTTAGAAATGATTGCGAAACAAATATCGCCTTAAATGTAGCACTTAAAACACCTTGTGAACTGGAGGACGAAGTTGATCTTTTCGTGGAAGCAATTCAAAGAGTGGCAAGGAGAAACACTCCTTCTAGAAGCTATAAGATTAACGGTAATGAAAAGTATCTAAGTGAAATCATTGAACTGGTGAGGGAGATAAGAAAAGTAGGAAAGAAATGGCAAATCACTCCCGCACCGCACCATAAACAGCTGCTCAACTGACTATGCAATCGCCTTAGAGATAGCATTCGGGAATTTAAAAGCAATAAGATAGCGACCTACCTTAAAAATCTCTCCACTGGAAGACAATCAAATTATTCACTTTGGAAAGTGCTAAAAGGCATCCTGAAACCTCAAATGCAAGCCCCACCAATTCAGAAAAACGATTGAAATTGGGCCAAAAGCGACAAAGAAAAGGCAGCACTTTTTGCTTTCCACTTAGAAGAAACGTTTAAGCAATTCGACGGCCCTTTGATAACGCCCGACTTCCCAGGCATGACGTCTGACAACTTTAAAGTAATCGACGAAAGACTTCTCATTCCTGACCATCACTTTGGATTTAGAATCAAACATTCTACAGTCGACCAAGTCCATAAAATAACTGTCGTGATTGAGAGAAAAAATATTTGTTGTGGTGTATTTCTTGACGTCTCACAAGCTTTCGATAAGGTTTGGCACGAAGGCTTGGAGTATAAATTGCAACTACTACTGCCACTCAACTCTTTCTAACTCTCTTTTCGTGTTAAGCACGGAAATGATTACTCTGAGTTCAAGGAGATTGCGGCCGGAGTCCCACAAGGAAGCGTCCTTGGCCCACTTCTATATGTAGTCTACACGCGTGATATCCCGCAGGAAAGAAACTGCGTCGTCGCCACGTTTGCGGACGATACGGCGATATTGACAACGGGCGACACAATTGAAGCAGCAACTGTAAAGCTGCAACATGCTATTAATAAAGTCCACGCTTGGGCGAATTCTTGGCATAAGCTGAACGAAAGCAAATCTACCCACGTCAACTTTATCTACAAAAATGCGGATAGATTACCGATGTAATTAAACTCGGTTCAAATAACGTACGCGAACGAAGCAAAATATCTAGGAATGACTCTAGATGTTAAGCTTAAATGGAAATCGCACGTAAAAAAGAGACGCGACGAACTCGAAACAAATACCGACAAATGTACTGGCTACTCAGAAAACTGTACAAATGTACTGGCTAATTCGAAGTTGAGCCTACATAATGATATTCTGTGAAATTTATTTCTTTATTTTCTAGTCTATAGAACAATTCAAGTTCACACTATACTATTCTTCGCAAATTCTTTTCTTACAAGGTCTCTTTCCTCTCAAATCACTTTATCTCCTTTCAATTACTTAATTCACAAATCCAAACTAATTACTTTTTCTTGTTTACTCTCCACTTTCAATTTATCACCAAATTACAACTTCGCCCATTATCACTTTTCCAATCTCTTCGCCACGGTTCTAAACCAACTGTGTCTTTTTTTGATCGCCATCTGTCCTTATATAGCAGAAGTTTCTGATAGCCAGAAACTTCTAGCAAATTCTTCGACCACTGGAACAAGAGAAATAATTCTTGCAGTTATAATTCCCTTTTATCCCTGATATTATTCGTCTCTTTCGTTGACATGAGCTGTGGAGACTTCGTCCCAGACACGAACCTCGAATGAAAGGACAGTTCGAACCAAAATTCTGCCAGAATGGAAAGTCACTTCGGAATTTGCTGCATAGACATAGGAGCGTAGTTATTATTATGCTACACTGCCCCCCTCTTAGACGTGTTCGTCCCGAACAAGTGCATCCTCATTTCGGCCATTGTATCGACTCAGTCGGTCCACATGAACCACTTTCATTTTGGCCCTCGGTCCTCGCTGGATGCGGTAGACAACATCGTTGATGCGGGTTACTATTCTGTAGGGACCTTCCCAGTTCCGCTGCAATTTAGGTGATTTCCCCTTTTGGCGATGGGGATTATACAGCCACACCAGATCTCCTTCCTGGAATCCTGACGTTGTTGCCTTGGCATCATACCTGGTCTTCATGCGGTCGCTCGTCATCTTAATCTGGCTTCTGGTCCTTTGGTGTATGTCCCTAAGCCTTTCCCTAAGGTCCGCCACGTACTCTTCTTCATTTCTGGGCTCATTGGTAGGAGATCCAAATTTCACCTCACTGGGTAAACGAGCTATTCCACCAAATAAGATTTCGAACGGCGTATGTCGAGTAGTGCTATGCACGGCACTTCTATAGGCCATCAAAAACAAGGGAATCTGCCGGTCCCAATCCCGTTGGTAGTCACCTACGACCTTCGAGAGATGTTCGTCCAAAGTCCTATTGAAACGCTCCACCATACCGTCCGACTGTGGATGAAGCGGGGTTGTCCTTGTCTTTTTGATTCCGAGTAGTTGACACATCTCTTGGAAGATTCTTGACTCGAAGTTCCGCCCTTGGTCAGAATGCAATTCCAAGGGCACACCGAATCTGCTAACCCAATTGTAGACGATCTGCTCCGCCACGGTTCTGGCTTCCTGGTTAGGGATCGGAAATGCTTCCGGCCACTTACTAAAGTAGTCCATCACTACGAGTATATACCGATTACCATTGTCGGTTTCCGGAAAGGGCCCTGCGATGTCAATGGCGATTCGTTCGAAAGGTGCTCCCACGTTGTATTGGTGCATCTTACCTCGAGTTTTGATTCTTGGACCCTTGCTAGCTGCACACACGTCGCATTTTCTGCACCAGTCTTCGATATCTTCCTTCACTTTTAACCAATAAAAACGTTCTCGTACCTTTTCTAGCGTCTTATTCACTCCCAAGTGGCCTCCGGTCGCCCCGCCATGCATTTCCTGTAACACCTCCTTGACCCTCGTCCGCGGTACGACAAGCTGCATTACAAACGACTTTCCGTCGGAGGATTCCCATTTTCTTCTCAGAACACCTTCTTGGACATGGAGGGAGTCCCACTGCGCAAAATATGCCTTTAAGGTCGGGCTTCTGTGAGAGATGTCCTGATGATCCGGTTTCTCCATGTTCTCCTTCCAGGCCAGAATCGGCTCGATATCCGGGTCTTCCTTCTGAGCGTTCCGGATCTCATCTACGCTCCAGCCGGCGATAGGTTCAGCTCTCATTCTTTGGATGGAAACCAGCTCCCGTTCTTCCTGACGCGCACAATGTTTACAATTCGTTCTGCATGGTCTCCGGGACAGTGCATCCGCATTAGAGTGGAGTTTTCCTTTACGATGCTGTATTTCGAAGTCGTAGATTTGCAGCCTTTCGATCCATCTTGCGACCTGACCCTCAGGACTCTTGAACTGTAATAGCCATTTTAAGGCTGCATGGTCTGTGCGAAGAACGAACTTCCTCCCGTAGAGGTATTTGTGAAAATGCTTCGTAGCCAAGATCAAAGCTAGAAGTTCCCGCCTTGTCACGCAGTAGTTCCTTTCTGGCTTAGAGAGCACCTTGCTGAAGTACGCAACCACCTTCTCTTGGCCGTCATGCACCTGGGAGAGTACGGCTCCTACCCCGACATTACTAGCATCTGCATCCACAACGAACGTTTCCCCGGGAGTGGGGTAAGCCAGTATCGGGGCATCGCATAGCCGTTGTTTAAGTGCCTTGAAGCTCTTCTCGCACTCAATTGACCATTTGAATTGTTTTCCCTTTTCCGTCAACTGGTGCAGGTTCTTTGCGATCCCGGCAAAATCCTTCACGAACCGTCTGTAGTAGGTGGCTAGGCCCAGGAAGCTCCTTAGTTGGTGTTTGTCTTTGGGGACTGGCCAGTTTTTCACCGCTTCGACCTTCTCCGGATCGGTTCTCACTCCTTTCGCTGAAATTATGTGTCCCAGGTACTTGACTTCCGCTCTAAACAGGGCGCACTTCTTGGGGTTGAGCTTCAGGTGGGCACTTCGAAGCCTTTGAAACACATCCCTTAGATTGTCTCGGTGTTGCGCAAACGTTTTTCCTACGACGATGACATCATCCAAGTATACCAAACAGGTTTTCCATGTTAACCCTTGCAGGACACATTCCATCAATCGCTCGAAAGTCGCCGGAGCATTGCACAGCCCGAATGGCATTACCGTGAATTGCCATAGCCCATTTCCTGCGGTGAAGGCGGTTTTCTCCCGGTCTTCTGGATGGATCTGTACCTGCCAGTAGCCACTCTTCAAGTCGAGAGTGGAAAACCATCGGGCTCCTGATAGTGTGTCTAGCGTGTCGTCAATCCGTGGCAGAGGGTAGCTGTCTTTCTTGGTGACGTAATTGAGCTGCCGATAGTCCACGCAGAACCGCGTGCTGCCATCTTTCTTCTTAACCAGTACAACCGGTGATGCCCACGGACTTTTGGATCTTTCAATCACACCTTCCTTCTCCATTGCCGACACCATCTCTGCAACTTCTGTCTGCTTTGCCAATGGAAGGCGCCTAGCAGGCTGACGAATTGGTCTAGTATCACCAGTGTCTATTCGATGTTGTACCAGGTGTGTTCGGCCGTATTCTCCGTCCTGTGAGGCAAATACATCAGCGTACTCATTGATAAGATTCTCTGCCATAGTTCGCTGCTCCTGATTCAGCTCACTGGACTGGAGAATCGTCTCTCTCGTTTCCGCTGTCCAAGGTGATGGGAGAGGTTTTGGAGCATCACGTTCAGATATTGTTGCGACGGCGGTAATCGGCGTGCATTTTCCAGTCACCTCCCCTCGCCTTAGTTTGACAGTGTGTGGTCTTGCGTTCAAAACTCTTACTGGAACCATGGTGTTCTTTGGTTCGACTAACGTCTTTCCCACGATGTAGTCTTGAGAATTCTTCTCTGGGTCTGGTTCTACTATGTAGAATCGGTGGCTCCCAAGATCACCATCGGAATCTCCACATTTCGATACCTCAGTACTTGCATCCCGATGTCCAGGATTACTTCATTTGCTTTCATGAAGTCTATTCCGATGATGCACTCGTCGCATATATCTGCCACCAGAAACGCATGGGAGAACGTCAGTCCCGCCAGAGTAATCGTAAGACGAACTTCTCCAAACACTTTCGCCATTTCCCCTGTTGCAGTCTTCAGGCAGTAGCTGTTGGTGTTGTGCAGCCAGGCGCTTCTGACAATATCTCTTCTTACAATGGAGGCAGTGGCGCCTGTGTCGATGGTGGCTACGCACTTCTTCTTGTTGATTAGTGCCTCCACTGTCAGGCTCTTGTTACCCCGTTTGGTTTGCGAAACTTGAATGGTGGTCCTGGGGGCCTCGATTCCAGTAACCAACTTCTGCCCCGCGAAGTTGGTCCTTACGCATCTCCTGACTGCTGGTTTTGGGAAGTCTGACCGACAGGATGCTTCCTCTCTGCTTCTCCTACTTCCGCAATGTGGACAATTTCCTCGTCTAGGTGCACTTCTGCACTGCCGTTGTAGGTGTCCGGTTTGGTTGCAATTCCAGCAACGGATTTGACTTCCGCGAGCTCTGTCTTCATCCATGACGGCTGTTCTCTGGCATGAGCATTCCACGACGGACATTTCCCTGACACGGTGTATTCCCTGGTATGCTTGGTCCGCAGCCTTCATTGACAAAGCGAATGCCAATGCCTCGGGGAGTGTTCGCTTTTCAGCCATCCTTACAGCCATTTGCAGTTGTCTGTCCTCTATGGCCTGAATAAAAGCTTCCACCGCCATTTCGTTGATAAGCTCCTCACCGGCTTTAGGGTATGAAAGATGGGCTAGTCGCTCTATATCCGCTTGCAACTGTTGGAGCGTTTCCCCCCTTTTCTGGACTCGACTACGCAGCTGAACCCTGTACACCTGCTACATGTGTTCATCCCCAAACCGCATCTTGATAGCCTGAACCAGAGAGTCGTAGTTCTGCTGTTTATCTTCCGGGATGGTCTGCAAGAGCTCCGCAGCTGGACCCCTCAGTGCAAGTGTGAGTGCAATGGACTTCTCTTCATCGTCCCAGCTATTGGTCATTGCGGCCGCTTCGAATTGCCTTTTATAAATTGGCCATGATGTTTGACCATCGAAGATAGGAGGCTGCATCTCCTTTCTTCTCAGACCGTCAGTGGAATATTCCCGTGCTTTCTGTCTCTTCACATTGCTGAGCTCCTTAGCAAGATTTTCGACTTGCTTCCCTACTATCTCGAATTGCGTATCCACTTTTTCAAACTGAGTCTCTATTTTCCCGAACTGAGTTTCATGTTTCTCACAATTTTCATCGAATCTAGTTTCGACTTTTCCGAGTTGCGTCTCGACCTTCTCGATTTTCTCTTCGATCACTTCGAATTTGGATTCCAAGTTCTTGTTTTGCTCATCAAGTTTACTTTCCAGAGCATCTAGAGAATTCTTTTGTTCGTCCATTGCTTTCTTTTGTTCGTCCAGCTTAAGTTCTATAGAATTCCTTTGGTCTTCTATTGCTTTCTTTTGTTCGTCCATGACTAACTTAAGTTGCAGGAGCAGACTCGTTATACCCGGGTCGGCTGCTGTACTTGCTGGTTCCTCTTCCACGTCAAACTCTACGTCGTGCGGATTTTCACCTTCCTGCGTTACTGCTTCTTCCAGACGAATCAGCAGGGCATCTTTTCCCCCAGTTGTGTTGAGGTTCCGCTTACTGAGTTCTGCCTTTAGTTGAATTATAGTTAGTTTTCCCAATTTGCGACCCATTTTGCGCAACTAATTAACTCAACACAGAAATCGTTTTTTTTTTTTTTTTTTCTTGTGCAATTTCACACCACGGAAATAGTTATTCACAGAATAAGTTTTATCCCAGCTTCAGACACCAATGTAATATGCGAGCTAAGGCTCGAGTAGATAAAACGATATTCTGTGAAATTTATTTCTTTATTTTCTAGTCTATAGAACAATTCAAGTTCACACTATACTATTCTTCGCAAATTCTTTTCTTGCAAGGTCTCTTTCCTCTCAAATCACTTTATCTCCTTTCAATTACTTAATTCACAAATCCAAACTAATTACTTTTTCTTGTTTACTCTCCACTTTCAATTTATCACCAAATTACAACTTCGCCCATTATCACTTTTCCAATCTCTTCGCCACGGTTCTAAACCAACTGTGTCTTTTTTTGATCGCCATCTGTCCTTATATAGCAGAAGTTTCTGATAGCCAGAAACTTCTAGCAAATTCTTCGACCACTGGAACAAGAGAAATAATTCTTGCAGTTATAATTCCCTTTTATCCCTGATATTATTCGTCTCTTTCGTTGACATGAGCTGTGGGGACTTCGTCCCAGACACGAACCTCGAATGAAAGGACAGTTCGAACCAAAATTCTGCCAGAATGGAAAGTCACTTCGGAATTTGCTGCATAGACATAGGAGCGTAGTTATTATTATGCTACAATAACATATACTTAACCAACTACTTATCTATAAGCAAGTGCTAAAGCCAGTGTGGACGTATGGTCTACAACTATGGGGTTGCACCGGTAAAAGCAATAGAAACATTCTACAAACTCTTGAAAATAAAGTTCTTAGAACGATCTTAACGATCTTAACGAAGATATTTATCGGGATCTGGGAAAGAGAGAGACACAAAATTTGCTCGTAAACGCAAAGATCGTGTTCACGGCCATTGTAACTGTACCGTCATTCAACTACATGACACGAACAATTCAATTCGTCGTCTGCAAAGGACAAAACCTTTTGACCTCGCGTCATAGTATATACTGTAACATAATGTAGCATAATAACTACGCCCTCGAACAGGCAACAAATTCCGAAGTGTCTTTTCATTGCTTTCTTTTGAGGTTCGGGTCTGAAATTAGTCACCACAGCTCGGATAATATTTTTTTTTTTTTTTTTTTTATAATTTGCGCGCGCCAAATGGGATATGAATATCATTAAATTATTTCAGGGCACGGGCGTTTGCAGAAATTGAGAGAGAGAGAAAGGAAGATTGGTGTAGTGGGTTTGAAACTTAGGTGGTATTAAGTTTCAGTGAACTGCAAGGGTGGCATCCAGATAACTGGGGAGCTTGTTTGTTTTGCTTTTTGTCGTTGCTCATGATTCACAGTATTTTTTTCCCTCCACCTGATGTCATCATCACGATTAAGTTGCATTTAAGCGGATAAAAGAGAACAAGAGAGAATTATAACTGCACGAAATGATTGTCATCTTGGAATTATTACATCAGAATTTTTCTTGTTCCAGTGGTCGAAGAATTTGCTAGAAGTTTCTGGCTATCAGAAACTTCTGCTATATAAGGACAGATGGCGATCAAAAAGACACAGTTGGTTTAGAACCGTGGCGAAGAGATTGGAAAAGTGATAATGGGCGAAGTTGTAATTTGGTGATAAATTGAAAGTTGAGAGTGAACAAGAAAAAGTAATTAGTTTGGATTTGTGAATTAAGTAATTGAAAGGAGATAAAGTGATTTGAGAGGAAAGAGACCTTGTAAGAAAAGAATTTGCGAAGAATAGTATAGTGTGAACTTGAATTGTTCTATAGACTAGAAAATAAGAAATACATTTCACAGAATATCGTTTTATCTACTCGAGCCGTAGCTTGCATATTACAATACCGATCGTGAAAACCGCAGGAACATTCATTGGAAATTAACCTGCCTAAAGTGCAACATTCTTTTTCAAAAATCACGAGTCTCGTAAGCGAAAATAAAATTGCTGGATAAGCGTCGGCTTAGTTGTAGTATTAATCTTTAATAGTGGTGTTTTTAGTGAGTAAAAATCTCACACTACCATAAGCACGCACGGTCGGGCCTTATGGTGTCTTTAGAAGATTTCACCTACAAAAAGTTGCTATTTGATATGCTTTATAAGCTGGTGGAATCATTGGTCCATATTTCTTCAAAAGTGATGCCGGCAAGAAAGTTACAGTCAATGGAGAGCGCTATAGATCCATGATTACTGACTTTTTCGTTCCCCAACTGAATGGCATTAATGTGGTTTCAACAAGACGCCATCAGCACACGTTACAATCAATTTATTGATGGAAACATTCGATGAGCGTATAATTTCTCCTAATGGACCTGTGAATTGGCCTCCAAGATCGTGTGATTTAACACCTTTGGATTATTCTCTGTGGCGATATGTGAAGTCGCTAGACTACGCCGATAAACCAGAGATGATGGAGGACTTGGAAGCCAATATTCGCCGCGTTGTGGTCGAAAATTGGACTTCCAGAATCTGCTGTATTCGAGCCAGCCGCGGTGCCCATATGCCCGAAATTATATTTAAACACTAATAGCATAAAACTATCTTTCCAATAAGGCTAATACCATGGCCATTACCAGAATTTTTATGTGTTTTATTTAATTTTAAATTTCTAGACTTCTAAAAAACAAAAAAAAACACCCTTTATTTCACTCGTCTTTGCAACTCTAATAAATATTCCTTCGACCATCGCCACTATATTTTGTTTGGATAAGCCTTCGCCATCGCTTTAATATGGAAACTTTTCTGGTATAGGTGGAGAACTCAGGGTCCTCATATACGTTTTAAATATACATATACTCGTAGATTGCCCCAGGGATCAAGGATTGGACCAATACTGTTCAACATCTTCACTGCAGACCAACCACTGAATGCAGCAAGGACCAGAACAATGCTGTATGCGGATGACTCCATCACTTACGCTGTTTCGCTTTCCCCGGAAATAGCAGCTAGGAGAGTTGAAACCCACGTCAAAAATCTTTGGGAGTATTACCTCAAATGGGGAATCAAAATCAACAGCAGCAAGACGGAACTAATCTGCTTCAGAAATCCAGTGACAGCTACGAGGGGATGCCGAGCGTTCGCAACTCGCTGCCACAACATACGGATTTCTCTTCCAGATAAAACCGAGGTGCGAACCAAGCAAACCACCAAATATCTTGGAATCCATTTCAGCGAGAGGTTTAAGTTTAATCCTCACGCTGAAATCATCCTAAGGAGGGCCAATTATGCGTTGCATTTAGTCCACCCATTACAAGCAGCTGGTAAGACCAGTTATCACATATGGCTGCCCCATATGGTTCACCATATCGCCCACCACCATGAAGAAGATTGAAATATTCGAACGGAAGGTCCTTCGAATCTGTACAGGACTGTGGCGAAACCCAACCACAAGGAAGTTCCATCCTAAGGCTTTTCTTTACGAGAACGCCGGTGTGAGCCCAATCGACCAGTATATGATTCAACTTTCAAGTAGACTCCTGCAAAATCTTGATGACCACCCTAACGAGAAAATACAAGACTACATCCGACAGCAGATCGATCCAAGCCACCGATACCTGAGTGCACGAGCAATCATCGATTCAAGATTTGAAGACATAATGAACAACGAAGAAACACCGTTCTACCAGCTTGCAGACAATGCCTATTACCGGGGATAGTCCCCTTAATAATATATTTTCTTTATTTAACAAAAAAAAAAAAAAATGTTTCCAAATATATTCATGTAATAGATTAAGTAGCCATTAATATAGGTTTTTTTTTTATTTTAAAAAAAACTTAGCAAACTAGCCAGTAGATATACGTTGGGCCCCTATTGTTGAGCCAACATTAAATTTATAGTAATAAGTCTAGTTTTAAGCCAATTTGTAAAAAGAACGACTAAATAATAAAAATTCCTTAATTTGAATATACTCGTAGATGCGACTTAGCCCAATTGACAACAGTTTCGCACAATGAGCAGAGCAGTGCCCAGGATGTACTAACGTTCTACATGAAGCACAATTATTCATCTATGCAGGTGGGTACATACGTACCTATGTATGTTCTTTCAATTGAACACCTCATAAGAAGGTTACCAAACAACTCCATTCTCTAAAACTTTACTCAAAAGTATATTTTCCTTATCTCTTTCCAAAGCAAGGAATGAATAAGAATTCAATATACCATTTATACGAACATAGATAGGTTCTCAAAAACCAAAATTTGCAAACTTATTAGAAATGTATAAAATATTCATTAACGTAAAAGAAATGTCACCTTTTCACCCTTTGCATACGTCACAAATATCACATCACATTTTACATTCACAACCATACAGCACTTACTCCTGTCGAATGGGTGTAGAATAAAATTTAGTTCAAAAGTCGTTCGTCCAACTACCGGACGGACACATTTAATCTTCGTCTGCATCCACTTTGTGATTCTGTCGTTCGCTCTCCTTAACAAAGTCCAGCACAATCATCACCAGTACCACGACCACTGGATGCTACCAAATGTCCTTTACCAATGAAATTTTAATGAGTTAACAACATGACAAACTTCTGGTCTGATTCCAGAATCCTGGTTGCACCAGAATCAACCGCAACATCAACAAAGTCGGAACTGAAACTTTGTGCTACTCCTTCGATTGTTGCTCTGAACTTCCTCATACCCCCGTCCCACCCATTGAGTTTTCATTTAGTCATTTTGGCCTGACTGCCAATTGAGAGAACATCAACTTATTTCCGGAGCTTAAGATCTGCTCGTGCAAAATGCTCCAAACAACGACGGCTTCCTGCCTCTTACTTAAGTATTCTGCCAGGCATGCAGAAAAAAAGGGTGAACGAATCTGAGGCTAGGAAACCATGTACATAAGTAGAGCTGACGTTTTGTTGGTCAGGGAGATAACGATGGAACCTACGGGGGGTGTTTAAGTACTTTTCGCAGTAAAGAAGCAGTCTACCACTCCATACATACATATATTATATACTCGTATGTGAACAATTAGCCAAAACCTGGGGTTTTTTTTATTTTTTATTTTTTTTTTTTTTTTTTTTTGTCTGAAACTTTATTGTTAATTGTGGGACTGTATGTTTGAGCAATTCGGTGGAGTTGGAAAGGTTTAACCTTTTCTGGGTTCCGTAAATAAATGAAATGGAGTTTACGACACCTACTAGCAGAAGAAAAGGGAAGAACACCAGCTTCTAAGAAAGATGGAGAAAGAATGAGAAAACGCGAGATCGAGTCAATGGGGAATGATGTTTGAAAGTTTTACTAGAAGGTAAAGAGAACAAGCTAAGGCTACAAAGTCCGAACGGAAATCTGTAGGGATGAAGGAGGAAATCTAGTAGTAGCGTCACAGTCGGTTCTGAGAATTTGGAAAGATCACTTCTACAGACTTTTAAACGGCGGTGATGACCAAAACTTCGCTGCCAGGCAGAATGCTCCGTTCAACCCGGATGATGACGATCAACAATTTCGTTCACCCGACCAAAGTAAGGTGAAGATTGCAATATCATAGCTCAAATCCAACAAATCTACTAGAGCCAATAGTCTAACTGCAGAGCTATTTAAAGCAGCAGTTTATTATATTGTAGCATAATAATAACTACGCCCCCTAAAAATATGACGCAACAAATTCCGAAGTGACTTTTCATTCTGGCAGAATTTTGGTTCGAACTGTCCTTTCATTCGAGGTTCGTGTCTGGGACGAAGTCTCCACAGCTCATGTCAACGAAAGAGACGAATAATATCAGGGATAAAAGGGAATTATAACTGCAAGAATTATTTCTCTTGTTCCAGTGGTCGAAGAATTTGCTAGAAGTTTCTGGTTATCAGAAACTTCTGCTATATAAGGACAGATGGCGATCAAAAAAAGACACAGTTGGTTTAGAACCGTGGCGAAGAGATTGGAAAAGTGATAATGGGCGAAGTTGTAATTTGGTGATAAATTGAAAGTGGAGAGTAAACAAGAAAAAGTAATTAGTTTGGATTTGTGAATTAAGTAATTGAAAGGAGATAAAGTGATTTGAGAGGAAAGAGACCTTGTAAGAAAAGAATTTGCGAAGAATAGTATAGTGTGAACTTGAATTGTTCTATAGACTAGAAAATAAAGAAATAAATTTCACAGAATATCGTTTTATCTACTCGAGCCGTAGCTCGCATATTACAATATGTTTATGATTAGTCCGAATTATTATGGTCTTAGACCAGGAAATTCCACCATAGATCAGGTAGTCCCGTTCCGGCAGATCTTGGAAAAAAAACCCAGGAACTCCAAATCAATACTCATCACCATTTTAAAGATTTTCAATTCGCCTATGACAGCGTCTATAGAAACGAGTTATACAGACAAGGTGACACCCTGTCATGGGATTTCATTAACAACATACATGAAAGTATTGTACCTTCAGGGGTATGATCTTTCAAAAGTCTGTGCAACTACTCGCGTCTGCCTACGACATTGACGTAATTGGAAGAACTCAGCGGGCTGTCGGTGGGGCTTTCGTGAGTATTGAAACAGAAGTGGCGAAAATGGGTTTTAGCGGTTAACGAGGGCAAAGCAAAATATACTCGTATGCTGTCATCAAAAAAAGGACAACATCGGCAACTTGGACAGAACATCACAATAGACAGCTACAATTTTGAGGAAGTTAAGGGTTTAGGCTCACTGTGGACGCTGAAATCAGAGTGATGCAGGTTTTTCGTCAACCAATTAATTTGTATTATTTACTATAATACAGAATATTTCATTAATACTGTAGCATAATAATAACTACGCCCCCTAAAAATATGACGCAACAAATTCCGAAGTGACTTCATTCTGGCAGAATTTTGGTTCGTACTGTCCTTTCATTCGAGGTTCGTGTCTGGGACGAAGTCTCCACAGCTCATGTCAACGAAAGAGACGAATAATATCAGGGATAAAAGGGAATTATAACTGCAAGAATTATTTCTCTTATTCCAGTGGTCGAAGAATTTGCTAGAAGTTTCTGGCTATCAGAAACTTCTGCTATATAAGGACAGATGGCGGTCAAAAAAAAGACAGTTGGTTTAGAACCGTGGCGAAGAGATTGGAAAAGTGATAATGGGCGAAGTTGTAATTTGGTGATAAATTGAAAGTTGAGAGTGAACAAGAAAAAGTAATTAGTTTGGATTTGTGAATTAAGTAATTGAAAGGAGATAAAGTGATTTGAGAGGAAAGAGACCTTGTAAGAAAAGAATTTGCGAAGAATAGTATAGTGTGAACTTGAATTGTTCTATAGACTAGAAAATAAAGAAATAAATTTCACAGAATATCGTTTTATCTACTCGAGCCGTAGCTTGCATATTACATTGGTGTCAGAAGCGGGATAAAACTTATTCTGTGAATAACTATTTCCGTGGTGTGAAATTGCACAAAAAAAAAAAAAAAAAACGATTTCTGTGTTGAGTTAATTAGTTGCGCAAAATGGGTCGCAAATTGGGAAAACTAACTATAACTCAACTAAAGGCAGAACTCAGTAAGCGGAACCTCGACACAACTGGGGGAAAAGATGCCCTGCTGATTCGTCTGGAAGAAGCAGTAACGCAGGAAGGTGAAAATCCGCACGACGTAGAGTTTGACGTGGAAGAGGAACCAGCAAGTACAGCAGCCGACCCGGGTATAACAAGTCTGCTCCTGCAACTTAAGTTAGTCATGGACGAACAAAAGAAAGCAATAGAAGATCAAAGGAATTCTCTAGAACTTAAGCTGGACGAACAAAAGAAAGCGATGGACGAACAAAAGAAAGCAATGGGCGACCAAAGGAATTCTCTAGAACTTAAGCTGGACGAACAAAAGAAAGCAATGGACGAACAAAAGAATTCTCTAGAACTTAAGATGGACGAACAAAAGAATTCTCTAGATGCTCTGGAAAGTAAACTTGATGAGCAAAACAAGAACTTGGAATCCAAATTCGAAGTGATCGAAGAGAAAATCGAGAAGGTCGAGACGCAACTCGAAAAAGTCGAAACTAGATTCGATGAAAATTTTGAGAAACATGAAACTCAGTTCGGGAAGATAGAGACTCAGTTTGAAAAAGTAGAAAAGCAAGTCGAAAATCTTGCTAAGGAGCTCAGCAACGTGAAGAGACAGAAAGCACGGGAATATTCCACTGACGGTCTGAGAAGAAAGGAGGTGCAGCCTCCTATCTTCGATGGTCAAACATCATGGCCAATTTATAAGAGGCAATTCGAAGCGGCCGCAATGACCAATAGCTGGGACGATGAAGAGAAGTCTATTGCACTCACGCTTGCACTGAGGGGTCCAGCTGCGGAGCTCTTGCAGACCATCCCGGAAGATAAACAGCAGAACTACGACTCTCTGGTTCAGGCTATCGGGATGCGGTTTGGGGATGAACACATGCAGCAGGTGTACAGGGTTCAGCTGCGTAGTCGAGTCCAGAAAAGGGGGGAAACGCTCCAACAGTTGCAAGCGGATATAGAGCGACTAGCCCATCTTTCATACCCTAAAGCCGGTGAGGAGCTTATCAACGAAATGGCGGTGGAAGCTTTTATTCAGGCCATAGAGGACAGACAACTGCAAATGGCTGTAAGGATGGCTGAAAAGCGAACACTCCCCGAGGCATTGGCATTCGCTTTGTCAATGAAGGCTGCGGACCAAGCATACCAGGGAATACACCGTGTCAGGGAAATGTCCGTCGTGGAATGCTCATGCCAGAGAACAGCCGTCAAAGCTCGCGGAAGTCAAATCCGTTGCTGGAATTGCAACCAAACCGGACACCTACAACGGCAGTGCAGAAGTGCACCTAGACGAGGAAATTGTCCACATTGCGGAAGTAGGAGAAGCAGAGAGGAAGCATCCTGTCGGTCAGACTTCCCAAAACCAGCAGTCGGGAGATGCGTAAGGACCAACTTCGCGGGGCAGAAGTTGGTTACTGGAATCGAGGCCCCCAGGACCACCATTCAAGTTTCGCAAACCAAACGGGGTAACAAGAGCCTGACAGTGGAGGCACTAATCAACGAGAAGAAGTGCGTAGCCACCATCGACACAGGTGCCACTGCCTCCATTGTAAGAAGAGATATCGTCAAAAGCTCCTGGCTGCACAACACCAACAGCTACTGCCTGAAGACTGCAACAGGGGAAATGGCGAAGGTATTTGGAGAAGTTCGACTTACGATTACTCTGGCAGGACTGACGTTCTCCCATGCGTTTCTGGTGGCAGATATATGCGACGAGTGCATCATCGGAGTAGACTTCATGAAAGCAAATGAAGTAATCTTGGACATCGGGATGCAAGTACTGAGGTATCGAAATGTGGAGATTCCGATGGTGTACGGAAATGAGAATGCCGTAACTCTCAGGACAGTCATCAGCAAAGACGAAGTTTTGCCGCCGTCTTCAGAGACAATCATTTGGACGAAGCTGGAAGGTGATCTTGGGAGCCACCGATTCTACATAGTAGAACCAGACCCAGAGAAGAATTCTCAAGACTACATCGTGGGAAAGACGTTAGTCGAACCAAAGAACACCATGGTTCCAGTGAGGGTTTTGAACGCAAGACCACACACTGTCAAACTAAGGCGAGGGGAGGTGACTGGAAAATGCACGCCGATTACCGCCGTCGCAACAATATCTGAACGTGATGCTCCAAAACTTCTCCCATCACCTTGGACAGCGGAAGCGAGAGAGACGATTCTCCAGTCCAGTGAGCTGAATCAGGAGCAGCGAACTATGGCAGAGAATCTTATCAATGAGTACGCTGATGTATTTGCCTCACAGGACGGAGAATACGGCCGAACACACCTGGTACAACATCGAATAGACACTGGTGATACTAGACCAATTCGTCAGCCTGCTAGGCGCCTTCCATTGGCAAAGCAGACAGAAGTTGCAGAGATGGTGTCGGCAATGGAGAAAGAAGGTCTGATTGAAAGTTCCAAAAGTCCGTGGGCATCACCGGTTGTACTGGTTAAGAAGAAAGATGGCAGCACGCGGTTCTGCGTGGACTATCGGCAGCTCAATTACGTCACCAAGAAAGACAGCTACCCTCTGCCACGGATTGACGACACGCTAGACACACTATCAGGAGCCCGATGGTTTTCCACTCTCGACTTGAAGAGTGGCTACTGGCAGGTACAGATCCATCCAGAAGACCGGGAGAAAACCGCCTTCACCGCAGGAAATGGGCTATGGCAATTCACGGTAATGCCATTCGGGCTGTGCAATGCTCCGGCGACTTTCGAGCGATTGATGGAATGTGTCCTGCAAGGGTTAACATGGAAAACCTGTTTGGTATACTTGGATGATGTCATCGTCGTAGGAAAAACGTTTGCGCAACACCGAGACAATCTAAGGGATGTGTTTCAAAGGCTTCGAAGTGCCCACCTGAAGCTCAACCCCAAGAAGTGCGCCCTGTTTAGAGCGGAAGTCAAGTACCTGGGACACATAATTTCAGCGAAAGGAGTGAGAACCGATCCGGAGAAGGTCGAAGCGGTGAAAAACTGGCCAGTCCCCAAAGACAAACACCAACTAAGGAGCTTCCTGGGCCTAGCCACCTACTACAGACGGTTCGTGAAGGATTTTGCCGGGATCGCAAAGAACCTGCACCAGTTGACGGAAAAGGGAAAACAATTCAAATGGTCAATTGAGTGCGAGAAGAGCTTCAAGGCACTTAAACAACGGCTATGCGATGCCCCGATACTGGCTTACCCCACTCCCGGGGAAACGTTCGTTGTGGATGCAGATGCTAGTAATGTCGGGGTAGGAGCCGTACTCTCCCAGGTGCATGACGGCCAAGAGAAGGTGGTTGCGTACTTCAGCAAGGTGCTCTCTAAGCCAGAAAGGAACTACTGCGTGACAAGGCGGGAACTTCTAGCTTTGATCTTGGCTACGAAGCATTTTCACAAATACCTCTACGGGAGGAAGTTCGTTCTTCGCACAGACCATGCAGCCTTAAAATGGCTATTACAGTTCAAGAGTCCTGAGGGTCAGGTCGCAAGATGGATCGAAAGGCTGCAAATCTACGACTACGAAATACAGCATCGTAAAGGAAAACTCCACTCTAATGCGGATGCACTGTCCCGGAGACCATGCAGAACGGATTGTAAACATTGTGCGCGTCAGGAAGAACGGGAGCTGGTTTCAATCCAAAGAATGAGAGCCGAACCTATCGTCGGCTGGAGTGTAGATGAGATCCGGAACGCTCAGAAGGAAGACCCGGATATCGAGCCGATTCTGGCCTGGAAGGAGAACATGGAGAAACCGGATCATCAGGACATCTCTCACAGAAGCCCGACCTTAAAGGCATATTTTGCGCAGTGGGACTCCCTCCATGTCCAAGAAGGTGTTCTGAGAAGAAAATGGGAATCCTCCGACGGAAAGTCGTTTGTAATGCAGCTTGTCGTACCGCGGACGAGGGTCAAGGAGGTGTTACAGGAAATGCATGGCGGGGCGACCGGAGGCCACCTGGGAGTGAATAAGACGCTAGAAAAGGTACGAGAACGTTTTTATTGGTTAAAAGCGAAGGAAGATATAGAAGACTGGTGCAGAAAATGCGACGTGTGTGCAGCTAGCAAGGGTCCGAGAATCAAAACTCGAGGTAAGATGCACCAATACAACGTGGGAGCACCTTTTGAACGAATCGCCATTGACATCGCAGGACCCTTTCCGGAAACCGACAATGGTAATCGGTATATCCTCGTAGTGATGGACTACTTCAGTAAGTGGCCGGAAGCGTTTCCGATCCCTAACCAGGAAGCCAGAACCGTGGCGGAGCAGATCGTCTACAATTGGGTTAGCAGATTCGGTGTGCCCTTGGAATTGCATTCTGACCAAGGGCGGAACTTCGAGTCAAGAATCTTCCAAGAGATGTGTCAACTACTCGGAATCAAAAAGACAAGGACAACCCCGCTTCATCCACAGTCGGACGGTATGGTGGAGCGTTTCAATAGGACTTTGGACGAACATCTCTCGAAGGTCGTAGGTGACTACCAACGGGATTGGGACCGGCAGATTCCCTTGTTTTTGATGGCCTATAGAAGTGCCGTGCATAGCACTACTCGACATACGCCGTTCGAAATCTTATTTGGTGGAATAGCTCGTTTACCCAGTGAGGTGAAATTTGGATCTCCTACCAATGAGCCCAGAAATGAAGAAGAGTACGTGGCGGACCTTAGGGAAAGGCTTAGGGACATACACCAAAGGACCAGAAGCCAGATTAAGATGACGAGCGACCGCATGAAGACCAGGTATGATGCCAAGGCAACAACGTCAGGATTCCAGGAAGGAGATCTGGTGTGGCTGTATAATCCCCATCGCCAAAAGGGGAAATCACCTAAATTACAGCGGAACTGGGAAGGTCCCTACAGAATAATAACCCGCATCAACGATGTTGTCTACCGCATCCAGCGAGGACCGAGGGCCAAAATGAAAGTGGTTCGTGTGGACCGACTGAGTCGATACAATGGCCGAAATGAGGATGCACTTGTTCGGGACGAACATGTCTAAGAGGGGGGCAGTGTAGCATAATAATAACTACGCCCCCTAAAAATATGACGCAACAAATTCCGAAGTGACTTCATTCTGGCAGAATTTTGGTTCGTACTGTCCTTTCATTCGAGGTTCGTGTCTGGGACGAAGTCTCCACAGCTCATGTCAACGAAAGAGACGAATAATATCAGGGATAAAAGGGAATTATAACTGCAAGAATTATTTCTCTTATTCCAGTGGTCGAAGAATTTGCTAGAAGTTTCTGGCTATCAGAAACTTCTGCTATATAAGGACAGATGGCGGTCAAAAAAAAGACAGTTGGTTTAGAACCGTGGCGAAGAGATTGGAAAAGTGATAATGGGCGAAGTTGTAATTTGGTGATAAATTGAAAGTTGAGAGTGAACAAGAAAAAGTAATTAGTTTGGATTTGTGAATTAAGTAATTGAAAGGAGATAAAGTGATTTGAGAGGAAAGAGACCTTGTAAGAAAAGAATTTGCGAAGAATAGTATAGTGTGAACTTGAATTGTTCTATAGACTAGAAAATAAAGAAATAAATTTCACAGAATATCGTTTTATCTACTCGAGCCGTAGCTTGCATATTACAATACTATAATACAGAAATTACAATTAAAAATTAAAAGATTTGAAGCTGAACGTCACTCCAGATGAAACAAAGAGCAAAATAAAAACATTTTGAAGCCAATATATCCGAGAAAAAAAAGCTACTGCATTTATTTTAAAGTGGTGCAGGAACGAACAAAATTTAACACCCAAAGCTGTAGTTTAGCGAAGAACTGCAGTTTTGACAAGTTCATTTCAGCTACTCCTTCGATGTCTAACATTCCACAGGTCAAAATACATGGAAGTTAATTTATGTTTAAAATCTATAGCTTTTTATTTAATAATGAATGAAAATAATTTTAAAAGATACTTTAATTTGAATGCTGCACAGGTAAACAAAATAAACTAGTGACAGTGACGGCAAGAAGAAAACTCTGCAATATAATTTAGGAAAAATGGTGGAGACTAAATTGCAGAATATTCAGAATAGTCTATTTACAAAGCCAAATGGAAAATTATGGATATAATCCAAGAGATCCAACAAAAATATTATCACAGTAAAACTCTTCAGGATTAAATCGCACTACCATTAAAACTACCCAGATTTGGTACACCAACACAGTTGTACGTATATGATATAATATAATCATCTCCACCTACATTTTCATTACCACCCTCAAGGAGTCCGAGTTCTGAAACCTTCTTTTTAAAAGAGACCACATAATGCTTGCATACCTTTGAACGTATGTTCCATAAAACCGATTAGTACCCTCAAAATTATTGTAAACAAAACTTTTTAAGAAACTGAATTTATATTTGACCTTGATTAAGGCTTGCGTTATTATCAGAGGCATTATATTGCCCTTGAAGTTCACACTTTTTATAGTAAAAAAGTTGTATACGTCACATGCTCATGCCACTAGGCAGCAAAATCATGGAACGGCCTTTTGGCCCTACACCGTCTAATAGCTAGAAACTCGCTAGATTTAGTTACCGAAAATTAAGAACATTTATTTGTTTTAATTAATTTAATTATGGAATAATTCTATAGATAACGCTTTAAGACCATCGATTTCTAATTGTTCATTCCATCGAAGACGTTGGAATGTTGAACAGCTATCTAAAATAGATTTTAATCAAATTCTATTGATCTGCAATGGAAGGTTTGTAATTAAAAGACAAATCCTTGAAGATTTTAATCGAGAAACAAACAATTTTTAGTATTTGTCCCATGTATTCATACTTATTGATAGTAAGCGTACGTTTTGTTCCTTTAATATCGATTATATTAGGCTCTTATTAGAAGACCCTATCGTTAATAAATAGTTTTGACAAATGACGATTTTCTCTTGTTCTTATCTAGCTAATTGTTCGCCCCTCCACATATCCCGTGTATCGATAGTAGCGGAAGTTTTTGACGGCTCTGTCGTTCTGGTACAAAAAGTCATTTTGCTAGATTCTAACAGAGTGCTTGGAACGCGCAGATTCACAGGCACGAACCAAAGAGAGAGCTGTCTGAAATTTTGTGCGGGTTTTCTGGAGCTGGGCATTGCAAGTTGTTTGTCTCTCTATAATTTATTTCTACTCCATACTCCTATAGCTTTCTTTAGACTACATCTGTTGAGTGAATTCGCGCAGTGAGACTATTGTGAACATCGTCATACAAACAATATAAAATTCGAAATTGCATTCGCGGAAATATAAAAACTGTGCATCGTCTACGAACGCATCCAGCGATTCCTCTGGGCCGCATTATCGCCACCTGTGTGTCATTTGGTGAAACCTATGCACGTGCGCGTAATTTGTTTTGAAGTCTGACATTTCAGAAATCATCTCCGCCGCAAGAAATCTACTACCGCGTGTTATTCGAAAAATTTTATTTCCACGATAGGTCGAGTTTTTATTTTATTGTCATTTTAAAATCGAAAACATGTTGAAAGTAAAAAATGCAGAAGCTAAAAAAAGTACACCTTCAAAATCACACAAAGGAGCAACTACGAAGGCCAATAAATTGACGGCGAAATCCAACCAAGCGAAGAAAGTTAAAGATAAGCTGCACGCTAAAGTGATCAAGAAAGCGCTTAAAGACGATCTAGTTAAAGCAGTTAAGCCGGCACCGCCTAAATTGGGGAACTCGCCTGTTAAGAATGTTCCAGACGTGGCGGCATTGGCTGCCAAAAAGGAGAAACAGAAGCAAAGGAAACTCGAAAAGAAATTGAAAAAAGCTGCCGCAAAGAAGACAGTCGCTTCAGTGAATGGTCAGAATAAAAAGTTGAAGAAACCTCGGCAAAATGGTACAGAGAATGAAACAAAAGAGGGAGCGTCTGTTGAGGCAGCCGATCCAGCGAAGAAGACCGAAGAGCAGAGCTCCGATGTCAAAGAGAAGACCAAAGGTAAGTCCAAGTTGTGGGATAACTTTGTAATCTAAATGTCTGATCCCACTACGCTAGGTCTGCCAGGAAGTCTTGCACAAACCATCTTTGTTGGCAATCTGCCGACCAACACAAAACGAATTCAGCTCGTGAAATTCTTCAGTGACTATGGACAGATCCTTGGTATTCGTTTCCGCACCGCTAGTGGAAAGATCATCTTTAAACATAAAATGCGCAAAGAGTCGGGAGCCCTCAATGCCTACCTTGTAATGAAGGACGAGGAGACTGCCGCCAAAGCATTGGAGATGAATGGTCGTGAATTTAAAGGCAACCACATCCGAGTGACGAAAACAGACAAGCTCGAGGCAGACGCAGACTCCAAGCGAATGATTTTCGTTGGAAACTTGAAATATAGTGAGTTGACTTTGTTATAATTTTCGTGTTTGCTTTCTGACGGAAAAAATAGGGAACGGAACGCAGTTTAGTGTTCCGTATTTTATTTTTATTTCTTGTTAATTCACAGAAAAAGAGGATGCTATGGTCATACTTGAAAGGGTCAGATAAGTAAATATATTCCTACTTTCACACGGGTGTCCTATACTCATATTTCCACGCGTGCACGGTCGCCTATTTTACCGACTACCTCGAACTCGTAATGAAATTTGACTTTGAGCACTACATAGCTTCAAACCATATAAATCTGTTGGAACAGATGGCATAATGCCTGCCTAGTAAATGTTCTCATGTAAGTCCGGAAGACCTTAGACCTATCATCTTTCCTTTTAAAAAATATTAGAGCGACTGATTTATATCCACTTACGAGGGCAAGGTGAAAAGTTCTCGGCCTGACAATGCAAGACTGCGATTTTCAGTTAAAAAATGATTTTATTTTTCAACATAATCTCCCTTGACTTCAACACACTTGGTCCAGCTTTTTCTACAACATCAGTATTCCTTTTCGGAAGTGAGAGTCTGGAAGGCTGTGAAAATATTCATTTACGGCCCTCTCAACTTCTGCATTGGTTGCGAAGCGCTTCCCAGCAACAAATTTCTTCAAGTTTTGGAACAGATGGAAGTCTAAGCATGCCAAATCAGGTAAATAGGGGGGGTGGCCGAGCAAATTGTACCCCAAATCCCGCAGTTTTCCCATCGCCAACGCACACTTCTGTACAGGCGCATTGTCCTGGTGAAAGATGATTTTTTTCTTCTTCACGCCAGGCCTCTTCTCGCGAATTTTGGCAACCAGCTGGTCAAAAAGGTTGGAGTAATATTCGCCTGTAAATCTCAAAGTAATCAATTAACAGGATCCCTTTCGCATCCCAAAACACAGGCCATGACATTTCCGGCAGATGCGATCGACTTCGCTTTCTTTGGCGCTGAACCACCGGCTTCCACCCACTGCTTCGACTGCTGCTTCGTTTCTGGCGTGTAGTGGTGGACTCATGTCTCATCCATGGTCACAAATCGCCGCACAAAATCGGTCGGATCCCTATTGATTCGGTCCAAAGATTGCCACGAAAATCGTTTGCGCATTTGCTTTGATCATTTCCGTGTTCCAAATCATTGTACCATGTTTCAAGCGGAAATAATTGCGATAAAAGATGTTTTATCCTGGCTAAAGAAAAACATGATATGAGCAGTAGATATCCGCTTGTTTTCAGACAGCCAAACAGCAATCAATCGTTTTCCCTAAACTCAATAACAGCTGTAGATTGCCGACCGTCTCTTATAGAGATGGCGGAGCAGTTCAAAATTTACCTTTGTTGGGTACCAGGGCATAGGGACATTACAGGGAATTATATGGCCGATGAACTTGCCAGACATGGAACAGCGATACCCATTCTACCAGATAAAGGTACGAATACCTTGGATATACAGATTGCTACATGTAAACATTAATTAAAGTGGACACGTGGTACAAAGTGTCTAGCGACAAAACAGCGATCAGTGAAACTTGAAATTTCTTAGCATGATGTAGTGTTTGGCGGAAGATAAATAACCAGTTTCAAATCTTTTGGATGAGAAACAGCGTTCTCCAGAGAAAGCAAGATTTTCTTCTTCAAAAGTCTCTTTTTTTTTGAAAGAACGAAGCAACTGTATCATTATCGCCAGCATCATCCGTGCCTTTTTGTTGTTTCCATTTTACAGGCAGCTGGTCATGTTTGAGAACGTCAAATACTCTTGGCTGGATAGATTTACCAATGACCATAGATTTACTTTCTTTGGCTCTTGCCCTATTGGTATAGTGCAAAACAGTCAGCCTGGCTTTTGAAAGCTTTTCTCCACTTGGAGCTATTGTTTTTGTGGGTAAAGCTCTAGAAAAGAGACCTATTTCATCTGCTTTGTAAATGCAATCAGGATCATAAGCTGCTGTAATTGCAGAACTTTTCAAGAAAAGTTTTAACGTCGCCAAGATCTACATCCGCAACATCTTCACTTATGTCTTGAATGCATCGTGACGTTTCCGAAATTTATCCAGCCAGCCTGCAGATGCTTTAAAATCTGTGACTCCTAAAGGCCTTGCTACTTCTATTGCCTTGTGTCGAATCGTGGTCCTAGCAAATTACAGTTCGCTGAAGACTACTATGTAAAAAACTGTCGTAGCCTACATTCCAGTCTTGCGACATGTCTCGACCTGCCCTGGTGTCCTCCCATTTATCATTTATATGCGACATTCGTGTCAGCGTCTGTCCAAGGGAATGTCCGCCCAAGGCAAATTGAAAAGCACGTTTATATGGGAATTATTCGGATCACAAAAAAAAAAGTCTACTTAAGAGAAGTGTCCGCAATAGAAGATTTCACTGTACTGCTCAGTTCTACTCCCAATCTCTTCTGATGAGATTCTATTCTTCAGATGAGCTAAGAAGCCGTAATTATGGCTTCGAGCCCATAGAACTTCTTCAAATTCACTAAAATAGAACTAGCCATCTCAACCAAGGCTCTATTAGTACGCTCCACTTTTCTCTCTATTATGGGTTGTAGGGTGCTAATATTTGATAAATTATTCTACTCTCTTTGCATATCTTCCGCATCTCTGCATTAAAGAATTCAAGTCCGTTGTCAGTTCATGCTTTTGTATTCTTGCTTAATTTGTTGCTCTACAATGTTTCTAAACGATTTAAATGTGTTTTGTAGCCGTTCATTGATAGATAGTTGATGTCAAAAAATGTGTCCTAGCTTACTTCTCATAACTGCATAACTTTTCTATGTCGGCTGCATTCATATGCCCCGAGCGTTCGTGCCGTAGCTCTATGCTTAGTACTTGAAAATTGTGTATACTCGCCCTGATTCATATTTTGTTTAGCGAAAGTTACAAACTTCTCTGTTGTAAACTCCTTAAAACTCGTAAACATATCTCGCCTTTTCGCCATATGCGAAGACCCTCCGGAGACTACGTGCCAGCCGTAACAAATGAAGACAACATCGACAACTTTGGCCGTTTGTACTTACTCACTTGTACTTGGCATTATCAACTTTCACAATGTGTCTAGTAACCATAGAGAGCCGCATCACCAGTCCAACTGCTCGAACTTGCATCTGGTGTTTGTTTCTATAGTATTTCAAGTGATGTTCACTGCACTGCCATAATAAGGGGATTGAAATGTTGCGGCAAACAGCATAGGAATAAACTCGTCACACCACTGTATTGACGAACTACTAACCCATATTTCATCTACACTCATGCGTTATTTGATTCAGCTTCTCTGCAGTATCGATAATTGTACCCACATATTCACCAATAGTAGTTCAATTCCCTAATGGGGCAGTGGTTAACTTTCGCAGCAATCTACATCATCGAGTTAGGTTAGGGTGGCTGTCTGCACCTGTGTGGACTAAATGATGTCCATTGTGCTACCACGGATTCTATCGCTATGCTATCTACCTAAAGGACTTATTGAACCAGACGGAGCTTCTTATGAAGCAGAGGATGCTTCTCTCTTCGCCAGGTCACCGAGGTAGCCGAAGAGGAGAGCCCCCAGATGGAGCAGTCTTTTTATGGACAGAGCTGGACAGATACAAATGAAATGGAGGATCGTTTCTCCCTTCTCTTCGTCCTCGAGTTGAAGTGTATTGCAGAGCTCCGAACATGATGGTGCGCAGGTGTTGTTGATGCCCTATATATCCCGAGGGGTGATAGGATCTAAGTAAATTTAGTTATGTAGATGTGGCCTTCGCCTTGCTACCCATCCGTTTCAATTCCAGGATGACCATCTGTGAAAATTATCCCTGCCTTTTGCGTATTTCTGCATTATATAGGTATTTTCCTCTGTCATAGCCCATAACCTGATGGAAAAACAGAGAAAAGACATCTAATGTGCTATACTTTATACAAGCCAGAAGAGCAGGAACATTTTTTCATTTACAAACATTTCAATGCTTCCTTACGCAATTCTATAAGTCTAAGTTTTCATTTCAACAACTTCTTTCAGCTGCCACGGATGACAAACTCCATCAAATCTTCTCAAGTTGCGGAGAAATTGATTACGTCCGAACACTAAAAGAACCCCTCAAGGGTGGTTGCAAAGGTGTTGCTTACATTTCTTTCAAGAACCCTGATTCAGTTGGTCTAGCACTGGAACTTAAGGGTACCGTTCTTGATGAACGACCAATACATGTTGAACGGTATAGTGTTAAGAAATTAGGAGCCAAAGCCAAGAGAGACTCTGAAGGGGAGAAGACCAAAGGAAAAAAAATTGGTTCGAAAAAAGGAGGAACTAAAACAAAGGTAACGACGACTGACGATGATGGAAAAAAGAAGAAATCTGAGTTCCGTGGAGTGAAATCTGATGTGAATAAGAAGGTGAGATGACAGTGAGATGGATTGGTCGTGATAAATTATTTGAATTCGTATTCTTGATCTTTATAGAAAGAAAAGAAGAAGATTCCGAGTGAAATGAAGAAGTTGGCCAAGAAAATTGCACCCAAAAGTGCGGAATAAGTTGGAAACGATACACTAAGTTTGGTTATTATTTCCTTTTGATTAACGATGCAATGCAACCAGAATTAGATTAAGAAAAATTGTTAGAAATGAATTACAAAATTATTTGTAAACTGTTTCACCATAAAAATTATATTTCCATATACATATTTTAATTATATACGGACCTGCGTCTCTTGGGAGTATCCCACATAGTTAATGTACGAGGGTGAGTCAATAAGTCCCTGAAAAATGAAATAAGGAACACTCTTTTCGGTATAAAAACATTTTATTCTTCAACATAGTCTCCTTTTAGCTCTATACACTTCATCCAACGTTTCTCCAATTTTTGAATACCCTCCAAATAATACGATTTCTTGAGCCCCTCAAAATAAGCGTTTGTTTCAGCGATGACCTCTTCATTCTTTAATCATTCTTTAACTCCGAGCCATTTCTTCATGTTTGGAAACAAGAAATAGTCGCAGGTGGCTAAATCTGGGGAATATGCTGGATGAGGAAGGAGTTCGTAGCCTAACTCATGCAATTTTGCCATTGCGAGTGCGGACTTGTGCGCCGATGCGTTGTCCTGGTGAAAAATGACTTTTTTCTTCGCCAAATGCGGCCGTTTTTGCTTTTCCCCTTTTCAGGTAAACCGCGCGCATCCCAAAAAACTGTCGCCATGACCTTGTTTGCTGACAAACCCGCCTTAGCCTTCTTCGGCTTCGATTCACCAGGAGAAGTCCATTGTCTTGACTGTTCCTTGGTTTCTGGTGTGTTGTGGTGAATCCAAGTTTCATCCACGGTTACAAAACAGCGCAAAAACTCAGCCGAATTTTTCTGGAACATTGCCAAACACACCTTTGAAGTTGTCAAACGAATGCGTTTGTTGTCGATTGTGAGCAAACGCGGCACCCATCTGGCGGAAAGCTTTTTCATGTCCAAATATTTATGTAAAATCGAAATCACCGAGCCATGTGATAAGCCTGTGGCCTCTTTAAGCTCGCGCACTTTCAATTGCCGATCGTCCATTATCAAACCATGGATTTTGTCGACCATTTCTGGTGCGGTGACCTAAATTGGCCGGCCAGAACGTTCGGCGTCACTTGTGCTTGAACGACCGCACCGAAATTGAGTAAACCAGTATGTGAATGGTTCTAATATTTGTCAAGCTTTTGTTTGGTTTGCGTGATAGTTTTTTCTCGCAAAAAATAGTGTTTAATGAGCACTCGAAATTCACTTTTTTCCATTTTAACGAAAATGCTAGTAGGAGTCTATATAAAATGGCTGCCACAACAAAACTATTTGACAGAACTGTCCGAAAATTTGGGTGCGTTCTTTTGAAAGATGATTCTTGACAAAAAAAAAAATTAAATTTAAGGCGACGACATAATTTGTGTTAATTTTCAGGGACTTATTGACCCACCCTCGTATATGAATGAAAGAATGCTGGACAGACTCGTTTATAATAATAGCTAGCAACTTATATTGGTGGCCGTGTTGTGGTGGTAATTTCATCGCCTGTCACGCTGCAGGTTCACGATTTAAATCCTGATATCAAGAATCATCTATTTCTTTCAATTGCGAAAGCTTATGTCAATTCTACTGTGGAGGCCTAACACTGGCAGTAGGGTGGTCATATGATTGAAATGCAACTTGATCGTGATTACATCAGGAGGATGGAACAAATACTGCAAATTATAAGCAACGACAATAACAACAAAACAAAATGCTCCCCAGTTATATAGACGCCACCTTCGGAGTTTACCGAAACTTAATACCACCTGAGTCTCAAACCAATCTTTCTTTCTCTAACACTCTACAAACGTCCGTGCCCTGAAATAATATAAGGGTATTCATTTCCCCTTCGGCGCGCGCAAAATACAAAAAAAAAAACAAGTGTTAAACATACTGCTGGAGCTTTTTTCTTGTAAGATGTTGTGCCGCTGAATACCGAAAACAAGCATACCTTCGGCAGAAATGGTGTATAATCTCCTTAGTGCGCAATTGAAGATGGTATGTTAGAGATCATTCGTCATTTCGTGCGAAATATCCCCTCCAAAACTATCACGAAAATAGATTAGGCAAGAAACAACTGCACTAAAGAAAGGCTTGTGATGCTTCGATGTAAATTAGCTACTAGCCGTCGAACCCCAGTGTATTGTTTGAACGAGAAAGTAGCAGAACTACTCAGCTGTGCCAATGATCTATAGAGGCGGAGACCCACCACGTTCCTGGACTTTCAACAACACTCTCACGAACTGCTTCAATGTTTTGTGTTAAACAATTTGTTGAAGGCCGGAGTGTCTAAAATCACTAATTGATCCAGTCTCCCTGAATTTTTGAATTAATCTCTTAACAGTTGATGAAGTTTAATCACTATTCCGATCATATTTTGTACGAAAATTGCGAACTGTAGCTGCCAAACCTTCATTATTTTTTTAAATATTGCTCAACAATGAAAACGCGTTGTTCTTTTGTGTGGCACTCCATTTTTAATAACCCTGAACTGTCAGCTGTCATGCGGAAGAAGAAGAAGATCCAAAACCACTTGATGTACATATTAAAGAGGTACCAACAAATCTTCTCGAAGTATACTTCAAAATGTGGAAGCTAATCAAAACTGGTTCAGCCTGCCCACTTGAACAACCAAATGGCTCATCTGCCACTTCAAGTTGTAAACTCCAATGGTGCCGTTTTTTAGCATGATATATAGGTATACTCCTACAAGTAGAATTCTAATATTTAAATAATGCTGCAGCGATGCGACATTTTTCAATGCCAGACCTTTAACAATTTCAAAACGATGCTCAAGACTAGTTCTGTTAATCCTTTATTGCGCATGTGATATCCATGTGCCGCCTCACCCAACAAAGGAGAACCACATTGTGGATATATGTCGTTTAGCGAATTTTTTTAAGTAAGACTGCATTGCACTTACGCTTTTCAGAATACGAAAATTCTTAATCCGAATGATAGTTGTTCCATCCAGAGACTTAGGGAATATAAATTGTTTGCCTATCATAGAAGCTTTTTGTCGATTCGACCACATTTGAATGGATCTCAAAACTGTCATAAGCATCCATTGAATGACGAAAGTGCGCCATCCTCAGGTGTTCCCCTGCTAACCTTTCTGTTGCTATTCGAATCCATTCAGTCGTAAAGGATTCTGGGACCTGATGTACACCGTTACGGAAATAGACTATGTGCTGAGATTTTCTTTTCAAAACAGCACATGCTAATATGTCGTATAATATAGAAAAAACAAAAATAAGATATAGGAAGAAAATTGAAAAGGGATAGAAAAGCGTAGAAGAGAGAAAGGTGCTGACTAAAAGCCTAGCTCAGCCTAAGTCAATCGAAAGATGAAACTCTAACCTATCTTCTTCACTTCACGGTTTCTCTCCTCCACGAAGTTTCGTCAAGAATCCGCGGCATGCCAGGTGTAAATAAAAATTATCGAATTAACGAGAGTTCATGAGGTGTAGCCCCTTCCAGAGTCGTGAATTCAGGACTCGTGTTGGACGCCATTGCTGTAAGCTATCGGCAGGCCACATAGGAATCTTCAGTGCACCTGACAAGAACAGTGGTACGAAGATGATGATAACCTATGCTGCATAACCTACATATCTTCACTCAAAAGCCAATTATTAAGTTTTTATCAAAATTTATTACCATCTATATTCAGTCTAATCTCTCTGTGCGTTGGCCAATTGCTTTCTTAGTTTTGTCTGCACTTCCAGTGGAAAGCTTTTCAGTGCTCCTTTGGCACAATGCAAACAAAACGTTGCAGCATAATAAAAACTACACTCAGCATCTCTACATACGATCCGCTCGCAGAGACAACAGTGTGCGCCTAAAATTATGAAAAATTCCGGTTTCCTTCGCCATCGAGGTGGATGCGGTTGAAATGGATCACGCATAATGTAACTATCCTCCAGAAGTTTCACGCCAAACACAAACGGTGGCTCTGTTCCTTTATAGTGTACCATTTCACGCATTCCACAAGATTCACAATGAAATGAAATCCTGGGTATTCGGTCATCCTCTTCAGCTGGAGTGGGTGGCTCCTTTGGCACTTCCTCTTCAGGTAGCTTCAGTCGATCGATTTCTTCTTTTTCTGTTTTTATATCGAATTCATCGATGAGTAGAGATTCTGATGCAGCAATAGCTACCGCGGATGATGTCCCAGGCTGTGGTGAATCCTCTTTCATAGCTGGAAGAAGAGAATTAATTATGAAATGTATGACTCAAAGAAAAAGCATTGAAGATCTAAAAACATTTATTTGACTAAAGGCATAACAAAGTAAGATAATTAGTCAGTCCGCAAGAGCCGCCTCGTAGACAGCTCTTTGGGCCACCAGTGTGGCTTGTAAGTATTGCATGGATCCCCGTCTATCATTAGTCCTTGAGCTTTCAAAACTTGTTCCACTCTAAGCAAGGCTAATGCACATCTCTGACCTGTACTACGAATTGTACCAACCACGGTACCGGCTTGTGTCTGAACCGAGGTGACGTTCTCGTCAAGGTCGCTTGTTAGTTTCAGTGGCATCAGTCGCTTTCTTATAACCCCCGTGTGATAGACGCGAGCTGTGAGCTCCTGACCAACGTAGCATCCTTTGTGGAAGCTCACTCCGTTCAAAAAGTCACAGTTCGCTTCAAGAGGAAAACATTTGCCCGGTGGGTGATCATCCACACCTTCACCCACTCCATGGATATAGCGGTGCGAGTTGTATGTAGCCGGAGTTATTTGCTCCATGTCGGCATTGGGGAATAGCTTTGCAAGCTCCTTCAGATCGATGTTTTGCGGTTGAATTAGACGCACACCAAGCTCCTTCACTCGTGGATCTGCAGTGTAAAGCATATCACCGAGTTTCACTTGGACTTCGGCTTCGTGTGGCCTCGGCGGCTCTCCACCCTTGGCTGGATTATACACAACCCATGTAACGAAATCCGAGTTGATACACTCGACATCAATCTTCCTCCTTACGCGAAACAATCGCAGGTGCCTTCGCAACTCAGCAGACACTTCACGATCGCATTCTATTACATATGTATCTTCGCCTGGAGTTCTGTATATAATCGCATCGTACAGTACCCTGCCAGAATTATTTAGGAACATTGTGAACATCGAAGGATTTTTATCCTTATGCAGATGTTTCATGTCGTTTGTGATGAGACCCTGCAGGAAGGGTACGACTTCCTCGCCATGAACACGAACGAGTGCTCGATTGGCCAGTCGCCCTGCGAGAAATTTGGATGGGGGTGCTGTGGATGTTTCGGTAAAGCGAATAAATTGACGCAGAGATGTTCTGCGAAGCATATTCATGTTCTGCAAATAATTTCAAAACAAATTCACTATTTGCCACGAATTTACGTAATTATCGGAGGAGCTCACTTGCTATGGATCTTCTTCCAATGCTCCAGGACAATGTGAATATTAACTGTTAAGGATTTTAATATCAATTTACCTCTTGTTTTCGTGGGCACAAGGTTTAAAAATGATTATCAAAATATTCTGGAAAATAAAAATTCTGCTGTGCTCGATTTTCTCACCTTACTGTCAAAACACAAATCAGCTGCTTGTGGGATGTGTTCGGAAAACCGCAGAACTTTTTTAATGGGGCAAGATACGACGACATTTCGATTGGAAAAACAAAACCGTTGAATTTGATTAATTGAAAATGAGAATAGCTGCGTTGTTATTGAATTGAAATAGTTCAGATCAGCCGAATTAAAAAAAAAACTCTGAAAGTAATTTGGCAGCATCTTTTTCTCTTTCAAGAATATTCATTATTCTAATTTATTTTCTCCACACTACGTTTACGCAATTTTTAACAGAAATCAAGAAGACAAATTCGTCTTAGCTTTCCAAAAAATCGTATAATGGCATCTGCCAATTACTAAATGCTACCAAACCTTGCGACACATGGCCCATCTATTGGTGAAACTTAGAACTAAAAAACAACCAGGCTGTTTCTTGATGTTATTGTTTGCTTATTAAAAAATTAACTGAACCTGAAACACATTCACTAACCACTTTACGTTTAGTGACTGTATTATTATTATTATTATTATTTTTTTTTTTTTTTCAGTCGAGGTTTTGCCGCGAATGCAGTTTAGCCCCGAAGCCATTCGATGCGTTTTATTGCACTGATTTCAAAGCTATAAGTTGGCAATAAAATAAATTGGACTCACAAAGTTGTTGGAGAACATTCTAGAGTCAATGGACCATTCCAGTCCAATATTTTGCATCAGTTGTAACAGCTGTTTAACATCAGTAAGCACGTCCACACTGATATTATTGTGTCAGCCATTAGATGAATAAGGACGTACCAATGTATGTGTATTGTTACCTCATTCCATTTCATTATAATATAATGTGTGACAACACGAGACTTAGGTCTTATTTCTGCTGCAAATATCTCACAACTTTTGTAGTGATTTCCCCCTGCCTTTCATACTTCTTGCCTAAAAAAACAGTTCGACGACTGATGCAAGAATACAAGTGTGGAATGGCCTAATAGCTGCATTTTATTATTGGACTGATCCAGCTCAACTCAATTTTTAATACAGAAAACAATAACAACACCAGAATCAACCTCTGAGCTGGTTTAAGTATTGTGAACCCAGTGGATCAATTCTAAGTCTGTCTAATAGATTTAACATTTGATAATTGACAGATGTCATTCATATTTTTATTTGGAAATCTAAAGATGAGGTAGAATGTAAAAATAAATTAAAGTATTTTTTTTCCTGCTTGCACCGATTTTAAGGATATTTCTTCTTGTCTATTTCCTCTTTAATTTCAGTTGTCAGACATTGAAAAAACGAGGCTGCCAAATTACATTCAAAATGTTGTTTTTTTTTTTTAATTTAAAAGGGAAACTTGTCGAGATTTGACGTTGCTTCTCTACAAGTCGTAAATGCCCTACGAAATCGTGCCGCAGAGATTCGACCAGCGGGTTGATTTTGTACTGCTTTTTTGACTTGTCGAAAAGGAACATTTCGAATTCGATTTGATTTCAAATATATGAAATAAACTTTCCCTCTTGAAAAGTCGGGACGAAGCTGCAGTGTCACACAAGCGGCTTATTGTCGCGTAAGTTTTTTGCCTAAGAATCAGAAACCATTGACGATATTTCCACCACGCATTTATAAATAGCAGCACTATGATTGACTGTGAAGTATACGCGCAAAAATCCTGAGGCTTATTTACACCTTAAAATGTAAGAAGAATATATTTTTTTTAAATGATTTGATAATACATGTGCCTATGTTGCTGTCAATCAGTTATATGTTTATGTTACCATTAAACAAAGAAGGTTGAAATTTGGACTACAGTTGCGTTTAACTAACCCGCAGACAGATCAAGAGCACAATTTTAGAAAAGTTAAAAACCAAAAGTTTTGGATGTTAGAGCAAAAGTTATAAAAATCATTGTTTTTTACAGTTTCGTTATTTTTACTTTATCACGTTTCGCGAAGAATCCACAAAATTGTACAAGAAGGTATATTCGGCTCCATTATCTATGACACTCGAGCCAGCAATTTTGAAGATACATGCGTATGAATTTCAGTTTTCGAACCATCTTGGTTATCCACCATCTTGTTTTTACCGAACAGCCGAATATTTATTCTCATTAGCTATAATAAGACAAACCGTTACAAATGCTTGTTAAATTTTGGGCTAGGAACATGAAATTTTATACGTATATTTTTTAGAATTCGCCCGCAAACGCACACTTTTAAAAAATTCACATCTTTCAATATTTTTACGAGAAACTGAAATATATTTCTTTTACAAAATATATAGATATTGCCACACCCATATTTTGGGAGCGTTTTCATTAAAAAAAAAGAAAAGTAATTAGCTTTCTCAAAGATATTTGCGGTGACGGTTAAGTCCTATTGTGAATATTTCAGGAGAATCCGTGATGTCTTTATACAAATATACGGCAACCACTCGCACTTCCTTTTAACAAAAAGTCTAAACAACAATTTATCTGGTTAAATCTTTTAAAATCGCTAGAATATCCTCTGAGTAGAAATATGTAATTGCATTCGAATCAAAAAGTTTACAACGGCGCTTCCACATAATTAAAGGTGGGTTAGAGGATGAGGGATAGGGTGTCATACGATCCATTCCAGACGAATCTAGTCACTTGGTTGATCTCAGTTAGGTCCAAATTTAAAATAGGCATATCGGATTTGCATGTCAGATGATGAAAACTCATTTGAGTTCAGCCCTGGTCCCCAAAATAGTTGTTGCGCCCACCGTTTTTTTTTTTTTGTTCAAACATTTTAGGAAGTTTTATATTATTCAGGCTCTTGGCTACAAGTGAAATGGATGGATGTATGTGTAGATTAGTGGGAAATTGTACTCAATTTAAAGATCCCGATATGCCAACAAACAAGGGTGAACGGTCGAAATTCTTAATTCTTTCGACGGGTATCATTAAAACATATAAATTGAAAACTATATATAAGTAGGTACTTATGTGAATTAATAAAAAGAGTTGTGCATTTTAACAAGAAAGAAACAACACTAAGCCACTAAGAAAGTTATACTTTCAACTCATTTATGTAATTATTCGATGGACTGAATAACTGTTATATAAGACATCGCTGCTTTGAGTATCTGAAAATGATGGAAACTGGAAATTTAAAAGAAAAAACGAATGGTTTGCAGGAAGAATATACCACCATGAAATTTGCTAACGATGCCTCATAAAATCCCGCTTGAATAATGACTTCTTTCTGCGACCGTAGCATTAGTAGGCACAACATTTTACGATATTTCGGCGACAATCGATACCATTTAGATAATTGCACTGAAGTACCCACCATTAAACTCTAAAATAAATGGAAACTTATATTATATAGGAGATACACATTTGAATGACATGTTTTACTTCTATTTTCAAGATCTCACCGCCATAGCAATAAATTAGCAATTGAATCATAATGGATACCAAAAAAGTAATATAAACTATTAAAATCATTACGTTATCCATATGCTAGCAGGAAGATAAAATTCAAATTTAACTCTTAAAGAAATATTCTTAAACTTACCGTTACAAGCTGATAGACTATAACACAAACTTGCAGGGATGTTATCAGAAACTGTCCAAATATAATTGGCTTATAAGTTTGACAGACTTTATCTGCCAAAGCCAGAAGTGTCGTATGATACTTTACAAATAAGCAGATATCATAATTAGTCTCCTCCTCTGTTTTATTAAACGAATTCGCCTCAATATAGTGTTGCAGTAGTCGAAAATGTGATCGTAGGTGTATTGCAAATGATATGAATAACCCATCAATGGCAACAGCATGCATCACAACGGCAATGGTAATGCAACCTGTATAGAAAAATGCACACTCGTATCCTGGACTATGTTCCGCATTAAAGGAAAATCTATATAATTGTTTGTAATAAGCTTCTTTAGATTAATGTTATTTAAAATTCACCTCATTGGCATTGGCAGTTCCTTTACAATCGGTTCATTTGAAACCTTGGCCCATGCGATCTTTATCAACGGTCCAGTCATAAAATATATTCCAGTACAGGAAACCGAATAAAAATAAAGATTCACCATACGATCCGCCATTACGTTGGCTATTGTTATATGTTTTGAAGCCAAGCGCTCACCTATTGAATAAACCAATTTATTTTACGGATTAAACTGAACAAATATCCTCACACAATTCTGCCACATATTCTTCAAGTCATTCATAATTTCCAAGAACATAGTTTTATTCACGAGAAACGTAACAATTTTAATTGTGGTCAACATATTGGTAAAGTCTACGCTCAGACTAGCTGTGGCCAGTTCCAAATTGTTGCTATGATAAATAGCATAGTTAATCATTGGATATTGAGCTGATACTACCACAAATGTCACAAGGAACTGGAGAATTTGTTTCCATATTGGTTCCTTGATGTGTTGAGCCAATGAATGTCCCATGAGAGTGAGGCATTTCCTTTGTCTGTAGAAAATTCCTTGCGTCACGTCTTCCATTATGATGAGATGTTATCGGAAAGGACTCAACCAATGAGTTATAAATCGGGGAGTGGTCCCATATATAGGCTTTGATGTGATTAGATGTCATTATACAATAGTCATTGGCTATTATTCTACAGGAGGTTGGAATTAATTACCATGTGTCCATTTTTGATTGTAATTACCACATTGACAAGTCAAAATATTGGTTGAAATTATAATTGGTTTTGATTTGAGTTTCTAAAGATATTGAAATAATAAAGGGGTTGCAATTGAAAGAGACCAATTATTGAGGGCAACATATAATTAAGTGCCTGTAGTACATTGAAATGTGATGTGCTGGGTTTCATTTATTTGCAAAATGCATCGTTTGACATTGGCACCATGCCAAACAATGAAGCAGGAGTGTGGTTGCCATATTGCCAGCTAAAACGGGATTTGCAAATTTTCAGGGTTCCGGTACTTACAAGGTAACAACAACTCAGAATTGAACCCTTGTAGTGAGAGTCAGTTGTCTGTCTGTCTGTCTGTATACCTATCTGTCATAGCCTCATAACTTTTAAACCGTGAGACATAGGGTGATGAAATTTGGACCAGAGTTGAGTTTTATTAACTCGCAGATAGACCAAAAATTCAAAAACAAACAATTTTGGAGGATAGAGTAAAAGTTAAAAAAATAAATAATTTGTATAAGTAAAGTAGTTCCGTTATTTTTGCTCTATTCGGTCCCTAGAAAAATATAAAGAACTAGCAGAGAAAATGTCCCCGAATTATCACTGAAACTACTGAATCGATTTTTTTTTAATTCGTATGTACTCGTACCACCACTCAAAATTTGTTTATTTTTATATATAAGTACGTTGGTTTAGGAAAAATGTGAGTGATAAACAAAATGGAATCTTCCGTCCGCCATCTTGTTTTCTCCGAACAGCCAAATATTTATTCTAACTCGTGATAATAAAACGAATCATTTGATATATACAAATTGTTTTTTAGCTTGGCTGTAGTTGCTTAAAACAATAAAACTAGCCGTGTTTGTTTGTGAAAATTATGCCCAGTTCAGAAAAAGTTTGCATGGCAAATAAGAACAGCAACTAAATGTGTACGCAGTTTCAGAAACTTTCGATATTATTCACAGTATAAAACATTTTGATTATCGATTATAGGTGGCGCAATACTCGTAAGTTATATTGATATATTGTTCAGGCAGACAAGAAAAGAGCGTATTTCATATCTTTAATTTAATTTTCTATTCAATGTAAAATTTTTAAATGATTAATTTAACACAAGCTGGAAGATGAAAGGTGATCGTGAAAGACTCACTTGGATCTCCATGGATACATTGTGTTTCTCGTTATGGATGGGTGTACCTGATATGAATGAATATGGAAGAAAGGAAAATTTAGTAGCTTTAAAGGCTTTCGGCCTCTCTAAACCAATTTCCGGTGGCTTTGTTGACAGTTTACCCGAATCGTTGAAAAAATGAACCGCTGTCCTTCTAGTTCTGTTAAGGCTTGCTCATTCTCTTCCGCATCCTCTGCATAGATCAATGGTACTTAAGCGCATCCTTTTTAAGTGGGCTACTAATGTATTGTGACCAGTTAATTAGAAAGTTCAAATGTGTGTGCTTGGTGTGAGGAGGTCTTTGGTTTTTTTCTTATTTTGCTGTGTTCCATTAGAGCTATGATCTACCTAATGGGGACCCAACAGAGTGTGACATTATGTTGTGCGCTGACATATTTTTACTTGTTTTAATTTTATCACCGTGGATGAGATAACTTTGACTTCCTATGTACTTAAATGCCATTATTTTGTTTGAAGAGGTGCTAGTGAGGATAGGTCTCGAGAAGCCTCGGTGATAGCTAAGACTTTCGCTTTGAACACACTACCTTGATTTGAAAACTTTATCGACCGGACGATAGCGGGTACGATCTTAAAAAACATTGATGTTCTTTGTACCACAATCCGCTACTAAATCAGTAGTACCAAATTACAGACATTATAGATGTTTTGTCTGCTCGATATATACATAGATATCTAGGAGCATTTCTATTGTTTTCGAGAGAAAGCAGGTTACTCTTGTACTCTTGGAGTCTTTAAACATGGCTACTGTAAAATTTTTATTTGTTTTTATCTGTTTATAAAGCAAAAAACAAAAAAATATATTGACAATTTTCCAGAGCTACCAAGCTATGTTCTTACATATTTTAAATATTGATATTAATTTTCAACGAAATCATTTATGTCATATCCAATAAATAATCCATTTTCATAAATTCTTTAGTAAGTAAAGTACCGTTATACGATTTTTTTTCCAAAAACTTGATATGCCATCTTATCCCGAATATTAAATTTAAATGAAAACGTCGGAACCGTTTTCACGAATTTTTTCAAAATCGGCAATTAGTAAAGTACTGTTAGTTTTCTGATGGAGATTGCTCCGGCACATGAAGCCCTTTCATGCTTGACGGTCGTTTTTAGTCATCCATCCAGTTTTTCAATATTTGAATTGAAAATTTGATCTCGCACCCAAATCTCATTGTAAATTTAGATAGCTAATTATTTGTACGCATTTTTCTTGACTCTGTAGTCTGGATGGAGCTATCCTGGGCTTCTTCTAATGAGGTTGGGTTATGTACGAGGGTTGCTAAAGTAGTTGTGAGGTCAGCTCGCTACTAAGCGAAAAGTAAAAGAGAGAACATTGAGGTTCTTGGAGTGATTTATATGTATGTCTGCCATTTCATGTAACTCTCCGAGAAAAGAGTTCCCAAGGATAGTTCTTACATCTACTTACCCACGGAGTTTTCGCAACCTCCTCTGAAGATGTGCTGTTCGTCCGTTATTCCCATCCGCCCTGAGTGTTTATTTAAAAGGTTCTGTCACGTTATTACTCTGATTGCTATGGATATCGCGAATCTGTTTAGAGATAATAGTTTCATTATTTTGTTGCCATCTATAATATATTTTGTCTCATAGCTTTCGTGAAACTATAATCAGTGATTTTCCCGCTATTTTTGATTTTATGTTTGCGACTGGTGCGTGGACTCTTGCATCTACTAGTAATCACTATGATCTGACAACCAAATAATACGGACATTATTCTGCCTGCTTAGAGCCAAGTTCTTTGCGACAGAGTTCAAATATTGCATGAATCATGAGGTATTGAGTTTCTCTGAAAAGCCACCTGCATCTGTTTCTTCCTCCATTCTTGATCCATCTGTATATATAGCGATTTCTGAGCTGGAGATAATGGTGTTCCCATCCATTACTCCTCCCAACCCTTTTCATGATATAGCCAATAATCTTCTCTCTGTTATTCCCCATCCGAACCATTTCTTCGCAGAAAATAGCACTCGACAACGTCCATTTGCTAACCACTTTATGGCAATTGCATATGATTGTGTAGTCCTAATATCAGTAAATGTCTAAAGGACTCAACACTTCCCTGAAATGTTGGACTCTTCGCGCTGCTTTACAGGTACAGTGAAATCTCTCTTAACGAAAAAGTTGGTCTCTCCGTTTTTATGAAGCACATTTGACATACAAACGAGGCTCAGTTTTCACATTGAAGGTCCAAAACAACACTGCCTGGGAGCCTCTAATTTGCATTGGATACCCATCTCCTGTATAATATTTTCATTTCACTTCTTCTTCCTCTTCTTATGGCGTTACATCCTTGGGCAGGATTTAACTTTCTGCACGACTCGCCTCCGAATCCATTCGCTCTTTCGTAAGTGAGCAAAAGTGAACGAAACTTAACGAATCGAAGCAAAAAGCTATTGTGGTCAAATAATACAAATCCTGTGTATTCGCTCTGTTTCGGAAGTGGTCGTACGAAAGCATTCTACTATTCAGCCTTTAGATGATAAGATTGTGAGTATTCGTGGGTTTACATATGCGTGCATATGCAGGCGAATGTTGATTATGTTTCACACTTAAGTAAATTGGGACGCGTAGCTCGCGGCAGGAGTTTTAAACTATTTTTAAACTATTTCAGACAGTGGCCCACTGAGCTCGCTACATTTTTTCCTATTTTCCATTTTTTTGATAAAGTTTATGACATTTTGGGAGGCGATAAATTATTGTTTCGGAGTTATTTTGCCATTGGGTTATTATTCATTCCGTCAAAAATTTTCGAACAGGTCGGTATAGAAATGCAGGCACTCCCTTAGTGGCATTACATCGACTTCGCACTAAAACTTTTTAGGTAGAGTGTAAGAGTAGTCAGTGATTTTTGGGATATTTCAAAGTTTCTTAAAATGATGAAGCTGACTGTTTGCAAGCAAGATCACTGTGTGTTAGCTTTGAGCCAAATGGCTGGACTGGATTCTATCCCTTTGTTGAAAAAGTCTAGTGCCGCCAAAGTTGTGATTCTACACACATGTTGATATTTGGACTTACCCTACATGGCATAGCTTTGTTTAAAGCCATTTACCAAACGATCACGTCATACCTTGAGTCTGATAGTAGATACATAAAAAGTAGAGGACTACCGTAGATTTATTAATCCATTCTTTGATGATGTTAGGTTTCTAGTTTAGTTTTAACTCTAAATAATATCCAGATATTTAGAATGGTCAGGACTAAAAATTGTCGTGAGGACTTATCCCCAATCCATACTTATCATGAATATATTTGAATAGTTTAAATAGGGCATCATCCACAAGTTCCATCAGCTTTGTCAAGTATATATCATTCTTACCAGAGATAGCTAAAGCAAGGTGAACTGTATAGATTATCATCCTGCAACCCTATCAATTAGCTCATTCGCCAAAAGGTTCCAACACAAAGATGGATTCTACCTCCACTGATTTGCCTACGCAGTTACATATGTTAGGTCACTGACTGCATATTCGGATGATACGCTTGCTATTTGATCAAAAATCGGCATAAGGTCTGCACAAAGAGCTCGTTTCTCCGTGTATTTTACGTCTGTCTACCTGATGGCAAAACGTCAAGATTGCCTCCACTGAAGGCAACTGTAAATTATTGAAGTCTAGGATGCCTTTGGAGGGTCTGCTTTCCTAATATTCGAAAAGGTTAATTGTTTTCTCAGGATAGTCAAATATAATAAACCGAATTTGATATTTCGTTGATTCGTGAAGGAATGCTTCTACTTACATTTTTACTTGCGAGTCAGAGATTATGATTATATTCAACACTGTCTGTGTCTGATAACAAAGGTTGGCTTGCAACCAATGTTAAACATCGTACAGATTATGAATCTCTAAAAATGTCTTTAAGAATATACAAACTCTAAGGCTAACCATAATGGACTTGAATGATCTTAAGTGATCTTAATCTAATGTCGCAATTCGCACAAATCGTATTTCATGACTATAATGTGATTATGCCCCATTTCGTCAAGTTTCGTTAACTTCAGTTGGCTTACGGAAAATGTGAATGAAATGACACATTCCTTTCCCTTTCATTCCAAGATGAAAGAATTCTCTTTTTTAATTATGTTTTTAATTGTTTTTAATGCATTTTTGCTTGCACTTTCAGTGCGAATGTAAACAATTTGACATATTTTGAAATCTGCTCAAACTTAAATTGAGTTCGGTTTTGACCTAAGCTTGGTTGAATTTCATTAATCTATCCATTCTATGTACTTTAAAGTGACAGCAAATATGTGCTCAGTTTTGGCATTATTTAATCATTTTGAAGAAATTTCGATCGTCATCGTGCTTTAAGCATGGTACAGGCAATCAATCTTTTTTCATCAAATAAATTGAAGGAAAAAAAATATGCCCAAATGGTTGAACAAATTTCAATACACACCTTCAATCTCCCTTTCAATTTTTTATTCAAAAGAATATAAATATATGCTATGGATAAAAAAATGTCAATTTGAACTTCTAACGCTCACAAATCAACGCAGTGGTCAATCATTTAAAAACTCTGGTTGAATTTCATGGATAATTGTCTCCATTTTCTGTACGTAAAAATGGGCGCAAATTTGTGCTCAGATCGTCTGTACTGTGCTTTACAGAACATCGACTTAAACTCACCCATTTCATTAAAATCGTTTTAGGTATAGCCGCGATGACCAATGAACTGCCTAGAACATAATAGTAATACCTATAAGCGCTGCATATACAAATTCTACCAAATTGTTTTTAAACATTTCGTGTACCAAGTGTAATTTGTGTCCAAATCGAATTATGTATTGTTCTTGCGACTAACGGACGAGTTTCCTAAAATAATCAGCATTTCATATATGTATTTCGAGGTGCAAACGTCGGCTCTAACCAATAAAATATTCAATCATGTATCGTCTAAGTTTACCATAAAGAAACTCAAAAACAAAATCCTCTATTGGTCTAATAAATTAGGGATCTTTGCATAGTATAGAAGGAAGGGGAAGAATAAGGAATGGAAGGGGAAGAATAAGTAAAACTTCAGAAGCTTTCTTGAAATTTTAATTTTTGTTTTATTGGCAATTGTTACATAGAATTTATTATTATTATTATTATTATTTTTTTTTTTATTTATATTTTATATAAAAAAAGAGCTTTTAAACTTGTATAGATTTTGTTTTTTTTTTTTTTTTGTATTTTGTTATATACAGGTATTAAATTTATTCGATTTCATATTATTGTAATAAATTCTAATATTTATATAATAGATTTAATGTATCTGTATGGAGTTGTAAGTTCTGATTTATAAATTTTAAGATATTTGCTTAATGAACTTTATTTATATTAATAATTAATTATATTATTCTATGTGCAAAATGAAATACATAGTCAAGTGGGATTACACTAAATTTATTTTCATTAATTTCTCAATATTTGTTTATATATTATTAATGTACTAATCATGCAATTAACTTATTAAAGACACATCGGATTTGGAAAAGGCTAAACTATGTTTATTCTTTAGATTTTTTTTTTTTTTTTTTTTAATTTACAAATTTATAAACTAAGTTTCGCATTGATAGTTATTCATTTATATATAAAATATTTGCTTATTATGTTTTAATTTCCAATTTTATAAAACCAATAGCAATAGTAGCTGATCTATTTTCTTTAAGACAAAATTACAAATTTCTTCGATTCCGAATACAACAGTCTCAAAACACGTACAAAAAACCAATAATATTTTCTATGCCTCTTGTATTTTTATTCATACAATAGCATACCCGAGGGAATATTTATTATTATTTAAAAATATATATTTAATTTAAATTTTATTTAATGTTTGATTATTGAATTCATTAAGATTAAGGACTTAAGGTATTTTTTTTTTACGTAAAATATTCAAAATAATTTAATAAAAAAAAAGAACTTTCTAATATTCTGTGTTTATCTTTGGTTTTTCCACACAATTACCTCATTACATAAATAATTTATATTGTGATAAGAACAGTAGGTTTTTTTTTATAAATTTTTGAAATAAATTCAAAGCTAAACAGACATCACTAACTATTGCAAAGTAGCATTGTTAAAAAAAAGTTGTTAGCAGAACCGTCATAACCGGTAACTTGTTGTTTGTAATAAACATTTTATTCCGATGTCATCTCAAAAACATTAGAGGATAACCACCTCACGTACGAGTAAGATGAGTTTTTCTAGATTCCCTTAGCTAGACATGTCCAAAAAATAATCTTTAAATTGTGTTTCCCTTAAAGTGTGTCACCATCCTTAAGGCGGTACGATTTGTTGTGATGTTGTGATGGATTTTTACCCATTTGGAGGAGTTACCAGAACATATGCGAGTCAATGCTAAAAGATACAAAGCCTTTCTGGAGCTCTTGGTGCAGTTGACCGTGAATCCCTTAAATGGCGAATGTAATAAAAATTCGTCAAGCCTGATTCCGTTCGCACATTGAGGGTTTCGTTAGAACAGAGATGAATACAAATTGTAACTATTATTCCATTCGAAAAGCAGACTTCCAAATTATTAAACCGATTTTGGTGAAGTTTTTGTTGGATAGAGGACTTTATTCACATCGCGTGGAAAAGCGATATGAAATAATCAATCCGTTTCTAACATAAGAATTATCAAATTCGGACTTATTTCTCTTTATATATACAAAAATGCTCTATTACCATTAATTTTTTCTCCTGTTTCTAAGTCAAATGCTTTACAAATGCGAGGCCCCTTAATTTACTCACTTTTTCGCAGACTGTGGGCACAATTTTAAAATTCTTAATTCAAAAAAATGTTTATGAATTCTATTCATAGAACTCTTTTTAACGATATGTAACCCCACTTTAGGTGGAGAGCAGAGTTGGAAGGGTACCTAAGGCTAAGGATCGAACTAGCTGGAGACATTTTTTGGTTTTGTCTGGTCCACTCCCGACTGTAGCGCCATCTAAAGTAAATTGAAGTAAGTTCACCCTGTAGGCCATTTAAACCTTCGGGATGTTCTTTGGTAATAATTTTAAAAAAAAATTATTTGCTGTGAAATCTTTTTTCGTTTATTTTGAAGCTTGCAAATTTGTTCTGATCACTTTTTGGATATGATATCACGTTTTTCGGCATTTCCCATTACTTTTCGAAGTGTTTCGGGCTGGATAGCAGTCATTATATTGTCGTTCAAGACGTTAATTGAATTGTGTACGGAAATAACTTCAAATCAGCACGAATTATGCGTCGGAGAGATGTGCGAGGGATGCGCAACTGCAAAGAACGGCGACGACTAGATGTTGTCTGTGATCTCTAAACACTGGCCTGTACAGCCTCAATGTTCTCATCAGACCACCTCGAACGACGCCGGCCTTGATGACTGGCATTACCAAGATTGCCGGTGGCGATAAATTGTTGGTGTAAACGCCTGATGGTGTGGTCTGAAGGCTCTTCCCTCACTCGATATATTGCGTTGAGAACATGTTTTGAATGTAAAACTGCACGATAAAAGCGCGTTGTGGTGGAGTGTACTGATCCATGGCACAAATTCGCTTGGGCTAACGGGCTGTCGTAAGCCGATCTGAAAACAGATGTCAAAGTTATACAGTTGCCAGATGTCGACGGTTTAAATGGCCCACCCTATACAAGCGTGTGACAGACAGATAGGAGGGCAGACACCGTATTAGATCTACGAGTGTTCCTTTTATCCATTCGGTACGAAACACTAACAAAATAAATGAAGATCTTGTCGTACCAGGTCAATGAATTATTAGAAGATAATGAAAGTCACAATCGACTGAAAAATGATACTGATAGTGATAGTATCTCAATGCCTTCAAAGAGGGTGTCAGAAATCAGTAAACATGACAAAAACAGCGTCCATAAAAAAAACTTGACAGAAATACAAATTATATTAAATTCAAGCCTTTTGAGGTGCGGACATACTTGCTGTCTGCATCTCAAAAGCAGCAGTCCCTTTCCAGTCGGTGGCAAGACCGAAAATGATATGACTGGGAATGCGAGGCCTACCTATGATTAGTTAGAAACTCTGGCTTCAGTTTCGCAAAAAAATGTACCAGGAAACCAACTAGATGCTCAAAAACATATGCAAAAAAAAAGCAATATCTGGTAAGGAAATTAGCACAAGTTAACAGTTTATTTTGGAAACTGGCCACAACTCTTAACAAGCAAAGGGACTAAAGATTGAGATAACCCTATTGGCAGCCATTTCAAAAACTTACTCAACCCTTCTATTAATATTAAACCAACTGCAATACGCACTGCCTTACACGAAAGTGTTGGCCCTCGATCGATCCCAGCAAATTAGACAAAGCCCCAGGGGAAGACAGGATCTCGTATTCTCTAAAAACACCACCACTGAATTTGTAGCGAAACTTACAGAAGGATATAATAACATTTTCAACACGGGTGTTGTTCCAATACGTTTTAGAAGATATATTATCTCTATTCAAAAAATGAGATCCAGAAGACCCAAGCAACTACCGAGGCATATCGTTCTTAAACACAATAACGAAATTCTTTACTAGCATCCTATTGAATCGCCTGACGGAATGGGTTCAGGAAAACAGTCAGCTTAGTATGTTTCAGGAAAAACTACTCAACTGTAGACAATATTTTCGCCCTTACAAGTATTAGTCGGACATATCTTGAAAAAAACTATGTGTTCTTCGTCGATATTAAAACAATTTTTGACACCATTGACAGGAATACTTTATTCCACAAGCTCAGTTGTTTGGGTGTGCCAACAAAAAAGGATTAAGGATTTTACAAAGCCTCTATGCAGAAAATATGACAACAGTATGGGATGGAAGCAATGTACCTGACTGGTTTAAATCAAACCTGGGTACGAAGGAGGGCTTCTTGCTGAGTCGGCACTCTCAAGTAACCGTCTTCCCAAAATAGTCGCCAGACACAGATTAGCCAATCAACATAATGTCCAACGAACTGCAGAAAATTTAACGTACTGGAAAGTGCTCTGGAGGAGTTGCTGATTAAAATTTATACATCCACCTGAGTAGACTTTAGAGAACAGGCACAGTGAAGTGAAACTAGAAACACCTATTCAGCACTTCAACACGACTTTGGGGGAAAAAAAATACTTTCGTGACGAGAGTTCTTTAGAATCAACTTCCACAATATTCAAGGCGAGGTGAACATCAGGCCTTGAAGTCTAGAATATCGTCAACGAATCGTTAATGAAACATTTTAAATGAAAAGTTGGCAATCAACACAAGGTAAACATTTTTCGTTATAACTTAACTAAAAGACCATCAATTTGATTTTAACTTAACTAACTATTTTTATTGTAAATCTATATTTTTCGGCTAAAGCCAATGCTATGATAATATTGTATTTATGAATTTGTAATATTCGGAAATAATTGTCGAATAAAACACAATTACTACTACGGCTACTATAAAGGAAATATGTATTTTGACTATCGTATTGCTGGGTTTATATACTGACGGAATTCTCGACTTATCGAAAGGGATTGTTCCGAATTTTATTTCATACATGTGCTGCCAAATCGAATTCGGAATGTTCCTTCCCAACAAGTCGAAAAAGCTGTACAAAATCAGGCTGCGGTTTTTTATATTTCCCTGATGAGTATCCCCTCCCTTCTTACCGGCAAACTCCCAGCCAATACCACTTAAAAATTCGCATTTATTCACCGTCGTAGTAGTTGTTTACCTTGGCGCAGGAATGAATGACTGTTGGATAGAGAAAGGTAGAAAAGTAATGAATAAAGAAGAGAGAGTGAAAGTTCACCGAAAATCCAATCGACAATTGAAATCAGCGGCTTGAATTTGACCGGCTTACACAACTCGTCGAGAATGAACGCTCCGAATTCTACTTGGTAGTAAAAGAAAATTCGGAACATTCCCAAAATCAAGCCGCGTTTGAAGCATGAATGTTTTATTTTCAAAACGTCCCGTTTTTACAGCGACTTGAGTCTGTTCAGCTTTTTTCGATTTATGGAGAAGAAGCGTTCCAAATTCGATTTGGTAATGAATGTAGAAAATACAATTCGGTATGTTGCCTTCTCTACATAACAAAACTTCTGTGAATGGAATTAGCGGTTTGAATTTGTACGGATTTTTCGACTTGTCAAGTACGTTCCTAGTTTTATTTCATACATTCGCTTCCAAGTTGAATTCAGAACGATCCTTCTCAACAAGCCCAAAATAGCTAATCGACTTAGCGAAAGGACGTAAAATCATGGCAGCAAGGGTGCAATTTCTGCATTTTAACATCCACAAAATATGGTAGCCTCATCTTCCTGACTAAAAAATTGATAATATTGAGATTACGATTGACTCGAAGAACCACTTCATTATTTTATATGACCGAACGTTTCCAAACGTCTCACTATTCAGTTAATACTTCAACGAAAATTGCTGTTAGATTCGTGTATCCTAAGCAGTCAAATGAAAGTCGAGGATCAGTAGCAATACTGTCATCAAAACTTCAAGACAGGACCTGAACTTCATGTCTCTATCTATGTAACTTTCACTAGCTCTTAGACTAAAAGTAAAATATTAACAAAAAAAGCTAAAAGGGAAACTGAAAAAACGCTGAAAAACTATTGTTCGCTGATCTATTACCATATCTGCCGATATTCTGTTCATAAAAAAAATTAGATTCCGCTCAACAAACAAATTATATTCTGCTGATCAAATAATAATTGATTGCTGGAAAACATTTTTTATTTACTTTTCTGTTGATTTTCTTTTTTTCCGCAAATCAAAAATTTATTTTCTGATGCGCAAACAACTATTACATTTCTAATTAAATAAATTAATTTTTGCTGGTCAAAAAAATCTTTACCGCTAACCTATTAAATGGTAACTCAAAAATTTAATTTTAAGTCGGTTGTTGCTAGCAGAGATTACTTTCTAACATATTTTGAAGGAATTACAAAATCATTCAACTTGATTGTGATTTAGTTTTTTTAAGAATGCAAATTACTTAATTTTTTGGATAAATTAATATTACTCAATGGAATTATCTAGACATTACAGCACTAAATAAGGCTTAAATTTAATTTGTTTTATTTCTAAAAATAGACATTGAAATGGACATAATACTTAAATGGACCGTGGATACTTAAACATTTTGCTAGAATTTTATAATTTAAAGCTTTTTTTATATTAATAAATTAAATAATTTACCTACTCTTATTTTCTAACAACGGTTTTTTTTGTTTCTTACAAGTATTGTAACACCGATCAAAAAATCTTATTTTAATACTTTTAACTATAACTGTATTGATAAAAATTATTTCTGTTTTACATAGTAAATATTATTATTTTGAAAGGAATTTTCCATATAACTCATTTTATTTTGTTTCCATTTAACCCTTTTTTGCATTACTAAAGGCTGAATCTCAGTCTATGTAATGTTAATATAAACGATACCTTCGTTTTTCCTATTATTGTTAACATTTAAATTTTCTTTTCCACTTTAAATGATATTTGTATTTGCTTTACTTTAATTATATAGAAATGATAGATATTTAGCTGACAGTAAAATAACCTTTTTATATCTTTTATTTCAGCATAAATATGTATAACACTTAAAAATTCTTTTACGAAATAATTTATTTTGGTTTTAATTGAACATAAAATTCACAACATCAAAGATAAAGTTAGGATAACTTTGAACAAAAAATTCTTCCATTCCTTTCTTTACTCAGCGACACTTTCATGAGCGTATTTTATAAACATTTATTTTGTAAATAGAAATCGTTTTTTTTTTTGTTTTTGGTACATTTTGAACAATTCAATGAATAAACTTTGTAAATATATTTTGTTATATTTAATAAGATAAAATAACAACTCAATTTAGAGGTAGTATAAAATAAACTTAAATTATTTATCAAAAAATATATACAGGGATATTTTTTGTTTTGTGTAGTAAACCTATTAAAGAATAATTCTTTTATTCAATTTATATTTTCATATATTAAATATTTGTGCGTTTTTGTTTTGTTTTCAAAAAATGTTGATACTTAGGTACAATGTTGCAACATGAATTTTTTTTTTTCAAAGCTACCGGATTAATCTCCATACTTTCATTCAGTTTTTTTGTTCTTTTGTTTTCATTTTTAGCAAATTGGAATTTATAATTCTGTGTTTTATTTTAAATATTTATTTAATTAAATTTTGTTTTAATACCTATTATATCACTTGTAAACAAATTAGAGGTACCATCATTCGTATAAAAAGGTAGTCTTATAAGATATACATATACATTTATATTATTTTTTTTTTGTTTCTAAATAATAATTTTACAATTTTTATTCATACACAATATTTGTAATTTTCTTAAAATATTTTTATTTTTTTTATTCTTTATAAGAAAGAATGTATTGCAAAATATATTAAGTTAAAAAAATAAAACATTTATAATAACAATATATTTTATTTAATTTGTATGTAAAAAATATTTATGTTTATGTTTAAAAAGTATTTAATTTATTTAATTAACATGTTCTTATTTATATCAATGCCAAAGTACATTGATACGATATTCCAAAATTTATCAGCACAAGTAGCTGAATATAAGCCAAAAGCTTATATTATTCCAAATTCGTTTATAGTTCCAAAAAAAGAAATATATAAATATTTTAATGACGTGTGGTAACTGTGCTTTGTGATACTAATTTTATTAGCACAATTTATTTTAACGAAGGGCACATAACAGTACAATGACGTTGAAAAAACATAATATACGAGTAGAAGTTCATAAAATGTAGCAACAATTAAAGAAAGAGGTATAGTGAAAGTCAGAAAATTTATAAATATATTTGTAGGTTTATGTCCTGGTTATACCGTATTTAAATCGGGGCAGATGTGTGAGGAATGTATATCACTTTTCGATGAATCAAAGCACTTTCTAGCGAAGTTATTATTGCATTTCTTTTTGAAAGCGTTTAACAGAAGCGCTAATGGCCCTTGTGGGCCTATGTGAACTGACAGCTACGACTGGTTCAGCAACCTTCGTACCTACCTAACAGAATCTACCGTAGAGGTAAGGTAGTATCTATGATATGGTAACACAATCGGAAAGTACCAGCTTACAGTACACTACTTCCAGTAACGTACTTAGGCAAATTTGGGAAGGCACTTCGCGACTAATTACTCCAGTATTTCGGATATACTCGTAGGAACGTTGCGAACAATCAGCATTAATATAGACGAACTGCTAACAAATTAATTTTACAAACAACCCTGAATTTCTTGATAATAGCGCTCTTATTTTTGCCTAAACGTCAGTTCATTGTATTTTTTTACAAATCTTGTGAAGTATTTCGTTCTAACTTGAAAAAATATAAAGATTTTAACGCAGCAGTGTGAATTTCTTATATCTGACCGCAAATTCGGTACCAACTGTTGTTCTTATTCTTATTTCGGATGGAATTACTAACACTGGGCATAAGTAGCACCCTATAAATGTTAGTTCGCAAAATGACGAGAAAGGTCAGCTGAACATCTTGTATCTCGGACCTCCTCGCGGTACTATTTGGGAATTCATACGAAAATTCCCACCGGGATAGTGCGAATAGCAAATTATCTGTGGGGCAACAACCCCCACTTACTTATGAGTATATATAGGTATAAAACTGCTAAATATTTGAAGCGTCATACAATGCCTCGAAAATGGAAGGATACCGCTTTCGACGCCCATTCCACACGGAGGGGCGACAGAACATAAGTAAATATTATTCGCAAGCTTCAGTATCTTAAGGCAAACAAAATGTTTGCGTATCGATATTTGGGCACGTTTCGTATTCTAGTGACTAACTAGTCAGTCGGATTCTTAGTCAAAAAATTCTCCCTGAAGATTAAGTACAACTGAAAATTCATTTATTTTCTTTAAGAGTTTACCTACTCGTAATTCAATAACTCATTTATATGATAATTATTCTGGTGGTAGATGTACACTAATATAACTAATTTCAGTACAAAAACGAATATTTGTATAACGTGAAAAGAATGAAAAAGCTTTCATTTTGACATTTATGGAGTTGACTAAATTTTACATTCAATATGTTAGGCTTTGACTTTAGTCCTTAGAATACTGAACGTGACAATTTTAAAACATTTTTATTTTAACTCATTTGACAGTTTTCAGTTTTTCGTGAAGCAAAAATCCTCTGGAAGAAAATTATAGAAAAATCAACGAAGACATAATCATATTTCTCTCAATTTCATTAAGTCTAAACGTAAGTACGCGTACGGTTTGCTGATATTTTCAGACGTAATATTACGTTTTCCATTTTTTTTAAAATATTAGCCCAATAAGCCATGTTACACTGGATTTGGGAATACTAAATGTCTGCATCCCTAGACACCTATACAATTTATATGTAGGTGGATTTCGGCTTATAAAACACACTGATGGACAAATTTAGAGGAACGCAAAGAAAGAGACAATTTGGGAGAAAAGTATCAACAAACAGCACGATATTGTATTGCTCTAGTGTTCTTTGATTTGTATTTAGCTCTGTTTCAAGTTATTTGGAAAATATGTTGATTGGTCAAAACTTTGAAAATATCTCTTAACATTTGGAGACTTTAATTTATTTACCTGTTTGCATACATGTAACCGAAAAATTAAATTTGATATCTAGAATTCCAATTTGAGATTGAAACTAATTATGAGTGCGGCCAATAGCTACTAAACTGAATTGACATATGTATCTATTCAAGTGTATTAAAACGCTAGAAGCCATCGAAATGCATTCGCGTACTTGTCAAAAAATTACCGAAAAGGAGAAATAACGAGTAGCGAGCATTTTCTCTCTAAATTCGATCGCGCTCTGCTATAATGTTCAAATAGAAATAGCTGATAGGCAACAAACATTGCAAAGACTCAAACTCTAATAAGGATTTAATTCTGGTGTGGCAAAGAATAAATTTTGGCAATGTATTACTTACATGTACATATTTTTTTTTTATAAACCGGCTTGAGGCAAATTAGGATTATTATCATGTGACTTCTTTAATCTCGTGTTAGAGCAGATAGTGCGCAGGGCAGGTGTCAACACGGAAGGCACTATCTTTAACAGATCCATCCAGCTACTGATGTATGCAGACGATATCGACATCATCGGTCGCTCCCACCGTGGCGTGATAGAGGCTTTTATGGCGATTAAAGAACAGGCGAAATTTGTTGGCCTTGTAGTAAATGAGGATAAGACTAAGTACATGCTATTAACAAACAAACAAGCATCTGTCCACCACCAAGGACAAAACGTCACTATTGATAGCAACAATTTCGAGGTAGTTAAGGAGTTTATCTACCTCGGAGTGAACATTAACTCCACAAATGACATCCTAGTGGAGATCCGGCGAAGAATTACCCTAGGAATCCGCTGCTACTTCAGTTTGGCAAAACAATTGGGTTCAAAACTCCTAACTCGGAGGACAAAATGTATGCTCTACAGAACCCTTATCCTGCCAGCTCTGCTTTATGGCGCTGAGTGCTGGACGATAAGCAGGAAGGGAGAGCTGATACTGGGCTCCTTTGAAAGAAAAATTCTTCGGCGGATTTTTGGTCCTGTGTGCGAGGAGGGCGAATGGAGGATAAGATACAACCTCGAACTCTATGAGCTGTACCAAGATGTGGATGTAGTCCAAAAGGCCAAAATACGTCGACTACATTGGCTCGGCCACATCGAGCGAATGGACAATAATGCTCCAGCTAAGAGGATCTTCGAATCCCAGCCGCCAGGTTCGAGACGACAAGGAAGACCGAACCTCCGTTTCAAAAACCAAGCCATCGCGGATGCCAGAGCGCTTGGTCTGGATAACTGGAAGCAACGTGCCCGAGATCGCAGAGGATGGAAGGCTACAATGTCTTATTTTACTTAACGGGCTCCCGACCCGTGAAGAGTCTCTGCCTGAGACACTGTAGCCTTCCATCCTCTGCGATCTCGGGCACGTTGCTTCCAGTTATCAAGCAAACTACAACTAATACCCCAGTACAAAAAAAAAGAATATAGATATGGAGAATCATATATGACTTCCATGTTACAAAATCTTGTTTGATATGCATGTTTGATATGCAAAATTGTGGTGGAATTTACCAGAAAGTTACTGGGTGACATGGTTATGGTTAAATGTAGATTCTAAATATACATACATACAAGTATGTGCCAATTTGAATGAACAATATAACAGAACCCCTCATCCGATTGATTGCACGAAATTGGGCATGTTTTAAGTCCTCTTGAGATTCAATGTTCGATTCCCAGAAAACACAAAACAATAAAAAGGTTTACTCCTGGTTCCACTTCTCGCGAACATCTCACACACATCTGAGAGTAAAGTTGTCATGAAAGGGTGGGCACAGCGGATTGGGTAATGTGTTTGCTTATGACCCGACCTATGCAGGTTCGAGCCTGAGGGGAAACAGGAACCACAGCTACCCGAGCATCAAAGAGAAACGAATAAAATTTAAGTTAATCCAAACACTACACCCGACAGGGGTTTCCGCCTGGTAGTATAAAGAACAGAAAATCGATTCTGAGTGTTCTGGGATTTGGAAATATTCTTTATTCAAAAAAAAAGAATAAAGTTGTAATGAGAAGTATCTCTCAATCGAACAAAATTGCCCTTCGGAAAAGGCATAAGACTGTAGGTGCTTACCATTCATGCGTCGCACAATAATGGGCTGTTAGCCCATACAGTGTCAATATATTTATTTATTTCTTTATTTATTTATTTATTTATTTATTTATTTAGGTCTTCATGTTATGCACCCTCAAAAAATATTCCTTCAAACTGTTTATTCCAACAGAAGTGACACAAGTGTTTTTCAAACATCACTAATCAATTTGATACCAGAATCAACATGCCTTGAGCTTCAACTGTTATCCTGCGCCAAAAATAAATATATCCTAAGATTACACAAAATTAACTGTATTTTCAAAACCGCTAAACCGATTGACACTAAATCAACAGATTTTGATCGCTAGTTAAGAATTCTCTAAAAATATTTTTTTATACTCGTATGAATACCCTTATACTGTTTCAGGATACGGGCGTTTTGGGAAAGGGGAAGAGACGAAAGAGAAGATAGAAAGATTGGTGTAGTGGTTTGAAACTCAGGTGGTATCAAGTTTCAGTAAACTCTAAGGGTGGCCATCCAGATAATTGGGGAGCATTTTTGCTTTGCTGTTATTTTCTTTGCTTATGATTCACAGTATTTTTTTCCGTCTTCCTAATGTCACCATCATGATCAAATTGCGTTTTCAGCCATATGACCACCCTACTGCCAGTGTTATGCATTCATAGTAAAGTTAAGCTTTCGCAACTGATCGACTATTTTGTTTATTTCATGCGAAATAAATAGATGATTCTTGACATCAAGATTTGAACCTTGAACATGCAGTGTGACAACCGATGATGTTATCACTACACCAATTAAATCGGTGCACAAAATAAATGGAGAAATTTAATGAAAGTAATGGAGCAATTTAACGAAATTAATTGTACTTCTATCATAAAACCGATAGCACGATTGACACGAAAATCTGCGTATCTATAGTGCTGCTTCACGGTTATAGTCTCAAAAAATAATAATTAAAATAGTGAACAAAAGCATATCGAAATTGCACAAAATTAACTGTATTTTCAAAAGCGCTAGTGCCACACTCTGGCAGTTTTCTCTCTCAATTTTTCGCATTTGACAGTTTATAAATTTTTCACTACATATCGATGCGCTGTTTCATCAGGACCATGCACCAGCTCCACAAATTATAATGGCTAGAATTAAAGAGTTATAGTTTGAGCTGCCTCCCCACCCATCATACTCGTGATATTTAGCCCGGTGCAACTTCCATCTCTTCCCTAATCACAAAAAAATGGCTCGGGAAAAAGAGGTTTGTAAACGATAGTAAACTCATCGATTCTGAAAATGGCTATTTCGAGGACTTTGACAAATCGACCAATAAGTCTGCGAAAACCGCTCTACCAGAACGGTGAGCAAAGACCCGGAACTCTTTACCTGTAATTCAAAAAAATGAGCCGTAAGTAGAATTTTCGTGGGACAGCAGCTACAGAGATAGTTTTAGCAGTGATCCGGATTAAAATAAAATATTTATATTCTGGGCAACAAGAAACTACACTTAATGTCGATGACCTGAGAACAACGTTACGATATACAGCCGCAATTTCGAAATAGTAAAAGACTTTGTATACCTAACCTCTGCTATAAATTTAAACAAACCAATTCCAATGCCAGTATAGTGACTTCGACTTAGGAAGTGTTAAATATTATGCTTGAGGCTACTAGCCATAATGGACATCGGCACTCCGGTCCAGAGAATTATTGAATATAGTCCTCCCCTTAAGAGCCAAAAAAGGCACATCAACCCAACCAACAGTTGGGGCAACAAGCAGATATTGGCCAAACTATTCACAGAGTCAACTTCACAACTGTTTTTATGTGTACATCAGTCATCTTATATGAAAAACTGTAGTGGTACATCATGGCTGAATGCAGTATTGTTTTATAGGACTTTTTTTTAAATACATATTCGTATATTTATATAAACACGATGAATTCTACATTTCTTATAATTCTATATACATATATATATACACTCGAAAAACAATACTAAGTGATATTTTAAAACATTCAAACGTAAATTGCTTACAACATTTATACCACAATGAGGACAGTTTTTACAAAGATTGTATAAAAATGGCACTACTTACTTGTAGGCAAATATCCTCAGCTAACTACAATAATCCTTCATTTAATAAATAATAGTTTTTTTTAACTATTGTATATAAAAGTTGTCCATTAACTTTTCAATTATATATTACGAAGGCTTATTTCACTAGCACTGTTACTTAGTTATTCCCGCTTTTTCTTTCTTTGGAATATTAAATGATAGCAGATCCGTCCCTGCCAAAAAAGTTGAATTGTGTTAACCTACTAGCTTGCATGTTTACAGCTCAAACTACAGTTTGAGTGATATTATTACTCCCCATATTATACTAAACATGTTATTTTGTAATCGCATATACCGTTATACAAGATTTTACAAGTCAGATACACTAACAACGTATAGGTGTTCAAATTGGAGAATTTTATGAAATGAAACAAATTGCATTAGAATGAATCAAAGGGACAAAAACGTTACTTCAGAAAAATATTCTACCAAATAGTTTAACATCGCTTTAAGAATTATTTTCTGAACAACGGTATAAACAACGGTAAAAAAGAAACGTCTAATATTATAAAAATATAGAGGGCTATACCAATTACCAATTTTAGCTACCAGCTTAAGTTTAAGCTCTTCACTTTACATAAAATCCGTACCAATAACGAAATAAGTAGTCATCTTTTCGCTAATCAGATGTCTAAATGTTAAACTTGGAAAAAACATGTTTAAGACTTAATAGTTTGACGTTAACGAATGTGTGCTGTCAATTTAGTGATAATATAGTACTGGAAATTTAAAGTGCGAACAAATACGAGTGTCAGCACTTCATAGATTGAGTTGATTTAATTTTTTTCCATAAATTTAGGAGAAATTGAATTGTAAGCTTACATTCATTATGTCAACCAGATCTAATTTGGCCAAAATTATAAGAATAAGGAGGAACTGAATCATATCTGCGACTTGATTTTATATGACTTTTCCGACTTGTCGAAAGGAACGTTCCGAATTTGATTTTATGGTGAATGTATGAAATAAAATTCGGAACATTCCCTCTCGACAAGTTGGGAAAGCTGTACAAAATCAAGCCACTGATGAGTGTACGTATATATGTATGTATAGCAGCCTTCAAAATAAAAATAAACATCAAACAAAAGTAAGTGAGGCTTTTGTCATTATTCTAATCTTTAACAGCTTAGTTACATAACTAAAATATCGCCTATGTATGTACATACATACATACATATGTAGTAAGAAATGCGAACTAATCTATCACTCGTAGTTGAAGTTTAAATGAAATCGTTAAACTTTTAAATTTATTAATTATACATTTTTTCTATTAATTTTTAAGATCTTGGTATGGCCTGCCTGCCCATGCATATATCAAACGTAGTCTTGAAATTAGTAATTTAATTTTGAGGTTAGAATGATTTAATTCGATTTAGCCTTGAACTTTCAATCTATTGCTAGCAGATATGAAGTTTGAAGGGAATCCGCTCAGGCATTTAGGCTGTAGTTAGACATGCATACACACAGATGGACAAATATGGAATTATCATATTGAATTAACGCGTTTAGAGTATGTAGCTTCTTCCGAACAACTTTCTACGACGAGGGGTAACTTTCTTAAGAAAGAAGCTCAATTCGACTCGACAACAATCCCCATTGCCCAACCTGCATGGAACCAGTAGGAGACCCATACACGTCATGTTTTATTGTCCGCGGTACGATGTAGAACAGCATCTGCTGTCGGAGAAACTGGATGAGGATTTAACCCCTGGCTGGGGCGCAGTTAAAAACACTACGGCAACTGTTATGAAGAGGCAACACTGAGAGGAGCGACAACGATACGCAGTGCAAGAAGCTGCAAACATCGAGCCGAACGTCGAAGGCTGGAGCCCTCCTTGCGATGAAATGCTTGATGTCAATCCCACGAGGACAGAGGACAGAAAGTAAGGAGTGGGTTTAGTGGCTGGAAATCTCACACTGTTACTGAATACGGACTCAGTTTCGTCTTTGAAAAATTACCACCCTCCAACGTAAAAAAAAAACATAATACAGAGACACCGTTTTTTCAGTTTATAGTAGTAACAAAATCCAATACTTTCATTTTTAGGTAGAATTAAAAAATCTCTGGAAAACGCGCGGTTTTGCCTTCTACATTTTAACAGCAGGGTACGAAAATGCACACTTTTGAGTCACGAATCTCAAGCAGGTATCTCTAAAAAAATATATAATTGCTATGCGTTGGAGAACAAATCCTACTTTCGTATTTTCTACCGAATACTTTTGACACATTTTCGAATATGCCTTTCCGTACTTCGTATTGAAATTTTCCGCCAAATTCTCGGGAGGTGCTTATTGATGATCGAGTTTGTAAATACTACATAAAATAGTACGAAAACATAAAGAATGGTGTGATAATAGTACGGTAAGTTAAAAGTATTAGTTTGTATAGATTGGTATCCCTGTTAAATAGAAGCAAGTGAAATAAATCATCGATCTGCTGATTTTTCTGCGAAGCGCAAAATACTCTAACTAATATTTCATCACATATTATATATTGCTTTATAATTTTTTTCCAGGGAGACCTGGTGACTCAAATATGTGCATTCCTTTTGAAATTCCACAAACTACTTCAGAATTAGCAGTAGTCAACCACCTCCATACTTTGACAGCAAATGTAGTAGATTCAGTAAAAGTCAAATAATAAAGTTAAAGACGCCTTTAAATTCATTATTGGTATATTCAAATTTTGGTTATTGAACAATTGAACAGTCAACCAATATCTCATTGATTGAAAAATAGCTGTATAGCTAAATATGTAATAGCTAAAACAAATATTAGATTTGAACAAAATCGTAAGAGCAGTTTTAAAAAAAAATAAATTTTATGAAATTGTAAATGCAGGCAGCAGGACAGATAAACCGACAAAAATGCTAGTCACCCTTTTTTTCAGTTCAGGAAATCACCTCTTGGGTCTTATTCAGAAGTTTTCTTTTCTATTCTGAATTTTTAAGAAATTATTTAAAAAGAATCGTCAGAGATGAGTTTGAATTACAAAGAATCATAAAAAGAAATAGCCACATTTTCAACAAAACAAAAGTTTTTTTTTTCGTTTATTTGCTTCGAAAAAAAAGTGTGTGTCAACGTCAATTATTATAATCACAAAATGTCACAATTTCACGCCCTTGGTCCAGAAAAAGAAAACTCTGGACCAGTACAAAAGTTTTCTCATTTAGTTGCGAGATTCAATTAGAAAATTTCAAAAAATTCTTTATTTTCCTAGATGTGTGTTTGACCCCATAGTAGAGCATCTTTAAAAAAAATTGGCTTTATTCAATGCATTTTTATTTAAGTTTAGGTTAAATTTAATTTATCACAAATATGTTAATATAATTTTTTATTTTTTTTTTTCTTATATTTTGTTTATCTAACTTTAGTGTTTGTATATATATATTTTTCTTTGTTTGTTTTTGTTCTCTTTTGGTACTAAATTTTCTTTGAGTATAAAATATTGATATTTCCATTTCATATTCTTATGATTTGCATGCTCTATCATAGAAAAAAATTCAAAAAAATAAATCTGTGCGTGCATTCAGTTTTTGTGTGTCATTCTAACATTCAAATTCAAACAAAAAAAAAAAAACAAATTTCACATCTATAGTTAGAATAGAGTTAGGACAGAAAGAGACAGAGAGCTGCAAAAAAAGTTAAATACTGTCGTTTTTAGATGTTTTTCTTTTTAATTTTTGTACCTCGTTCAGTGTAGGTTCAAACAAAATTGAGCTCATATCCCTGCTCGATATCAACTGCGACGGAATCAGCGCCATCTTGTGATTTTTTTGATTTAGCTTTGTCTTTAGATGCAAATCCCAAAAGGCTAATGCCGCTCCCACGACGGGATGAGAGCCCTAGCTATTCGAATCAGGAATCGACTAAGACATGCCACCGGGCGAGTAGTTCTCCTTTCGCCATTTCTCTGACGTCACACCAATGCGCCACCTCCTCTGGTCCGGATGAGTTTAGACCTAAGCTAAACCAACCGACCATTTCGTTGCGTTTCATATTGCGTTTAGCATACACAGACACCATAAGAGTTACATCATTCAATTGGAATAATGCTACCTGAAAAAGTTTAAATTTTACTTAATTAAAATTAAATTGTTTTTCTTTTCATAATAAAATAAAATACCAAAAAAATATTTGAGAAAACTTTGATAGATAGATAGATAGATAGATAGATATTTCATATTATAATTTACATTAGGTTTGCTACCGCATATTTTACAATACAGAGTTATGATATGTTTATATCTTTCTATTGAAACATTATTTTGACAATCTTTGAAAGATTCCTTGAATGAAAGTACGAGAAAATCCTTCAATAAAATGAAAACTTTGAATGACTTTCGAAATCTAAGTAGGGTAGACCTACGGTATTAAAATATTTTCATCTCTCTATCGGGGGCTGCCTGAAACTGTGGTTAAGATGAAAGGACAATCTATCTCGGGTGAAATGTAACATAAAGGTAGCAGACGCTGAAAGGTATAAAATAATTCCGGGCAGTAATCACTGCCTTCCACGGAATCCAAGTCGGGTGAACGGCAACATGTATGATATGTCAGCGTTAGCAGCGCATTTGCTACTTTTAAAGAAATAAACATATTTGCTACTTTGTTACCAACTTTCATCAAATTCATAGATTATGCTAGGTTTTAGAATTTTCCTCAGTCAGACATACTTTCTCCGGTTTTTTTTCTTTCAGTTATTATGTAAAGGGTGTTTTTTTCAACACTCAGATAGCTGATAGTTAATCTGACAGCTGACGCCATCTTTTTATTCAGTATTGTTTGGCAAATCATCATGCAAAGACTTACGTCCGAGCAGCGTTTACAAATTGTCCAAATTTATTTCAAAAATCAGTGTTCAGTAAAAAATATTTATAGTACGCTATGCCAATTTTACGGTCAACATAATCGACCAACTGAATCGGCTATTCACAAAACAATTGAAAAATTTCACACGACATTTACTTGTTTGGAGTCCAAGCCACCGACAAGAATGCACAGAGCGCAAAAAGGAAAATATCGACGCCATTGAGGCCTGAGTTGAGGAGGATTTTAATTCACCTATTCGCCGTCGTGCGCAAGAACTTGGCCTGTCTCCATCGACTTTACTTCAGATTGCAGTACTGTCCAAAGTGGACCTAAACCACAACCAACAAGCTACTCTTCAGGCTCGATAGATAGCCTACTGTCATCTAGTTCCACACATAAAAATAAATGAAGTTTTCGTTTTTGCTATGCAATGAGCTAGAAAGAGATTCCTCCACTTATTTTTATTTTACCAAGATACTATTTTATAATAAACAAGATACTATCAAAACGATGGTGTAGTGGGGTAAACACTATCAGCTATACGGACGACGTGATGCTAATAGCCACAAGAAAATTTCCCTTGACTAATAGCTATCAAATTAAAAAGCTTAAGGAAACTATCATCTGGGGCACACAGAATGGATCAAAGATATTATAAACGTACAAGGGCTAACATGCATTGGCATAATGGGTGCAATAAGAATCGCACCTAAAAATTTACCACTTATCATAGGACAATACTGAGTATGCACCTTAGAGCCTACTATAATAAATTTTAGACTTTTAGCTTTCTGTAGCAAACCAATTACTCGAATACTCTCGGACATTTATAAGATATTCGCAAGAAGTGGTACCGTATAAAATTCTTTTGATTTGTTTGCTGGGATTATGCAGTAGTCGCACTAACCACTTGATTCACAGTGTCAACTTAGAAGCCACCAAAATACCATCGAATAACATAATGTAATATGCGAGCTACGGCTCGAGTAGATAAAACAATATTCTGTGAAATTATTTCTTTATTTTCTAGTCTATAGAACAATCCAGGTTCACACTATACTATTCTTCGCAATTCTTTTCTTACAAGGTCTCTGTCTTCTCAAATCACTTTATCTCCTTTCAATTACTTAATTCACAAATCCAAACTAATTACTTCTTCTTGTTAAATCTCAACTTTCAATTTATCACAAAATTACAACTTCGCCCATTATCACTTTTCTAATCTCTTCGCCACAGTTTAAAAACTACTGCTGCTTTCTCAATCGCCATCTGTCCTTATATAGCAGAAGTTTCTGATAGCCAGAAACTTCTAGCAAATTCTTCGACCACTGGAACAAGAGAAATTCCAAGATGACAATCATTCTTGCAGTTATAATTCCCTCTCATCCGTGATATTATCCGTCTCTTTCGTAGACATGAACTGTGGAAACCGCAGACACGAACCTCGAATGAAGGATACTTCGAACCAAAATTCCGCCAGAATGAAAAGACACTTCGGAATTTGTTGCATCATACTTTTAGGGAGCGTAGTTATTATTATGCTACAATAGTAAGCGTTAACAACAACAACATACCCCACATTTTCATTAGGTACATGTTATAACATCCTACACATGCAACTAGCTTTACCACTCTAATGTTGTAAAGCATACTATCACATATTCTATTTACTTCTTATCCTTTAACAAAACTTTCACTTTTTTACGTATCCATTGTATTTTGTAAATCTCACATCATAAATCCTTTCAAAGAATAGATACCTTAGCACCGATAGGTATGCAATGAAATGTAAACTCATCACATTCAGTAATATACTTCCAGGTGCTAGATGCTTGTATGAATCATATAATTTTGATTTGTAATGCCATGAAATCTGACAAAAAATGTGGAATGAAAAGCCCAACCTATTGAATTCGGCAACATGCTCTAGATGTGGTAGATGATAATTAATAGGCAATTAAAATAGGTAATGAAACCCGAGCGCTTAGGGTATGCAATGACAATCTCAGTTAATGTTTTTTAACTATAATATAATGCTTAAATCAGTTTTGGTTCAAAAGCAGGGAGGTGATGATGTACAAATAAACAAAAGCGCGAAAGGGAATAAAAGAGACACAAAGTAATCAGCTAACACCTTAATAGAAACTTTTTTTTAATCCAACATTAATCTAATTTGCTTACCTGAAATACAAAAGTCTCCTTAAACAACGGATTTGGTTGGCCGCGCCTTGTGGATGTTTTCGCTCTAGATATTTCCTGTCCTATACTGCTAACTAAACACAGTTTTACATACGTGTCAGGCGCTTTATTCATTGATAAACTACGAAAATGGCTGCCTTTCACAATTTCCACTGTTAATCGGCCTGTTGTGCCATTGTATGCTAAGCCTAAAAGTAGCTCTGGTACACCTCCATGTTGCATTGAAGTGGTGGAGCCGGCACTATCGGATCTTGCTAAACTTAATAGATCACTCGATGATCCAATAATCTAAAAAAAATTATGTTTACAAATTTGTAAAATAAGAGAATACAATTTTATTTAAACCTACCGATGATGTATTCCTCGGTTCAAGAGGTAGCCACAGATTTGTCTCCAATTCGAGATCGATCGTGGCAAAACTAACAACCGCCTCACCGATGAGGCGTTCCTTTCGCATCCTCTCGCAACCATACAAACGAATACGCAGTCCCATCGAGTTTACCTCTTCCGGATTGACACGGTGCAGGAGAAAACTTTCCATGAACTGTGGACTCTCGCCGGAACGAATTTTAGTCTTATGCTTCTGTTTCTTATTTGGGAGCATAAGAAGGCGAACCTGTGAATTATAGTATAGATCATCAGGATCAGCTTTATCCAAATTGGACTTATTTTTGGAACTCACTTGGGTATGGGTCTGCTGACCATTCTCTCGTGTCGGAATCCCACGAGCTTGTAGCACATGAACTGTCATCTTTCGCATTGGTGCGTCGTAAAGGAGCGATATTTCGATGCTACCACTCTTTCCAAAACATTGATTCTGCAGTGCAAGATCATCGGATTTGATTGATCTTAGATCGCTAGTATCAAAAAGTGGTTCTTGTGATAGAACAACAATGCACTGAAAGATAATTTCTTTAAGTGGGCTTCGATAGGGTTGGTGATAAATACACGACTTACGTCTTCGTTGTTGTTACTGTTTAAATCGGGAACATCATCTAGACTACCCTGGCGCTGTGTTGGAGATATTTTGTGATAGCGTGTTGTATTTGCATTGGCACGTCTGTCTATTGTTGAGCGATTGTCTATTCGAGTCTCTTTTATGGATGTAACACTTCCTTCGGATGATTTAGTTGGTATTTGTGGACGATCTATTGAACAAATAGGTTGTAAAAAGTGATGAATTAATTTTAAATGATACTGAGAATAGGTTAAATTATAAGTTGTACAAATCGAAGCTTTGCTGATGAAGAAGCTAAGCTGCCTACAAACCTAGCAACGTCTATCTGTATGAAATAGTTACTGGAGTAGGATATAAACACATTTCACGGGTTTAAAATTGAGGATCTGGGTGGTGATTAGTCGGAAAACTTGCCGAATAGAACGCGAAAACTTCATCCTGAAAAATTCACGGCGATGGGATATTGGCAGCCAGGTTCCGCACTAGAGTAAGAAAAGTTAACATAATTCAGTGGTACACTCCGATCGAGACCTCATCTGAGTCATCAAGATTCTGACTCAAATTTTACCACCAACTACTTATCCGCAACTACGAGTCAACAATTGAAAGGTTTCTGGATAATAAATTTGTCGTAAGCGGCATATTTTTTGAGCATAAAATCTACCACAAAGTCAATTGTGTTTGATATGCAAAAACGTCCAACCAAATTGATTACTAGGCGACTATTCTACGTTCTATAAGTTCTCTCTTGGACACCGGAAATATGGAAGAAGCAGACGTAGAAATATACAACTTCGCACTACATTCATTCGACCACACCGTGATATCACTCGAAAGCACAGGTATAAAATCAAGACCTCAGTGCGTTAATAAGTTAACAAGCAACTATCCTAGAGTATTGAAGTAGAAAATGTTTATCGGTAAAAGGCATACCTCGTAGATTTCCATAGATACAGAGAAGAACATAAAGAACTTAAAGCTCGCGTAACATGAAGTCCAATATCTCATGGATATGAAGGAAGCGCAATGTAGCAGAAGTAGCGAGTAGATGTGACAGCTCAATCATTTACAGAATTACTAAATTACTGATAGATGGCACAGCATGAGCTTAAAGGCTCAGTCGGTTATTTGCTTATATGGGGACCATAATCGCGATTGTATAAAAGTAAAGTGATAAACGATAGTTCATAGATTATTAAAAAAGGAAAGAACAAGTAATGAGCAACATTAAAAGTAAGACAAAACCAATTAGTAAAGTAGGAGTAATAGCTGCATTTTAAAAGTTACTCTACAAGTATTTGCAGCCAGATCTAGAGAGCTAGACATATCATTGAAATCATTAAGATGATACCTTGGGATACTCGTAGGTTAATTTTTAACATAAGTTTTTCTATGCCTACCAGTCATAAACAAATCTATTTCGCGAAGATGTCTTTCAGTTTCATAAAATCAAAGATTCTTTAACAACTTCGGTGAGTTGTAATGAGCACAAATAATATATCTAAATAACAGAAAGCCTTGAATTTTAATTTGAGGAGAAAGCGTTTGCAAACCAAACAGTAAACATCGAGCTTTGTAATCAGTAAATCATAAGACCAATTTAATTTTCTTATTGTAAACCTGTCGAAGTTCTTTTATACCCTCTCAATTCTGGTACTTTGGGACCAATACAAATCTGATTAAGAAACAGTATGCTCTATAAGGAAAATCAAAAAAATCCCACTTCAAAAATCCCAGCAAAGGAATTCGCTATAGATATGATAATATCGAAATCCGGACTGAATGTAAACTTACTATCAAGTCGTATACCGAGATCAGAGATTTCGTTAACTCTTTCCAAGACGATATCATTACCTGAATAGGGATAGCTATGTAATAATGCTGAGGAACTTTGAAGCTATGAAAGTTTTAACAAGGTCATTGAAATCACGTTAATTAATTTAAAAATTACGAAAAGTATTGGACCAAGATGATTTCAATGTGGTACACCACTGAGCATATTTATGTGAGAACAGTGATTTCCTAGTGATCCGTGTGAGAACTAACAGACAAACAGACATGGAACAAAGAGTTTTATTTTGATCTGACCCCAAGAAATACGATAGTAGATACTCATTTGCTCTGGATTATCGAGGAAGTCAAATTAGGATACCCGCCCGGGGTCCAGCTCGATGTTTATTTGCATGACACACCGTTTTCCAATATTATTCGTACTAAAAAATTACGGTTTCGAAAATCTTTAAATCATCTTTGTTACCCGCCTAACTCAAGACTTCCTGAACGGATTTCAATGGAATTTAACATGTTTAAGCTTAGACTGATACCTTAGTAGTTTCATTTGAAATTGGTCGAATGAAGATCCATCATCATACATAAGTAAGACACTTATGATGATGGATTTAAAACATTTTCGAATAATCTTTCTCATATGCATAACTCAAGAACCACCCAACAGATTTCAATGAAATTTGGGTTTAACTATAATAAATGGTGGACTAACTTTTCAATGTTCAATGAATGACAATAGTTATAAACGAATTTTAATAACTATAGAATGAATGAATACTTTATATAATTAGTCAATAGTTTTTATTCAATAGTTCCTGTCACTAATCCATACCACAATACCCAGTAAAAAAGAAATCATTTTCGGTGAACAAGAGCTATGCATTAAATACCGATCTCCACTTTACATTCTGTTCATCGATTTTGAAAAGGCTTCGACAGTGTCAATATGGAGTTTATTTGGATTCGCCTGCATTGCAAAGTTATTTCTGATAAATGCCAAGCCCTGTTCCCTATTCCCTGTTCCCTGTTGCCTGTTCCCTGTTCCATGTTCCCTGTTCCCTGTTCTCTCATGAACAGAATCTAAATTGGAACCCTTTAGAAATCTCGAACATCGTCGGGTATCATCCTCCCCTGGCTGGAGATTATCTTCAAATTCTGTCTTGATTTAGTCCACATGTGGACGGGGGTAGTAAAAATAGTATTTATACTTAAAGCGGGAAAAGCTCTCACTTTTGTCTTAAGAAACCTTCCCGCATACTACTCTTCTTGGTGGGTCATAAGCCAATTATGGACTGTGGATTAATGACCCTGCGCCAAACCAAGTTTGATTGATTTCCATCTCCGCTGCAAATGTAGTCAGGTACTCATTTTCTCTGGATTAAAGAAGAAGCCAAATTATGATAACCGCGCGCGGTTCAGCTTTTTTTTCGCACGACACACACAGGAGCAATTTCAGGGGAACTACAATACGGAGGACTATGTTTACAATACTATAGGCATTATGATAAAATATCCAGACGTTCCATATATAATATATAATTTCAAAAAGAAAAACAAAATATCAGCAGAGAAGTCACGAACGGCGTCCCGCCGTCTTCAATAAAAGCATTTCTTATTCCGATGCTCCTAATTGATTTCTTTGCTGCTTAAGTACGTATTCTACTCTTTTTTTCAGTTTATCAGCCTGTGCTTCAACAGACCTGACCTTTGAATTATTAATTAAAAAGTTTCATCTAATAAGGGGATACAATTAGCCTCTATTGTCTCAAACCAATATCTTCATTTACAAATTACGAAAGCAATACTCTTACGTGTTTAGCCTAAATTAGGTTAAAAATTTCACAACAAACTTAGCGTTTCGAAGTTAACACCCCAAAGAAGAGGGCTTGTCAGAAACTCCTTCGGAACCCCACCACTGTCTTCAATTTTATGAACATTTAACACCTGCCATGAATTACAAATTACAACAAATGGCCAAAGTTTCTACTTATACTAAGCAATTAAAGATAATGTTTTGAATATTTGAAAATGTCGGTATGTTCACATAATATCTCTGAAATTGACATGACATTTGATAGAAATCAAAAATTAAACAATTAGTACAGCACTGCATTATACTGACCTTTCTTTTCGCCCGTTAAAATACCGGTATTACTCTCGATCGACGCTTCAACTGAATCATTCGAACTACACTCGCTATGTGATGAGGGTATTCCCACTTTACCCCGTTCCGCGATAGCAAGTGGATCCTTTGAAGAATCCCTTGGCGTGACAGTAATGTGTTGCAATTCACTAAAATTATAATTCTGTGCCAGTGGATTTAGATGATTAATGCCGTATCCGGTAAATTGGCCATTTGGGATACTACGTGACTGCTGAAGACGTAATCGGCGTAGGATTTCTTCTTCAGAATCGGAGCTTGTGTTTTCATAGCGTCGCTTGCGTGCTGTGAAAATTACGTATTTATTTTATTTGTAGAATATTTTATTCTTGAAAAGGAAACAAAAATACTTACAAATTTTCGGAACGTATTTGGATGAGATATTGTTTTCGTCACAGCAAGGAAATGCGTGAGTCGATGCATGGAAACACCATTTACGATTGATGTATAAAAAAAATACTAACATTAACGCTACAAGTCCAAAAAGTGCTCCAACGAGGGTGGTTGCTTCAACAGATCCTGAAAAAGGTAACAAATTTTAAATTTAATTTAAATATATTCGCGCATATTTATATTGTGTGAAGGAAAATGTTTCTCGTCCCTCCGATAGTTAATTTTCAGAATTTATTTCACGAATAAAACTCTATTAAATAGTTCATAGAAGTAATTGCAGAAGCGTTTCTATTAATCGACACGAATTATGAATAAAATGTCATGTACAATTTATTCACAAAAGTAGAAACCTATTCAAATCGAACAATTTGTTCACTGTATTTAACTTTAGATAGCGCTACAGTCCGGGGCGGACCTGGGCCTCAACCAACAAGCGTCTCCAGCTAGCTCGATCTTGTGCTATCCACCCCCAATTTCCACACTTATATAAACCACCTTAGTTGACGACTTTCTTTTTCACGTCATCCGTCCGAAATTGATTCAAAAACTTTCTGGGCCGAAGCGTTAATGTCCATTCGCTTTACATGTCCTAGTCATCTCATGCAATGAATCGATGTCGCTGTAAAACCAGTATACTCGTAGTTCGTTGTTTCATCTTCCCGTCTAATCCCATCGATACACACGGGACCAAAAATCAAAACAACGGATTACTTTTTCATCCACCTTTAACAACGTCCGTGCTTCTGCACGGTATAGCAGGACTGGTTTTATAAAAAGTCACCTTAGTTGTCCGAGAAAGGGTGTTGCTATTTAATTACCTTCATAGCCCAAAGAAACAGGGGTTAGCAAGAGTGATTCTTCGGTTGATCTCTGCGCTGTTGCAGAGCTTAGGTAGACAAAATCCTTAATTACCTCAAAATTGAAGCAGTCTATTGTAACGTTCTATTCAAATCGCTGATGCTGACTGTCATTTTTTGATGACAACATATATGTAAATATATATAGGTATTTTATTTTACCTTCGTTAACCGATAAATCAATTGTCATCGCTTCTATTTCAATACTCACAAAAGCACCACTGACAGCCGGCAACATTCTTCCAATTATAGGCCCCGACCCATAGAATCCGTCGATCCGGTGCTGCGTCATTTTTAACTGACAGCTAGATAAAATACATACTTTCTTATGGAAGGTGGCTCATAACCAACGTATGTATGAACTTCGATGGAAAAAGTAGGTTTGCTTTCTACTTTTTTAGTCCGTTGATCCGTTGGCAATTCACACATTCCCGCATTGAAGTTCACGCATTCACATACTGAAGCTCACGCATTCACAAATTTAGAGTAAGCACATTCATTGGTGGAAGCATTGAGAGAATGTAGAGAAACTGTCATCGCCGTTGACAATCGGACAGTTGGAAGAGAAAACACTTTCAGCATTAACAAAATGTCATCGGCTATCAAGGTGTGTGACGCATTTTATGGGACTGTTCTTTCCGGCAATACGTGAACGTCAACGTTAACCTTCAATGGAACGTCGTCGACGGATTCTATGTGTCCGGGGCATTATATTAGCTTGAGAATTTTGTACAATCCGTTTTTCATATTCTTTCTTCTTCTTTCTTCAAAGCTAGTATTCTTCGCTTTTCTTCTGTTTGTAGATGTCGTATTCTCCTCTCATCACCCTATGCAGAGTCGCTTTATGAGCTTCTTCGGTACTCTTCATCAAACCAGGGGTTTCTTGGTGGTGGTTACGAGAAACTCAGCACATCAAAGGAGGGGTTCTTGATGGTTTGCTGACAATGATGCCACTAGCCATCTGCACTTAACCCTAGTGGCAGTGGACTTCTTCAGAGGTTCAGGGACACTCGATTGTAGCCTTTTGATGCTAAATTTTCTCACAGTGCTTCTTTGGTGTCGTGGTGTTTGGGATATCCGCTTAAATACCTCGGCAGTCATCCGTGTCAATATTAGCTATTCAGAAGGCCTTAAATGTTTTGTTGTAGTCACAACACAACGGTATCTGAATTAAATCCTAAATCTTCCTTGTTCCTAGCTAAGGGATCAAGGCTGCAATCTTATCTTGACCTAAACAACTTTAACTCTGTAAAAGTTGGTTCCTTCGGATACTTACATACATACATATATGCAAAAGTATACAAACATAATACTACGTCTGAAACATCAGTAAACCACACGCATACTGAGAGACTTAACGAATTTGAGAGAGATCAGATTTTATCTTCGTTAATTTGTCTGTAATTTTCTTCCAAAGGAATTTTGCCTCTCAAAAAATTAAAACTGTCAAAATAGTTAACAGCTGATAAGTTTGAGAGCAGAAAGGATTTAAATCAAAACAAACTAATTTGTGAAATAAATTTTGATTAAAAAAAATGTTTATTACAGTTGATTTGATTTATTTGTGGAATATACCGTTCTTTTTCCATTCCATCCACCAAAAGTTTTCCATTGACATTTATTTCAAAGCCACCAAGATTTCATGCTTGGAAAGTCTATCCAATGAAATTTTTTTTTTTTTTGTAATGCTCCACCAATTAGGACTGTGTTCTTTGAAGTTTGTAAAACCCAGTGATGGAGTGAAAGGAAAATGTATAGGGAAGAGTTAAAGAGTGAACAGATAAGAAGAGAGAGTGCGGTAAAGGTGCGCGATAAATTTGAATCTGTGCAAATTGTAGGTTTCTGGAAATACTGAAGAAGACATGTTGTGCCACATTCGTGTTGAATGGCTAAAAACGGATCTCCTAAGGTGATCGGTGTGGGCGAAACTAAGCTCTAAAGTACATTCATGTGGGAAACCTTTAACGGGTAGCCACGGTGTAGTGGAATAATCCTATATCGCCCCGAAGACTTGTTGCTATTGAGATCTGTTAGAATTACATCTAACGAAAGATGAAGAATAGGCTTTTTTAGAATCCTAATGAATGAAGGTATAAACATTTTTGAAATCCGCCGATATACACGCTCATTTTTCAAAAAATTTAATTTTCTTAATATTTATTTTCACTAGGAACTACAAAATATTGTCCTAACGAAATCTATAGATGTTGATTTTCTCTACAATTCGTCCGTACATTGTATAGGGCTATTCCCACTTTCTGTAGCGTTTTTATCAAAAACTATATTTTGGAAATAATTTACCGTGATGGTTACGTCTTATTGTGAATATCTCTTCAGAATTCATGAATTTCGGTTATAAATGATGACAGCCATGACCATTTTCTTTTACGAAAAAGTCGTAACAACAGTTTTACTTATAAAATCTCTTAAAAGTCACCGAAACATCCTCTGGATTTAAAATTTTACACCGCTCTGCCCAATTTACTAGGAATGGGTTAAAAAACAAAGAGCAGGATATCATATGATCTGAAACTTCTAACTCGCAGGATATATAAGAAGAGGAGATGAGCCCCCATACCATACAAATTTGTTTCTAATTGTGATAGAGCCTACGAGTATCACCTCCGGATGTTTTTATCGTCTGAAGTGGAATCACCGTGTGTATAATTGGTTTCACTTGAAAACAAAATAAATAAAATGAATGAAGTATTTTCAGTAGTTTTGCTGTCACAGTGCAATGGCTTTTATTAATTCCTCTAATTCCTCATAGGTGGCAATGGTCGCACATGTAAATATTTGGGAACTTATAATTGCTGCACAATGCCCACTAGGCCATGATATTTTTATGGCTTAAGGCCGTAAAAAAAAGTCTTATATGAGAACAATGTTGTAGTACTTTCTCAATATTCTAACATCAAGATGGTAACAAATTTTATTAGGTTACATTAGGTGCCTTTGACAATCCCGCTTAAAAACACCATCATAAAAACTTGGCAGCACAAACGGTTCGATGGCATTTAATGACGCTTTAGCAATCAATTGTTTATTAAAATTGAAAAGAGAAAATTACTGGGAAACATAATAATAAAATGGAAACATAAATTATGCATATGATTTCAATAAAATAAAACATGTGTTATTCGTATTCAGACATTATTTGACGGTTTCTTGATTTTTAATGGCGTCTTTGCAGCTGAAGGGTGGAGTCATTTGTGACGTTTCATCGTAATTTATCGATAACACGTGCAAACAATAAAGGATTATTATATTTCGGGAAGATTGAAACTCGAAAATTAGGTTTTCAAAATTTGTCTTTTTACCCGTCCGTCTGTCTGTCTGTACCTTGGGTTACAACCAAAAATGCTAGATGGATTTTCTTCAAACATTATAATGTCTGTGGACTAATGCCCAGATGTGAAATCGGAATTTTCATTCTACCCTCAATATTAACGTTACTTTACTTAAAGTCAATTTTAAGAAATTGCAATTTGCTCGGAAATGGCTCTAACGATTTCGATAAGAATTCATAACTGAAGTAATATGTATATTTTAAATATAATAAGACTGTATACCTAGTTTTTGGCTTAAAAAATGGAATAACGGAAAAAATTGAGAAGATTTCGTTTAAGGTTGATGTCTAAACCATTTTCGATATATGTGAAGGTATGGCATTCAAATTTTGGACATATGATCAAAAAAGTTGTATAGTTTTTGAACCTATTTTATAAAAAATCGAATTATTCCGCCTTTTATAGATTTTGTCTAAATTGCATATCTGAAATTTAGAGATTACCAGCACATACATAGGTGGTATTAAGTTTCTGTAAACTCCAAGGGTGGCTGTCCAGATAACTGGGGAGTATTTTGTTTGTTTTTCGCTATTATTGTCGTTGCTTATGATTCACAGTATTTTTTTTTTGCGTCCTCCTGATGTCATCATCACGATCAAGTTGTATTTTAGCCATATGACCACCCTACTGCCAGTGTTATGCCTTCACAGTAGAGTTGACTTAGCTTTCGCAAGTGATCGACTTTTTTATTTATTTAATGCGAAATAAATAGATGATTCTTGACATCAGGATTCGAACCGTGAATCAACAGCGTGATAAGTGATAATGTTACCACTACACCACGGCCACCCTTAAACGTGACATTCAATTCTATTATAATTTTTTTATATTTGTGTCTGAGAAGGTACGGATATGACCATGTTTCATCATTTACTTCAACAATCTATGGTTGCAACCTCTCAGTTTATCTAAACATTCGATGCATTATTTATATGATTAATGCTATTATATATTTTTTTAATTTTTTTATTTATTTATTTTTTTTTTTTATTTTATGCTCATTGACCGGGCCCTAGGTCACACAATTATTCTTAAACTAAAACTATTCTTAAACTAAAACTAATATTTAAGGGAAGTATGGGGACTTGTTAAGAGGATTACTGGAGGTTAGGCATTATGGAGTGTGCATTTGCTGCTTTTAAAGTCAAAAATGTGTGTCGCATCATTTGATTTCCGCAGCATTCTTGACATTGGTTCGTAATAACCATAATTAGTTCAATGAGGACGTATACGGAAAAGGGGAACAGACCTAAGGTTGCGGGGATTGATATTAAGAGAGATCGCTTGAAGCAGGGCGGGACAATCAATGTTACCAGATAACAACTGATGAATGAAAAGTATGTCGGCAACATCACGACGTTTTTTCAATGATTGGAGATTAATCAATCTAAGATCATCGGCATAGGGTGGAAGGTTAACGTTATCAGCCCAACCGAGACCGTGTAAGGCGAAGGGCATGAACCTGCGCTGCACTGCCTCAATTCTCATGGTATGGGCAGCATAATGGAGCGACCATACCTGGCTGGCATACTCGAGGAGGGGTCTGACGAAGGTAATATAGAGGGATTTAGTTACATATGGGTCAGAAAACACCTTTGACCAGCGTTTCACAAAGCCAAGTGCTGAGTTAGCTCTATTAATGATACTGTCGATGTGTGAAAGAAAGTTGAGTTCACTATCACAGATCTCACCTAAATCGCATGCTGATGTGACTAAGGGTACAGGCTCGTCACGAATAAAGTAGACCCTAAGTGGTGGTGGCAGTCGTTTGCGGGAGTAGGTAATGGTATGCTCTAAGAAATTCTTGTTACACCAGATGGAGAAACTATTCAGGTCATCCTGTAGAAGGCGAGAATCAGCGGGAGATGAAATAAGTTTAAAGATTTTCATATCATCAGCGTAGACCAGAAGGTTGGAGTTCTGAATGATATGTTCGGTATCGTTTATCGTAAGGATAAAGATCAAAGGTCCAAGATGGCAACCTTGAAGAACCCCCGTAGTTGCTGTAATAGCGGTTGGAAACCAAAGACTTTAGTTTAAAGAGATTGAGTTAGTGAGAAATTTTGTCGAAGGCCTTACTAAAATCAGTGGCTACAATATCAACTTCATTGCCATCTTCCAAGGCATTCAGTGTACCGGACACGAATTCGGTTAAATTGGTAGTTGTTGACCTACCTTTAAGAAATCCATGTTGCTTTGTGGAGAAGATTGGCTTACAGTGAAAGAACATCACATCATACACAATACCCTCGAAGAGTTTAGGTGTACATGAGATCTTAGCAATAGGCCGATAATTTTTTGTGGATAGGTGTAATATAAGCGTCCTTCCATAATTGAGGAAAAATGCCTTGGCAGATTGAGAGTTGAAGAAGGGCAGTGAGGGGAACTATGACCCAAACACATTAAAATTTATTTTGAAATTTGTTTTTATTAGTATATAGGCTTGTGGACGTCGTGGCCCAGTGGTTAAGTGTGCGATCATTGAGCAGGAGACTCTAGGTTCAAGTCCCGAAAAATACCGAAAAGTTTTTTCACGGTCCCACCTTTCGAACGTCTGATAAACATCCGAGAGTCAAATTGTCATGAGGAACTACTCTCAATCGAAATTGAATTTATATATTGCACTGCATCAATGGTAGAAAGAAGCTTTTATATATAAGTGACATACCGCTAAAAAGATCTCTTTGAACAGAAAAATCCAAAAATGTTATTTTCAAATTAAAAATTTTAAATTTGCTCTCAAAGTGGGGCGAAAAATTAATATATATCAACAAATAAGTCTGATTTCGATATTCATATTAATTTGCGAGATATCTTATTTCTTCTGTGAGTAACTTCCAAGAAAGTTATGAAACCAACAAACAAAATTTGAATAAAATCGAGATAAAAAGTAGTTATACAAGAATACGACTGGTGGAATGCCCTTTATGCTTTTAGTTAGAATTCGTAAGAATCTTAATTATAAAGGAAACGTCTTTGTGGAAACAGATTCATGTTAACGAATTTTTTGAAAGGTTCTGATTTTTTGTTCGGTCTGCCTGTTTGTTCTCACATGCTTTGAACTTTAGATTTTAAGGTTGTCCTGAAGAGAAATCGACTGCCATAAATGTTGATCCTTTGTATGAAGAGGACAAAGCCACGGGTCACTGCCCTATAGGAAACCACCCTGTCAAAATAGGTATCCCACACAATACACACTCTCGCAGTTGTAATGTCGCAACTATGCGCCTGTCCGGTACTAGCTAGGTCCAGCCAACGAGTATTAGTAAAACCCTTCTTCAATTCCCTAGAGGAAGTCTGAGAGAAAAATATCAAAGAACTTAGTATTCATATCCCCTTCGGCGCGCGCAGATTATAAAAAAAAAAAAAAAAACTTTCGTGAATTCCACAGGTTGGATCTAGAGACTCCTCACCAACACACCGTAACACCCAGGTTACATGAGTTGTGGTAACAACATGAGTTGTGGTAACAAAAACGGACCTAGCTAATTGGGTTCTTTCTAACAGAATCGCCATGAGGAGGACAAATGGAAAAAAAAACTAGATCCCTTGAACTAAAGACAAGGTGCAGAGTCCTTTCTCGGGTCAAGAACATCTTTTTGATGTAGCAGTGGGAGACAAATAAATTCTACTCATTTTTCTTTGTGGCTGTTTGTTACTATCTCTCGATAGAGCTTGAACCGATTAAATTTGGATTAAAATCCCATTTGGAATACATCTATACTGCAAATGTTTATATGTACATATAATAGCTATCTAAACATTTTTTGTGAACTTAAGAAGATTTCTGGAGATTGAAACTCTCAATTGTTTTGTTTAAAAAATGCCTGGCAGCTTGAAGTGCATACCTCATCCCAGTTTGTATGTATTTAAAACAAATTACAAATTATTAAATTGATGAGCAAATTGAACAGTAGACTGTGAATTAATACAGATGGATTATGCATTGTCAAAATATACTTAAGTGGGTAGATTTACATAAGTGAATGCAAAGAAGATTGCAGATTGTTTTCTTTAGGAGATTATGGTATTGTCTAAGAAGGAAAGCCATTTTAATACAATATAATCAATTAATGATCGTTCTTTTTAGTCTGAACGGTCCAAATGTTAAGCTTTGCAGAGTTGTCAATTTCCTAGATAAGGGTTTCATACTTGTGAACCCCCGGGAACATTGAGAAGAATAAGGAATAGAAAAGTTTAATCGATGAGTGGTACTATTTCAAAAGTCGATATGTACATTGACATGCACTACATAAATACAAATATCTGTGCCATTGATGTGCCATGGCAAACCCTGTATGATTTACCTCAAAAGATATTTAATCGACTTTTATGCGATATATTTGTTATTTTAGTAAAGACGCAATTTAAACATCCTTTAACCATTTTGCAATACACATGTGTACGTAGTTATTTAAAGGTAACCGTCTTCCACATAAATATGCTCGTGTATTTGTAATGTATACATTATGGAGTTGTCATTTCAAAATAATGTATAACCAATATTTAAGACGTACACTTTGCAGCATTACACACATTGAACGCACCCCTTACACACATGCTTCGGAAACATTTAATGCCCCCTCTATTTCCGAACGAATTGATAACATACGCACACTGAAGAATCACTTGTAGCGAGACAACACATGTTTCGCATGTTTGGAAGAATCAACGTGCAAATTGTTTTGTGCATGAAGCTCGTTGCTCTTTGTTTGTTTTTTTTTTTTTTTACTGAAAATGCGGATAGATGGACTGACCTTAATTTGAATGGCTACTGTAAGTATCACAATTGTCATGTCACCTGCCACAAGATAAGTTACTTCCCAACTGATGGGCAGGGAATATCCAACCTCTAAACAGCACATGAATAGTATGCATGCTCTTATATGCCTTCATACTGCATTTGTTCGAAGCAATCGAACCAACATGCATATCTTAAATTTATAGACGCAGTACGCAGAAGAGCTTCGACATCTTTTAGTACGCCAACAATTTATGAACTATCTAGCCCAAACAGTATGGTGTATTAGCATATGCAGTCACCTGGATATAGATTAAATAGCATGTTTTCTTGGAATACCGAATTGTGGCTGAGGTATTGAATTCGAATGCCATTGCCACGTGAAAGGGAAACGCATATGTACAGCATAATGTGAGATATGAAAAAGGAAACAGCATCAATTCACAAGTTGAACAAGCGGCAGATAGATCCACTAGAGCCATCAGGCAGAGATGGAGTTCCCCACGGGTATGGTATAACTCGCTACTTTTTTCACGCTTTCTGATATTTCGCTGCGAGCATTTCGCAGTTTATTATTTCACATTTCAACAACTCGCATTTTCTTTTTTCGCAGTTTTTATTTGGCAAATCCTTATTTAGGCTTGTAATTATTTGAACTTAAAATATTCTGCATTCATTATTTTTGCAATTATAATTTCGCTTTTTGATAAGTTGGCGTTTTCTTGATAAGATTTAACTTACTTAGCTTTACTCGTACCCTTATTTCGAAATCTCGATAAATTTGGTTGGGTACAATTGTAAATGCTTGTCGCCTGGCAGGCGCCTTTATCTTAACAGTACTTGGGTGGTCCGCTTCGCGAGATATAAGGATTTCACACTATGGGACATCTCTTCGACTCATATGCCGGACGGCCTTCGGCCTCACATGCAGGTGCTCAGGGCGCAACTACGCGGCGTGTAACCAAAGACCAAATTTTTAAGTTTTCCTACAACAAAATTTTCACTTTCACTTTCGGAATTTTGGCCTTTCGTGATATACATAGAACTGCAAAAAACGGCAAGATGAATGCAAGATGAAATGACAATTTGCCACATCACTTCTGCGAAATAGAGGAAATATATTTCGATAGTCGCGAGATAATAGTTTGCAAAATGAAAACAGCGAATAGACCCGTCACCCGTTCCCCACTCTTATAAATTCCTTTACAGGCATCGCACATCATGGTGTCACTTAAGTCTAGCATGTTTAAGTGCTTGGTAGGAATATAGTGGTCTATAAGAATGCCAGTGAATTTTGTGCAGTCTTTTCTGGTAAGAGACAGCAAGAAAGCAGCGATTTTATTGCAGACATCGGGAAAAATTTATTTAACTTGTCTACATCCAAGAGAACCATGCCACCTAAGGTAGTGCTCATGTGCCCAACTATTAGAGCACGCCCTGACCGAATAGGAACACATAACTCAGATTCAGGTCGTGAGAGGTCGAACTAGGGAATCTACGAGTAGCATAATTTTCTCATTTCTATCAGTCGCATTGTAAACTGAGATTCAGAAAAAACTCAGCGATTTCAGCCTAGTGTTCGAAATTAGGGAGTTGTTACATTCTCCAACCATTCTGAAAGTGGTCAAAGGATTAAGGTCCTTAGCCAAGGCTGGCATGTACAGATACTCTTTTAATCTGTTCTTCATAATATAGTTCATAGCTATTAGGATAGCATAAGTCTCCGCTGGGAACACAGATCCCTAACGCGAAATGAAGCCTAATATTGTTGATTGGTTTTGGAGCCGTCCATTAAAATCCGACTGGAATTCTTTCCTGGCTCAAATTCTGGGCAAAGATAGTGCTGAACGTAAGGTGGAAGGTGAAAATAAGACTGCAAATTCGCATAACCATAAAACAGAAGTCGACGAATAATTATAGCACGAGGTCATGACCTCATTTAGATGGAAGATAGCTTTGTTAGCGCCAACAATGATATAAGACTTAAAGTAAGGGAGATTCATAATGCACCCAGCTAGGGAAAGTAGCCGAGATACACCTTCTGTTATTTTAAGTTTAATTAAAGCAGCGGTGATATGTTTTCATGAATGTTTTTTTACGTCAAACGACCAAGTTAATGTGCTAGGAATGGTCTTACCATTGTCATTAAGGTACATAGAAACATTTTGAGTGACGAGACCTATGTCTTGCTGAAAACATCCTTGACTGCCAGAAAAGTGACAGCAATCTTCGACTTAACGTGTTTTACTATTCAAGATAACTCTTAAATACTTAGCTTTATTGGAGAGTTGCATTGCAACGCCTTTGTCCACTGGTTCAGCCATACTGATCAAACTTTTTCTTCTCAATAAGAGATCTACCTCGGTTTTGACAGAGTTAACCGGAAGGCCATACCTATTGAACCATTGATCAATCACGGCTAGGGATATCTGCTACTTACAACAGAGAGTTTCAAGGTATGATCTAACAGAAACTAGACGCTAGATCTGTTGAGAGTGTTTAGCCATATTTCGGACAGCCCCTGTGAATTACATAAGAGCCTGCACTATGGCTACTACTGTCGAATACTCTTTCCTGGAAATTTACGCTCACAAATCTCAATCCGTCTTTCCATGCTTTTCAGCTAGAATGAAATCAGACTGATTGACCTGACTCTCTTGGCGAGTAAATAGTCATCTCTACCAGTTTTTGGTATCAAAGCTTCTTCAACTATTTACCAGATTGAGCTCACAGCTTTCATCGTTTAAATGTTACCATACGAGTTCTGGTCTGGTATAATGCTGTATATTTCTGGAGATAATCCCGCTTAGATTTCATTAAACGTCAGTCAGCAATATTTACCTTAAAATCGCCAACAGTACGATTCAAATTGGTAAACTTATATTGCGGTTCACACAAGCTGTCAGAACTTGCCTTAGATCTGGCCTGAGGTAGGTTTGAAGAAAATGAAAGGAAATACTAATTTAGAATTCATAATTGGTACTTTAAAGGGATGTTGACTGATAGGCAGGCATACCAAATGGATGGGTATCCAAAGATTCAACCAAGGTTTTAATTTTGGGCCTTTTGTGAGGTAAAGTGTTCCAAGGAAAAAAAAGACAGCGTAACACCTGACAGTTTGCAGCTACAGTTCGCAATTTTCGTACAAAATATGGTCGGATAGTGATTTAACTTCATCAACTGTGAAAAGATTAATTCAAAAATTCAGTGAAACTGGATGAATTAGTGATCTTCGATACTCTGGCCGTCCTTCAACAAGTCGTTGAAAACAAAACATCAAAGCAGTTCGTGAGAGTGTTGTTAATCGTCCAGGAACAGCAATTCGGCACCGTGGTCAAGAATTGGACATTTCGAAAAGCTTTCTACAGCGTACGAGTATTCTCACGAAAGATTTGCATCTTCATGCATACAAATTGCAATTGACTCAAGAACTAAAGTCCACTTACCACGCACAGCGAAGAGAGTTCGTTGAATAGATTATTTAACAAGTGGATGCTGATTTTTCAAACAAAATCATCTTCAGCGATGAGGCTCATTTTCATCTTTATGGCTTTGTTAATGTTCAGAAAATCCACGAGTGATTGTTGAGAAATAAATGCATCCAAAACGTGTCACTGTTTGGTGCGGATTTTGGGCTGGAGGCATCATCGGACCATTCGTCTTTGAAAATGCGGCTGATCAATAACAATTAATGGTGGTCACTAACACGACATGATAATCCAGTTTTTGTATTTAAGTTACAAGATATGGATGTGGACGGCATGTGGTTTCAACAAGACGGTGCCACATGCCATACAGCCCGAGAAACAATTCAATTATTGCATGAGTCATTTCCTGGTCGTGTAATTTCTTTTTGTGGGCTTCAGCCAAGAAAAGCCTCTCAAACTTTGGAACTCAATTAAGCATTACGGGCAGCAGGCCGAACAATTTAACAACTTTCTTTGTTTTAATAATCAAAATAAATAAATACAAGTCGATATTGCACTGCTTATTTGATCTGCAAATTCGTTTCAGATATTAATTTGCTGAATTTTTGAAGTTAGTTAACTGGTAATGTTATTTAACTCCAAAAAGCTCAATTTGGACACCTTCTTTCATCTTTCAGACCATTGTAGTGCATTGGGTGGAAATACTGGCGATTAAGGAAGTCCTGTCCTGTCTGAAATGTAACGTAAATCTGTTCAGGATATTACCTTTTCGTGGACAGCAAAGTGGCAACAAAGTCCCTGATTTCATGCTCATTAACTTCGACGTCGCTCGAGATTGCCGCTCGTATCTCTTAGAGATAACGGAGCAATTCAACGTTCACCTATGCCTGATGACAGGTCACAGAGCCATTCCGGGGAACTGACGAACTCACCAGAAAAGTCACCACCCTTAGTATTTTTCCGTAAAGACAAAATTTAGGTATGCCTCTGATAACATGTAAATACTTTCTCATACTTGATGTAATCAACAAAGCCAACCATAGAGGGGAGGCTCTAACGACGTGTGAAGTCTCTAAACAGATCTGGGCTAATGCAGTTTAAAAATGCTCTAATAGAATGGTTTTGTTAAAATGATCGCAGATCAACATCATCATCGGTGTCCGATAGGTCTACACGCTAAAGACTACGCCTTTTTTCAAATTACTTTTAAAGGAAGAATATTTAATTTTCTTTGTACCTGTACACCCCTATCCAATATAAGAGTACTCCATCTCTGAGGCTCTTCTCTTCGACCTGGCGAATATTGACGTCAGAGGTATCCTCTGTTTCATAAGAAGCTCCAGCTCATTCAATTAACTCCTTAGGACCTCCTTTGGTCTAAATGTGCCTGTGCATAGGTGCAGACAGCCACCCTAACCTAACCTAATGCATCTTAGCTTGTTAGATGGCAAATCGAGACGCAGTACTTTTTATTTTGGGAACGCTACTATAGTTAATATTTTCCTGTAAAAAATTGCATGCGTTTTCAAGCCTTCTAATGCATTCATGAAGAATATTTAATGACTACAGTCACAACTTTTTCAACACAATCCTTTCAAGCCCGGTCACTCATTAATAAATTGTGAGTTCTTAACAAAGTTGCACGAATCGAAAGTGAATCGCAGTAAAGCATCGTCATAGTAATTTCCAAAAGCCCACCCATGACCAATACATGCCCTAGTTCCTAATACGTTGTTCCTAATGATTGGTGTTCAGACAAAAAAAAAAACCCAAAATGTTAACTGACACATCGACGAAAACCATTTCAAATTAATAAGTCAACAAATGGAATATCCGTGACTCATATTTCCAATAATCAGTAAAAAAAAAAAATAAAAAAAACACATTATCCCCTCTACAGGATTTCCATTACGGGGAGGATATCCTAATTAACCACATGTTAGGGATCATTCGAATAAGAAATCGAAAAGAACAAAAAAAGGTTGCGTATACGCAGTAGTGAACTGAAGTTTTTTTTTGTAATTTTCCTGTCAATGACTTGCGTGTCACCGAACAACATTTTGTGTGTAAGTCGCATTAGACAGTTAAGCTAGTTGCATGCTTATGTACTTATTATAGGTACTCACCATTTATATAGTTATCCACACCAGCAATCAATATCATTTTTTGTTTAAAGACCAGAAAAACGCACCGTTCCTTGTTGGTTTCCGATTTTTCTGCCTTTTTTTATGGTTAAAAACTATAGTTATCCAAAATTTTTGTTTAATCTTCTCTGTAACTGAAAATAAGGATAAGGAGATTAAACATAAGAAAAGGGACCCATAAAAAAAAAATAATAAACATAATGGCACAGTTTTTGAATTGTTGTTGGTACTACACTGGACAAGCACACACAGATACATATGTACAAACACAAAAACACAGAGTAAATAGATGAAAGTAATAAGATGGTATGAGCTTTCCAGTAAAATGAATAATCGATATTTCGATTAAAGTGCACAGAGACAGCAAGACAGAGGGAGAGAAAGGGGGTGACAAAAAGGAGACTAAAGGATATGGTACATATATCCTTTGGATAATTTTTCACTGAGCAATTTTTATGCACACCTTCGATTCTCGATTCACAAATCACTTTGATTTAAATTTAGTCGGGTTCACGGGCTTTAAAAACGCAATTTTCACGTAACATTTGTGCTAAGTTATGTTGGAACTACGTTCTGGTTCTAACGATTCTATTTCCTTTGCCTTTTTTTTTATTCTTTCTTCCGTTTGGCAGGATTGTTTATAAGGATACTACCGACCGCCAGGAGTAGGTATCTACGTGTGAGTCAAAACTCAGGAAAAAACTGTCTAAAAGATGTGTTGAGCTTTTTGAAGTAGAAAAGCTTTCAACACTGAACTAGATTCTTGGAGATAAAAAACCTTTTTGGTTCATTCGAATTGTAGTAGAAGACAGTTTTTTATTTTCAATTTATGGATATTAAATGGAGTGCTGATATAGGTTGAATATTAAAAATATTTATGTAAAAAGTATGTGTATGCTTCTGGCTGTAACATCTACCAGCTCTCCACTTAATGAACTGGATGGCGGTTTTATTTTAGAAGATTGTACAAGGAACACTCTGAAGTAGGTTACATTTGCCGATAAAGAGATTGAAAATACTGTATGCCTACCAAACCAATATACTAAGGACACCAGTTTTCAGATCTGTAACTGGAATATTTGTATCTGGATGCTACAGATTTTTTTTTTGGGACTGCAGCCGATTTGATCAAATTTAATATGAATCATTTAAAAAACAAACACATAAGTCTTTGGGTTTTGTTGTAAATGTATTATGTATTCAATGCCATTAATGATGAAAAACAATATCGGCCAAATGGCCACCTCTAGCACTGGCACAAAGGCGTGTACTTTCAATAACATTTTTCATCACATTCTGCAATTATTAATTTTCTACTACTGCAATGTTGCTGGATTGGTAGCGTATACCCGGTCCTTCAAGTAACCCCAGAGAAAGAAGTTGGGGGCTGTTAAATCTGGTGAGCGCGACGGTCAATTGATATCCCTAAATTTCGAAATGACCCTGCCTGGAAATGCCTGTTTCACAATTTCCATTGTTAATCTGGTTGTATGGCATGTGGCACCGTATTGTTGAAACAACATGTTTCAGAGACGAAGTCGAGCACCTTCAGTCAAAATTTATTTTTTAATATCGCACGATATCGATCGCCAGTAAAAGTAACTGTTTGGATATCGTCAGTGGTCCAATTATCCCACCAGCCCAAATCGCACACCAAAAGGTCACCCTACTCGTGGGTTATCCGCTCCTCATATGCTGTTTGTTTATAACTCCACTCAAGTCAAAATGCGCCTGGTCACTCATAATCAATTTTTGAAAAATTTCAGAGTCATCTCTATTCAATTCGTAAATTTTTGCACTCCAGTCCCGTCGTCTCTGGTGGTCATTTTCTTGAAGTTCTTGAGTCACTTCAATGCATAATTTTCCATACAGATGTTGGAGAAATCCCAATTTCTTGAACACGACGACGAAGTTTCCTGACTTTCACTCACATTGTTCCTCACTTCATCAATGTTTTGTTGAGTACGCGCTGTATGATGTGGTCCTGGCTTTGGTAAATCACTTACTGTATAAAGGTTCTCGAAATTGAGAATTATTTTTTGAATAGTGCTGATGATGAACATAAACACTATCAAGTTTTAATCACTAAAACACGTTATTTTGGCGTCTAACTCTCCGTGATAAAATAGCATTGACAGCTGAACACCACTACCAACTTTCACTTAATAAAATCATATCTTTAAGAAATGCCGCCAATTTCAATTCTGCCGCAATCTCAAAAAACACCCTGTATAACACAGTTATAATCGCTCTGTAGGAAATAAAATGAAGCCGAAAGACTACATTGGATAGTATTGATAGAAATGTCAATATTCAACTTCAAGATAATAAGGAGGACCAAACTTTCGTTGGAAAGATACGTAGTAGTGGTGTTAAAAAAGTACTCATTCGGTACAAAGCACACCATCGCACTATCTGAATAATCAGTATATGTATGCTTTTCTATTTTTCTGTTATTCCTGACCAAGTATAGTTAATCTATTAGCATTTTAGTCTTAGCATTTTTATATTTACAGTTCTTTGTGAGATTGTATACGAACAAAGCATAACAAATACATACCCCTATACTCGTTACCTGCAAAGTTTTCCTGCAATACAAATATGATCAATCTGTTCTCAAAAGCATTTATTTTGTGTGTTTTCCACCCCATCCCATGCACACTACGCCAGAAGTAAAATTTGAAGAAATTCGTTTAAGTGGCAATGAATGAAAAGAGAACTCGTTTAATTCCCGTACATTTCTCTCCTAAGACACCAATGCTACTTATTAATGATTAATCAACCCACACCCTACAGTACGCTACGGTTATACTGGGTGAAACATCAACTTTAAAAGGGAGGACATCCCTAGAGCGAGGATCATTTTATCTATGTATACCTATATAGTAAATGATGAATGAGTTGTTATAGAATACCTTATTCCTGTCCGATCGATGAGAAGTGACATCATCGTTACCTGCATCTACTCGTGTTTGATAGGTGATATTCGTTTGTATGAAGTACTCGTTACTTTTGTCCGGATACTCCTAAAAATGTAACGAATGAGTACGAGTGGCCAAAAGTATTCACATTTGACTTCACTTGTATCTTATTCTCGTATCATATTTCCAAAATGATTTATTATAATACAGTTGTTTTTTTTTTTTGTTAAATTTGTATTGTAATTTTTGCTGCAATTTACTACATATTTATGTTTGCGAAATTGAAAATTTCACAATTCATTTTAAGTAAAATAAAGTGCAGGACTGGGTCGCACGGACTATACATTGTTTATCTGCAAAAGCTTAAATTTACCAATTTTCATCAACTTGTATGCCATTGCATACATAAAATATTATTTAGATATTAAATCCGAACAAAATCACTCAACAAGAGCCAAGAAATAGCTACTTTTTAGGAAACTATTAATAAGTAAAGTACTGTTATATTTACCTATTTCTGGAGAAAACCTGGTAAGCCATCTGATAGCATAAGCATAAGTAAATTGATCAGAATCGTAATAGGAGTTTTCGAGAAAAGCGGTATTTTGAAGTCACCAAGTGTCAAATTCCACCTTTTTAAAGAGTTATTTCTTTTAAAGCACTTCTACAAAATAACCATTGGAATGTTTCGGCGAAAGTTATAGAAAATCATTTTTTTTTATTTTTCATTTCAAGAGCTATTAAAAAATATATATGAAAACGATGACTGTAACGTGTGATACTTTCATTGAAAATGCAATTTTGACATTTTTTGTTGTCTTGGTGTAGCTTTCACTTCATTTACATATGTGAATATTTTTGACAGGAAAATGCGTACTACAAAATGATAGCATAAAAGATCCTGATTTTTTACTCACGATTTTGTCTAATTCGAATTTAAAATTTTATAGTAATTATACGAAGTTTAACACAAATCACAAACAGCTTTAATGTACCGAATAATTATTCAGCGAGCTAAAATTTTGTGGATACTACTTGGCTAAAATGCTTTCTAATACCGGAACTCGATTTTCCATTTTTTATCATTCCTCTTTAGTAGAGAAATCTTGATTTGCATATTTCATGATAAAAAAGGGACTATCAAGCATTAAAGTGCTTCATAGCCGAGGGTTCCGGAGCAATTACAATAAATATAGGTATATTACTAAATATCAGCACTTTATAATATGCATACCTTTTTAACCTTTCTAAAGCCTCTATTGTATTAACCAACTACGGCCAAGCCAGAAATATTTGTACATTTTATATATGTGCTAGTATATGTATGTTTATTTTATAATATTTTACCTTCTAGTGCCTAAATAGTTGAGCAGTTTTTTATAAAAGGAGTACGAAACAATTCGTCTTTTTATCAGGAGTGAGGATAAATATTCGGATGTTCGGAAAAGACAAGATGAAGGATGGTGGGTGTCATTTAGTCTGTCTTTTACATTTGTAAAAGTTTTTCGAAAACCTAGCATTGTATAAAAATCTGAATAGTTTTCCTTTAATTATTGGAAGATGACACATATTCACGAATTTTGGAAAATCTGTCAGTTCAGTAATTGCAAAGATAAAGGAGGGAGGAGGAAGTAAAAGACAAGAAGAGAAGAAGAAGAAATAAAAATAAGGGAACTATTATATATATATTTTTTTTTTTTAATTATACTATATTTACATACATATATAAAAGAAATGTTTTTTTCCAATTTCACCCTAACCTCTACAACTTTGTTATTTTTGCTTTTTTCTATGTGCGGGGCTATGTGCGGGTTAGTAAGACTCCACCCTAGCCCTATAGGTCTAATGGTTCAAATATTATGAGGGTGTGACAGACAGACGGACGAATAGACGGACAGGTGGATAGACAACTGACTCAGTTCTTACTTTTTGAGTACCGGAACCCTAAAAATTAATTAAATTGAATTTAAATAAATCACCTAATAAAGCCTGCAGAGTACACTAAAAAGTGAATATAATATACCATTTCACACTAGTATCCTTGCGTCAGTGGTAAAACCAGTTTTAAAACTACGTTGATATTCTAGCATCAGTCATCAATTCATTGTATTATAAGATACGGTCCCTATAGTTGCGTTGGAGCGTGATAACACGAGAAATAAGTTTCATTTCAGCTTTTTGACAGATTTCCCCCTGCCTAAAAAACCGTCTAGATAACTGATGTAAGAATACTAGTGTGGCCCAATAAAAACAAGTGAAATAAATCGAGGCCGTCGAGATAGCCTACACTATCGCATGCTCAACGTAATTTACATTTCAATCCATCTGCGTCTGCGTAGCGTCCGTCGTGGGCTTCAATATTGCCCCTGTTCTGCCCTAGAAACAATCTCGACGTTAGCGTTCGGTTTACGGATCAAGCTGTGAAATAAATTTTTAGTTATATGGAAACACATAGAAACGGGCAAACTCGACGGTTTCGCAAAGGTTGCGATGCTCACGACGTTGTAATGTTGGTTCAATTTCAACTTTGTACGCATCCAAATGTCAGTTTCGTGCTTCCAGCTGTTTATTTCTTGGTCGGAAAACTTCAATTTGCATAATCAAATTGGACTAAAATAACTAATAATTACCCAACACAGCCTGGAAACGTAAATTCAATTTCATGCAAGTGAAAGGAAAGTGACCATCGAATGCTTCAACGTCTTTGATTTCAATCCGCCTAATCTGCATCGCGTCCGTCGTGAGCATCTATCATAGATTGCCTCCAGTATTTAAAATAGAAATTTCCTCAATCACTTCCATTCAACCATCGCTGAATCCAGCCAACTTCACTTTCGCGCCAACGATCCAATTCCATTTTCATATCATTCCGCCCGGCATCAGCGGGCAAAACTCGCAAAACATCGCGCAAATACGTTGCTCAACGCATGTACATTTTGAATAGTTTTTGCCGCCTGTCAAACTACTTGAATTTGTTGAGTCGGCCATCGCGGTGGTATTTTCTGGTTTCTTGAGAAATTCATATTAAAACAGCGCATTTGAGCGGGTTTCTCTGATTTCCAATTAAATTATTTAATTATAAGTTTTTAAGTGATTTTTATTTTTCAAACAAATCAAAATGTTTTGGGGTAAGTACGTGCGCGTGCAAATTGCATCGTGGTTGCTTGTTCATGGTCATGGAACCATTACCACGTGTTTTAAGGGTTTCCATGCGGTAGTTCTGTAAAATTATATTTTCAAGTTAATTTGTATGCCTTGCACATTTAACGGTTAAACTATATTTCCAATTTGCAGGACTCATTTTGAAGGCAAACAAAAAGTACACGCAAACAACAAAGCAGGCATTCCATATATCGCAGGCCGCCCTTGATGTTACCTCGTGCGCCGATGGACCCATCCAACTTTTCCTCACCTACGAGAATATCAAATATTTAATATGTACTCTTCGTAAGAACACCGCCGAGCAGGTAATGCTGGATCTGAACTTTAATGAAGGCGATGAGATCTCTCTACAGAGTCAGGGTGAGTAGGATGCAACAGTAGATTGCTGGTGAAACTTGGTTTTATTTGCATAGAAATATAGATGTACGTTTTGATATAGTAAAGCTGTATGCGAAAGAGCATTGTCCGGTGTAATACCGGACAACTCTTAGAGTTGCTTTCGTTTTCGTTTAGTAGATACCTACAGTCCTACACAAATGTTTAAGTAATTTGCCTATACGCGCCTGTTAACACAAGTAATAGAGCACACATTTAATTTGGTTATTATAATTATTATTAATTCATTCGTAATACACTAACACAACTGAATGCTTTTCAATACAAAAACTACATGACTTTAAAACAGAAAAAGATTCATATTCTGCTCAACAAAAGTATTGGGAAACTAAAGTTTCTTCATCACGAAGTAGTATCATGAGGATACCCTCGATACTTTCTAAAGCCTATTAGTCATATATGTATAGCACAAGTTTTGTTTGTTCTGTTTGGCGAAATTCCACCCCATTCTTCTTTTTATTCATTTTTAAGTCATTTTTTGTTCTTAGCTCTCTTTTTTTTTAGTTTGCCTCCCTATATCTGCCCAAAGATGTTCTATTATATCAAGATCCGGTTTGGTACATTGCATAATAGTCACAACCGAATATTCAGATGCTTCGGGTCGTTGTCTTGTTGAAATACATACCGATCCGGAAGCTGAAGCTTTTGAAAATTATAACAGATAGGTTTTTATAGTTAATAGGTTTTTTTTTTTTGGGTTTTTTTTTCCAATTACCATAAAATGCACAAAACCAACATAATGCAGACAAACTGTTTTGAAATTAGCTCATTGAGTCTGAAAATTTTGTTGTGTAACATCATTGTAAGTATTTTTAACTGAATTTTGAAATAGATGTATCGGAAGAGCATATTTTATTGTTTTTGTTCCGGAAAAAACAATGGAATTGAAGCCTCTAGAGATCCAAAATATGTATAGACAAGGTGTTCTCAGCGCATGTCGGCGTTGGTTTGCAAAGTTTAGAAATGGCGATTTTGACCTAAAGGATGAACCTCGTTTGGGTAGGCCAAAAGAGCTAGACGATGACCTCCTGAAGTCCACCGTCGAAAGAAATCCCACTGGTACGGTAGGTGAACTAAGCCATACGAGGGTGGGTCAATAAGTCCCTGAAAAATGAAATAAAGAGCACTCTTTTCGGTATAAAAACATTTTATTTTTCAACATAGTCTCCTTTTAGCTCTATACACTTCATCCAACGTTTCTCCAATTTGTTGATGCCCTCCAAATAATACGATTACTCGAGCCCCTCAAAATAAGCATTTGTTTCAGCGATGACCTCTTTATTCGACCCAAATCTCTTACCTCCGAGCCATTTCTGCATGTTTGGAAACAAGAAATAGTCGCAGAGGGCTAAATTTGGGGAATATGCTGGATGAGGGAGGAGTTCGTAGCCTAACTCATGCAATTTTGCCATTGTGAATGCGGACTTGTGCGCCGGTGCGTTGTCCTGGTGAAAAAGAACTTTTTTCTTCGCCAAATGCGGCCGTTTTTGCTTCAAATCGGCTTGGAATCGATCCAGCAGCTCTGCGTAATATGGGCCGGTGATCGTTTTACCCTTTTCAAGGTAATCGATGTGAATAACACCGCGCGCATCCCAAAAAACTGTCGCCATGTCCTTGTTTGCTGACAAACCCGCCTTGGCCTTCTTCGGTTCTTCGGCTTCGATTCACCAGGAGAAGTCCATTGTTTTGACTGTTCCTTAGTTTCTGGTGTGTTGTGGTGAATCCAGGTTTCATTCACGGTTACGAAACGGCGCAAAAACTCAGCCGAATTTTTCTGGAACATCGCCAAACACACCTTTGAAGTTGTCAAACGAATGCTTTTGTTGTCGATTGTGAGCAAACGCGGCACCCATCTTGCGAAAGCTTTTTCATGTCCAAATATTTATGTAAAATCGAAATCACTGAGCCATGTGATATTGGGTACCACACCACCTATTGCAAAATAATCTTCAGCAAAGAAACACATGCAATGCGTTTCTATCGCGTCATAATGAAGAGCTGTTTTTGAACCGGAGATGAAAAATGGATTCTTTACAATAACATTAAACTTTTGCCACCAATGGCTTAGTCCAGAAGACAGACCAGCACATTATCCCAGAGGTGGACTTCACCCGCTCAAGGTGTCGCCGGATCTATGGTGGGATGCTGAGGGAATAATCCATTTTGAGCTGTTTCCTCATAACCAGACTATCAGAACAAGGAAGGCATTGGAACAAGTTGAACTTGACACACTTTTTTCTCACTCCTTGGCTGAATTGTTACAGATTTTGGGTACTACAGTTCATTCCAAAAGTACAACCGCACCCTGTAAAAAGCCTTTTCCAGGAAACTCTAAACGGATACATGCCCTTTATTATGTTTTTATTTTATGGCATCAATTAAAAAGTAATTAGAGTCTGCAAGCTAGACAAAACAGTTTTTTATTCCTGGAAATTCCAAAAGAAATTATCGGGGATTTTTGTTTTGCTCCAATTGCTTGTTAATTGATGCCATAAAATAAAAAAAATAATAAAGGGCCTGTATCCGTTTGGAGTTTCCTGGAAAAGGCCGTTTACAGGGTGCTGTTATACTTTTGCAAAACACTGTTGAGAACTTGGCCCTTTTTTCAATATTTTTTGGTGAGATTTAGTGATAAACCATTTTTTTTTTTCATGTCTCTTGGTAGCGTACTTTGAAAACGCGAAGTGGGGATACTCATTTTTCGCAGACATTCCTCCACTGAACTCATATTTAATATTTTTAATTCGAAAAAAAGAGAACATTTTTTGTTTTTTTTGATTCTATTCAAAGACCTCTTCAGCGATATGCAACATCCCTATATGCGTTTAAAACTATTTTTTAAGCTTTTACAGTATGTGGTCATTGAATTATAACCGATGAGAAATTTATGCGATTTTTGACTTTGACCGCAAATAAAAACAAAACTAATTGGATTATTTAAAATCTTGTTGCATATATTTATTGTTTCATGGCATAAGAGTGATCACAGAGTAAATAAACTTATTTAATTTTAATACTTAGTACTTAGTACTATAAAGGAGGTACTTTTGTTTAAGTACCTCCTTTATTCGTTTGGGCATGCTTTCAATACACTTCGCGACCATTTCTTTCATAGCGGGGTCATTTTTCCAGATATCTTCAATGTTCTACTTGAGCTCTTGAATGGTATTATTTCATCGACTATAAACGCGAGATTTTAGGTAGGCCCAACAGTTTTCAATCGGGTTCATATCCGGAGAATTACCAGGCCATGGTAATACTTCCAAGTTCATGGAACCCAAGCATTTCATGCTTGCCTTGGACGTATGACATGGAGCTCCATCTTGCATAAAGATGTATTCTTCTCTGGGAGATTGCAATGTGTTCAAATAAGGCCGAAGAACTTTCCTCAGGACGTGAATATACTGATTGGAGTTCATGGTTCCATCAACGAAATAAATTGGCCCGTACCTTCGCTTGTTATGCAACTCCAAATCATCACGGAGGGTGGGTATTTGACCGTCGGAACTATACAATCCTGTGAATATCTTTCATTGGGCCTTCTGCGGATGAATTTGGCCGTCTCCGTCACAGCTTCTAAGCGACACTCATCGCTAAAGACAACCTAAAATAAAATCGTGATTGCGGTGAAATTAGTAAAACTGTTTTATCTTTTATTGTGAAAAGAAATTTGAGGAAAAAATTAACTTACCTTGTTCCAATGGCACTCTCACATTCTCTGTGAAGTTGTGCCCAATATAATCGCCGTTTTCGCATGACGTTGGTCAAATTGGGCTTTTTTGCTGGTCTCCTACAGAGCAAGGAGTTTTCCTTAAATCGACGCCGCAGTGTTTTCAACGATATGTCGATTCCAGCTTCGTTCAAATCTTTCAAAATGGAGTGAGCTGGTGCATTACGTTCCTGCAGAGCTTTATGAACAATTTTCCGGTCAGTCCTTGGTGTTGTTTTTCTTTTTTTTGCCACAATTTTGCCGATTATTTGGCGTAACCAAGGTTGAACCGCTTTTTATGTCCACGTGTTTTGAAATTTTTACTACTGAAGACTTCGCAATTCCAACAATCTTAGCTATTTGAGAATAGCTGGACTTCTTCTCAATCAATAAAGCAGCAACTTGTGATTTTTTTTCGACAGAAATGTCTAAGCTATATAAACTAATTTTGAAACAAATATTTAATGCAATTTCCTTAATTTAAGCCACGAGTACTTTTCCACTTTTTAAAACACTTTTACAACCGCACTATTGCCACTACGAGCTAAAAGAGGATGATAAAAACCTTTTAATGCTTGGTGCACATTTATCGCTCGAACGTAGGCAAGTGTCCTTGGGTGCCTGCCTGCTATTGAAATTAAGAAAGTGTCGAGAAATCCCGTTACTTACCGTATTCTTAAAAACAAATAAAAAAAAACGCATTCCACTTAACATACGCTGCAAAAAGTAGCAAAATTCGTTGAAAACGCGATCAGTCATAATTCATTGACCACATACTGTATAGCTTGCGAGGCATCAGGTGAGGAAAGTCGAACGGACAGTCGATTAGAAAATTAAAAATGGATAAAGTATAACACAATTCGTTCCCCCCTCTACATAAATTTGTTCGCAGTATAGTAATCAGCTAAAAATAAAAAAATTACCAGCAAAATATGGTAGCATAAAAGAATACAAATAAATCGCAAGAAAATCATTTTCAAATCAGCAAAAAGTATTTTTTTTTTTTCAGCAGAAAAAAAAAGCAATAAGCAGAAATATTAAATGATTGATTGGCAAAAATGAAATAGAAGATCAGCAGAAAGTAAAGATGTTTTAGATCGTATCGTAGCTGAAGCCAAGGCGTTGTTGTCATTTGATCATTTGCGCGGTCTAAGCGTTCAATTTCCAGCTGTTTTTTTTTTAAATTGTTCCCAAAAGTTGGTCCATTGTGTTGCCACTAAGTAAGGACGGGTGGTTCACACCGCCTACTCTTCGAACTAATTACTTTTCATAATGTAATTTCTAAATTTTGCCGTGCAGGCGTTGTTAAGATCATAAAAATCATTGAAAAGGCTTACACCTGGTATAACCTTTCTAATATTGGCAAGTGTGGTGCATGTACACAAGAAGTGTGTTGAAGTAGCCATTAAAGTAATTGTCCAACCCTTGAGCATGCTTACCCATTGTACAACCGGTTCTTACGTTGGTTAGTTTTGAGAGGGTTCCTCTCTTGTGTTTCAGAAGTCCGTTATACCTAGTACTGTCTACAGTTTTTTCGCGGTATTACAATAGTCTAGATGCTTCCATCTATAATTCGCATTGTCTAACGCATCGATGTCGGTTTTGCCTATGCTGTTCGTACCATAAAAATATCATCAGCTTCGCAATTCCCCAAAATGACACCCAGCAAAGGGTAAGGCTGTAGTGTCCGGCTATCTCATTGAGAGATACGTGGCAGTTTTTCACTGCCTTAAATTTTATAGCGACTTCCTTGATTGTACAGGGTTTTTCAATAGGGACATAACAATTTTGTATTTTAATACAAATGCACCCTTAAACTTTTTTTATGATCTGTCAATGTCAAAACGTCAGTCGAGGTTTACATTTTTATCATGGTGAAGTTCACAAACGAACAACGTTTGGAAATTATTAAAAATTACTACAGATATTCTGATTCGGTGGTCGCAATTTTAAGAGCGCTTACTCCAATTTTCGGTCGTAATAATCGTCTCACCAGACAGGCTGTGCGTGCTATAGTCGCTCATGCGACTTAACGCCGATGGATTTTTTTTATCAGGTTACGTTAAGTCATTGATTTATGCCAACAAGCCAACAACGTTAGAGGAGCTCATGAACAATATCGAACGCGAAATTGCCAATGTTCCGTTCCGGCCGATATGTGTGGAAGAGTGGTCCAAAGAATCGATTGCTGCAAATGTGCTCGCGGTGGTCATATGAACGAGATCGAATTCCATACTTAAATTTAACATGTGTACTACACCTGGAATAAATTTCACCCCGATATCCCAATTATTCTGTATTTTATTTAAATACAAAAATATTATGTCCTTATTGAAAAACTCTGTACAAATTTCTTTGGCGCTTTGACTGCTTTTCAAGTTTGCCGCTTATTCCCCTGAAGTTCATCACTTTTCACATACGAAAGCTGTTTTGGCAACTGCTATACCTGGAACTACGAGTGCTATTTTATTATTTGTTACCGTGAGTGTGCTCAATCTCTATGGTCTACTTCTAGCAAGTTCGTTCGCCCCTTCGTTTCATGTCATGCCAGTGTTACAAGGTACAATCAAGGAGTTACTAGTTATAGTTGGTTCATAGGTTTGCAATTGAGAAATGTAAAGATTTCTGCTTGTAATATAATCAGAAAGGGTTTGTATATAGTTTCGTGATTCTGTGAAGTTCGTAACTGTTCAACGTCAGTCGGATTATTGACAAATCCTGTTTCTATAGTCCTTTGAGTCATTGTCCTAGTAGCAACCAAACCAGTGCGGGTTATAAGCGTTCATTGACCCTTAAAAGGGAAAGTTTAATTAAATTAGTTCTATTCTGTTTTACTGAAGTGGATTTTTTTGTTAAAACCATGTGTTGTGCAGTTAACGCAAGTTGTGGTTTTGCATCGATCTGTCTTTACCTACAGGTTAATTTCTGTAGACCTAAGGGTGCGCCATAACTTATGAAAGAAACTTAGTCAGCGGTTCCCTGTAGTCGGGAAGGAATGGTCCGAATTCGATTCGATATCAAGCCGTACAAAAAATCAAGTCGCTGATCGTTATTCTTTGGGGTACAAGTCTGACACGCAAAATCACCAAACATCTGTACGACGAGTCTATATCAACAAAAAGTTTCCTTAAACTGTTCATATAAGACGTCATGGAAGCGTGTTGTATTTTTATATTTCTGCTGTACAGTAATCTCACGATGCAGATGCTTTTACTGATTGTTTTTTATTTATCTTGTGTGGGCATATTTTTATTTATTTCTCCTTGTTTTGTTTCAATTTTAGGTAGTGGAACTATTCACATTTCTGGCTATGTGACAGAGCTGAATGATCCATTCGACGATGACCTCGATGAAGAAGAATCTGAAACCGAAGAACAAGTCGCCACAAAGAAGTCGAAGAAATCCACTGAAAAAGTCAACATCAGCGCCAAGTCGGCTGTTCCGAAAAAAGTTGAGGCCTCTTTAGAAGCCGAGGACGACGACGATGATGAGGATGACAGTGATTTTAATGGTGAACTAGCTGTCCCACAAGGCGACAGTGATGATGATGAGGATGATGACGAAGAAGATGATGATAATGAGGAGGAGGACGATGATGATGACGACGATGAGGAAGAGGATGAAAGCGAAGACGAAGAGGTGCAACAGCCAAAAGCTAAACAACCCAAATTGGAAAAGCCTAAGCAGAACGGCATTGAACCCCAAAAGAAGGAGGGAAAGCAAAAGAAGGACAAGAAAGAAGTCTCTCAGCAACAGCAGCAAGCACAAAAGCAAAAGGGTGGTGAGCAGACCCTCTCCGGTGGTGTTAAAATCGAAGACATTCGTGTTGGTAATGGACCTGAAGCCAAGTCAGGCAAGAGAGCTCAAGTCTATTACGAAGGTCGTCTCAAGTCCAACAATAAGGTCTTTGATAGTCTCAAGCAAGGTGCTCCCTTCAAATTTGGCTTGGGACGTGGAGAAGTCATCAAGGGATGGGATGTTGGTGTAGCAGGCATGAAAGTTGGAGGAAAGAGGCGCATTACTTGTCCGGCACATATGGCCTACGGTGCACGGGGATCACCGCCAACAATTCCACCAAACAGTACACTGGTGTTTGAAGTAGAACTTAAGGGAGTCCAGTAAACGGAAGGAGTATCTAGTATTTCTTGTTTATTTTGCCTTTACTAAAACATTTTAAACCCGTTATTATTATTTTTTTTTCTTTATTTGATTATAACTCAAAAACCCAATTGAAATTGTTAAATACTTGTTTTGTTTTTTTTCCTTTAGATTCTTTTTTTCGTTTTTTATCCAAAATTTAATGTTTAGTGGATGAATTTAAAGATTGTAAGCACTTTGTGCATCACTCCAGCTCCTTATAAATACAACTCTTTTTTTTAAGTTTGGATACAGAAGTAAATAAACTGATAGGTTAAGAGAATTGCCCAGCAATTCCTGAGAAGTTTTTTTTTTTAAAAAAATACAAACTGTCTTTTATTTTTATTAAGATACTCTTAAGATTGAGGGGTCTGTAAGTAGAAACGGACAGCTGTTTTCCTCGGAGTTATTAGGTTTTACTGATGCTATTCGAACTCGACTAAGATCCATCTGGAAGGGCCAAAAATAAAGGCAGCGGCCGATATAAAAATTCGAAGCGCAAAATAAGTTTTCTTTGCTTTTTTCGAGGTTAACAAATATTTCCCCGCTGATATCCGCAAAGCCTGTAACGGATGGTATGCCGCGTCAGGAAGAGTGCTAATCTAAAGAAGAGTCGTCGTGATAATGGCCATTTTCGAAAACGTCATTTGATCGTCAATTTGACCGTCATTGCAGCAATTAAGGTTTGCGAACGTCGAACTGCAAACGTTTTTTGCTACCATTGATCTGTGTCGCCTCCATGATTTTTTTTTTTGCATTCGCATTTGACGTTTTCAAACAGCAAAATTGAGCAAATTGAATTGAGATTTATTGAGAAAATTTCCAATATTCCAATGACTCGACCCATACTTGGGCAGGAGTAGGTGATGGAGTTCTATAAACATAATATTTAGTTAAAAGAAATAAAATAATCGATTTTATTCAACCGATTCAGTCATTTTTCTTATTGCGCAGCGCAGATGACGTTTATGAACATCTGCCCTGCAAACACGTCATTATCGAACATGCTGCAAATGCAGTGCGATTTACAATGTTGTTTTCGAATAAACGACTTATGCAGCTTGCGTTTAAGAACATTATGCAAAAGCAATTTGATGCAGATGGCGTTTTCGAAAACGGCCAATGATTACGTTATGTTGGGCAATCAGTAAAACGCTCCCCAGTACGGCGAAGTCAAAAATGCAGTGTTGCGGCAACTCGTTCAAAAAAGCAACAGTCTGGCAGTACTGCTCAAATCAATTTTTTTTTTGCAAATCAGCAATCTGCGCAACTCTTGTTTTGCTGTTGCTTTTGTTACAGTTCATTAGTTGTTATTATTTATTTTACCCTATACTTTAATTTTAATGTTTTATTTTGTTCTATTGTGTATAGCATTGCGACAACTGACCATAAATGTCAAAATACATTCCGCAGGGAAACAGCAACGCAAAGCCTTTTGTGCTGCTACAACACTGCGCAGTTTTTAGACATTTTTGAATTCATCCTTTATTAGGCTTTACTGATGCTATTAAACTCGACTAAGATCCATCTAGAAGAACCAGTAGTAAACACAGCGACCGGTATAGAAATTCGAAGCACAAAGTAATATTTCTTTGCTTTATTCGATGTTAACAAAACATTTTCACGCTGATATCCGCGAAGTCTGTCAGGAACAGTCCTAATCTAAAGAAAAATCGCCGTAAAAATTAATAGTCCAACGTCTCTCAATACATGACTGGCCAATTAGCAAAATTCTCCTCAGTATTTTAAAGTTTCTTAAGAGGGATGCCAGGTCATGAATACAATTACCCATATTACCATAGTCGGGGTGAAAGATTATCACATCACTTTGTCTTAGAGCTGTCCCCGTACGTGAAATTGCGGCGACTCTTAACTATCCGATCACCACCTTATAGTTTATGGGGTGTATTCTGTAAGTCATAACATTCAGATCGACGGAACACAGTCGATTTGAACTGGGTGGCAGTCCCATATCTGTACGAGTAAGTCCAGTGGGGTGACACAATTTAATAAGAGAATGGCAGTACCAAGTTTATGCAAATTCTGCAGCATGCTTTATCTGAACTGAAAATTTAATCAAAAATACCAAAAATAAAATTCAGTGTCAGGTCGATTGGGGTGAGACGACTTCAAGAAAACACCTCTGCCTGAAGCTCAATTGCGAGTTACGAGGGGCGACTGATAAGTTCGCGGCCTAAGGCATCAAGAGAAAGAAGAGATCCAATTAAAAAAAATTAATTTCTACCCTTTTTCAAGCCATTGCATAGACTCTTGTTTAGACTACAGATTGTGTTAGCACTCGAGTCGTCGTTGCTTGTGAAACGGCTTGAGCATTTCCGGTACCCAGCGCGCACAAATTTTGTTAATGTTTAAATGCTTGTGTAAAATTTTTCCAATCCGTTCTTTGCTGATGTGCAACTCGTCCGCTAACTGCCACATTTTTATTCTTTTGTCGGCCAGAAGTTATTTTTCGACGTTTTCTTCATTGACCACTGACACAGGACGCTCTCGGCGGGGATCGTCTTCACAGCTCTCTCGCCCTTATTGAAATAAGCGAGCCCAATTGTTGGCCATGGTATACGAAGGCCCAGAATCCTAGAGTCGATGACATGTCTTCGAAAATTTCTTAAGGCGATTTTCCTTTTTTCACGAGGTACTTTATTATGGCGCGGTGCTCAAAATTGTGAGAGTTTCCGATTTCGGCTGACATGGTGATGTTTCAATGCATCACCAACTTAAGTAGAAACAAGCGTCAAATACTTACGTGACATTATAGACTGCGTGGCACCTCAGGAGGTTAGGTCTAAAAAGAAACGGATCATGCAGATTTTGCGAAGAAATTTCGGATCACATCCTTAGAACATGTGGGTCGCTGACTCGGAACAGATGAAGTTGTCTAGGACGTACCAGATAGAGAAGAAAGACTATCCATCCATAGACACAAAACAGGTTCTTAGCCTCCTAGGGATATTGTGTACCACGGAGCAGTTGAACAAAATAGAAATAGAAATGACACATATGCCTTAATGACAAGGGGCTAAGTTACATAAAAGCCGATGATTGAGGCAACTGTCTAATCCAAGAGCCGGTGGATCACGTGATGTAGTCAGAAATCTCTGAAAAGACAGAGCAGGACCGAGGAGAATTATTAAACACGAGCAGATGTCCTTATAACCTAGGCTCTTAGCTACTTTTCCATGAGCTTGTATCTTAAAACCTTATTCGGGTTTGTACTGGAATCTTAACCGGTGATCCACGTTGTGGTAGAATAGGTTAGGTTAGAGTGGCTGAATGCACATGTGTACACACACATTTAGACCAAAGGAGGTCCATTATGATATCACAGGATCTATCACTATTCTAAATACCTAAAGGTCTAATTGAACCAGCCGGAGCTTATGAAGCAGAGGATGCTTCTGACGTTAATATTGGCCAGGTCGTCGAAGAGAAGAGCCCCTAGATGAAACGGGACTCTTCTGGACAGAGCTCGAAGGTACAAAGGAAGTGAAGGATCCTTTCTTCCTCCTCTTCGTTCCCGTAAAATGAGCTTTTAGCATGCAGACCTACAGAACACTCCTGTGAGAACACCGATGACGACTCTAATCTGCGATCTTTTTAGGAAAACCAATCTATTAGAGCTTTTATTGATCTAGCTTAGGCCAGATCTGTTTAGAGACTCGACACGTCGCGAGAGTCTCCATCTTCGGTGGATCCAGCAGAATACTGAAGGTGGTCCCTTTTCTAGCGATCACGTCAGCCTTGCAGTTTTCCGGAATATCTCTGTGATCTGGCACCCCGTACAGGTGGGTGTTGTATTGCTCCGTTATCGCCATGAGAGACGAGCTTCCTTTGAAGTAAATGACCACGAAACCAGGGACTTTATTGCCGCTTGTTTATCCGTGAAAATGCAAATAACCTGAACAGATATTGCATTACATTTCCGTCTGAAATACGCTACAAAGATCTGGAAGGTGGAAAGAATTGCTGAAATTCAGCTTTTCGGAGAAAACACTTCTCGCCGCCCCATTACCAATTTTGGAACCATCTGTCTGGAAGAGAACTGAACCGCCATTGTTAACATTTTCCCATCCATTTCGGACGGGAATTGATGCAGAAAAGTGAGGTGTAGTCAGTGTGCTCGTATGTAAAATTTTGTAGATCAAGGATCGTGGAATGACCAGCTAGGAAGTTAGGCCATCTTTAAAAAGGCTTTTATATAGGTGGCTGCACTGGCGGCGACCTGTTTGCCGAATATGTCTAGGGGCAACAGATAAAATTTGCCCCAAGAGTTTGAGGTTTACAGTAATCTCAAGGGCCGTCTACCATATGATCACGGCATACATTAAATACGGGCCTGACAACGGACACGAACTGTCATTGTGTGGTACGGAGTTGCATACCCTTGCTCATACCAATCGCCATTTTATAGGGGACAAGACACCACATTTAGGTGTGCAGCAGCTTACAAGTCTTCGAGTCGAGACTCCGAATAGTTTTGTGTTAATAATTCTGCCTGTAAGAATGGCTTGATTAGTTCCGACAGGTGCGTTAGTAATCGTTTTTGATCTGATATTGTTTTTTTTTTTTTTTATATAATTTGCACGTGTGAAAGGGGTTATGAATACCCTTAAACTAATTTTAGGACACGGGCGTTTTGAGGAAAGGGGAAGAGACAGAGAGAAAGACAGATTGGTTTGAAACTCAGCTGGTATTAAGTTTCAATGAACTCCAAGGGTGGCTGTCCAGATAACTGGGGAGCTTGTTTGTTTTTGCTTTTGTGGTTGCTCTTGATTCACAGTATTTTTTTCCGTCCTCCTGATGCCATCATCACGATCAAGTTGCATTTTAGCCATATGACCGCCCTACTGCCAGTGTTATGTCTTCGCTGTAGAGTTGACATAAGCTTTCGCAATTGATCCACTTTTTATTTATTTCATGCGAAATAAACAGATGATTGTTGACATCAGGATTCGAACCGTCAACATGTAGCGTGACAAGCGATGATGTTACCACGGCCACCCTCAACATTGTTAATGTAAGACCGCCGCAACTGACTTACCTTTGCAGTACTCATGTTGGGGCGTCGAAGACTGATAGGACCGAAATCTTTTGGGTTAACATGTAAGCATTTACCTGCTTTAGGTATAAAGACGTCTCTTACCTGCGTCCACAAATTAGGTATATGGACAAGATGCAAGCAAACATTGTAGTAAGGAGAAAAGGATTTACTTTCAGGCACAAGAACACGAATTTAGAGGCCAGCGACGCGCTCGCGATTGCAGTTCATTGGACGGGGTAGAAGGAATATTTACCTATACACACCACGGACCGACTAGATTGCAAAAAATGAATAACCCTAAATAAATCCAAACCTATAGCTTCTTCTCTTGCAGTTGTTTTCACTGGCAGTGTAGATTTTCATACAAAAGCCAAGCCTTTCGATCATATTTTAACAAAATTTATTCATCAACACACCACTCCTATGCTTTACTAACTTCCCCCTCCGGTTGTGCTTCACTGCCAAAAAGCGGTTCCGAATTAATTTTCCAATGATCGGCAACATAAGGCAGCCTTTCACTTGGATCCGTGCTCCAATGATGAATCCTGCACCGTAGACGTGCCTTCTCCAAGTTATTTATGGTAATCGTGCAATAGAACTCCTTGCTCTCCTTCTTTAGGTCAGGACCTTCGATGGGATGTTCCGGCAGAGTTATACACTCCTCTTTGACATAATAACCGGCCTTCCGAAGAGACGCCTTAATATGCCATTTCTCCACAACCCACGGATTGTCTTTGTTCATCACAACCGCCAAGATTAAACCTTGAAGCATATTTACCGTCTGCAAGGAGAAATGTTATTCAATAGGGAAAGAGAAATGCCCACACCACCATACCCTCTGCGCGTATGGTGAACTATGTAAGACTTCGGTCTTATCCACATCTGTCTTTGCGTACTTTTTCATATTCTCCTCGGTTTTATAAGCCGCCAGCCCAGGCAGAAGCAGCTTGTTGTACACAAAAGTCGGTCTCAGGGACACAACATCACCCTTATCGCCGACCCCCTCGACAAATGTTTTTAGAACAACTTCCAGATTGGGTCGCTTCTTCACCGTTGTATCCTCAACCAAGTCGTAAATAAAGTGCTTGGCACGAAGTTTCTTTGGGTGGTAGCCCTTCTTATGTAAAAGTGGTTCATACCTCCTCTTCAAGATGAATGTTGTCTGGAGGAATAGCAAATTGGATTAGTAACACAATTTGGGGTATTTTTATGGAATATATGCTTACTCTGACTTGTTGCTGAAGGGGAATGACATTTTTTAAGAGACTTATATTCGAAGAGATTACACTTTTTAACATTTTTAATTCAACTTTTGCGTAAATTCTTCTTCAATAAGCAAACGGAGCCATGTGTAGCTCACAAAAAAAAAAAACACAGCTGTTTTTGACAATCCGATGGAAAGCCAATCGGAATCGGTTGAAATGAACTGAAAATGGAATGGAGTTCGAAACATGGATGTTCTTTTTGCAGATTAGGTGAGAGTTTGGAAGAAATTTCGAAAACCGATCGCATCATGCATGACATAAATTCTTATTTCAGAATTCGAATTAGATAACATATTGTGTTTATCTAATTCAACTAGAACTGGTGGCACAACAATATATATTCGAAGTAGGTGGAATATCAAACAAAAAAAAAAAAAAAAACGGGAAAAGCGATTCATTGGAAAATGTGGTTGTTAGCTTGCAATGTTAAATATAAAGATTTACAAATGGTATTTGTTGCGATATATAGATCGCCAAGCCACTCTGAAAGCAGTTTCTGTGACTTCTTCGAGGAAAACCTTGACATTATAACAATTTACACAAGATCTCAAAATAGCAAATCAATACGAAATGGTGACAAACATATACGAAAATGCGGAAGAAATCGACAGGACTCTTAAAAATATTGACTTAGACAATAACACAAATCGATCGATGATTTAACAATGAACTTAGAATTTTAAGACTATTAAGGTTAAAAAGTATCAAATAGCAAGAATAGTCAGGTCCACAATAGCCCAACCTGGGTGGAATATAAAGCATTAAGAAACCATTATGGAATGAAAATTAATAACACCAAAAACGACAAAACTAGCCAAGCGGTTGGACAGAAACAAATGCGCAGAAAAATTTCAAATTTGGTCCTCTGAGAGCACAAAAATATTATAAAATATTGTCTTCAATGGGAAGCAGTATAAAGATGACCCATCAAACATTTGGGAAGAAATTTAACGAATATTGCTATGTTAATTACGTTATTCCTATTGCATCCAAATCCAAATTTTGTCAAACTACAGTAGATTAATGAAAGAAGTCTTCAAGTCGCTAAATAAAAAGAAAAAGAATAAAACAGACTTTGATAGAATTAGTCCTAGAACAATACTGGATAACTGGAGTTCATTGAGAAAAGTTCTACTAGAGCTGGTAAGCATACTGATCTCAACAGGAGAATTTCAAAAATCTTGGAAAAATTCAATGATAACACCAGTAGAGAAAGTCTCAAATACCAAAAAGAGTGAAGAATTTAGACCCACAAATATAATGCGTACTCTCGGGAAAATTATCGAAGCCATTATACCTATAAATAAAATAACAAAAGTAGTGAGAAACTGTAAGATTGTCCTATATGCGGATGAGACTCTGGATTTTTCAAAGAAATAAGAAAGAAGATGGATGATATCACAGCTGTGATAGTATACAACATCATAGTGAAACAATATTTTGAGTACTGTGATACAATTTTATACTCATGCTGCCATCAAGGTCAGGTGGAAAGGTTCCAAAGGCTTTAAAACAAAACGATGAGAAGGTACGAGTATATACACTTTTCTTTAAGGTTAAATACGTAGCCGCGCCCAGGTTTTTAACAAGTGGAATAGGTACAACCATGCCATTACGTAATGCCAACGACTTCAGAGTGCATTTTCAAAATACATCAGCTGGTCAAAACACATCTATTTATAAGGATTTTTTTCTTTTTAATATGCTTTCTAGTGACATTTGTAAAAACCAACACGTGAAGTAGATGATTTAAAATCCAAAGCATTTAATTGCTTCTATTTGTAATTATTATTTACTTATTACTCTTTTTTTCTCTGTTATTGTTGTATTATTGATATTGTGATTTTGATTATTGTTTTATTGTTCTATTATTACTATCATATTATTTGTGTTATTTTATGAAGTATAATTTATGAAGTATTTGCAATACTAATATAGTTGTGGTGCACCTGCAGTTGGTCCACCACCCGTCGATCCAATAGTTTCCGTTATGGATAAGGACTCTTCGAACGGGTGGGCTATGGTTCAGCCACAAACAAAAAAAAAGAAGTCTGTGGCCATATGGCAGAGTAGCTTATACTAAAGATACTAGATTAGCTTGGATGTTCGGGACCGATAATCGAAAATACAGGTAAAGAGAATAAATAAGTTTCTTATACCCGTGGCAGAGAGGAATCTCAACGCGCATGATGGGTCCAACGCAGACGCAGATGGATTGAACCGTCAACCACGTTGTGCAATGTATAATGATAGAGGCAAATTCAATTTCTTTCCACTTGTTTGCTATTAAATTCACGTTTTCATGCACTCTTTAGGCTTTTTTGCGCATTCCGACCACACTCTTTCCGCTAACCGTTAAGCAGCAAGATCATGGAACGACCTTTTGCACTTACAAAAACTACTAACTACATTTACTAGAGCTGGGTAACTATGGGTAGTCGTCACTTCCAATAATAATAATAGTTTGAATAACACTGTTGTAGTTTGTCTTACACTGTGTGCTAATTGGTAATAATTTAGTAAAATTTAAATAATTTCAAATTTTAGTCAAGTCCTAACCTGCTAAACTTAAAGTTAACTAAGAATATAGACAACTTCTGGCAATTTTGTTTTCAATTTATCCTGATATTCTAACTAACAAATTCGGAAGAGCTTTGTGTTTTAATTAATTATATAATGATTTTATCGACAATATTTCTGACCACCTATTTCCGGTTTTTCATTCTATCGATGACATTGAAATGTCAAGGAACAATCTAGAATGGGATTTAATCAAATTCTATTGATCTGGAATGGAAAGTTTTGTAAATGGTAGACTAAGCCCAGAATATTTTAATAGAGAAACAAATAATATACATTTATATAGATAGTGAACGATTTTTTTTATATATGTATATCGTTTGGCTTTTATTCAAAGACCCCTTCGCTAATAAATTGTATTGATAGATGACATTTTTCTCTTGTTCTCATCTAGCTATAACTGTCTTCACTACTCGTATATCCGCTAAATATTTTCCCGTTAGCGTAAGTTCCGGAAAGTTATGAAACCATTTTTCGCCTTAATTACCCCTTTGGAAACACGGTTCGCAAAATGAGATCAGCTCGTTTTTTCATAGCAGTGCTGCCACTTCTGGAAAATGGGACCGAAATTGATTTGAAAAATGCGAGTAGATTTGATGGGAAAATCGCTTTAGGTCATAGTAAATATTTTTGTAGTTTCTTTTACTATTCAATGAAGCCTGATTATTACATTATTTGAGATAAATAAATAAATAAACACATAGTCAAAGCACTATGAAAAGCGCATATAGTCCCCATATTACAAATCAAATATTATTTCATATCTATTGTGCGAAGACAAAGGGTTAATCCATTCCATGTTTACTTAAAACAAATCAAAGTTCTTAAAGGAAATCCAAACCAAACAACATGCTTTTTATTCATATTTAGTTTATTAACGGATTGAAAAGTAACTAAAGATCCTTCTGCGCAGTTCTATTGAATACTTTTCTATAATTGTGGGCAGCAACAACTGTAAAAAATACAAAAATATAGTCGTTTTTTCTTTCATTCTCATTGTCCACATAGAAATACAAGTATACTCGTACCTATTTAGCTAACTTTAAATATTTAATAAAAATAATGGATTTCGTCTATTACCTACCAATGAGAGCGTTGAATGGATATTGGATATTTACTGATGAAGTTCAAAGTGTATGTTTGTGCAAAAGAATTCTAAAAAAACAATAGACTTCATTTAATCTTCGTTTCCTTACGGCGAAGTTAGGATCCGGAGTAGAAGAATCGCCTGTGGGGTTAGCCGGTTTGATCTCAGGAAGTCATAATAGACTTCATTTAATATGGAGTGAATCTTCTCCTATCGCAGTTAAAGTGGTAGAGATGCTATGAGTGCATTCCAGCCTAATCCTGTTTCAGTCTATGAGGGTTAAATTGCTGATCGGGACTAATGTCAAGTGGGATCAATTTTAGTCTTTCACGAGTTTTATAAAAAAGCAAACATTTTTAAAAGTAAGCAAACAAGGAATCAATTCAATTAACTATTAACAATTTAAAAATAGTAAATCAAAAATAAGTACAAACATAAAGAAATTATAACAAAATTTGTGTGTTCATTATGAATAATAGAGTGAAAAATGTCAGTCTTTGTTTGTTAATAGAGTCTCGGATAATCGAGTCTCAACTGTACTACGAAATGAAATGACTACAAGTGACTCTTTTCGAGATTTTTTCACTGCAAATAGTTCATTTGGTTCCGCTACCTTTCTATGCTACTTTTCTTCTTTCTTCGCAGGGTAGAATATGCAGCTGATCTTGGACAACGGTTTGTAAGTTTACATTACTAGAGGACTTATTTTTTTATTTAAAAAGGAAATTCGGTCAATATTTGGTCCATTGTACTACCAGGCAGAAACCCCTTTTCGTTTAGTTGTTGGAGAATCGTTCTATTTATTTTATTCTTTTGACTTATATGCTCGGCTTCCTGTTGCTGTTCCCCCCTCAGGCTAGAACATGCACAGTTTGCGTTACAAACAAACACACTATCCACTACACCATGACCATCATTTACCATAGAACGTTACTAAGGGGTAGATGCAAAATTCAAACAGAAATTCCAAAACAAATAAAAAAGAAATGTACACTCAATTAGAACTGGTCAAGATCATATTTTAATAAGAAAAAATATCATTATTACCAGTGGCATTTCATAGTACCTACATTCCAATTATTACACCTAATTAGGACATTAATTGATGACCGCAATAAATGTAGGTCAAAATAGTGTTGAACCCATTAACTACGCAATTTTTGGCAAACACTTTTTTTAGTAAAATTCAAAAACTTTTAAGATTTACATAAAAGTCTAAATTTAGGTCACAATAATTATGTGTAGAATAATTTGTTATTCTACTTATAATTGGTTTCACGTCATAAGAATTGTTACTCATAAATAATAATTTTTTGTATTAGAAAAATAAATAGAATACCTTGCTCCAAAACTTTATATTCCTTGTTATGAGATCCTTTATTTATAAGAAATAGAATGCTAAGCAAAAAAAAAAAAATAGAATGCCAAGCAAAAAAAAAAAAAAAAAGAGGTTGAAGTTCGGTCCGAAAAGCAGCCAGAAATTAAGGCAATGCCTACATTCAATGCATTAGATTCCCATATCACTAGTCATACTTAGGGGTCTCGACATCAAACTCTGAAGAAATATTTTCTTTGTGCACATTATAGTACATTAGAATGACCGCATACTCGATGTAGCCAATAACTCTTCGAAAATTTATGTAGGTACTAGTGGATAAGACTAGCGATGACGATAACTTGTCATTTTTCTATAAGCTGAGATATGCACTCCTGTGGTACATGAAAGTAGTGAGATTTCCATTTCTCCCATTTAGGATGTAATTTCTTGAGAAAATCGTCACACTCTGTAGTGCCCTTCCTATGTGGCTGTACAGTAAGTGTGCAATTTTTCAGCTTACTAGGTCATCCGAACTTCTCTGAATTTATTAGGTAAGTTATGCTGTGCAACACACAGAATTTCGAAAATCAAAAATCGAGCTCCGTAGTGATCATATTATAAGTGTGCAAGGTTTTAGTTTTATAAGTCAACTACAGCCCTCTGAAAGACAGACTTAAGGAGGCAATTTTTTAGCAAATTGTGTATATATTGTGGATATGCGGGTAGATTTCTAAAAACAAACTCTTCACTCCGTACGCTGCAACATGTGTACGTTATTTATTTATCGGATGGAGTTACCAATAACAAGAAGATTAATACATTTATAATATGTTACAAATATTAAATATTTTTATAAATGTTTCTATTGCAATTTTAAAGCTTTACAAATTAAGGTCAAGTTTCTTAAGCTAGTCAATGATGCCATCTGGTGGAGCAAAAAGTATGTGCCTAATTGCTTTCCGTTCAGACCTACAGTCACACCTCGGTGTGTTTAAAACGTCCCACTTAGGGGGCGATACGAACCAAGTCAGTTTTGGGACATCCTCAAGATGTCGAATTAAAACTTGTGCACGGCGAACCACGGTGGTGCTATGTCACTTAGCATTAGGAACCATTGTGTTGGTGTAGACTTCAGTGAACCAGTAATGATACGCATTATGTTGTTTAGCTATTTTTGAAACATATGAACTATTCATTAACACCGGAGAGTAGTATTCCGCCGCCAAGTAAACAAGTCCAACTGCAGTTGAAAGAGGTGTTGATGTGCTAGCCCCCCATGATATCCCTGCAAGTTTTTGTACAATGCTATTTCGTGTCTTAGTTTCCCTGCTGAGTTAGTAAGGTGGGCCTGATAACATAGTGATCTGTAAATCGTGACTCCGATGTACTTTGAGTGTGGTTTGTGGTTGAATACAACTCTCAGCTTGTAGGGCCCCAGTTTAGAGTTTAAATATAAACAACAAACCTCAGTCTTCGACATGCTTGGGCACAATGATCACTGCTTAAAATAAATACTCAGGACTTCAAGATCGATGTTTAATGCACCCTCGGTAACTGCCACATTTTGTCGGCGTTCGATGTCTTACTTGTGTAAGACATTCACCACATGCTTGAGATCATTCCGCCCTTTAACAGTTTCACCAAGTGCAAGTTGGACCTCGCACCGTTAATATTTTGTACTGTTATTTCAACTGTATCCTTATTTTGTTTCTCCGATAATCCGGAGAAAAAAAGAGAAAGCTATGTTTGTATTTGAAAGGGACAGGTTTAAACAAATATTTTTTGTTCTATGTCTTCCAGTCTGTTTATTCTCGATCGAATTTTTAACCCTACGTTTTCCAATTTTTTTCAAAACTATCTCCCGTTACCTTCCTAAACTATGCTCTTACAAAGAATCAATTGAGAAGCATTGTTTCAAAAACCTTTCCCAATAGTTTCCCAGCTGTTTCAAAAACTTTTTTGTTTCTGAAATGTTTCTCTTTTATCGATTTTCTTGCTCAAGATGATCGATCCAAAAAGCATAGCGTTAATAGAATCATGTTATATCATAATGATAAAAATTAAAAAAAACTACTTATTAAAAGACTTAAGCAAACTTCTTTAATTTCTTTTATAATATTCATCTCTCGGGTTCCACAAAATTCTTATCAGTTCATACAACTTTATCAAATGGAAAAAAATCGAACTCGAGATTTTGATCAACCTTGGTATTACTATAATGGAGAATCTCCAAAAAATGGGGCTCGCACGACTGCAGCCCAAACGGCTGGACGAATTCTCTTCAAACTATAGGGTCTGTGGGTTCACAATTTGAGAGTGCAGAGTGCACGAAAATGTGAATTTAAAAGCAACATTAAGTGTCGTATACGTCATGGGCGTTGAAATTGCCTCAGCCTTATATCAGTCTTGTCAATATGAAAAAACGATTCTATTTCGCAAAGCGTTATATGAATTGACGAGCTTGTTTTCGTCAGATAACAGTTGCTCGGAGGCCTCCGAAATAAAGATTTAGCCCCAGATATCAAGTTCCGACTATAAAACACGCGGGAGGATCAATAATGTTGTGGGGTAAGCAATCTAAAATGTTCATCAAATTAGATTTCTAGTAATACTTTATTCAAGGTTAATTTTCTCATCAAGGATTTAGTCATTTGCAGAATTGCAAAATCACATGCTTCCATTTATTTCAACATGATAACAACCCAAAACACACCAGCTGATTGGTGTGAAGCTTTTTGGAAAGAGAAAATATTGAAGTTTTGGAGTATCCGCCGTAATCTTCCGATCTCAATTCTACAGAAAATTTATGAGATCTTGTAGATCGGGAGATAAGAAAGCGAAAGCCATCCAATTGTACAGAGCTGATGGAACGAATAAAATCGGAATGGGAAAAATATCACCGGATCTATTGATTTCCCTAGTAGACTCAATGCCTTCGAGATTGCCTGTCGTTATTGGTAGCAGAAGATATGCAACAAAGTATTTTTTTTTTTTACTCTACTCAAATATTATGCTCAAAAAAGTGAATAAATTTTTCGATTCCATATTTTTGTTTAAAGCATTTGTATGTTTTTTCCACGCCTTCATACCTACATTTTCTATAAAATAAATCTCATCTTATTACATTTGATAAAAATCCGCATGTGTAAGAAAACAAATGCAACTTTAGAGGTTTGTGCAAAATTTTAATGCATTACAATGTGAAAGTACTGCAATTCCCTCGCATTGCTGTCCGGGGACAAGAAGGTTTATTAGTTTGACGTTTATTTAAGATAAATTGCTGAGCGGCATTGAAGTTTAGTGGGATCGGGAGTTAATCGCGAACAGCTTTCGGCGGGTTTTAAATGTTCAATCCAATAAAGTCATATCACAGAAAAGCGAATTAAATTGAATTGGATTGCTTATTGAATCTTTTATCTCTGTTACAAATTAAAATATAATACATACATGATTCACTTAAAATATGACCCTCCTGCTCTGTATTGTTGATGAAAAAATACAATAGATATGTCAATTTCTGTGTGTTTTGAGTTTATGCTCTTGCTCTCGGTGCCATTTCAATTGGTTCCCAACGTGTAGGTTTCTTAGAGTAACTTATTCTACATAGGGAAACAGACGAGTGACACCTAGATATCTCTCTCTCCCCTCAGGTACAAGAACAGCTGGAAGGAATATGCATAGATTATAGATAGATGCAGTACATAAGTTGTGAATATTATGGATTTATTTGAGATGGCAGTTGACAGCATTTCTGTTTTTTTGTTTTGTTTGTTATTGAGTTAACAATTTAGTTTTTATATTTTTTTAATAAGCATTTGTACTTGTGTAGTTTGACATTTTGGTCTTTCGATACTTTCTTAGCGCTGCATATTACATCGATTCATTAATATGTTTTTTTTTTTATTTTCTAAAATCTTTTTTTTGCATTATTTTCTACAAATTTACAAATGGATATGTACATACTTATAGTATTTATATGTATTTATGTATGTATCTTTTCTTTCTCTTTGTAAACTAGTTTAACTGTTCCATAGTTTTTAAAAAAAACAAAGTAAAACAAAACCGGAATATTCAGGGAACACAAATTTAGAATAGATCTTAGCCATGTGATTGCCGGCATGGGCCAAATGGCTGTAAGGCTGCGCCCACAGTGACGCGACAAAGCGATGCGAGGCGAGAAGCGTTTGCTTGCGAAAAATCTGTTTACATTTATTCTTATGTGCGTGCGCACAGTGAAGCGATATTCGATGCGGTTCTATATATATATATATAGAAATGCGAGCTTCTCGCAGGCTTCTCCAAAACAAAGTATTCATTGTTTTCTTCTGATGAAATTTAATTGAAGGGAAATCAAAAAAATGAAGAGAAGAAAACGAATCCTTTTTTTTTGCATTATGTTGCAGTAAAACAACCGTTCGTGGTAATTTATATAAAATAAATAAAAAAGCCCTCAATGAGTTTGATTTTTTGAGTGAGAAATGGATGCTGAACAACTGATTTTCAGCAATTTTTGAAACGCCTCATCTTTGGGACCAATAAAGTAAAAATTACCACAACAGAATTGTTGTGGAGAAGGAGTGGGAAAAAGTTTCTTTAGAACTAAAGGAAAAAAGTAAGGTTTACTATATTTTTTAAGTAGTATCAGTTTTAAACATTCTATACTCGATTAGATGTACAGAAATTTCGAAAATTGTCTGCTACAAATCGACCAAGTTTTTTGGATGATTGATTTATATTTATGGAAACTATACTTTTTGATTCAGATACAGCTGCTTCCTGTTTCTAGTTTCCCTCTACTTCTATGTCGATATTTGTACTAAGAAAAATACAAATGGCTTTTAAAATTTGTTCTGCAAACAGTGGTGAGGTCTCAATCAGTTTCCATAAAATACCCTACTTCACATTCCACACACACATTTTCTGGGTTGAAATCCTTACAGGAGTATGGTCTCAGTAGCCTTTTTAACAACGAATAGGCTTATGACATGTGGCATAAGAATAGATGAATTTGGCAAAGATTTGCCTTTTGGTAATATTCTAGTGTGCAAAAACTTTTTTTTCATCCTTCTTTAATTGTGGATATAAATGATAGAACTCTTTTTTTTTAAATTAATTTTGTGTCCTTTCTTTCTTTTTCTATTTCGTAACAATTTTAAATATAAATTCTCGTTTACAAACTCTTTCTCTGATGATGAATGCATCGCGACAAACACAGAACAGCTTCACTGTGCGCACTATCTCGTATGTCGCATCGCTTCTCACATCGCATCGCTTTATCGCGTCACTGTGCGCGAAGCCTAATGTTCTGTGAGATAGCTTACATCTTCAACTACAATACTAAGAGGCGATAGATACACTAAGTTATTCCATGAAAGTAATAGATAACACTAATTAACTCCTTTATCAGCAAAGCCTTAGTCTTTTAACAACTTTTTTCATGAGGTTAATTGGAAAAGCGAAAAAAAATATTGATCTACTTTTCCTATTAGCATTCAATTCGAACAAACCTCGACATATGAAACCCCATGAAACGCCATGGAATCGAACCAACTGACACATGACAACCGAAGGGGCCTCTAGAGCGCAGTCGAAAAGTTAACACCTCCTTCACATGATTGACAGTTCAATCGAAACAGCTGCTTCAGCTGGAAGTAATCGCGACTTTTACTTAAAGAAAGAAGAATAATAATATTTTCTACTTGCTATAGTCCATTTAAGTATAATTTTTCTTTACACCCTCACGCTTTATATATCTCAATGATCAGTGTACCATCGAAAAGGATGTCCGAATCCCTAAAACACTTAACCTCTCTCAACCAGCGCTAGTCTAGTGCACCGCTGCAAATAAGAATTATTAAAGTTAGTAGCTCTCCCTACTCCTACTATTGTCCGCAATAGAGAAACGTAAAAGAGAAGAAAATCCAAATAAAATAAAAAAAATAAATAATTTGCCAAAACTTGCAAAAAAAAAAAAAAAAAAAGTGAAAATTTGTGCAAATGAAATTACGACCACCCGCGCGTTATATAAGATAAAATATCAAATAATAGCCAAGTTCCATTCATAAAGATTATTTCGCGAGAAGCGAGAAGTGTTTTGTGTAGTTTTGCTCCCTGCACATAGAGCTGCAGCGCCCCTTGCACTTGCACTATGCTGAAAATACTATGAAACTGAAAATTTTCCTTTTCCAAGAGCTTTCCACTGAGTTGAGTCTTGTTCTTCGTCGTCATCGTCGTCATCGTCTGCAGACTTAAACAAAAAAAAAAAAAAAAACGAAGGTTGGTATGTTAGAATTTTGTTTTTATTTATGGTTCCATGTTGACAGGGGATTGCTTTCAAATAATTGCCCTCCATTTCATCAGATTTAGAGAGATGTTTCAAACTGACAAAGGCGCATGGCACAATCATATTTCGTATACCTTTTCCAATTGTTTGACTAGGCTAATGGAATTTAAGTTCTTCTCTTGGGGAATCGATGCAGAATAATTTTGAAACTGTAGAGACACTGAAAAAACAATTCAATTGACATGACATGACATAGTTTTTCCCACTTGCGTCGTGTTATACAAAGCATTCCATTGTATTTCCTTATCATTAACTAGTGGAGCGCAATTGGTAGTCAGCGTCAAAACAAACTCCAAACTAATTGGGAGCCAGAGTGTGATTGGAGTTCAGTAATTAACTCGGTATTTATGGTCATATTGTAAGATTAAGCGAATCTCTGGTAGAAGAAGTGACTGAGGTAGGTTCTTTTGACTCACTGAACATCATATATACAGCCATGGACAAATTGTTATTTTGTAGTATTAGTTTACGTATAAACTTATTTCATATGACTTCTTCAATTCGGTTCGGTAAGCTATCCATCTATCGTTTGCCCATACAGTCTTGGTCATAAATGAAAAGCACCCTACGCAAATGTTTAAAATGCCGTTGTATCTGTATAAATAAAAAATCAATTAGTATTATTTAGTTGGCCCTCCATTGCCCTTTATCACTGCAAGAACCCTACGAGGCTAGCAACTAAATTAAAACATTCATCCGAGCTGATTTGTTTTCCATTCTCGTCGTATACCGCTGTTCAGGCCTGCTAAGGATTATTGTTCTTTATCCTCTTTTTTTAGAAGTGCCTAAAAGTGTGCAATATTTCGATTTGAAAACCATTATATTTTACGATAGGATGCCTTTAAGAAGGCCTCTAAAGCATCAATATATGCTAAACTGTCCTGCGTTCCTAAGCTTTTTGAAAGCATTATTTACGATACAATGTTCTTCCATTGTAAGTCTATCTTTTCCCCTAACCAGCACGGATTTCTTAAGAGAAGGTCAACAACTACTAATTTAACGGAATTCGTATCTACGACTCTGTGTGCATTAGAGGATGGCAAAGAAGTTGATGTAATTGCCACAGATTTTAGTAAGGCCTTCGATAAAATATCGCACAGAATCATTCTTTTTAAACTCAAATCCCTTGGCTTCCAACTGTGTTTCATTGGGTGGATTAAATCCTTCCTTGAGGAACGCCAATACAAAATACTATTTAGATCGGCTGTATCCGACCCCATTAAAGCCACTTCCGGGGTCCCTCAAGGTAGCCATCTTGGTCCCCTGATTTTCATTTTGTCAATTAACGACGTTGACTTCATCATCAAAGACTCTTATCTTTCCATCTACGCTGATGACATGAAATCTTCAGGCACATATTAAACCCCGCCGACTCTTGCCCACTTGAACAACTTTTCAAACTGGTGTCAAACAAATTTTCTAGAGCTTAACGTCAAATGTCAAGCTATTACATATTCCCGAAAGCGTCTTCCAGCCCCTAGATCCTATTTCATCTCTGACGAGCTCGTCCCTTCTGTAACTTTATTACGCGATTTGGGTTATCTGCGACAGAGAACTAAATTTCCGCTGCCATATTGACAACATTATTAGCAGAGCCAACTCTGCGCTCGGTTTCGTAAAACGCTGGTCTAAAGAATTCTCGAACCCCTACGTCACGAAATCTCTCTACTTCACATTTGTTCGACCAATCCTCGAATATGCTAGTCAAGTATTGTCCCCCTATCATGTACCCATTCCCTTCGAATAGAGGCTGTTCAACGCAGGTTCATCCGTTTTGCTCTTCGCGGTCTTCCTTGGTCTGACAGGCATAACTTACCCCCCTATAAGAATCGTTCGAAATTAATTAACGTACAGCCACTTGAAATACGTCGAGAAATTGCTGACATACTCTTTGTACATCAGCTGTTAGCAGGAAACATCGACTGCCCTAATCTGCTCCAAATGATCTCCCTTAACACTAACCCACGCCTCCTGAGGTCTGTACCCATCTTCCGTCTCAATTTTCATCGCACCAATTATGGTTGTAACGAGCCAATGTCTAGAATGTTACATTTGGCCAACGGCGCGCATAGCTCTTTTGATTTTCACTGCAGCAGATTTGCACTTAGAAACGCCCTCCAGAATTCCACTTCCACTCCCCCGCCCTAATAACTTTAGTTTTAGTTTTAAGTTTAGTTTTTAAGTACTTAGCCTTAGTCTTAAGCTGTGTTTAGTAATAGTCTAGTTTTACCGTAGTTATTAAGTTCTGCTTGAATTAAGCTAAATAAATAAATAAATAAATATAGCTGACGCTATTCATTCTTTCCTTCCACGTTAATAGCTCTCCTATGCCTCGTGCCGCCATGCAGCCCTTCACCATGCAACTGCCACCACTAAACTTGACACAATTGGGATGGTACTCTTCTTCGTTCCTCCTGCGAACGTAGACTGCGCCAAGAGACCCGAAAATCTACAAAGACACATTCTGATTTAGTGTTCAGTTCGGACCCACTTCTATTAAAAAAAAAATGTCCAATGTTTTAGTAAATCCGCTTTCGATTTTGTTTTTAGAATTATGCAATTTAAGTAAATATATTTTGGCTCTAACACCTCAATGCAGGGCCTGGCCTAGATTCTTGTAGCCACTCGTGCTGTGTTCTGCAGTGTTATGCCGTTTCCGAAGGGCAATTTTTTCTATTGAGAGGAGCTTTTTTCATGACAGTTTTACTTCCTTTTTTTTTTCTTTTTTAAATTAAAACTTTATTTTAAAGCAAAACATAGAGCTACAAATCTAACAAATTTGGGATAAAAATACATTAGTTTTATGTACATATTGTAATATGCGAGCTACGGCTCGAGTAGATAAAGCGCTATTCTGTCAGATTACTTCTTTATTTTCTAGTCTATAGAACAATTCAAATTCACACTCTATTCTTCGCAAATTCTTTCCTTTCTCAAATCACTTTATCTCATTTCAATTACTTAATTCACAAATCCAAACTAATTACTTCTTCTTGTTAACTCTTAACTTTCAATTTATCACAAAATTACAACTTCGCCTATTATCACTTTTCCAATCTCTTCGTGCGGTTCGAAAACCAACTGCCCCTGCCTCGATCGCCATCTGTCTTATATAGTCGAATTTCTGATAGCCAGAAATTTCTAGCAAATTCTTCGACCACTGGAACGAGAAAATTCTGATGTAATAATTCCAAGATGACAGCTGCAGCCAATAATCTCTTTTGGTTATAATTCTCTCTTAATTCCGCGACGTCGTCTTAGACATATTCCTTCTCTTCCGTGGACACGAACCTCGAATGTGTTCCGAAAAGACACTTCGGAATGTAATTTTGTGTTGCTTACTTTTGGGGCGTAGTTATTATGCTACATTATGTTACAATATTCTTGAAACAAAGTTAATATATAAGCGAAAGATAAATGAAAGATAAAAAGCAAAAATGAAGCAGAATATTCCAACAAAATCAAATTAAATTATATCATAGGAACAAAAAATTCTTCAATTGCAGAATAATTAAGAAATAAAAGCCACTTTTTGATAGTAAACAAGAAAACTGTTTTCACTCTTTCGCATCTAAGATTTTTAGGTAGTAAATTAAACAGTCGAGGCGCAGTGACAAAGTAAAACCGTGAAAAGTGACAATAGGTAATGTGACCAAATTTCTGGTATTGACACGTAAATTGTAGTTTTCATCTAATCTAACAGCATAGAATCCAGAATTTTAAAAAAAAATATTTTTAAACCTTTATAACAATATAAGTGCCTTAATGGTAGAGTTTCAAAGAACATGAATAACTCAAAACTAGGAGTGCAACGATTTATTTTACACATAATTCTAACTGCATGTTTTTGTTTTATTAATAAAGGATTTATATTAATAAAGTACGAATCACCCCAGCAAGATAATCCATACTGCAGCTTGGATTTTAACAAACCATTGTAAACAAATTTTAAGATGGGTAAACTACAGTAGAGTAACTACTCTATTTAGATACAGCTTCAGATAAGAAGTATGCTCCTTCCAACTGAACTTACACCCCGCGCAACAAAAAAAGCCGCACATGGTAATTTTTAACAAAATGGAACAAATTTAATAAATGATGACTAATCACTGTGTAGTCACTTTGTATTTTTGATGTTTGACATTTAAGTTAACACATTCCCCAATTTGACAATATATTTCGTGGCCTAATTGAAAAAAAGTAATGATCGTGAAGATCAGACTAAAAAATATCAGATATTACCCAAGTACTATCAATATACATAAATCAAAAAAAGAGCAACAATTTGAAAAGCAAATTTCTTTTTTCATATTTTTATTAACTAAGAAACCTTTTTACATAATTTAAGACTTTCATAATACTGTAGCATAATAATAACTACGCTCCTACGACTATGCAGCAAATTCCGAAGTGACTTTTCATTCTGGCAGAATTTTGGTTCGAACTATCCTTTCATTCGAGGTTCGTGTCTGGGACGAAGTCTCCACAGCTCATGTCAACGAAAGAGACGAATAATATCAGGGATAAAAGGGAATTATAACTGCAAGAATTATTTCTCTTGTTCCAGTGGTCGAAGAATTTGCTAGAAGTTTCTGGCTATCAGAAACTTCTGCTATATAAGGACAGATGGCGATTGAGAAAGCAGCAGTAGTTTTTAAACTGTGGCGAAGAAGAAGAAGTTGTAATTTTGTGATAAATTGAAAGTTGAGATTTAACAAGAAGAAGTAATTAGTTTGGATTTGTGAATTAAGTAATGGAAAGGAGATAAAGTGATTTGAGAGGACAGAGACCTTGTAAGAAAAGAATTGCGAAGAATAGTATAGTATGAACCTGAATTGTTCTATAGACTAAAAAATAAAGAAATAATTTCACAGAATATTGTTTTATCTACTCGAGCCGTAGCTCGCATATTACAATACTAAAAAATGATTCTAGTATTTCGTAGCACCACCCTTCGCCCTAACAACGTCATGAACCCTGTTTGGCATGGAGGCATAGAGATTACCGAGGTAATTGTTACTAATTTCATTGAACCACACTTCTTCAATGATGCTCTTTAGATGCTGCATGGTTTTTGGTTTTTTATCTTGGATCTGCTTTCCCATAAGAGCCCAGGCATTTTCGATGAGGTTGAGATCTGGACTGTTTCCCGGCCAAATTAGGGATTCTATTCCTAATTCTTCTTTCAAAGTTTTAATCTGTGGAGGAAATTTAAAAATTAAAGTCATAAGATTTTCAAAACACCCATAAATATGAAAAAAAAAAAACTCGAATTACTCACAGATTTTGCTCGGTGGCAAGGTGCTGTATCATCTTGAAAAATTGGTTTTGATGTTTCTGCTGTTATCATTTCCATACTCGGTACAACACCATCTAAGATAATTTGTTTGTACTGCATGGCGTTAACAGTGCCCTCGAGCATAATTAGAGATCCAACTCCGATTGCGGTGATGAATCCCCACACCATAACATAAGGAGAATGTTTTACAGTGTGAGCTATGCATTCGTCGCTGTAGCGTTCCCCTTTTCTAGGACGAACTATCTGCTTCCCATCCGGTCCGATTAGGTTAAACTTGGACTCATCAGAGAACACCACATTTGACCAATCTTGAACACTCCAGTTTTGCCTTTCCTTAACCCAGCTAAGGCGCGTTTTCTTCATTTTGCTGGTCAGAAGTGGCTTTTTCGCTGGTCTCCTTGCTAGCAAACCCGTCTCTTTGAGACGATTCTGGATAGTTCTGACGCTAACTTCAGCCCCAGTAGCTTCTCGCAGGTCAGCTCTTAACTCCGATGCATTTTTAAACCTGTTTCTCAAGCTTAGCCTCTTTAGTTCCCGGTCCTCCCGAACAGTGGTACATCTCTTCAATCCTGTGCCAATTTTTCTGTCTAGATTGTGATCCCGACGATATTTGTTACAGAATCTTCTTACAGAACTCTCATTGCATCCAATTTGTCGAGCAATTTCACGAAATGACTGATTCTGTTTGGATAAGGCGACGATAACTGCCTTATTTTCTTTACTCAATTGTACCCTTTTAGACATCGCGATATACTCTTTTCACTTTTATTTAAGAAACACAACTGCACGCACTGTTAAATACTGCCAGAATGAATTCCGACACATTCCAAAATTTGCATTACCTAACCCGGAAGCAATAAAATATAATTCGGCGAATCCCTTAAAGGTAATTAGCGCAAAAAAATGGAAAACCCGTATGCGGCTTTTTTTGTTGCGCGGGGTGTATAATCTAATATAATACTGTAATATGCAAGCTACGGCTCGAGTAGATAAAACGATATTCTGTGAAATTTATTTCTTTATTTTCTAGTCTATAGAACAATTCAGGTTCACACTATACTATTCTTCGCAATTCTTTTCTTACAAGGTCTCTGTCCTCTCAAATCACTTTATCTCCTTTCAATTACTTAATTCAAAAATCCAAACTAATTACTTCTTCTTGTTAACTCTGAACTTTCAATTTATCATAAAATTTCAACTTCGCCTATTATCACTTTTTCAATCTCTTCGTCCGGTTCAAAACCCAACTGCCATGCCTCGATCGCCATCTGTCCTTATATAGTCGTATTTCTGATAGCCAGAAACTTCTAGCAAATTCTTCGACCACTGGAACAAGAAAAATTCTGATGTAATAATTCCAAGATGACACTCATTTCTTGCAGTTATAATTCCCTCTTATCCGTGATATTATCCGTCTCTTTCGTAGACGTGAACTGTGGAGACTTAACCGCAGACACGAACCTCGAATGAAAGGACACTTCGGACCAAAATTCTGCCAGAATGAAAAGACACTTCGGAATGGGTTGCATAGTCGTAGGAGCGTAGTTATTATTATGCTACAATACCCAAATATTTAAAATTGTGGACACGTTCAATTTCGAAGCAATCGTCACTGCAGCTTTGATTGTCTTTAAAGGTAACAAAATTGTGCTGGCAACCAACTAAACAAAATCGTGTGCAACTCGGCGAATGAAAATATAGAGGGAAATCATCACAGATTGTACCATTGATATTAAAGAACATAAGTTTGGTTTTCGTGCTGATTATGAGTCTATGCTGCTTGAACCACTTTCTTAGGATATCTAAATCATTATTAACATCCAAAAATAGATTAAAATAATTGGCATTAGAATACGAAAGAGCAGTATCGTCAGCAAAAGCAGTTATTTTACCTTTAAAGGGTTGGATAAATAAAGAATTTACATAAATTAAAAATAAGATGAGACCCATAACAGAACCCTGTGGAACACCAAACTGAGGCAGTTTTTTATCTTTACCATTTGCATTCGGTTTTTTAAATATGAAGCAAACCACTCATGGATAAAACCCCTAAAACCCCCGTGATAAAGCTTATCTAACAGTAAAGTGTGGTCCACCATATCGAAAGCTTTGGTAATATCTATGAATAGGGCAGCAGAGATCTTAGATGCATTATTATTATGCATTTCTCCAGTTAATTTAAGTAAAGCACTCTCTGTAGATTTGCCACTCCTAAAACCAAACTGGCAATCACTGAAAAACTTTGTGCTGTTTAAAAAAGATAAAACTCTAGTCTTCATGCCTCTTTCAAAAATTTTCGGAAACACTGACAGAAGGGATATAGGACGGTAATTGTTTAAAACCATTGCATCACCTTTTTTATGGAGTGGTATCACAACCGCTGTTTTCAGTGCCTCCGGAAAAATTCCACGCTTGACGCAGAGATTAAAAATGAAGCTCAAGATATCTGCAATCTGAAAAGAAATTTTCTTCAAGACATAGCTGGAGATCTGGTCAAAAGAAGGTGAATTAGTGGTTTTAAGAGACAATGATTTTATGAATCTCAAATGCCGAAAATTCTTCAAAGAAAAAGGTTTGTGATTGCGAATATGCTTCTTTTATACTATGATCACAATGACAAGTATAACTATCATCATTTGCAAAACCAAGCGAAGAGTTCAACTTGGAAAAAAAGTCGTTAAACAAGTTAGCAACTAGTAAAGGCTCAGACACATTAGCATTATTATTGCTTAAAATTATATCGTCATTCTTCTTGGTTCTGTTTAAAATCTCGTTAACAATTCCCCAATATTTTCAGCTAGCTTATTTCTGAAATAGGTATCCCTACAAAGTGGTATATCAGTTTTTCGTTCTAGACACAGCTTGTTATAATAATTTTTAAGTCTAGCATTGTTAGGATGTTTTTTAACTTGTGAATATAGTTGTTTTTTCTTTCTTATTTTAATGAGTAAAGGACGAGTCATCCACTTCTTAAGACACCTTAACTTGTTATTCTTACTCTGACTACAACTTGATAAATAAAACTGCAGCTTATTAAGAAACAAATCAAAAGCAATGGATGGATCCTGTGAATCAAAGACATCATCCCAAAGCTCAAAATTCAGAATTGATTTCAGAGCGGCAAATTCAATTTTATTGAATTTCTTATTCAAGGATTGTTTAATTCTAGGTACCTTGCAATCAAGTTGAATACTAGTTAATCTATGGTTCGTTATTCTCAAATCATAGGTCACCGCTTTATAATTGACATTATTGTTTCTATGAAGCCTTATGAAAATATGGTCCAAACAATACTCTGATCTAGTAGGTTGGTTCAAAAGAGAATCAAAACCAAACGAAGCCACAATCGATAAGAAATTCTCAACATCGGCCAAATCAGAAAATATTAATATTTAAATCCCCCAACAAAATCATGTTCCTACACAATTTAAGTTCCAAGTATCCTGAAAACTCATTCAAAAAGGCCCTTACCACATCCTATTAAATCACTTCTGTAGAATACTGCGACACCACCGGCTGCATAAGAGTCGTTAGAATTAGCTACTTTCGGATGTTTGTCAGGCGTTCGGGAGAGGGTCCCTCTGAGAAAACTTTATTTTTTTTATTTTTACGTTTTCTTGGATTCGAACCTTGAACCACTCGCTCAGTGATCGCACACTTAACCACTGAGCCACGGAGCCCACAGTATGCAATTTACTTACCTGAAAACTTTTTCTCGTCTGACCACACGACATTGCTCCAATCTTCATGGCTCCAATCGTTATGCAATTTGGTCCACTCAAGACGTCATTTATTGTTCTCCTCAGAAAGGCAGGGATTTTTTCAGGCTTTGCAACCTCTAAGGTCAGAGTTTCTGTTAACCTTCTTCTAACCGTTCTCACAGATAGCGTAACACTTTGGTGTTCATAAAGCGAAGCAGCTAGTTCAGAAGACCTCTTTTGACGATTTTTTTTAAAGACTCCTGCACAAGAATCCGATCTTCCTTTCTTTTTTCTGCCTGGGCGCAGCTTAGAAACGTACTCTCCAGTCTCCCTGTGCAACCTTAAGGCATATCGAACGGCTGCATGCGAATGCTTAAGAGTTTTTGAAATTTTTTACTGGGATATACCTTGAGAGGCAAAAAGGACAATTTGGGCGCTTTCAGTTTCATTTAATTCGTGTCTTTTTGGCTTAGCCATCTTTAGGTTGATTACTTGTATTATTTAAACACAAAAAACTATGAATGAATAATAAGACATCCGCAAAAAACTGATGTGCACACATTCACTACTGTTTTCGACACTATACCAATTATACCAATTTTACCGCACACAAAAAATCTAGAGTTAAAAATCGCCATAATTTAGTCATTAATGGGTATCCTGGGAAGTCTAAAATATTCACCTACCTACAGTAGTTTTTTATAAAACGTATAAATTGTTGCTCCGGTATAGAACGAGTACTATATATCGCAAAGATCGTCATGTGTACATCCTTAGACGTCTCGGTGCAGAATTTGTTATTGCTATTCGTAATTACCTTAATTCATATCTTATTACTTTCCCCTTCCCTTTAAAAGTGTGGCTACTGAGGTACGCACGTTTTCCAGAGTTATGAACAACGCTGCTGTGGTTAAAGTACTTTTAAGGCTCTCCAAATTTTGATGGGGTTTCTTGCAGGCCATGCCCTCCAACACTGACCATAAAAGTTGTTTTGGCTTTATGTGCTGGAGCAGAGTCTTGCTGGAAAACCAATCTTGCTCCTTTAATAAGGGTATACGTTAAGTCTTTAACGACGCCTTATAGGGCATCTTCTTTGTACACCTTTGCTTCAATTTAGATTCATTTAGATTTAGGATACCTGCCACCAAACCATTACCGAAGCAAGATTATGGCCGCGGTGAACCCTAGGAACTGCATTTTTTGGTTCTTTAGGTGTCCTTGCATACATTTTATCGTTTTCGTCGTTCCTCGACAGTGAAAATCTTTTCGTCCGTAGAAAGAATACTTTCATGGCCGTTGTCCGCGTGCCAGTGTAAGAATCGCTGGACTCTTTCAATCCTAATTTGCTTTAAATTAGTCGTCAATAGATGTCAAGTTGACCGACGAAAGGCTTTCATGTTGATATTATCACGAATGACCCTTTACATGGATCTAGTGGATATATCCAGCTCACGTACAGCTTTTACAACCGCGCTCATACGGGCAACGAGCGGACGACCACTTCCTGTTCTGTCTTCTAATTGAGGCGAGTCAACAAATCCATTTATAGCACGGTACATAAATATTTTTGATAAACCGAGCGGGTTTAGTGAAAACATTTGTTCAAAAAGGTGACACAAGTCATATCACCAAGTATAGACTTATTTCAAAGCTGTCTTGCATCCCAAAAAGTCTTTGAACAAGTAGTCTGCGACAAGTTGACATTAGTCTGTCGTAATATCATACTCATATGCAAAGAGCAACATGGTTTTGTCAGAATGAGGTCTAATGTTGCTAACTTATTAAGAACACAAATGTCCTAAGGCTTTAGAAAGTGGACAAGATGTCGATTGTATCTACACAGACTCTTCCAAGGAAGCTGCTTGTAATAAGCACCCTACAACCCTAGTGCTTTATAGATTTGCATTTGAGGGGACGGATGTTTTCTCTCAAATGAGCCCATAGATGCCCTATGATTAAGATTAGGGCTCTTAACCGACTTTGCTGCAACCAAGCCTTTCTTTTGCTCGTAGTGTGGCACGAGGCATTATATTGTTGGAAGGTGGCTTCCTTAAATCCTTTCACCCCTCGAGGAGCATAGGGCCTCAACAACGCCTGCGCGCCATCGTATTCGGAGTTTTGCAATGCGTTTGAGCTGCCTCCAACTCATTTCCAAAAACTTGATTCCTTCTCATATTTCGGTCTAATGTGATTCTAGCTTACGGCAGCTACGGCATATACCTCTCCAGTTTCCACAATCCATTAGATTTCCCTTTTCGGAAGCTGATGATCAACCCTCTTTTCCACTCCTGTGGAAATTGCTCATTTTCCCACGCTGTTACACCAGCTCATACGGAGGAGCTGGTGTAACAGTTCCGCCGATATATTTGGCGCTGCTTGAAATAATTTGGTAGCTCGGGATGCTATGAATACCCACCCTTTTTTTTTTGAGGGACTTAATTGTTCTTTCTATGTAGTGAGCTGATCCTCAACTGAAATTAGAGAGTTACCATCCAAACACTTCTCTGGATATTGTTTGGAGTTCCGACCACCAATGAGCTCAATTGTGATGTTATAGACAGTCCTACTGTCACACCTGCTAGCTACTTATTCAGCCCTTGAGGCAAATTCGATTTTAGCCCTCCGTCTCCCAGATCATTGTAGCGTATTTCAGGTGGAAATAATTGGAAGGATGGAACCCTGTTCTGGCTTAAATGTAATGTAATATCTACTAAGGATATTTGCAATTTCATTGACCCTGGTATCGTACTCACTTACTTCTATGACCGCTCTAAGTTTTTAATTAAAAATTGTAAATGTTTTATTGATTCATAAAGTATACAGTATATGGTGATGTATGGAATAGCATATCGGGTAAATGGTCTCCACGGCTTTGCTGGCACATACGCATTCTTTAGTCGAAATTTTCCATGACCGTTTTGCATAAATGTAGCTGAATTTCGTTGATCCAGCGCTCAAGTTGCTCCTTCAAGGCGTGGGTGGTCGTCGGCTTGTTGGCATAAACCTTAGACTTCAGAAAACCCCAAAGAAACAAGTTCAACGGCGTTAAATCGCATGATCTGAGCGGCCAATTCTGATCACTAAAACGGGAAATTACACGACCAGGAAATGACTCATGCAGTAATTGAATTCTTTCTCGGGCTATACGGCATGTGGCACCGTTTTGTTGAAACCACATGTCATCCACATCCTTATCTTTCAATTTAGGCGCAAAAAACTGGATTATCATGTCGCGATAGCGATCACCATTAACTGTTATTGCCTGATCAGCTGCATTTCCAAGAAGAATGGTCCGATGATGCGTCCAGCCCAAAATTCGCACCAAACAGTGACATTTGTTTCAGTCACTTGTGGATTTTCTGAACCCCAAGTTCGACAATTTAAACGATTAACAAAGCCATCAAGATGAAAATGAACATCATGCTATGTACGAAAATTGCGAACTGTAGCTGGCAAATCTTCATTATTTTTAAAATATTGCTCAACAATGAAAACACGATGTTCTTTCGTTTAGCACTCCATTTTTAATAACCCTGAACTGTCAGCTGTCTCCCTGTCTTTTTTTTTTTTCGTTGGCAACACTGTAGCGCACAAATGGCGCAAAATTCAAATCTTGCGTGAATTTTGGGACACCTTTATAAGCTGAATTAGCAAAGCCAACCACAGATGGGAGTATGGTACGACATGTCGGGTATCTAAACAGATCTGGCCTAAGCTAGATAGGATCGTAAATCAGACACCGTCTTTGGTGTCCTCATGGGGCACTTTCCAATAGGTTCACGTGCTAAAAGGCTAGGGCTAGGAATGATTTTTACAAGAGCTACATTCTTTGTACCTGTTCGATAGAAGATTGCTCCTTTCTTTGATGATCTCAGCAATCTGGCGGATACTGACGTCAGTAACATCCTTCGCTTTTTTTTATATTTATATTTTGTTATAGTATAACGCTTATAAGTTTGACTTGATATATGTACATAGCTTGCACAGAGATATGACATTTCATTTATATCTTACTACTGAACAACTTAAACATCCTTCGCTTTATAAGAAGCACCGACAGATTCAATTAAACCGCAATGTAGGTTACACAGAAATAGATCAATGAATAATGGACCTCAGAGTATCTGTACTCTAGTACAGACATACACCTTTACCTAACCTAACTTACCTTATCCAGTTGATTATTTCTGGTTGAGAGTAAGCTTCAGGGGGTATATCATTCAATCATTAATCATTTTGACAAAAGAAATACAAATTGTAAGGGAAGATGAAGGAATTTTTAATGCATAATGTTTGTATTATAGACAAACCTATACAAACTACAATAATTACTGGGACTAAGGTGATTTTTATAAGAGGGATTAACCATTTTGTTCTGTCACGGGTATTAAGTTATTTGGAAAACAGCCAAATTATATTTAAACCGCTTTTATATTCTTTTGCCACAGTTTCTGAAAGCTTTCGCTACTGCTAATTTCATTTTGTCTGGATCCATCTTCGCTCTTTGTTTTGCATTTTTTTTTATTGCAAAAACACGGCGTTTACAACAAGAGACTACTTAGTAACTACCTTGTATCTTCCATTTTGAATGTTACAAAATCTAATTAATTAAATCAGAGGGATATTTGTCCAACTTAAGCGAATATTTGAGCACTTGATCAAGTATTTTACAAATTTAAATCATATTCGTACTTACTTCAGGTGTTTACTCGTAGATGATAATTTAAATGGCTGAAAATTTGTAAATGGAGCGTTTGACCAGTCGTTGGATGGTTGTGCCTATTGGTTCCTGACCCGTTCTCTCGTAAAGATGTTCGTTTGAGATACAATTGGGCCAGAAAATCCTTAAGATGTTGCGCAGGCACCAATTAACGAACGTTTGCAGCTTTCTGGTGATAGCGGTGGTCACTCTCCACGTGCTACATCCATATAACAGCACGGATTCAACGTTGGAGCGGAACAGTCTTAGCTTGGTGTTCAAATTGATTGCATTGCTTCGCCATATTTTGGACAACATCCCGAACGCGGACTTTGCTTTGGCGATACTGTTGGCTATATCCAGTTCGGTTCCACCATCGGTCGAGACAATACTCCCAAGATACTGGAAATTCTCTACTCTCTCTACCGGTTGTCCAGCAATGCATATTTGAGCCGATGAGTTCGTTCCAAGACTGTTAATTTTAGTTTTTGTGGTATTAATTTTCAGCCCGACGACGCCAGCCTCTCTCTCCACATCTGCTGTCATTTGGTGAAGGTCCATAATTCTATGAGAGAGTAAGCATATGTCGTCAGCGTAGTCGAGATGTTTAAGTTGGGATGTGAGAGTCCATCGAATTCCCCCGTTTCCCGTCGACAAAGCTGCACGAAGCACATCGTTAATCACCAATAGGAATAGTATTGGTGAAAGAATGCAGCGTTGTCTTACCCCACTCTGGATCTCAAATACCTCAGACAACCTTCCTCTGTGCAGAACGTGACATTTGGACCCTTCGTAAGTAGCTTTGACAATAGCAATTAATTTATCAGGAATACCTCTCCTGCGTAAGCCACGCCAAATAAACTCCCTGTTAACACTATCGAACGCCTTCTCAAAATCGATGAACAGCAGGTGAAGTGGCGATCGATATTCAACGCACTGTTCGATGATAATCCGCAGGGTGTTGATGTGGTCGACACAGGAGGATCCAGAGCGGAAACCTACTTGTTCGGCATCGAGTGTGTCTTCGAGATGTTGTTTGATTCGCTCCAGGATGATTTTAGCTATTATCTTAGCTACAGCAGGCAGCACGCAGATACCTCTCCAGTTTCCGCACTCCATTAAACTACCTTTCTTAGGAAGCTTGACGATCATTCCCTTTTTCCACTCGTCAGGAAAGTTTTTCCCAAGCTCTCTCTATAAGTGGAAGCAGGAGCTCAGCCGATGTTGTTGGCGAGCTCTGCGGGAATACCGTCAAGTCCGACCGCCTTGTTGGTTTTAAGTGCTTTGATCGCGGTAGTGATCTCATCCTTACTGGGAGGGGCGGTGCGTATTCGGGCATTTCTTACCTCGGACACCTCATTCTGATTTGGGAACATATCGCTAGCGAATACACGGTTTAAAACCATAGCAAAATGCTCCTTCCATCTCTTAAGCTCGTCCTCAACCGAAATAAGCAAGGAACCGTCTAGGCTTTTCACTGGGTGTTGGCTGGAGCTGCGACCACCTGTCAGCTCTTTAGTGATTCTGTAGACGGTCCTACTATCGCACCTTCGTGCAGCATCTTCTGCTTCTGTAGCCAAAGCGTTGATGTAGTTGCACCTGTCACGTCGCACGCTACGCTGAACTTCTCTCATCTTCATGCGATATAGGGACTCTAGCTCATTACTCCCTGCTACTGGAGCGGCTGCAATGCGAGCTTTCAGCTGTTTCCGTTCATCAATCCGTCTCCAGGTATCCTCGGAAAGCCACGCCCTTGCCTTTCCTCTGATCGACCGACAATTCTTTCAGCACCAGATGTAAAAACATTTTTCACAGCACATCAATGGTCTTGGATGGTTGTGGGCAGTGAGCTGCTGATTGCTTCCACACCTTGCGAAATGTGCTCCCTTAATTGTTGGCGCACTGTTGTCGTGGAATCTTCGAACGGCAGCAGTGCGTAGTTGAAGAGTAGCTATCATAAGATGGTGATCTCGTACTATCCCCACATCTGCCCCTCGCCTGTTTCGTACGTTCAGGAGACTACTTCTAAAGCGGCGGCTGATAGGAAAATGGTCAATTTGATTGGAGGTTGCTTGCCTGTCGTTGGAAACCCAGCTGACTTTGTGCCACCTATCACAAGGCGGTTGGCATTGCAAAAATCCACAAACCTTTCGCCATTGTCATTGCGGTTGCCTAGTCCATTCTTCCCGATTACATGTTTGAGCCCTTCGATTCCCTAGGTGACTGTACATTAGACCCTATCATTTTGTTTGTTGAATTTTGTCTAAACCGTGAAGATTTTCTCATCGTTAAACATAATTTTTCTGTACAAAATAGCAGCGTATTCTACCAAGAGTCCCGATTTTTGAACCCAATTTGTGTAGGCCACAGTCACCTCTCCGGTATGGTGTTTGAAGGCCCCCAGCCTCAAGTCTATCTTGATATGCAACGCATTGACTTTGGCGTAACATTCATCTCACGAGTTAGTGTTTTCTGCTTTCGGAGATGGTTTCGTGCTTTAAAGGTTTTAATGATTTGTGGCGTTCGTGCCATGCGTGGACGACCAGATCGCAGGGGGCCTTTAATGTCGCCAGTATCCTCGAAGAAATTTATGCATTAGAAAGAGAAATTTGGCTAGACCCTAGCTGCTGTAGCATCTTAAAAATCTGAATTTTGTTCATACCGCACTTATGAAGCACTACGACTGAGATGTGATTCACTTTCTCAATCCATTCCATAGCGAAATCGTAAGCAAATTTAAAGTATTTTTATAAACAAACAATTGTGAGGTTAACTGCTAAAAATGTTATGTCAATCTGTGGGTACGCCTAAGTCTTGACCGCGCAATGGGTGTAACAAATGCAGTATTAGTATTTTTGTTCCTACTAGGTAGATACTACCATGGCAGATGTTCCGAAGACGTCAATTAAATGATCAAACAAGCCATTATTGCCCCTTCACCTTTATGTCCATCTGGTAATCGCGTCATTCACTTTGGAATTCACTCGCACATATACAGCTATGGCCACATAAATAGCACAAGGCGAAACAAAATGTATACCTTACATTTTAACTGTACCGTACTGTACTCCTTTTATTTTGAACGATGCTACTGCCTCCCTCTATGTTCCAGTAGATTATGAAGAACAAATTTTACCGTTATCAATGAGTTCATATGTCAAATCTGTTGCTTCATTCTTTGAAGTAGTCTTTGTGGCTGGACACAAAAATAACACAAATCGTGCTAATTGGAATATTTCCAGTAGCTTTTAATCAAAAAGCATCTACAAGCATACCGGAGCGCTGTTCCAGCGTTATAGGTTCGCCTCTCCTGAGCGAAGAGTACAGATGCTGTTCGACATCTCACTAATCATATAATAATCGTATCTTCTACAAATTGTTAAGTCTATGCATGGATTGTTGTATGAGGTTCATTACTGATGTATGACAAGTGATCCGACTATTTGCGGGTACTCCAGCTTAAACTCGTGTCATCTTTTTTTGTTTGTTTTTGTTTTTGTTTTTTTTTTTTTTATTTTATTTACCCCTGCCAGTACGTGACAAAAGTCATATTCTTTTGCTCTCACAAATCCAGAGTCAGCAGAAATAATTATGCCATCACCTATGTAAGTCAATTCAACTTTTATAGTGTGCACACAGGCTAACAAGAATATATCAAAACATTTGTAATAAAATAAAACAAAAGATCTGACTCTCTTTCTCACCAAACTGCAGAAGGCATCAAAAACCCACTCAACTCATTAGAACAGATAAAGAATCTCCACTAATAAAACAACAAGAGATACTAAAATTTATTTCTCCATTTATCTACTTTCATCCCAGACGGCTTCCTCTGTCTCACTCTCCAATAGAAATATCAGATCGTATGCGTATCTACATTAAACCACTAAATAGCTTCCACTTGAAATACTCCCCCAGAGTAGTGCAGCAACGGCAATAAAAAAACGAAAATCCCATCCAAACCGAGAGTGCCCTCATTCACCCCAAAAACGTCTGTGGTTGGTTGGTCGCACTGGTACTTATAAAACCGTAACCAAATTACAGGAAATCACTTTCGATTGTTTTGCATTCAGCCAGCCATCCACCTGCGCCAAGAGTCAAAAAAAAAAAAAAAAAAACAGCGCGCGTCTTGCACATCGAAATGTTCATATTATGCAAAAGACAGCACGCATACTACGACAAACAGTCATAGGAACCATTGGAGCACGCAATGAGCATGCGCAGCGTGCGAAGCGCCAAAATGTCATTTCGTAGTTGCACGCCGACGAACCACAAGTCGATCATAATAAACATTGAAATTACGATGACAGTGGGGCGCGAGATGGTACGCTTCTTTTTTTTGTCATCTGTGGAATTTCAATTTTGCGAAATACGCAACCAAAATATGACGACAAAGACTAACCAACAAGTACTCGTATCTATAGATACATACTTCTTTCTTTTCTTCTTCTTCTTCTTTAGCTGCTGTGTGGGAAAGTGCGTTATATTAATCACGTAATAGCAATTTAACCCAAAATCGGTTTAAGACGGACCTTTGCCAAACTGAATCACTAAAAAAAATAAAGCAAACCTGAGACCCGTTTCAATCGGATGAAGCACCAAGGAGGAGGTGGAGGAGGCTTAACAGCAAAGAGAGTTATTTGTCTGTGCACATGTAAAAATTTCATACGCAAACAAGCGAGAGAGCTGCGTACAGAGTGACTAGCAAAAGCCAGATTACTCTCAGGTCTTGGTTGAGGCTGCCTTCCAAAAAGCCATTCATCCACAGCTGTGAAAAGAGCGGCAGCGCGGAGCCAGCGATCCACTGGTGGAGCAATAGTATAGAGCAGGTGGAGAAAGTTTTTCGCTTAAAATAAAGCAAGAGCGCGCGCATATACTAAAATAAAAACCAAGACACACTGTGACATCAACAGCAACGTTGAAGAAGCGACAACCACGACGACAGTAATGATGATGACGAAGATAAAAATGAAGAAAACAAATCCGAGAAGAGAAATACTCGTAGCTTCATGAAAATTATGAAATACTTTTTATAGATATTTTGAATACAAATTTGCGAGTGAATGCCGATTCTGAAACTAATTTTAGAAAAAATTTCATCCGCTGTCATGGAAAATGATAAATGCAGGCGCGTTATCTACTCATAGAAAGGACATCTAAATTCACACCCTGTAGTGTAGATTACTTCGGTTACACACACATGTGCTTGTAACCGAAGGAATCAAATTTCTTTTCAAGAGTATTGTGCAAGTGGAAGGGATTTTCAGAAACAAATGCAATGAATCATATTTTTTTTTATTTATTAAGATGCGATCATTCGTTGTAGACGTACAAAGTGTAGTGGGTATTGTGCTGTAGAGTAAGTGGGTATTACATGTTTAATGTCATTCGGGCACAAGACTGCAGGAAAGACAATCTGAAGCCAAATTAATCGGTCGACGTCCCTTTTAAAATGCTCGAGGTGTGAAAGTCATTTTAGGAGCAGAAAAAAATGTGCATCCATGACATAAGAACTAGCCGTTGTTTAACCACATGCATCCACAAGTGAAGCGACCACAAAAAGTAGGTAGGAGACAGACACCTTGAGATGGTGGCCATTGTATTAAAAAAAAAAAAAACGGAAAGTCTTCGTTTAGGGTCCTACTATAAAAGTTGAGACACACCGCGTAATCAGGCAGCTATGCTGCTTCGAAGATCGTTTAAGATACCAAACATCACTGTGAACTGAATGGCAAGACAGAATTCAGTCTTGAAAACGGCCACATACAACTAAATTCCCTTACCCAACATTACTCGTACATGTTTTTATTTAAACACTTTCGTGAGAAAAAAATAAAATCAACTAGCAACCTGTATGAAGAGGCCAGTAACGAATCATCTGATATTCAGTAAAAGTGAAGCCTATGGTTTGTTCTACTCAATAAACATATCAAGATCAGTCGAGCCTAGGCAATTAATTTGCAAAACCCCCTCGAGAATAAAATAAGTTCAGCTCTATTGAGTGGACATGCTAATTGCGTAAAGCATGGCATTAGTAGGTAAACACTAAATACTTAAGTTAAGTGAGAAGCCCCTTAGAACTCGTTGATGTTGAGTTTACGAGTATCTTACAATCGAAAACAAATGACACGTACTATCGACGGTCAACAAAGCTTGTTATAAAGAAACTGTAAAGAGAAGTCACCAAACCACTTGTGATACATTTAAAATCCAGTTTGTGATAAGTAATCACGATTACTTGGTAATCTCGGTTGAGGATCATCTCGGAAGGTGGAAACACCCTCGATACTGAATCGTTTAGGTGATAGTTTCATAGTCTCGAAGCAAACTCGAACCAACTATCAGAACCGCACCAGTTCTCACAGCAGCACAAGAAATTTAACCGATCGAACTACTCAAGTGCTGAACGGAATTTTTCCAAGCAGCGGCAAATTCATATTATCGGCAGATCTAATAGTCTTTGGAAGAGTGGAAGCAAAGAACGATCATAAAACTCCAAAAGAAGGCTAACCTGATGAAGTGCAGAAACTCCTGCGGTCGATAACTAGATTAACCCTCGCCCAACAAGCAGGCATTCTTTCTACATTCACCACTTCAGCAATCATTATAGAGGAGTGGTTTGAGTCCTGTTCGTCTGATACCTATCAACTTCGAGAAGGCTCCGGTAGTACCTGTGCAGAAGTGGTATCCGCAGTCAATATGACTGGTGACTGATTTGAGGAGAGATCAAGACATTCCTCGACATTGGTAAAGTCTTTAGCCACCCCTTTTGCGATAAAAAAAAGTCCAGGCTTTTTTGCTATGTTGGGGGACCAATATGTCTATTTCCCCGTTGAAAAGAAGTCAACACCAAATTACATGCTGGGGTCTTAAAGTAGTCTGCCTTTCGGTGAAATGTATCTTGAACTCCAAAAGATATGAATCAAAGATAACTGATTGCCCAGTGCTATTGAGATATTCTTTCCCATCACCTAGCCAGCCACGGTCTACGCTCGGTATAATGAGGTTTTCTACCCCAGAATCTGCCATCCCTTAAAGCAGTTTATTGTCCCGTCTTCTAATCTGCAACTGATTTTGTGATTTCTTTCATGTCTTCAACCTATCCATGTATATAATACTCCTGTATAACATCTTGATTCGCATTCTGTTTCTAAAAATGGAAGAAGAGATATGCATATGTGCTTTAAAGTTTGTCCAGATGTTGAGTGGCATAAGCGTCGATGCGTTAATTGCTCTGATAGCACAATGCTCGGTTGGGAATTCACGATTTTCCCTTTTGAGCACTATCCGAGAAGTCATTCTTTCGGGATCATGTTACCCCGCAAATATGTCTCGCGTACCAAGTTCTGATGAAGGCCCCTTATTTGTAGTAGGACTACCTAAATCTGCTGCTCGTTATCTTCTCGGCCTTGTCATTTAGCTTTCAAACGTTATCACATATCACTATCTACTCGTATGTAGCCTTTGTATACTCGTATGTATGCCTTCTTGAATAAAGGATGGCTCCGTGGAAGAAGACTCTCTTACCACCGTTGTGCTGAAGCGAAAATATACATTGACCTAGTTTCCACAAAGGTGTAACCAATTACTTAAATTCCGTCGTTAAATTTTGTCACGAGCACTCAACCGTATTGCTCTTTTCAAAGAAACATTCGGATGCATAGGGAGATTTATACGATTTCATACACGTTTCGAAGATATTATGTACTTACATAATTTATTCTGATGTTAAGGAAACTGGTTCCACATAAAATGGTATCCAAGGAAATGCCATGATTATTATTTGAATGAAAAATGAGTTGATAACGAAACCCTTAACTTTCAAAAATGGGTTAGATACATTACGAATGAGAAAAAAAAGTTTTTCTATACTTATGCATATGCGTCGCTTATATTGCAAAAAAGGAGAAGAAAAAACTCTGATCTCATTAAATGCAATAAAACTTGAAAAGGAAAATGACCGAGTTCCTTTAGATTCAAATTCTATTCGTTCGCAATAGACTACCTACGGGTAGTATTTAGGAGGATAGTGAATTGCACCTACATTTAGCAGGAATCCGAATTTAGATTATGTGTGTATCATTGCATCATTTTCTTAAAAATTAATTAGAATTTCTTATTTTAGTAAGTGGTTTATACAAATAGTTCTGCGATATTTGTATTTCGATTTATGTCAATAGAACTAAGAAGTAGAATGCCACGTGTAGTGTCTCATGGCAATAGTGTGACTCGACGTATACCTAATTAACGCTTTTAATTCATTCTAATCCTATTAGCATGCACGTTTCATTGATGGCATGAGATTGCAAACGCGACTTGAAATGAATGACCCAAAGCGGAAGTGATTTTATTTAAATAATAATATCTTTACTTGATCCTTGTACTCAAAAGTTTCGAGCAATTGCAGACAGTATGGTTTAGATAAAAATCTCACGATTTATACCTTACTCAGTTAAGATAGTACGAGTACGACCTGTTGAACATGGTCGGCAAACAAAATTTTAGCATCATAATCATCAGAAATCGATCTTTTAGTTGAGAACAATTTAAACAGGAAAGCTTTTCAATCTTACTTTCTTAAAATAGCGCTATAGTCCACGGTGGTCTAGTGCCTCTTCAGGCAGCTAGATTCTTAGCTAGTCGCCTCCACTTTGGCACACCCGGCTGGTTGAGATTAGAAATAGGCATATGGGACTCGGGTATCGATACTGGTATTTATTTTAGTATCGGAACTAAAGTATCGATATCTTGGTAGAATCGGAAAGTATAGTATCGATCTAACTCAGTATCAGAGACTGAAACCGTTCTTCATGAGGCAGATCTGCTGAACATTAGCTTGTTCAGTCATCATCGAACGAGTTATTTTCCAAAAATATCGATACATAGGTATAGGACTTAAGGTATCAAGTACAGAAGTATTGGGTGTCGAACAAAAAGTGTCGATACTTTTTGTCGATCTCTAGTTGAGATTCCTTTCCACTTGTGCTCTTACCGCGACTCTACGGGCCGTAGAATTTGTGTCCATTCGCTATACAACATATCCTACCCATCTTATGAGATGAATTCGAACCCTTCTGACTAAGTTGATATCACTGTACAATCCGTATAGTTCGGGATCAAAGAAAGAAACTCCAAAAAACTGTATTTCAAATCAGTCGCCTCGTAGAGCAGGGCGGGGGTAAAAAGTTTCGTAAAAGGAAAGGAATTAATTTTACTTTGCCATCCAGTCAGATTATGCGTTCTGTGTAATCTGACATGATTGAGCAGTCAGTGTATGCAAACAAGAACATGCCTGATAGCTTTCGTAACCTTTGACTTTGACATTTCTAAAGCTGACCAAAATGTCAGACATAATTTGACTACGAATGCAGTTCGTAGTCCCATTAGTTTTTCAGTGAAATGCGTTGTTTCAATTATATCGTCGGTGTACGTGAATAGTTGTATATCCTTTCAAGAATGATGTTACACAAATCAAATGACAGCGCATCGCCTTTTCTTAGTTAGACTTTTTCTGACGTCAATGATATCGGCGATCCAAGATCTACAGCAATAGCCGTGTTTCTTTGTGAAAAGTATCTCTAGTTCAAAAAAAAGTTAGCATGACAAACAAAAACAACAACTAAAGCTAAACCACGGTATAGAACATACATTAACCACTGACACACAACTACATATAGTATGCAGTGACATACCATGTACATACGAGTATACCACGTTCAAAGTGACAGACATATGGTATACCTATAACGTAGTATTCGAATACCACGGTATTGTGGCCGTACGTCATAACTGGGTATACAGTTTCAGTAACTTTTGAGCGTGTTAACGCTCCAAACTATTTATTTCTCTATCATGCGTTAGATGGCGCTTTTTAAATAAATGCCAAATCTATCATTTCAAAGTGCAATATTTTTCCCATTAAATTAACAGCTTGCAAGGTTCGCGATGTTTGTTTTGCTGTGATAAAACATTGGAGATGGACAAAAATAATCATAATGGTTATAATTGGATGGTTGATGAGGCGTGAACATTGTGCTACGAAAATCAATCGAAGGCTGTCAAATGGCGACTTTGAAGGCAACTGTAATCAATGTTTGGATTAATGGTGTATTTGGTGTAAACTCCAAGAACTTGGACTAAATTCCAGACCCAATTCGGCGGTGTAAACTAGGCCAATTTCATATCCTTAACTTTAGATTCTGTTGCATGTAAAATCATGCAATGATCATTTTAACATTAAAAAAGGCGGGATTACTATAGAAACACTAATTATTTTTTGTATCAGTAGTGCCAAATTTTAAAATACGTAATAGGAAATGGTTTTTTGTGGAACTTAACTGAACTTTATATGGAGTTACAAAAAAACACAACTAACTTATTTGTGTATGATGAACTCTTCTGGCCTAAAATCACACTGATATGCACCAATAAGATTGTTGATACAATGTCTGAAGCCTTCGCATAATATCGTTGCCACAGTTCAGAGAGTTTCCTTTCTTGAAGATCATTTAAATTATAGTTCACTCGCTGCGCTGAATACACCTTTCACACATCATCTCTTGCAAGTTGAGTTAAATAAATAAAATACACAATTGCGGACAGATATACTTAATTATTTTAGTTGAAATCGTTTTGCAAATTTCACCATAACAGATAAAGTTACGACTATATTTAGTTATATTTCTTTATTTTTAACAACTAATCAAATTTTGTAAAAATAATTAAATTATTTAATAATTTCTTTCCTTCTGTCATCGCATTCATACTCGCACATACCTACTTTAAACTTATCAAAAACAAGTCAGTCCACTTTTCTTGCTAAAGCTTATCATTGATTACATTTCTTGTGGTAGGTCGGGAGCTCACGAAAGCTTTAGAACCATGTGCCAAAAAGTGATTAGATTATATTTAGACTTTGCTGACCGTGACTCATTGAAATTTATTCTTTTCCACTTCGGGGAATGAAAAGCAAACAGCAAAGCAAAAAATCGCTTTCATTGACGTAATCTTCTCGTGGATGGTAACCGTTTTTAAGTTGATTAGTTATGGATTTCCAGTCAATTAACATATATAATCAGTCATTAAAAAGTTTCATATTCATCTGTTGTAGGTGTTCTTTTCGCTGACAAATTTTATTTAGTATTGAACTTTCAGGGTAAAGGTTTGTTATTTGGTCTCAACATCGATGACATTTTATGGTGGTTTTCTTTTGTTGTATATACCAATAGTTGGGTTGTTGTCTTTGATTATTGCTATAAAAATATTATTATTATAAAATTCAATCAACATGGCTTAAATTGCTGCCTGTCGAGAATTGACGTTTGAATCTGCTAGAATCTAGCAAAACGACTTTTTGTACGAGGATGACAGAGCCGTCAAAACTATCCGCTATTAGCGATAGCGGGAAAATGTGGAGGGGATATAGCTAAGAAATTTCTCGCTGGAACTTAAGAACAAGATAAAACGCCATCTGTCAAAACAAAACAATTCATTGGCAATAGCCGAAAACAGTAGATATTTACAAAAAAAAAACTCGTTTAGTATCGATAATTATGAATAAATGCTCTAAATTATTTGATTCTTGCTTCAAATGTTCTAGGATTAATCAACCACTTACTAGCTTTCCACTGCAAATAGATAGAATTTGATTGAATGCTATTTGAGACTGGTCTTTGATATTCCAATGTCTTCGATAGAATGAAAAGTCGAAAATCGATGATGTGAAAGTGTTATCGATAGAATAATTCCATAATTAAATTAATTAAAACAAATAGATGTTCTGAATTTTTGGTAACTAAAGTCGAGAGACCTCGAATTGACTACAAAACTAGTTAATTTTTTTCTTTAATTGACTGCTCTTTAGCTGAACTTGACTGTTTTGACTTTTTTTTTTATTGAAAAATCAACATAAATATTTTCTTTACTTATAATAAATTGTAGACAACTTTTAAAGCGTATACCTGGCTAAATACATAAATTAAGGAATATAGCTTCGTAAGCTTTTCAATCATTATACTCGTACATATATAATCAAATATTAATAATAGGTTGCCACTGTATGCTTGCTCCTGGCATACTTTAATCAATTTTAATAAAATAGTGACTAGATAAAGAATATATTTAAACAAAAAACGAAGCAAAATAAAACAAACTATAGTGCCATATGCAATCAATTTAATTATTATTTATTAATATATAAAATATGTATCTCTTTGCTTTAGTATAAATTCAAATTTAATCTGCTTAGTGCTTAAATATACCAACCGTTAAATTTGTAATTAAAATTTTACATACATTTTATGTAAACATATAATGCAAGCTTATGAATGAGGCAATTACTACAGTTAAGTTAGCCTCTCAAATTAGACCGTGACGCTTTTACGTAAAAGGGTAACAAAAGGCTTTTACTGACATCATGTTCGATATGAAGGAGGAATCTTTCATTAAGGAAGTTAAATGGTGAAAGGTAGTTATCGTCTAAACTCTCACATTTGTTTGAGTCCAACAAAGATTTAATGAGTGCATTTGGATGAAAGTCTATGCGTTGAAGTTTTCTTAGAGTAAGATTGATAAGGTATATCGTAAGAGGTGTTACCTTGCATGTATCATACTGTAGTCTATTTGGACACCCATTCTTATCTGGTCTTCTATACTTTCCACTACCGAAACTAAGTATTCTACTCTCAAATTGTTCCAATTTGTTTGCCGTTGTGGGAGGAATAGTGAATCATGCCCAGAATCCGTATGACAATATGGGTGTTATAAGCGTTCTGTATATAAGTATTTTTGTATTTGGGGACAGTGCTTTTGACTGTAATAAAGGCTTTAACGTAGCGGTAATAACTTTAGCCTAGAAAAGAAACCTGTTGTGGAAGTATACACTCAAGTATTGCAATTCTGACTGCAGGGGAATAGAATGGTTATCGATTTGCAAATTCAACGTTTTGCTTCCTTTCACAGCTAAGCGGTGCCCTTTTCCACTTGCATTGCGAAAACAAGTTATGCCACATTTCTCTGTATTTATTTTCAGCCCCCACTTTTTAAAGTAGACTAACAGTAAGGGAAGCTTTTCCTTGATTTTATTAAGACCATTTTGAGGTCTCGCATCACTAGCTAGTATTGAGGCATAGAAGATTTCACTAAAGTCGCGTTCAGCATCTAATGCACTTTCATATGGAAAATCATAAAGAAATATGATAAACAGAATCGGCCCTAGAATGGACCCCTGCGGAATACCCGACAACACTGGGAACGATTCTGAGTGCTCAAAATGTATGATATAATTACAGGGGAAAACGATTTTGTAGGTAGTTATAAAGTAATCGAGTGAGCCATGTAGGAATGTTCAATTTTATAAGTTTAAAAATCATGCCTTTATCGAATAGAAGGCTTTTTCACGGTCAATATTCAACCCAACACTATTATTCCTTAAGTTTTGGATGATCTTGTTGCATAACAGAAGTGTCGCATGTTCAGTCGAATGCTCTTTTCTAAATCCGAATTTCGTTTTTGGAATCACATTTGCGTATTCACAGAATATGTTAATGTGATCAGCTAATGAAACAATTTTCCTTTATTTATACATTGTTTGAATAGAAAAGACAAAATTGAATCAAGCGTATGACAGCATTTTCGTAAAATGAAATTATATATTCGTATCTCGTCTATGCCTGATGAACGCTTGTTATTAAGTCTGGCTCTAAAAAGCTGTGCCTTACCTTACCAGGGGTGGTAAAAGGTGGTGTATTAGGGTTGACCGAAAGATGAAATGGCGAAAGAGTTGTGATGGGAATATCATTTTGACTAGCACAAAATTCTCTAACAGTGAACAGCACTTCGAAAATTCTTATCGAAATTGCTTCTTTCTTTTTCCGGGTAATCAGAGGAAAAAAAATTATTTAAATGTGTTGAGCTTAGTCTCAGTATCCACCAGGTCCACGCTATTATATATCAGTATGTCCCTTGAGATGTCCGTACCAAAAAATTTGCTTCCCCTTCTCTCGAAAAGCTTGTGGAGAAAGTCTTATTTTCTGTAATCTTGACTTGAAAGTTGAGAGAAAGAGTGAGATTGGCTGCAATCTTAGTCAATTGCGAGGGCTTGACAAACACTTAAGTGCCTAGTTAGAACTTTTAGTAACATTTTATACAGCCTAAGGCTGTATTTTATTAGTTTAACTAGATTTTTTTAAAAGGTTAAAATAAAACAATCGAATGCTATCGAGAATTATCGAAAGTGACGACTACTGATAGTTACACACCTCTAGTGAATCTAGCGAGATTCGTGCTATATTTGCTTAAGTATATACAAAACTGTTACGATCGTTAAGGACAAGACTACCAAAACGAGAAATCAGTTTCCAGCTATATGACCCATTTTAAGTTCTTTTTGGCTTCTTCAAGTGTGAGATAATTCTTAGAGAAATACTATCTTCGTAGCTCCAGCAGTATTGGGCATACTGCTAAGAAGTGGCAAACATCTTCGTTCTCATTACGATTGCAGAGACTACAAATTGACCGAAGGTCTTGTCTGTGTGGTATGTAGTTGAGACCTAATATGTCTGTTCTCATTTTAAAGACTAACTTTATTTGGTTGGCTATGAGTTCTCTGCAAAAATAATTGTTTGTTGTCAGGGAGTGACTGAATGGTTGATGATGTTTGCGCTCTGTTCAGACATTGTAGTAGAACTTGTCTCACCAACCATTGTTATCGGTTAAGTCGAAGCTGAAATTATATGCAGATTATTAGCATTCATCACTCGAATTTTTTTTAAATACATTTGGGGCAGTCCTGATTCTACATGTATTGCGTAGGTGGGACTTGTAGTGGGAAGTTTGAAGATGCGTTTAAAAATAATGCGTTGAATGCACTCGAATTCTTCAAGTTTTTGGAAGCCCCAAAAGTCTGATTTGGACAGCTAAGACCGGTGTTAATTATAGCATCAAAAACCCTAGATTTTGAGGAGATATCCACATATTTGTTAGAGAAATTTTTACTCCATATGATGTTAATAGCTGTTTCAGCCACTATAGTTTTTTTGCCACTTCTTCTGCACACTTCTACGTCTTCTATGATTCAAAAATCATAATTTAAGATTTGGCTGCTTTGATTTTCAAGTTCCATATATCGCAGTAGCGCTCAAACTTGTTTATTTTTAGCTGAAATATATGTAGACTATCGGCCTGGACTACAAGATCGTCAGCTTAAAACAGAACCTTAATTTCCATACCCCCGAATCGAACGCCACCGGTAGATTAATCGGATTCGTCATCGATAAAAAGTGCAAACAAGATAGGACTAAGAACGAATCCTTGGGGAACTCCCGCCTCAGAACCAGACGTAACAGAAAATCTGCGTGAAGATTTTTCTTAATGTAGATTTCAAGAGCAGATCTTGGACGATTCTAAGAATTTAATTTCCAATTTCATTGCAATTCTATCAACCCCAAGGGCTTCATTATTTTTCATGTTTCTGAGTGCAGACTGTAACTCGAAAATTGTTATTGGTGCGACAATATGAACATTAGGCAAAGCATAATGGAAATTTAATTGATCCATATCGTAAGTAAGGAGTTTGTCAAAATGTGTAGCATGTAGCATGTAGCTCAACGCCAATGGTAGGTGAGGAAGCTGGTTTGCAGCCCATAATCGGCGAACCTTGTTTTATTTCTAAATTTCCTGCACTCCCATTCGGCCGCAAACAGTATCCTATCGTCAGGGACATACCTAACAGTGGACATCTTAATATGTCATCAAAAAACTTCCGTCAGTTGGTTACGGGAAAGATTGTTCAGTTCTGGAAATTTAGTGAACCGTCGCCTATATAACTCGGCTTTATCGTCAGACCATATTATTCTATCGATAGCCTCCAGGGGGGGCAGGTGGAACAATATTTTTAAATTTAATAGAGGTTATCGAAAATCTTCGACCAATTCTATAAGACTACCGCAACCTTTTGTCTCATCCAAGAATCCTCTAGCAATAACGAATAGCAATGTTTTCTATAGCTCTTCAAAATCTCCAAAAAATTAGTATCGAAGATCGTGATTCTACCTCATTTCAGTTCAATGACTTTCCTGATCAATTCTATCGGTGGGCTTCGAACTTCTAAGTACTCTCGCACTCTTGTTTATCGTGTCTACAGAAAAGCAGAAGCATCTGTTTCTTTTTTTCTCTCGAAATTTTTCAATAGTAATGACACGAATAAAAGCCCTTTTTGCAAGGTCGATGTCATCTTTATTTATACACGAAGTTTTAAAATTATTTCTAATCTATCCCATATGGCAGCAACGTCTCAATATTTGAGCGGAATAGGTGCTGCTTGCTGTTTGTTTACGAGCACAATATTTGCTTTTCCTATCCCACTGTATACATCAATTTTATACCAACGTCGACTGAAGCAATACTACTAATGTATTGGAAATTTTATATTCTGTCGATCTGTTGCCCAGCTGTGTAAACCATCTCTGCTCACTAATCATCAAAAAATAAAGTGTCCATACTTGCACCAATTTGCTGTTCATTTGAAAAAAAAAAACACAAATTTGTAATATAAGCCAACATTTTTTTTTTTTTTTTTTGAAAAATGAGTTAAAAGTGTAAAAAACAGTCATCCAAAACTTCTATGGCAATTTTACTCTCGGATGTTTGTGAGAGGTGGGACGGTAAAAAACTTTTCTTTTTTTTTTGTGTTTCTGGGATTCCAACTTTGAATCTCCCGTAACTCGTGACCTTTTTGATTCTTCAAAAATGTGAACTTTTGCTTGGTTTATCATGCCAGCTCGACTTCAGGAGCATTTTATTCCTTTTCAGGATTTCGGTACTTACGAAGTAACAAAAAGTAAGAACGAAACCTTTATAGTGAGGGTCAGTTGTTTGGACGTCTGCCTGTCAGGGCCTCATAATTTTTGAAACGTTAGACGTAGAAGGTTAACATTTTGTCAGAGAGACAGATCAAAAGTAAACAGTTTTTGAGGTTATGATAAAAAATTAAAAAAAAAAATATTTTATTAGCACAAATGCAATATGTATATCAAATGACAAGTGACGGTGTGCTGATTTCAAAAATATATAATTTCTATATTTGTACGTTATCAGGTTTCGAGAAAAATCCAAAAAACTGCCAAAAAAGGTTGGTCTCCAGAAACCGCGGGCAAGTTTGAAACAGTATTACCTCCCTGCCATTTTAAGCACCAAAGCTCTCTAGACTAAATTTGGTTTTTAATTATATTCCCTCCCCATTAAAATCACAATAACAACGACATCTCATATTCGCCTACCAGAATCGAACGATCTATTATCCAAGACATCCATTAATAGCCGATACACAAACTTCCATCCAAGGCACACATATATGTATAAGCAAGATAACCATCTAAATAAAGAGCATGACTGGGTACGTACTTAAGAAGCAAGGAAATTGGGGAAATGACTTAAATGGCCAATTTTTCTTAAGTCCGTCAGTAAGGTACCGTCATTCAAATTTCTAGCGAAAAACTGAGTATACAGTACTACAAATGTCCTCAGGTAATTGCAAACGTCCGTTAGGGTCAGAATGAAAACTCAGATTTCACATCGGGGTATAGGTCCACAGACTTTAGATACGAAATTTTAAGAAAATCTGTTTAGCCGTTTAGATTGGGGTGGCCATGGTGTAGTGGGTAGTGTGTTCGCTTATGACCTGAATTATGCAGGTTCAAACCCAGACGGGGAACAGCAACCACAGCCACCCGAGCATAAAAGAGAACCGAATAAAATCCAAGTTTCAGCAACCACTACACCAAAAGAAATTATGCTTGGTAGTACAATGAACTTCGTGTGAGCCTTAGTGCTCCGGGATTTGGAAATTTACTTAAAAAAAACACCGATTAGGTTGCAGTCCGAGGTAGCGATAGAGAGACGGACAAAATTGCCAGACCCACTTTTTTGAATTCCTCTATAATATTAATACCAAGAATAAAATGTGGTAGTCCTAGTTCTCTAGCTCTGCTACTGACTCGCCATTACGAGTAGGTCTCCAGCCTTAAGTGTTGGGCTCACTCTTATTTGCAACCTTCTGCACTGCATTTCGTTGTCGCTCCTCTCGGTGCTGCTAATTCATAATGATTGCCACAGTGTTGTTAACTGCAACTCAGCCAATGCTCGTGCTCATCATCTGCCTGGTAATGTTGTTTGGAGTTAAATCCTCACCCAAATTCTCTGACAACAGATGCCGTACTTCATTGTACCGCGGGCAGTGAAACATCACGTGTTCCGCATCTTCCGTGCAATTTGAGCAATAGGAGTTGTCGTCATGTCCAAATCTGTGGAGATAAACCCTAAAGCATCCATGCCCTGTAGGCACTTGAGTCAAATAGAAATTCAGCTCACCATGCTTCGTGCTGATCCTGCGTCTATGTTGGAGATCACTCTGTGCCTTAGCCAGAGTGATCCCATCTATGCTGCCATTCCTACAGACTTGCAACGTGTTTTCGTTGTTGATTGAGGTTCTGCTATTGAGGTACTTTTCTTACGCTTCTTTCGCAAGAAGATCGATTGGCACCATGTAAGCCACTACACACACCGCGTCGTAAGAAGTTGTTCTGTATGATGCCTCCGTTTCCCTCCTGCAAGATTTCATCTTCATGGAATCGTCCCATATTTAGCACCTATAGACCATTATCGAAACCAAAACTCTTTTTAAGAGCAGCCTTCTCCTATATTTTATCCCGCCAATGTTTAGCATGATCCTTGCTAGAGCAGCGGCCTTTACGGCCTTGTCAGCTGCATTTTCTAGATGTTGCTTAAACATTAACCAATAAATTTTAACTCCGGCTTGGAGGTCACTGCGTCTGCTACCAAGTACTACCTTTGTACCAAATTTCAAGATCCAATAGAAAACAAGCCTTTTTTTAATATGGCTCACCCCAACATGGTGCACAATTTGTGTGTTCCTATCATTATTGGAAGTTAGAGGATGAAATTTTCCAAATTTGTTCGTGTAAATAAGGTGCACAAGTTGCTGGAGAACTTGGTGGTGCAATACCGTGCACCTTGATCTCGGCAGCCGCTTAAGTTAAAAATTTCTGATTTTTTCATCACTATAATACGCCGTTTATGGAATAAAATGTAAACCACGAACCGTCGACTTTATAGCCTAGATTAAGTTACATGTATCTACGAAAACAAAACAATAAACACCATGGCAATATTTGCTTTTGCACTAATTACAATTTAATCCCCATGCTCACGCATTTCCCTCGTGATAGTGTGATGGATACCATCATTCTTTTCCAGAGCGCGTACGTATCCCAAGCTAGCAGCAGCATACACCTTCTGGTACGTCTTCTTCGTGAGTAAATTTAATTAACTACGCACGGAAAGTTTACTGATAGAAAATGAAAACCAAAAAAAAAAAAAAAAGATAAATGAAAAAGTCTTTTTGAATTTTCCCTTGAAGAGGCGCCCTTTTGCCCATATCTAAGTATACCAGGAAATATACACATTTAGCCAGGCCCAGTAGCACACTTAGCTATGTTTGAGCTGCCAGCACGTATCATTACAAGAAGACAACCAAAGAGCAACTCAGCACTCCCCATTAAAATCGTTATCACCTGCATTTGTTTGTTACGAGACTCTCATTGTCATTTGAAAAGTAAAAGTTTTTTTTTCTTCTTGTCTGCTGCTGCCCGTCTTCTTCTTTTTCTTCTTTTAACTGACACTTTCTACGAAATAATATAATTTGCATTCACACGTTGTCGTTGTCGTAGCCTCTGTTTTCGACGACATTGTAGGTTTGGGATGTAATTAAACTTAATCATAGACCGTCGTATAGTCGATTTTTGCATTTTCTTTTACAATAGTAAATCTAAAAAAAAAAAAAAAAATATGACCCCCAACAAAAAAAAAACGGTCCAAAAACAGAAAGGAAAGAAACCCGCCCAACCACACTCTGAAAACGGTCCGAAATTGTGTTAAAACAAAGAGAACCTATGTAATAGCACGAACACTACACACATGCTGCAGCCTTATGTTGTAAATATGTTAATTTAATCAAATATTAATTATGTAAACCTTACACAGATACATACTCTTAGATACACAGATGCGCGTTCAAAAGTGGCGCGTAGGGAAATTTTCTTGTCCGCCCAGGGAAAACTACAAAAACCCAGTCTACATCTGCGTGGACATCAACGGGGGTCGTATAACCCGTGTGAAGGCTAAATTTAAACAAAAAAAAATAAATTCGAGCATATATAAGTCAAAGACAGACACATCTCCATGTGCATGATTGAAAGTTGGTTACGACCTTCACCTGAATGTATAGGCAGCAAATTTTTTTTTATTGATAGCCGCATCATCATTATCTTTGATTACCAATATCAATAATAAATTGAGAAAGAAAGTTGATGGAGCATCAACGCGCAAAACGATGAATCGCACAGCACACAAGACATCACGACATTCCGGACTGGGAAGGCCCGCAACGCTGCTGTAGGGCTATGTCGCATAGCATCCGCAGCAGCATCAACTTGACGGTTATATCGTTTTATTAGTCTGGTGCTGGCCCAATGGTTACTGGTTGTGTTGTGCAACATCGCATAAAGATTCATGGACATGTGCGGTGGACAAGTTATGTTTACTATTGATCTTCTTTGATTAACGCCATCGCAGCAGAATTAATAATATGTATATACGGCAACAAAGCAAAGACGACAAGACGGGATCTCCCAAGGTTTACTAGCAATTTAGCAACTTTGGTTTTATTAAATGCAGTGTAATGCAACAGGTTGTAGATGGTTGGTGTTATTTTGTTTACAAAGCTAAACGGTCCTACCTTCGTCGGTAGTAGATTGGTAATTTATCTTATGGTTGACATTCAAATTTGTTTACACAAAATTAGCCAATTAAAAATGGGTTTCAGAATTGATCAGTTCAGTCAGGCTAGACTAGTCAAACAGGTGGCAAACATTAAATAAGATGAATGAAGTAGCTGCTTTAGAGTGAAGATATTTCAGTAGCCAGTATGTTAGTCAACGATTGTCTATGTGACAGAAGTCAACAACCGCACAGTAGCAACAAGTATCTAACGATTGTTGAAAGACTACTGGAAGTGTACTTCACAAGTGGGTACCTTAGTCGAGTAAACGATGTAAACTATCGAAGACAAGCCTATAATTAGTTTAAAGAGAGACTTATCTAAGTCCACCTTCGCAGTATTATTCGTAGGAATTTGCTTCCAGGCAGGTCGGTAGAAACAGCCTTACACCATAAAGAAATCATCCACAATATACAGGATGTTTTTTTAATCAAGGGTGGGCGTCATAGTGGTTAAGATTCAAATCCCAGAAAACAAAAAAAAAGTTTTCTCACCTTTCTCACCTCTGACAAACATCCGAGAGTAAAATTGTCATGAGAAGCATCTCTGAATCGAACCTTCGGAAACGGCATCGAACTGTAGGTCTCAGCACGAGTGGCTGCGAGAAGCTAGATCAGATTGTTACCATCTTCTTACCTTGTGTCTATCTTCATCATGTCTGTAACAATTTCAACAATTCCACTTTTAGTCGAACACAAACATCCAGTGCACATAATTCTGTCCTTGTAATTTCGAGATAATCACGATTTTTGGTAATTTTTTCTAATATTTTTCACTTTAGCATAATTTTCTCAGAAGAATTGCATAATTAATGAAGTTTTTTTTGTTTTGCAGTATAATAGATGACTAAAGTCTTTTTTTATGTAAAACTCATGCTTTGCAAGATATTTGGTAGGGGCAGTCACTTTGAATATTTGGCTCTAGTATTTGAGATGTTTCAAGTTTGTTTGTTTTATATCTTGTTAAAGTGTGAGTTTTACATAAAAACCGCTGTTACAAAATGTGTAGCCCTTTTAATTATCTTTCACACTGTGGAATATAATAATCTAATTAATAATGCATTTTTTCTCAAAATATGATATTGAAGTGTAAAATATTGGAATAAATTACGAAAAATCGTGTTTATCGCTAAATTTCAAAGAAAATTTATGCGATATGTTTTTAAAATTTAGTCGAAAAGTAGAATAATTGTTGAAATTTTCTATCTACACGTATGTATGTAAAAAAATTGACCTAAAAGATACTCTATTTACGAAACACCCTGTATAATTCGCTAGGTTATTGACTCATAATTTCTTTATTTCTTCCTAAATGCTATCTTTCCGAGAGGTACAGAGGCCCTTGAAAGGCCTACAGAACCGAAATTTTGCACGCTAATAGTACTACCAGAGAAGTCCGCAGGGCCTCCAAAGCTAAACTGATACTTTTCACTAGAAAATATAAGACTTATCTCGAGACTCCCAAGTTGAAAGATACTCCTCTAAAATTCTTAAGTCAAGCTAAGTATTTAAGAGTAATTATAGACTCTAAACTCAGTTAGACAGCGAATTTAGATGAAAGAGTCAAAAAGGGCTTCAACTCTTTATACGTATGTAAAACAGCTTTCGACACTATATGGGGACTAGTAAGTCCAATAATTATGTAAAGGCTGATTGTCTGGTGGCTTACTTGGTGGTAAGCAAAACAGTCGCAGAATATATATAGAAGATATTAACACTGATATTGGAGCAGACGTATACCTATGGTTTCGGCCACTGAATCACTTCCGTGTCGTAGCAATTCAGAAGGCTGCCAAATGGTTGTTGATGAATCCAATTTCTCCGTGTGACATTGTAATTTACACCGATAGCCAAGTTTCTGTTAAGGAGCTGTAAGCATTAACTATAAAATCTAAGGCCGTTCGTACACGGAGGTACACAAAAGTGAGGGAAACCTGATCATAACTCACTAGATTGTAGCTTGTGTATTACCGCTAATGTATTTCATTCACGACGGTCCGCATACGGGCCTACATCTTACTGACCGATTTGTGAGGTGTTGGTGATAACTTGCTGGATGCAGGACATGCAGTTCGCAGAGTCAGCATATCGTTGACCGTCGCCGAAGCCAGCTCCTTAGTGAAGAGGTCCTTATGTATGTGTCGCTGTAAAATGATTTTTTGCGAATACGTACGATGGCAATAGATGTGTGCTTAAAACCAAAAATCGTAGTTACACTTGTTACATACAAGTCAGTATGATCGCTTGTGTCTAGCTCCGTGTGTAAATGTCCTGAGTATATAAACAGCTGTCATGAATCGTTTAAGATGATTGCAAAACAGCACAAAATTACTCTGTGCTGGATACCCGATCACAGAGGCTTACCAGACAACGCTCACACCAGGAGCTGGATTTTATTTCAGACGAGCTCTTCGAGTCAATTGAAGTCATGAAGCAAAAACTTGTTCTACACGCCAAAACACAAGCAAATATCACCTGGTATAGTATATCCACTATCTAAGCCGCTAATCGTGACAAAAGAGCGAACCTTAGCATCCTATAGGAATAGTTACAGGGCATTATATTATCGGTAGGCATGACAGCAGATTGTGATTGTGACAATGCTGGAGAGAAAGAAACCGTTTCATACTTTCTCTGTTCCTCTCCAGCTCGGTCCACGAGAAGACATACAACTATGGGATCGTATTTCTTTGCATCGCTTTGCAGAAGTTGTAGTTATATGTAGATGCACAAAACAATAGGTGATTTTTTTCTTCAAAAATATTTATTGATTCTAATACCCGCGATCCGACTGAAAATTCCTAGGGTTTCCTTATACATAGTGGGCGTCTCAGTGTTTAAGCGCGCGATCACTAAGCGTGAGACTCAAGGTTCGAGTCCCGAAAAACCCCAAAAGTTGTGTCCCACTTTCCGCAAGCGTCCGGTAATCATCGCAGGGTGAAATTGTCATGAGAAGATTGGCAACGAGAAGCTAGACCAGGCCCTGTATGAGCTGTTAGCGCTGAAATATTTATTATTCCTTAGACATTACATGGACACAACAGAGTCCTGCTGGTTCAGACGGCATCCAGCTTACCTAATCTGACCACGCTTTACGACGCAAAGAATGGAATCGTTCTACCGTGGGTCGTGGCCGATATCATTGGTTTTGCCATTTTGCCAGAGACTTTCTCTAGCTTCTGCTTGACAATGCTTACTTCAGCGGTGTTTCAAAAATGTATTACGTTTGTCTTGACCACATTAGCTCTCAGTCCCGCTTTAATAGCTTCGGGTCCCAAACTGTGGACCATTTGGTACAAGTCCATTGTTCTACGCAAAATTAAATAAACATCGTCAGGGCTCCATGCAGCAAAACATTCATAATGAGCAGGAATAACAATGGTATCAGTATGCACCCTTGTGGTGCCCCGCTTTAGACTTCGAAATGTCCCCCGTCAGGTGGTACTGAGATGGACATGGAAGGCCCGTCCTTTGTGCTAGTATGTGTGGTTTTAGGATAGATTATTCAAGTTTGGGGCCTGACATCGGTGCTTAAATGATCGAGTTCCGCGGTGAAATACTCCTTCCACCTTCTCAGCTGATTTGCATTCGCTATTAGCAAGTAGTGACGATAAAAGATTGATACCAAAAACAAGACCGAACTGCAAGAATCGTGCTTGGACGCTTTACTGGGTTTCGTTTGGAGCTTTGACCACCTGACAGCTTCTGGTATATAAAACTATACCCCGTCTTTCTTTAGCATCTATTCAATGTTGCGCCTCATATCACAAACTTTGCGCAATAGGTCCTGTTGTTAACACATTAGAAGTGAATGGGAAACATAAGAGTATTGGTTGGACTGCTTCAAACGGATAAAGTACAAAGGCCTAGGTATTAAGTCTATCATACTCGTATTATGGCGATCGATTACTATTCCAATGTCGGTTCTTTTTGGCGTCTAGAAGGCAACTTTTAAAGCGACAGTTGGTGAAAAATCTAGTTGGATGTTCCCTCATTATTGGTTAAGATCCAACTAATGTTGTTCGCCATCGTCACTATAATCTCTTGCAGATGAGCTATACTCGTGAAGAAAATTTAAAGAAGACCTTCAATCTTTAAATGTATTGCCTTACATGCGGTTTTATGATCCATATTTACATATCTATCAACAAACAAAATCAAATCATGAAATGCATGAAGGTTACACAAAATTAAAGCTAATTAAAATGTGATTGAGCAAATATCTGTAGGCGAATCTGCTACAAAAGATGTAGAGTAGATAGATATAAATTATTCAGAAAATCTCAACGCCCAATAAAAATATAAGCAGAAAGTGTGAACTGCATAAATAATGCACATAATTACGACAGTTTTAATAAAAAAAAAAAAAAAGACACCAAATAGATGGTCCAGAAATAAAAATTTTTATTTTAAACTATCAAGGTCACTTGCATCAATTTGTTCCCCCCTCCTATTTTCCATTGAAGCAACAAAGGGCACTCCCTCGACAGTATCCTTTTCTTAGTTACTGTACGCTTGAGGGGACATAAATCATTTTAGTTCTTTGTTCTATATTTCGTTTTCTTCCTGAGTGGAAATTCAAAGAGCTTTTCATTGTTTTTAATTACGAAAAAAAAATATAGAAAACTGCCTTAGGATGGTGCAATCATGGACCTACTAACCCACGTCACCTGTCAGAAAAAATGAAGATACTTAGCACGACACCATTACATTTAACAGAATTGTATTCATTTGGCAGTACATTTCTGGAAACACTTGTATAATTATTGATTAGAGTTCTCAAGAGGAGCAAATCAGGCAAACCGGAATCACTTAGAAAAACAGATGGTACCTTTACTGACAGGAAAGCGGAAACTTTTAGTCTTTTGCTGGAGGCTCATTTTCCAGGTAACCAGATTGCAACTGGATCACAATCCGACTCTATCACCGTGGAATAATCAAAGCTGAACAACTCGACGCAGTTGGTATGTTGCATCGGTTGTGGTAACGGACGAGGCTATCAAATACACTGTAGCGTCCTTTGACGGCCAGGTTGGGATTTCACATCCCTGCCATATAGCATCTGTCAAATTCATCTGACATCCATAGTGACAGGTAATTAGTTCTTGCCTTCCAATTTTACAATAAGGAACGTTTAACCACCGCTCAACGCATTACAATTGTTGCATCTTACCATAGAATGCGCAGACTATACGCCGATTGGGGCTGGAAAATCAACAAGTTAACGCAAATTTTTCGAACAAAATCTCGCTCGGCGGCTAATGTGGGAGACAGACTGCTGGTATTGATACCATGGTATAGCAATACTACGTTCTATACCACATGTCTGTCACTGCAATACTACGTAAAAAGCTAGTATACCATGAAATATACCTGGTATTGAGATTCGCAATTTTTTGCTGGTGGTATACCACCATCTTACTGATTGCAGCGCCAATTTCTCTCTATTGGCTAGTCTTCGTAGCTTCTTTGACAATTCTTAGGTATGCACTTTCGCTTTCAAGTATTTGAATTTTCTTTTTATTCATCATTTGGCACAAAAGTAAATAATTTTTATTCATCCTGTCTTGAATTTTCTATTTTTATTTGTTATGACAAACAACACAAACGTCAAAGTATACTACTTAACGCCAAAGTCATCGAATACTACGAAATGCAGTATGTCAAGGGTTGTAGTATTCACTATACAATGGTATTCGTACCATGGTATCAATACCAGCAGTCTGTCTCCACTATAAGTCTAACGGTTTAAAAGTTAAAAGCGTGCGTCATACAGACACCGTGTTGAATCCATTATTATCCCTTTTATACCATTCTGGTACGGTACACTAAAAATGATTGGAAGACTCTTGTAACCACGTGCCATATCTTTCTACCACTCCATTTGATTGCAGTGATTTCCAAGTGGGACCACTCAGATTTCAATCTAAACTCACCAAATCCGTACAGGTATTTTTTAGTTAGGCCGCTGGCCGATTTAAAGATTTTTACAACCCCCAAAACTTACCCACATTACATGTGATTTTGAAAATGTTCAGTCAAAACAATCTACACATCAGAATAAACATGTGTACAAGTTAGTTTTGTTCTTCAAGAAGGCATGGAAGAACAAAAAAGAATAGAATTAAAAGTATCTGGTAAGGTAATATCACGCACTTTTAATTGAGGTAACAAGTCAAGTGCAGGTCGGGCAACGTGCGATTAGTGTTTCGTACATTTTTAACTGCACCCTAATTCTATTTCATCGTTAATCCGGAGGAATATTTTAAACTCGCCGCCATAAAAAATATTTTTGTATTTTTACTACAATTTTCACAACTTGTATGTACTTGAATATTGTGGGCTGCCATCTTGTACCCTCCATCTTGGAATTTTAATGGAATTTCGTTGTGACGCTCTACGAAGTAGGCAGATGAAAATCTCTTCTCTCCACGACTTGTACTTTGTTTCAAAAATTGTCGTAGATAGACGATCGGACGGACAAAAACTTGCAATTTAGTTAATAAATCCTAAATAATAACATTTTTAAATATTATATACCTACATTCTATGTAAACTTAAATTATTTTTACTTCTTTTTTTTTCTTTCAGGTAAGTCTATTGAATTTCACGAAGGTTAAGTAGCTCACTACTCCGAGTTTTCGGTATAAGGCGTAAACTAGGTATATATTAATTTTTATTGATGTTAATAAAGCAAGAAACATTCATAAATGTAATGTGGTCTAGCACGATCTACTGATTTTCTAATCGTATAGATCATTTCGATTAAATTATGTACATTTTATAAAAACACTATAGGATGAGAAAACTTGTACACATTTTATTTAATCAATTCTCTTTATTGCTATTTTTATTTATTTTTATTAAACAGAATATCCAAATACTTATTTGAATTTCTTATTTTCATCAGCTTCCATTTGATATGTCCCATCCCATGACGAAGGAAACTTTTTTTTTCCTTCCAACCTTCCAAAACTGACCTATATTTTGTTTAGTTATTTTTGGCTCATCTCATATCAAAGTTTTTAAAAGATTATGTCAGTGACACAAAAGTTACAAATCTGTGACAGACAGCCAAACACCGTGTCTCTATTCAACATAAGTAAATTATTTTTTATTCATCCTGTCTTGAATTTTCTATTTTTATTTGTTATGACAGACAATACAAACGTCAAAGTATACTACTTAACGCCAAAGTCATCGAATACTATGAAATGCAGTCTGTCAGGGGTTGTAGTATTCACTATACCATGGTATTCGTACCATGGTATCAATACCAGCAGTCTGTCTCCACTATAAGTAAGCAAATAAAATTGCAGAATTTGCATCCACCACGGGTGACAGTTTGATGCGCGCTGTGGAACGTAGCCCCGTATTTTTTTTTTTTAATCGACAAAGGCGCCACTGTTACTGTGTCTTCTCTGCGCTATGGTTAAATGATAACCAACGACATTGATGTGAGCGACATGTAGTTGTAATAGGACGGGGCTACGTGCCACACAACACAGGCAAATTTTGCTCTATTGCACGAAAAGTTCCCCGGCCGTTTAATTTCGAGATTTGGCAACATCAACTGGCTACCAAGATCGTGTGATCTGACCTCGTTCGATTTTTTTGTTATGGGGCTATGCTAAAGATCGTGTCTATGCAGGCAATCCCCAAACTTTGGAGCACGTAAGACCAACATCGATGAAGTTATGGCCGCAATACAAGAATCGATATTTTGCAAAAACTCCCGTGACGCCCATTTAACCGATGTTGTATTCCATACATAATGGCATAGTCTAACAGTTAGAAAACAAATCTTTAATACTTCTTATTTTATTTAAAATTAAAATCCTTTGTAAGGCAGTTACTGCCAACTCTGGAGTGGCGTACATACCAATACCTTGGCGAACAGTTAGAGTGGCTTTTATACCTAAAATCGGTAAAAACTTTTGACAGAATGTGCGATTATGCCAGACAAAATGGCGTGGATGAACCATTAGTGTCGTGGATTAAAGCAATGCCAATGAATAGAGTTGCGGATGCGGATTGTGGCCGATATGTAATGGCAGGCGTTAACAGGGACTTCTCGCAAGTTGGCGTTCTTTCTCCGCTGTTATGGTGCATGGTGGTCCACTCTCTGCTAAACACTCTCAACAGTTCTAACGTCTATGCTCAGGCATATGCGGATGATGCTGCCTTACTTTCTGGCGGATCATGCCTAGAGACTGTCTGCAGCAAGGCGTGATCGATGAATAGTGCACGAGGAATGGGCTTTCGGTTAATCCTCTCAAAACCAATGTTGTTCTCATTACTAGAGGAGGAAGTTGATCGGTCTGTCTCAACCAGTACTTTTGGCTTATCACCAAAAAAGTCTTATGGATCTACACGGCAATAATAAGACGTCAGTTGTTTGATGGAAAAAGCTTTCGCGAAAATCACTTGTCTCGATTGCACAGGGGTCTTCTTCAGATGCATTGTTGAACCTCCCACTTTCTGATATTTATATCATGCGTAGCTCAATAAAAGCTACCTTCCGTCTTAAACGAGGTGTCTTTTGGTATATACCACTCTGGAGCTTCGATAATCTTTCTCAACGCTTATCTTTCGACTTTTTTCTTACGTCCGACGCGCTGACACCAGAACTCCAACTGCTTCGTTAATTTAAAGTCGACTTTCCTCACGCTTAGAGCTGGATTTTCCCGGAATCTGAACCAGGAAAGAATTGTCGAATTTTCATGGATGGCTGAAGTTTTCGTGGAGGATGACAACATATGGCTTCACTTCTCATTAGGTAAACATGCTTGTCTGTCTTTCAAGCGGGGACTTACGAGTATGCTATCCTAATGGCTATGAACTATAGGTATATTTTAAGGTAGAGTAGTACCGGCATCTGTAGCGAAAGCCAAGGCCTTGCTAGGCCCTTTGATCACTTCCAAAATAGTTCGAGAATGCAAGGGCTCTCTGAATTCGGTTGCAAGGCTGAACTCAGTGGGTCTTACTTACGTCTCATGTAATCACCATGAGATTGCTTACTGGAGTTCTTATGTTCAATTTCACTTTTGCCAAACATCTTAATCTAGACTTAAGCGGCACCTGTTGGGAGGCCGATGATACTGTGGATCAGTTTCTCTGCGATTGTCTTTGACAAGAATTGATCACTTTTAGTATTTATCTTCCATCACTTCTGATTTATGAGCAGTTCTCTGTGATGTTACCAGATTTAATTTATGGTCATCAATCGGTCTAGGAAATTTCTTTTGCTGTCAACTCATTGCTCGGACTAAAAATGTAGTTTGTGTGCTTATAAAGTTTGCTTCCTAATTGAGAACAACCCTATGGCTCTTCGCTTTCAAGCTGATACTCGTTGCATAATTTTTTTTTTCAAAAAGTAACAACCCCTAAACTTTCTCACCAGTGAAACTAAATTTTACTTTTCGAGATTGTTTCCCATAAATGAGCGAGAAAACTGTGTGCCTTTAGAATACTTCCAATCAACATGGAATCTTTAAAAAACTTTCAATAGTTATTATTTTCATACATATATAGCACGATAGTCAAAAGTACACTTGGAATAGCGACCTTATTCCCAGTCAATGTTGGAGTACACCAGGAGTCGGCACTATGTCCGTTTCTGTTGAATATGGTAATGAACAGCAGATATTCAATAACCCGTGTGATTGTACGCAGACGATATCGTACTCATTGGTCACAACTTAACTGAATTCGAACAGCAACTAGATCTGTAGAATGATGCCTTTATGAATCATGGCTTACGCATAAGTGTCCCAAAAAGTGAACACGTGAACACAAGAAAATTAGGTCCCAGAAACGTAGTAAATATGTAACATACAAAAAAGTTACAATCCGTCTGGAATGGATCGTATGATCCCTAATAAAGTGTGTGTGGCGTTGTGAACCTTTTAGTTCAAATTCAGTGAATTCTTTCTAATCATAATTTATTTTTAAGAGATCTTACCACATAATTTGTACTTAAGATAAGTGGGCATTGCAGTCGCTATTTGTAACCGAAGGTGAACATTTTTTTCGAAGAAAGCGACCCTCAAAACTGTGGAATTATATAATGTATGGACGCATTGTAGAGAATGTGAACGTCTATAAATTTTGTGAAGGCGATATTTTTCAGTTTCTAGTAAAAATATTTATAAAAGGACATTTTTTTTATATGGGCGTGTCTGTGGGCGGATCTTAACGCCCAAAAAGTGGTGACATACGGACAGACATGGCATGGGTCTATCGTTTTTATTCCTCTACATTACAACCTATGGATAAAAATTACAGGGTGGCTGACATGAACTGTTACTAATTCAAATAGCTGTATTTTTTTTTAATTGTGAATATTTTTTATTGAATCCAAAGAACAAAATGTTGGAAATTTTTTCAAATTCAAAAATTTAATTAATATTTTCGATATGGTCACCTTTGGAACGAACAATTTCCTTGAGACGGTAAATAAATTTATGGCACGCTGCACCAAGTGTGTCTGTGGAATGCATTCCACATTTTTTAGTCTACTGGATTCATGGGAGAATTCGATAGCCATTGTGTAGAGGAAATGAAGTGCGGAACGTTTTGTCGCAGCCATTCTTGATTTGCTCGGGCTTTGTGGGAAGGTGCAGAGTCATGTTGGAATGTCTTTGGTCTTTGGCCCAAATGTTTGCGTGGCTTCTACACAGCTTCCAAGACAGTTTTAGGATAAACCATCGCGTTTATCTTAACGCCACGGTCCAAAAATACGAGACCGATCATCGGCAGTCACTGCGGCCCAAACCATTAAAAACGGTGGCGCTTGCTTCCTGGTGGTTATTCTTTGGTCGAAATTATCGTATGACCTCTCTGGCAGGTAAACTCGATTCATTTTGCTTGTTGACAAGTTGCTCAATTGGAAATAGTACTTCATCACAGCAAGTGGCCAATTGACGATGTTTGTCAATTGGCCACTTGCGTCCAAGTGGATCAACTCCTTGACTGTACACTTTTTGGAACTTTAAGGCCTTAAGTCCGAGCTTATTTTTCAAAATGTGTTGCATCCGTTCTCTGGATATGTTTAGCTCAGAAGCCACTTTTCTTCCGCTACGCCGAGGATTTCATTCGATTAATTTGAATTCCATTGTCGATAGAACACGCGATAAAAAAAAAACCTTTGTCAACTATGAATGAATTAGCAACTGTCAACTTTTCAGCGCACTGTAATTCGTAGTTTGGCAGACTCAGCGACGTGAAGTTGGTAACAGTTAATTTCAGTCACCCTGTAATATACACTAATAGTATACTATCAAGTATCTTTACACAGGCATAAGGTGGACGATAATGTGGAGCATAGAATTAACTTCGGACGGTTTAAATGCAGGCAGGTCTCCGACGTGTTGTGCTTTTGGAATACAGGGTGTTGTATGTTAATGTTCTCTTTTCATATGACCAGCACCTCGAAACACCCCGTATTTGAAAAATCAAAATCTGGCTGCTTTGACGTTTTTCGAATGATTCCTACTATGTAAAGGGTGATTCAATTGGAGATTACAATTTAAATTTGGCACTACTGTGCTTCTATCAATCATAATCAGCTGACATTTGTAATTATGGAGCGGTATACGAGAGAATAACGCATTTTAATTGTTAGAACCCATCTCCGAAATGGAGGAAATTTAACAAACATCATTCGCGCATTGCAAAATAATACATAACCGTCCATCTCGTGCTGCGGCTAGTGTTGGATGTCCAAAGACCAGTGCGTCCTCGTAGTGGCCGGTCACTTGAAAATATCGCCGCAGTCAGTGACAGTGTTCGTGACAATCCGTCAAATCCATTCGTCGCCGCGCATTTTAAGAAAACGTCTGCATGCCTACAAAATCCATTTGGCTCAGCACTTGAAGCCAGCAGACCATGAACAGCGTCGTGACTTCGTTAATTGGGTATTAGAAAATCACCAAGTTAATGGCGATTTTTCGAACAAAATCATCTTCAGCCATGGGGCTTACTTTCAACTGAATAGCTACGTAAACAAACAAAATTGTTGGCGGCGAGATTAGGGCGTACTTCTTCGAAAATTCTTGTTGTGCTGCCATAAAAGTCAATGGTGAACATTATTGGAACATGATAACAAATTATTTTTTGACACCAATTGGACGATATTGATATGGAAGACATGCGGTTTCAACAAGACGGTACCACCTGCCATATTGCGCGAGAAACAATGCAGTTATTACACACAAAGTTTCTCGACCGCGTTATCTCTTCTGCGATATCACGCTTTGGATTTGTTTCTTTGTGGTTAAGTAAAGCAGTAGGTGTATCCCAATGACCCCCTAACGATTGCAAAGCTAATTGACGAAAAGTAATGGAAAATTTCATCAAATGGCGGAAGTCTGTAAGGTCAGCCGTGGTGCCCATTTGGCCGATATCATTTTTCAAGTTTAATGTCAATGTCGCAACATTATATTGACATAAGAATATGAACAGTTTATCAAAAACCAATGTGTTTTATTTAAAATTTAAATTTTAACCTCCAATTGATTCATCCTTTATAAGAGTGCAACATTTTAGGTTTTTAATTTTTCTATAGGCCTCTGGAATTTTCATAGGAAATTATTACTTGGATTATGTCAATAATAGTAGTCCTACGAGTGTCGAATTCTAGTATATGTTTCTTGACACCAGCCCACATTTTTTTCTAGAAAAATAGTCTAATTTTACTGGGCTATCAAAACCCCTCAATCGGATGAGGGATTATAAATACTAGGTGGGGTGAAAGTAACCTCCTTAACCGCCAGAATGCGCTGCTAATGCAAAAAAGGTTATGGTGCCTTGAAGTCCATTCATATTTAGGCACACATGTCTAATTTCAGTGCGATACTGTCTTTAGTTTTGTTTTGACAGCTGATTGTTGTTGACGTGTTTGGCATCATGTTGAGTATGGACAAAAAGGATTTTCGTTCTCTCATAAAACATTATTTTTTGAGAGGCAAAACGGCGAAGGAAACAAAAGAAAAGTTGGATAAATATTATGGGGCTAATGCTCCGTCAGATTACACCGTCAAATATTGGTTTCGAGAGTTTCGTGGTGGCCGCAACTCCACTACCCACCAAGTCCGCAGCGGCAGGCCCTCCGATGCGGTTACAGAGGACAATGTCAAAAAATACATGAAATGGTGTTGGCTGACCGGAAAGTGAAGGTGCGCGAGCTAGCAGATACCACAAAGATTAGTACTGAGCGCACACGCCATATTTTGGGCAATATTCTGCATATGAAAAAGTTATCCTGCGCTGGGTGCCGCGCATGCTCACTCCTGACTAAAAACACGAACACGAGAGCACTTCGAAAGAGTGTTTGGACTTGCTGATGCGGAATCGGGCGGACTTTTGGCGTCGATTGGTAACTGTTGATGAAACCTGGATCCATTATTACACACCAGAGAACAAAATGAGTGCCCGGCAATAGACTGAAGCCGGCACGAGTGCTCCGAAGCGACCGAGGGAGGCTCAATGGGTCGGAAAGGTTATGGCGTCGGTTTTCTGGGCAATGGACTGAAGCCGGCACGAGTGCTCCGAAGCGGCCGAGGGAGGCTCAATGGGTCGGAAAGGTTATGGCGTCGGTTTTCTGGGATTGTCATGGCATACTCTTCGTGGACTACCTCGAAAAACGAAAAACCATCAACAGCGAGTATTACTGTGCATTTTGGAGCGATTGAAGGCCGAAATCGCTGCAAAATGGCCTCACATGAAGCGAACAAAAATTTTGTTTTTGCAAGACAATGCACCGGCGCACAAGTGCATCGCAACCACGGCTAAAATCAATGACTTACGGCTCCAATTGCTGTCGCATCCACCGTATTCGCCCGATTTGGCTCCCTCGGACTATTATCTCTTCCCAAACCTCAAAAGATGGCTCATCAATAAAAAATTCAGCTCACGCGAGGAAATCATCAACGCAACGGAGGAGTATTTTGCAGACCTTTTCGGACGGGATCAAGAAGTTGGAAAATCGCTGGAATAGGTGTATCAAGCTAAAAGGGGACTATATTGAATAAAATAAAAAAACATTTTAAAAAAAAATGTTTTTCATCCCCAAGGAGGTTACTTTTCACCCCACCTAGTATGTCACTAAATTCTATCGAAATATTTGCATTTCAGAATTTATTTTGTAATATGAAAGTCCTCTTACTGATTTCCATTGGAATTTTACCAGTTCAACCACTTTTCAAAATCACCGGAAGTTTGAAAAGAATAATGAAATATGCCTGGCGCCGCAAATCCAATCGCTTATACATCTCTATTAATAATCTTAAGTACATTACAATAAATTTGAGAAAAAAATATCTATGTATATTTTTCCAGTATAAATTCCGAAAATAAATGAAAACAAATTATTTCTGGATAAACCTCACACAGTCAGAACGAAATTTATTTTCGTCAGACAGAGAAAAACGCCACAAGTTAAAATTTGCATCCATCAATCAATCCAACATCCACCAATCGACATGGCAAAAGCGTGAATTGAATTACATTTTAATCGCATTGCTCTCCAGCAGAAGTGATTTTGGAAATGTAGTCAAATCTAGTTTTGTTAAATATAAAAAAAAAAAGCCCACAACGGACACACACCGGCTGTGAAGTGCTCGCTGACTTTCTGTTTACAAACAAAAGTACAAAATTTGTGCAATCATTTCAAAATTACATTTGAAATAATTTTCGTACACCGCACACAGACCGATGGCGATGACATGAAACCTCTGGCTGCTGGAAAATTATATATTTTTTTTATTTTTTTGCTTAGCTATAGAAAGTTTCGCTAAACTCAAAGCAAGACAGAATATTTTTCCCAGGAACCAGTAAAATATTTTCCAATTAAGTTTTCTTAATGTTCGTGTTTATGTTAGCGAATCATTTTTCATCGTACTCCCAAGTGGGTGGTTAAGGAGCTCTCCTCATTTGTTTTAAATAAATTAATGGCTGTTTAGTGTTTTTAAAAGGAAATATAAATATTCTGCATTTCTCTTCTTACTGCGGAGATTTATTATATCCTATCCCATAGGGTATATTAATTTTGGTACTTGGGTTGTTCCATCGAGAAATAATAATGGTACATGTAGATCTAGACATGTCCGCCCGCAGGTAATTACTTCTTGGGCTCTAAATTTTGAGCTAGGAAGATGGAATTTGGTATATAGCCTTCTAGAAACCGAATCAGACATGACCAATTTTTAAAAATATATCCTTAACGAATATATCCCGCGCAATAAAAAAAGCCGCACATTTTAATTTTTAACAAAATGGAAGAAATTTGAAAAATGATGACTAATCACTGCGTAGTCACTTTGTATTTTTGATGTTTAACATTTAAGTTAACATATTCCCCAATTTGACAATACATTTCGTAGCCTAATTGAAAAAAAGTAATGATCGTGAAGATCAGACTACAAAATATCAGATAGAGCAACAATTTGAAAAGCAAATTTCTTTTTTCATATTTTTATTAACTAAGAAACCTTTTTAGATAATTTAAGACTTTCATAATACTAAAAAATGATTCTAGTATTTCGTAGCACCACCCTTCGCCCTAACAACGTCATGAACCCTGTTTGGCATGGAGGCATAGAGATTACCGAGGTAATTGTTACTAATTTCATTGAACCACACTTCTTCAATGATGCTCTTTAGATGCTGCATGGTTTTTGGTTTTTTATCTTGGATCTTCTTTCCCATAAGAGCCCAGGCATTTTCGATGGGGTTGAGATCTGGATTGTTTCCCGGCCAAATTAGGGATTCTATTCCTAATTCTTCTTTCAAAGTTTTAATCTGTGGAGGAAATTTAAAAATTAAAATCATAAGATTTTCAAAACACCCATAAATATGAAAAAAAAACCTCGAATTACTCACAGATTTTGCTCGGTGGCAAGGTGCTGAATCATCTTGAAAAATTGGTTTTGATGTTTCTGCTGTTATCATTTCCATACTCGGTACAACACCATCTAAGATAATTTGTTTGTACTGCATGGTGTTAACAGTGCCCTCGAGCATAATTAGAGATCCAACTCCGATTGCGGTGATGCATCCCCACACCATAACATAAGGAGAATGTTTTACGGTGTGAGCTATGCATTCGTCGCTGTAGCGTTCCCCTTTTCTACGACGAACTATCTGCTTCCCATCCGGTCCGATTAGGTTGAACTTGGATTCATCAGAGAACACCACATTTGACCAATCTTGAACACTCCAGTTTTGCCTTTCCTTAGCCCAGCTAAGGCGCGTTTTCTTCATTTTGCTGGTCAGAAGTGGCTTTTTCGCTGGTCTCCTTGCTAGCAAACCCATCTCGTTGAGACGATTTTGGATAGTTCTGACGCTAACTTCAGCCCCAGTAGCTTCTCGCAGGTCAGCTCTTAACTCCGATGCATTTTTAAACCTGTTTCTCAAGCTTAGCCTCTTCAGTTCCCGGTCCTCCCGAACAGTGGTACATCTCTTCGATCCTGTGCCAATTTTTCTGTCCGGATTGTTATCCCGACGGTATTTGTTACAGAATCTTCTTACAGAACTCTCATTGCATCCAATTTGTCGAGCAATTTCACGAAATGACTGATTCTGTTTGGATAAGGCGACGATAACTGCCTTATTTTCTTTACTCAATTGTAACCTTTTAGACATCGCGATATACTCTTTTCAATTTTATTTAAGAAATACAACTGCACGCACTGTTAAATACTGCCAGAATGAATTCCGACACATTCCAAAATGTGCATTACCTAACCCGGAAGCAATAAAATATAATTCGGAATGGAAAACCCGTATGCGGTTTTTTTTGTTGCGCGGGGTGTAGATGTTCACATTCTCTACAATTCTTCTATTATATAATGCCACGCCTACTTTTGAGGGGCGTTTTCTTAAAAAAATAAAACGTATTTTACTTTCTCAAATATATTTAGGGTGATTATTAGGTGTTATTGTGAATATTTCACCAAAATCCTTGACCTCTGATTACATATGTATGGTGACGGTCGCTCCTACTTTCTTCTAAGAAAATGCCACAAAAAAATGTGGTAAAAATCTTAAAAATCGGGAGAATATCCTCCGAGTAGAAAGATTTCATTACATTTGAACCAGAGGGTTCATAACGCCACGCCCACTTTATTAGAAGATGAGAGATAGGGTATCATACAATTGGGTTCAGACTTTGTAACTTTTCAGTTTTTTTTTTTTTTTTTTTTATAGCATAAATAATCTCATGTTAAGATGAATTTGTTTATGTATCATGTGGCTTGTACTTTGTTGAATTTGTCATTGACTGGGATTTCAATTAGAGTATCTTTCTATAGGTAATTGTGTGTTTTTCTACGCCGAATCTTGTATTCATTTTACGCGCAACAACTCAAAAATTGATAAGCTTAATAAAATGTTTAAAAGTGAAGTTCAATAAAGGTATATCTCGTTTCTCATACAAAACTCTATTAACAGTTTAATGCATTTTTTTTTATCATGCACTATTTCATAAACATTATTATTCCTCGTTTTCCAGACCCCCTTATAAGTACTTATTTGTAGGTGTGAACTGGAACTCGTTTTTGATTGATTTTGATATTTCCTGAACATCTACGAGACTTCTTTCCGTCATCAGAACGCTGGACAATGTGTGTATCAAGGAACTGTAGAAATGCACTTTTATGTACAAAGTTGTAAAATTCAGTTTGTTTATGTACCATATAACTTGAGAACGACTGAACCGATTTTAATGTGGTTGTATTCCACCTATTGATTAAGTTAGGTTAGGGTGGCTATCCGAGGAGGTGCATTGTGATATCACCCGAACTACCGATATATGAACTACCTAAAAGGCTAATTGAACCAGCTGGAGTGTCTTATCAAGTAAAGGTCGCCGTGGTCGTCGAAGAGAAGAGCCCCGAGGTGAAGCTGTCTTCTTTTAAACAGGGCTAGATTGGCTAGGGAATGGAAGATCGTTTTTTCTTCCTCTTCGTCCCTACAGGTCCTGCTGAAGTCGTTTGTAAAGTGGACTAGCCTTTTAGCGTGTAGACCAATATGATAGTCCCCCGCGAACTAGAACCTTTTTCTATCTGGTCTGTCTACCATCCATGGCTGGCATGCTATTGCTATTAGAACCTTTTTCGATCAGCATGGGTAAGAGTTTGCATGAAGCGGGAGCCATACCTAAATTTTGTCTTTCCGTCTGCTGTGGGTGGTGCCTTTACTGGCGACCTCATCAGCCTTGTAGGTTCCCAGAATGTCTATGCTTGGCTGAACTGAAGTGCCTTCGTTAATGGCAAAATTTCCCCACGTCTCAGTTACGAAATGTTTAGTTTAAATTTTTCGGTCCAGTAAAGCTGCAAAATATAGGAGCCGGACCCCGTTGTCTCTACGACTTAGCTAATTGTTTTTACCAAAATTCCTTAAAAAAATAAAAGAAAATATAAACAGATTCAATTTGTTGGTAAATAATGTAAAATTAAATCGCGGCACGATAAAGTCCCTAATGCATTGTCTACGCCGAATCCGAATTCAGAATTTCAAAACTCGAAATAAAAATGGCGGACAAAACTCAAATATATAAACAAACTTGTAGATTCTTCGTAGATTCGACGACAATGTTAGGCAAACGGTTTTCGGGGACGCTAAATCCAAAGCTAAAATTTAAAAATAAAAATGGCGGATTTAAAATGGCCGATTTAAAATGGCGCCCAGCAAATTAAAAAGCACTGTAATAATTTTTAATTCTCAAATGTTCACTTTGGATTCAGAGACCCTGGGAATTATTTTACTTATATTGCCCTTTGATTAACTTTATTCGAACGTATTAGAGCACGTTTAAATCAAAATCTAGCCGGTACGACTTTAGGTATGATTTTCTACATTTTATTATCATCCGAAACCAACTTCAAACAAGGAACTTTTCTTTTGCTTCATCCTACAACAGAAGTATTCTGGAGACCAAATATGGGCTATTTCCACATACTTGGGGTTTTAAAGGAAGTAATTGTTGTAAAGGTTACTGGTACATCGAACATTAAAGTTGGCCGGCCTCCTTGGAGCACTCATGGTATGCCCTCATATTGAAGATGCCCCTTCGTCACATAGGGCTCCCTGATCTGTAGCAAAATCTAATTATGACAACCCCGGTATGTACATACATATACTCGTACTCTACTTTGGCAGTAAGTGGAAAATGGTGATACGTGCAATAGGTAAGGGACAGACGCCCAAAACACTGTTCTCTGTAACTTCGCCAAGTTTTTGAGTACGTTTCGTAGTTCGATCAATGAGATCTTCAGAGTCAACAACATAACAAACATATTTGTTGATCTCCGTTGTTGATCTCCAAACTACCAAGCAAAGTGAATTGGGAGCAATTTTGCTACAACTGCCTACCCACTGACAAGCAAAATCTAAGGAATAATGTTGCTTTACATCTTGCAAGTGATTCACTAAAACAATTTTTAACCAGCAAACTTAAAATGTATTTGCAAGCAAAGATGATATGGGTGTCAAAATATTTTCCATATGTATGTCCTATCCGCACATCTATTTTGAGCACAAGTTTGCGTTCCAAATTGCTCATACCACAAATAACCTTCAAGTAAGCATTTCCAAATTACAACCAAAAGGTGTTGTAATCCCTTAACAGCATCTAAAAGGAGGAGTCTTAACAGAATATCACCAGAACCGAACCATGAAAAGGACAATATGACAACAAACATCATTTATTGTTGAACATGGCAACACAATCCTTAGAGACCATTTATTACAAATAACAAAACATCATCATTTGCGAAACCAAAAATCGATTAATGGAACTGAAATGTAGCCAAACACTATGCCAAGTGGATGTTATAGCCTACAATGGGTAGACAAATGTGCACCTATTTCAGGTTTTCACTACATACTCGTACTCGTAGTAATTACTCGAGAGAATTGTACCACACTTCAGTTTCACATTATTCTGTGTTTTCCCCTATTGAATCCTCTTGGGAGATCCTGAAAGATACTCGTACACACATGCAGGCAAATTAGACTGAATAAAAAAAAGAGTAAACACACAGAGTAATCAATTTTTATTACCCCATTTGGCTAGTGCAGATATGACGAAAAAAAAAATTCTTCATAAGATTAACGACAAAAAAATGCGGTTATTTTGAGGAAATAACACTTTCCTGTTTGAATTTATCAAACGCCAGTAACTACTTAACAATAACAAATGAGATTTGAAGGAAACAATTTCAATAGCCCACAAACAACTTTTTCATTGTCAGACGCCAAAAAAAAAAAAAAAAAAAGACAACAGACCCTTCAACGCAATCCCATACCTAAACAAATCAATCCATTGTAATCAGTTTAACGACCTTACCGGTAGTAATTACCCAAAGGTCAATAGTCATTGAATGAATGAAGATGTAAACAGCATATAGACGCACTAAGGGCCATTGTATCAATCACAAACGTAATGATATCTTAAGAGTTAGAGGAACTAATTGTTATTCATTTACCCATCCAAAACCTGTTCGGGTTTTATATTCATTTTGGAATTTTTTTTTAAATATTTACCAACGGTTTGGACTTTCAAATAGGGAATACCTATTGGGATGCCAAATATTATTGTGGCAGTTGGTCACAAGCGCTTACATCAGAATCAGAGAAGTTTTGCGTGCTTTACCTAAACAGGGTGTTACATAAATTTGGGCCAATTTGTTGAAATTTTTCTTAATACTGTACGAGTACTGCAAAAAAATCTAAGAGATATGCATTTTTTCTCCTTTATCGTGTTTGTCTCTAATTCACAAGGAAATTGTTGGTTCTATGTTTTTGAAATATTCTAACATTTTGTTCAGTTGGTACAGATTTGATGACAATGGACCCATGCTTATGACATATTTTTTGCTCGAAATTAAATGCTCAGCCTGGCATCGCACGCACATTTAAGTAACAGCCTGTATAAAGCTGTTCATTCGAGATTCGAACTTCGGTTTTCAATCGACAATGTCAACCACCTTCCAGATTACACACGCTTACAGCAGGACTTATTTTTTATTGGAGCGAAACCGGTAAAACTGTGTAGTTTGTGTGGGTGCCGTGACATAAGGCCATGTGACATAAGGCCATATTTCAAAATATGGCCTTATGACGCTTTCACAAAGTGTTATAAAGCCATATTTCGGGGTATGGCCTTATGACGCTTTCGAAAAGCGACATAAGGCCATTATGGCTTTATGTCACTTTCAAATGGATTTTTAGCCCTTACCTGATTAAATTTTATCTTTAAAGCTCAAAATTATTGAGGATTAAAAGATTTAAAAGGTCAAAATTATTAAAAGAAATGTAAATTTCGAAAGCACGTAGGTATATAAAGTTTGCGGCGTATAAACAGTGAGGTAGGTATGGGGGGCATGCTGCCCCCTGCAACCCCCTGCTTGGGGTCACTGTTGGATTTGGAGTAGATGCGAAGTTGGGTATATGCAAAGTTTCTTTTGGATTTAAAGAAACTTTGCATATACCCAACCTCACACCTACTCCAAATCCAACAGTGACCCCAAGCATATTTCTAACGGTCAAAACTGGTTTTTGTTATTGGAAAAATAAAAAAAAAAACGATGGTCTTATGTCTCAAATTTATATGGTCTTATGTCGCTTTTCGAAAGCGACATGAAGCCATACCTCGAAATATGGCTTTACGACACTTTGTGGAAGCGTCATAAGGCCATATTTTGAGATATGGTCTTATGTCACATGGCCTTATGTCACGGCACCGTTTGTGTGGGCTCGACTGAGTGCCTTTGCCTGGGCTGTACTCGTATTAATTCTCAGCTCACTTTGCTTGCTTCGGCTTTCAAACTATGAACTATTTGGTTCAAGTATATTATTTATCTAGTCTATATTGTAATATGCGAGCTACGGCTCGAGTAGATAAAACGTTATTCTGTTAGATTATTTCTTTATTTTCTAGTCTATAGAACAATTCAAGTTCACTCTATACTGTTGTTCGCAAATTCTTACCTTACAAGGTTTCTTTTTTCTCAAATCACCTTATCTCATTTCAATTACTTAATTCACAAATCCAAACTAATTACTTCTTCTTGTTAACTCTGAACTTTCAATTTATCATAAAATTTCAACTTCGCCTATTATCACTTTTTCAATCTCTTCGTGCGGTTCAAAACCCAACTGCCATAGTCGTATTTCTGATAGCCAGAAACTTCTAGCAAATTCTTCGACCACTGGAACGCGAAAATTCTGATGTAATAATTCCAAGATGACAGCTGCAGCCAATAATCTCTTGTGGTTATAATTCTCTCTTAATTCCGCGACGTCGTCTTAGACATAATTCGTCTCTTACCGTGGACACGAACCTCGAATGAAAAGACACTTCGGAATGTGTTGCATCTTTTTGGAGTTATTATGCTACATTATGTTACAATATGTTTAAAGTAAAATTCCCACACCTTGTCGTTATTCTTTACATGGCACTTAACATCCTCCAATACCGACTGAGCAGCAACCTGCATATTCGACAACAAAAGTTGATGTACGAGTATTCTTTGATTTCAGTCAGCTCTGCAGTTTCCGCATTCAATCAAATGTGTTGTTTTACCACTGTTCTCGAAAGCTTTCATTTTCACATTTTGTTGTGCTGCTTGGAGTAGCTTGAGAGACTCAAATTCCAGGAATATATCCCTTTTAAGTTTTTTTATCATGGTTAAAATTCCGGTGTTGGAATTAGTGGTGCGTTAATGCGGTCTGTTCCTGCGGTACTAAGATTCGAGCTCAACTTTCTCTATTTCTAAGGCAGCTGCAATTCCAGGTGACAACATCCGACACCAGTTGAATAAATGTTTTTTTCACAGCTCCCTGTGCTCGGTTGCACAAAAGTGCTAATTGTTCCGGATCTTGCTGTTGGATGTTCCCTGCTAAGCCAAGTAATCTTGTAACAGATCTGGTGCTCAAAGTGGATGCCTCCAATGGCAAAGCTATTGAAATGGCAAAAGTCCACAAATTGTTCGCCCATATCACTACGATCCCCGTGGCCATAATTTCTCATCACAGGCTTGAGCGTAGTGCTCTCGTTGGCCATCTTGGTATTTAAACGTGAATTATGGGTGGTGCTCAGATGATTAAAAGAATTTTCCTTTAAATCATCAGAGATTGTATGTTGCCGTTTTTATATGCTGTTAGACCCCTATTAGAGCTTAAATATAACCCACGCCACATTTATGGGTGTTTCCGGTTTCTTGCCGGAAAGTGGTACTCTCCCGCGCCGAACTATCTTATTCCGTTTAGTGGCAATAATTTAGTTTTATATTGCCTATATGCTCTACTATCTGGCGTTTTGAGAACCTCAGTGTCCTATCGTAGTCCTTATCCTTCCATTTCTAAGGCGCTTCGAAACTCTATATTTTCTTACCGAAGTGAAGTGTGAATCATAAGCTCCAAGTGAAATACTTAAATCAACAATAACAACTTTGATGACGTCCACAGCTGTGTTCGAAATTGTTCGGTGAGAGTGCAACGCTTCGTTACAATATGCCTGACCAATTAAATCAAATTCTACATGCCAATTGCGACTTTGGATACATGTTGAGATGTGTAGTTGGCAGATTGGACGCGCAGCGCTTAAGTAGTTAAAAAATAAATTTTACTTCTGGAAATTTATGGGGGGTTAATGTCCTAGCTATTTTTTGTTACTACTTTCTTTACTTTTTTTGAAAGCTATTAAAGTTAATACACAGCCTGGTGGCGATTCCACTAGCAATGGTTTTTTGGGGTGCTATACTCGTAGATACATTTTCAATAAAACCCGACAAATGCATATTCTAATGTGGCCTCGAATGTGTTGTGGAGTTACAGCAATTTCTAAAATACATAGTATGAGGAAACCAGAAACAAACCGTCCCTAGTAGCTCCAGTGAGTACCTAAACATACACATGTTGGTATATGAGTGCAAAATAGCACTTTTATGGTCCAAGTTACCATTTCTGCATACAATTCGATGTAATCAATCAGATTTTTTTCATAAAAAAATTGTTCAAATAGTGGACGCCGCACAGTGGTTTGGTTTTTATGGGAGAGCGGAAAAAGTCTGTTAAATCTGAACTATTTAACGGATTTTAATGAAATTTAGCACACATGTTAAGATTGGTGTTGTACGTATTTGGTCAAAATTTGGTTAAGAAAAAATGGTTGAAAAAAAAGTTATTGACATTTTTCTAAAAGCGTCTGCTTCTTTTTATATACGTACTTCTTGTATTTCTACCACAATTCTAGCCTTATGACTTCAGCTTATGGCGTTGGAAAATCGCAAAATTCATCAGCAGGTTGAAGGGGTGACTTAAACTTTAAACTTAGATATTCTTCTGAATTTATCCGAATTACTTGCGCTATTGACACTTGAATTGAGATTGTCTACCCCACGACTATAGGGTCAATATACTTCGCAATTAACGCATAAAACGCATAAAAATTAAAAAACAAAATATGTAAACATCTATAAACCTTTGGTAGTGAACTTGCTGGGTCTACCTGAACGTTATTAAATTGTGTATAGTAAATCAAAAGTCCACAATAATAATTTTGCACGCTTATTGACGTTTCAAAAGTCATAAAATGTGTTTAGATTACGTATAAGAGAGAACAAAAAATAAAATATTAAATAATACGAGTACGCATGGGACAAAACAACAACGTACACTTTAGAAGAGTCAACAAATTCATTCTCACTTTTATGGCCACTGAAACTAAACAGTGTGTGCGACCCATAACTTTTGATCGGTAGCCTTATGTTATACCTCAGGTTATGGCGGTTTAATGAATTGTTAATGCATTGCACGAGATAATGGTATAAAACCTCAAGACGTGCGCAACGCGTACTGATCGGAAAAATGTGAAAATGCTGCTCTTTCTTTTTGTAATAAAAGTTCGTAAATATTTCTCTTTGGAGTTGAAATGACTTTAAAAAAGGCAGTATCTATGAACTTGGATCTTGAGCTGTCAAATACATAAATTGATGTAAAAGCAATAAAGGCAAAGGGTTTATTATGTGTGGTCGCAAAATTATCTGGGATGACTTTAGGTAGAATCCTTGACAGATATTTATGATATGAACACAGGTTGCCTGAACAGCAATTATCTTTCAGCCGTCCTAGACTGGGGTGGAATATTTGCTCGATGCGTCTAGATTTATTCAAGTTTTCGATCTTAGTGTTTTGAAAATCCGGTTCACGTTTGTGTTAGCCGTGCTTAGGAGTATGATATTAGTTTTATTATGCATGCGATAAAGACTGGTGATGTATGTTTATACTGCATGAAATCACATTAAAATTGTTCAATCCATATCCAACCATATAATTATTAATCGACACGAAATTTTCTACAGATTATAACTCCTTCAAAGAATAGTAAATTATATATTGGCTTAAAGGCAGTTACCACAAGATGCCTAATCCTCAACCAAATAACGCATTTAGTCTATTATTTAGTAGAAAAGTGTTATTAAGAGTTTGCTCGCGTAATGAATGTCAAAGAGAAAGAAATTATCTGTGCGTTCTCTTTCGGCCTACAAAAGTTAAGAGACAAAGATCCTTGGAATATGTTCTCTCTTCATTTGCAACGAGTTTGCAGAAAATGGAAGCACACGTGCAATAAACACCGATGGGAGGCCCTTCCAGGGTTACCTATGAAAAATTTGGAAAAGTTGCCCAAAAAGCCGCGCTTATAATATGTGTTCATAAAAACGCATTATTGTTTTTGCCATGTTTTTTTTTTTTTTTTATAAAGAAACTTCAATTTTTTTTGTATTTTTGGATCTAATCTGATATGTCGCAAATGCAATTTTTTTGTTTTCTTGAGGCCTCCAAAAACCACCCTACAAAAATTTGTGTGTGACAGAGATGTGCACAGACAGACACCGTGTGAATCCATTAGTGTTCTGTTTATACGTGCCATTCTGGTAAGGAACACAAAAAGAAACAATTCACGTACTAGTAGGTTATGCTGGGCTTCTTGTGACATTGGAAGGACATAACCTTCTATCCCTGTCCATTTTCTTTTTATAGGTATATTGCTTTCGACAAAAAAAACCTCTACTTTAAGAAAGCACAATTTGGATGCAATGGGTGATGTTCTAAAAGATGAGCAAGATCTCAGAGTCTGAGCTAACAAGCATGAACTAACATAGTGAGATCGATTAGGTGATCTGAATTCGAACTCAGTTTCACAAGCAAAAAAATTAGAACTTTCTCAGTTGTTTTAACTCGATTAATGTGTGTTCGATCTCAAAAATGTCTAATTAGTTCTAATTCTCTATGTACATTGCTGGTCGACTTTCGCTACAAAAAATGTCATTCGGAAGTGGTCTCGATACCGAAACTGTTTTTAGTTGATAAAAATAAAATAAAATAATGCGGGAAAATTCGCAGTTGCCAATTTTTAAAACAAGAAAAAGGGATGCTATAGTGAAAATCTTAGCCTTATACAAAGCAAAGTTTGGTACATACCCACATCATCGACAAAGAAATCTGAAGCACCAATCAAATAGAGAAATTCATATTTACTGCTCCATAAGTTTGTGTTCCTTCTATTTCTTCCGAAGAATTCGGGTACAAGATTCAATTGTTTACATGGCTTCTGTTTTTTTCTAAAATTCGCTGTATCACTCTTGATACAGTCGATGGATGTTAAACCAATGTCTCCTCCAGCTCTCCTATTTGAAAATCCGGGTCCCCAACATAACGCAGAAAGATTCTTATCTTGTTGTCATTTGTTAAAGCACCACCACGCATTTCTAGCATTTGTCCCAACAAAATGTTGGAAATTATTTAGAAAAAAGGCATCTTCACCGATTTTGATGAAATTTTAATATGCTGTAGAGGGCATTTTTCTGAGTATTTAAATATACAGTATGACCTCGTTTAACGCAACCCTCGATTAACGCTACCTACCCTACCATTGTTGGCTCAGTAAGTGAAACTGAGCCAACTTTGCGTTTTACTAAAAATGTACAAAGAATGTGTTTTAAAATTTTGTGACCTGATTATTAGTTGCGTTTACAGAAGTTATACTGTATATATGTATTACAAAGGTATTGTAAAAAAACGAAGGCAATTCAAAATCGGTGAGGAAAGTTTTTTTTTTAAATAACTACCAAAATATTAAATTTACACTCCCCTCGCTGAATCGATATAACCGACGAAAATCTTCACCAACAGAACACGAAATTTTGCTGATATTCGACCATCTCGACGGTTTCATATGAACTGAGTAAAGAAAATCCAACAATTTATGAACCAAAATCATGTAGCGACCATTTTCTTATCTTTTTGCATACCGAATGCTGGCAATGACTTACATCGAGCTTTCGAAATGATATCAATGTCAAGTAAAGTACCGTTATTTCATGTAAAACTAAGTACGCAATCTTATTGCAAACGGTCAGGTATGAATTTTTATCGAAATAATTGCGCTTTTGCACAATTGGTCCTAAATAAAGTAGCGTAATTTTTGAAGCTAGAATGAAAATTCCGATTTCGCCTCTAAGCAATAGCCCACAGATCAAAGATATAAAGTTTGAAGCAAAGCCGTCCATTCGGTTAGTCCGAAGTCCGATATACAGACGGGCAGAATTGCCAGACCCAATTTGTTGAGTTTCTCTATTATAGCAATGCTAAGATTAAAATAAGTATTTTTATGACAACAAATAATTTATTACAAAAATGGGTCCTAAAGTCGCCAATAAGTTCAAAAACAGTCCAAAATTATCCTTCTTTTTAAATTGTTGGTCGCCCTTGATTCTGAGAGTCAAAGAGTCGCCAAATGGCGGCATATGGCGCCTATCGGTATACCTGGGACCGGCCCTGTTGTATGTAGATCATCTTGGTATTGCTTTCTCTTATATTTACATAAAAGTCCATTATTTACCCACACGAGACATGAACTTTACGAAAGAAGAGCATAGGTCGTTGGCGGTGTGGATTTGCAAACTGCATGAAGGAGTAAAAGTCTGTCCTGCAAGCAGTGTTGCCACGAACCTTTTACCGAAAAAAATTTAAATTTTAGAAAAAAAAAAAAAAATAGAATTGCCAGGTCGTTTTTATCGAGTTTCTCTTGGAAAATTAAAAAAGTAGGCGCAAAAAAAACAACATTTTTCAAATACGACTGAGACGATTACTCCTTTGTAAATTAATAAATAAAATGAAGTACGACGAGTATAATATTGCTGTAAAGACAATAAACGTCAAATTCCAATCCTAAAAAAAGGTTATTCGTTTGTTTAGTATTCTAGTTGGCACGAGCCACTAGTAAAAATATTCTCTTGTTTGCACATTTAGTATTTCCCATCTAATACATAATTCTCCGCCATACCATTTCCTCTCTCTACATTAACTGAAAAAATTAGCACAGGCAAATATTGTGCCATCACTTGGGGATATTTTTTTTTATTTCGGTAAACCTATTTTTCTTAGAAAATTCTTCGAAAAAGTTATGAATTTTCATAAATTTTGATACTTTTTTTTAGATAAATGTTGATACATTTTTTTTAGAAAGCCACACGACAACGCTGGCTACCAGCGTTGACTGGATATTTATAATCTTTCGAATAAAGAAAAAAAGGATTTTAATTTTGTTTGTTCTTCCTCTTTCAGATGTAACGCTTGGATTTTTTTAGTTTTATTTATTTAGAAGTTATAGTACCCAAAAAATCACCGGTGATGTAATATCCGGTATCGAGAGTTGCCCTTGACGTTTGTCTAGCAAATACACTTCTGACAAAAAAAAAAAAATCACTTAGGCATGTACTTCTAGTGTCTCACATGAACGCCCCTTGTTAACAGTAAAAGATGTACGAAAATCTACAAAGCAAGCGAGAAAAGTTCCAAAAAATTATACTTCCAAATTAGGTGTACTTTTTTTTTTTTTTATTATTTAACACTTTTAAGTGACTCCCACTGTTGTTGTTCTTGCTTTTTTTAGTTTAAGTGTGACGGATATTTGTTTAAACATTATTTTCTTCCTGTGAATATTCTTTAGTTTCTTTGGTCCTCTATATGTATTTAACACTTTTTTTTGTTATCTTGCAAATTTATACAATTTTTATGGTAATTTGTGGTTGACACAAAAGACACCAGAGAGAAAGAAACGCGATTTTGCAATTATAATACCATTAAGAGGAGTGCACACATGTACACAATGGGACTAACAAAAAAAAAAAAACTCAAGTACTAGGTACGGTGGAGATAAATTTAGAACCGCATATCACCCTATTAGTAGTGTCATTGACAAAAAAAGATCATTTCATCTTCACCTTTACCTTCAGGTGCAATATCTACGAGTACTGTGGTACTATGACACATTTAGATACAACTTATCTACGTCAAATCGAGTATCTTCTTCTATTTCTTCCTCTAGTACGTTATGCCGTCATTGGTGCTGTAATTCGTATCTTGAACCGCCAAATAATTATTAAATAACACCGCCAACATTGAGATTAATTTATTCGCGATTTGGAATTCAGACATTTGTGGTCGTGGTGGTCGTCGTCGTCTTCGCGGTTGTCGACGTATCGTGGTGGTGTCGGTTATAGATAACCAGCAGCCGACTTGAACCTCATCCATTGGAGCAGGAGATTCTTTCTTGTTTTGTAATTAATTAGCCATACTTGTGGCGTGTGCTGGTTGTCATCGAAAGCGTGTCGTAGCCGCCGCCAGTTTGTCTCGTGAGTTCAAGTGATTTGTTTCGTAGTCAAAGTTGTCGTCGTCAGTGGTGTTGTGTTATGCAAAAATCTATATAAAACGATTCGCATATTTAATTAAATTAATCTCTTTGAGGTATATTTCGATGTGTGGTATTCATGTAATTAATTTATTAAATTTTGCAAAGCCGCGAGAAATAAACATATAAACTAAATTAGCTATAAATTGAGTAATTTTCAGTGTGCAGAGATAAAAAGATATAAAATACTATATGGTGACTCTCATCGATTTGTAATCGTATATATTTGGAATTTTTGTTGATGCGATTTTATTTTCACAGTTTTGTAAGTTGACCCTATTGGGATTTTTACATTATGTTTTTTTGTTTAACTTGGAAAATGATTAAGTAGCTAGAAATTGGATATTCAGTTTTATCGGCAGCATTTGGCGCTATTATGAGAAATTGATTGCATAAAGATTGAGATTTGTTTGAGATAATGTTAAGCACGTGGACTGCTTTTTATCAATCATTAAGTTCGTAATTATTTTGATTTATCGATGGTTAAGTAAGTTTTTTTTTTTTTTAAGTTTTAGTGTTTTTTGTTACACAAAATCAGTCTTATAAAGTATGTGGCAATGTAAGCATTCTTTGGTGTAAATTATGGCTTCCGATTAATAAGAGAATACCTACCAACATTGTAAATTGTCACATGGTATGGAATTACTTCAACTATTTATATCGCTTCCCCAACAAAATAAAACCGTCTACTTCTCGACCCAGAAAAACGTTCCAACTATCTTCTCCTGTAGGAATGTAGATAAGTAGAAAAATTATAAACACATACAGATCGTACGAACCCTATACATCATATTTTTACCCAGCCTTAAAAATATAGCCGCAACATTTTGATTTGCAATGACGTCTTCTACTTGGAATATTTCCTCGATTTCGAATAGGTTTAGTCATAAAAGCTATTAATAGGATATTTTTCTAAAAGAAAAATGGGCGTGGCTGGTTACCATTTATAACCTCAGTTCTCTTGATTCTGATAATACCCTTAAAATAAAACTTAAACTATAAATAAACTTAAACTACCTAACCTAGACACCTAAAAACAATGTAAGTCAGCCAAAGCAATAGATATGGCCAACTTTCCCGCACTGCATCTACCCCGGATCAAAAGGGATCGACGAGGGAGCTCTCTCTAGTAACCACCAGAATTGCTAGTGCTGCTTCTTCACATCTTTAATATCGCGCCCCGATACCGATCTACTGAATCGGAGACGCTCCTCAGTGCTCTGTGCGACGTCTCCACAGTTGTCCGGGCAACGTGGAAGATTAACGGCACCGCTGATTTATCCTGGATCAGACCTGCCTGATCGAAATAGAGGAATGCTTCTGGAGGGACAAAGCCGTTAAGGCGCACCCTCTCATGGTACCTATGGTTGGGGTAATAAGCCCCGAAGATCAGGTTATTCATCGAGGTCATTACTCTTGCAATGTGCCTTCGAGTCAGCTTGACCAGGAAATTGTCCACTCTTATCAGATTCGCCCTGTTCTATAGGACCTCATTAGAATAAAATTTGTTGTACTGAGACTCTGGTGTTCTGTACAAGTGAAGGCAGGCGCTCTCAAACACCAGAATCTTTTCCAACCTATTTGCCCCTGTGTTGAACCACACGGGACATCCATATGCGAGCATGGGCCGAATGAGGGCCGTGTAGCAGATTACCTATACCCTTGCATCGAGTTGCTTGCTATAAAAAAAGTCTCTTTGTAAGGGCGAAGGCAGCTCGGGCTCTGGCCAGAGCAGCATCTACATGTTTGTTAAAATATAGATATTGGTCTAGCCAAAGTCCAATGTATCTGACCACGTTTTGACACGCAAGTGGACGCCCGTGTTGTCCAATTATAGAGAACGTTCGCCAATTCTTTCTGGTATTCCTAGAGGCTAGAGACAACGGCGTTCTGAATAGAATGGTTTCCGACTTCTGAAGGTTGATCTTCAACTTCCAGTCGTCTCAATAACGCTGAATCTTATCGAAGTCACTCTGCAAGAGTGTTGCAATGACGTCGATCTTAGGTCCTGATCTGTACGCAATCAAATCGTCTGCGTACACTATTGCATGCTGAAAAGATCCTATCAGATCAGCCGTGTAAATATTGAAAAGGATCGGTGAATTAACCGCACTCTGTTGCAGACCATTTTTAATTTCGAACGTCCTAGCAGAAGTCACATTGCCATTGTTCACAACAAACTTTCTACTGGTGAGCATATTAAGCATATTAAGCAACATGTACAGCAGTGGTTTGCTTATGCCCAACTTGCTCAACTTGTAAAAGAGCCCTTCCAACCATAGGGTATCGAAGGTCTTCTCCAAGTCTATCAGGCAGGCACCCGTGCATTGGTTCTTGCTTTTGTACCATTGGATATCAGATACCAGTTTAGGCGCGGCATGTATTGTATCATGCCCAGCCTTGAAACCGAATTGGTTATCCGGAACTATATTATTGTCCTCAACCCACTTAATCAAGGCTCTATTGATCACTTTCTCGAATACTTTGCTGATATTCGGAAGGAGACTTATCGACCGGAGATTTGCCGGATTGGAGGTGACCTTTCCCCTTTTGGGGATCGGCTGTACCACTGCTGTTTTCCAATGCTCTGGATAATGTTCATTATTCAGTGCATTATTGAACAGGGTTGCGTAAATTTCCACCGCTTCTAGAGGAAGATGTCGAAGCACAATGTTCGATATTCCATCGATTCCCACTGATTTCTTCTTTCTCAATGATGCGAAGATCGTTTGGATCGGGGGGTGAACGAACCCTTTCATTGGCGATGGCATTGTTTGCCAAGTTTTCGTCATTGAACCCGGTAAAACCAGTATTCTCTGATCGCCAGTGCTCTATATCATTTCGAAGGTAGAAGTTGTGCATAAGGACTCCACAGGTCGTGGTTCGGGGGAATGCTAGCATTTAACTTGTACACATCCTCGAAAATAATTCCAATCGCCTCCACCTTCTTCTGCGGATCTTCGATCACAAAAAAGTCGTCATCATCGTCAGCGTCCCTTGGATCTATTCCTGCTGCTGTAAGTAAGCGTTCATTGTTCGTTGTTCGGGGGATTTTCAGACACGGAAGCTCGTTAACATCGTTCCTGCTAAATATTTTATTAATCTGGGGGAACTCGGGTTATAAGACTTGATAGCCAGAATCTTGTTGCCCCAGTGCAAATTAGCCGACCGCCTATAATTTGCTCTAATTAGTATTTGGAGGTTCTTTATCAACGATTTCGAATATATTTTCCGCGAACTGTGTTCTGAATCTGTTAGCTGTTTAATTGGTTGCGTCTACAAACGCTCTTTACGTCATTATACCTCGAAAATGATTTGATGGCTATAGCTACATAATACGAACATATTACATAGCATTTTCGGTGATCAAATAAAGCGAACAAGTGTTTTTTGATTTTTTTTTTTTTTTTTTTTGTAAAACTTTAATTGATTATTTAGGAAACAATATTTAAACAATTTATTCGAAATGGCCGGCATTTGCATCTGTGCAGGCCTTAAGTCGCTTTGGCAGCTCATCGATCGCAGCATGCACCTTGTCCATTGGAAAATTGTCCACTGCATGGATAAGTGCCTTTAAAATAGAGTACGAACGAGTATTAGATCGCCGACTGTGGAAAATAATAAGGCTATCTGATGACCAGTGCGGGTTTGTCTCGGGTAAATTAACAACAGATGCAATCCAAAGTATAAGGATCATAATGGAAAAACATCGTGATTCCTTAAAGGACTTGCATATGGTGTTGGTTGATTTTGAAAAGGCCTTTGATAGACAACCAAGAGATCTCTTATGGGTGGCGCTAAGACAACGAGGAGTTCCAGAAACCTACGTGCGCATGATCATGGACATGTATGAGGGAGCAAGGATAAGAGTAAGATGTCCCACAGGAGTCACCGAAGAGTTCCCAATCAAAGTCGGTGTACACCAGGGAAGCGTCCTTAGTACTTTGCTATTTATTGCAGTCCTTGATTATCTGCTTGAAGGAAAAGTGACGGACCCCAAAGTGCATCAGTTATTTTTTGCTGACGATGGAGCTATCATAAGCGAAGATCAAATGGCCTTGCAACGAGCATTTGATGTATGGGTGGATATTTTGGAGGGAAATGGGTACCGTATTAATTCGAAAAAGACAGAGTATCTGTGCTGCCCGTTCTCTGATCCACACCGACCTATTCCAGACATTTACTTGAATGGAAAAGTGCTTCCCAAGTGTGAAAAGTTCAAATATCTGGGATCTATGATCAATAGCGAAGCAACTTGTGATGATGACATCAATCATCGAGTAAGCGTAGGGTGGATGAAGTGGCGGGAAAACTCCGCTATCTTCTGTGGTTGAAAAATGCCCCCTAAGCTTAAAGGAAGACTCTACACCGCAGTTGTACGTCCGGCGCTCACATACGGTTCACAATGCTGGACAATGTACAAAAAGTATGAGGGCAAATTAACGGCAGCTGAGATGAAGATGCTTCGCATGACAGCAGGAATAACGAAGATTGATAGAATAAGAAGTTCAAAGATTCGAGGAAGCCTTCATGTAAAAGAACCCATCACAAGCAAGATAGAGCACGACCGGCTCAGTTGGTATCGTCATGTTCAAAGGAGAGATCCTTCGAACCCCGTCAAAAAGGCAATATCAATCAACGTTCCTACACAATAGCGCAAAAAAGGCAGACCAAAAAACAACTGGATCACACAAATGCAAAAACACCAGCATTTGATTGGCCTCAGTGACGAAGTGATCCGAAACCGGGAAGTCTGCCGGTACTTTCTGAGGTCAAACCGGCAAACTCCACAAGCGGACCAGTAGTGATGCAGTAAAGTGGGAAGGTTGTGATCCTTCTACTCCGGATCATAACTTCGCCGTAAGAAGAAGAAGAAGAAGAAAATAGACTACAGCTCATAATCCAAAGGTTTGAAGTCCGGGCTGCCTGACGGCCAAAAGTCTGCTGCTATGTAGTCCGGCACATTGTTTTTGAGTCACCCTTGTGTTGGTTTTGCCTTATGATGAGCTGGCGGGGAGACTTGTTGGAAAGTCCACTAGTTGTTTGAAAACAATGGTTGGTCCTTCCCTTCACAACACCTTGAATGGATTCAATACTAGTTTCACGATGAATGCGTTTAAACTTGTACCAGTATTTATGACACGAATAGGTATATAGGGGATGACCTCAATCATAATTCCCTAAGTTCATCTGAGCACACTTGTAACTTCAAATACTTGCTATACTCTCTGGATTTCGTGTGAATACTGAGCCAACACAGATGGGGGTCCTTCTCCAAGGAAGTACTCATATCGAAACTGGAAAATGTTAACTTCAATACGCTGGCTCTGTCCCCTGGAATATAGTATACTCTCACGCATCTGTAGGAGAGCAAGTTCAATTTTTAACTGATATTTTGCGTTGCTTATATGACACACATGTGCCGGTGGTAACTCGAACTATTCTGAACACCCAATGTAAATAATAGAAATAGAGAGTTTTCTCTTTGGAAAAGGTATAGTAAGGTCTTCTAACTTTGAACACGCTTCTGAGTTATCAACTGAGCTCGCAACAAAGCAACTTTTGGAAAAATCTTACTCGTAAATCTATCGACATTAATTCAAATAAAAAAGAAAATTGCCAAGTTGATCTAGATGAACTTTTTTGAGCAAATTATACTGCTCCAGCGCCGACCGAATATCTGCCAGACTATTTCGCCTTCGAATTCTCTTTCTTTCTCCTTTGGTCGAATTGCTCTATTTAAAGTAAATAATGATGTGCGAGATGCAATGGATGACGACATGTTGATATGTATAGTATTTTTGGATTTCCGAAAAGCATTTGATTTGAAAATTTTAAAAATTGAGGACGAAATTAATTTCGTAACATCTGCAGCCCGATTATTATATAAATATATGATTGGGCGTTTTCAGGCTATTTATTGCAACAATCAGCTTTCTTCCTTCTGATCCGTCAACTTTGAAGTGCCTCAAGGTTCAATATTGGGTCCATTGTTTGTAAATGACGTATTCGATTGTGTTACCTATGGCCGTCTACAGCTTCATGGAGATGATGCTCAATTGTATTTGCCTCGCCCTGTAGGTCATGGTATATCTATATAAACTCTGTATGTATGTTCCCTATGGACTGTTAAACCCTTCAACCGATCATCATGAAATTTTAACCACGTATTATTTACGTCAAAAGAGTTGTTTTGGCAAAAAATAAAAAAAAAATCGGCCTTCCGTGATTGTTGCCATATAGTATGCCATCTGTATGTGCACACCACACTGATCTCGAAATGTCGCGCTCTTTTAAAGTCATCCGATCGTTTGTTCACAAGGTTCACGTCGAGTTGAATGCTTTTGGCGGCGATGATTCGCCTGTTACGAAATGTAAAAAGCATTTAACAAGTTCGGACAGCAAGAAAAGCCCGGAACATGTTCAACAAGTGCAACTTCGTATTCATCAGGACCTTGGAACGTCGATTTAAAGAATCTTCAAGTGTCTGAGCGACTAATTCGCGGTGTGATTCATGAAAAGCTCCGATATATGTGTGCCATGAGAGCAGCCAGTTTATTTCGGCAGAAACGAAAAATCAGCGTGTGCTTCGAGAAAGGCGGCTTCTTTGTTTTTTTTTTTTTTTTCGATACAAAAAATGTCGACCGGGACCATAAGGTCAATATAAGGAACGACAGATGGGTGTTCAAATGTCCCCCGTGTGATGCACAGCAAGTTGCCTCCCAGTGTGATCCTTAAAGTAGAGAATACCATATTTCATGTAATGTCACCCTACTTTTTTCCAAAAGTTCTTCGAGTGAATGCTACAGGATACATTGAGGTGCTAAAAGAAGTTGTCAAGCCCTGGATAGGTTCTATAAGTGAAACAAAACCATACATGTTCTAACAGAACACTCAAGAATGAATAACTCATCAGACCTTAAACCGGTAGATTACTTTGTGTGGGGTGTGGGTGAACATAAAACCAACAGGCATCCCCACAATACCATTCAAGCTCTACAGGATGTCATTGTCCAAGTGATGGCCATCATCAACAAGGACCATTTAATTCCGACATGCTGACGTTTCCGGTCACGAATTGAAGCTGTTACCGATGCTGAAAGTGGTTTTATTGAATAAATATAGGCTGCAGACGTACATATATGTATTTGTGTGCCAAATTATGTTCTAATAAATGTTTTTTTTTTTTTTTTTTGTGGGAGCCGTGGTTCAGTGGTTAAGTGCGCGATCACTGAGCGAGAGGATCAAGGTTCGAATCCAAAAAATCACCAAAATAAAAAAAAAGTTTTCGCACGGTCCAACCTCTCGCGAACGTCTGACAAACATCCGAGAGTAAAATTGTCATGAAAAGCTTCTCTCAATCGAAACAAATTGCCCTTCGGAGACGGCATAAAACTGTAGGTCCCAACCATTCGTGAGGCACACAGCACGAGTGACTACGAGAAGATAGGCCAGGCCCTGCATTGGGCTGTTAGCTCCAAAACATTTATTTATTTATTTCTGTTCATGAATACTACCCTCTTTTTCGCTTTCCGTTGAATTCATTGATAATAATGGTACGTTGAACTTAACATGAGGCTGCCTAGGTTTTATAGTGGGTATTCGGGAAAAAGCGTTCTAAAATATAGTAGAAGATGTACATATATGCATACATATGCACTGCCGTTCGAAAAATGTTGGTCAAACATTTTATTACTCTTTCTTCTTTGAATTTATGAGAGCTGCGGGGTTTTTTTGCACTAGGTAGCAAAATGTCGTTCAAATAGTGTATAAAAGTCGATGTTATTATGAATAAGAGGTGCATTTAGCTCGTGATAGCAGTCCGAAACGAACCGAAGTAATTTAGTGGAAAAAAAATGAGAAAAATCAGTTCGGAGTGCAAAGCTAATATTTTGTGTTTGTCACGTCTCAATTTGACAACACGTGAAATTTCTAGAAGATTAAATATTGCTCAACAAACGGTGGCATGGAATTTAAAAAAATATCGTGAGACCGGGACTACCAGCAGAGAGAAAGGCCCAGGGAGGCCAAAAAAGACGACCCCAGTGGAAGATCGTATTTTGGTGCTGTAAAGCCGTCGGCATCGGTTCAAGACTTCGGTGGATCTTAAAAATTAAAAATAATTTCGTCAAGCTCAGTGAGGAAAAGGCTCGTGAAAGCTGGACTTAGAGCACTCAAGCCAGTACTGAAGCCGGATTTTCCAAAAAGAGTCAGAGAAAAACGATTGCTCTGGGCTCAAGAGCATCTTAATTGAACTCAAGACATGTGGAACAATGTTATCTTTTCCGACGAATCAAAGGTTAAGCTGCCTTTTGGAGATAGGAGGATTCTTGCGCGAAGAGAACCAAAGGAAAGACTGAGCTCTGAATGCATCTTACGGATGCCCCCCAAAACTGAAGGTATGATGGTCTGGGGATGCTTCTCTGGAGATGAAAAAGTTAGAATGGTCTTCCTAGAATCGAAAGTCACTGCAGAAGTTTACCTACGGGTTCTGGAAAATGTATTAGAGTCCTCTGCGCTGGAGCTTTTTGGTGACACTTGCAGATTCATTTTTCAACAGGACAATGCTCCTTGCCATACAACCAAAATTATAAGTATGAACTTGTTTTTTTTTTTAATATGAAAGACTACTACTAAAATTACTTCGAAGAAAATAATGTCGATGTATTAAGTTGGCCTCCCTACAGTCCAGATCTCAATCCAATTGAGAATATCTGGTCAATAATGAAACTTAAGGTTGCGAAGAAGTGTCCAGAGTCAATTGAAAACCTAAAAAATTTACTTATCCGGACCTGGAACACCATACCTGCTTCCACATGGAAAAACCTATCTGAGTCAATGTTTCGCCGATGTGCAGCTGTAATAAAAAAAAGAGGAGGTCCAACAAAGTACTAATTAGATAGAGAATGTTGCTGAGAAGCAATAAAAAAACAAAAACACTGCACCAATAAAGCATTTTTCTTTAATCCCTAAAAATGAGGCAGGTACCTAAAAAACCCATTTTTCGGTCTAACAACTTTTTGTTCCCGTGACCGCGTCTGAAAAATTTTAACATTCTAAATGTATTATGAAACGATTGAAACCGCATAAGAAAACAAATCCTCATTAAAAAAATATGTAGTTATTGCAACAAATTTGACAAAATTCGAAAAAAAAAGTTTGACCAACATTTTTCGAACGGCACTGTATATATACTCGTACACATATGCATACACATATAATTTAAAGATTTTTTTACCTTATTTAATGTTTTTGTTTTTTATATTTTTTCAGGTACGCAAACGCAGTATCCCAAATCAGCATTTTCATCCCACTAATGCATAGGTACATGTAGATAATTTTTGATCTGTTACTATTTTAGCAACTTATTATTTAATAGCCGAGTATGGCACATAATCTTGAGCATCCAGCTAAATAAATATATCAAATGGTAGGTGTGTACTAGAGGTCTGCATGAATATATTCATTTGCTCTCTCTACACGTGTACACTACTTCAGTTTACTTTATTCATTGCAATAATTCGAACAAGTGTACAGCAAAAAAGAGTACCACACCACAAAAGACAGTTGCTGTACAATACTCGGTTACCTGATAGCAAAATGAGTGCAGTGTTTTGTTTCTCTCCCGCACTTTGGGTGCTTAAACTGGCTTGATGTGAGCAAATAGTTTACAATATTAACTGTAAAGAATTCACTGAGTACACTGAGTACCCTGAATAAAACGATTGCAAATACTAGTTGTTTTCTAGTATAAAACAGTGTACTCAGTTTAGTGTACACTTTTTTTATGAATACTCAATTTATGAATACCCATTTTTTATGAGTACACTGCACTAAGAGTTTAGTTTAAAATGGGTACAATACTCATATAGTAATCACTTCATATATTAGATGATTCATTCATTTTACTTTTCAAGCTGTGAGTACAATAATGAAGTGTACTTGAAATAAAACGAATGGCTTGGAACTGGTTTCAAGACATTCATTGCAGACCTCTAGTGTGTACACATACTTTATGTGTTCACTATCTAATGAATTACTGAAGTACCCAAGTCTAAGATGAAACAGTCCTAGAATTAGTTTGTTGTCTATGTATAATATTTTCGGATAAATCTAAATGATTCCTCGCAAGATTAAGATTATCAATTTTAGCTACACCGAATGCATTCACTAAGTTTGAAGTTTGAAGAAAATCCGTCCAACCCTTTAGGGTGCAGTTTGCCATTCACATACACAGACAGACAGATAGCCACAATTGAGAGACCCATTTCGTTGAGTTTCTCTATTACAGAAATACCAAGAATGATCGAAGTCCATCAAATATTTGCCCTTTTAGGTGAAAGTAAACAAATTTAATTAATAACAATTATCAAGGCTACATATGATGGGTCCACATGTCACGTTGCACAGAGGAAGGTGGGGGAAAGTCCAAAGTGGGGTTCGGCAAGGCTGCATACTTGCACCAATACTGTTTTTATTGGTGATTGGCGTTGTAGAGGCCTAAGGACCCACAAGGGGATACAGGACAAAACAAATTTAAAATTCGTTCACAAATACACTCACTTTACTTGTGAGGCGAAACTTAATATACCGATTGATTGATATACTCGAAAAAATCACCTCCTCTACAAAGTATTCACACATTTTATATAGCCACACCCACTTTTTGGAGGCGTTTTTTCCTCCCAAATGAAACATTTTACATTTTTGAAACTATTTGTACAGGGTGGTCCAAAAATATTAAATGGATTTTACATTTGAATAATTTTTTTTTTTTTTTTTTGATTAACGACTTTTAACAAAACCAGAAAAATATTGAAGCTTAATCTTGGAAAATATGATACGAGTAATATCTTTTTTGACAGTCAAAACTCTTAATCTTTTGATAACATTTTCCATCACTTTTTTTCAAAGTTTGTGGTGTCAAGACCAATAATATATGGGACTTAGTGTTCCTTTTAATGTCTGCAAGAGACTGGGGATTATTCTCGTAAACCTTTCTTTTCAGATAAAACCATAAGAAGAAGTCTGTACTGTTAAATCCGAAGAACGAGTCAGCCAACTCAATGTCTCCATTTGTTGAGATTATTCGGCCTAGAAACATTTCTCGAAGAATAGTCATTATATCTCTGGCTATATGGGCAGTAGCACCGTCCTTTTGAAACCACATACGGGCACGGGATAGGCCACGCAGCTGCAGATGTACAAAGTTTTCGAACATTGCCCCATTTACCGTTACTGGATCCACATTTGCGTCTTCAAAGAAATGGCCCTATGACCTTTTCAGCCGAGATACCACACCTAACCTCGATCAATCTGCCGCTCCTGAATAATTGTCGGGTTTTCCACACCCCAGAAACGCAAATTTTGTTTATTGATGAAGCCATTGAGATGGAAATGGGCTTCGTCTAACATAATCAATTCCTCCAAGATATGGCGATTTTGATTTTGTTTTTCAAGCAACCGACTTGTGTGGTCTCTAGCAAACAATTACTGACTAAATTGAATTCCTCTCTCTCTCTTCTTAAAATTCTCTGCAATGTCGATTAGCTGGGACGACCGCCGCTTGATCGATATCGAGAGGTGTTCGTCAACAGATGCCTGCACGCGGCTTATGTTGTCTCGGAAAAGTGCGGACGCAGGTCTACCAGTCTGTCTATGATTGAATAGAGTTCCTTCTTGCCGAAAACGGGACACTTTAAAATGACTGCGAAATTCTCGTCGTGTCCTTACAATTGAGGAGTTGTGCCGGATGTAAGATTTGACAGCGAAAATCCGTTGTGGAATCGTCCAGTGCACCATTATTCAAAATCGGAATATTTAATCTAAAAGAGAAAAAAAAAAGATTGTTGAAAAATATTGCTTCGTTCCAAAGTTATGAATTTTTAACATCCACGGACCACTCTGTACTTTGATAATTTAGATTTATTTCAAAAATATTATCATAATGTGAGGATTAGGTCTATAAATGGTGACAGCCACGCCTACTTCTTTTTTAAAAAAAATTCCCTACTAAGTTTTTCTGATCAAATCTCTTAAAATCGACTAAATAGCTGGTCTCTAAGTAACAAGATATTGCATTTTATCAAACATTTTAGAACGCTATGTCTATTTCTTTGGGGCTAGATAGCGATAGGGTATCATATGATCGGTTCCAGATGGATTATAACTTTTCTATATGTTCTTTTTTTATATTTCTAAATCTGTAAGGAGAAAATCAATATGAATAACATTTTTAGTTGGAAATGAAATCATTCGTCATTTGGAGCTGTTGTGAGGTGCTTCATATTTAACTACAGACCCTACCCATAACATTATTGCGTACATCTTTTTGTGCTATCATATGTAGTTCTATCCTTTCTTTTCATTGCTTGTAAACACTTCAACACGTGCCTGACTCATATAAGAATACTTTCTTCATATCTATGGTAATGGTTTTTCCTGCACGTGATCGTGAATAAGTGGATACTTATCCTTTGCATTTGTTTTTGTCTCCTTAATTTAGTTATGCATGAAAATTACTTTCTTTTATCTGTGTAAATTGTTTCACGCTTTCACACTTTAATTAAAACCTTTTTAAGAGACGTCCGACGCAGAGAATGTGGGTGTATTTTTCTTTTCAAGGATATTTTTAAGGATTCCAAACAATAAGAGCGGTCTTGCGAACAATTATCATTTGAACGACGTGAAATTATTTCAACTTCTGACTGATGTCAATGTCATCGTAAGCGTCACCTACTTTGATGCACGTTTTTTTTTATATTTTTATATGAGAATTTTAATGATTTAAAGTTCAGAAAGGCAGACATATATTTATATTAGAATTGTTTTGCTAGCGCATGCCAGCTGCATGCACTCAGAAGATGTTGATCTGATCTCTGCAATCAGGTAATGGTTTAAGTTGATGTTGGCACTTCGGAAAGTTCGAACATAAAGTTAACGTTAGAAGTATCTTCCTTCTAGTTACGTCAAGACCATCCTTAGGAAATTAAGATTAATTTAAGGGTGGCTGTGGTGTAGTGGTAACATCAACGCTTGTCACGCTCTTGGTTCACGGTTCAAATCCTGATCTCAACAATCATCTATTTATTTCGTCTGAAATAAATAAAAAAGTCGATCAATTGCGAAAGCTTAGTCAACTCTACTTCAAAGGCATAACACTGGCAGTAGGGTGGTCATATGGCTTAAATGCAACTTGATCGTGATGATGACATCACGGGAAAAAAATACTGTGAATCATGAGCAATAACAAAAAGCAAAACAAACAAGCTCCCCAGTTATCTGGACGCCACCCTTGGAGTGAAACTTAATACCACCTAAGTTTCAAACCCACTACACCAATCTTTCTTTCTCTCTCTCTATCTCTCTCTCTTTCTCTCAATTTCTTCAAACGCCCGTGCCCTGAAATAATTTAATGGTATTCATATCCCATTTGGCGCGCGCAAATTATATAAAAAAAAAGAGAGACGTGAAGTGACCCAGCATGGTGCTCTGGTTCAATATATATTTTTTTTTTTTTTTTTTTTATAATTTGCACGTGTGAAAGGGGTTATGAATACCCTTATACTAATTTTTAGGACACGGGCGTTTTTGAGGAAAGGGGAAGAGACAGAGAGAAAGACAGATTGGTGTAGTTGGTTTGAAACTCAGCTGGTATTAAGTTTCAGTGAACTCCAAGGGTGGCTGTCCAGATAACTGGGGAGTTTGTTTGTTTTTGCCTTTGTCGTTGCTCATGATTCACAGTATTTTTTTCCGACCTCCTGATGTCATCATCACGATCAAGTTGCATTTTAGCCATATGACCGCCCTACTGCCAGTGTTATGCCTTCGCAGTAGAGTTAACATAAGCTTTTGCAATTGATCGACTTTTTATTTATTTCATGCGAAATAAATAGATGATTATTGACATCAGGATTCGAACCGTGAACCTGTAGCGTGACAAGCGATGATGTTACCACTACACCACGGCCACCCTTTCCTTTTTTAAAGGCTGAGTTGGGTGCTGTCTAATAGGAAGGTCGGTTTACAGAGGTACTCCTCAGGGCGGAGTACGAGTATGTATATTATAGTCACTACTGTGGCTCCTAGTAGTGAATCAATTTCTTAAAATCGTGGAGAAAGAGGGGTACAGTGCCATAGCCTATGCGGACGACATTGCGATAGCCGTTTCGGGAAAATTTCCTCTTACAATAAGAAATGTGATGGAACCAGGTCATAATAAACTCGTACAAGGGACGTCGACTGACAAGGTGGATCGGCCGAAAAGACCAAACTGGTTTTGTTCACAAGAAAGAAGGTACAAGGTACAATATATCTTTATTAGAAAGTCCGGGAAGATGCGGATTGGCTTTCAATTAACGCGGTAGTGGGTAGCACTATTATACTATATATACGTTGCATCTGTTAGCGACCTCGTTCAGAGACCTATGACATTGCTTTACCAACTTGGATCGTATTGTGGGTGATTCCAAGGCTTTTATAAGTACCTGACTATCTAGTCAGTGGAAATCACCCACAATACGATCCAAGTTGGTAAAGCAATGTCATAGGTCTCTGAACGAGGTCGCTAACAGATGCAACGTTTCCCTGTGCTGGGTTACAGCACACAGGGACGTTCTGGGCAACTGCAGAGCGGACGAGCTGGCAAAAGAAGGTGCGGGTCGGAATTTCTCTGAAAATGATTCATATAGAATCAATAAAGTTCTGTCGTGATAATAAAGCCAGAAAAATGGCAAACAGCAGGTGGAACAATATCAGCACTTGTATTTCGACGAAGCAGATCTAGTCTAACCTGGATTCGAAGAGAACGAAACGACGTCTGTCCATAAATAGGAAATGAATAAGCACTATAATAGGAGCCCTCAAGTAACACTGCTTGATAGGTAGGCATGCTATTAGGTTGCGTGTCCCCTCAAATGATTTCTACGGAAGCTGTAGAGACGAAGAGGAGGAAGGAACAATAACTCACCTTTTGCGCATCTGTCCTATCTTACCAATGTTGAGAAGGAAATTTCTCGGGGAGTACTGCTATGCTTAGCCAGTCTCGATATCTTTAAAATAAAGAACCTTTTCTCCGGGTCTAAGTGGTTCGGCACATAAATGCGGAACCTTGATATTAAAGCTGATAAGACCTCTGGTGCTATCTCTTTTCTCTTTTCTAGAGGCCTGATCGAATATAAGGCTGTTGTGATAGAATTTAGCCTTCCTTTTTTGTGAAGTCCAAAACTTTTTGCCCAAGTCTGCCTCTGAAAATAAATCATATCAAGCTCTTAAACAAAGCATTCAAGTAATTTAGACATTGTAGACACCTTCCACTTACAGATCCATAGATCTTTCCCATTAATCAAGCGTCAACATTCCCATCAGTCATTTTATCCTTAGCTTGTTGTTTTTTCATCATCTGATCTCTGAGAAAAGAATTTAATATTCCAGCTAAGCTAGGTAAGTTAGGCAACACAAGCCGACGTGGTGCCATTGTTTGCTCGGGTGCTCCGCAGTCGCATTCAGGTGATGTTCTTGAAAGGTGGGACTGTGAAAAAACAACTTTAGTCAGATGTTTATTAAATGACAACGTATGATCAAAGCACCGCCTAAGTATTTGTGGTATAACGGTATAACCACAATTCGGTTGAGTATAATTTTAGCCTCCTAGGTGAATGCTAAGATGAAAGCAAGCATATTCGGTTTTTGACATGCTGGATTCGTAGTCTCTGTTTATGGAAATATTAGCCAAGAATGGGGTACGTTCAGATCAAATAGTAACGAGGTCAGCACTGAAACTTGTGGACGCCCATTGTGCAGTTTCCTTGGTTTGCTGTCTGCGTTGCTTAGAAAGACTTAAGGGCTTTGAAATCAGGTTGGAGATTTTAACCCATTTGATCACAGATAGTAGCTTGTATACTAATCCCTCTTTCCATACTTTGCAGATTCGATTCGATATACATACAGTTAGTCACTAAAGTAAGTAGACACCCTTCGTTGAATTGCCCTTTCAATGAAAGAAACGAAAAAAAGTTATTAAATACAAAACTATTCTATATTTTTATTAAATTAATATTCAAGTGGTTCTTAGAAGAAAATAAATATAACAGGATAACAAAAGTTAAAAAAAGATAATCAAAACTAAACATAAATAATGACAAATTCATCTCACAAAAGTAAGTAGAGTGTTATATGAGGTTTTGTCCTAATGCTTTGTAGGATATCTTTCAGCCTTAATTACCGATCTCATTCGTGATGGCGTCGAATTTACTAACTTTTGGGTGACCCTTTGATTAATTTTTGCCCACTCTTCTTGAATGACCCTTTTCAAAACTTCCTTCGTCCTAATATCGCGTTTTCTTATATTGCGTTCCAAATGCTCCCATAGGTGCACTATGGCATTTACATCTGGTGTTTGTGGAGGGGCTTTGAGCTGATTTTGGCTATACTTTTCCTATGCGCGACGTATGCTTTGGGTCATTATCTTGTTGAAAGATAAATGACCCATCCAACCCCAACTTTTTGGCACTTTCGTGTAGATTTGTCCTCAATATATTTAAATATGTAATATTGATCCATTATTCCATCGATTATAACTAGGTTGGTCACACCAGTTGCCGCCATACCCCAAACCATGACAAACACTCCACCGTGTTTTATGGTATCAGCATTTTATTTTCGCCAAACTTTACCGCATCCATCTGACCCATGGAAAAAATAACGCGATTCCAGAAAGCGGGGTCACATTTTCCCTGATCTTTTGCAAAATTTAGCCGTTTTTGCCGATTGACTTTGTGTACAAACGGCTTCTTCCTTATGGATCGACAATGATATCCGGCTTTATAGAGCACCCGGTGAATTCTTTGGGGATTACACGATTTTCCAAAATCATTTTCTACCTCCGATTGTACGAGGGACTTTGTTTTATCCTTCTGATGATGATTTGATGTTCTTGCTCCGTTAGCTTGTTCTTTGTATTACTTTGAACCCTGAATTTTTTAATTATTGTCTGGACTGTGAAACGGCTTAATGTCTTGCGAAAGCTCCTTTCCTCGTGGTGCCATTTTGAAAAAGTCTTGTGTTTCTTGCTTAACTAAAGAAAAAATTATACTCGTAAAACAAAATATGAAAAATAAGCTAACGAAAAGAAAAATAAGTAACTTTTGTCCTTACATCTTCTCTACTCAGAGTTTCTGCACAGAATGCCAAGAATGTCTACTTACTTATGTGATGTAAATTTACACGTTATCGGGAAAACTACCGTTAACTGCTCAAAAATACCAAAGTATACGATTGTTTAAAACAATTGTATGAATATTTTCAAATAAAGAGCATAGAACACATGAACACTTTTTTTTTTGTAAAATAAGTGATTTTTTCAAAAGTGAACTATGAAGTGACGGATGTCTACTTTTTTCTTCTTTTTTTTTTGTCGGGGCGGGTACACCCTACTGGAGCACTCAGACTCAAAAACAGGTCCAGGTCCATTGTACAACCAGGCAGAGAACCCCATTTTAATATGTTTTTTTCGTCTTATGTAAAAAGACGAGTAGACGCTTCAGTGATGAAGAGCTTAGGTCATCAGCACTCACCACATCAGCACCGAAAATCTGCCACTTGATCCGAGCAAAGGCAGGACAATCACATAGGAAGTGTTCCGCAGTGTCATCGCCCTCTCCACAGGAGTTGCAGACAGGGGTAGCGCTCAAACCTAGCACATGGATGTGCTTGGCAAAGGCGAAGTGGCCCGTAAGAGCGCCAGTAAGTTGTCTGCAGTCTTTTCTGCTAAGGGATAGCAGGAAAGCCGCGGATTTCTTACAGACGACGGGGACCATTCATTTAGTCTGCCTGCATCCTGGAGAGTCATGCCACCTTGTGTTCACTGAAAACCCAGTCGTCAATGGAAGCCCTAACCGAGGACGCTGGCAAACCCAACGTGGGTTCAGGTCCTGAGAAATTCTCTTCTGAGCCTTGTCTAGCAAGCTCGTCATAGATCTCATTTCCTGTTATCCCTTTGTGCCCTGGGACCAAATTCAAGGATGTTTTGCATTCTCGAACTGTTTTGGAAGTGGTTAAAGGATTGAGCAAGGCCTTAAGCGCAGCCTGAGTGTCACTACAGACGCAGATACTTTGTCCCTTCCACCTGTTCTTCCCAATACAGTCCGCTGCCATTAGGATAGCATATATTTCTGCCTGGAAGACAGATGTGTGTTTTCCCAATGAGAAGTGAAGCCTAATGTTGTCGCATTCCACGAAAACACCAGCACCAGACCCCTGTCCAGTTTTAGAGCCGTCTGTGAAAATGCGGCTACATTCCTTTCCTGGCTCAGACTCCTGCCAAAGCCAATCCTGAAAATGAGGAAAGTTGACTTCAAATTTGCACCGTAGCCGTAATTCAGGTGTCATTGCATCAGATGGCATATCCATGAGACAGGGGTCGTAGGATAATCGTCGCGCAACGTCATCAAAACTCCAGTGCGAATCGTGCCAGAAACCACTTCTTTTTAAACGGAAGATGGCTCTGAGTGTACACCCCATGATATAAATATCAAGGGGGGGAGGTTCATTAAGGCGTCTAGAGCAGAGCCAGGCGTACTGGGGAAAGCTCCCAAGCAGCCGAGACAGACCGTTCTTTGCAGTTTGGCGAAAGCAGCAGTAACGTATTTACGTGAGAGCTTATTCCACCAAACAACTGACGCATATGAGAGGAAAGGTCTTATCATTGCCGTGTAGATCCAAAGGACTTTCTTTGACGACAAGCCCCATATCTTGCCGAAAACACCTTTGCATTGCCGGAAGACTGACAGAGCTTTGGAAGTTTTCAGCTCAACATGTTTCGTTCAAAGAAGCTTGCTATCTAAGATTACTCCTAAATATTTGGCTTCCTTGGAGAATTCGATAGTGAAGCCTTTTAGCACTGGCTGAGTCAGACCAGTCAATTTCCTCCTTCTCGTAAAGAGAACCACTTCGGGGATGTCTACTTACTTTTGTGATTAATTGTATGTCATTAGTGCAATAATCTGGTCGGTACGACTGCTCCAAATCGAGGTTGCTGTTCTGGCATCTGCATGTTGCAAACGCTTAAGATAGCTATCGGATTGGATGTTTCGAGTGTATTACTAAAACACCTTGCAAGCCAGAGTTTTGTGTTGACATTGTCAGTTCTTTAAAAGCTTTCTTTATTTCCTTAACCCTTGATACTCGTATGTCAATGATCCAATTCGCGATCAAGTTTGTGTCTAAACTTAACTTGGATTGCGATATGAAATTTCCACCTCCTAGATTTCTCAGCATATTCTATGATGTTTTCTGTGGTACTCATCTATTAATTGTGTTCCTTGTTCCACCCGGGAAAATGTTCATTCTTTGCGATAATGTGGTAGTTTGAATGTGGTAGTTTGAATATATTCGTCATTTGGCGTGTTTTTTTGACACCTAGATGGCCATTGTTTCACTAAAACGATTTCCAGCCACCCGGATTTTTAATATTTTTGGATATTTGCTGTCAACTATCAAAGTATTGGCCACAAAAAGGGACTATGTTTGTGAAGTATAGCGCCCGTAAAAATGGTAACCGGTATTTAACTATTATAGATTTTATTTATGCGACAAATATTCTGTAGATGGCTGTGCCTCAATAGTTTAGACAAATAATTTATGAGATAAATTTATGATGAACAAATGTCATTTCTCAATCGAAAAAGGGATATATTCGTTTCGCGTGAACAGTGTACAAGGCTTTACAATTTTACTAGCGTCAAATACCAAGAAGCCATTAAAAAAAAAAAAAAAAAAAATTAAACGGAAAACTATTTCGTGTAAAGTATTTCCAAAAAAAAGTTTAGAAAATTTGTTTTTTCCCCGATTTATAAAAAAATTAAAGTAAGACATATCCTATCAGATGGCGTACCAGGTTTTCTATTAGAAAATTCATTCAAACGATTTTTTCAAAATTTATTTTTCTCAAATATACCTATACAAACATACCTATACAAAGTGATAAAATTAATATAAGAAATAAAAGTACTTATAGTGCACGTAATACATATAATTAAATACATATTATTTTTCGGCCAGTCAAAGTCAATGCACGAGATTTATGGAAAATGGTTTCACTTTACGAACAAGTCCCTAAACAACCGAATATTCCACGGGCGTACCAACTTCTAGACAAACAAAATCATAGCAAGAAGTGTGAAATAGCGAAACTTGTAATGATGCGAAATAAATCGGTTTTGTGAAAGATTAACAACTTCAAAATCAACTACAATGGTGTGTGTATGTGCATGGCACCAGAATGATTGAAGATTGAGTCAGCAATCAATATAGCTGTGGGGTTCTCTGAATTCTTATCCACATCTGACACAAACAAAAAAAAAATATCTTAAAACTTTCAAATATGAAAAATTAATAGACAAACGATATGGATACATAAAGAGTTGGGTAAAATGTAATCGATTACCGATTACATAATTACATTTTTGTAATCTGTAATTTAATTATCGAAATCGAAATCGATTACAAAAAAATATTACATTTTAATTTTAAAAAGATGCATGGGTTGTATGGAGTGGAAATGGGGTACATATGGATGTAAGGTGGTCTCTTAAAGGACGTATGCAGTTGGTTGATATCTAGAGGATGTGGTTGGTGGATGTCGTGGCTAATTTGTTAAGTACTTGTTCACTGAGCACTAGGCTCAAGTTTCAAATTCCAGAAAACATCAAAAAAGATTTGCGGTCCCTCTATTCGCGAAATTCTGACAAACATCCGAGAGTAAAACCGTCGGGAAGATGCGTCCAATTCAGAAATCTGTGTATGTAATCAATTACTGATTATCTGTAATCAAAATTACAAGTAATTCACACTGCAATTACTAAGTAATTGCGATTACATTGGAGTGCAAAACATCGCGTGATGATGCAAAATGAGTCCACAGTTTAAATTATAACGAAATCTTCTCATTAGCCTGAGAGTCATCGATATTTATTTATTTTATTTTTTTTTTTTTTTGTAATTACTCAGCCAGATACTAGAACAAAGTTCAACATTAGAATGACAGATGATTCCCCAACCCCCAATATTCGCAATCCAGTTCCGAATGGAATGTTACCGAAATACCGTCTCGCAGTCTAGATTCATATAAATTCCTTACCAGCGGAAATTGTGTCGAAAAATACTTAAAAATAACATCATCTGGGGGACGCATACAAGTAGACATCCCTCAATTAACATATTTCCATTTATATGCCTCAAAGTACGCAATCATGGATTCACTTGAATCGACTATGATACATTAAACAGATGACTTTTCATGAGAATTTCCATTTGCTCGATCAAAGAAGGAACGTCTTCACCAAAATGGAAAGCAAGCAAAAGAACTCGTAATTTAAATTTTCCTCATGCTTCTTTCCATTCATCAGCGTCATCTTACGCAGAAAACCCATTATGACTAATAATTACCGAATTGTCATCCAGAGAATTAATATTCTAACATCACGGTGGGCATCTCACAGACAGACAATACTCGTAACGGACTGTTCCAAGGAATCAATTCAATTATACGAGTAATTCGCGGGACTCATTTATCATAATTGTTCGCTTTGGGAGATCCCCAAATATATACGAGGCGCTTCTCTCCACGCCTATTTCGGACGATAGCCGAAAAATCCCCACGTGATTAAATTTATATCATTTTTATTACACATTCCAATAGCACACGAGAACTAATAGTTTAATAGTTAGTGGATTTTGATTGATTTCTTTCGCGTAGCAAGTTGCTCGATTGAACGCGATCTGACTGCAAATTTGTTTGTTTTTGTTTGTTGGAAAATGTTTGCGCCTAAGACGACACATAACAAATTAACCGCTCTGTGCATTTTTCTACAGTGACGCCACCCCCGTCGAAGTGGGTTAGAAATACTAAACAGGTGTGTACAGTGTGCCTGATAGAGAAAATCATTTTGTTATTATATATTAATGCTAATTTATTGTTTTCACTTTCGTTAGTGTTTATAGGAAGCAAAAGACCCAAACTATCATACATAGAACAGACCGTGTTCCTAATTTGTGGCTAATTAGACGAAGACAGGCGCGATTTTTTTTTTCCCTCCGATTTCAATGTCACTAGTTAGAAGGTTTGATCGTACAATTAGCGAAAAATAAGTTTGAAGTCTAAGATAACTTATTTATGGTTTGTTCCCTGACTGGCTGGCACTGTATGTTTTGGGAATGTCCATTGCTTACTTTTAACTAATTCCTAGCAATTAACACTGTTCGACACACAGATTAATGTTAATTGAGATGTATTCTTAAAGAAAACCCCCAATAACAATTGATTACAATTTATTTTTGTTTTTTGCGATATTTTTAAGTAAATAAAAAGTTGTGAAATAAAAATAAATGGCGCGGTAAAGTTTCTATTTATGTGCGAATGAATATTTAAAAAAAAAAAAAACAAAAAAACCAAAGCACTTCAATCTGATGGACTTATAGAGCTTCATCTGTAGACAAGACGACGCTGGACTATATTTTTGTTGTTTTATCCTCTGCATGTCGTGCCAGAGTAATTAGTACTTTCTTTAGGAAACAGCGGGCCTGGGATTTAGTTGTTTACTTCGATTACGCAATCTTTAGAGGATTCTTCCTAATTTTTCGAACTACAGTACACTCGATAGTTTATGTCAGTGGTTCCCAAACTTCTTTTGCGCGTGACCCGAATATTTAAAGCATATTTTCTTGGCGTCCCAACTGGCGTTGATAAAGCTACGACTGTGTAGTTAGAACAAAAGTCTCCAAACGTTTTTTTGATCCCAACCCAAAAGTATAGTCGTTTTGGGTGACTCACTCCTGAATAGAAAAGGGCTTAGAGAAATTGGGAAGATGAAACATGAGTGTGAAAAGTAGTTTTCACTAACTGACACATTTTACGTTCCAGAATTGTATGTTGTCCCATATTATACAACTCTTTGCTTGTTGGACACCTGTTTGTTCTTTGAATGAGTAAATGGTTTTACCGAAAAGAGCACGTATTGGTTTCGTAAACATTTTCAAACTCGAAATTTTGATCAATTTTTTTTTTTTTTTTTTTGTGATCGGAGGGGGAACCTTACATAGGCACTGAACTCCAGGTTGTACAGTAGTGTCAGATTCTTACTGACTAAACCTTACTTCCGCTAGGTCAGATCCTCGCCCCGCGGAACCACCGCCATTTATTACTTCGCTGGGCGAGTGTTCCGATTTACACGGCCGTCCTTGTCTGCATTTCCAGCACTCATCTCTGGCTTTCTGCCTGCCTTAGCTCAATTTGTACTCGGGTTAATAATGTGCTGACAGCGACCCAACTGCTCTCCGATCTTAGCATATCTGTTATTATATTTGGAAGTGTTTTATTTATTTCACTCTCCGTCTTTCCTCAAGGAACCTTGGGCAATTAAAAAGGACATGTTCCGCGTCTTCTTCGAGGTGTCTAGTCTAAAGCGATGTAGGTATCGGCGATAGCCGCCGTGGCCCGACAAAAATTCCGTTAATTAGTAGTTTACTTACCCATGTCTTCTACTTATCCACGGTTCTATGCTGGTTATTAGTTTGTGTGTCCACCTACCATTATGTGCAGTATCCCATCGTATCCAAGCGATAATGTCCTCTCTTGCCTTCTAAGTTCTTTATCTGAAATGTTGTTTGTTTTCCAACTCAAATTCTTTTAGCTTCATCAGCTAGGATGTCAATAGGGATCATACCAGCAATGACATACGGCACCTCAACCGAAATTGTCTTATAAGCCGTTATAACTCTAATTGCGGTTAGTCTATAGACGCTGTTTATACGCGATTGATTTTTCTTCATTTTTAATGCATTAGCCTATATTGGAGATGCGTAGGGCATAGTATCCTGATGCTTCTTGGGCCCCCAACATTTGGCAACATTCTCGAAAGCACCGAGTGTACATTTGATGCCTTCTTTGATATGTATTACATGTGGTTACTAAAGTTTAGCCTGTCGTCTATCATCACGCCGAAATATTTCATGCATCTTTTAGAGATTATTGTATGACTCCCCACCTTGACATTGATGGTCTCTCTTATTCTGCGGCTACTAATAGCACTCTAACCATTGTTTGACAAATGCGATGGTCTGCTCGTTAGCATTTAACTCTAGCTCGCTATGTCGTCGGCACAGCCTATGATTTATACTCCATCAGGGATTCGTAGTCTCAATACACCATCGTACATTAAATTCCATAGAACCGGTCCGAGGACGGAACCCTGTGGAACGCCAGAGGCTATGTCCCTATTTCCGTTTCGTATAGCTTTGGTGGAAATATCGTAGTAATCTACTATTCGCAGAATATATCCCGAGGTATTCATATTTGTTAACGCATCCATTATATAGTTCCAGTTTGCTGTATTGAACGCGTTTTTCACGTCAAGTGTAATTACTCCGCAGTATTTTTTACGTCTACATCTCCAGCTGGAACCCTGTATTGATTGCTTGGCCTCACCAATAGCATCTATTGTGGATCGAGCTTTACAGAATTGTAACAGTGACCGGTAGTAATCTACTAAATATTAGGCGTTCTAATATCTTTCCCATTGATATGATGATGGTTCGCCGGGATTTTTTCTTACCTTTGGTAGTAAAACTTTTCTCCCATATTGAGGGGAAGATGCCATTTTCAAGACATCTGCATTGTTTTGACAAAGATTGTAGGATTACATCTTATTGCTGCTTTTAGAGCTTTATTGGTAACTCCGTCTGGTCCCGGGCATTTTTTTTTTTTGTCACCAATCCTTTCGCAGACGTTCAATATTTCATCTACTGTGACTTCGCGTATCATTGATATATGGTAATGGCGCTGCTCTTCCCGTAGTATGTGTTGCGGGAAAAGAGTTCTCGAAATTTTGATCAATCTTGGTATTACTATAATAGAGAATCTCAAAACGGTGGGTCTCTCAATTTTGTCCGTCTGTCTGTCTGCATAACTGTATGCACATCTGTCTGTAGATCGAACTGCAGGTTTTGGTCAAACTTTGTATCTGGGGTCTGTGAGCTACTGCCTTTACTTAAATCAAATTTTGAAAAATAAAAATTTTTTCGAAAACAGCTCTAACGATTTCGATAAAAATTCTTCACCTTTAAAACCTCAAATTTATCTTTATTTCAATCATAGTCCTTTGAAGTTTGTTAACCCAGTGATGGAGAGAGAAATTAGAGAGAGCTAAAAATTAGAGAGGAAAGGATAATAAGTGAGGTGATGGTGCTCGTTAATTTTGAATCTTTGCTTATTATAAGTACCTATCTGGAAATATTGAGAAAGGCAAATTATTTCATATTCGTATTGAGTGGTGAAAAACGATCTCGATTGCAATGAGGGCTTAAAATACATATAAGGGTGCGCAGAGGATGTCTCACGCGTGTTGCGATTGAACAGACGAACTGGTAGGACAGAACTATAGATTTCATTCCGACACGTGTGATAAGAGTACCAGTATAGGACTGCTAAACACCCAACATTCCGGTGATGTTCGAGTGAGGTAATCAGATTACAATTTAGATTAGACTGCTCACCAATCAATCTATTACGAGTATACATGCTTGACGCTGAGCACGATCAACTAAACTCAAGCATGCTATGAGCTCCCATTATTATTATATCTCGCAAAATCTGCAAAAAAACAAATATAGACTTTGGACTTTATTAACCTATATAGGTAGAAAGTCTAAGTGTTACTAGATTGTTATAATTAGCTTGCCCTTAAAATAATGCATCCGACTTAATACAACGTTTTTCTTTTAACTTGCAATTATCTGCATTTGTTTATATAATTATGCATTTCCCAGTTTTTTCTTTTATGTTTTTTTTTAACCTTTATAACTGCCATCCAAAGTTTTCTTTAGTACGTATTGTAGATATTTCTTTAATATACACTTACAAATTGTTGGTATACCTAGTCAAGTCATAAATACATACGACACGCATACATACTGGCCCCATTAGCATTTATCCAACCCTTGAGTCGCTCTGGCCACTCATCGATCGCAGCACGCTCCTCGCTCGTTGGAATATTGTCATCTGCACGGATAAGTGCGCGCTTCAACGAGTCAATATTTGGATGTCGAGTGAAACAAGCCATCGCTTCTAAAATAAATCACAGCTTATAATCCAAAGGATTGAGGGCTGGACTGCCATATGGCCAATCGTTTGATGCTATGAAGTCCGGTAGATTGTTTTGCCATCCTTGTGTTGATTTTTGCTTATGAGCTGGCGCTTTCGATTCGCGGAATGAGTTCTGATGCTTCTTTGGATAACCGTGTATAGACTCTGTCATTTTACTTATTGAACGATTCCTCAATAGTAACAGTTTTTTCGTCCTTTAACAACATTTTCCGGTGACCATTTTACGCGTACCAACGGCGTAGAGCTTTCGGTCTTTCATTCCGTTTTTACTTTAATTTGGCTGTGAGTAAGTGGCCAAAATCTGAAATCTTGTTTGATAATGCGAAACATGGATTTCTGCGATATCTTCATTTCTCGTGACAAGATTTTCGAGTAATCCTGGCTTTAACAGCTTTGAACCCCCGGATGAATTCTGACAGTGCGAAAGCGTCCGGATCTTTGACGGTCAATTGCTCCAAAAGTGCCCTCAAACAATTTAACAATTTGATACCGGTACGAAAAATATCGCCTCTTTCCATGTTGTGAAGGTAAAAACCACAACACGGCCCCACTCCATATTTACAAACGACTTTTGTGTAAATTTTTTTGCGCGTTAACTTAGTATAAATGTCACTCATTAGATACCTGTCAATATAGAATGAATTTATTAAATACTAGTTTCACGTGCGTTTAAACATGTACCAGTATTTATAAGATGACAAGGTACAAAAGTCGACGTTGATTAAAAAAAAAAAAATCGTTCTTTTAATTACATTTCTACCAATACATGTAATTAAATTGAAAGTTTTAATTAGGAGTGTTATTGTTAATATATTATAAAACCCGAAGTGAGACGGGACTTATTATTATATTTTTTTTATTCTTTGAAAAAATATAAAATTGTCATTGTCAATTACGAGTACGTACGAGGGTGGGTCAATAAGTCCCTGAAAATTAACACAAATTGTGTCGTCACCTTAAATTTAATTTTTTTGTCAAGAAACATCTTTCAAAAGAACGCACCCAAATTTTCAGACAGATCTGTCAAATAGTTTTGTTGTGGCAGCCATTTTATATAAACGCCTACTAGCATTTTCGTTAAAATGGAAAAAAGTGAATTTCGAGTGCTCATTAAACACTATTTTTTGCGAGAAAAAACTATCACGCAAACCAAACAAAAGCTTGACAAATATTATGGGGACTCTTCACCATCGATTGGAGCCATTCACTACTGGTTTACTCAATTTCGGTGCGGTCGTTCAAGCACAAGTGACGCCGAACGTTCTGGTCGCCCAATTGAGGTCACCACACCAGAAATGGTCGACAAAATCCATGGTTTGATAATGGACGATCGGCGAGTGAAAGTGCGCGAGCTTGAAGAGGCCACAGGCTTATCACATGGCTCAGTGATTTCGATTTTACATAAATATTTGGACATGAAAAAGCTTTCGCAAGATGGGTGCCGCGTTTGCTCACAATCGACAACAAACGCATTCGTTTGATAACTTCAAAGGTGTGTTTGGCGATGTTCCAGACAAATTCGGCTGAGTTTTGCACCGTTTTGTAACAGTGGATGAAACCTGGATACACCACAACACACCAGAAACCAAGGAACAGTCAAAACAATGGACTTCTCCTGGTGAATTGATGCCGAAGAATGCCAAGGTGGGTTTGTCAGCAAACAAGGTCATGGCGATAGTTTTTTTGGGATGCGCGCGGTGTTATTCACATCGATTACCTTGAAAAGGGTAAAACGATCACCGGCGCATATTACGCAGAGCTGCTAAATCGAATCCAAGCCGATTTGAAGCAAAAACGGCCGCATTTGGGGAAGAAAAAAGTTATTTTTCACCAGAACAATGCACCGGCGCACAAGTCCGCAGTTGCAATGCCAAAATTGCATGAGTTAGGCTACGAACTCCTCCGACTATTCTTGTTTCCAAACATGAAGAAATGGCTCGGAGGTAAGAGATTTGGGTCGAATGAAGAGGTCATCGCTGAAACAAACGCTTATTTTGAGGGGCTCGAGTAATCGTATTATTTGGAGGGCATCAACAAATTGGAGAAACGTTGGATGAAGTGTATAGAGCTAAAAGGAGACTATGTTGAAAAATAAAATGTTTTTACACCGAAAAGAGTGTTCCTTATTTCATTTTCAGGGACTTATTGACCTACCCACCCTCGTATATATAGTTTACTCACAATGTATTTAGCATTATCTAAAAGAAGACCACCTCTCTTCGGTGACCTCGGCGACTTGGCGAATAAGTAACTGTCGTTGGTCCAATAAGCCTTGTATCTAATTAGAATACCAATAGATACCGTGGTATCACAATGTTCCTCCTTTGGTATATGTTTGTCTGTACACAGGTGCATGCCAGTCACCCTTACCTCAGCTGATCTATTTAGTGAGCGAACTCTCACTCATAGAATTTCTCAAAGGTGTCTGATTGGGCATTTGGGTATCTTTTGTTAGATTTGAACCACGGATCGTGAGATTCTTAAGCGGCCCAAGACGATCCTCCTTATTTAGTACACCTAACCTCAGTTTTTCCAATCAATTGATAGAACTATTTTAGAGTAGAGCCTATAATGAGAGAGTTCGTGCAACAGGCTTACGCATAAGCAAGTTGACTGAACGATAAATCCGTTCGCTCCACATGAGCCAGATTATCATTCTCCTATCCATCAAGAAGAGCTAATATTTCTGACCCTCATATATGCAAATAGTCTATTCAATAAATCTGAGGGTAAACCTTTCAGATACAGAGCCTACAAATTTCAATGATTGCAATATATCTGGGTTTAGTTTTGGATTTCAAGCTAAGCTGCAAGAAGACATACGCTGGCGCACCATAGATGCAATTATCTTTATAAGATGATGTGGGAATTCATATCGTAGAAGTTTATATAAAAGCCCGTCGATCCAAACCGTGTCGAAGGCTTTTTCGATATCCACTAGACAGGCAGCTGTACATCGTTTGGCGTTTAGATTCCAATTGACATCTGAAATCAGTTTCGTAACAGCATGCACCGCCGAATGATTTCTCTTGAACTCAAATTGGGTCCGCGGTATAATTTCCTTTCTTTCGGACGCGAACAAAATGGACTTACTAATAATTACTTCAAAGACCTTCCCGATATTAGGCAGGAGACTTATTGGAAGGATCAGAAGGATCCTTCTTCTTTTTGATTATTGGAAAAGCCTTCGATATTTTCCAATAACTCGGGAAGTAGCAGTTGTTTAACAAATATTGCCGTATAATTTCGTCCGGTATATGCTTTAGTATAATGTTAGGAATGTTATCTAAACCACTTGACTTTTTGTTATTTAGTTTCCTAAATATGTATGTCAGTTCGTCTAGTGTTGTAAGGTAATTGTCAGTCTGTTCATCTGTTAGTTGGTCAGCTTTTAGTCGCTCTGAAAATCTCAGAAGAGTTCGTGTTTCGCTATTGCGAAACCTCGATACGAGTAATTCATCAATTACTTCGCCAGTTCTGCAGCTAGGGAGATCCCTAGCATGAATTACCTCAAAATGAGAGCCGATCAGGTTTAGCTTGTCCGCCCCACTATCTATAACGAAATGGTTATCGATAATAGGGCAGTGTTGGCTGTTAATCTCCGCCTGAGAGAGAAGAGACTGGGAAGACAGTGGGATTTTCAGTTTCGGGATCTTGATAACGTTACGAGGCTTGAAAATCTGATTAATTTTAGGAAACATGTTCCTGGGATCAGACTTCAATATGTTTTCGGCGTGTTGCCTCCAATAATCATTGACACTATTCCGAAACTGCTGACTTAGCAGTGTCCTCACATTTCTCAGGAGAGATTTTAACCTTTGCAGCTCTAAATTGGACGATTCCTCTTGGAACTGGTGTCGTATTCGATTTATCTGAGTTACCAAAAAGCTTTTATAGAGTTTGTAGAGTCTTAATGTCACGGCTTAGATAACATTCAACGCCGTCTTTGGATTTAATTTTCGGAACTGACGACTCTATTGCTTGTAATACCACCGTATTTAAGTTCCCGATATAGGAATCGCACTCCTCATTATTAAGATTCCTATTGCTAGGGATATTAGAAGAGGAAGGACAGTTCCTGTATTTTCTGATTGCGCAACGCTGAAATTTGCATCAATCAGTCTGCCTAAAATTCAATTTAGGCATTTCGTTCTGCGTTGCGAAGCTGAAAGTAGAGTCACCAGCAAATGTCATCGGCATAACTATTGCGTTGTGGTCGCTATCATATGGCAATATAGAAAGTTTATTATCGTGGATCGTTTGAATTTGCAATCGCTCGTCCGCGATGCAAAGATCGTGATATGAATTTCCAGAGGGAAAACTTGGTGCAACTGGGCTGTATAATTTGATTTTCTATTCGACCTGGTTTTCCTCAATAAAGCGGTTTAGGAAGTTGCCTCTTCCCGTTTGCCCTTGATTTCAGCCAGGCCGAGTGTATCGCGTTAAAATCTCCCGCTAAGACGAAATAGTTGTTTAAACTATCTAGTCTCAGTTTTTCGAATATTTTTTCGATTTCGGCTTTAAACCGATTGACGGTACCTTTAGCCGCATATGCTGGTATTAAATACAGACAACCATTATCCCTGAGAGGCAGTGAGATAATAGTTGTCTCAAGACAACTGAAGCTCCTAATATCACTTCGTTCAATTCTAGTGTATCGCAGTTGTTTCCTGACAAGAATTGCGTACCGCCACCTCAAATAGAGTCACGTCTGTCTGTCCGTATTACGTCATAGTTATTAAAAGCTAATTGATGTCTCATTTAGCTTTGTCTCGTTTAAAAAAAGAACTTCGGGTTTATGATCAATCACAAAGCGCAGTAGATCACCGCGCCTGCTGATGGCGATTATGGGGTTTACATTTAGAGCAGCTATTTTTAGGGTTGCACAATTAGATCTAATCATGTTGACGATTAAGGATGTTGAGAAGGGCATCAACCTTCGCCGAGAGATCAGCAACAGTTCTGGTCAGACTGTCGACTTGGATTTGCAAACTGTCTTTTATTGAATATTGGAGCCAACAGCACTGGAGCGCACAGGTTTGGGGCCATCACTATTACCTACCCGTTTGCGAAGAATATCCCTCCTCGAACATGATTGTCGATCATCCTGACTTTTTGTGCAATCTTGTGTTGTACTTCCCTTTTCTGTGCCTGAAGCTGATCTGCTAGTCGTTTATAGCTTTCGCATGCCCGCCATGAGGCAGGGTGACCAGGTTTCTGGCAGAGAACACAAAATAACTACTCCCTGTTCGCTTCTTTTTGCACTTGGCCTTTGCCAGGTTCATGCGTATTTTGCCACTTGACGCACCTCCATACCATCTTACAACTCAGAGAAGCATGTCCGAATCTCTGACACCGGTGACACTGAAGGACGCCATTTCTTCGAATTTTTTCAAAGGACACTAAATGCCCCTCTACGAACTTGATTTGTCTCAAGTTTTGTTCTTTGCTATCTGGAGATAGCTGTACCACTGTGATAGGTAGGACTCTATTATCATGCCTAGAGTTCACCGTAGCATACCTGGATGCGCGGACGAAACTTAGTTTCTCAATATGCATATTATTTAATTCTTTGAGGACCTCGTCTGGGTTAAAGCCAACACTAAGACCCTTCAATAAGAATGACTTGTCATCCTTATGTGTGTAGGAGAAGTACTCCGTACCTGCTTCATTCAATAGTTCTTTGACCTTGTTGCAGTCATCCGTATTTTCTAAGCTTAAGGTTAGCTTATTACTATTTATATTCTTTATCTTAAATTTACCTGTACTTAATTCGGTTTGTAATAATTTGGATAGCACTTGACTATCCTCTTTATATATTTTGATTGGTGGTGGTCTTTTAATGGCCCCCACTATTTCTTCATTGGCTCTCTTCTTTTTCTGGCCGTTGATGTTCGATGTTGATGCTCTATTATTTTTCATTTGTTGCCGTTGATTTATTGTTTATATTATGTCCACTTGTAACTGGTTGACTATTTTCATCAACGGCTAGGAGAGCAAATTGGTTGTCTGTTGTTTCAGTTTTTTTTCTCTTTTACTTGACTTTGTCTTGAAAGTAGAGTCACTATCACTGTTCTGTAGAACACTTATAATTTTCTTAAGTTCAAGCACTTCTTCTTTATATTTATTTGCCATTTCTATAGCCTTAATATATACTCTTTGATCAATTTCAAAGAGATCCATCGCCACATCTCATGATTTTAGAAATTTTTCGTGGAGAAAAAATAAAATGAACCGACTGAGACAAAAATCAAAGCCTCCTTGTAAACAAGTGTTGCATGCATATTATAATCCATTCGCAATTAGTCAGTTATATGAATTATTATTATAGTTATTATATTCAAAATGTGAATTTTGTGGAACACAAATTATATAAACATTCTATAATTAACATTACGTGAATAATTAAGATCAGATTTCCGTAGAGAAAATAGGTTGTTGAAGCCAAACAGAACAAGTACGTAAGTAAGTTTCGATTTTAGTTTAGTTAAAGTTAGTTCGTTTTTCCTGTATGTTGAACAATTCGACACCTTTATTTTGACATGTATGAAAAAGTTTACTCATTCATTAAGGTTGTGTAAAGTTCGTGATCCTGCTTCGTGTTATATTGTATATTGAACTGTTCTGTGTTTAACTGCATTGCTCGTGATACATCTTCATTTTTTAATATCGATTTTATAAGTTTAATAAAATGTTTTTTAACCGAAGCACAAGATTTTATAGTAAGTTACCCTTTACTTACTTACTTAATCGTCTCTCTCTCTCTCTGAAATACCACACACAGTCTTCGATACTCGTCGCATCCCGGGTACGTTGGTTCCGGTTGATTTCCGTTAGCTTTCTGAATCTGTGATCGCTTGGTTTTCAAAACAGGGTTTTTGCTCGAAAACGGCTCGAATATTTTTTGCCTTAAATTGGACATAGTATGTCATTAAATGGCGTACCAAGTTTTTGGAAGGAATATTGTATAACTGTAGTTTACTTAATATCGAATTTTGTGAAAAAAAAATTAAAATTTGACATCTAAGCATTAATTCAAGGACATGGCATACCAAGTTTTGAAAAAATTGCTCATTTGACTCATTTTTCAAAAAATTGTATTTTGACAATTTCGCTTAAATTTAAATCTGAGTGATTTGCAACTGAACAGTACTTACGAGTAAGTATAAGTACAGGGTGGCCCATAAGTCACGCTTTTTTTTTTATTTTTTTTTTTTTTATTTTTAGTTATTAATAAAATGTAAAATATGGAAATCTTAGTACGCTAGTTACGAAAAATTACATCTTTTAAATGGCCTCCATTTTCGGCTTAGCAAAGGCTAGCCCTTTTAAAGGCACGTGCCATGACTTCTGTAAGTTTCTGTGGCTGTAGTCCCCTTTCGATTTCGGTACGAATATTGTTCGTTGGTTGTAGAATTGTCCGAGGTTTATTTGCGTATACCTTTTTTGCAAATACTCGTAACCCCACAAAAAGAAGTTAGATCTGGAGAACGTGGTGGTCAATCAAGTGCTGACCTTCTCGAAATTATACGTTCTCCAAAAATGTCTCTTAGAAGTTGCATTATGGCTTCAGCAGCATGGCAAGTGGCTTTATCTTGCTGAAACCATATTCCAGGGCGATTTTCCACTGCAGGTCACATACAATTTTGAAGCTTGGCCCGATACCGTTCTCCAGTGATAATCACAGCATTACCACTAGCGTTCTGGAAGAAGAACGAGCCAAAACTGTGCACTTAAGGAGGTGCAATTCCGTCTGGTTTATAACCCTTGGGTTTTCTGTACTCCAAATCCCGCAATTCTGCCTGTTGATAAAACCATTAAGGCGAATATGAGCCTCATCGGACATTATCAAATTGTGAAGAAAACCATCGTCTTCTCTTGCCAATTGTTGAAATTTAATTGCATAATCAAGCCGTCGCTGGTAGTCATCATGGTTTAACTTCTGTACCAGTTGAATCTTGTACGGGAAAATGTTTAAGCCGTGTAAAATACGCTACAGTGACGTGCGAGCAATATCCAGGCTCTTATGTAACACTCTCCTGCACACGTTTAATATTCGCCTTCATTCTAGCTGAACATTGTCTTCCGGCACGTGGAATATCACTCACGGAACCCTATCGCTAAAAACGATCAACTAAGCGACGAATTATTGATTCTGGAGGAGCAACTCTAACATTGAAATGTCTTCTGTAGGCTCGTTGCGTCATGACAATCGATTGGTGGTTTTCAAAATAAAATTTCGGTGCGCTGCGCTACTTTAAATTGTTCCATGATGAATTTTCTCAATATCGTCTATTAATAATAATATAATAATATTTTGGCGCTAACAATGCAGGGCCTGGCCTAGCTTTTCGCAGCCACTAGTGCTGTGCCCCTCACAAATGGTTGGGACCTACAGTTTTATGACATTTCCGAAGGGCATTTTTTCGATTGAGAGAAGCTTTTGACAATTTTACTCTCAATATTTCGGTGATGAGTAGAGCAGGCCATTCCCTCTAAAACGGACCACAACTTGTAATCCAAACGGTTGAGGTTCGAACTACCAGCTGGCCAATCATCCGGTGATATGAAGTCGGGTACATTTTTTTAGCCACTCTTGATTGGTTTTCGCCTTGTGGGCTGAAGCAGAATCTTGTTGGAATGTCCAGTGCTTGCTTGCGAACATTGTTCGGCTTAGAGGCTTAACGACGTCTTCCAAAACAGTGGTTTCGTAAACTTTCGCCAAAGTCTTGACTCCTTTTTCACAAAAATGGAGGTTGGTTATGCCATCGTAGCTCACTCCCAACCATACCATTACATTTGCGGGATGGTGGCCTCTTTCAACCCTTGGAATAAGTTCTGAAGCTTCTCTTGATCTCCGATCATACACTTGATCATTTTGTTTAAAGGTAAAGATTTTCTCGTCGGTGAACAGAATTTGTCTGTGAGCATTTTAGCGTACTGCCTTAAGAGAGCTTTTGGTTTTTGCTTACGTTTTTGTTTCAATGCGACTGTTAGCAGGTGTCTTTTGTAGGCACTAAGTCCCAAGTCTTCTTTGATGATGCAAGGCATGGATTTCTACGAAAATTTCATTTCCCGCGACAAGATCATCTGCTTTCTCAGTGGTTTGCGTCTAATTCGATCCTGCACGGCTTTGATGGCTCCCGGAATCCTCATAGTGCGTGGACGGCCGTATCTTTGACAGTCACGTACTCCACCAATATCCTGGAATAATTTAATAGTATGATTCGAGTGATTTTCCGTGACAAAGAAGCATAAGAGCAATGGATTAAATAACGGTTAACTTTATTAAAAATTGTTGTAATAAAAATTGTATCAATATTTATGACTAGACTAGGTGCATATAACAAGTTATTAATTTCGAGGTTAGGATTTCACATTCCGGCCATATGGAATCTGTCAAATCCATCTATCATCCATAGTGACGGGTAGTTAGTTATTGCCTTGCCATTTTACAATATGGATTGTTTAACCATTGTATCATCATAATCGGCCAACTGAGCAAACAATTCGAAACACATTCACCAAATTCGAACAAACCGGTAGTGTTTGTGATGTCGTAACGTCTGTGCATCATCATAATGCTCGATTAACTGAAAACATAGCCACTGTGAGTGCGTTATTAGCCTATAACCCGCGCTCAGCAATTGGGTATTTCCTACGCTCACACAACCACTAAAACCTGCTGACGCCGATTTTTCGAACAAAATCTTTAAATCGTTTTTTTTTTCGAGATTTGGCAACATGAAACGGCCACCAAGATCGTATGATCTGATCCCGTATCTATGCAGACAATCCCTAAACTTTGTAGCACTTAAAAACCAACATCCGTGAAGTTATGGCCGCAATACAGCCAGAAATGTACCGAAAAGTCATCACAATGGACCAAAGTTTTCAAAAACGCCCGTAGCGGCCATTTAACCGATGTTGCATACATAATCGCATAGTCCAAAATTTAAAACTGTAAACAAATTTCATTGAAATCTTTAATACTTTTTATTTTATTTAAATAAATAATCCTAAAGCACGAAATGAATAACCCTGTGTATAAAAGTGAACTTTCGAGTGATTTTATTATTCTCATCTTTTTTTTTTAATTTGTCTTCTATTCAGGTCAAAGCAATTTCATTTTTTATTCATTTTTGCAAGATTTTGACACTTTTATACAGTTTTATGCACTTTAATAAAGCAGTCAAATTTGATTAATGCAGCAGTGAAAATAATTATAAAACAATTTTAAAAGTGAATGCTGCAACTGACAAAAAAGAAAAATTGTTAATGTGCATTTGGTGTTTCGTACCGTTATTTTAAATGCGTGTTTTACATTACACAGCTCGCTCGGGAACCACTAAAGACATTTTTATGTGTGTACACCCTGATACATAGATTATTTCTTCTAAAAACTATCAAAATCGGAGCAAGTGGGATGTGGGGACATCTAACTTAAGAACTCCTGAATGGACTTCGATGAAATTTGGCATGTAAGCTTAGAATCATACGTTTGTTCACTCGAAATTCATCGAATGGAGTGGAAGTGAGATGTGAGGAGGGGTTTAAAACATTTTCGAGTCATCTTTCTTAGACGCCTAACTCAAGAATCACCCTACAGATTTATTATATTTATTATAGATTGTGTAAGATATGATGAAGTAAATTTCTCACTTGATGTATTCCAATATTTTTCAAGAACTGTTTGTGCCAGAAGATTTGTTATAATTTTCGCATTTTATTTTACATCCTCCCAATTTTTTCAGAATTTTCAAATTAATAGTTTCGGTGATAGAGGGAGGAGGGGAGCGACATCACCTATGCCTTGGAATTTGAGTTTCAATTTTTTTTTTTTTTCTTTGACTTTTTGGAAGTTTAGTTTTAATTTGATAAGTCCGGTGATGTATAACATTTTATTTTTTTTTTTTGTGGGCCCTCCACAAAAATATTATGTTCGTGATTATTTTTTCCTTACCTACTATTTAAAAGTTACAAGCGTGACTTTCTTCTTCTTCACACACACGTACAGACGGACAAACAGACAATGTGATGCATCCATTAGTGTTTCGTTTATATCATTCTGGTATGAAACACTAAACAAAGTTGAATATTGTAATAATATTTTAAATATTGCTTGTAGAGAGGGTACGAGTAACTTACTGTCATAAGTTTTAATAGAAAAAATAGTTTCTTTACTTATCAAACCCAATAAATGTGTTTTTTAACAAACTTGTGGCCAGTGGTCAGCAGTGGTTTCTTTAGCCATTTTTTTTTTAAAACCAAGTTCAAAAATTTGCGTTTAGAATTTGTTTGATTCTTCTGAAAATACTGGTACGTAAAGTTTTGTTTTTATTTGAAGGAGTTTATTGAAGAGTTTATTTTTCTAAGGAATGCATAGTGTAAAATGCATTGGCTTTCCAGAGCTCTGTAACTTAAAAGCATAAAACTTTGAAATATATTAAATTGCTTTTTTTATAGCAATTTTAAAATGGGTCCACCCTTTATGTTTGTAATGTCTTCAACAGCGCAGATATTTACATGTGTTTGAGTTCGTAATTCCTAGCCTTCTGTCATGTTCTTGCAACATTGTTAATTGCTTTCGGCTAATTTTTAGAATGTTCCATGTAAGGTCTAAAACAGGCCATAAATACTCTATGTCTTCATATCGCTATTCTACCTCTGGCTCATCGAGCTATAACTCTTTCTTCGTCGTGAATATAACTGTGAATACAATTCTTCATTAAATTTGAACGGTAGGCGATAACTTCTATCCGCAGTGAAACTAAGTATCGTCCTGGCTGTAGTAAAAAAAATGAAATGGAATTTTGTTTGTTGCTCTTGCTAGATGGCAGTTTAGCAAAATTATTGTCTACCGGTACACAGATTAGGGAAGACAAAGGCTTTTGACGATTTCCTTTTCCGTTCTATTCTGTGGTTGCAGGCATGGAATCTTTGTTTAACTCACTGTTTATACAACTATACAAGTAAATGAAAGGAAGATGACAGTGCTAACAACAGGCTAACATTTCTGTTCATCACCACAAATATTATTTCAAGGTTGTCGCCGGATTTTATCACAAACCTTTATAACCAATCTTTTGCTTCGTTTGAAATCTAATCGAGATCTAGTAGGTCTACGTCACTTGAGAAGTGAAAGAAAAAAGTTATCTTCTCTCTTTGTTTTTCAAATGCGAAAAACAAAAACTGTATAACAAAAATGTTTGTGAATGAGTCGAGTCGAACCTGTTCCCACTCTATTTAAGTTTACGTAGGATTCAACAAGAATTAAATCTGTATCCAACTTTCCGTGTATATTTGAGTCGATACTGAACACTTTCCTTTCGATACCCAATTAGTATCGGAGAAAAATATAGATGCCACAAATACTAGGTATCGAAGCAGAAGTATCGATACTTTACTTGATTCGTTACATCCCTACCTATTTGACAGCCCCTCTTCTTGGAAAATTTTACTTTTCAAATTTACTTGGCGACTTTCCACGAGGCATGGATGAATAAAGAAAAAACAAATGAAATTACTTATTACTCGTACTTTGGAAAAAATGTGGTTATTATTAAAGGAAAATTTTGTATCAATTTATTGTACCTTTTTAGTTCAATTAAAAACACTGACCGTTAGTACGAGGGTTGTCCCATTTGTCCGATAGGTTTTTAGAATGTGGCAGCACTGATTCTTTTGACGTTTCCAAAATATCATATTCATAAAATTCGAAATTTTGTATGGCAAAAGGCAATGATGCATCAAAATGCGCGAAGTGGTTTAAGCTTTTGGTGTTGAAGTATCATCCCACCACGATCATGATGCCTAAAAAACTCTCAGTTTAAAATTAAAGGCAGATAGTTCACCAATGTCTATCGTGCTCCAGCAAATCAAAGTTCCATAAAGCGGATAGATAAGAACATAAGATTTTGTAAACCGTGTGAGAAAAAATGTGCAAACTAATCTGCCTTTGGTTAAGTGAACGTCATAGTGTCTTGAGTCCTTTTATGCAAGTATCTGCACTGTTGCGTCTAGTTCTATAACACCCATATAAGATGTGAGGCTAATATTTGTTTTAGCTAACTAAAAACCGAATCACAATGTCGCGTAAATATTGTAAAACTATTAACAACGCTAGAGACCGAGTTTCTATTAAGTTGGGCGTTTTGATAATAAGCTTCTGCACCACACACCATTCGTCCTCTATTCTAATACGTACAGCTATCCATACAATGTAAACGTTATTAGCAAATTGGCATTCTAAAGTAAAAATATCTGCATACCCTATCTAAGAATCACTTCGTAGAATGTTTAAATAAATATTTCATTAACGCTTCACCCACCATAACAACTGCAATCTGCGTAACTTAATCGCCCTCACATTGAAGGCTAAATTTTTAATCAGATTAGTACGCGTGCGTGCCCCTAATACATATGCAGATACCCTTATTTCCTTGATACATCTCCCACAACCGGTCGCACCGTCATTACCCATCAATATTCATCGTCGTTTAGTTGTGCAATCGGCGCAATCGGCGATCTTGCAATTATTATTCTTTTTTATCTGCCATGATGCATTATTTATTGCTACACGATCATAAAACAATAATCAGCCAATATTCGATTATTCCAGAAAGTCAATGAGCATAAGCACGTCGCGGCGTCCCATACGAACACACTTGACTTGTGGAACACAAATTCTGACCGTCAAAAAATGCACATCGTCGCGGCCAGCCTCTTCATGATCTCGACCATGAACAGATCACTCGAGATCTTTTTGTTTTTCACTTGACTTTGGTGAAATTAATAGCCGATGAGTGAAGTTTTCCAGCGAAAATCCCAAAATTGTTTTCCTGTATCTATTCGCACATAAACTTTTTTTTGTTATTTTTCCTCGAGATGTTTACACAGCATCTCTCGGATTTGATGGTATTTGCTGATGAAAATTCACTTGAAATTCACCTGCGGCCGTGGCCACAGCGCAGAAAAAATATAAAATTCAAATGGATTACTAATCGTTGCAGATACATAGATACATTGTTCTATAGTGATTGAGATACATTTTTAATTGTAAATTCTGATCATGATCAGTGGAGGTACGAGTATATGAGGAGTATGCGCGCGCGGATTTGCGCAATTACTTTGATTTTTCTTTTATTTTATTTCTTTATTTTGCATTTTAATGATCAGTTAATAGATCACACAACTGTCCAAAGGGGGGAGCATAAAGAACAGGAGAAGAGAATGGTACAAGCGCGCCTGTCACTTGTCAAAGAGTTTGCTCTTAAGGAAGTAGTTAACATGTACGTGCGCTGAACTTGCCCAGAATACATATGACGGGATCTCCATCTCACGGGAACCGTAAATAAACACACGCGAATGGTAAGCGAATTTTCTGAGAACATTATGAGATCGTACCGAAAATAAAGGGTGATTCCCTACAAACAAAGTGTTGCTAGTGCATGCTAGACAGGTGCGAGGCAGATGTGGTGGCACTAAATCGGAACTCTATCTGTTCTGGTCAAATATATTTAAGCAGTTTTACATGGTAATCTGCTTGTGTTTTAGATAGGTAATCACTTTTCCTGATTATTCGTCGTGATTCATGGCAAACAAAGGTATCGGTTGGAATTTTTGTTTGCCGAAGCTGTAGATCACTCTAGTTGTGTGATGTTCGTGATAAGTGTTTGGTTCGTTTTCTTAATTTATAGTTCGAGTTTATCCGATGCACATGGGAATAGTATAAGTGTTCGTTGAAATCAGTACAGAACGGTACGTAGTGAACATAGTGTAGCTTTTTTAGGAGGAAAAGTAAAGATATTTTTTTAAAATACCCGGTAAGCTTGTTTTGCATTATACACTTTTTTCGAATGTTGACCTGGTTAACGAAATTAACGCCAGCTACATGTCTGATCTTTCTGGTGGATGCACTTAGTGAACTGCGAGTTGTAAGAAGTGAGTTATTAATTGTACAGATTAGTATTTTATTTTTAGCTCTTGAAGGGCTTTTGAAGTTTGTTTAGCCTTTTAGTTGTAAAATGAAATAGTTTTTATATCGTGATATCAAGATGCCGCAGACTTTCAAATTATTTAATGGTTTTTCAAACAAAAGCAAAATCTTCTTTTTGATGGATATCAGCTTTCGAGGTGGATTGTGCTGGCTCATTAAGCCTGGAACAAGATCGTTTTCGATTGATGTTACTGTAAACAACCCATTTTCCATCGCCAGTGATGATTCGTTTTAAAAAGGGTCGGATTCATTGCTTCTAAGATGCAAATCGCAAGCGTTGATGCACTTCGTTAAATTAATTTCTTTCAAATCATGTGGAACCCAAATATCAAGCTTTTTAACGAGTTTCATACGTTTTAAATGTTCTTCAATCGCTGTATGCGACACATTTAACTTTTTTACTATCTCTTGTACAGTTACATGACGATCCGACTCGATTATGGCTTTAATTTGATCATCATCAAGCTTATCTGGTCGACTTGATCGTTGTTCATCTTTCAGTGAAATATCTCCGGAACGAAATTTGTCAAACCAATTCCGGCACTGTCTTTCTTTTAAGGCCTCTTCACCATACACATCACGTAACTTTTTAGCAGCTTGCGCTGTATTCTTTCCTTTGCGGAAATAAAAAAGTAAAATATGTCGAAAATGCTAGTTGTTGAACTCCATAGTAAAACTGACGCCAAACTAATATCTTTTCACAAAAATACGCGCAAATGTCAAAAGGAAAAAACAGAAGCCAAAGACATCTATGTGTGAAATCGGCAATTACTTAGTTGCCAACCTGATATAGATCCAGAAACTTGCTGTTGGCAATATTAACCCATAAAAAGAAAAGTGACACTAATCGCTATCCATTTCAAGGCTTTTGGCATTTCATTTAATTAGCAAAAGTGTGCGAGGAGATAGTGCTATCCACGTTCTCTCCTCAGTCTGGACATTAAGTCTTTTTATTTATCGGCTGAATTTACGGAAATCCAGTGCAAAGAAAAAAAAATTAAGTGCATGTGAATTATGTGTAAGCTTTATCTAAAATCCTTTCAATTCACGTTTATTCAAAAACTATAATACATTTGCTATCTTTTTATACTTACGACGGTAAGATATCAATTTTGAGTAAAATCCTCTCAGGAGCATCCGAGAAATAGCAAATTCTTGCAAGTTCGCTAAAAATAGGAGAATTCCGGTTTCTTCTCGAATTTTGACCCCACAGCCTCCAGATATTAAGTTAGAAGCAAATTCATTTAGCCGTTCGGACTACAGTCCAAGGTACAAACAGAAAGATGGCCAAAATTGCGAGACGCACTTTTTTTAGTTGCCCTATTCTTGATCAAAATCTCGAGATTGAAAATAATAAATTTCTTTTAAAGGATAAGGTTAAAAATCAACGCATAGTTTGCTCAGGCACCACAAATGCGCAGACATGCCAAACCATACCAATGAAATGCGGAAAGAAATACTGGAAATCATGAGTCAACGCAGGAATGGATTTTCGACAATTTTCCCTGACTATTTTTGACACCACCCATGAAGAAAGAATTTAGCAACAACAGTGGAGTTTCAAACTTTCCATCACACCACTACACTAAAGTCCCTTTGAAATTTTCTAGTTTTCTTTTTTTTCAGTTCGCAAGGTTTATAATTTTTGACTAAAAAATCGAAAAATTAAACTTTTTGAGGTGGAACTGTCTACAAACTTTTTGGTTTAAAAATTTAACTTTATAGGAAAATACTTCTTAAACGATCAGAGTAAAATATGCATTCCCAAAAAACAGGAGTAAATTAGTTATAATAGTAGATAATGATAGAAATCCCTGACCTATGGAAGTATCACAATGAACCTATGTTTGGCTAAGTGCACCTCATCAAACACCACTTTCTATCTATCTATCTGAAGGGTGATTCAGTTGAGCACACAGCTCATTACACTCTCTCAGTGTATACTCTCAATATCGCTTTACACAACTGTTTTTTGTTGTTCGACTAAGGCATCACTTACCGACCTTTTCAATCTTATACACTACTTCAAACAGACAATAATATTTTAATCAAAAACTAAAGAATATACGCTGTTTTTAAATTTTACTCGAGATGGAGAAAAATTAATTCCGCTGCAAATCTGATTCCATAATTTGTTCTATGCCTATTTACAAAAAGTAAGTTTCTCACCCGAAGTGAATCTTTGGGGTGCATACGCATTTATAAGGGAAATTAATTACGGTCAATTTATACGATAATTAGATGCATCGGAAATAAAAATGACAGAAGTTGTTTTTTCCCTGAAACTGCAAACCAATCAAATTGACACATTCTGTCAGAATTAGGAAGTTCATCAAACATATTTAATTTGCAAATAGGATACCTCCGTGCAGTTTTTATTTAACTCTTCCCAATCTTAGTTCATGAATTCCACATTGTGAATCCCCCCAAATGATGGATCTACGTGCACTACCTTCCATAAGTTCCCGGACAAACCATTTTTTCCCCATTTATACATTTATCTATCTGTGCAGGACTCAAACGAACAAAATTCTTTCAAATCCTATTAGTCAATAGTAGACATTGTTACATCTCAACACATGTAAAGGGTTTTAAGAAAAAGGAGCGGAACGATGTAGGGAAAAATAAAACATCATAAAACCCACCATAAATCGGAAATAATTTGTTTTTTTATAAAAAAATTTTTGGGAATACTAGGTTCATTTTCTATCTGTATTCTTCCGGCGCCAGTTAGTCTTGAAATTTCAATATTTAAAGTTAACCGATAAAGAGTAAAGAAAAACCTCAAAACTTGAAGTTGAATGTTTTGGCATAATAGCCTTGCATAACGAAGGGCATACAGAGCGTGCTATTGTCAGATAGGCTTGAAATATCGAAGTCGACAGTACACGATATCATACGTCGCTATAAATAATCATCGACTCTTAAGACCCGGAAGGCGCAAATTAGCATCAAAACAGGAGGCCCAGACTATAAAATTAATAAGCAATAGGAATCGCCGGCTTACAGCTCTTTAAGCACAGAAATCTTCGCTCTTAAATCAGATATTAGTAACAACGACAAAAATGCGTTCAACTGCCGCAGGCGTTCACAGTTGAGTAGCACTACTAAAAACTTTGCTTTTGACCTCAAAACAACCAGTATTGGACATCAACCGACTGGTCGAAAGTCTTATGGACGGAATTTGAAGTTCTTGGGCAAAAAAGGAAAGTTCACGTTCTGCGTGGCTGAAGAAAAGATGCTCCTAACTGTGTGGTACCAACAATCAAGCATGGCGGTGCTTTAATAATGGTCTGGAGATGTTTCTCTTCTGCCGGTGTTGAAGACCTGGAAGAACACACATTACCATCGGGTTTGTGATAAATAGACCCTGGGAATCACATTAATGCAAGATAATAATAATGATCCCTCCCCAATCACCCGACCTCAACCCAATAGAGTTGCTTTGGGACGAACCTGACACAGAGGTTAGAAGACAGTGTCCAACATCGAAAGACAAACTTTGGGATATCCTTCAAGTAGCCTGGAGATCAATAGCATTGGCAACTGATTGGTAGAATGCCTAGATTGACGGTCAAAGTGGTGCAAGTACGAGGTGAATTTTTCGACGAAAAAAAGGTCTAACTCTATTTTATTACCCAATATAATATTGATGAAGCTATTCACCATAAATTTTGATTAGTAAATTTCTCTGACAGAATAATTCTAATTATGGTCTGTGTATATTCTAAATATGGTCTGACCAAAGAGCAGTATAAAGCTTTAAGGCTATACACATCTCGAAAGCATTTGCTATTACGTTTAAGAAAGCCTAACATAAAGTTTGACTTGGCAATGGCGTAATCATAATACAATGAGAAATTGAAATATATGTAATATTGAGACATTGACATTAAACATTAAAAACGATATCCGCCAAATGGGGGATTGACGAAATTTTCAATAATTTTTCGGCATAAATCCAGCGGTATTTTATAAATAACTCGTCTAATCTCATCCCTTAGCTCTGGAATCGTTTAGCGGTCATTGGCATACACCTTCTGCTACATATAACCCCAAAGAAAAAAATCCAACGGCATGATATCCACGATCTTGGTGGCCAATTTTAGTCAAAGTTTTGACGCGGCCGGGAACTTTTTGTGCAATAACTGCATTGTTTCGAGCGCTGTGTGGCAGATGGAGTTACGAACAGTCAGCAGTCGCAAAATATGAAATCAGCACACATTTTTTTTTTTTTTTTTTGTTCTGCCAATGGATGTGGTAATCTTCTAAAGATACTAGTAACATGGGCTACTAGCATGCACGATTCGCAAGCCCAAATAATCGATGCCAGAAATGCGCTTACGTACTAATCCACACCCAGCATTCTTCTACCACTCTCTATACGGGCTGGTTAGCAAATTATGCCATACGATTTGTGTCAGCTGCTTCTGATGCTTCTCTTGCTTCTGTGGTTTCTGCTGCCCTTCTTAGCTTTTCTGTTCTCCGCAGCTCATTTTGAAGAGTTGTTACGAAACTACGTCCCCCAATTCTCTTTCGACCGCAACATATGGTCGAGGAGTAATGACGGACTGGGCAGAGTAGTTCCTCATGCCGTGAAACGTGTGCAATGAAAAACTGCGTGCTCTATATCTTCATTTTCATCCGGGCATTCGGGGCAGTTGTGTCCAAATTGGTGGAGGTATTTGCGGTAACCGCCGTGATCAGACAGGAAATTGTAAATCGTGCATTCGCGCACTGGTGGACAAGTGCCGACGTACGAGTATTCCTCAAGATAATACTGATAAAAGAAAAAGAGAAAATGCTGGTTTCAGTTCCTAAGTCAATTGGATCTTGTAGTCATTTGTTAAAATGCGCTACGTGGAGCTGTAGGAAAGGTTTACTTTCTGGAAACTATGGCGAATTGATTTTGACGGATTATCACGAACACTACCACTCACTGCAGTAATACGTACGCCACTACGAGAAGGCACAGACGGACGATTATGTATACCGACATTATTTCACAATGCGCGAACCGTGTTGGTTTAATTTTTCCCATTTCGGAGATGAGTTCTAACAAATTAAATGCGTTGTTCTCCCGTTTACCGCTCCATAATTAGAAATGTCAATGGTTAGTATTCACAGATGTCAAATATCAGCTGTTTATCTTTGACAGAAGCACAGCAATGCCAGATTTAAATTGTATCCAGCTTTGACTTATAGTTCTTCAGCTTCCTGTTTTGAACATGGAGTAGACCATGATCCATGACGTATGCATGGTTTTGAGTTTTTTGTTCAAGGAACTTTATGCAAAAAAAAAAAAAATATTTTTTTATAGTTTTTAACTTTTTGCAAGTTCAACTGAAATGTCACCTTTCTCTATTTTCTTGAAGTAGATTGGTCCCCTAAAAGCCTCCAACACGTACCATTTTTGTGCAAAATTTCAGCGCTGTAAGTCGAACGGTTTCAAAAGTTACATGCCTGTGGGAGACACACCGAAGACGGACAGACAGACTCCGTATTGAATCCATTATTGTTGCATTTATACCATTCTGGTACGGAACACTAAAAAAAAAGGCTCGCCGATAAGGAGGCTTAGTGAGAATATTTGATGGTATCAAAAACCCACATTTTTTAGTGATGACCTGATATATACAGCGGCTTCTTTAACCGAATAAATTTAATTCTCATACCACAATGTACGGATTACATTGAAAAAGGAAAAAAGTTAAACTCTTAATTAAATCAGATTATACTCAACATAAATACGTGAAATAGTAAATGCGTATGGTTAATCATCAATCAATTAAAACAAAAATGTGTCAGTAATTTGTTGCGGTTTTTCCTTATTACTGAATTACGTAATTTTCGCATTCGCCTTATGTCACCATCTGGTGCGAACGTACATATATTAACACGATAGATACTCGTACTCATAGCATAAAATGTGCATTCCAATTTGTATTCCATTCCAATTTCAACTATGTGAAGTGACTTCCGCATTTATAAACTCAAATATTTTAACACCTACAACTAACCCCATTGTCAGGGTGCCGCTGCTATCCTCAAAGTAGGTCTAAAGCGCGCGCGCTCTTCACATACTCGTACAATATTTTTCAAACAGTATCCAAATAAATGTTAAAGAGCTAAGTAGTGGCGACCCAATGTCGAACCTCTGCATATCTATTATTGTATTCCACATCTGGGCACGCATATCAATCTCTTTCAACAAATGCAACATAATCACCATAACCATTATCATCATCATCGTGCCGGCATAGATTGTTATTAAAAAAAAAAACATTTCTTCTTCCCTCTTGTCTATTTTCAGATTGGTGAAATAAAAATACAAAAAAAAAAAAAAGTAATTGAATTCCAGCACACCCTAGACAACGTGTAGATAGAAAGACACAGACACCGCACTAGACATTGCTCGTAAAATTGGTTACAATAAAGCGCACACTGCACATTCAACTTGACCACTAGTCACCTCTCCATCCGCTGAGTTAATCGCAGACAAGTGGCCCATAGCGCTTCTGTTTTATTTTATTTTTATACTGAGCGCGGGCTTTATTTAGTTAAATATTTTTTTTAAATTTTTTATTGAAAAATTTCAATTTATCACATCACATCCCTAATAATTTACAAAAATGATTGGAAGATTATTTCGCGCTCATGGGGAATTTTGTGCCTCACATCCTTGGGAGGTGATTGTGGCGCTATTAACAGTCACCGCGTGTATGTTAACAGTGGACAGAGGAACAACACTGGGAAGTGATGCGAGTGGTACAACGACGAGTACATCATCATCAACGGCATCGATGCCAAGTAGAAATAGACCCTGTCACGGATGGAGTCAGTCCTGTGATGGATTAGAGGCTGAATATAATGCAGCCGATGTGATTCTTATGACCATAGTAAGATGTTCAGCAGTGCTGTACTGTTATTACCAGTTTTGCAGTTTACAAAAGCTGGGATCGAAGTATATTTTAGGTAAGTTTTTCCTTTATATTCAGTATTCTTCAACAATATTAAATTAAATGGTCTATTAATATATTTTATACATTGTAACGTGATAACTCAGCATCGTCTGAACCGATTTGCATAGCTTTTGCTTTATTCATTAGGGAATTTCTTATACGGATAGCTTAATATCACGTCCTGTTTTGAAAATTATCACTAAATTCTGCAACGATATTAAAGTTACATAAGTATGTGATCAAAAAGCTCCTGAAGTCTTATCCGATTTGGATGTAAATTTGTTTACACTCTAATTGTATTCTTTAGGTCCACCGTTTTAGATGCGTGGTATTATGGTTTTGTGAATGTCGTTTTCTACCAGTAGTTCGCTTCTATCGTGATCTTAACATGAGTCTAGTCCCTTTGATGTTGAGGTGCCGACATTCGTTCTCATAAAAAATTGACTGGCCTATTAACGAAGAATCGACCCAGATTTGGCCATTTGTACTCTACTGCCTAGTTCCAGTTTGTCGCTGCCTATATTTTTAAAATACTTCCACAACGCATTTGTTTTATTAATTTATATAATGTTGACAACAACGTCTTTTGCTAACATTGATTGTAAATGAAAGAAAATCACGAAACATCCTTCTAAATAGTGTCCCAAAATTCACGCAAGAAGTAATTTTGATAGAAAAAACAGGTTTTTAAGGTTGTGTATGGAATAGCATACCGGGTAAATGGCCTCCACGGCTTTGCTGGCACATAGGCACTCTGTAGTCGAAATTTTCCATGACCGTTTTGCATAAATGTGGCTGAATTTCGTTGATTCAGCACTCAAGTTGCTCCTTCAAAGCGTGGGTGGTCGTGGGCTTGTTGGCATAAACCTTATACTTCAGAAAACCCCAATGAAGAAAGTCCAACGGCGTTAAATCGCATGATCTAGGCGGCCAATTCTGATCACCAAAACGGGAAATTACGCGACCAGGAAACGACTCATGCTGTAATTGAATTGTGTCTCGGGCTGTATGGCATGTGGTACCGTCTTGTTAAAACCACATGTCGTCCACATCCATATCTTGCAATTTAGGCACAAAAAAACTGGATTTTCATGTCTCGACAGCGAGCAATATTAACTGTTATTGCCTCAACAGCCGCATTTTCAAAAAAGGATGGTCCAATGATGCCTCCAGCCCAAAATCCGTACCAAACAGTGACCCATTGTGGATGCATTTGTTTTTCAACAATAACTAGTAGATTTCCTGAACCCCAAAATCGACAATTTTGACGACTAAACAAAGCCATCAAGATGAAAATGAGCCTCATCGCTGAAGATGATTTTGTTTGAAAAATCAGCATCCACTTGTTGTTCCATAATCCATTCAATGAACTCTCTTAGCTGTGCGTGGTTATTAGGCTTCAGTTCTTGAGTCAATTGCACTTTGTATGCATGAAGATGTAAATCTTTCGTGAGAATACGCTGCAGAGAGCTTCTCGAACTGTCCAATTTTTGACCACGGTGCCGAATTGATGTTCCTGGACTCTCAAGAACACTCTCACGAACTGCTTCGTTGTTTTGTGTTAAACGACTTGTTGAAGGACAGCCAGAGTGTCGATGATCACTATTTCGTCCAGTCTTCCTGAATTTTTGAATTAATCTCTTCACAGTTGATGAAGTTAAATCACTTTTCCGAACGAAAATTGCGAACTGCAGTTGTCAAACCTTCAGTATTTTTAAACTATTGCTCAACAATGAAAACGCGTTTTTCTTTCGTGTAGCACTCCATTTTTAATAACCCTGAACTGTCAGCTGTCACGCTGTCTTTTTTTATTGGCAACACTTTACCGAATATATAGAAAGGAATTGAGCACAAAAAACTTGTGCCTAAAGCATAGTTCCCATAACTTAATTCACTTGAGCAAACTTTCGTACAAAATTTAACCAAATTTGATTCAGACATTTTTGAGTTAAGAGGTGACAAACAAGAACGATTCTGAAGCCCAACCCCAGTATCTTAACCAAATACCACCAAATTCTAATGCTTTTCAGACACCAGACCAAGCTTGCGAATCAATTTTCATCAAAATCTGTTCAGTAATTGTGGAGTAAGGTATGTAACCAGAACAATTTATAAATTTCAACCCCTCTCTGTATCTTGTCACCACTGCATCCAATTTCGATGAATTTAAGATGAAATTTACAAAACAAATTAAAATAAAAAAATCTGTTTAGTGGTTTTTGGCCTGAGTAGGAAGTGTAAAAACCAACCAAGGTTATGCGACAAGCTGTAAGCTTTCAAAAATTATTGCATCTCTTAAGCTACGATTTAACAAGAAAACTAAATGAGGAAAAAGTAAAAATTACGATACGGAAAACTAACGGCGTGGAACCCCACTCACTCTTTTCTTTAAAACTTGTAATAAAGTTAACCAAAATTAAGTGTGTTTTTACGCTCTTACACACACGATACTAGGGGCCCGATCGCCCATTAACCGGCTCTGGAACTTATAAGACCTCTCATTCCATCACGTACACCTCAGGGCCGGATGTGAAAAATCATTTATGAATTTTCATAATGCTTTTTGTCAAAATCAAAATTTGAAATAAAATACGTAAATTGTATTATAAACGCAGGGTAAATAAAATGATCAGAATTATGCATCACGACAGACTCGTGTACTATTCTCTATTTAAATATTGGGCTATATACGAAGCATAAAAAAATGACGTAAAGTTCAGCAAAATATTTACAATAAGATTGAGTTAGATGCCTTTATTGTGGAAAAAAAAAAAACTAATGTCCTTCAGTGGAAAAACTTGAAAACTGGATGAACGGAAAACAACTGGTAAATACAGTTTTTCCTTTCAATATGGCAACAGTGGTTGTTACTTATAGGATCGGCGGGCTGTAAATTCGGTCATGTACGCCAAGCGTTCCTCTTATATTATTTAGTGTAGTGTTTTGGATAGATGCTCAATAGGACTTGCGAAAAGTAAAGCTAAATCACCTCCTAAGCTGAGATTAATAAAATCATGTTGGCAATTCGGTAAGGTGGCTGAATTGTGTACCATTTTTAAAATCCATTTTTGTCTGTTAAAAAACCAATTGCAGTCTACACGATGGTATATGCTGCCATTCCTGAACAAGCGTCGACTTTAAACTTACCAAACTGTCGCATATTTTAGTACACATCCTAGCTTCCAAAAAACTCCAAATAGAAAAATCTACTGGATTGACGTCAGGTGAATTGGAAAACCATTGTTGAGCCGAAATGAAGTACGGAATATTGTTTTTTTTAAACATTCTTGTGTTACTTGTGGTTTGTGCAACGGTGACGAGTCTTGTTGAAATGTAAATGGCTCGGAATCGAATTGTTAACACTTTTTCGCAGTATATTTGAGCGAACTTTGACACCAGAGTCCAAAAATACCAGATAAGTGTGTCCTTGAATAATCGCAGCGGCCCATATCATCACCTAGGTTAGGTAGATGGGTGCCTTCTGACAAATAGAGTCACTGCTCACTTAGACCAACAGTCCGCGTCCCAATCATTTAACCTTGAAAACGCTGTAAAGTCCGCTGTTAGAACCACCCAGATAGCGATATGAATCTCAAGAGGTCCGTAAGCTCTACATTACCTAAGTCCTTCAATTCCGAGAGAAAGTAACTTCCGAGAGTCCTCATTCTTGTAAAGTATAAGGCAGGACAATCAGGTGATGAACTGATTCAATTTAAATCACTCCTTCTCCTTCGTCCCTGAAACTTTTACAATAGTCGTTATACAGCACACCGAGTCGCTCCGCGTGAACGCCGATGGCGCAATGACCAGTAATTATTCCAGAAACGACCCGTGCATTATAACGACTAAGTTTCACCAGAGAAGTTGATCTCTTCTTGCTGAAGGCCGGCCATAGCGTTGTAGAACTCCAGTTCCTTTTTCTGTCAGGAATTCTTATAGTGAATCTCCTTTCGAATGCTAGGGTAGGGGTTATGTAATCAGTTTCCGTCGATCCATTGCCGTTGTTGGTGTTGTTCTTATTGATCCCATGACTCGGATACATGCTGCCTTCTGAATTTTGGTGGGGTTTGAAAGCTGGTATTGATTCTCAAGAACCATCCACCATACTAGTGAACCATATGTGAGAATGGGTCTTACGACCGCTGTATCTAGTACACCGCAGCTGGTTGGAAGCCCCACGTGTTACTGAACGCATTTTTGCAAGAATAGAAAGCTACGCTAGCTTTGCTGTATCTAGGAAAGCTACGCTAGGGCTGTATCATCACCTAAGCTGATCCTAGCTTTCTGGTGGATAAACGAGTCCAATAGTAACATCAGAGAATACGATGTGTGGAAGTTCACCAGACGGGTGCAAGCGTTTTAACTTCTTCACTCTCTCCAGTCGCACTTTCATTTGTTTTACTGTGAGATCGTGCACTTTTTGAATCTCATACGGTTTTAGTTGAAGTAAATTTGTCTCCACCAATTGATCGGCGCTTCACTTCGGTATTCGTTGAAATCGAGCCTTCACTTTACCAAGCATGTCTGAAGAAGTGGCAGTTTTTTTTTTCGACCACCACCATAGCGTTTTTTTTACAGAATTACGCTTGAAATCAATCGTAGATAATTTTGTTTACATGCAGTAGACACTAATGCTTTCACGAGATTTTAAACAATAAAATGTATTGTCAATGGGTCAAATTTGAGCGCGATAAAAGAAACGTTTTGACAGCTCGAGCAAGTTGAAGTTGGTTACAGTTAAATTCAGTCACCGTCTAGTACAATAAAAGAGGTAAAACCAAGGGAGTGGAATAAATCAAAGCAAGTCGTTCTACACTCACGGATATGAATCGCGGGTGTAGTAACCCAACTTGTATCATCTAAGGTCAAACACAAGCCTGTCATTGAATTACCAAAGTGTAAAAAAGCGTTCAATCGAATCCAGCACCAGTGATTCCCCTTTACGAGGATAGCTCTAAATGCCGTAAGAAAAGAAAAGAATATACAATACAAAGTGCCACCCCAAAAGAAGTAGAAAAATTGGCATCAAACCAAACAGAATCTTTCTTTTGTGTGCTGCCATTCCAAAAGAATTTTATAATCAGGCTTACGTAAGAGTTCTTAACACTCTGTCGACTGTTCTTTGTTTGCGAGTTCAATTCGAGCCTCGTTGTTAGGACGGTTTTTGGGGAATATTGTTTGCTTTGTGAGGCTAAATTCAGTTTCACTTTTTTTTTTTTTTTTCTTCTTTATAGTTGTTTGGTTTGTTTTTACTTTCAATCGAAGCAAACGAAATGAAAATAAAAAAAGAAGAAGAAACGAAATCACTCAAAGAACGGATTTAGTTAGTAGATTTAAGGTTCGCTAATTGAAGTAAAGTTTCACTTTTTTTTAAACTGGCTAACCAAACAATGATTGACCTGTGTCGGTATATCGGATGCAGAAAGTTTAAATTGTTAACAGAACTTAAAGTTGTTGTTGCTGGGGTTTCTGGTTAACTGCTGTTGTTTTTGTTGATTAGTTGCATCACATTAATGAATTCAAAATGTTGAAAGAGAGATAGAGTTGAATTTTTGATTACCACTGAATATCTAACTGTATGGGGGCCCATATCGTCCATCATCACTTGATGTTTCTGATGACCCAGATATCCAATCAATTGCCCAAAATGTGCGTCATTGAGTTTTGTTTTTTGTGGCATGCAGATGGTTGGGCTGGCTGTGTTATGTTCTTCTTGCTACTGATGTGTGAAGTACATTGCTTTGTGGATGTTATCGATAAAGAAAACAAAAATTATTTTTATACTGTTTCTAGGCATTTGTTCCATTTAATTATTATTCTCTTAATGGGTCAGCCAAATCTTCGTTATTATCTAGACTTTTTGCTTTACCAATTACACTAGGTTAAACCAAAGGTCTACATGTACGTAGATCTTCTTCTTGTGAATCAATTGAACCACAGAACAGATTCGCTCCAATAGGCCTTTCGAAATCACCTTGTGGCCCAAAATAGGCCTGCTTGAAGTTGTTGATTTTTTGGTTCAAGAAAAATGTGCTCTCCTTCGTCCTTCAAAAATTCTGATTTCTTTTTTTTTTCGCTCTTAGTTCTTCATAACTTCTAGAATTGTTTTCTCTTTAAGTTTGTGAAACCCGATGATGGAATGAAACATTGTTCTGAACTGCACAGTGCGATCAAACCAGACTTAGAAATACGGACGATAGACAGACTGAACGGTGCTATACAGAGTATTCTCTTTAAAGTGTGCCAAAACTTAAGTGACGAATCTAGGCAATCTAGGGGAAATTCTCTAAGACGAAAATAATCATACGTTTGTGAGGATTTGGAGTAATTGACCTATTTACCAGAAGAAGGTAAATAGGGAAATTCAATCTCTTAAAGCTTAGTAGAACACTTCTGAAACTTTCTACCGAAGCAAAGCAAAGCAACCTGGAATTATCCTCGATTCAAAGCGAATGAAAGGGCACTAGATGCATTTTACGCATACAAGAAAACTTTCGGTAGACTCTACAGAATGTATGCACGTTCCCCTAAATGAGTACAATACTATAGATGCGTGGCAGCCAAGATCTCAATCCGTCTTAAAGAATATGATTTTTGGGAACACAACTTTTGGACTGTATGCGCCGTGACTCAGTGGTTAAGTATGCGATCACTGGGGGAGATTCAAAGTAATGGTAGGTCCCAACCATTCGAATGGCGCATAGCATGAGTGACTGTAAGAAGCTATGCCAGGCCCTGTAATGGGATTTTAGGTAGGTCCCAACCATTTGAATGGCGCATAGCACGAGTGCCTGTAAGAAGCTATGCCAGGCCCTGTAATGGGATTTTAGCGTCTAAAAATATGTACTCGTATGTATCTATTTCTTTTAAATCAGCTTTTACACCCATACATACTCTATAGATACGAAACAGTTCATCTCAATAGGACTACACCATCCCATATACAGATTTCAATAAGTAGTACTCCATCCTTGTTCCTAGTAAACAAGATTAGGAATCCAATCAATTAGCAAATGAACAGGTAAAGATAGTAAAAATCTTGAAGTGTACGAGTATTTACCCCCTCAACGTTTCGTCGTACACCCACCAGCGGGGTAATCATATTAAAGGCGACTTCTGACGCAACGCAACCAAAAAATCTTTGCATTCGATTAGGTGCCTACTAGGCTAGTAATATGCAAAGTCTTAAGTATTCACTGATAGTGTTTACTAAATTTGCTGCTAATTACGTAGTAGGAACAAAAATACTGTTACACACATTTATTGCTATAAAACCAAAATCTCAAAAGATACTCTAGTCGTTTCGGCTACCGATCAACCACAACACATTACCTCATTAGTTAGAAAGTTGGCCACAGTTTCGATCAGAGCTTGCTTTAAGGATTCCATGTTAAGTTAGCTTATGTGGCACACAATGCCCCCTAAAAAAAAATCAACAATTTGTGATATGGCGGGCTAACGTCTGCACTGGGAGAAGTCCAGTCTTCCGTACCAATGAAATGAGTTGTATTTTTCTACAGCTAGGTGTGGTTAGTTTGGAACAAGGTATGGTTTGGAGGTTTCACACCCGGTTCTAAAACGGTCTTCTGGTACGCTTTAGCCGACTTTTTGTCGCCTCTTTCGCGAAAATGAAGGTCACCTCAACACATCTCACCAAATTATGACTGGTGTCCTTTCCGGAGTCTTGAGACCAGCTAGGACGATGGAATGAAACACTATCATTTTGTTTGTTAAATTTTTCCTGCACGGTGATAATTTTCGTCGGTAAACAGAATTTGTCTGTGCAAAACAGCAGCATAGTGCGCCAGCATTCGCTCTGATTTTTGGACCTATTTTTTTTTAAGGGCCACAATCAGCAATTGTCCAATATGGCGTTTAAAGGCACCTATGTGACTTACTGACTTTCGCGTTACATTCATCTCACATTCGTGCCTTGAAAACTTTGATGACTTTGTGGCATTCGTATCTTGCGTAGGCGACCAGTTGGCATGCGGTTTTTAATGGGGCTAATATCCTCGAATAATTCTAAACACCGGTAAACAAACAAAATCGGAACTTTATTCTCACCCCACTTATAAAGCGTGGCGACAACGGTGCCTAACTCTTGGCCACGCCAACAAATTTAGTAACAATATTTTTGTCTCTACTAGGTACATATTTGTTCATGTTTTTTCAAGCGTTTAAGTACCTAAAGTAATGTGACCGTTTCAAGCATACTCGACCTCTTATCCTCTAGTTATTGTAAACTAGTTCTAGAAAGACTAATTGTAAGGTAATTTTCGAGGACTTTTCTGTTCATTTCTGGCTGTATTGCAGCCATAATTTCACGGATATTGTTTTTAAGTGCTCAAAAATTTGGGGATTGTCTGCATAGACACGATCTTTAGCATAGCCCCACAAAAATAAATCCAACGAGGTCAGATCACATGGTCTTGGTGGTCAATTGATGTCGCCAAATATCGAAATTAAACAGCTGGGGAATTTTTCGTGCAATAGAGTCAAATTTACCTGTGCTATGTAGCACGTAGCCCCGTCCTGTTGGAACCACATGTCGCTCACATCAATGTCTTCAATCTCAGGCCAAATTTGGTGATTGTGTTTCGTATTCGTTGCTCTGTTGGCTTATTATGACGACCATAATCTATCCTTAAATCGCGATGCACAGATATTACAGCACTGTTATTTTTGTATTAAGACTCAACAATTTTATTGCAGCAAGGCAAGATCTAACTACCTGTCACTATGAATGACAGTTGGATTTGACAGATGCCATATGGCAGGGATGTTACATCCCAACCTCGAAATGAATATCACTTTATATGTAGATAATACGTCAGCAATCACAGTTCGTCAGTGAAAAAATGGAGGATGCTAAAATGTTTCACCAACAATGAGAAATCTATTAGAAAAGTAATTAGCATTTACAAGCAAATATGTACTAGAGTATTTTTTCGTACCAACTATTATCTATAATTTTCTGGAGAAGAAATTGTTTGCTCGATTTGAATTTTTCTAATAAAATTTTTCTGGTCATATCAAGTGTGTGATGGAAATTAAAAACGTGCCTAAACGAAGATCTACATACGTTTCCGCTGTCTTTCTACTATGTGACATATGATATTATATTTGGAGGAGACCATTTTGCAAGTCATATGACTCAGTCAGACAGTGTAAAGCCACTTTTAGATTGTTGGTCTGTTGCGAATAATATTGGTGAAAGTGAGGCTATTTCATTGGGGTGTGCATTGTACATCATACGAGTAACGCAACAGGAAACTTTTTGCTGATCATACTGAGTAGTGAGCCTTTTGATAAAAAAAAAAACTAGGAAAAGTGAGGTTAAATTGATTGTGAATTTTATTTTTGTGCATCATCACCAATGTTGTCATCGTGATATAATTTATGTCACAGGTAACATATTATTTAAGTGACATATTTTAGAATTCTGAGAAGAAATGACATAATTTTAAATTAATCGGCAAGTTATAACTTTGGTTTTTCTTTTCGTAAGACCTCGACGAAATCTTTCCTGGCAATACTTGGGTTTAATTGGGATAAGATAATAAATATATTTCGTATCAAAAATATTGTGCATACTAAATTATGTTAAGGTGACATATTTTTTCATTAGATGAAAGAAGAAAGGTATAAAACGGAGTCAAAGTTTATTTTTTTTTTTATTTGGTCTTCGAGTTTTGTAGAGGATCATGTCATGTGACATAATTCTGACAAAGTGACATAATTTTTGTCAAGTCGATGATAACACTGATTATGGTATGTTCTTGTTGCTGATTATTACAAAAAATCTTGAAAGCTTCAAAACGAATACTGTATCTGTTTAAAGTCTAGCAAAAAATGGAATTTAAAATCGTAAATGACTAATTAACGACGCAGTGTTATGTAAAAGTATATTTCAGTACTTATACATATTTGTCTCTAATTCAGATTTGTTTTAATTGAAGTGCTCATCAGCACTAATGTTTCTAATAAACACCTCAAACTCCGGGAGAAGGTCAGCTACATTTGTACTGAAAAGTTGAAGGATGATTCAATCAATCTTATGCAGATATTTTTTATTCGAAGAAATAAGTGTTTTCTGCTGTCTCTGGGTCACAATGTAGACCTTAAATGAGGTAGCGAAAATAGGAGAGATTGCAGGAGATTTAATAGTTGCCACTCTAGCTATCCGTTTGTTCATGGTCATTGTCCATGGCAGGGTGGTTCTACAGTTTAAACAAGCTGCTTCACAATTGTGCAGTATTTCCCAGTGGTATGGTCGTATTGTAATCGTGTACCTACAGATGCCTTTTCCTGTGGATTTTTTCTAGATAATCTTCGTGTTGAAGAAAAATGTTATCTTAATTTATGTGATCTGCGACGCCTGCCTTTACTCGTGTCAGGTAGCAGATCTCCTCATTCCTGAAGCTCTTACTCGCTTTTCTACGAAAGACGAAAAAATTTCATTAACAGGGGGTTGCTTCCTGGTAGTACAATGGACCAGTACCGAGTCAGAGTGTTCCAGTGGAGTTTTTCCTACCCAGACAAAAAAAAAAAAAAAAAAACCACTGCCCACCAGCGATGTATCGATAAACACTCCTAATAAAAAATGCTGCCAAGTCACGTAAGTTTTCGAAATAAAAGTTCACAATTAGTTTTCATTTTGGGTGTTATTTTGATAAACGAGAACGATTTTATAAAACCGGATATTTCTGATTGCTTTGTCATCAAGTGACCATCAGGAATCAATAGATGATTCTATTACTTAACCTTAGGAAAGCCCACGCCAAATCAAGGCATTAATTTTGTTTTTTTCTTCGTCAAAAAATAACCAAAAATGCTAGGCCAAGATTTAAGTACCTACTCTTGGTGCTAATGAGAATTCCATGGCCCATTTTATTTTCCCATTCAATTTAATTGAACGTGATAAATCTGCAATAAGGCCAGCGACAGCGTCAAATACCTAACCCAACAATATAGTTCTGTTGAATCAAACCAAAATAAGCAAATGTAAACTTCCTGTTTAGTGTGGGGCTTGCCTTAAGCCCCCTTAACAAATCAATGTCTTCAAATAGAGTAAAGTTCGTTGGGCACGTGGTCTATCCACCATACCAAAGGTAACACTCGCAAATAGCGTTAAATCTATGACAAGTATCTTTGGCTACACTTTTTTTTTTTTTTTTTTTCCGCCTATTCACTCTACTCAAGGTAAATTATTACTATGTTGTTAATTAGACAAAAACATACTTTGCACAGAGCACGTGGGGGGAGGGCTGTCACACATAGACTAGATGGGAGCGTATAGAGAGCCGTTGTAGTCTTTTATGATAAAAGCAAAGAAGGAAATCATCGAAAGTAAAGTTATGTGTTATTGATTGCGAAAATACACTACAACATCAGCACGGGGCAACGAGTTTCAGTTCCATGTCGATGCTCAATGAAACCGAAAGTGGTGGCAGTTCGAAGCATTGAATCTCCGCTTATATTACATACACGATGGCGGCGCACAGAGTCTATATGCTCAGATTTTCACTTTTCATATCAACAGGTTTTTTTGAATTATTTGTATCTTTTCTTTGAATTTTAGCGATATTGTGCAAGTTTTAAGCCATTAACATCAGCGTCATCATCCGCGTAGTTACCCTTGACATCGTTAGTTCAATACTTTGTGTCGGGCGCGCATGCGCGCAGGAGCGTTTCCAAAAAAAAAAAAAATTGTCTAAACGAATTAAACGTGCAAATCTCTGTAAACTTAATCAAGGTCTCGTGTGAATTGTATAGTTGGGATGGCCGCGGCGGTACAATAGCTTGAGGCCTTAAATCTCTGAAGACGTCTTTATAGATGATGATGATGGTATCTGTGTTTCTTTCTTTCTGTGGTTGTATAATGCACAATCAAAGCCGTATTCCTCACTGCTGGATCAATCACAACGCTATGGCGACCACGGTGGTTATTTACTTAACCAACGCGTATGTCGAGTGTGTAGTTCAAGTTCACATTTGTTTTGTGTCAGTATTAAGCACTTTTTCAAGTTTAACGTGTCAAATGTGTAGTGCTTTACCACTGCCTTCGAGTGAAATGGTTACACATAACATACAAACTATTTGCCGCCGCGCCACGCCGTGGGAGATGAGAGGTCATTGATACCTGACGAGCTTCAGGTTGTCTTGTTGTTTATAGGTTTTTTTTTTTTTTTTTTTTTTTTCTGTCGGGGGAGTTTTAATTATAAAATTTACAATTCGATTGCATTGTAGAACGCCTATTCGAGGTAATGGATACCATATACGTATATAAAGAGAAGGGTAGACACAGTTTGTCCACCAGTTTCCAGTTTATCGAGTTAATGCTCTCAGCAATGGATTGTATAAGGTCGGAGATTATTTTACCAAATTACATAACTTCTGAAGGTTCTGCATTGCATAATCATTCTGCCGGATTGATTTGATTTTTCACCTTCTGCGAGACTCACAACTATTACAGTGTTCATTCATAGTGGTAAATTATATTCGAATTAACTTGAGTAGAGTTTAATTGCAGCTTAACGCAACACTTTGGCTAATAGTCGCAATAAAATCTTAATAAAGTGTTGAAATTGGCTATTCGAATGACTGAGCTGCTGTAAGTACTCGTATGTAGTTTCATTCTTTATGTTGAATTGCTTGGGTTCAATTCACCTTGTGTTTCCTCCAAATCTTGTGTAAAAGATTCACATTCTCCTTGAGCGTATTGTAGCTTCAATTAGACTAGAATTCTTAGCATTATACGGTTTGTCAACCTTAATTTTTGAAATGAGTCTTTCTCGTTGTAACCATGCATGACCGACATCAGCTTGCAGATGACTGTAAGTGTCTTCTTCGTAGCGTTTGAGGCATAATTTAAAGAGGTGAAATCTAAGGTTTTCAGTTTGACAGTAATATGATCCATTTAAGGACTCCTCTTTTCGACGACCTCGGTGATCTGACGAACATTGAGGTCAGGAACATCCTCTGTTTCATATAAATCTCCGACTAGTTGACATAGTCCACCTTTGGTCTAAGGAGACAGCCACAGTAATTTAGTTGATTGAAAATCTGAAAAAATGTCGCTCTTTGATAGGACGATCTCAGACACATCAGTTTAAATAAGGCATAAGTGGATGGTGTTTATTCCAGTGTCTCTGACGTGCAACTAATGGCCGTTCTTGATTCGTTGGCTGAGTTCATCACATCTCCAAGGTATCCGTAGATTTGTAGATAAACATGGATGCACATGACATAAGTTATCGGCTCATGTACACCAGCAATGGATCCCATTTTATTCATAGTAAAATACCCTTGGAGTCTGTAAAGAGACCGCCTTGTGAAAACCCCTCAGATGCAAATATAAATTTCAGAAACCCTCTCAGATCTCTCAAGGGTCTTTTAATTTTTGTTATCTAGAGCAGGTGGCGAACATACTCAATTGTCTCCACGTCCATGCAAATTTTTCTATAGTCATTATGGACTACACGGAGATGGTCTACATCGATATCAATCCAAATCGCAGAAGTGTATATTTTATTCACGGGGATTGACCATGAGTTCAAATGGTTGCGCATGTCCTGAACTGGATGCAGCGCATACTTTCTGGTCCCATCTTATAAATCGAAGATCACTCTCTTTCGTTGTCCATTATATCCATATGCCACGGCATCCAGCATACAGTCAACGCATTGGCTGCTGATGTCTTACTATATCTATCCCTAGGAAGCTTGGATTTCTCGAGTCTGTAGCTGAGCTCAAGATTGCTCTCATCAGCGAAAATGTATATGAGAGACTGAAAGACAAAAGATACGAATAGTTAATGAACACTGAGATCAAAGTTGGGGAAGAAGCGATTTTTAGAGAACGCTTGTTATCCAAGAAATTTTTAACAGGATTGAAGATGGTTCTGCGTACCTTATGAATGCTATGTATAGGTACATGTGTCATAAATAATAATAATAATAAGTGCCACAGGAAAGTTGCGGATCGAATGCGAAGAAGGCTGTGACAGACATACGGGCAGACTACTGACTCACTATAAGGGTTCCGTTCTTACTTTTACCTTGTAAGTACCGGAACTCTGAAAATTTTGGATTTTGGTAGCAATACTGATAACAGTCTGGTATTTGATTCTGGTTGAAATGGGAGCCTGCTAATGCCCTCTATCTTCTTTCACCAGATATCTTTTCGTAGTTGAGAAGCACAATCTTGGTTTTTGAAGGGTTAACGAAGTACTAGTGCGCGATCTAAGTATAGAAAGTCCAATGTAGTCGCAAAAGCCGATGTTGGGTAGAGCTACGTATGCGGAAGCTGTCAAATTACTTCACAACTTGATATGCCATGCTGCATCCTGGTTGATATTTAAGACAGGATGTGCTTTGATTTGTTTCACTCAATTTCGTCAAAACCACCCACAGACAGATTGTTTGATTCTTTCAGTGATATCAATGATATCAGCGTAAACTCAATTTTAAAAGCAGTAGGGAAAGATGTCGAAAAATCCCAACCTGTTGGATCCCTTCACAAAGATATTCTTGGGATATCTCTAGAGTTTGTCCCTGACCTCGATTCCTTATGTCAACGCTAGTGTTTACTGGCAACCAGTGGTAACCTGCGATATACGCGGGCCCTTTCCAAGGGTAGTGTACCGCTTAGCACCCTATACAGGGAGATAGACATCGAGTCTTATGAGGAAGCTAATGAATGCTGGTGTCGATTAGATGCATACGCTACAGCCAAATCATTATGGCCAGTCTACGACAAAAAGAGGTCTATCAATCTTATAGAACTAAGTCGAAGGGATATCCGCAAGCTGTTGGTGTCATGACAGGACACTGTGTGATAGGCAATCACGCAGCAGGGCTAGGGTTACTTCATAACGACTACTGTAGAAGCTGCAGGGACGTAGAGGAAATAGAATCCGTTCATCATCTCCTGTGTGACTGACGAGCTCTGGCCAACAAAAGAAGCCCTGCCTTCGGCAGATACTTCTTTTCACAGCTGGATGAGCTAGGTAGCATTGAGCTAAGAAAACTCCTAGATTCATATATTTATCTGGGTGGTTTAGCCAAGCGGTCGAAGATTGAAATTTTTAGGTTTCCAGGGTTATAAATATTGGGCAAAATGGACTCATAGTGGTCTAAGTGAGCTGTTGAAATCCTGTCAACAAGAGCATCCAGTTACCTAACCTAACCTGCGTTATATATACGTCTGCTTGCTGGCACTGGACGTCAACAGAATATGATCATCTTTCAGAACGGCCATCTGCTTAAGATGATACTTAAATAAAGTTACTGTTTGTTGCCGATATCGTTCCTATCGATTTTGGCTTATCTACACATTTGACCAGCATTTATAAATAGTATTTAATACATTCCCTCCCCAGAAAAGCATATGGTTCAGAAGTTCAACTCTCATAGCTGCTTTGATCCTTGTGTGTCCTATTACCAAAGTAGCTGTTACTTCCTTCCACTTGGTTTCCGTTTGCTTCATGCGTCTAATTTCTCCTTGATTACGAGGAGTAGGAATTAGGTGTTCTGTGTTAGCTAAACGTTACATTGATGTAAGAAGTGAATCCTGGATCAACTCCTATTTCTAGCCTTCCGCAAACCATGTATGACCTCACCGATTCTCCTTAGCCCCATATTTCGATATATACGTAAGAAAAAAAGTTTCCGTTTGTTCAAAAAGATTCTCAAGGTTCAGCCTTCGAGTCTATGAGGAATCATATAGAACTCGGTATGTATCTTCTTCTGTAAAAACTCCCATGCACAAAATCCAATAAACTTGTTCACACACAGTGTAAATAATCATTTAGTAACAGAAGAATTTATGGCGTCGATTAACCTTCAAGTACTTAATGACTAAATAGTTCTTCGTCCCACCCAACTTAATTAATCCTAAGTTGGTGCCCTTCATTTGATCTACGCATTGGCTCTCCAACGTTTAACAAAACACACAAGTCCACGCCACCATACCAGTGTGTGTATACACTGCACTTGAAGTTGAAACGCGTAATCTTCTTCTCGTGAGAACACAAAAAAAAAAGAATAAAAAAAAACTACGAGTATCTTACAACAATCAATCAAATTTATAATAACTTCCATAACCAATCAATACGAAACTGTATACAACCATATAACCATCATTCACTTGGCTGTAATAAATCTTTCGACCTTCTCCCCGAACACTACACGAACATACATAGGTGATGGCATTTTCATCTCAAGAAAGGAAGTTCACATCACCTTGGACCTCATTTGCAAGTTAAACAAATTTAACTAGCGGATTTCAGAGGCATAAGGCAAATAAATAAGGGAAAAAAAATGCGAAATCTAGTGCATTTAGTCACGTACTCGAACTAGTAATTGAGTATCCAGCCTCAGGCTTGTACATTGTTTCTCGGTCTTCGAACCATTCCTGTCGTACCACGGTGAACACAACATTCGGGTCAAACTGCAGTATGCACGCACAGAGAGAAACCATCTCAACTTGTTGTCCAATATCGAAACGATCGACGTGTAGATTGATCTACAAATATAAATTACTAAATGTATCTGCGGTTTGAATTGTGGATGTAGTTATTTTTTTCGTTTTGCATTAAACACGGAATTAATGGGTTTGAGCTTATTTTTTTGACATTTCATCGATAGTGTTGCTTAATCCTTAGCTCCATTCAGGCTTAGTAGAATATGTGCACAAGATGAAATTATGTAGAGTGAGTCTGAATAATTAGTAAAAGTAACACACACTCGTATCCGTATCTTGACTTGATCTCGTTGGACTCTTTTTTTGTGTAGAAGAAATTCGTTTCTTGGATTTTATTTTCGAAAAGATACAACTTTTAGATCGTTTTAAATGAGCCATAAAGTTCATTTTAAGATATTAGAAATTTTGAAAAGGTGGGTGAAATGTTTAAACACTTTCCCTGAATACTTTCGACTCTACGAGTAGTTACTGTTACCAACTTTCAAACTTTGGTATTTACTTTCGAGAAAAGATCAGATTCCTGAATATTTCAGCTGAACACCATCGAGAAATCGGATATAATGTATCTATATTCTAAGCCAGTGTTGATAGGTCCTATTAGTTACTTTTCCCATGTACTCTGACGATTTTTTCCTTTTTCTCCCATTTGGTTTAACCAAAAACTCACAATTTTCCCACAAGTTAACGGTTTGGAAAAGGAGCTACTAATTTGAACTTGCTTATTATACATGGTGAGGCATTTCAATTAAGACACCTCAATATCTCGAAATGGTTGGAGATACAAGAGAAAACTTATAAGGAAAGTTGTAAAGAGCTAAGAGGGAAGTTGTTTAGTGACCCTAAACGTCATTGATTATGTACCTATAGGTGATATTCGGACCTAGCTTGCGTTTTTTTAAATGGGAGAGGATACATTTGAGATAGCCAATCGAAAGTTTTTAGAGGTATAGAACTTTAAAATGAAATAAAATACATAAAAATCGTGGTAATGGCCATGGTATTGGCTTTATTGTAAAGATAATTAAATATGATTTCGGGCAGCTGGGGGCGTATATCGACAATACGGCGGCGAATGTTGGCTTCAATGTCGTCCATCGTCTCTGGTTTATCGGCGTAGACTAGCGACTTTACATACCCCACAGAAAATAATCCAAAGGTGTTAAATCCCATGATCTTGGAGGCCAATTCACAGGTCCATTACGCGAAAATATGCGTTCATCGAATGTTTCCTTCAATAAATTGATTGTGGCGCGCGCTGTTCGGCATGTTGCGCCATCTTGTTGAAACCTTTGGCTAAAATGCAACTTGATCGTGATGATGACATCAGGAGGAAACTAACGAGCAGTTTGCTTTTCAGTATTATTAGGGGGAGAAAAGTAAATGGCTAACAGTTTACTATTTTTAAGGTACATTATAATTGTAATTTGTTGTTATGTTAACTTTTAATGAGGGCCTCTTTTCGCTCGTTGTTGTCGCTCTGTTACTATCTAGTAGAGTACGTGGTAAGTCCTGTTACGGTTGCCTTGCAATATCTGACGGTGTTATACGTTGCAGTCGTGTCACGCCATATACGTTTAGAAGAATTGTTGCTTCCTCGTTAATATGCTCCTGAAGTCTCTTCTCGTGTGCTTTGGCCCTAGAGTTGATCTCTTCAGGAACAGTAGGAATGCCTAGGTCCCGATGGAGGTCGCTGTTTCTGATGTACCATGGAGCATTCACAATACTTATTCTGGAATCGTTGGATGACTGCAATATTGGTCTGGCTGGCACATCCCCAGAGTTGAGCGCCATAGTGCCACACTGGTTTTAGCATCTGGTTATATAAAAGAATTTTATTAGTAATTGATAGTCCTGACTTCCTGCCTATAAGCCATTCTAATTTTCGAAATTTAATGTCTAATTCTAGTCTTTTGATTTTAATATGCTCTTTCCAACGAGCTTGGCATCTAGAGTCATACCTAGATACTTCGCTGTATTTGCATATGGTATTGCCGTGCCTGATATTGCTATAGGGGAGTACGAGATAGACTTATTTGTGAAGTCAATATGTACAGATTTACTCGAATTCAGTTTTACACGCCATCTTTGAGTCCACCTGATAATTTGATCTGTAGCAGCTTGCAGCTTTTGCGTTGTATCTCCCACTGCTAAGACTGCCGTGTCATCGGCAAAAGTTGCAGTCTTGGTGTAGGGAATTGTAGGTAGGTCTTTAATGTAAAGAAGGTATAAAAGAGGACCAAGGACGCTTCCTTGAGGAACTCCGGCTTCGATCTGCACTAGCTTAGAGTAGTAGTTTTCTTGTTTTATACGGAAGTATCGCGATGTTAAATAAGACTCCATTAGGTGGAAGAACTGTTCTGGTAGGTACACATTTAGTTTATTCAGTAGACCTTCATGCCATACTCTATCGAAAGCCGCTTGTGCTACGTCTAAGAAAATTGCAGAACATACTTTTTTTTCTTCTAGTGCTCTTTCGATTTCAGTTGTTATTCTGTGAACTTGTTCTATTGTCGAGTGTTTGCTTCGAAAGCCAAACTGATGATTTGGGATTAGGTTTCTTGACTCTACGATTGGTTTGAGACGCTTAAAAATCAGTCTCTCAAATAACTTTGATGTTGAAGGAAGTAGCGATATTGGTCTATATGAGGATACCTCGTGAGGGTCCTTACCTGGTTTAGGGATCATTATCACGTCCGCTAATTTCCAGATACTTGGTACATACTCAAGGCTTATTGCTTTATTCATTAACCGCAAGAGTTTAGCTAACCCTTTGTTTGGCAGTCGCTTCAGGACTTCCGCAGTGATTAAGTCAAAACCTGGAGCTTTTTTGTCTTTTAATCGCCTTATCTCATATTTTAACTCATGCATTTTAATCGGAGGAATCATAGAACGGGCATTTTCATTAAGATTTAGAAGCTCATCACAGATAGCGTCATTAGGCTTAAAGCTATTCGCTAGATGGTCTGCAAAAGCAATAGCTTTTTCCTCATTGTTTTTAGCCCATTGCCCATTACTGCATCTTATTGGAGGAATATGATTTGTTGGTCGCTTAAGATATTTTGTACTTTTCCAAAGTGAATATTCAGTGCTCTTGTCAGCAGTTAGCTCTGATAGGTGTTACTTTTGAAGAAATATGGAACAATGATTCCGCCAGCCCATAAAACACACCAAACAGTGACTTTTTCGGGATGTAATGGCGTCTCAATAATGACTTGTGGATTTTCTTCACTCCAAATGCGACAATTTTGCTTGTTGACGTAACCATTCAACCAAAAATGAGCCTCATCGCTGAACAAAATTTGTGTGGTGAAAATGAGGATCAAGAGCAATCTCGTTTTCGGTCAATTTACCGAACGTAAGACGCACGCGATGGTCAAGCGGCTTCAATTCTTGTACGAGCTGGATCTCGTAAACCAAGATCTTTCCGCAAAATCTTCCATGGTTATTCGAATTACTTGCTCGGATGGACGATTATGTCGATCGTAACATGGGGTAGCGCACGGTAAGTTTCGCGAACTGAACCAGGATTTTCGAAATAAATTTGCAATTCGCAAGCGTTGGTCTGACGTAAGTCATCAAATCAACAAATCAGCTGTCAGCTGTCAATTTGGCTGTCGCTGGAAAAAATATTGCCAATTCGAAAAACAAACCTCTAGGAAAAACACCCTTTACATGGAAAAAACTAATCATCTTCTGAATGCGAACAATTTTATTTCCAAAATTGCATCTTCTAAGAGAGGTCTAAGAAAGAAGGTGCGAGATTTTTTAATTTTCCATTTGCTAGATATAGAAGGAAAACAGTTGAAAATTGCAGGAAGAAACATGACAAGTCGTATTTTAATCAGTACAGTAGTTGAACTTGTAACGTTTTTCCGTGCTACCTATTTCATTGTACATACATATATTTTTAAAGTGCTCACATCTTTGGATCTGGCAGGTTTTTTGCCACACCACACATTCTATACCTCCATTTTATAAGACTCTGCCTATAAATGTGTTTCTCCTAGATATGACGTTAACTTTTTAAAAATCTTTTAGATGTCTCCGAAATTGTTAAGTTTTAGACGCCATTTTTGCTACCCGGGTTACATAAAGCGGAACAAAAATATGTCGTAAATTTGTTTGACTTAAAAAATTTTAGATTATCCTGATTTGTAAAAATAAAATAAATGACGCAAAACTTATGTAATTCAATAGTGCTCCGAACCAGAATGGTATACATTGCATACATACTTGCAACTTTTCAACCGTTTAACCTATAGACCTGACATTTTCCACAGACTTAGTACGAACAAATTGTAAAAAAAATATTTTTGTACTCGTATGAGGCTTTTGGGGGCATAATATACACCCCATCATACGACATATCAAATTAAAGCTGAACCTCCTCAACCAAAAAACTCAAAAGCCATGTTCAAGCCAGACAGTGGCTAAATGTGCGATCAATGAGCGGGGGATTCAAGGTTCAAATCCCAGAAAACTCAAAAAGAAAATAAGGACCAAACCCTGTGTGGGCTAAAACGATACTAAAATCCCAAAATTATCAAAGCGACAATCCCCAAACATAAAAGTAGACATCGCATTACAATACCTAGAAGTGACATCGCACAATACCTGGGTATTTTGGCCATGACTATTTTATCTGTAAGGATTATGGTTTTTAGAGTTTGGTTTTTCTGGGGATTTTGTCCTTTGCGAATTTAGTTTCTTGAGGACTACGCAGCGCTTGCTATGATGTTGTAACCCTTTCAATCAAAAATGTGCAACAGTCCTAAGTTCCTGTAAAATGCCGCGAAAGCAGTCATTTTATTTATAGGTACATATACATACATGTTCGTATGTAAATATACACGAGTATATGTATTTATTTTTTTGTATATGAAGAAATGTTGATTTGGAACGAAACCACTCCGCCTAAAACAATCAGATCCGTAGGGCAAATGGTCTGAGTGTCGGAGTGCTTCTAAAAAGCGGAGGGGATTTACGGTTTATAAAAATTTTCATTGGAACCTAGAAATTGTGGTAAGCGGTTCTAACGATTTCTTTTTTTTAACAATGTATTAGCCTCCTAATATGAAGCCTGCCAAAATCGGATAGGAACGGCTAGTTTTCAATAAAATAATTTCGAAAATCATGTTTGCGTCAACAAACAAAAAGTCCTTTGGATAGGACCCCTAAAACTTTAGTTTGCCTAGGTCCTCCGAATTCCTTGATACGCCTTCGTGGGCACCAGCTGAAAACCATTGTAATTCCTTAATTCTAAGATAAAGAGCCTTCAACTTGTATCCTTTTTTAAAGACAAACTTATCATATAATAAAGTCTTAACTAAAATACTTTTTCTCATTTCCAGGTATTGCTGGACTTTTTACAGTCTTCTCGAGCTTTATATTTACAACAACAATTATTAAGTTCCTTGGTAGCGATATATCCGATTTAAAGTAAGTCTTTTACTCTTCCATCTTTTCTACTTCATTGTTCTCAACAATTTTTTTGCATTTTTCATTTTAGAGATGCGTTATTTTTCCTACTCCTGCTGATCGATTTGTCTAACTCTGGCACTCTTGCCCAATTAGCTTTATCGGGATCGAATCAAGCCGAAGTTACAAATAATATTGCTAGAGGATTAGAGCTTTTGGGACCAGCCATTTCACTAGATACAATAGTGGAAACCCTAGTTATCGGTGTTGGTACATTATCGGGTGTACAACGACTCGAAGTACTATGCACATTCGCCGTCCTCTCTGTGCTAGTGAACTATATAGTCTTTATGACTTTCTATCCGGCGTGTCTTTCACTCATACTGGATCTGTCACGTAGTGGAATGGACATGTCGTTGGTACGTGCCAAAGCCAAGGATTCCATTCTTATAAAAGCTCTCACCGAAGAGGAACAAAAAAATAATCCAGTGGTGCAGCGAGTGAAAATCATCATGACCACTGGACTAATGATCGTCCACATCTATTCAAGGGTTGTGTTCTCCGAAAATGACTATGACAGTGTAGAGAATTCGCTGTCACCAAAACTCCAACAGATGAATGTAAATAACAATAGGACTGAATCGGGAGAGTTTGCTTCATATATTATTAAGTAAGTGGCAAGCCAATAACGTATGCCAAGGCTTTACTATAATCATTTCTTTCTCTTTGTCTTCTTGTAGATGGCTCACAATGAGCGCTGACCAAATCGTGATACTCATCCTTCTTATTGCATTGGTTGTGAAATTTATCTTCTTCGAGAACCGTGAAGAGCTCCATGATCAAATCAGACAATCAACTGTCGTAGCTACTGAATCAAAGCCACCTGGTGTGATTTCAAAGAGTCAATTATCTGTAGATGTAAAGCCAGCACATAGAATTCCACTCTTCACAATCGAAGAGGACAACTTAGTGAATGTTTCCACCCAAACTGAAGACGATCACTATACGAGAGCGTATGTGAACCATTACGAGTTACAAGCAGTGACCAGCTGTAATGATCCACCGAGAACGCTGGAAGAATGCCTAGAGATTCTAGTTTCAGATCCGGACTACCTTAGCGACGAGGAGATAGTGCGTATTGTGAATGCCGCCGCCACACACTGTCCCCTGCACAAGATCGAAACGATCATTGATAACCCAGAGCGTGGTGTACGTATTCGTAGGAAGATCATCAGTGCTCGTGCCCAAATTCCAATGGAAAAGCTAGACATGCTTCCCTATCAGATGTTTGATTATAAGAAGGTTATGAATGCATGTTGTGAGAATGTCTTGGGTTATGTACCAATTCCGGTAGGCTATGCAGGACCATTGCTTTTAGATGGAAGTCGGTACTTTGTTCCTATGGCTACCACAGAGGGGGCGCTAGTTGCCAGTACAAATAGAGGATGTAAGGCTCTGTCGATTCGTGGTGTGACGAGTTATGTAGAGGATGTTGGAATGACAAGAGCACCGTGCGTAAGGTTTTCCAGTGTCGCACGTGCTGCAGAGGCTAAGAGTTGGATCATGAATGATGATAATTACAAGAAAATCAAAACTGAGTTTGATTCTACGAGTCGATTTGGACGCTTGAAGGAACTTCTCATCGCTATGGACGGGCCACAATTATACATTCGTTTTGTTGCACTCACCGGCGATGCTATGGGCATGAATATGGTCTCAAAGGGAGCCGAGATGGCTTTAAAGTGTATCACTAGAGAATTCCCAGATATGAAGATAATCTCGTTGAGTGGCAATTTTTGCAGTGACAAGAAACCGGCGGCGATAAATTGGATCAAGGGACGTGGCAAACGTGTTGTAACCGAATGCATCATTCCAGCGGCGACGTTACGTTCGGTATTGAAAACGGACGCTAAAACTCTAGTCGAATGCAATAAATTGAAGAATATGTCAGGAAGTGCTATGGCCGGCAGTATAGGAGGTAAGTCGAGTTTTTATTTTATGATGCGTGAATTTGTTACTTACTTCAAACACTTATCACTTAAAACCTTATCGTAATTTTTGAAATATGAAAGTGATGTGTTTTATTATTGAAAAGTGATAAGCTAAAGTGTTTTGATATGGTTTTGTTAGTTTTGTTTCCTCAAATATTTTTATTTATCACTTTTCTGTAACGTGACTGATAAGTTCTGTAAAACATTGCTGAAAACTATATTTACTTATCAAAATGACTTCATATACTATTACGCTCCTTCTTAATGGTGACCGGGTATTTTATCAGCTAAGGTTTTATAGTATCTAACGAAAATGGTGTCACAAAAAAGGTGCCAAAATGGTACTTATCAATTTATTTTTTGAGGAAATACTTATCGCTAAGTAAGTGAATTTTAAATTTTGTTCTTGAGACACTTATCAAAACAAATTTCGAATGATAAGTTGATAATCGATTAGTAATTCGTGGAACAGGGACTCTGGTCTTCATCAATAGTTTCTTCAATTTAAAACTATTTCTCAGAGGTCTTTGGAAATTTGGTGTCCATTGATGTTTATGTTGTCGACTATCCTTTTTTATACAACCATGAAGCTTGGATGGAACGTAGAGGTTCAGATTTTGTTCTTTTTTAAAATGCAGGCATTGTTGTAATGAAGTGTTGCTGTAATTTCTTAAACTACGCTACCTGGAGAAGGCTGTACTCATTCAACTGTCTAATAAACGGAGAATAGTTGAGATATTATTCTTTGGACATCAAACATTTTTTTTTTTATTCACTTTGTCGACTGATTCAAAGTTACGAGTATGGTGATGTTGAAACAGTAAGCTTCTTCTTCAAGATTCACAAATACTTAACACACAGCCACTTTGGTCGGCCAATTTTTTAAGAAGGCCCCGATCCAGCGAATACTGGATTTTATTGGATTGTACCATGTTGCCAAACTCTTTTCTTTATAGGTCCTTTGCGATCCCCGTTGGGGAAAAGAGACTAATTATTAATAATTAATAATTTTGCAATTGTAATCAAGAAGTCTCCCTCAACTGTTCTAAGGTCAGAACGAATATGAGAATGCCTCTTTGGCGTTACTGCCAATTCGCCCAGTTCATTGAAGAAGTGTTCTCCGATGGCTGCCGTTTTTAGTTCTGCTGAGGAATGCACATTCGCAGAAAATGGGTCCACGTGCCCTTTACTGTATCGAAATCAACAAATTTTTTGCAGAGATTTACTGTATTCAAACGCAGGTTGTGGCCACCATAGCGTAAGGAGGTGTCAATAGTTTTTTTTTTTTCCTAATCAGCAATTTTTACGAAATCCATGTTGAGGCCAGGACTGTGATCGACCACTGTTTTGTCTAGCTGTAACTCTTTCCTTGATTGTGATCGTTCGTTGTGACGGGTTCGTTGGAAAAGTTTCTAGTATCTATCTACCGTCTTTAAAAATAGAAATATTTTCCTGCTTAATGATCATGCCTTCCTCCTCCAATCGTGCCTTATGGGGACTTTTACTACAAAATTTAGGACGAAGTCAGGGTCCGACGTCCATTAATCGATTTTCATTTAAATGTCTGTGCAGCTAACAATGCCACGGGAGCGCACTTGGTTTGCTAGAGACATAGGCCGGTTTTTGTCGTTTTGCCTTTCATGTGTAGGCCAAGCGGTAATAGTAAGATGATTTTTAAGAGAGCTAGATTAGGTGGAGTCATCGATGGCAAGAATATCGATAGGCCATTTTGGAGGTCAGTAGTGATACAGTATGTGGCTGGGTGGAGCGCATATTCGATGATGTGTATTACCTGATAGGAGGAATCATCGATGGCAAAAATATCGTTAGGATATTCGATGATGTCTATTACCTGATAGGACGAATCATCTGCTGATTTGTTGGTTCCCTTAGGTGTATGGTCTTAGGGCGAAGTTAATTATATAGTAGCGGGATTAGGACCTCGATTTTCAAAATCATCTTGCATTTGTAGAAGTCTTTGCCCTTTTTGTTTGTTTTGTCTATTCCCTTTCTTGGCCTTTTGGGGGGTAAAATCCCGGTATCACTCATTTCTAAGCGAAATTGTAACAAAGTCCGTCTTACCATCATTCCCACTGCATTATTATTTCGAGTGACTTACTGTGCGATAACTTATCAGCTTTAGTCCATACCTTTTGAAGCTTATTTTGTAAAGCAGAAAGGACATAGTGCGCCCCTACTGTTCGCTGCGGACTCTCCATGTGACTGAGGAAGCTATCGCTTTACCGAAACGTTAATGTCCGTCTCGGCAGCACTGACGTACTGAGATGAAGCACTTGCTTATCGCACTTACTTACTTACTTAGAAACACAGCTACAAGACTTTTAAAAAGTTCATTCACTGTTGATTTGTACTTTAGCCTGTACATTCCTGGGGGCGTATGCTCACACCACTACTATAGTTAGCTTGATTACATCTTAGTTTGCAGGAACTTGTCCAAAAATCTATTCGGCATAAGTGTCCCTACCAGGCAAGGTGTGTAATCACGAATTCTCATAGTCGTGTCACCTAAAACTAAGATGATAAGTACAAACTTCTATTCTCGTTACTTTATTCAAGTGATATCTTGAATGTCTCTTACCTCATTGAACGTTCGTATAGTTTCACGTGCATTTCTACCTACGAGAACAAGATTATAATGAAGTGAGGTGACAATCTGTCACTTCCATCTAATAACGTCTCGAAATGGCTAAAAGACCTAAAACAAATTTAGACATGCCTTTTAACTGTGTTAATATAAATTTAGAATGCTTAAACAAATATATGAATTTAATTTATTTTATTATTAATTTCTAGGTAACAACGCTCACGCAGCTAACATGGTGACAGCTGTCTTCCTTGCCACCGGTCAAGATCCGGCACAGAATGTCACCTCAAGTAATTGTTCCACCGGCATGGAATGCTGGGGCGATACCAATGAAGATCTATACATGACTTGTACGATGCCCTCCCTTGAAGTGGGCACAGTTGGCGGTGGTACAGGTCTGCCGGGTCAAAGTGCGTGTCTAGAAATGTTAGGCGTACGAGGAGCAAATGCCGAACATCCCGGTGAGAATGCCAAAAAATTGGCACAAATTGTTTGTGCCACTGTGATGGCTGGTGAAATCAGTCTTATGGCAGCCTTAGTGAATAGCGATCTAGTCAAGAGTCATATGAGGCATAATAGGTAAGCGAAATGAAATTCTCCCGCATCACGATTGATTTTCTAATCTATTTCTCTTGGTCTCCCCTCGAAGATCCTCAATTGCCGTGAGCGGCAAAGCTACCAACAATCCATTGAATGTGTCAGTGTCCAGTTGCAGCAATATAAGTTAAAACAACGTGTTGCGAATATTTTATTTTTTATTATTATATTTTTTTGTTTTAATAATTTAAGTGATTATTTTAATTTAATTGTTAATTTAATTTTTAAAAACAAAAATTATAATTAAAATGGCCAGAGAAACAAATCAACAAACACACTCTCAGTCATCTCGAGAGATGACAATGTAGGGTCACAGTCAAAACGCCAAAGCCTCTTCTACTATTTTATAATCACAGGAAGACAAACATAAAGACAAACAAAGGGCCATTAAACACACACACATATATACCCACAAACCTACATGAATACACATTCATGGACACAAAGTCGTTAGCCAAGTCATTCAACTCTAGGAAGAAGGATTCATGCTTCCGGAAGTGCACATTGTAAAACAATATATCATAGAACAAACTATCTATTGAGGTGCTTTTTTACTATAACTTTTGTTTGCAATTGTTCCATATGCTGGTACGAGAAGAGCAGAAAAGAGGACAAAATACCTGTTGTACCTCCTACCTCCGTGTCACATCGCACAGAGGAGTATTGTGAAATAATACTTAAAGGGAAACCACATACAATTAATATTTTTTAAGGAAAAAAGAAAATACCATATAAGCGGGAGAAGAGATATGTATAAACAATGAAATGCAAATCATAGAATATATTTATATATATTATTATTGTATAGAATTTTATTTTAAAAAATAAAAAATGGAAAAATAATTATTTAATTGATAGCAGTCCCTTTATTGATTTGATTGTTGCATAAATTAATATATATTTTTTTTTTTTGAAGTATTTGCTTAAGTCACACACATCTTCTGCTTAGGGAACTAATGCAATTTCAAATTAAAGCGAACAAAAAAAAAAAATACATAATCGCATTAGGTGTTAATTAAATTTATTTTTATTTTTATTTTTATTTTATTTTTTTGTAAAAACTAGAATTTCAACAAGGTGGCAATGTACAGTAGATTTTGAAATGTATTTCCAAGATTTCTGTTTTCAAAATAAAAAAAAAAATATAACGAAGTAATATCTATAAGAGAATGATGGTAGAGAATTTTAATAAAAAACAAAGAAAATGAAAAAATAAACTTAGGAAATTTTACATAATGTACCTAAAATAAAATTTCGATATTTTTGTTATACTACTTAGTACTGATGGGTTTTATTCAAATCTTGCTTTGTTTCAGCGTTGCTTGGAAGTTAGAAGTAGGGGCGACTTTTTTTATTTATCGAATTTTTAAGAAGAATAACATCAATAGAACGAATGGTTTTCAGCACTCATACTAGGACAATTGAAAGTATATGTGAGAGGACCTCCAGCAGCGCGATATACGAGGGTGGGTCAATAAGTTCCTGAAAATTAACACAAATTGTGTCGTCACCTTAAATTTCATCTTTCAAAAGAACGCACCCAAAATTTCAGACAGATCTGTCAAATAGATTTGTTGTGGCAGCCATTTTATATAGACGCCTACCAGCATTTTCGTTAAAATGGAAGAAAGTGAATTTCGAGTACTCATTAAACACTATTTTTTGCGAGAAAAAACTATCACGCAAACCAAACAAAAGCTTGACAAATATTATGGGGACTCTTCACCATCGATTGGAACCATTCACCACTGGTTTACTCAATTTCGGTGCGGTCGTTCAAGCACAAGTGACGCCGAACGTTCTGGTCGCACAATTGAGGTCACCACACCAGAAATGGTCGAGAAAATCCATGGTTTGATAATGGACGATCGGCGAGTGAAAATGCGCGAGCTTGAAGAGGCCACAGGCTTATCACATGGCTCAGTGATTTCGATTTTACATAAATATTTGGACATGAAAAAGCTTTTCGCAAGATGGGTGCCGCGTTTGCTCACAATCGACAACAAACGCATTCGTTTGACAACTTCAAAGGTGTGTTTGGCGATGTTCCAGAAAAATTCGGCTGAGTTTTTACGCCTTTTCGTAACCGTGGATGAAACCTGGATTCACCACAACACACCAGAAACCAAGGAACAGTCAAAACAATGGACTTGTCCTGGTGAATCGAAGCCGAAGGAGGACAAGGCGGGTTTGTCAGCAAACAAGGTCATGGCGACAGTTTTTTGGGATGCGCGCTGTGTTATTCACATCGATTACCTTGAAAAGGGTAAAACGATCACTGGCGCATATTACGCAGAGCTGCTGGATCGATTCCAAGCTGATTTGAAGCAAAAACGGCCGCATTTGGGGAAGAAAAAAGTTCTTTTTCACCAAGACAACGCACCGGCGCAAAAGTCCGAAGTCGCAATATTCCCCAGATTTAGCCCCCTGCGACTATTTCTTGTTTCCAAACATGAAGAAATGGCTCGGAGGTAAGAGATTTAGGTCGAATGAAGAGGTCATCGCTGAAACAAACGCTTATATTGTGAGGGGCTCGAGAAATCGTATTATTTGAAGAGCATACAAAATTGGAGAAACATTGGATGAAGTGTATAGAGCTAAAAGGAGACTATGTTGAAAAATAAAATGTTTTTATACCGAAAAGAGTGTTCCTTATTTCATTTTTCAGGGACTTCTTGACCCACCCTCGTAGCTATCATGGAGAGTAGAACGAGAGTGCGAATTCGTAAAAAAACAATCTAGCTGCACTAAGTACTAAAAAATCGATTTGACTAATTTTAGGAGTACTCTCCAACTCTCTGTAAACGTCAAATCTACTCTCTTGAATACTTCCGTTGGAAATCTTTAGAAATTCAACAGCCGTATTCAAACTGTTCCAATACCTACTCAAGGCATAAATACTGGTACACGCTTTTTTGGTGATAAAATAAAAACGAACAAGTACATATTTTGAGTTTTTTGTTTCTGTAAAACTTTGATTATTTAGGAAACAATATTTAAACAATTTATTCGAAAAGGTCACCATTTGCACATATACAGGCCTTGAGTCGCTCTGGCCTCTTATCGGTCGCAACACCCACTTCGCCCATTCGAAAATTGTTCACTGCACGGATAAGTGTGCACGTCAAGGACTCAATATTTGGATATCGAGACAAGTCATCGTTGAGATCCAAATCTTATTTGATAATGTGAGACTTGGATTTCTGCGTTATCTTCATTTCTCGTGACATGATTTTCTGCTTTTGCAGTGATTTCCTATTAATCCTGGCTTTAACAGCTTTGATCACCTGTGGAGTAAAACGTCCGTCATTTTTGTCAACCTAATCTCAGCGTACGACATCGTTTGAATGGATGGGCTCATCTTTAAGTTGCTTACAGAACCCATGTACACAAGGTCAACTCACAACTCTATAACACCATGCGACTCATATCTGGTACTTTAAGATCAACACCAATACGACGGTTTCTTGTGCTGAGCAGCATTGTTCCACCCTACCTGCGCTGATCAAGTATACTACTGAGTGAGCGCAACAAGGTGCTGGTAATCGATGAACTCCCCATTCACGAAGACATTTCAACTCTCTTGTCACGTTAGCAGAGACTAAAGTCTCGGCAAGCAACCATAAAGCTCGCTAAAGAGCTATCAAATGATGTATTTAATCGGAATTCTGCATGGTCAACAGAATGGGCAGCATCCATGTAAGCTGATACCATCACCGTCTCGAACCCATCATGCCGACTCTTTGGATTTGACCTACCTCGCAACCTCTGGACGACGCTCAACAGGATCCGAACAAATCACGAGATATGTGCAGACTCCCTATTCCGCTGGAGAAGTGCCAACTCTTCAGCTTCTGACTGTGGGATTCAACGATAGATCATTCACCACTTTGTTCTGGAGTGCAATAAACAGTCCTACCCTGGGGACATCCTAGACTTTGCAGATGCTAATAATAACCCAATTGTGATAGACTGGTTACGATACTTAGATGTTGTGATATAGTTTACCTGCTTTATACTAACTTACGTCGTTGTAACCGCCGTTCGAAATATTTTTTTTTCTTTTAATCCTTATTTAAAAAAAAAAAATCTGTCTTATCGTTCCGAGTTACAAAATTTTACTTTATTTAAAAATACGTTTTATCATTGCGAGTTACAAAATTGAACTGACTTACTATTGATATTTTCTACAGGAAAATAGGTGATACGCCTGCATAACTTCTGGTGGAAAAGGAATGCACTTGCTTACAAAGTATTCGTATTTCTCTTTCCGTGCAATGAAATATGAATATCATTTTTTGCTGGGGTGCGCGAGAATGTCTGGCGCATGTATCCGTTATGCTGAGGTGCGCGAAACGTGTTGGCGCGTGTTTCTAACGGCACCTATTGAATGTGCAGGTATCCGTTAGCCACATGCTAATGGTATGGGGCGGGGAAAAGGAAAGTGCCATTAGTGCGACAAAATGCCGACTAAGTAAAAAGACGTATGCCGTTATATGTGGGTGGAGGTGATGTGTCAGACGTAACTTCAACCTTGATTATTTAATGTTAGTTTAAAATGATTATATTTGTCGCATATGTCCGAGAGTAGGTCAATAAGTCCCTGAAAAATGAAATAAGGAACACTCTTTTCGGTATAAAAACATTTTATTTTTCAACATAGTCTCCTTTTAACTCTATACACTTCATCCAACGTTTCTCCAATTTTTTGATGCCCTCCAAATAATACGATTTCTCGAGCCCCTCAAAATAAGCGTTTGTTTCAGCGATGGCCTCTTCATTCGACCCAAATCTCTTACCTCCGAGCCATTTGAAGTTGTCAAACGAATGCATTTGTTGTTGATTGTTAGCAAACGCGACACCCATCTTGCCGAAAGCTTTTTCATGTCCAAATATTTATGTAAAATCGAAATCACTGAGCCATGTGATAAGCCTGTGGCCTGTTCAAGCTCGCGCACTTTCACTCGCCGATCGTCCATTATCAAACCATGGATTTTGTCGACCATTTCTGGTGCGGTGACCTAAATTGGGCGACCAGAACGTTCGGCGTCACTTGTGCTTGAACGACCGAACCGAAATTGAGTAAACTAGTGGTGAATGGTTCCAATCGATGGTGAAGAGTCCCCATAATATTTGTCAAGCTTTTGTTTGGTTTGCGTGATAGTTTTTTCTCGCAAAAAAATAGTGTTAAATGAGCATTCGAAATTCACTTTTTTCCATTTTAACGAAAATGCTAGTAGGCGTCTAAATAAAATGGCTGCCACAACAAAAATATTTGACAGGTCTGTCTGAAAATTTGGGTGCGTTCTTCTGAAAGATTCTTGACAAAAAAAAATTTAATTTAAGGTGACGACACAATTTGGTTAATTTTCACCCTCGTATGTGCAGTACTGTAATTTGTAAATCCATACTAAGTAGAAACTGACATTACACATGAACAATTATATCGACCAAATGGGCGGCCAGGATTACCCTGCAGATTTACGCCTTTGTGATTAAATTTTCCATTTCTTTCTGGCATAAATATCGGGTAGTTCATAAATATCGCGTCGAATCTCGTCCTTTAACTCTAGAATCATTCGAGGATCTTTGGCACCCCAGAGAAAAAAATCCAAAGGCGTGATATTGCACGATCTTGGTGGCCAATTTTGGTTGCCGAAACGAGAGATGACGCGACCAGGAAACTTTGTGTGCAATAACTGCATTGTTTCTAGCGCTGTGTAGCAAGTGACACCGTCTTGTTGAAACCACATGTCTTCCACATCAAATAGTGTCAAAAATAATTTGTTATCATGTCCCTATAAGGTTCACAGCAGCGCCATGATAATTTTCGAAGAAGCACGGCCCAAAATCGCGTGAGGTAGAGGTAACGATGCTTACCGCCGCACTATTCGCATTCCTTTACTAAAAAACTACACAAAATCGGCACTCGAAACTCATTTATCTATTTCTCTAATAAGTAGAAGAAGAAAACAATATACAATAATTCATGTTTCTTCAATTTGTTTGTATTTAGGAAGGTTTTCTATTTTTGTTGGAAAACAATTTCCGGATTTTTGTTTCACTTATATCTCACAAATATTCATTTTCAATATAATTTAAAGTATTTTTTTAAAAATTCCCTTTCGATTTTGTTTCTATGATTCATGATTCATTAAATATATCTGTATGATGAAATACAAACCAAACTCTATATAGATATCTTTTTTTTATATATTCTTTTGTTTATTTCATTGCGAGAGGATCAACGTTGTCTAATCGGACTCAGCAGCCGCAGCAGCGGTAGCTACCAATGACTTCTTGGGACTGGGTTCAGTTTCACCATCGCCGTCGGCATGTACGCTCTCAGATGGTGCTGGGACAGCAGCAGCCGCTGCGACTTCACATTTATCGGCAGAGCCATTCTTACCGTCATTACTGTCGTCGCAATCGACTGTTGTGAGCGGGTGCAACAATTTAATCTTTTCAATTCGGTCTACTAACGCCTTGTGCAAATTACTAATGTCAGCTGGACGAGACATTACCAGGAACACTTTTATTTGTCCAGTATTGTCCATGGCTGTTAGGCGCATAGATTTTTGGCTAGGACGCTCAGCAACCATGCCAGTCCACACCTATATATGTATCAAAAATAAACATTTCAAACTAGCTGTGGGAAATATAAACAATTAATCGAGTTACCTTTGTATTAACTAACAAGCGCAAATTTCCAGATGTACGGAACACAACTCTGGAGCATTCTTTTTGAGTTTTTGAGTCATTTAATCTTAGACTACCACGTCCCCTTTCCTCCCAGTTACTATTTACGAATGCAAATAACTTGCAACTTATCTAAAAGGTGAATGTGATGTAAGATAAAAGGATTTAACTGGACTAGATGCTTCCAACTTACATCTACAATATTAACTTCATCCTCTTCGCCTGTGAAAGTTTCTACTTCCTCGAACTTTCGTTTTTGTGCCCTACTCTCTTCGTATTCACGTGCAACTTCTGTTAAACTCTTTGCGTCTGTGCTTTCCTTGGGTACGCCTTCATTATCTGGCTTAGCAGCAGCTTGTATAACGCTAGAGAAAAGAAGTGGAGAATCTGCTGAGGCGGTGGAATTGTCTGATTTGCTTGTTGATGATTCAGCGTGGATATTCTCCTGAAAGATAAATTATAAGATTATGAAGAGTTCTTCAAGTGGAAAAATCTTTGTAATTCATGGTATTTTGTCTGGAATGTTTAATTTCAGTGAACTATGCTAATTAACTTGGTTTGGGCCAGTAGCGCAATAACTAAGTTAATAACACAGAGTTTACTTAAGCATCTCGTGACGGTCCCCGGTAACTACTTGATTAAACCGTTATACGTGTAGGCCAACACTGTTAATACTTATTCTGACTTGTAGCAAAAGTCTAATCTAGGAACGAAGTTATCCTATTTTTACGACACAACGTCTCGCATAAGGAATAATCACACGCTATCGATTTTACCTGGTTTGTGGATTGTGAGAGCTCTTCTTGCCTCTTGAAAATAACTTAAGCGATACAATATAGTTTACAATATTCATGAATCTGGAGTGCTACTAACGCCAAGTCTCACATCCTAGAAACCTCACGGTGATAGGATATTGGTGGCCAAGTTCCATCATCCAGTGTTACTCCTCGATCGAGCTTTGGTCTGATGGTGAAAAATGTAACTAGGTGCCGCGCCGCAACTAAAAAATGCAACGCTAAACAGAGACAACGTCATTGTAACGATGGACCTTGACGAAAAGGTAGGCAGCGGCAATGAAGACCTGAAACATATATTCGAGAATCACAGCATCCGCGACCGCAATGACAACGGTGAAATGTTTGTGAATAATATGCAAAGCTAATTGCTTTTCCATGGGTGACACCATGTTTGAGCATAAAACCTGCCACAGACCTTGCTGGGCTCTGATAAGCAGAGAACGTCCAACCAAATTGTTTATTTAGCTAACGTCGACATTTTAGAAGTTCTCACTTGAACGTCCAAAACAGACGAGAAGCCTGCTGCTGAATCCGAAACCCGTACGCCAACTTTTAAACCACCTTTTTACCAAGATCGAGATCGAGTCTCAATATCGCATGAAAACAAATTAAGTGCAACGTAGCGCGTGGCTTAAAGAACGCAATTAGATCAACGCTGATTACAGAAGCAGTGGAGTAGGTGTGACGCCAGGACAGTTTATGAAATCATGAACATAAAAGGCCCTGCTTCGACCAATTCATCCATAAACACGGTTAATGTAAAGTCTTGATATCTCTAAAGTTTGCGGGAGAATGTTGCATAGCGCCCTCGTAAATAAGTTTCAAGCTAATGGTGTTGGTAGCATTTTCTCAAAATGGATTGTGCGCTTTTCAAGTAATCGGTCAATACCAGTTGTATTAGACGGATGTACTTCTACTCCATTCTCAGCCAATGCTGGTGTAAACCAAGCCTCAGTCCTCTCTCCAACCCTGTTTCTAATATTTAGTAATAGCCTTCTCTTTCTAAATCGCAATCCAATCCATACCTTCGCGGACGACAGTACTCTTGACTTCGCTTTCTCTTTAACATCTTCACGGCAATGGCCTTACAGTTTGGGGCACTTGCCGTGAAGATGTTAAAGAGAAAGCGAAGTCAAGAGTACTGTCGAAGCGACAACCGAACTCAACTCTGACATTGATGCCATCATCAATTGGGGTGCGGAAAATAGAGTTGTGTTCAACGCGTCAAAAACCCAGTACTGTCTCCTGTCGCTGAAGCGAGACACTAACGTAGCCAAACTACAAATGAATGGAGTTGATGTTGAGGAATCTAGTGGCTTATCAATGCATGGCATGCATGTTAGCTCAGACCTTCACTGGAACCAGCAGATTACAACTGTCGCTAAATGCCTCGGATTCCTTAAGAGATGCAAACGATTTTCGCTCCCACCCCATGCCTGAGTTTACTCGATCGTGTCCAGCGATAAGCATGTAGATTGGTCGATGATCAATCTATTCGTAATCAGATAGATGCAATAGAGCTTAGAGCTCTTGTACCAGTACTTCCATCACATGTGTTCGGATGAAACCTTTAGCTTTGTGCCTCCAGTCCCTCAGTGCAATATGATTCGACTGCTAGGCCTGCCAGGTGGCCGGGACCCGCCTGGTAACACTATATTTCGCTAAACCAACGGAGTCTTTTACTGTAAACGAAAAGCTGACAGACAAATTATTTCAACTACAGTCAAATGCCCATCCGATTGAACTCTTTATTTCTGGCAAAAGCAGCTGCGAAGGTGTGAGGAAATTTGTGATAAGGATGTGTCAACGACAAAAGGTATCGAGAGATGACAACTGGTTTTGTTTGCCCCGAATTGGATGATATGGACATAAACAACATGCGGTTCCAGCAAGACGGTACCACACAGCGAATGAAACAATGGAGTTATTGAAGGAAAAGTTTCCAGTTGGCGATATTTCGAGAAGAGGTGATGTCAACTGGCCGCCACGATCGTGCGATTTAACGCCCTTAGACTTTTTTCTTTGGGGTTACGTTCTATCTCTGACCTATGCAAATAAACCAGCAACAATTTACGACCTGGAGAACAACGTCATTCAACCCATTGCTAAAATCCGGGCCGATTTATGTGGAAGAATCATCTAAAATTGTATGACTCTGACGAAGCCGTAGAGGCCATTTGAATGATATTTTTTTTTGAAAACATAATGGCATTGAATGTGCTTTAATCCGCAATAAAGATTTCGGTCATATCTTACATACAGGTCTTTTATGTTAGAAGTGCAAAGTATAAACTTTGGGAAGGTCCAGAAGTGGAGAAGTTACTGAAATACTTCATCAAGAAAATGTTCAGATTACCGGAAAATACCAGCGCAAAGTACTTGCCAATCGCTGTTTCTTTGGACTAAGAAGGCAACTGAGTAGCAAAGCCCTCCCACAGACAACTAAGGTGACTTTATATAAGACCCCACCATTCAAGCCCTGCTATATGACGTAGAAGCATGAACGTTATCAAAGGGGGATGAAAACATCCTTGGTTATGATTTTTGGTCTCGTTTGTATCGATGAGCTGTGCCGGTTGTACATCGCCCTAGTCAGGAGGATTCGAATTCATCGCATAGGAAGGCGAGAGCGAATAGACATCAACGCTCCGGCCTGGAAAGTCCTGGAATCCATCCCGGAGTGACGCGGTAAAGAAAGACCTCACCTAAGGTCACGCACACAAGTGCAAAGAAACTTCAACCAACTTCGTGTGCTAAACTGGATGCGGCTGGCACGAGATCGAGCATGCTGGGGACGCTTGTTGATTGAGGCCCAGGTCCACCCCGGACTGTAGCACTATATTAAGTAAGTGCGTGCCGTTGGAGTTAACAGCACTCCCACTCCAAATTCATGAGTGCTCCATCAAATTTTCCAGAGCAAGGCAGTGTTCCTTGTTGGGGAATAAATAAATAAATATTTGGCGCAACAGCTCTTTAAGTGCCAGGGCCTAGATTCTCGCAACCACCCGTGTTGTGTGCGTTATATTTTTCACACGAATGGAAGGGACCTACAGTTTAGTGCCGTATCCGAACGGCAATTTGTTTTGAGAAGACATTCGCGAGGTGGGATCGTGAAAAAACTTTTTGGTGTTTTCTGGGATTCGAACTTGGAACCTCTTGCGTAGTGATCCGACACACTAACCACTACGCCAAGACGCCCCACTTGTTGGAGAATGCTACTCTTTTTATTATTTTCCAAGATGTCTATCTTGTATTTTACACGAACTCACTCTCTAGTTGGAGGAATCTAGCCCCCAAAGTGGATTGCAGTGGACATTACAATTAAAGTGTCATTTCCCCTTGAATTTCTCCACTTTTTACTGTAAGTCCTGTAGTCCTGTAAGAACTTTGCAGACTGCCTATTGCTATATATGGCCTGAGACAACTTGGAAATCAATTTTCGTCTCAAGGGGACACAGAATAGAAATCAATGATATGAGCTACAAGGGAAGTGTTTGCAAAACCAGTTGATATAGTCACACCTAAGGAAATGTTGCAAATACAGGTGCTTATCTCTCTAGACTAGATACACAAGTGTTGTAGTATACTCACCCCCGTGACACGCTCATGCACGTTTTGCCCGAACACAAATCCAGACTTCTCAACTCTGGGGATAGAGTTCTTAGCAGCAGCAAACATACTCGCTCGCTCAAAGCCATTTTTGGCCAACAAATTCAATGGATCTGGCCTCTGCAAGAAACAAAAAACCATCAGCAAATGTTGCTCTATAAACCAACTGGCAGCTATGCCTACATCATCCTTCTCGTCATCATCATTGTCGTCTGGTTTGTAACGCTCAGACGATGCAGCAGCAGCCTCCCGTCCGTCTTCATCATCCTTTTGCTCCCTCAGGAAGGGATTCAATGTTTCCACATCGTTATCATGTGCATCCTTCGACTTGCCATCTGAATTGACCGCGTTGGATGAATTCAACGATGAGCCCAGAACTGAGGGGCGCAGAACACCCGCCCTAATGGGGTTATTAAGTCTAGACGCTTGCAGTATCGAATCGGGCCGACTGTTCGAATCATTGGAATTATCTGGAACGGCAAACATACACAAAAATTGTTTTTCTTCTACGAAAAAAAAATCACAGATGTCTCTGAAGAGCATGGGACCGGCAATGGGGCGGAAAATTCTCGGATATACTTCATTCCTATTTACTGACCATTATTTTCAGACATCTTCTATAGAATTTCGCCAACAAAACTAAAGTTTGTTTTAATACAATCCTAAATTAAAAATTAATAAAAGTGACAAGCCAGCGAAGGTTAGCGTATGCAGAACGTCAAAATGTACAGGTACAAATATACAAGCGCTTAGCTATTAGCCGGTATTGTAATTTTAGCAATGGTTGTGTGGATTTGTTTCACTTGTGCGTACATGGAATGCGTGTGGAATACACTGGTTCTGGGAAGTTACTTTTTTTTTAAAATAAATCACTGCTAGCGATAAGGAGCAGCGGATAGAATAACGAAATCTATTTCTACATCCAATCCAAGAAGTATACAAGAAGAAAAATTGTATGGTACTGAAATGAAGACTGGAAATTGTATATCCACCACTACTAAAAAAAAAAAAATATTTACTAATTCCTCTTTGGATACCAATTATCCAAAAGAAATAAAGGAGCTCATAAGGAATAAAAGAAAACTTCGGCGTAGATGACAACAAACTCGATCTCCTTCCGATAAAACAAGACTCAACAGGGCCACACAAGATCTTAAGCTTGAGATAAAGCTAATCCGAAATGAGACAATGAAAATATATCTATCAGAGCTAACAGCTGATAAGACCACTGAATATTCACTTTGGAAAAGTACAAAATATCTTAAGCGACCAACAAATCATATTCCTCCAATAAGATGCAGTAATGGGCAATAGGCTAAAAACAATGAGGAAAAAGCTACTGCTTTTGCAGACCATCTAGCGAATAGCTTTAAGCCTAATGATGCTATCTGTGATGAGCTTCTAATTCTTAATGAAAATGCCCGTTCTATGATTCCTCCGATTAAAATGCATGAGTTAAAATATGAGATAAGGCGATTAAAAGACAAAAAAGCTCCAGGTTTTGACTTAATCACTGCGGAAGTCCTGAAGCGACTGCCAAACAAAGGGTTAGCTAAACTCTTGCGGTTAATGAATAAAGCAATAAGCCTTGAGTATGTACCAAGTATCTGGAAATTAGCGGACGTGATAATGATCCCTAAACCAGGTAAGGACCCTCACGAGGTATCCTCATATAGACCAATATCGCTACTTCCTTCAACATCAAAGTTATTTGAGAGACTGATTTTTAAGCGTCTCAAACCAATCGTAGAGTCAAGAAACCTAATCCCAAATCATCAGTTTGGCTTTCGAAGCAAACACTCGACAATAGAACAAGTTCACAGAATAACAACTGAAATCGAAAGAGCACTAGAAGAAAAAAAAGTATGTTCTGCAATTTTCTTAGACGTAGCACAAGCTTTCGATAGAGTATGGCATGAAGGTCTACTGAATAAACTAAATGTGTACCTACCAGAACAGTTCTTCCACCTAATGGAATCTTATTTAACATCGCGATACTTCCGTATAAAACAAGAAAACTACTACTCTAAGCTAGTGAAGATCGAAGCCGGAGTTCCTCAAGGAAGCGTCTTCGGTCTACACTAAAGACCTACGTACAATGCCCTACACCAAGACTGCAACTTTTGCCGATGACACGGCAGTCTTAGCAGTGGGAAATACAACGCAAAAGCTGCAAGCTGCTACAGATCAAATTATCAGGTGGACTCAAAGATGGCGTGTAAAACTGAATTCGAGTAAATCTGTACATATTGACTTCACAAATAAGTCTATCTCGTTCTCCCCTATAGCAATATCAGGCACGACAATACCATATGCAAATACAGCGAAGTATCTAGGTATGACTCTAGATGCCAAGCTCGTTGGAAAGAGCATATTAAAATCAAAAGACTAGAATTAGACATTAAATGGCGAAAATTAGAATGGCTTATAGGCAGGAAGTCAGGACTATCAATTACTAATAAAATTCTTTTATATAACCAGATGCTAAAACCAGTGTGGCACTATGGCGCTAAACTCTGGGGATGTGCCAGGCAGACCAATATTGCAGTCATCCAACGATTCCAGAATAAGGTCCTTCGAAGTATTGTGAATGCTCCATGGTACATCAGAAACAGCGACCTCCATCGGGACCTAGGCATTCCTACTGTTCTTGAAGAGATCAACTCTAGGGCCAAAGCACACGAGAAGAGACTTCAGGAGCATATTAACAAGAAAGCAACAATTCTTCTAAACGTACATGGCGTGAGACGACTGCAACGTATAAGACCGTCAGATCTTGCAAGGCAACCGTGACAGGACTTACCACGTACTCTACTAGATAGTAACAGAGCGACAACAACGAGCGAAAAGAGGCGCTCGGAGTGAACTTAACCTCCAACGCTTTGGATGGATTAAATCCCATCTATGCTCTTGTTACTGTCATTAAAAGTTAACATACAACAAATTACAATTATAATGTACCTTAAGAATAGTAAACTGTTAGCCATTTACTTTTCTCCCGCTAATAATACTGAAAAGCAAACTGCTCGTTAGTTTCATAACTAGTCGCAGTGTAAACAAACATTTGTAATTCCTTTAGTTTATTTTGTTTGAAATTAAAAAAAAAAAAAAAAAAAAAAAACTAATTCCTCTTTATCAGAACTACTTCAAGTTCCCTCGGAAAATAGTATTAACAATTATTTACCCTTATAGGTGAAAGTAAAATGGTAGTAACAATGAAGGCGCTGATTATGAAAAAGAATTGATGAGGTGAATGATGCAAAGACTATTGATATTTTGAAACCCAACAAATGCTTACTCTATACTTAGTACAAAATGACTTTAAAAAATATGGTTCTTTAAAAAAGGTCGGATTTGTTATTTGGTGGTATTGAAACTAACTCTAAACATTAAATACACCGTGGGCTCGAAAATCCCTCCATTAGCAAATAATTTTAAAAAAATATTTTTTCCTTTCTTTTTTTTCTAATTATAAACGTGCCCAAATCATCTGCTATGTGGGTGATATTTAAAACAAAAAATAAAAATAGAAATGGAATTCTTGCAGCTTCAGTAATGATTAAAATATTTTGGCTTCACCCATTTCTCGTCCGCTTACCCCGATATACACATCCCTCTTATTACCCATTTATGACATAAAAGTCAGTTATAAACAGCACAAAACAACCGCCGATAAAAATCTGACACATTTGAAAATGCTAACATTTAAATGCGTCATTTATAAGAATAAATACTTGCAACACTTGCAATGCCCTGCCCTTTCTTTCAATTTGGAAAGCGCTACATCCTATTCAAAAAGTAAACACAAATAATTACCGCCAAAGGCAACTACAATTTGAAAGTATCCCTTTAAAAAAAATAAACAAAAGTGAATGCGGTATGAAAAACATAATATTTCAATCGTTCTGCAAATTGAAAATAAATTGTACTGAAATGAATTGCTAAGACCCCTTTTATTAGCACCCGTAAGGAAATTTTGACTTCAAACAGTAACAATTCAATTACTTATAACTAAGTTTCTTGCTTCTTCAATATAATTACTGGATCTGACCGAATTTAAGGGAGTGGAGTGAATGATTCTACCATACTTAAAATTTTGGATTAGGTTTTTGATATGTTTCGGTATTTAACTTCCGTATTATGTTAATTCTTCTTATTAACTCTTTAAAAAAAATCATTGCATTTTTGGCACTCAGAAAAGTTCAATCAACTATAGCTTTATAAATTGTTTTATTGTTACCCCTTCTAATCAAAATATATTCAAAATATATGAAATCAGCTCGAGGTAATTTAATTAATTAATAAACTGAACTCCTCATTTTAAATAATTGGTACTACCTAAGATATTTCAATAGAGGGAAATATAAAAATTAGAGTTGTTCCAGACGATCTTCAAGATCAAAGAGAACAATTTGTGTTCATTTTTAAAGAGATTTTTCTTGACTTTGAAACATAATAAACAGCCATTTTCTTTTAAATTAAAAGATTCAATTAATGCAGAGTATGTCATAGTATAGTTAGAAACTCGCTACATTTACTAGAAGTGGGTAACTATCGGTACTCGTGAGTTTCGAAAATTTTCGATATCATTTGATTGTTTTGATTGAACCTTTTAATAAAATATAGTTAAAATAATAAAAAAAAAGTCATAGGCCGTATAAAATTTTATTGAAATTTAACTAGGCACTAAAATGTTTGTCAAAACCTTCTACTCAAAATTGACAAAGAATGCAATCAACCTCATTACTGTCAAAATGCGGCAATTGTTGGATATTCCAATTTATCCTTATATTCCTTTTGCCCTAAAATCATTCGAAATATATAAACACAATTCAATTTAAAGTTTTAGAATTAAATCGAGGCGAAGTAATCATTTTTTCCTTACTAACTGATTTCGATATTTGGTGCAGCTCACTAAAATTTCAGACAGAATTTTTGGTTAACATACAGTCAACTAATAGGAAAAAATTTAATTTTGCAGTCAATTCAGGATCTCTATGAATCAGCGAAGTCTAAATAGTTAGTGCTTCGATTAATGTAAGTGTACAATGTCATTTGACTTTAGTTACCAATAATTCTATTTGTTTTAATTAATTTAATTATGGAATGATTCTATCGATAACACTTTCCGACCACCGATTCTGATTTCACATTCTATAGACATTGGAATGTCAAAGAGCAGTCTAAAGCAGTATTTATCAAATACTATTGATCAACTGGCGTTATTACGGTTTGACGACCCTGTCATCCTGGTACAAAAATTCGTTTTGCTAGATTCTAGCAGACTGCTTGAAACGCATTAAATGTATGTATATGGCCAGAAAAACGAACTTCTTTTTCTAGTTTTCCGCGTATATTGGACAATGTGACCATGTAGATCGACCAGAAACTTAAGAGCGGTTTATTATTCTTTAGTAAATACCACCCTCAGAATTAAAATCGATAGTTAAAGTTCGTACTGAATTTCGTCACCTTTCCAATTTCCTCATCTAACTTTTCTTTCCATGCAATCACCCCATTGCACTGCCGTCATCTCTCCCTGCCATCTGACACCTTTGACACATTTGACGTTTCTCCCAACTAACAGAAAAAAAATAATCTTATTTCTTACGTGGGAATTCGTTGATTTTTACTATCAATTACCGATGAAAAAATAATGTTAAATTAAAATCATCACCATCACCATCATAATCCGGATGTAAGTATAATCCTCTTCCATAAATCGTCGGCCGGCCAACACCATCATTCCCTCAAATTGTACACGTATCACGGTTTTCTGTTTACGATAAACAAAATCTGATCTGTGTCAGTCGAAAGAAGAATAAGAACAGAAAATATTTTCAAAAACGTAAAAGAAAAAGTACTCGTCGGTCCTAACAAACTGTTAATGTTTTTTGCAGTGTAAAAAGCAAAAATGAAAATTAGAAACAAACATCTATTGATCGGCATTCTACTGGGGACACTGACACTAATCGTGAGTACGACCGAACTGCAAGGTCCACCGGAACCGACAGTCAAAGTCAGCGAAGAGAATGATGAACCACCTGAAGGAACTGCAACAGCTGAAGCACCTGCTGCTGCTGATACTACATCGGAAGAGACAACCGACAGTAGTGCACGCAGTAAAACAATTACAATCACGGATGCTCTTATTCAGGAGAATCTAATCAAGGCACAGCTGGGTCGGCCTTTGCTTATCAAAGCGATAAGCGACCAGCAATTAAGGTTGGCATTGGAAGAGGAGATTGCCAGCACGGAGAGTGCAATGGAGAAGCCGGTAGCTAAGGAATTAACACCCGATGAAGTTGAAGGTAAAAATTAAAAGTTTTCTCAAAAAGATTCTTCTGAAAATTAATACTGCTGTGTCATACGTACGTATGTAGATTTTTATTGCTCTTGATGTCACGAATAGTAGCAGGCAAGAGTTGCAGTTAATTTACTTGCGGCACGACCGATGTGTTAGACAAATAAACGTATGGGGTTTGTCCGTAACAATTACGTTTTGTTGTAGATAGGAGCCTGAGTAAACCACCCTGGCTGTACGTAAATGGTTGTGGTTGCTGATTTTATGTCCTGGGTGCCGCTTCAGTGCAAAACATGTGACAAAATGTCTCTATAAAATGTTAATGTCACGATACGTATTTTACTTAAACTTAGCTGGTAGGCCAACATCGAGGAACGCGTTAAGAAAGCTATCAAAGCTCTATACTCTTGCAAAAAGGTCATTTGTAAGAAGTGGTGGACGTAACTCTGTATAACTTACTGGTTCTATGTATCCGTTTGGTGGACAGCTCTCTCCAAAGCTATACACCGAACCACCCCTTCGGAAGAACTAGACATTCTTCCATCTGATTCCACTAGACCTCTTTGGCAAGCAAATGGCTATTAGCGCAGTACTCCAGACTCTAAAATTCTTCGTAACCTAGAATTCATTCCAGAAAACACCGACTACCTACCTAAATTCTCTTTTTCAATAAAACTTTCAGGCCACTATCCCATCTGGACAAGACACATGGTTGGTTCAAAGGCAATCAATGGGGTGGGTGGCGGGATTTCTCCGACAAGTTAAACGTTAGCAACTCTTTCTGCCTTCTAGATTACTGTAGCGTTTTCCAGGCGCAGATAATGGCGATCAAAAAAGCAAATGGAATGTAATATCTGCCAGGGATGTTAGCATCTTCACTGATAGCCAAGCTGCTATAAATGTCTTCTACGTCAAAGGTCGCTCTAGATTGTCGCCCGTCTCTTAACGATAAGGTTGAGCAATTCAATATTCACTTGTGCTGGGTGCCGGGCAAAGTGATATTCCAGGCAATTGTATGGCTGATAATCTTAGCAGCCATGGCACAACTTTGCAGTTTCTATTGGCGTGCCTTTGGCTACATGCAAACAATTGCTCAGGCTGAATGCAATCAAGGAGACCAACTTCAGGTGCGAGACTAGCAGTAAGTGTCACTAGACAGATTTGCCTAAGCTGGACCAGAAAGGCTCGAATAATCTGTTCTCCCTTAGTAGGAAGGATATCAGCGCAACATCTTATTTGATGGGAAGTCAAAAGGCTTGATCTCTTCTTGAATGACTTCTGTAAAAGCTGTAGGGAAAGGTCCTCCTTCGAGTGGCCAACCATTCTCGATGTCAATGAAAAGCAAATGTAGGGGAGACCTGTACTTGCAGCATTAATATATAATATCACGATGTATGTATGTATGTATGTATGTGTTTCTTCAAGGAGATATCGAACCAGACCGCCTTACTGGGTCCCTTTTCGTCTCCCTTCCGCGAGTCATCTTAGCCAGAGTTACTCTCTGATAGTTTTATTGACAGGACACTTGAAATACTTTTTCTCACAGGCTGATGTAATTGTGCTGGAAGTAGCTATACGCAGATTGTATGTATGTATCGCCGTGTTCACATCCCCAGGCATGACGAGCATTATACATAAAGACACAATGTTCTATTGATGGTCATTTTAGTAGCCATTTTGGCTTGTCTGAACTTTTCCTCGACTGACCACATTTTCTGGAGCTCATTGGTGGTCCATTTTTCGATCACGATCCTCTGCCTGATTAGCAAATGGTTAAAACCCAGAAATTCCAAGGCTAAATTGCTTTGTCAGGCGGATAGCCCTTTAAATTTTCTTCGGTCCCTACGTATCGAGTAGTACATTCGTTGAGTTTCTGGACACATTTCATTGCCTGTGATGCACTAATTTGCGTCCGCTCCATACGCCTGATCATTGCTTAATTGTCAAGTGATATCAGGATATTTTTACCGATTATCCTCTCGCAAGTGATCCACAATGTGTAGCAGAGCCACCATTTTCACTAGTTTGATGATCTGCCTATGCTCCAGTGTCAATTAGCATCTCGATGCAAATAAAGTGTCATGGATATCGCTTTATTTTTTATGAGTATATGGAGTAATGCATATCGCACTTACTCATGTCATCCCCATACATGAAAGTCTATCTAAGTGCCATTTCAAGTTTTGTTAAGTTTTGTGTCACTGTACAATCGAGGTATATGTGATAATGGGCCTCACAATCATCGTGTACATCCAGTATTCGCCACCTCTGCCTACTGATGCCAGCTCGCTATCATGTTCGGACTTCTGCAACCCGTTTCAAATCTCTCAAACTCATACACAGAATTCCCGTTTGCTATTCAAACATATGTTTCCTGGGAGTGAAATTTATTTTGATAGAGAGGTGTTTGCGTGGTTGCCAGGTGGACATAAATCTACCGGCATGCCTATAGATTGGGACGTTCAAATGTCGCATCTCTAGGGATCACTGTATTGAATTTATCGGAACATCTACCGTGGTAGTGTTTATATTAGAAACATAAGTCGGCCATCAGCTTTCGATGAGCCAACGTTATTCGGGCAGAACCTCAAACGCCTTGTACAAGATAAAGAGCTGCGCCGATGTTACTTATCTCTGTGCTCTAAGCATAATTTTATAGGCGCTGATTTTGAAATGTTGGATATGCGGTGGTGCGACGTTACACTGGAGTTGACTGTGACGCCAAGAAGACGCATGATCGCATTGAATTCAACGATTTCGTTGTCCATTTGAATCTATGGTACAATAGATGTGCTATTCCTGAATAAGGAAATGAACTAAGTTTGAGTTTCCCCCACTGCAAGATTTTCTGCAGTTCTTCGTTTAATGAGTTGATTTGATCGTATCTCTGACGAAGTGAGGTATTTGTATTCACGGGTATGTAGTTCGAGAAAATGATATTAGAGCTGTTTGTCGACTGTAGTAGGTCATTGATATAAAGTGAAAATAAAGTTGATGAAAGTACAGATCTCTGTGGTACTGCAGCGTTTACGGCAAAGGTATTGTAAGATATACTCGTCTAAGTACCATCGATCACAACTTGAATTGATCTATTCAGAAGAAAATAACTTAAGATAGCATGGACAGCAACCCTACGGGACGATAGGTTTGCGTCAAGCATTTTTTTCCCCCTTTTTGGGAACCAGTTGAATGCTAGTTTTGGTGCACAGTTTTTAAGTACTGTGGCTGTTATGCCGTCGGAATCTGATGCCATTTTGCAATCTAAATGGTTTAGGATAAAAAAAAATAAATAAATATTTGGCGCAATAGCTCTTTAAGTGCCAGGGCCTAGCTTCTCGCAACCACTCGTGTTGTGTGCGTTATATTTTTCACACGAATGGAAGGGACCTACAGTTTAGTGCCGTATCCGAACGGCAATTTGTTTTGAGAAGCTTTCTCGTGACAACAATACTCTCGGATGTTTGTCAGTCGTTCGCGAGAGGTGGGATCGTGAAAAAACTTTTTGGTGTTTTCTGGGATTCGAACTTGGAACCTCTTGCGTAGTGGCATCGAAGACTGCACTTTTGGGATAGTTAGTGGCTTCGTATGTGCCACATTTAGAGTGGATGTGTAGCTAGTGATCCGTCCTCTTTCACTACAGGTGGAAATGAGAAGTGCCTGAAGTTATTGCTTTTCACATTGAGCAGAAAGGACGTGAGTTACTGGGACTAGAAGCTCGTTAGTGACTTTCTCATTGTAGTTCTTCTTTATGGGATCGATCGTTAAATTGCACATGTTTCGAGACCTGATGAAGCTGGATCTTGTCTGCTCTGTAGGGTTGGAGCGCCATTGTCTGTAGGCTCTGATTTTGTATTATTGGTGTCATTGTCGGGTGTATTGCTGATGTTAGGACATGGTCTAAATTTCCAAAAGGTGTGGTACAACTGTCTGGCTTTGAAGAAAAACATTAATCTAGAAATGGTTTGGGCTCCTCTATAAGCTGAGTGAGATGATGATAATAATAATAATAAAGACTCCAGCTTGCCTTCCTGTCTCATCAGTTTTATTTGAGTATCTAAGCCAGTTGGAGTTGTGGACGTTAAATTCACCGCATTCTGGTTGGTTGGTCGTCATTCGGTCAGCCGCAAAGGCTGTACAAAAACTTGGTGGAACCATGAATGACAAGTTTCAACCATATAATGTCGAACGCATCAGGATCCATCGATTACTCCCTCTAACAAGATAGTTCGAGCAAATATACAGAAGTCACCTTTGAGCAGCCGGAACAACGAAGATACGTGGAGTCGGTTGATGAATTGACTTGAGTTTCGGTTAGAACCAACATGTGTGGTTTCTTTTCTTTTAGATGTTGATGAACGCAGTTCACGTTCATATTGTTATTGTTAGTTTCCATAATAGATGAACGAATGTGTAGATGTCTGTTTGATGTGTGTTTGAGGCCTTCAGAAGGTCTCGGATGA